>JAWNMR010000279.1:0-1301971 GCA_035043845.1 Drosophila picticornis
CAATTCAAATGTGTGTTCGTCCTAACGCTGCATCAGTACGGGATCTGCAAGAAGTTCGGCATCTCTCTGGCATGGGATGTCATTGCGATCAACTCCTTCTGCTGACATCCTTATTGATAATTTCGGTTTCCTTTTAGATTCCAAACTTAAGTTTCATAAGCATATTTCCTCCTTCGCTAATCGAACCTTCGTTGTCCTGGGTTTCATCAAACGCTGGTCAAAAGAGTTTAAATCCGTATAAGAACAATTTTCATTATTTGGCTTGCGAATATTAGATTACCTACTTACCGTAGTTTACTTGTATTAATAAATAAATACATAATGATATTATTTTTGTACATAAACTTTTAAGTGGCGAGATTGATTCTTCTGGGTTAATCAGCCAACTTAATTTAGTAGTTTTTCAAACCTGTAGTTCGAATTGTGCAATGCTTAACCTATTTCGGATTTTATACTCTAATTGTAATGCGTTTTCCCCATTATTCAGTTGTGCTTCTATTTCTTTTATTAAAACAGTAATTCATCTTATTAGAAATACTGCTGCCAAAGGCATTTCTTTTCCAAATAAATAGAAAATTAGGAATTTTTTAATATCTATCTGACAGAACAATCCAGTATTTGCTATTACTGCGGCGCATCCAAAATGCATGAGTAGACAGTTTCGCAGATATGAAGGCGAATATTAGTTAAAATTAGATTACAACGGTTTTTACATACTAAAATGCATAGAGCTTGTCCTGACATACGCTCAGTAATGTGTTGTTTTCATAATGTAAGAAACACAGATAAGTGTTTTGATTAAGACAAGATGGCTTAAAAATGTAAAAACCTGGCAATTAAGTGCAATGCGAAGATGTAACAGAAGTAATCAAGACAGCAGATATTACTTGATAGGCATAGACTGTGGTATATGGCAAGTGGATTTGGCATGAGGCTTGTATCATTTGGTATGGCGGTATTTAATTCCCAGCAGTCAGTGGTATTACGATTGACACTCTGAGAAAACACCAGATTCTGTGCATGTGTGAGTCGAAAGGCATCTGCATTAAATATTTAAGCGACCGTGCCCGAAAAAAGAAACATTTCACCGGTTGCCTTATGTGTCAGGCAACATGTGTTTACATGTCCTAAAGCTGAGTCGGTAACAAAATGATGTTGCTCAGCGACAGCCGTACCCCAGCACTGGACCAGCACCTGACCCATCTCCTAGTTATGTCCTTCGCCCGGGGGTCTACACGACTGTGGCTTGTGGCTGGGTTCCTTCTGCAGCAACCACAAATACTAAAATGGTACACTTGGCGTCGTTTACTCTCATGAACAAATACTACATATATATATAAACATGTCTATGTATTAAACTTTTTCCATATGTGTGAGAGCATTCTTTTGGGGGCCGCGTTTCTTTGTTACTTCCACGTGCATTTGTAAATATTAAATGCAATTTGAATGCGGAAGCTGACGCTGAAATTCGAATTTTGCGTGCCATGACTGAGGAATGCTTTCTTTTGCTTCCTCCCAGAGACTCAAATTAGTTCATAGACCGTACATAAGCGTAGCGAAGATCATTGCCCTGCTTGCTGTCGACTTCCTCGACTATTTTTTCAGAAACCGTTTACTTAACTTTCTGTCGAAATGTACTATTCTTGTAGTTCTCAAAACATTCTGAGAAAGTCATTTATAATGCACTTACCTCATAAAATATTTTTCATTTTGGTATGTAGCCAAATGGTTTCTGGCTTACCGCTAAACTTACACTTTGCTTGCCAAAACTTTTCCTTTTACAACATTTTTAATTAGTTCCCCAAATTGTGGAAATGCTACAATAACTGAAGTAGCCAGCGAGGAAAGGAAAGTCAACCAATTAAACAATGATTTATTTTTAATAGAAAGAAAGGTTCAACTCATTTGTTCAATTGTTTGCGCACAGTAGGATGGTTTGACATGGTTCTCTAACGTTAATCAAAATCTTCTAATAAAATTTACATATACATGGGCAAATTAAATTGGTTTGGTTAATAAACACAGATAGAAGTTAATTAGGAGCGGTCCTAAGAAATTTCAGTGTATTTGAATACGAGCAGCATAATAATGAGAACTGTCCGAGTGCGCAAAAATCAAGAGCAATTACAAAACAAGATTAGTTCAAAACATATCCCACTATTTTGATTGCATACCAACACCTTTACTTACCTCCGTGCACTGATGATTGTTTATTTTCTGGTTGTTTTTTTTATATCGCCATTAAATCAAACTAGGACACTTTCTGGTAGCGCACCTTTTAAAAAACTATACAAAAATATTTCATATATTTATATCATATTTAATTTTTTTTTGTTTTATGTGTGAGATAGAAGATGTATACAAAAAAAAAAGCTATATGCAAATGTTGTTATGCTAACTTACATATCCTTTAAAAATTATGTTAAGCAAATTATTTATACCGACTCTTAATTAACAAACAATTTGATTGGAGGTTTAAGTTTTTCCATTACATTTTTAAACATATTTAAAATTGTTTGATCATTTCTTTGCCTGCAGAGTCAGCAGAAGAATGCAAGGAGCCATCTTTCTAACGATTGTTCCTATGTTAGACATAGTCCGATGTAGACAACTTATTGACAAAATGTTAAATCGTTTGGTATGTGAATGGTTATTTCGATGCTGGTATTATTTTACCTAAATGCTAAGGGCACAGTAATTCAATTTGTTACACATTTCACTAAACTACAAAAATTGTTATATCACCTGAAATGCAATATAAAACTACAATTAAATAAGTTATTATTTAAGCATTTCTGTGACAATTTTTAGTGCTATGACGACAACTATGATTACCAATGCTGTGCAGGCAGATTTCTTAATAATTGTAGCGGAAGCCTTGTGAATCTAAGTGAGCTTAATGAACACGGTAAATATGGTTGTATATGACCGTAACTCTATAGACATGTGCAAATGCACCAGCCTTACATTCTCACGCCGCACACCACAGCGCAGCTGCACTTGTTGCCAAACCGTATAAATGCACTTCCTGGACACGCGTGCTCTCGCTTAAGTCGTGTTGGCACACAAAAGGTAGTAAGAATATCCAAGTGCTACAAATTGCGTGCAAAAGCAAACAGGCAAACCACAACGATTTCGTTTTTGTGAAGACAGATCTGAAAATTATGAAGCATTTCATGTTTAGTTTGCGTTTGAAGTGCACCTAATTTTTAAATTTTAGTGTGTTCCACTCTTAAATTTGGGCACAGTGTGTTATTTTGCACTTGAAGTTTGTAATGCATTAAGAGAGACTTTTTAACCACCATGGCACCATTGTGTCGCATTCGTCTTGCATCTCTCAACGAATGTGTTTTTTTTTTTTGTGCATCTTGATTAATTTATTTCGTTCATGCTATTTTAATTATATTACTATTTTCGATGTGACATTTATTCTTGTAGCGAAATTTGTTACTGTTAAATAATAAAATAAACCGTTTAAGATATAACAACAAACAGCTGCTCAAGTTCATGCTCTTGTGCGGTGCAACAATTTTTTGTTTGTTTTTTTTACGCTCTTGCTTGAGTGTGTCTTTTGGAGCGTGTTCACTGTATATAAATCGTATCTATCCCCCGCTCTCATTAACATTAACTCATTTGTTGCGGTATTATTCACTTTTGTTTTGTTTTCTATTCCTTTGGGTTTCTCATTTTTCGGTCTCGTCGTTTTACATTTGCTTAAACGCTGTGTTGTGCATAAGTGCATACCATCGTTTGCTTGTGTTCTTGTAATTCCTGTGTGTTTTAAAAGTCTTATTGAGTCTTTAGATTTTTTTTGATTTTCATTTTTAATCTTTTTATTGTCCGGCTGTATTTTAATTTTATTAATTTAATTAATTATTTCTTTTAAAATGCCGAGTGTCTGTTGTGTGCTGCTGGCTGTGTAATAATGTGTCACACAAAAAAATATGCTGGCCTTAATGGCCGTCTGACTGGCCTGATTGAGTCCAAATCAGGCTTAAAGTTGAGATGTGAAAAGTGCAGGGATGTGGAGAGGAATAGGACGGGATTCACGAGGCATACTAAGAATGGCTTTGGAGATCTATCCAGTCGGTTTAAAAAACTATTCGATGAATTCTTGGTTATGGAGAGCGATTTCAAAGTTATGAAGCTTAGGAATGAATCCGGACTGTAACATGCTAATTTTGGGATGTTTTTCGAATAAGCATAAACACGCCACGGATATCAAGACGGATTTTACATCTATACATTAATATGAGAATATATATGTTTATACATATTAATGCAATGCAACAACGTGGACTATATTTAAAGCCAATTGTTTGACAATGCAACGTGTACTATATTTAAAGCTCATTGGCACAAAAAAGAAATGGGATGATTAGGCAAACACATGAATGCGGCAAGAGAAATTTTACAAATAAATATATAAAAGCATTATTCTGCATTGCACATAGTAGATAGCAGTGCTTACTCGCACGCCTAGATATGTGTGCATTAAGAATCTAAACAATAGGCTCTTATGCGTCTTATATGGCCTGTCAGATCTTTTGAATTTCTACGCCTAAAGCAACCGCTGTGGACATTCCCTAATGTTAAAAAACAAAAAGAGGGGCTGGCTGACGTAGCATTACTTCATTATGGAGTGGGAACTGAACCAACTGGTAAGCTCACTGGCGTTAATTACCAGTCCTTCAGAGCTGTAAAATGCAAATTTTGAAATGGTGTTTGAATTAGCATAGAACAAGCCAACGACATCAGTCCTCATCATGCATACATATGTAGGTTTTTCAAATTTATGTATATATGCGGTCGTTGCAAGTTCTGACAGTAGCCAGGAAAAGCATAAAAAATAATTGTCATTCCACTACTTTACTTATACACCTGGTCCAAAGAACTTGTGGATGGTTCGGATGGGGCTGAGCTGAGGCCACCAGGCGTGTCGCGGGTTGCGGATAGCGAATGGCCTCTCCCCGGGGAGATTAGCCGCGAATAATACGAGATTTTTCGTAAATAAGCAGTCGCATAAAACAGCGGGTGTGGTAATGTCAATCGTACCGACAAGGCGCTTGTGTTGCCGCCATCTAAAGTCTAACCTCACACAACCCCCTATCTCCCCACACTTCTACCTACCCCATTCTAACCCCACATCTCACTCCGGGCCGGACTAAGGCGTTATTCGAACCGTGCCGAGGGTCAGCTTGGCTGGGGGCCCGTTCGAAAAACTAGACCAGTCTTGAACGGCGGGCTCAGGCAAATGGCGACAGCCTGTTCTAATTTTGCCTTACCCGGGTAACGCGGATCTCTGCCCGGGCGGACACATACTTCTCCGCAGCACATGGGAATGAATGAAAAATTCCAATATTAATAAAAAACCGCACGATCTCCCTGCGGAGCATGTCGGAAGACACTTAGAGAGTCAAGCCCTAGATGGGGAAAGACCCTCTCGTGTGGCAGACTACCTTCCACTCCGTGCTGCTCCAGCACCAAATAGGAGAGTGCCGCTGGCAAAACAAACTTCGGCTTTGGGGCATGAGTTAGTGATGGCTGGAACTCTCAGACTACCACGGCCAGCACCGAACGCCGCGAGGCAAAGCGCACAGCGACCAAAGAAGAAGGCAAAGAGACACAGCAACAATCTCACACCACCGGTGGCCACCCCCAAAAAAGTGTGCCCGGAGGTTGAGGTCGCTACCCTTGCGCGTGCAGCGGCCACGAAGCCCTGCTCGCCGACACCCACCGAACCTCGACTGTCATATGCAGATATGCAAAAAAGGTTAAGGTGGCCGTGTTACCCGTGGATTTTCCACGGGCCATGCTCAGTTACGAAAACTTGTCTGTGTTGGAGGAGGCCATCATAGGCGAAGTTATTGCGTCTGGATTGGACATGCGGTCTCATTCGTGGGCACTTATATAATCGTAGAAAAGCGGCACCAGATTTCCTCCTATTAAGGGACCATCCCCATAAGTGGACTAAAAAGCAGGGTTGGAGCAAAGGCATAACCTGCCACAGAGGGCAAGAAGATCGACGAAGTGAATAATGCCACCACATCATCACCACGAGGACATCCCTATGTCCTCACAGGAGCTGCAAGAGGATGCAACGGCAGCTGGCGTCGATATGACCTGTCAGCAGGAGCCCCTCGTTTAGTAGATGACTAAGGTTATCGGCTCAGCCTCAGCAGTATATTGTTTGCGTACTTCGTAGGAGATGAAGTCTGCGCACCGCCAGAAGAAGAGAATCTGGTAGATTACTGCAAGATTACGGCCAATGTGCACTACACGATATGGGGCAGCAGCGACATCAATATGAGGGGTGAGTGCGTAACATACTTTATATTTTAATATAATCTAGAATTGGGCAATATCGGATCTATATCAATCAAGTAGGAGGTGCTAGACATCACCCTGATTAGTCGGTCCTAACAACCTCACCTTAGGGACTGCCACGTTTCCCAAGAAGAATCTATATCTGACCACAGAATTATCCTTTTTAAGTTACAATTAAATACGAACAGCTGAATACTAGACCACAACTTCAGGAAAATAAAAAGGGAAGCCTAGCCCTCGGACAGAAACCGGCGCATGGAGGAGTGCTAGGGTAGTCTTCAACCCCAAATCAGGGAAGAAGGACATCACCAACCCAAAGTCCTTCAGACCCATCAGCTTAACATCGTTTTTACTAAAAACGTTGGAAGCCACGGCATCATTTCACGACAGCACTGTAACAGTCATAAGCACGAAAAAGCTGTCCTAAAAGGGGTATTATTTCCGCTACTCTGAAACCTGCTAGCAGCCCTACGTAAACAGTCATCGTCCCCTTCACTAGACGATATAAGTTACAAAGAATAAGATAAATATGGCACTCAGGAGCGCTATTAGAAACAAGTAGGGAGGTAAAATACCTGGATGTAAAATTTGACAGCAAATTAAACTTTGGCATTCATGCGCAAAATACGATAATAAAGTCCTCCAGAGCGCTTTAAACATGTCGTTGCATAGCCGGAAAATCATAGGGTTGTGAAGAGCCATGTTGCCATGCACGTGTGAATATGCATGTGTGTTTTTATTTATAATTATAAATATATATAGTGACATATTCAGATCACGCAGATCCCTCATATCTACACTCACACCACACTCACGCTTATCATACAGCATGCCAACACCCCAGACGCACTTTCTATTAATATAATCATAGCAGGCAAGATAAGATAAGCATAAGCAAAGAATGCAACCATCAAAAAAGACCCCTACATAGATGGCAGGTCAAAGTATCACAGCATGTCAACACCGCAGACGCACTGTCTATTAATAGATAAGATAAGCATAAACAAAGAATGTAACTACCAAAAGAGACCCCCATAAACAGACCAAGAGATGGGAAGCAAGTGAGAGGTTTCCTTATAGATTACACCACTAGCACAAGGAGAGTTACATTTTGTACACCAATCTGAGAAGACGTGTTTTTGAATAAAGAATTGTATTTTTTCTAATCAAAACCGTTGTCAGACTTTTAATTGGCGCAGACGGTAGGATAACAAAGATATATCGTGAAACGTCGTAGTCCTTTCTAGAAAACGTACTAGTTCCGCGAAAAAAAAACTGTTATCCGCATAAGGACCCCGTGATCCTCCAAATTAAAAAAAAAAAAAAAGAAAGCATAATTACGCGAGGCCGACGACAAAGAATTTTTTTTTGTACAATAAACCTTCACAAAAAAAAAAAGCAAAATGTTGTTGGAAGCAACATTGAACCAAGCAATCGGGCAAATCCGCCAAGTACCAACCTTCGGTGGAGAAACGGACGAACTGGGAGCCTTTATAGGAAGGATCGACTTCATAATGGAACTCTTTCCAAGCGTTGACCCAAGGCAAAAATTAATAATGTACTGCGCAATCCAGATGCAGTTACATGGAGAAGCAATGAGGACATCACTCAGGCACTTACCAGGAGATTGGGCAGCACTACGGAGCATACTAATTTCCACCTTCAAAACACAAACACCATGTGAGGAATTACTAAGAAGAGTTTACAACACATATTTTGGAGGAAGTATTCGTAAGTTCCTCGAAGAACTCGAGCAAAAATCTTTCGTAATATTAAATAAGTTAGTAATAGAAAATAATGCAGAAAATAAAACATTGTACTCAAATGCATTAAATAATATGGTTAGAGATGTAATACATAAAAGACTTCCAGACAGGTTATACATGCAGTTAGCCAGATATGATTTATCAACAACCGATAAATTAAAAGCAGTAGCCCAAGAATTAGGTTTATACGAAGACCGCATGTTAGAAATAAGAAAACCTGCAAATTACACACATTACAATAAAGGTAATAACAAATATTATCCAAAAACTCAACAAAATTACAACCCAAATTATAATCAGAATTATAGAAATCAAAATTCACAAAACGAACCAATGGTTAACAAACAATTGTATAACGAATATCAACTAAAATTAAACCAAGACAGAATGCAAAACCCAATCAATTATCAATCAGATTGTAATAATACCAGACCACCTAACCAGCCTTAAAGAAAAAACAGTAAGCGATAAATTTCCCATACCCGTAATGGATGAAATATTAGACAAGTTAGGAAAATGTCAATATTTCACAACAATCGATTTAGCTAAGGGATTTCATCAAATTCAGATAGACAAAAATTCAATAGCAAAAACAGCATTCTCAACCAAAGAAGGACATTTCGAATATACACGAATGCCATTTGGCTTGAAAAATTCACCAGCAACCTTTCAACGTTGTATGAACAATCTTTTGGGAGACTTAATTCACAAAAATTGTCTAGTTTACATGGATGACATAATAGTGTATTCCACTTCATTGGTAGAACACATATTGGCATTAAAGAAAGTTTTTAGAAAGCTCAGAGAAGCAAATCTAAAACTACAACTAGATAAGTGCGAATTCATGAAAAAAGAAACTGAATTTCTAGGACATATAATAACAACGGAAGGAATAAAACCTAACCCAATCAAAATAAAAGCCATTAAAGAATTTCCAATCCCTAAGACTCCAAAATAAATCAAAAGATTCCTAGGATTATGTGGATTTTACAGGAAATTCATACCAAATTTCGCAAAAGTTGTGAAACCAATGACAATAAACCTAAAGAAAGGAGCAAAAGTCAACGAAAAACAAATAACATACATAGAAGCCTTTGAGAAATTAAAGTTACTCATAATATCAGACCCAATATTGGTATATCCGGATTTCAAGAAAAAATTCTCACTTACCACAGACGCTAGTAATTATGCGTTAGGAGCAGTTTTATCACAAGATCACAAACCAATATGTTATGCTAGTAGAACTTTAAACGAGCATGATATAAAATACTCAGCGATAGAAAAAGAATTATTAGCAATAATATGGGCAACGAAAAATTTCAGATCATATTTATTTGGTAGAAATTTTGAAATACTTAGCGATCACAAACCTCTTATATGGCTAAATAACATAAAAGAGCCAAACATGAAATTACAAAGGTGGAAGATAAGACTACGACGAATTCAATTATGAAATCAAACACATACCAGGCAAAGAAAACTACGTAGCTGATGCAAGAATTAAAACAGAAGAAAATAACGTAGAAGAAAATTTTATGGGGAATGCTCAAGATAGCATAGCAGCGACAATACATAGCGCAAACGAAGATAATCAAAATTGTATTCAAACCACAGAAAGACCATTGAATAATTATAATAATCAAATGGAATTTATAAAAGGAAATACCGAAGAAATAAAGAAAATTAGCTATTTTTACAAAACTAAGATTATAATAAATTTCATAGAAATGACAACGAAAATAGCAAAAGAGATCATAAAAGAATATCTTTGTGCATGTTCAAGTATGAACATGTGTTGCTCTGGGTATCAGCTAGCGGGCTCATGCAGCGCACTCAAGGTTATGTACTCAGGTACCTGCCGGGTCACGCTATTCTTAGAATATCCCGAAAGATAGCGAGGGATGAAATTACACTGTGGTCGTCTTACAAGCGACTGCGTTAGATAAGCAAACATATGGATTTAGTTTTAAGATTTTACAAAAAAATTTGGATAAATAAAATCAATGTAATTATATAAGTTTTAAGATTTTTCAATAAAATAATGCCTTGCTCGTCAGAGCAAGGCAGTCTGAATTTACAACTCTAGCTCACGAGTGTATATTATTTATAAATTTTGGTCCTTCGAGCCGGATCCAGAGTTCGAAACTAATCGTCGAATCTGGAAATACAGTTTTACACTATACGTAATCTGTTTAAATTGAATTTCGTGCCGCGTTCAGAGTTCGAAACTAATCGTCGAATCTGGAAATACAGTTTCACACTATACGTAATTAATGTATAAATTGAATTTCGTGCCGCGTTCAGAGTTCAAATTTGTTCGTCGAATCTAAAAATATTTTTAGCGGGTTATAAAAAAAAACGACCAAAAAAAGTGATTACGATGTCGGACAAACAAATCGAACTACTGAAGGCTCAAGCCAAACTCAGGGAGCATGTGCAAAAAATGATCAACCAAAGTGCAAGCCCGACCTCGTTCGAGAAGATTTTAGCCGAGTTTCGGTTAAATAACTCGAAGCTAGTGAGCATCGGACGGATCGACCACGAATATTTCAATAAGAAAATATTCGAGTCAACTATGGCTGAAGTCACATTATACAAAAGTAAGGAGACGCAAGTGAAACCTAAGGAGAAGATGGTTTTTTCACTACAACGGAACCCTCAACATTGCATAAAGCTATGGAGGAGGAAATGTTGAAGTCATCCAACGAGGAGGCTTATCAAACGAATCGTTCGGCAATGCCAAAAAACCCTAATTTGGAGAAATTAGAGATGCGCCTAGCCAGTCTACGGGAAGAAATGGAAATCGCCCAAGAATGGTTGGCTAATCCAGCAAGAAAGGAGCTGCAAAAAATTAAGTATATGTTGGACGTCCGTATGAGGACGAATGAGAAAATTATAAAGACGTTGGAAATGGAAGACAAATCATGGACATGTTCAGATGACATTGATGAGCTAATGTTCAAGGCGGAATGCTTGAAAGGGGACATCGATATAGAATTGTCGGATCTACCATCTACATCGACACAGGATTATCCCAGGCAAGAAGCTCCAAAGGTTGACATACCTCATTTTAATGGTAATGCCAAGGAATGGCCAAAATAGCTCAAAAATACATATAAGGGAGCTAGAAAACGAATCAGCAATATTTATGGAAAAGATTGGAAAAGTGGAAGTAACGTCATCAAGCTGGGACTTCCTATTCTACTTCAATTTACAAGCCTATTTGGAGGTCTCACGGCAAGCTCCCGCAATACTGGAAAAAGCTGAAGACGACAAAACAGAACTTATTGAAAAAATACACGATTTAGAGGCTAATAGCATACAGATAAACGAACTAAACAAAGTCATAGAAGCAGTCAATCATGGGATAGAAATAATGGACGGCATGACAGAAATGTCACAACGGAACACAAAGCTAAGTTTATTACTGTTTAACTTACAACAATTCACTGAATACATCGAAGATATCGAGATGGGGATGCAACTGACCAGATTGGGAATTTTTAACCCAAAATTACTAAAACATGATCATTTATTAAATGTCGATTCAGAAAAATTGTTAAATATAAAAACATCAACTTGGATAAAACCCAAGACAAATGAAATTATAATAATATCACATATACCGAAAACTCTGTCACAAGAAACTTTATATTCAATAATACCATATCCAGACAAAGGAAAGAATATTTTAACCGAAAAAATTAGAGATAAATATTATATATATAATTAAAAGTCTGACAACGGTTTTGATTAGATTATGGGGGTCTCTTTTGGTAGTTGCATTCTTCGTTTATGCTTATCTTATCTATTAATAGACAGTGCGTCTGCGGTGTTGACATGCTGTGATACTTTGTCCTGCCATCTATGTAGTGGTCCTTTTTGGTGGTTGCATTCTTTGCTTATGCTTATCTTATCTTGCCTGCTATGATTATATTAATAGAAAGTGCGTCTGGGGTGTTGGCATGCTGTATGATAAGCGTGAGTGTGGGGTGAGTGTAGACATGAGGGATCTGCGTGATCTGAATATGTCACTTCCCCATCCTTTAGAAATTGGCTTGTCCTCAAGCGTTCAGTGTAGGGTACATCCGTAAGTCGTTGGCGCTTTCCACGGTTGCTTTGTCTTCATTTTCGACGGGTGGTGTCGTTGCTGCACTATTCTTATATTTTATTATCATTTGTTTTGGTAAACGTTTGTATTTGAACAAAGAATAGCTTATTATTACTACTGACAATATTGTTACTGATGTTAAGCTTATGATTAATAAAGTATTGTTTGTTCTTATATGTTCTCTTATGAGTTCTTTAGTTTGTAGGAATGCTAACGGCTTTATTTTAGTTATATTATTACTGATATAAACCGTTTGTGTAAAATCTGATATTACATTTGATATCTGGATATCTTCTAATTGGACAGAACAATTGGTTGCTTTGATAATGTTGTTTCCTAAAATTTCAATATTTTGTGGTATACAGTTTTGATTAAGTGTGACTTTAGGTAAATTCCAAGTTAATATTACATTCGGTTCTATGAAATTTATTTCATAGTTTTTTCTTGTTTTTGTGTATTTACATTCAACTTTCGTTTGTTTAAAGATACCGTTTATACATTTGTTTGTTATTAGTTTCTTTTCTGTTGCGGAGTAAGTTTTATTCTTGTGTAAATAATATTTATCTCTAATTTTTTTGGTTAAAATATTCTTTCCTTTGTCTGGATATGGTATTATTGAATATAAAGTTTCTTGTGACAGAGTTTTCGGTATATGTGATATTATTATAATTTCATTTGTCTTGGGTTTTATCCAAGTTGATGTTTTTATATTTAACAATTTTTCTGAATCGACATTTAATAAATGATCATGTTTTAGTAATTTTGGGTTAAAAATTCCCAATCTGGTCAGTTGCATCCCCATCTCGATATCTTCGATGTATTCAGTGAATTGTTGTAAGTTAAACAGTAATAAACTTAGCTTTGTGTTCCGTTGTGACATTTCTGTCATGCCGTCTATTATTTCTATCCCATGATTGACTGCTTCTATGATTTTGTTTAGTTCGTTTACCTGTATGCTATTAGTCTCTAAATCGTGTATTTTTTCAATAGGCTCTGTTTTGTCGTCTTCAGTTAATGTGCCAAATAAATATTTGTAAACTTTTCCTACTAAATTTAGGAGTCCTCGTTTCTGTCTTTTGATTATTTTTATTCCGTTCATTTCTCTATGAAGTTTTTCTACTAGATATTCTATTTGGGGTAGAGGACTAAAATCATGTGTCTGAGATATTAAAACTTTTTGAGTATTTTCGGTTTTTGTCAGGTTTACTGTTAAGCAATGGTATTCGAAATTTGAAGGTGTGCTCAATGAGCCTGTTTTAAATAAAACGTACCCGTTTTGTGCTTTTACTTGGCTATTTCTATATTTTGGGTATTACTCTGAGTTATTGTTAGCGTTAGTATTATCATTATTAGCAGATGGACCGGTAGATGAATCTTCCGTAGTTGACCTGAAATTATTGTTATATTTGTTTATGTTTATTTTCTTTTTCTTTTTGAATTTGGTTTTTTAATGTATGATTTTTCTACCTCTATTAGTTTTTTCGAAATGTTTGCTATCTAACTGTTTTAATATGCCTGTTTTCCTGAATGGATTTGTTGTTTTTGATTTGATAAGTAGCATTTCTCTATAGTTTGTATCTATTTCGTAAGTTTTTCTTTTTTCGTTTAGATTGTTGATCTTTTTAATTTTATTCAATTGGGTATTGTGTGCTGGTGATCCGGCATAAATGAAGATATCTGCTGGTGTTCTACCAGTAGTGCTATATATCGTTTTATGGTTATAAGTCCAAAGTATTATTTCGAATTTTGTTAACATATTTTCTTCGTTTGTTTAATTTATTAATTTTATTTATTTAATTATTCTTAATTTTTCGTTGATTGTTTTGTGAAACCGCTCTTCGTCTGATATGCCGTTCTTACTTGTTGTGATTTTAATTTTAACGTTTTCTGAATCTAACCAAATTTTTAATGCTGCTCTCTCGAATGCTGAGTCTTTGTCTGCTTTTATTTCTAACGGTTCCACTTTATATACATATATTACAGATTTCGCATTCGTTAATCTGAAAAATAATATTTTTCTTTAAACATTGCTATATTTTTTTCTATTCCTGGATGTAATAGTTTTGTATGGTCGTTTAATATGATTTGTTTCAATTCTCGATTAGTTTGGATATCTTTTAACTTTTGTGGTTCTCATAGTTTTTATCGGACAATCTCTTTGTATTATTTCTAAATAAGCTATATAACGCTGTTTTTTGCACAAAGATTTTCTTTTATGATCTCTTTTGCTTTTTTCGTTGTCATTTCTATGAAATTTATTATAATCTTAGTTTTGTCAAAAAATAGCAAATTTTCTTTATTTCTTCGGTATTTCCTTTTATAAATTCCATTTGATTATTATAATTATTCAATGGTCTTTCTGTGGTTTGAATACAATTTTGATTATCTTCGTTTGCGCTATGTATTGTCGCTGCTATGCTATCTTGAGCATTCCCCATACAATTTTCTTCTACGTTATTTTCTTCTGTTTTAATTCTTGCATCAGCTACGTAGTTTTCTTTGCCTGGTATGTGTTTGATTTCATAATTGAATTCGTCGTAGTCTTATCTTCCACCTTTGTAATTTCATGTTTGGCTCTTTTATGTTATTTAGCCATATAAGAGGTTTGTGATCGCTAAGTATTTCAAAATTTCTACCAAATAAATATGATCTGAAATTTTTCGTTGCCCATATTATTGCTAATAATTCTTTTTCTATCGCTGAGTATTTTATATCATGCTCGTTTAAAGTTCTACTAGCATAACATATTGGTTTGTGATCTTGTGATAAAACTGCTCCTAACGCATAATTACTAGCGTCTGTGGTAAGTGAGAATTTTTTCTTGAAATCCGGATATACCAATATTGGGTCTGATATTATGAGTAACTTTAATTTCTCAAAGGCTTCTATGTATGTTATTTCTTTTTCGTTGACTTTTGCTCCTTTCTTTAGGTTTATTGTCATTGGTTTCACAACTTTTGCGAAATTTGGTATGAATTTCCTGTAAAATCTACATAATCCTAGGAATCTTTTGATTTATTTTGGAGTCTTAGGGATTGGAAATTCTTTAATGGCTTTTATTTTGATTGGGTTAGGTTTTATTCCTTCCGTTGTTATTATATGTCCTAGAAATTCAGTTTCTTTTTTCATGAATTCGCACTTATCTAGTTGTAGTTTTAGCTTTGCTTTTTTGAGCTTTCTAAAAACTTTCTTTAATGCCAATATGTGTTCTTCCAATGAAGTGGAATACACTATTATGTCATCCATGTAAACTAGACAATTTTTGTGAATTAAGTCTCCCAAAAGATTGTTCATACAACGTTGAAAAGTTGCTGGTGAATTTTTCAAGCCAAATGGCATTCGTGTATATTCGAAATGTCCTTCTTTGGTTGAGAATGCTGTTTTTGCTATTGAATTTTTGTCCATCTGAATTTGATGAAATCCCTTAGCTAAATCGATTGTTGTGAAATATTGACATTTTCCTAACTTGTCTAATATTTCATCCATTACGGGTATGGGAAATTTATTGCTTACTGTTTTTTCTTTAAGGCTGGTTAGGTGGTCTGGTATTATTACAATCTGATTGATAATTGATTGGGTTTTGCATTCTGTCTTAATTTAATTTTAGTTGATATTCGTTATACAATTGTTTGTTAACCATTGGTTCGTTTTGTGAATTTTGATTTCTATAATTCTGATTATAATTTGGGTTGTAATTTTGTTGAGTTTTTGGATAATATTTGTTATTACCTTTATTGTAATGTGTGTAATTTGCAGGTTTTCTTATTTCTAACATGCGGTCTTCGTATAAACCTAATTCTTGGGCTACTGCTTTTAATTTATCGGTTGTTGATAAATCATATCTGGCTAACTGCATGTATAACCTGTCTGGAAGTCTTTTATGTATTACATCTCTAACCATATTATTTAATGCATTTGAGTACAATGTTTTATTTTCTGCATTATTTTCTATTACTAACTTATTTAATATTACGAAAGATTTTTGCTCGAGTTCTTCGAGGAACTTACGAATACTTCCTCCAAAATATGTGTTGTAAACTCTTCTTAGTAATTCCTCACATGGTGTTTGTGTTTTGAAGGTGGAAATTAGTATGCTCCGTAGTGCTGCCCAATCTCCTGGTAAGTGCCTGAGTGATGTCCTCATTGCTTCTCCATGTAACTGCATCTGGATTGCGCAGTACATTATTAATTTTTGCCTTGGGTCAACGCTTGGAAAGAGTTCCATTATGAAGTCGATCCTTCCTATAAAGGCTCCCAGTTCGTCCGTTTCTCCACCGAAGGTTGGTACTTGGCGGATTTGCCCGATTGCTTGGTTCAATGTTGCTTCCAACAACATTTTGCTTTTTTTTTTTGTGAAGGTTTATTGTACAAAAAAAAAATTCTTTGTCGTCGGCCTCGCGTAATTATGCTTTCTTTTTTTTTTTTTTTTAATTTGGAGGATCACGGGGTCCTTATGCGGATAACAGTTTTTTTTTCGCGGAACTAGTACGTTTTCTAGAAATGACTACGACGTTTCACGATATATCTTTGTTATCCTACCGGCTGCGCCAATTAAAAGTCTGACAACGGTTTTGATTAGAAAAAATACAATTCTTTATTCAAAAACACGTCTTCTCAGATTGGTGTACAAAATGTAACTCTCCTTGTGCTAGTGGTGTAATCTATAAGGAAACCTCTCACTTGCTTCCCATCTCTTGGTCTGTTTATGGGGGTCTCTTTTGGTAGTTACATTCTTTGTTTATGCTTATCTTATCTATTAATAGACAGTGCGTCTGCGGTGTTGACATGCTGTGATACTTTGACCTGCCATCTATGTAGGGGTCTTTTTTGATGGTTGCATTCTTTGCTTATGCTTATCTTATCTTGCCTGCTATGATTATATGAATAGAAAGTGCGTCTACGGTGTTGGCATGCTGTATGATAAGCGTGAGTGTGGTGTGAGTGTAGACATGAGGGATCTGCGTGATCTGAATATGTCACTATATATATTCATGGATATGCATGCGAAATGCCCATATGCGTGCATTATTGCGGGCTTTATATTGCTGTCCATGCTCACACTGACGGCAGACAATGGTTGGCGCCAATAAAAAGGCAGTGGAAAATTAGGAAAAGGATCACGCCCATTGTGTATTCACCAAAAGGTGGCCAACTAACGCCTATAAAAGGAGCGCCGCAACACAATGCAGGGAGTCTGTGCGAATCTATAAGCGAGGCTGTGTAAACGTGAAAACGAGTCGGTCTCAAACACAAAGTCAACGCGAAATACAAAGGACGAAATGCAAGGATATAGTGTGTCGAAGGACTCGAATAGAACAGAAAAATCAGCTCAAGGATCACGCAGGACATCGAGGTCTTAAAATTAGGTGACAAACGTATTTCCTTGCCACGGTCGAATTGTGGTAACAGGCGATATCCGCGGAAAACCAAGTGAAGCAAGCGAGGTTTGACCTGTGATTAGCCGGAGAGTGACATACGCGAATCCTGATCCACAGGAGTACTAGAGGCCATCCTTGGGGGAACAAAGAAACTGCTAGTCCTGGTGAGCATCAGGAGTGCTGTACAGAGTCTCTGGCGGGCAGGCCGAGGTCCTGGGCTTACGCAGCTGGAGGGCAGAGTGGCTGGGGCCGATTCAGGCGCACCGGAGCTCGAATCAAACCTGTCCAAGGACACTGATGGATTACGACGCGCCACTGAACGAGTAGCAATTAAGCGATCAGAAACTAACCTTGAAAAGTGTTCAAGTATGAACATGTGTTGCTCTGGGTATCAGCTAGCGGGCTCATGCAGCACACTCAAGGTTAGGTACCTGAGGCCGGGTCACGCTACTCTTAGAATATCCCAAAAGATAACGAGGGATGAAATTACACTGTGGTTGTCTTACAAGCGACTGCGTTAGATAAGGAAACATATGGATTTAGTTTTAAGATTTTACAAAAAAATTTGGATAAATAAAATCAATGTAATTATATAAGTTAACAACAGCTAATATTACAAACAACCCAAGCCAACGCACATGAATAAACAAGTCAGTAACATCCAATATTACAAATGACTCAGCAACATCTAATAATGAATATCGTAAAATACGCGCGCATTCAATATTGCAATCCAAGCCAAAGCACTTGAATGAATATCATAAAATACGCGCGCCTCATCAGCATACTTTCGGCAACGCGGAAATCAGACGGAAATATGCTGAGCCTACGATCACAGTTAAGGCGCATGAAGAAATAGGAGACGCACTTCATCAGCACATTCCACTTGAGGACCACCATGAGACCCGGAACGGACAAACAACACCATCAGCAACAAAGTAGAATCAACAGGCCGAGGTTTCATTGCAGAGCAATCTTGTTTTTTTTTTTTAATTGAATTGTCGCAAACGCAATATAAATTTGTTGCTCGAACCCTCAGCTGAACTGAGTTTTAGTTAAGCTAAAATAAACCGAAAAGAACGGTTTGGCACAAGTTTGGTAAACTCTCATTAGGGTTTGAGGTCGCATATATAGTTAAGGTGTTAGTGATCTATATTTTTATTGAAAACACTATAAATGTTGTGAAACGTTTGCAGATCCTTAAGGCGAGTTTAACAAGCAACGCTCAGAAACTCATGTTTTAAGATGGAAACTAGCCGACTTCCAAATTTTACCAGGACGACGACAGCCATATAAGCTTTATATATGGTAAGGAAATGGCTGCTTTATAATTGTGGAAATGTGTAGAACACCCCATCTCAAAGTTTTCGCCTAAGTCTAATCAAAAACCATTGGAGTTTTTTTAACTTAAAAGTTGAAAAACAAATTTCAATACTAATACATATTCTTTGCGAAAACAAATAGTATATATGCACGTCCAACCGCTTCCTTGACAAGGATAGAGCAATTCGAATCCGTGCTTTGCCTGCACTTCAATTGCTGCATATAGCCAGTCAGTAGACATGAGCTTAAACCGTTTGTGAATTGTAAGATAAGCATATAAAGCAAATGCCCAGAAGTATGCAACGCAAATGTTACTGTTGTTGTACATTGCCCGTCTGTATGAGATAGAGACTTGAGACTTGGAACATATACTGGCTTGTGCCCACTTCAGATTAAGTGTTGTAACCCTAGGCTCTAGGAAATGGATAAACTCAATAATCGCAAATCGTTAAAGCCACATATCTCCCTCAATTTTAAGGCTACAATCACCAATTTTGGTTGCTAGGTTGTTGATGTCCTTGATCGATCGGCAATTACATTTTCAGCCCACGCCTACATCCACACCTAAAAAAATTATATGAGCCTACATCTCCATCAGTTTATAAACTGCAAATACGAAACGTGGAAAGTAGATTGCAAGTTTTTTTTTGCTACGCCTACTCTATCTGGTATATTTCCGCTTGTAGCTTTCACAGGCCACACTCGTTTGCAAACCATAAAAGTCAATATATTTATCAATGAAGAAACAACAGAGTTATTAGAGTGGAGAATGTGTTCCCTTTTAAAATGAATGTGTCGTAGTGGGCTTGCCTAAATTAATAAAATTTTATGCCAACGATTATGATGTGTTTTTTTGCCGAAGTCCTCTATGATACAATGTCGAACCCTTTTTGGTAGTTTGATTAGAAATTTTTTTGATCGCGCCTCTTAAATTTTTGTCTGCCGAAAATGGTTGGATGGGATGGTCGTGCCAGTCGCATCGACAATCCTAGCCTAAAATTGTTACCTTCAATTGAACAAATAATATAATTGCCACCGAACAAAAGTCTTTGTGGGCAAGTGCATCTCCAACAAATAAACATAAATTATTTCGTAAAGAAAATTTATTCCAAATTGTGTTATCGGTGTTTGCGCTACCAGCTTTTTGATAGCTTTATTTTCCAAATAATAACACGAAGTTAATTCCACGTTATAAACTTTATTGAATGTATTTGGACTGTTTATTTAAGGTTCGAAGCCACTTGCTAAACCTATCAACAACGAGCATGATTAAAACGATCGATCAGCTAGAGCTATGCGAAACGACTCATTAGCTGCAGCAGCCGGCCGATCAGCGAACGCCCGTTATCAAGAGAGAGAGGGAGCGCTGTCCAAAGAGAGCTCTGTACAATGAGAGCGCTGCTAACGCTGGCTGCTGCAGCTCAAACTGCACTTAACATAGTGTGGATATGTAATTAGGACTAACAATAAGCTATTGATATTAAGCCACGCAAGGCTCCAAATTCAAACATATTGACAACTCAACATGAATTCAATTTCTTCGCTGCTGCTGCCAACATACTCCCCCCGTTGAAAGACTCCCTTTCAACAAAATCCTTAACAGGCAGCAGGCACATATTGTTGACAGCTCTTCTGACAATTCCTTTAGGCGTCTACAGGTCAGCAACCCTGCCTGGTATTAAAGCCAGCACTCTGGAGAGTGGCCAGCTCATGGGAGGCAGATTCTCGTCCTTTACGAGGACTACGTCCACCACTTGAATAGGACGGACTGGGTATTTCCATTTAGTACGCTGTTGGAGGAGTGTGAGATACTCCTCCCGCCACCGTGACCAAAAGATTTGCTGTAGGTGAGTCACTCGCTGCCAGCCATCCAACCGATTGTAGTTCAACTTGGTAAGATCTGGCTCTTAAAATGTTGATTGAGGTCTGCCGATCAAAAAATGAGCTGGAGTCAAAAAATCGAAGTCGCCAGAATTCTCTGAAATTGAGACTAAAGGGCGAGAATTAATAATGGCCGCGATTTGGCAAACGAGAGTTCGCAACTCCTCAAATCTGAGCAGCGACTGGCCAACACAGCGATAGAAATTATGCTTGGCGGTTTTCACTGCTACTTCCCACAATCCGCTAAAGTGTGGAGAGCGAGGGGGAATGAAACGCCAATCAATGTTGTCAGCCAGGCAGAATTGATGAACAGCAGTGGCATGAGTATCACTCAACACCAGATTTTTCAACTCTTTCAAATTATTTTTGGCTCCCACGAAGTTTGTGGCGTTATCAGACCAAATCTGACGAGGCTTGCCACGCGTAGAGATGAATCTCCTCAGAGCTCCAAGAAATGATGCTGTTGTTAAGTCCTGTACTAGCTCCATGTGCACAGCCCTGGTGACGAAGCAAATGAACACCAAAATGTAGCATTTGACTGGTGGCCTAGTACGAACAACAGATTTGTAGAAAAACGGGCCGCAATAATCGACTCCAACCTCTTCAAACGGACGAGATGCTTTAATCCGATCTTTTGGCAAATTGCCCATGATGTGTTCGATTAGCTGCGGCTAAACTCGAACACATCTGACGCATTTGTTGACAGTCCGAGACACAGTTTTTAGGCCGCCAATTGGCCAATATTGAAGGCGTAAATTGGCAAGAAGTGCGCGAGGGCCTGAGTGCAGGTTACGCTCATGAAAGTCTTTGATGATTGCCACAGTAATTGGGTGGTATTTAGGCAGAATGATTGGATGTCGGGCTTCATAGGTCAGACGTGAGTTGGCCAGTCGGCCACCAACGCGCAAGACCCCAAAATCATCAATAAAGGGCAACAGTGACGCAATGGGGCTAGAATTCTTGAGTGCTCCTCTTGATCGCAAAGTCTCCATATTTTCCCACATGTGTGCGTTTTGGACGAGACGAAGAAGAATAATAGTTCCTTGCTGAATGTCTGACACGTTAAAACCCTGATGTCGAAGGCGATGAATAAACTTGAAGATGTGCACAAATACACGTTGCATAGGAGCAAAGGAGTTGGCGAATTTGCACTTAACCGTTATATCTTCATAAGGTGACTTGATGAGCAACACAGTCTTCCGAAGTTCTATCGAGGGTCTCTTGAGCGCACAAGACGGAGGCCATTCGTCCTTATTCTCGACAAGAAAGGCTGGCCCATTAAACCAGATATCAGCTTTCATGAGCTGGCTTGGAGCTGCACCTCTGGATAGAATGTCCGCAGGATTTTAATCCGTGGGAACATAGCGCCACTCCATGCCGATGGTTTGTTCCTGAATGGTGGCAACACGATTGGCCACAAAGATGTTGAAGTTGCTAGAATCGTCATTAATCCAGGACAGGGCAACAGAAGAGTCACACCAGCAGTAATATTGTCCTCTTAAGCATCCCATCGACTTGATATCATGCATAAGTTGAGATAGCAACATTGCTCCGGACAATTCGAGTTTGGGAACCGACAGAGTCTTCAATGGCGCTACCCGAGACTTTGAACATAAAAGATGACTAGTGGGATTTTAAGACCTGGATACTATTTAAATGCAGGCTCCATAGGCTTCAATACTCGCATCGCAAAATCCATGAATTTCCAATGCTGACTGAGGGTCTAGCACTAACCTTGGTAAACTGAAGCGGCTGACATTTTCAAAACTGCTGCTGATGTCCATCCAGGCGGAGCTTAATGCAAGTGGTAGGCTTTCGTCCCAGTCAACCTTTGCCTTCCAGAGTTGCTGCAGATATATTTTGCACCTAGCAATTACAGGTCCAATAAGGCCAAGAGGGTCATAGATATGCGCAATTGTGGACAAGATGGATCACTTGGAGAGCTTTGAATTTGGGCGAACACGTGACAACAGGAACAAAAGATTATCCGAAGATGGATTCCAAGCACGACAAAGAGTTTTAGCTATATCACTACCATCATCAAATTTAAGGAACTGCTCCTTGTCAGCTTCATATACATGTTTGAGCACTTCAGCATGACTAGAGCACCATTTGCGAAGCCGGAAATTGCCACAAGATAGAATTGTTGACGTCTGCCTCATTTTGTGAGATTAAATCATCAACATAGAAGTCCTCTCGAACTGTAAGTGACCCAAGAGGAAACGTCTCGGCTTCCTCGAGAGCCAATTGTTGCATGGAGCGTATGGCCAAAAAATTAGGCTGGTTTGGTGCCATAAGTCACGGTGTCCAGCTTGTAGACACGTACACGGGTGAGTCTCTCCCCAAAATGCATTGATAATAGTTGTCAGGAGCACCCACTCGGACGCAACGATACATTTTGCATATATCCCCAGTGAGAGCAACAGCATAAGTCAGAAATTTAAGTAAGGCGTTGAACAGTTTTGCCTGAATGACCGGTCCGGCCATGAGTACGCCATTGAGGCACTGTCCAGAAGAAGCCGCAGCCGATTCGTCAAACACAACCCGAAGTTTGGTAGTCGTGCTGTGCTCCTTCAAGACACAGTGATGTGGAAGGAAATATTTGCACTGATCGATATCCAAAGGATCGACAAGCGACATGTGCTTAAGGTACAAATACTGTTGTATAAATGTGGAGTATTGCTGCTTAAGGCCTGAGCGACGTTTGTTAAAGGCGGGGTCAGCCAGCTGTATGTTGACTGGAATTTTTGTATGCCAATTGGAATGCCGGGCTGACTGTCGGTAATAGTGGGTAAGACCAACGCTGTAAGTGAATCGGTATAGTCTGATACTTGAGATTTGAAGCAAATTTCCACCGTGTGACCTTCAGTAGGAAGATTAGTGCCACCGAGACCGGACACTGTAGTTGTAGATCGAGTTTTTGTCAATTGTAGATGTTGTACAAAGCGAGAGGTGACCAGATGTAATTGAGAGCCCGAATCCAGTAAGGCTCTGCATGGAATAAATAGGCCCGAACGACTTTTCACTAAAATTATCTGATGATTCATCGTGTGCAGAAGACGATGGTGCACTGAATGACGAAGACGCAACAGAAGTCGAGCAAAGTCAGATGACCCATTGGCGGGCTGCTGGGAGATGGTGGCATCAAAGTGCAGCAGGGTATGATGCCTATTACCACAGACATGACAATGCCCACTGCTGCATGCCCGAGAATGGTGTCCGAGCTTTAAACAATTGAAGCAACGAGCCAGCTTCTTAACTTCCTTGAATCGCATCGAGGGAGACAAACTTCCAAATCTGGTGCATGCGTTAATAGTATTGCCGAAACAGTTACAGAATGGGCATGGAGAATTATTTGATTCGGATGCCACCAAGGCTCGTGTACTGTGATTGGGAATGGAATTGTTTTTTCCCACCTGAGAATTAAGGGAATGATATCCCATGCATGCTCCAGGTTCTCCAACTTCTGGCATCGCTTCTCCAAGAATGCGTAGAACTCTTTCGCTGAGGGTATTTGGTCCTCCTCCCAAGAACTCTGAGTGGTGATGTCCAGTTTTTGCAGCAGCATGTGTATAACCATACAGTCAGACATCTCCTGGGAGCTTCCCAAAGATTCTAGCGCGCGCATATGGGAGTTGACCTTGTTCCCTGCTGAGGTCGAATCCACCTTCTTGAGGCCAACAATCTCCTTGATGTGCGACTAGAAAACTAAACGCTTGTTGTTAAAGCGCTTGCTTAAAATGTTCAAAGCTGCGCGATAATTTTCATCTGAAATTTCAAGCGAACGTACTGATTCTAACGCCACGCCCGATAAGCACGACCGCAAGTGCTGCAGCTTTTCAGTGTCAATGATAGAGTTAAACATGGAAATTAAATTAGCGTATTCCGTGTAACCTCCAACAAAAGTAGGCAGCTTGAGCTCAGGTAAGCGCGGTCGATGCGATCGATCAATATTTATAGGAGCTGACCGCTCAGCTGCCGACTCAACATTCCGAAATGTTGACGATAAAGGACGCGATTTGCACAGTTCAATTCAGTTTTAAACGACATGTCACTTCTACAAACAGCCTCAGAAAGTTTATACTTAAATCACTGCCTATTTCGTCGTATTCAAAACGTTCCAGACTGTCGTGAGCGAGGTTGATTGAGGCTTCCGTTTTGTTCAACAGATCTAAGTTTGACTTAATTTGAACAGAGTCAACCGAACTATTCGTCGACACCGGTCACAACACGTCTAGCCTCTGTATCGCGGTATAAATTGATTCCGCCTTGCGTTTATAAAATTAACTAGGTGCAGGCACACTATCACAGGACGCGACTGTTGTTAAGTTCATGTTTAAGCTTATAGCACGCACGAAATTGCTGCTCACTGCACAAAGTAAAACTGCAACAACAAATGCACCGAGAGAGACACGGTCTGTATATGCTCAATCGCCCACGCACAGCTGCTTATGTACACGAAAAAGTTCACGAAAGTTCAAGCGAAGCAGAGGCACACACTAAACGTCTGGGTAACGGAATTCTAGAGCACTTGTTGTGTCTGTTTTATGCACCTTTTGTGCTCAAGTTAGTTTTTGTAATAATATCAGTTCAATAAAGATCCGTTTTGTGTTATTGTTTATTAGGCGCACTTTATGGTTTAATTAAAACGATACACGAGTAACAAAAGAAAATCACGTCGGGGTCACCAAATGTTTGCGCTACCAGCTTTTTGATAGCTTTATTTTCCAAATAATAACACGAAGTTAATTCCACGTTATAAACTTTATCGAATGTATTTGGACTGTTTATTTAAGGTTTGAAGCCACTTGCTAAACCTATCAACAACGAGCATGATTAAAACGATCGATCAGCTAGAGCTATGCGAAACGACTCATTAGCTGCAGCAGCCGGCCGATCAGCGAACGCCCGTTATCAAGAGAGAGAGGGAGCGCTGCCCAAAGAGAGCTCTGTACAATGAGAGCGCTGCTAACGCTGGCTGCTGCAGCTCAAACTGCACTTAACATAGTGTGGATATGGATATATAATTAAGACTAACAATAAGCTATTGATATTAAGCAACGCAGGGCTCCAAATTCGAACATATTGACAACTCAAAATCAATTCAATTTCTTCGCTGCTGCTGCCAACAATCGGCATTAACCATTATTGAAATCAGCAGCAACGATGTGCACGTTAAAAGAAAAAAAAAAACCATAAACTTAAATAACTATAATAAATATATTATAACTAAATATACATACATATAAAAAATATATATATCTATGTTTTTGTCACGGGACTGATCGGCTGATCAGCCGATTGCACAGCCAAGTGGAGTTTTCCATCGCCAACAGTCATCAACGGCCCAGCTCCACGGTACAGTCACCGCTACACCACAGTGGTATGGAGGGGATTGACGGTTCCCCTACGTCTACAGAGCGTCTGACGATTAATCAAGCAACCCTGCATATATGCGTACAATTTGTATAACCACAGCTCATTTTTTTGATAGTGTAGTGAATATTTTCTTTTGTAATTGTTGAAATATGTTTATTATAGCAACGATTAATACTTAAGGATCGCTATATCGATACTCTGGTCACACATATATTGTTTTCTTTTCTGCATTGTATGCTCCTTTTTTAAGTTGCTCTCAATTCTTCAACAAGTAAACGCACTCTCGCATAATAAAGATAATCCATAATTAGAAACTGCGTTTGACTCTTCATTTTGCCACGTTATTTTACAACAGGTTATAGGCCCAGAGTCATGAAAATTAGTGATTGTTATTTTTAATTGGTATGTGCCATAGTAATAATATAATAAACATGAATAGACAAGTATATATGTCATCGACAAGTTGGATGGCGAAAACTATGCGGTGTGGTCAGTGACTTATGGCCAATTGTTAGCGGAAGAATTGAGAAATCAGAAAATGCAATTTCAACTGAAAAAGCTGTGTTTGATACACGTGACGAAAAGGCATTAGCAAGTTACTGCTGGGTGTAAAAGCGTCACAGATAAGTTTTATCAAGAACTGTGTTTCGGCAAAAGAAGCTTGGGATAAGCTGGTGTGTATCAGCCGCGTGGACGTGGCGTTGTTTCGAAAATTGCTTCAGTTAAGCTTGTCATAGAATTCGGCTGTGCAAAACTACATGAATGACTTTTCTGATAAAGTGGACAAGCAAAAGGAAATTAATATGGAAATTTCTGAAGACATTTTGACAAATTTTGTTGCAGTCGAGACTTGGAAAAAGTTTTGAAAATTTTATCGTCGCGATCGAACCGCGAGAGCAGTTGCCATTATAGTCCGACCTTAAAATCAAAATTATTAAAGGCGCGAGAAAAAAAATAAGTAACGAAGAAGCCAACAACAGCGTCCCGTACAAAAAACAGACCAAGCTAAAAAGTAAATGAAAATAACGGTACCATACATGCCAAAAAGTGTTATAGATGCCGTGAGGGTAATTTTATTGCGCAGTGCAAATAAATAATAAATGACAAAGAAAAAGAAAAAGAAAAAAGCAACGACGCAAAACGATCGTTCAGAGTAACAGTAAAGTGACAAAATGGATATGGTGTCTGGACAGTGGCGCCACTGCTCACATGTGTTGTAATAAATCGTGGTTTGTTGACTTTAAAGAGCACAAGGAAAGAGCATTAAAGAGCATTGATACTGTGTGTGTAAGTTCAGAAAATTTTTGCATCGAATTAAAAAACGTTTTGTACGTTAGAGAATTGCAAACAAAATTTATATCTGATTCGAAAGCAGTGGCAAAAGGATATAAAGTGTTGTTTGAGAAAAAGAGAGAGAGAGAGAGAGAGAGAGAGAGAGCCATAATAAAAGACACTCAAAACGTGGCAATACTGCAGGCCACTAAGTGTAGTGACCTATTTACGATTAATGTAAAAATGAAAAAGTGTCTGTACTCAAATGCAAGCTGCAGTGAATTATGGAAATGGCATAATCGCTTAGGCCATCTAAATAAGGCAAGCTTCAAGAAAATGGCAAGTGATGAGATCGTGTACGGTTTGAAATCGATCAAGAAAAACATAGACTTGCTTGAAAATCAAAATATGCGTTGGATCGTTTCCAAGGGCATCTGAGAGTCGCGCAAAAGAAGTGTTAAGTCTTGTGCATATGTGGACCAATCAATACGACGTCTGCCGGAGGGGCCCGTACCTTTGCGACATTTATCGACGATTATTCACGTTATACTTTTGTGTATTTCTTGAAGTCGCGGGACTAAATACTAAAAGCGTTTAAAGACTTTGTAGTATTTGCCGAAAGGCAATGCGGTAGAAAGCTATAAGCAATCCGCAGCGATAACGGTCGTGAGTACGTAAACCTAGAATTCAATCCACACCACGCAACAAAACGGCGTTGCAAAACGCGCAAATCGCACACTAGTTAAGATGGCCAGGAGTATGTTGATATACTCTGGTAAGAAAGAGACCCTACGGGGAGAAACAGTACAGACTGCTGACTATTTGCGCAAAAGGTCGGAAGCAAAAACGTTGATAGACAAGACGCCCTATCAGATGTGGACTGGTAAAAAGCCAACCGTATCACATTTAAGAATATTCGGCTCAAAGGTGATCGCACTCAATAAATGGCACAAAAAGAAGTTCAGGCTAAAGGATAGCGAGTATGTAATGATAGGTTATTCATTAACAGCAAAAGCATATCGTCTGTATTGACCAGAATCCGAAGAGGTGAATGAAAGCAGATATGTTATATTCTCGGAAAAAGATTTAGTAGAATCTGTGAGGGACAACTGAGATAACAGAGACATAGCGTTATTTGATGAATGTGTGCTACCACATCAGCAGGCCCAAACAGCCAGTGTAGAATGCGGCTATCAAGAAGTGCAGGCAGTCAATTGAGACTGTTTAGATTCATTTAAATCATAAGCCATTTGTACGCTGCAGATAGCGCAGCGTACACAGCAATAAAGTACACCCAATCCATGGGTTGCGATAAGAAATATGTTCACTTGAGCGGCCTGCACTTGAGCGGCCTGCACTTAGCAGAGAGTAGCTCAGTTCAGCGTCATAAATAAGATCAGTTTAAGACTTGGTATCTGTGCACGCATAGATAACCATTGATTGTTTAGGTCAACCCGCATATAGCCTAACTAATCCTAAGCAAACATTATCTTCTAAAAATTCTGTATATAAACGATGCTTTTTTCTTCAATAAAGTCAGTGTCTTTTAGAGTCTTAGCATATGCAAGTCTACTCATTTCTACCAGCGCATTCACTATGCGCAACGAAGGACCTGCCTCTCCATAAAGTCCAACTAGTTACAAGTGCTAGTTGCGACGCCCTTTAGTAGTCAGTTTATGTGCTGACTGCTTCCCTTCAAATATACACAAACACATCACGTCTGCCTTGTTTGACCTTTTCCACATTCGATGGCAATCATCTGGAATATAACAACTGCATTTGCTCGTTTAATCAAATCGTGAACGAAAATAACAAACATTGAGAATTTTAACTATCTGCTCAACTGCTTAAAGGGTGCTGCACTGGAGTGCGAGAAGGCTTTTCCAGTCTCCGTAAGGCAAACCAGCATTGATATTTACAGAGACAATATCGTCTATTTTTCAGTTGCCTTCAGCTAGTTCATCAAACGCTACTCAGCTACGGTCGTTAATTGATAATGCGTCGGCACTATTTATTTTGCTTTCGTCCTTAGGCTCTGACATCGACATAGCTGAAGCCAATAGCCGTGCACGTGTGAGTATGCATGTATATGTTTACTAATGATCATAAACGTAATTTAATATATATGTATATTCATGGATGTGCATGCGAAATGCCTATTAGCGCGCATTGATGTTTTATGCGCCCCTCACAATCACTGTGTAGGTGTGTGCAGGGTTGCTAGTAAGCATTCCAAAATACGAGATAAGCCATCAAGAGGATAGATTGTCGGTAGCCACAGCAGTCGAAACACCAATACATTCGGACGCAGAGATTGATCAATTTTTGCTAGGAGAATTGGCCACATTTGGGAATATAATAGGAAAATTGCCTATAACCGAGCATCGTATAGTGACGATCGGCCAATTAAACAGCAGGACTTCCCAAAAAATCCCAAAATTCAAGCCGAAATAAACAAACAGGTGGACGAACTGTTAGCCAAAGGATTCATCGAGCCCTCAAGAAGACCCAGCGAACCAATCGTAATGGTGAAAAAGTAAACGGGAAAATGGCGCCTCTGTGTGGACTTCAACTAAACAGCAAATCAATAAAAGATGCCTATCCGCTGCTGCGAGTCCACCACATCCTGAACCAGCTGAAAGAGGCAAAATTTAACGAGCTTGGACCTCAAATATGGAGACTGGCAGATTCCGATGGAAAAGGAGAGTCGAGCGATGACAGCTTTCACAGTTCCAGAAAAAGGACTGTTCCAATGGAAGGTAATGCCATTCGGAGTCCATTTGGCACCAGTCACGTTTCAAAAGGCCCCCGATCGCGTGATTGGACCCGAAACGATGCCGCATGCATTTGCATATTTGGATGATATTATTGTGATCGGGAAAACACGCGAAAAACACATGCACAACTTGAGGGAAGTGTTCGCTGCGAGTAACGAATCTAAGGATCAATGTGGACAAATGCGACTTCATCATGTGACCGAAGAAAGAATACACACGGATCCGGAGAAAGTAGCTGCTATCGCCGAATTGAAACCCCTTGGAAACGTCAGGGAATTACGATAGTACCTGGGAGTGGCATCATAATACAGGCGGTCCGTACCATATTTGGCCACCACAGTCCACCCACTGCACACACTATTATGGAAAGGTACAAAATGGGAATGGACCAGAGAGCACGAAAAAGCTTTCGAAAACGTCAAAGCTAAGCTGACACAATCTCCTGTGCTAGCTTGCTCAGACTTCTCAAGACCATTTTGCTTGCAGACGGATGCTAGCAATTATCGGAGCGATACCAACCCAAGACTCAGAGGAGGGCGAACGGGTCATATTGTATGCAAGCAGGTCATTAAATGGTGCGGAGCGTAACTACTCTGCGACCGAAAAAGAGCGCCTTGCGATTATCTGGGGGATAAGGAAGCTAAGACCGTACTTCGAAGGATACCACTTTATTGTCATTACGGATCATACGGCACTTCAGTGGCTGAACTCCATTGAAAGCCCATTAAGATCGCAAGATGGGCACTGGAACGGCAACAGTTTGACTTTGACGTCATATACAGAAAGGGAAACCTTAATGTAGTTGCAGATGCCCTATCCCGACAACCCCTGAAGGATACGTGCTTCGGAGTCTCGACTATGGACGATGCGATGAACCAGGCGGTCTTACATAGCGAAAAATCCCAGGAAGTTCGCAGACTATTGCGAAGAATCCGGAAATCTCTATAGACTCATCCTACATAGGGCTGGAACGGAGGATATGGTAGCCTGGAAACTGTGTGCGCCCACCGGAAAGAGAATGCAAATCCTAAGCGAAAACCACAACACCGCCGCCGCAGGTCAAAGAGTAGTAGAAGTACCAAAGGGTAGTAGAAAAATAATAGCCCGAATAGCAGCACGCTACTATTGGCCAGGCTTATACCGAGACGTACGCGCATATGTCCAACAATGCGAAATATGTCAGCAGTATAAGCCCAGTCAAATGGCCGCCGCCATATGTTACCAACATTCCGGAGGAACCGCGGAGCAGTCGTGCTAACTTCATGGGACCGAGATCGACCCACGGAAACACGATGTTGTTGGTCTTTATAGACCGCTTCTCGAAATGGACGGAAATGGTACCACTCCGAACAGGCCAAGCAGCTCAAACACCGTCCGACAATGGGAGAAAACTAAAGGAAGTATTCCAAATTGTCCGGCGTAGTTTAGAAAAGGCGGCACAGGACCAAGCAAGGCACTACAATCTGCGTCGTAGACCATGGAGACCCAAAATCGGAGACAGTGTGTGGGTGAAGTAACACCACCTGTCAAATGCAGCAGAAGGATTTGCAACGAAGCTAGCATCGAGATGCGTGGGTCCATCTAAGATTGTGAATTTTACAACACCCGTAATCTGCAAATTAAAGAGCATAACGGACAGGCGGATAAAGATAGCACACGTGAGCGACCTGAAGCCGCACAGCGACCGGAAGGATACGGGTGAGTCACAAAACTCGCATACCTTTAATTCAACAGAAAATTTCATGTACATATAATATAACAATCACATAAGGAAAAAGTTATATTATTATTATTATTATATAATTTTATTATAATTATAATTAATTACTTTAAGGTATATAAATAGCATAAATGCATTCCCGTTTTGTAGTCTCAATCTGTTGTTGACTGTGAGCAACGGTAATCGTAAGTTCCTTATGATTAAGATTTCAATTACTTTCGTGTAGTGTGAGTCAGTCGCTTTGGTCGCTTGAATCGCGTAGTATAAGTCGCATGAAGCGGACATATTTTCAAGACTAAAGACAAAGCTCTGAATAAATAAAAAGCAAAAGTTATAATAATGTTACTCAAATCAAATACATTAATTAAAATTTCTAAGTACATATTGCTTAATATTATGATCTGTAAATTACCTGGAACAAAATTTATATTTACTGAATTACCAATCAACAAGACTATAAACTGAGCAATTAGTAAATTAATAACATAATACCTACATCTAATTGTCGCGTCCATCCGCATCTGAAAAGAAAAATAAAAAATGGAAAAGAAAAAAAGCTACTTAAAAAAACTACTATATTAATCATATGTATCACTAAGCAATCTGCGCAGAATAGGGGTACGGTCACAAAAAAACATGATGGACGTTTTGACGCTTCTATTTATTGTCTGCTAGTGCTGTTACCAATATTAAAAAAAAATGCATATCGAAACTGTTCTCGACTACCACCTCCATTTTGAACACACTTTCTTCTTTTTCTGACCAGCGAACATTAAGAAGATTATTTTGCCGCTTTAAATCCCAACAACAATAATTACTCTCACGATTGTAATAAGCTTTGAAACTAGTTTTGTTCAAATACTTTCTTCTAAACAATTCAATGAATGGATAATTTTAGTTTTCAAGATTGTTCAATTGTTAATGAATTAGTGAATATTGTTAATTTTCTCTGTTTACCAACTTAATGAAAGTAACTTAATAATAGTGAAATACAAACAAATAAAAGTCAGTATAACACACATTTCTTTGCAAAAAACAAAAAGATCAAAAATGAATTCATCCAAACCATTTCATGACAATGCGTATTAGGTTCATATCGACAAAACAATTTAAATCGGTCTAGCAAGTCAATAGGTATGAGCTTAAGCCGTTTGTGAATCGTAAGATGAAAAAAATATTGAAGTAAATGCCCAGAAATAGGCAGCACAAATGCGTCATTACTCATATGGTCACCTAGATGAATTTGGAAGTTTTAGTTTAGATAGCAGCTACCGTTAATCCTTTAGAGTGTCTAGCGTGTGAGTGGTGGTGCGCTCCGCGCTTTTTAAATTAAACGGCAATCTTTGGTTTAATGCAATTAATGGCGGCAATGTGACCTTCCGTTGAAGCTAGTCACATTTAAGGCTGCGCTATCTGGAGTCGCTGATTTGTTGTTGATGTTTTTGTTATTGATGTTGTGTGTTGCATGAATTGGCTAGTGCGCTGGTGATTTGGCCATGTCGGCCTCCATGCGCGTCATCATGGTGGTAGTAGTTGGATTTATAGCCGCCGTTGTTATTGTTGTTAGCAATGATGTTTATGCTGTTGGCTGCTTATAGGCGCTGTTTTTTATTTTTTTTTTTTTGTCAGTTTTCCTTTAAGTTGTTTCTGTTGATACCTCATATTGACAGTACTAATTAATAATACATGCTTATATCTCAATTAACTTAAAATTATACCTTTAATTAAATGTTTTTTGAACATCTTCCTGTGTGCCATGCGTGGTCGACAATTCAGCTGGTTTTGTCGCCTGCCGTGGGCATTTGCAGCAACCGTTTGGAACTGTGCCGCTGTTGCTGTTACAGTTATCGAGGGAATAAGATCTGAAAGCAAGGTTGATGTTAATGGAGCAAATCAGGAGATATGCACCCAGGTTGCGTGGCCAAAGTGGCCATGAGCATTTGGTGTTATGCTATTTACATGAGCAGTGCGGAGTGTGGCGTCTACTTGTCCTCAGTTTTCGTTTTTCTATATTTGCAAGCAGGTAAGTATTAGCTCCAAGCGCTGTCGAGCGCTGCTCGATGGCGCGATCATCCATCAGCTGATTGATTTCTTTACATGGCAGAGCGATGGCATCTATGCTGGAGAATCTTACTGCTGCTACCGTATTAGCCGGATCCACATTTCGCACATTGACGCTGTTCCGATGTAGATACTGTAATTGCTATTCGATTGCCGTGCCATGTCGCTTGATTGCCAAAGTGTTATTGGCTTGGCCAAAGTGTTTCGCAGTGGTGCCCGCCTGGCTCTAAGTCCACGGCTCAATATTCTGCTCTATATTTGCTTTAATCACTGGCATAGGAGGCAATTCCTTCAGTGAACCGGGAAAGTCCTGGCATGGAGACTTCTCTGCTGAAAAACAATCACCAGCTGACCGATTTAAATCCTTGCGTTTCTACTGGAACGTGGTGCTGTTGTTGTATTATTTGTGGATATTACTGAGCCTGCTGTCATTGGATCAATTGCTGCATCCTTCTGCGCTCACTGGTTTAAAGAAGCTGCGTAAAATAATGATACCTATACAAATTAGGTGAATAGTGCCTATTTGTCTCTGTTCTTCGCATTGGCGCTTCTGTATGCAGCTACTGATCACAGTAAACATTACCAACAGACGGCCTCGCTTGTGGTGTGAATTGCTGTTTTACGTACTTTGAAGTTTAGTTGAGTTTAGTTGATTTAATGTGTTAGCCGATATTTATTTTCCATTAATAAATTCAAGGCAAACTTAAAAATATTACTGTCATGTCATTGACATTTAAGGAAGGACCAACTCTGAACATGAGGAATGTTCAGCTGAGTTGGTAACAGCAGTTGCTGCACGCTTGCAGCACCACTCTCACGTAAGGCCAAAAAAAAAAAGTGAAGCCACATCACGTTAAAAAAATCACCATCGAGAAACAGTCAATATGAAATGACAAGGAACACATAAATCAAAACAGCACTATGTCCAGAGGGTGCGCCTTGCGATGTTCTAGTCGCCAGTTGAGCCCTTGTCGCCAGAAGGTAATTGGATATTGATCATCAACCCAGCAAGGCTGCTGCACACCATTAACATACTGCTGCCGCTCCATCCAAAAACCGATTCTTTGATTGGTGCAAGTTTCGGTTATATAAATGGAACGACCGGCATCGCCGCTACTATAAAGCCTCCTCCTCCAAATTTACACAATGCACTTCAAACTTTTGGTGCTCTAAAAGAAGCTCAACATAAATTTCTTGTTGCTACTGCTGATCCTGCATACTGGCGCTGCCCTGAACAGACTGCTGCCAAGATACACACAATATGCTTGAGGATTGCCACCGCAACCATCCTTAATTAATAGGGGTGCCTCAAATTGCTGAATCTGGACTAGCTAACGCAGTACACCCTCATCATAATGCTCTCGCGTAATGCTTCCCTGCCTATTGTACCGCAGAACAAAACACATATTCTTGATCCTCTTCATCACTACGACAAGCATCGGCCGAATTAGCTATTGTATATGATCTGGCTGACCATGCGCAACTTCAAAAAATCTGCCTGTATTATAAAACCCTGCCTGTAGTCACGGCGTTATAAGTTGACCGCCTTTTTATTACGGTAAACTGGCGGCGGCAAGCAGTTTTTCCTGTTGCATAGAGGCTTCGTTCACTTGCAGCAAAAAAAAATTCCTGAACTTTTATAGGCTGATGCAGGACAATTGCATCAGCCCTTTCCCGTCTGGTGAGACCATCTCGATATTTGCGACGTACCGTATTGATGAACATATCATCTAACCTGCTAATGGAGGGACGGATTAAAACAGTAACTTGCAGGCCTCCACATTCGGGTCAGTGAGCAATAAGCAAGCATACAGATCGCTGGCCACTTAAAATATTTCCTCGGCCGACTTAATGGTATACGTGTTTCTAATCACTTGGTAGGTGATATTTGAAGGGGCGGTTTTTTTTTTTCATTTTAATTTACTTTTAAAATCAATTTTCTGTTGCAATCAAACAATCGTCGCATCCCATTCAGTTTTCCGTCACCGGCCGTCAGGTTCCTCTTCTCTCAAATTATTGACGCCTGCGAGTCGTATTGCGGGTGCATCACGATTGTAATGAGAAGCGTTCAATCAGTGTAATTTGTGGGTGCACCGACACCACTGCTGCTGCCGAATTTTATCAAACAAGGACTTGTAAACCTTCCTCACTCATTTCTGTTGTTGAACTGCGGTAAGTACTAAAAGCTATCACGCCGCCTGACAGCTTTATGCTCAAATGATGGTACAGTCAGATTGGGTATTCATGCTCATATGGCAATCCAGAGGTTGTTTACGGATAAGCAAATGCAGTTTCATTCTTATCAACTAAAGGATGATAGAGGTTTCCGTGTGGTGATCAGGAAACTGCGGCCATCCCTGCAGAAAACTGATCGCCTCAGAGACGAGCTGGCTAGACTTGGGCATGATGTGCATGAAGTCCAAACCATTGTAAGTCGTTTCAGTAAGCTGAATCTATGTTATTAGAGTTGAAGCCGGCTGCTAATAATAAAATTAACAATCTGCGCTTCATCTCTCAGGTGATGAATGCCACCATTGTCAAGAATTTGGCTATGCTATGAAGTAATGCCAAAAACAGCACAAGTCAGGTGTGCGAAAAACCCAGTTAAGGACGCCCGCTCAAAACTTACAGAAGTCAAATCTCCTGATGCACATTGTGTGAACATGTTATTCTTTGAGAATCAGAAAGCAGATTCAGGAGGCATTCTCAACCGTAGGCACTTGTGGCTGGTCTGCATAGGGTCACGCTATTTTTAGAGACACATTGCGGTCGCCTAGCAAGCAACTAAGTAAAGTGAGCAAATAATATCATTTTGATAAATTATTTTTGACAGCCACAAATTTCAGAAGTTAGATACAAAATTCGACGGCGTGGAGATTAATATCAACTACGTATCGGTGGCCATTATAAAACAAATGGTTACTTACTCTAGTCTACCGACGAAGGGATCCAGAAGGCTTTAATGCCGGCGTGATTGAACTCGGTGCCAGCAAGTTACCGTGGCAGCCAGAGCAAGACGAGTTAGAAAATGCATTCCCAGGAAAACTATCGGCAATGCAACGTGACGAAATTTTCAAGGCCACCGAGTCAATCAAAATTTACGTGGTGATAGAGCTTCAGCGAAAAATTTACTTCAGCAGCTAAATTTGCAAGGTTTCAGCAACGGGGGCAATCAGCGGCAGACGGTTAAAACTAACGGCGAATGTGCGGAGGAAGCGGACAACGACAACAGTCGCGACGGCAGCCGGCACGTCGCACAGTGACCACTTGTCCTATTTTTTTTTTTTTAATTTTTTGTCTTTAATATAAATAATTAAAACTACATTTTTAATAGTTTTTTCTATTAATTTGTATAGTTATTGTTTTTCTGAGATCTTGCAATTAATTTGAAAATTTAATTTTTTAAATTAAAATGTTGATTATTTTTTTTATTACAATTTTTTAAACTGAAAATTTAGCATTTCAAATTATGGATTTTTATAATTAATTTTTTTTTTTTTTTATTAATCTGTAAGTCATTTTTTTTTATTAATTAAGTAAATACCATTGTGGCTAATGTTAGGCACTCCTAATGTTTCGACTGAAAATTAATAAGCCTGAAAAATTAAAAAATAATCATGAAATGTTAAAAATCGCAATTGTTCCTGGGAGGCATGGTAATATAATGAGTTAGGATAAGTTGTTTTGAGTGGATCTGCGTCTAACTACGCTTCGGTGATCTTAGTTAGGTTAGGGTATAGATCGCGAGAGTCGACTTCTACCTCAGAAGTCGCCTCTCTCAAAACACCCTAAACAGATAACAACCCTTACCAAGTGAATTGGTCTAGTCCATAAATCGTTTCAGTGATTTGTGAACCCAAACGAACTCTTCGAGGAGTATTGTCTCTCCAAGTAGTTAAGATGTAGATGGAGTCCTAAAAAATAAAGCTATGTTGTCCCTACTAAGACTCAGCAACAACACAAATAGCTACGGTCAAGAGGATTTCGCCCGCTTTGTCCCTGAGTAGAAATAACCGTTCTCCAGATAAGAAAAGAATACAAAAAGAACGTTTCGCGACCATTCGCACGTATTCGACTACCAATTTTTATGTCGTCTACGCTCGAACTGTCGACGAGAATTGGTCAAACATTATCCATTGTGGAGCCTTGTAGGTGAACTGGGTGAAAAATCAGATGTTCAAAAAATAAAAGGAAAATATTTGTGACGCGGTTCGAAAGCAATTTGTCTTGGAGGTATCTCTGGATGTAGCCATCGAACGGCTACGATTAGGCTAACAGCAGATGTCGTAAGGTGAGCGTCAAGATTCCGGAAGCGCTTCAGATGCCTGGAGTTTGGCCACCTTGCAAGGCAGTGCAAGAACAAACTAGACAGGTCGAATAACATGAAGTGCATCCAGCATAACCAGTCATTACCAATCGTAATCAACCAATACGAGGCAGCTCAGCCCTACTAAGACAGTCGGTGAGAGAAACGGAAACAGACTTGGCAATTATCTGTGAGTCACACAGGCCAATCACTGGAAGTGGCTGGGTGGCAAGAAAGTGTGGTAAAGCGGCCATTTGGTCACTCCAAAGTCCACCAAAAGAAATAAGCATAGGCCCCGAAGATTTTGTCTGTGCTAAAATTAACGCAATCACTTTTTATAGTTGTTACGCCCCACCGAGTTGGGATCCGAGGCGGTTCCCGATACTAGAGGAAATTTCAGAAGATGCTCGCAGCAGATCTCCCATAGTCATTGGCGAATTTTTTAACGCCTGGTCAGTAGAATGGGAAAACAAAGAGCCAAATGTCAGAGGACAAGTCTGTTTGAAGAGTTGGCATCGTTCGAAGTAGTTACCGCAAGGCGGGCAGAGGATCTATTATAGAAGTTACCCTACTAAGCAGCTCGTTTTACTGAACGAAAACGTGGAGAGTCAGCGGGGACTTCACATGCAGCGACCACCAACAGATCCTTTGTGACCAATGGAAGAATACAAAGACGTCCGCGTCTGGTACTGGTCACCGCGTCACCAACTGGTACCAAATGGAAAGGAAAATTCCTAGATACTTCTTCTACTCCGTATGTCAACAAAACCCTGCCACTAGTTAAACGACGAAAGAAACAAGGTAAGGAAAGCGTGCTTACTTGAGATTTGGCGGTCCAAACGTACCTGGAGCCGCTTTTTTTGTGATACACTCTGCATGTATGTTACCAATGTTAATAACAGGTATATCGATTCCGCGCTCGATACCCCAACTTTAGAATACATTGAATAAAAAGTTCTTCTTAGTCTAACCGCAAATCCCAACGGGTTATGGGCCCAGGCATAAAGAAAAAGTTGATTAAAACAAAGGTTATGTTAAAAAGCCGCGTTTAGGAACTGGTGAAATTTTCATTAGAATTGCATAACTTGTATTGCTGTGTGCATTACCAATTAAAGTTTCCTGTGTGAGAACAAGTACGAGTGAAAATTGTGCTAATTCACCAGTAGCTATGGTCTGTCACTTCGGGAGCTAGAAATGCCCAAGTTCAGACAAGGCGAGTGAATACAGACAGTGGATATCAAAAAACGAAAAGGTGATAATTCCCTCAATAAGAGATTCTGAGATTGGTCACATTAAGAAATGTGATTCGGCGTCGAGTGCGTGGATAACCCTAAAGGCAGTGCATCAGCCCACCGGTACAGTGAGAAAGGTCACATTGTTCAAGAGATTACTATTCATGTGGATGAACGAGAATGAAAACATGCAAATGTATATTGCAAAATTTTGGGAACACTGTGCAAGAGAAAATATATGTTATTTTACTCTTGGCAAGTTTGCACAAATCATAAAAAAATTTGGTAATAGCATTGGAATCACGTGATGAATTACCAAAGTTTAGAATTTTGAAGATTAAATTGATCGAAGAGAACGAAAATAATGTACAGACATTTTTAAGCAAAAGCACACACAAAAGAAAGACAAAGTAGACAAGAACCGAAACAAAAAAAATTAAATGTTACAATTGCGGTAAAATTGGCCACATTTCTGCAGAATGTAAGTCCAAGGCAAACGAAGGTAATGTAAAGAAAGAGCCGAAAAATCATTCTTCACTTGCAAAAAACGGTGAACGACTGCTCGATAAGTCAGCGTGGTGCTTAGATAGTGGCGCCACAGCTCATATGTGCACAAATCAAAATACGTTCAATTCGTTTGAACGATTCCCTGATACGGGCACACTTGCTAATGAAAAATCACTAGAAATAGTCGGACGGAGAGTCGTCATCAGTAAAACTTACAAACGTTTTTTATATTCCACAATTACAATGCAATTTTATTTCGGTGAGCAGAGCGGTAAAAGGAGGTTGCACGGTAAACTTCAAAAACAATCGTGCGTGTGTATGTAGCGAAAACGGTAAAACTCTGATTGTTGCAAATCATAGAAGAAATTTATTTCTGTGCGAAATAACCAAAACAACAAATGCAGTGTTCCTCAGTGGAAATGGTAAAAATGGCAGTAAAATGGCATCTGTACATGAAAAGCCTCAAAGAGTTAAATAATATGAAATAAGTGCGTGGAATGAACTTCAACAGCACAAGCGAATTTGACTGTAAGATTTGCCTACAGAGTGTTGTGCGTAGTTATTTAATATGTCGGTCAGGAAAAGTGATGATGTGTTAAACCTTATACATAGTGATGTTTGCGGCCCCATAGGTATATGTTCAAACGGAGAATCACGTTACTTTGTTACCATGATTCATGATAAATCTCGATATGTTCTCGTATATTTTATCAAAAATAAATCAGAAGTATTAAATGTGTTAAAGAACTATAAGAACATGGTGGAATCCCAACCGGGAAAATGGATCAAAGTACTTCGCAGTGACACTGGCAGAGAATATGTAAGCAATGAGTTTGACATTGTTCTGGAACAAAATGGGATCGTCAGTCAGTTGAGTGTGCCTCACACACCCCAGCAAAATGGAGTTGCAGAAAGGATGAATCGTACCCTCGTGGAGATGGCGCGATGTATGCTGCTCGAGGCCAAAGAATGTTTCTGGGCAATACATACGGCAGCTTGTCTACGGAATAGATCGCCTACCAAAGCTGTGCTCCAAAGTACGCCATATGAGGTTTGGACAGGGTGAAAGCCATCAGTTGACCACCATCGCACATTTGGGTGCTTGGTGATAACGTTGGACAAGATACAGAATCGGAAACTTAGACCGAGGGGTAAAGAATACATTTTACCATAGAATGGTAAATTATCGTAAGCCGTGATGTATATTTCGTTGAGTCAACAGCAGAATCAAGTGCAGTTGATTTGCCCACCTTACCCGACTTTCATTGCAACAAGGTAATTACAGAAGTGCAGTCCAATAGAAGCAGCAGCAGAGCCAGCAGTAGAGCCAGCAGCAGAGCCAGCAGCAGAGCCAGCAGCATAGCCAGCAGCATAGACACCGGCAAAGATAACGGTAACACCGATACCAATAAAAGAGGTATCAGCAAGAAAAGTAACCGGTTTGAAAGAACAACGACGAGCGGCACAAGCTGAATCTTCCGAGCTGTATTTACGTCATAACATACCTAAACGGAGAATTGCAGGAGGATATCTACATGAAGCAACCCCGTATGTTTCACGAAGAAGGAGTGTCTGTTCTTAAACTTCGAGAGTCCTTATATGGGCCAAAACAGTCTGGACGAATGTGGAACAAGAAGCTGAACGAGATGATGACAAAAATGGGTTTTTCGGCGTGTCCAAGCGAGCTGTGTGCATATACTAGGCACACACAAAACCACATAAACATAATCGCAGTATATGTGGATGATATGATGATATGTTCATCAGATATCGGTGAGGTGGATAGAAACTATATCTCAAATTTTCCAGGTGGTTGACAAGGGCCCTATACATAATTTTCTTGGTATGGAAATCAATAGGATGGGCATAACAGGGGAGGTAACGATCATCCAGTAGCAGCAGATCAGACATTTTACATTCAGTATGTAAGCTGCCCCAACGGAATACGGGTCCCCACTAAGAGCACTGGGCAGCAGCAAAGCAAGTTCTGCGATATCTGAGGACGACGTCTTCAATGGGCATAACATATGCTAAAACTGGAAATCCCATCAAAGGCTACGTTAATGCGGACTGGGGTGGAGATAACACAGACCAAAGGTCGTATACTGGATACGCATTCGTTCTTGGAGGTATCGCATTCTCATGGGAAAGCAGGAAGCAGTCGTCAGTAGCACTAAGTAGTACTTATGGGCCTATCGGAAGCAACTAAAGAATCTGTTTATATTCGGAAATTATGTAACGAAATGAACATATACAGAAATATTAAAAGTATTGTAATTCATGGCGGTAATTTGAGCGCTATGAACTTAGTTCAAAATCCAGTTTACCATGCAAGTAGGAAGCATATAGATATTCGTTATCACTTTGTGCGAGAACTTTTTAATAAGCTTGTGATTCAGCTGGAATATTGTCCAACGAGTCAAATGGTGGCAGATATCTTAACTAAGAATTTAAGCAAGTCAAAATATGAACATTTTAATAGTTTACTTGGTCTCAAATTAATTGTTAATAATGTGTATTAAGGGGGAGTTTTGAAAATGTGTAAAAGACCAATACAACATTCCGGTTACTAATGTTAATAACAGGGAAATCGATATTGAGCTCGATACCCCAACTTAACAAACCATTGAATAAAAAGATCTTCTTAATCTAACCGCAAATCCCAACAATTATAATAACTGATTCAAACTGTAAGCAACGTTGCTTTCCTAACAAGCCTCCCTGATACACACAGGAATTAGCCAGGCTTGGATACTCAAGAACTTACATTCTATATATAGGATTACTTTGCTCGTACAGAACACGATTGTATATCCTTATGAGATTGGAGATGACTCCCTACGACTTTTAAACAACTTAATTTTTAATTGGTTCAAGTTTATAACGAGGAAAAAAATGCAATTCTTGATATGCTGAAGCTAATTTAGCCTTGCAGACATGTGCACCTCCTGTCCTTTAAATTTAATTTGTCTTTTTTTTCAAATCTTTTTATTATACTGTTACATACCGTAAAAAACAGAAGAAAAAAACCAGAACAAAACCCGGCTAAATAATAAAGTTTAAAAATATACCGTAATATCGGAATACTTTTCCTAACGAAATAGGAACTAAAAAGCGTTTCGGTTTTAGACACCATTTTTTTTTTCTACTGGTAATAAATCAGAAATTATTAAGTGAGGACAGTGCCGAAGAAATTGTATACAACTATGTCTGCGTCACACAAGAACTACAGTACGAAGATAAAATCGAAAATGACACATATATATATAGGTCAAAATATAGGTTTCAAATGATATCGCAAATCTGGTGACATATACTTTATTTATATACCAAATGTATCAAGAGTATTTTTGAATTTGTACAGTATTCGTCATGCTGTGTGTGTCTGGCAACTTTTTTTTTGCAACCTAAAACCATCACACGCAATTTTAAAGCTACAGTCACCAAATTTGGTTAGTTGTTGTTGGCGCTGTCTTTTAAAATTCGGCCGCAGTCACGCCACGTCACATCAGACGCTCCCAGACCACCCGCTTCTTAAATCGGAAATGACTATATCTTCCGGTGTTTTTGAATTGGAGCCATCAAATCCGGAAGGTATATTACAGATAAGTGGTTTTAGTTACTGATAATAACCATTTACAGTCACATCATTTCAAAACCCCAAAAACCGCCAAAGCCGATATATGTTAAAGCGTACATCTATAAATAGATAATCTGTTCCACACTTTTAAAGCTAGAATTAAAATAGAATGCCCACTCACGGCGCAAAATTCTTGAAATCCTATACATTCCACCTCTTGAAGCTAGAATTATCAAACTTAAATGGTAGATTACTTGAAACCTCCTTCAAGGATCGACAAAAAAAATTGCTGTATAAACTTACCTTGTCCTATGTCTCCTGTTATCAGCTGCTTTTACGCCCAACAGTGACTTTAGCAAAGCGCTCGATTCAGTTAATCTTGATCTTCTGCTTGTCAAGCTTGATTGCTCCGGATAGACCACTTTCTTATTTAAAAGGCCGGGCTCAAGGGGGGTTGCTTAGATTGACTACCCTTAAAGCTATTCGCGTTAATTCTGATGTACCTCAAAGAAGTGACTTTGGACCCTTATTTTTCACCCTTATTATTACTGACCTTAACACACTCAAGTATTATTTAAATGCGAAACTTATTCTCTTCCTTGGCCGACCAGTTACATTCTGATTTTTCGAAATGTATTTTTATGAATTTTTGTCGCACTTGTCCCATATGCCCAATTATTCGATTGGCAATGTTACAATTTCTTTGATATTAATAGAAAAAAAACTGAGCTTTAATCTATATATCATACATTATCCACATATATTAATGACGCCAAGAGTGTACTCGTTTTCATTAAGCGCTTTTTCTCTTTGTCTCCTTATTTTGTCCAATTATTGCATACTGACAAAGCAGGCAAATTTAATAATAGTTTGTAAAATATTTTAGAGTGGGGCAACGCCAAATTAATGTTTGCCTTTCTTCTGTGTACAAAATTGCCCCCTTCCCAACCAAGCCCCACATTATTAAAAATAAAATTTATTTTAAAAATTTATTTACATGTATCGTTCTGTTACATATTAGTTTTAAATTTGTACAACACATAAAATTTAGATAACCTTTAAGAAGCGGCCAGTCATAAAACCTATGGTTACTAATACGAATCCCACAACTCGCCGGCAGCGTTCTTCGGCCTTCTGAAATCCTCGAATAGTTCCCATTTCCATTTGTCAGATACAAACATGTGTTGCTCTCACAAAGACTTGTCAATCAGAGATACATAGATAATTATGTATGCATGTATAAAGAGGCACCCAGCCTCGCACCCAACCATGCGAAATGCACAATAAGGCGAATAGTCAAGGCAAACAAACTTAAAGCAAGTATAAGTGCTTCACGGGAAGATACCCTGCACTTTCTAACAATACAAGCACAAACACAATCAAGCAGATGATCCGTATCAATGAAATGTCATTTGTAATAACTGTTAATACATGTATTACATAAAAGGAACATATTGCACTCCCTTCAGTAGTGATTTTCTAAGTTGTGGTTTCTAAGGAAACTTTCATTTTACAAGTATTTTAAGTTCTCTTGGGTAAAAGTTCTTCACCTGTAAAAAAAAATTATTCTTAAGAAACTTATACATAATTTTATTGCTTTGTGTTATTTGCTGCTATTAAGCACTTTTTTGTGCAAAATAAATATTAGTATTCTTAATAAATCTTAGCATGCTAGCATTGCATTGTTGTTAATTGAGTGGGAGTTGTGTGGTTTGGCAATAAAACACACTTCCCCAGGCTAACAATACACCTCTCGCACGTTTGGTACAGGGTATTAAAAGTAACTAAGAAATGGGAGCACAAAAACTCAGCTGTTGACGTTAATGTGGCAACAGCTACGCTGAAAAAGCTCATTTCTGAAAAGACTTAAATAGCATATGAAAAATACAAGTATATACAAGCAAGTATGTGTATATGCACGCAAAGAGAACATTTTTCTTTTTTTGTGCAAATGCATTGAAAGTCGTGTCGTTAGTGACGTCATAGCCATCTTTGGACGAAACGGAAACAGTCGGCCATAAACAAATTAACATCTGGAGCTAATTACTTAACAAATGCCACAACTGCTGTTAAGACTCGAAATATTAACTTTGGCTGAATTGCTATGGCGGGATTCTTCAATTATTTTAAATTATGTCTACTTTCAATTATGCTTATCCGAAAATGGACAAATGTGTATCTGCAGACGCATCTAGACTCTGAGCTCCTTGACTTATCAATATATGGGTTCAAGCGAGCTCTTATCGCGAATAGATTTTATACCCTAAACTCATTAAAAAGAATGATAAAATGGTTATTTTATTACAGTTATTTTGCAAAAGCTTCTTACAAACAGAATGTAGCGTCTCCGACCACATACAGTATATGTATTCAGGATTCTTGTAAGCAGCTAGATGTGCGAAAGCGGTTTTCATTAATATAATTCGGGGTTTTTTTCATTTCCTAGCCCCAAGTGGGCATTTCCGTTGAATTTATTCATCGATCTTTGGCGATCAAGTTATAAGCATTCAGATTTTTGGGGTGCTAAGAGTGGGGTCGGCATGGGTTTATTAAGGGTTAATCGAAACCAATAATTACAAAATAAATATGTACCTCCTTTGGTTCGGAGAATTTTAAAAATATATCCCAACGATTTGATTTAAGCAACCAAACAAAAAATACATTGACTATCTTATATTTGGAAAGGCCCCTAAATATGTATTTATTTATGATTGAGTTACCATTCTACCCCAATTTGAGACTCCAATTGTTTTTCGCATTCATATTTTTCCACTGATTCATCGAATAGACGGGCATAACTATATCGACTCTGTTTCTAATACTTATAAAAAATCAAAATGCATAGTCGAAAATGCTCCGTCTTCCTGTTACACAGTTTATTCAGGGTATCTTCTGGTCGACCTTTCTCAAGTAGAGCATTCTAATTGTTTCATTTTTTTTTTTTGCAAACATTGCTTTGTTATCGACACTGCTGCTGTTTTTGTACGACTACGATTTTTGTGGCAGGGAACCCAAATATTGAGAGAGCATCGCATTATGCGCAGCACATTATTATGTTCAGGGGGGTGTGAAATTCAATTTTCTGCCAGCCATTGTTGGCAGCTGCCTTTTCAATTCAGTTCGTTCACTTATACTTGTCCGTTTTCATTATCACAGCCAAATTGTGTGACTTTTGCCCTAAACCAATGACTGGCACATTGCAGGCAACGCTTTGGCCCAAGCATAAGTTAAATGCCAGTCTCATACATTCAGTCGACCTAAATAATTAAATTCTGTGGATTGGGAGAGCTTGAAATTTCATTAGAAAGATGTCAGACAAATGAAGGCCATTCCTAATGGAAGTAAAATAAGAGTTGGGTTACGATCAGGCAGGGCGACGACGACCCAGTGCAACCCAATCTGCCAGGCAATATATATGAAATGAAACATTTAATTTAGTGGTTTTCATGGTTTCACTCAAAGTTTCATTCCAAAAGAGTAATATTTTTACTTCCAAATTTGATGAGTCCAGCTCAGCAATCCGACTCTTATTCGTTATCATCTTACATTTTCCCTGTCCCTCTCTCTCTTTCTCCCTCTCTCTCTCTCTCCCTCTCTTTCTCCCTCTCTCTCTCCCTCTCTCTCCCTCTCTCTCCCTCTCTCTCCCTCTCTCTCCCTCTCTCTCCCTCTCTCTCTCCCTCTCTCTCGCTCTCTCTCCTCTCTCTCTCTCTCTCTCTCTCTCCCTCTCTCTCACTCTCTCTAAATTTTCTCTTTCTAAACTACAAAATGTGCAACCTTTTTTTATACCAACTGATTGTGTTTTTGTCTGAGTTTCTCTAATACTTGCAATGAATGTGAAACCATTTTAATTTTTATTTTATTATTACTTTCTAAAGTGATTTTTTTTTATGTGTAACCTTAGTTTTACAAGTTTTATTTTAAAATCTCTTAAAATTTGTAGACAGTTTTGGAGTAAGATAAAGATAAAATGACCAAACTTGAAAGGTAACTTGTTGGTAACTTCCTCCAAGGATCGGCATATTCATTTTCAGATCACTCCTACACCCGCAGCCCTCTGGAAATTCAGTCCTAGAAATATGAAATGCCCATATCTTCCACAATTTAGAAGCTAGAAAGAAGATTACTAACAATTTTCTCTAATCATTTTTTCGGCCACGCAAATTATACTCAATATCTACCAAATATTCTTACAGATTTCTGTCCACGTTTCTTAATCTATATTTCTACGGTAAAATAAAAAATAATAAAAAAGCAATATATTGAAAGGCGATTTCGTGAGGAAAAAAATAAGGTGAAAAGTATAAATAATCGTTTTATTATTTGTATTTATAATTATATAGAGTTGTGAAATATAGGCAAGAGGACTCAGGTTTTTAACAGTGTGTAATCGTTGGGAACCGAAGGTAGTGCTTACTTAAAAAAATTGTCCATCTTCAGATCAGTAAATTATTGCACTGCAAGGCGATAAAATGGAAAAGCGTCTTTTCGATTTATTAACTGCTACATTATATTTGAGCTTGTGTCTTTAAGCAATTAACAATTAACATTTATTACATGTCTTCGTTTCATATTAAGAAAACCTACACTCGGATAACGTTATTGATTTTAATGATTTTATCTTACGTATGCCTGCCAAGCATATTTATTTATAAATACTTTTAAGAGATTTTCTAAATTATTAAAAATTAAAATGCATCAGTGCTTAAAACTTTTTTTTTTTAATTTTTACTTAAACAATTATTTATTCTAATCATCCAATATAATAAATGTATACATTTTTAAATTGTGACTAATTTTTACATGGTATATTCCAAATTTTTGCTTAATAAATTGATTTTCAATAGAAATAACACTATGTTTTTGCTTCTCTGTTCTTTTAAATTTATAAATAATTTAGAATTGCGTGTGCAGTAGAGTGAAATATTTTGTAATATTTTCCTTAAAGTATTTGCTTTGTATATATTATTATAATTCGCAACATCCTATAGTTAATATTTGTAGGCATTTGTAAGTACATAGTAAGTTAAGTTTTTTATATTAAGAGCTTAGTAAAAAATAACTTTTTTATTTAATCTATATTTTAGTGCTTATTTATACTAGAAATACAATTAACAACACAAATATTTGTTTTATTATTATAAATATTACAAATCAAATAACAAAATCACGGACCACAAAATATTTGCACTGTGACTTCGATATTTGAGTAATAATTTAAAGCTTTATTAATTGAAGATTACACTCGAACATTCTTTTATATCCTTTAAAGCAGAGTTTCTCAAAAAAGGCTACAATGTGTGAGTATACTTAACAACAGAACCATCAAATCTGCTGTTTGATTCCTTTGGCACAAATATATTCTATATATTTCACATAAAGTTCATTTGGTATGCGTCTTTGTCAAATACCCGATTCCGTTCTGTCCGGCTATGATTGAAAAACTCTGCTTAAAGCATGAATATCCTGTATTATTTTGGATATTCATCCGAAAATTATTTGATCATGTTTAAAATTTGAACGTATTTTATACATTACCTTTTTAATGTTTTAGTAAATGTTTGAATCGTCATTATTTACTTTACTATTCCATGCAGTAAGCAAACTCTTAAGCAAATGTGATAATCATCCCTAATTACTTTTAGATAAACTTTTATTGTATTTTTTTATTATTTGATATATAATTGTAATGCAATTTTATATAAATTTGTATGGATTTTTGGAAAGCATATGAGCTTCATAATTCATCCTTTCTGAAATTAAGACACCATTATCAAATTAATCTGTTAGAGCGGTCATAATAGTATGAGTACTATATATATCTAGTAATTGATTTGTATTACTATCGTTTTACAAGTTTTCTTTAGGAAGACATTTAAATTTAACATTACTATGACATCACTATGAAAACATAAAACATATAAAATCAACTAAAAACAAACCATCTTGAATTTTTTGTAGGTGAATTTTCAATCTAAACTATAAATATTAAGTATTGTTTTTTTTTTAAGATACACAATTTTAGTTAACCTCAAAATGTAAAGAATTAAATCGTGTTTTTTTTTTTCAAATTTAAAGCTAGTAATTCAAAGACAGTTTAAAGCCCAACTATCTCCCCCTCCCTTATTAAAACAAAAAGACTTTTAACTTGTTCAAGATGCTATTGCAATAGTGACAACGAGGGTTCTAATTTTTATATTTTCACATACTCGCCGTATATGTTATGAGTACAGTCAGCATCTATCCGGAGATATTAATAATTTTTTGGAGCTATTAGAAAAAAATTTGAAATATTTTTATTATAATTCAGCAGCGAAATTATTATCAGATTTTGAAAGTTAGCAATAACAATTTAAAAGTGATAACAACATGATTTAAATATTTCTTTAGTACAGATTTGTTGATCAATAATTTGTTGTTTAGGTCCCATTTAAAAATTGTTTAATAAAGAAACATGGAATTCTTACAAGTATATAACCAAAACCTAGATAAAGGACTACATTTAAAAAGCTTTTCATGTGTAACTCTATTTAATTTCTAAATTTGAAACGAACTTTGCTCTATTGAGATGTCGTTTAAAAAAACCACATTATGATTGGCATGGTCAACAAAACAATAGAGTATTTGAGATAGCCACTTGAATTACAGCCATCCTCCTTGCAGCAATAGGTTTGGGTTTCCCAAATTTCTGTAAGCAAAAAAAGTAATTATACTATCCAGTAAAATACAAAAAAAAAATAAAAGAACGATGCTTCAGTTTATTAAAAGCATATATAAACATAAGCCAATAAACATAAAAAAGCTAATAAATTGTTCTCGAATATAAGCAATAATAAGCATTATCTACCTTTCTCGACGCATTCCGTAGCACAATCGCGCACAGTCGACAATTCACTTACATATTTCTGAAAAATCACAGAGAGAAATCAAAGATTTAAATAACGACTGATTTGTATTAATTGTTATTTAATGTATGTTTATAGTTAATAGTAAAATAGTAAAATAGTTATGCTTAACCGGCTACGAAATACTCTGATACCAGCTGATAACGGGCGACATGGTTATACGATATCGATTTTGTGGGGCGTAGCCATAATGACCAAGGCATGTGACTACCAATCTTCACAAAATATCCCTAGTAACCTTTTTTCAAAGTCTTGTATCCTTATCTATAAAATTGACGGACATGTACGCCTTTTTGAATTTGGGTCGGAAATGAGCGGGACTGACAGTGTTTTTCTTGGAAGAAGATGTTACCAGTGATTTACCAAATCTACAAATCAAAATTTGACATCTTCATCTTTAAAATTTTTCGAGATTTACAATTATCGATTTGCTTGCACCTTACTGAAGTAACCCACCAATTTGAACACTTTGTCTAACGCGGGCGCATATATAATAAAAATTTAATAATATAAATTTTAAGTTTCATGTGTACGAGTATAACTTTAAGAATGTTGAGAGAAAATTATGCTCACATAGACGAACAGCATTACGAAGTTTTTACAAATCCAATCACACACCAATTCTCGTTAGAGATTTGGGGTTAATAATACGTCATAACACGAGTAGTTTTCTGTAGAGGTTATGTTTTTATAAACTTTTATATATCTTTTGGTCAAGCGCTGCGCGACTGTCTTTGCTTAATGTAATGGAACAACTAACTGTGCTAATCGATGTTGTGTGCGTCTTTACAGTGATCTGTTAAGAGACATGCATATAGAATGTTGTGGTAACTCTATACACATTATGACTACAGAACTATGTAAACATTGTTGCTTTAACATATTATTCGGCAAAATTACAATACGCTTCCTTAAAGTAACAGCACGTTTTACTTAAATATATGTAGCGCGCAAAGGCGAAATGCATTTGCGATGTTTGCTCCCGCTCAGACCTTTCGTCAGGATGTCTGCTGGCATCTGCTCTGTTTGCATATACTCCATTTCAGGTATTTTTGCTTGATGAAGTGGTGGCGCACATCTATATGTTTCGTACGCGGTTGAAATCCGAAGAAAGTAACACATTTTTGTGCGCTCTGGTTGTCATTATAAAGGCGTAAGGTGGCGCAGCCTCTACCAACACTGTTTAGGAGGGCCTTAAGACATAGTGCCTTCTTGGCCACTTCGGACATCGCAAGGTACTCCGACTCGGTACTCGATAGTGCCACTGTAAGTTGCATGCGTGCCTACTAGTGCCTACCAGCAGACAGTATGAACGCATGCCCTAAATAGGAACGCCTATCGCTAAGATTCGCTCCAAAATCTGCATCGAACACGCCAAATAGATCCTTGCCTGTTTGCTTATATAACAGGGCCAATTACTTTGTACCGCTTAGGTACCTCAATATGCGTTTCGCTGCCGTCCAGTACTCGACATTGTAATTGCTGTTGAACTGACTCATAAAGCTCACAGCAAACGCAATATCCATCACATCGCATCGATCTGCCCTAATATTTTAAATCCATATAAGGTCAGTTGAAGCTAACAATAAGTCGTCAACGTGTATTGTGGTAAGCAGAGTTCTGCTCCCTTGTCTCCTTACAAATAAGCATGGATCCTGTTTGGTGGGATCGAATCCACTCTCCAGTAATTTAGTGGTCACCTTGTAATACCAACGTGGGCCAGATTTCCGCAGTCCATAAAAGGCCTTCCCTATTAGACAAACATGATTCTTGGATTTGGTTATTCCTTTCCGTTAAGCTGTAGCTGCCTTTAGATATGCCGCTCCTTAAGGGGTGTCCTTTGTTCCGAATGGTGATCCTGATTCTAACTTTTCCATGAAGTCGGTAAATCCCTCTGAAGACGTTCTCTTAGAGCTCTCCATTTAAATATGCCGTAACCATATCCATTTGGCGGATTTCCATGTCAGCTTCTACTGATAGTGATATAAGCAGTATGACCATGATATAAGCAGTATGGTCACCAGACGCTCTTTTTTCTTACCATTCTGTTGCCGATAATTTTACGATCAGCTGGTCGTTCTGCAAGGTCCCACGTTTTACTTAGCACTTGGCTCACTTGGCTCCTTGTTGTGATGTCGACGTCTATGTCTTTGTTTACGCTATCATATTTTGGATAGTTTTATTTCTCAATTAATAACAAGAAGATATTTCCTCATTAATAACTTTATTGAAGGTATTTTGACTAGTAGCCAAATGATTAGTCTTTCAAAAACATTAAAGGTTTGAAGCCACTTGCCAAACCTATCAACACTTTTCTTATTTAAGGTTTGAAGCCAGTTGCTAAACATTCCCACAACAAGAGTAACTAACCGATCGATTACCGAAAATGAAGGTTCGAAGCCTCTTTCTAAACCCTTTCACCACGAGATTAACTAAGATCGATCGATTAGCTAGAGCTATGCGAAACAACTGATTAGCTGCAGCAGCCAGCCGATCAGCGAACGCCTTTTATCGAGAGAGAAAGAGAGACCGCTGCACAAAGAGAGCGCTGCTAACACTGCCTGCTGCAGCTCAAACTGCACTTATATTAAGCCACGGAGTGCTCCAAAATTAAAGATGTTAGCCACTCAAAATCAATTAAATTTCTTTGCTGCTGCTGCCAACAGTCTTCTTTGCCATAGAACTATTCATATTTTGTTTTGAAACCTGGAGTATTTAAGAATCTTCAGATCTGGAATCCAATTTGCTTTACTTGACGGCTCAAGCGCAAATGCCTTTGTGCCAATCGTTCGGGATCTTATCCGTCCACATGGTGTAGGGAAAGCCTCCAGATAGTCCTTTCGCTGGGCATCTGTTGCGAATGTAGCAAGCTGTGCTTACAACATCTGCCCAAAACATTGGAAGCGCTCCCGCTTGTTTCATCATGCACCTAGCCATCTCTACAAGGGTTCTGTTTTGTCTCTCAGCCAATCCGTTTTGCTGCGGCGTATATGGGGTACTAAGCCTTCGCCGAATGCCATGGCTCTTCAGATAGTCATCAAACTCAACGTTGCAATATTCAGATCCGTTGTCCAATTGTAGTGCTTTTATTTTCCTTCCGGTGAAGTTTTCCATTTCTGTTTTATACTGCTTGAACATTTTAAACCCCTCAGACGTTTGTTTTAGAAAATATATCTCGCAATATCCTGGCTGATCATCGATAAAGGTTACATAATATCTGCAATCACCCATGGACTCTTTCCTTATTGGCCCGCACACGTCGCTGCGTATAATTTTGAGCAAATCAGTCGTTCTCATATCAGTTGTAGGTTTTTGTAGTTTGTTTCTCACTAATACATACTTCACATTTCGACAACTTTTCGTTGTCTTTGACATTCATACCGTACACTCCGCCGCTTGTCGCCATACTCTTTAAATCTCCTCCTTAAGTGTCCCCTACGGTAATGCCACAAGTCAATATTCTTTTGCCTGCACCCTTCTATGCTGATTGCTTGAATCCGCTCACTGTCCAAATAATATAAGTTTCCATATCTATTTGAACGCAACCAAAGCAAATTATTGTTTTTCACGATTAACATTTCATTGTTTGCCAAATGCAATGTCTCTTTGATCATTGCCATATTTTCAAATTAATCCAAATTTTAAGTCATATGCGCTGAACATCCACTGTCTTGGCACCACATACAACTTTATTCAAACAGAAATTAGTTTGGCAAGCGAGCGTGGCTTCTTCAGCTCTCTTTGCTCTCTCTCTCTCTCTATCTCTCTTTTTGGCTCTATGGCTCTTCGCCTTTGCCTTTTTCTTGCTACAACAGTTGCGCGTTATATGTCAAACATTTTCTGTTTTCTCGCATTTTAAGCAGCTTATCGCGTTTACCGTTTTGTCGGTGAGCGAAAATTACGCTCACACTTAGTTCTGCGCGCATTTACTTCTTATATTTTTAATTTTAGAACATCTGGCCGCTTGCTTCCATTGCGCAACGAAACGTTTCGAACGATTCGAACAAACTGTAAAGCAGGAGTATGCTGTGCAAATTATCGCCTATTTCCCTGAGTGGTTTTACAGCCTCGAAGAACTCACGCACACATTGGCGCGCATTGCCTTCTTCACTTAGCCGCGACAATGCGATTTTCTTCATGAGAGATGCTTTCTTTTGATTGAAACATTTCCCTAAGCTTTGTCCAGCAGTTGGCGGCTGACATATAACCAACGGCCAATTTGAATGTGGTAATCACTATATCCGCACGCGCTTTCTCGTCTTACGTTACGGCGGGGGCGTTCCCGTTCGTGAGAGAGCACATCTCAGTGCCGCCCACATACTGCCATACGTCGTTCTTCACTAGTGTGGCTTACATTTGTTATTTCCATGTATCGTCATTTTCGCACACAGCGGTTCTATTTTTGTAAAGGCACTCAATTTTTACATTTTGCAATCATAAATTTCTATAGTTTCCAAGTGATTATTATTATTTTCCAATTTTTTCCGCGCAGTGGAGCGTGCTAAGCCCATAACCTTTTGGAGGTTTTGGGTTATTGGTGCTGACTTAGTGGTTAAAACTCCGGGTTCATGTACATTAATAACACGAGGAGTTTTCTGAAGAGGTTATGTTTATGTATACGTATATATCTTTTGGTCAAGCGCTGCGCTACTGTCTTTGCTTAATGTAAAGGAACGACAAATTGTGCTTATCGACGTTGTGTGCTTCTTTACAGTGATCTGTTAAAAGACTTTTAAACAGGAAAAGGCAGATTGACGAATATGGCTATTGTGGACTCAGCGATGTCTTCACTTTCATTTCGAAACACGTTTCGGAATTATGTTATTTAAGCTTCTGCAACGCTATATAAAAACTTATATTTGTGGTTTTAACAAACACAAGTGTTGTGTTTGGATTGCTGCTACAATTGAACTTTGGAAATTAAACGTTATTCGTTAGAAACCAGTATAATAACCTAAAATATACCACATAATAATAACACGAATAAAATTGAAATTCATGCATAAATTGAATAATAGCAACCTTATTTGTGACCGGAACAAAAAGCCCGCGTCTGACTTGCTCGAAACTCTAACTCGGACACCTCAGTGGAACTATCGATATTTACCAATTCTACAATGTTGGGTTTACACAAATTAGTAAGATTTAAAAGAGTTATGTAAAGTAGCCAAAAATTGTCGAAATCAACAGCTGATCATTCGATATCATTTAAATTCAAATTAGTTACGGAATTCTTTAACTTTTCAGAAATTTAAACATTAAATTAAACAAAAACCCCCTATTATATGACTAATGTGAATTTTTTTTAATGATTAATTAATAAACAGCTTCCAAAAACATATGCAAGCAATAATGAAATAAATATCATTATATATTATGAAAACTGTTTAAAATATATGAAATCCAAAATTAAATTCATCATACTAGTTAATTGTTATTTTTCAACCTGATGAACACCACAACAATAACGCACCCGCATTTCACTTGTTAGCACATATTCACATTAACCGAGGCCAAGAGCTCCTACCTACGCCATGCACAACACGTGGCAGACCTTTGTTATCCAATAAAGTACTTAACCTGCTTAATCGTCGACGAAACTAGGAGTGAAATGGCGAATCGCTGTAGCTCGAAAGTGGATGCAACGCAGAAGCAAAACCTTACAGAAAGTTTTTTGGATCTGCTGATAGGCAGCACTTAACAATTTGGCGTACCATCTTCTCGGACCCATTTTCTTTTATGATACCCACACCTAGTAATAAACCCGTGAATGTGTTGACAAAGGGGGCTCATTTTGCTATTCCACTAATGCGAAATGTGAAACATGCTCCCATTGTGTGGCAATATTAGACTTATGGGAAAAGCGTGCGTGTACATATATTACATAAGCGAGTACATATATTTATGTGAGAGTGAGGTCCTAGTAGTACAAAGTATACATTTGGACATAGGTATGAACGGATAAGAGCTGAACACCAAGTACTCTGCCATCTCATCGCCGGAGCAAAGTTCTGCCAACGCCCATGCCCAGTTTTCAGTACTTATACCGAGTAACCATTAGCAATGTGTAAAACAAGTAACTGAAGCATATCAAACCCAAAATTAGGGGGGTATCACAACCCAATTCGCTTTCGAAAAGGCAGACTGCCTATCCTTTCGCCTCAGAGACTATACAATTTTTGAACATACAAATTTCGCATTTTTAGAAGGAATAAGCTTTTTTGTGGCTTAATGGTAGAAACCTGAATAAAAATACATTTCATGACATAACCTTTCGTTTCTGGGGGAATCTAGCACGCCTTAGAATAGGATTTTCACACACTCTCGACTCTATCGAGAGTCGTGAATAAAAAAATGATTTTATAAAATTTAATAACTTATCGGGCCTTTTTACAAGTTAATGTATGTTTAATATGAAAGAGTTTAAATTACAAGGTAGATTGATTACCAGTCGAAAGTTTCAAAAGCCCTGAATTCACGATGGAGTTTTCACATTCAGTGCGCACGGTACGCTTTCAGGTGTATAGAATGGTCCGCTGAAGAGAAGAATTTAGTACCCCCTTTCAATCAAATAGAATACCATCCGTACACCAAATCCAAGGTGAAAGAAATTTTGTTTGAAATTTTATTTTCTATGTATGTGGGTTGATGTTGATGCACTTTAATATAGGCAAGCTTACAACCAGAAATAGCCGTGCAGCCGTCGTGCCAGTTTTCAATCCGACAGTTTCCATTTGCCTCATACACTGCAAATATGTTGCAAGTAGAATTTGTAGTAAAATGCCCACACAAACAAGTAGCAACATCAATGAACTCTTGAATAAAATTACATGATTGCCAAAAATGTCGAAAGCTGAGCTGCCTTTTGGCCATGGCGTAGACGTAATGCAATAAACTGATTTAGTTGTTGGCTGCACTTATCTGGTAACCACCAGCAATCAAAAAGAGGTAGATTTACTTAAAGTTTTGAGATCTTTTGTATTTACAGAGTCAACGGCTGCCCAAATATACTCAAATTACTTTAGGCGGATATGGATGTATTTCATCGATGTTTGCCTAATTCAATATATCACTTTCAAAAAGCTATTTCTTAAATATAAGTTCTAACATTTAAAACTCCTATATTGTACCCGTCTTCATGGATAAAGGCGCATTCACACTTAATAAGAAGTGATACAATGGCAAGTGAATCCTTTTTATATCTATATGCCTTATGAGTTTATGTTTATATTTAGCATTTATATTTTGGCCCACCACAGCAAGAACATTGCAATACCATAATAATAAAATAATTTCAATTATAATTCCAAAAGCATTTAATGACTACAGTCAACAGAAATCCCTCAAATTTTTAGAAATTTAAAATTTATTAACTCTCACCTCGTTATTCGAAAGGTATATTTCTAAACGGTTTTTTCTTAATTTTAAGATTCACTTTTCTAGATTTTAGAGCAAAACAGTTGTTTAATATTCAGGATGTATTAAAGATAAAGAATTAAAATATTCTAAGATTTCCTTTTTTGTTGCTTATATTTTGAATAAACATTAAACGTGTTTTGTTATTATACTATTAGCATTTAATTTGGGTTTATAAATTTATGTTATTTTAATTTTAACAAAATTTACTGCGTCTTGAACCAAAATCGTCCTATTGCAAATATCGGTTCAACGTAAGCCTTTCTAATATTAAGAAAATTTTTTTTATTTAGAAATCATTTTTGCAAAATGCAAGACGATATTTTTCTGAATATATGGATATATTTAAAAATTTACTTAAATTAAATCCGTCAATTTATTAGTGCTTTCAGCAGGCTTTGAGATATTACAAATTTTAAAACATCGTCCACTATCATGCATATAAACAAAGCAGACTTTTTTTCGCTTTTACTCTGTAACTTATTCGCCCTGGTTAGTCTATTAAACCGTTGCTCACCAGAGTACTGCAACTTTGCTGGTGAATGTGAAATAGTCGGGGGCAAGCCAAATTGCACATGCTATGAGGAAGCATTTCGCGGCAAATACTGTGAGCAAGTTAAGAATCTTTGCAATACAGACGAAAATACATGCACGCCAATTGACTCTTGTGTTCCTTATGTGGGCCAGAAAATCTGTAATTATCGGAGCCAAAGAACTGGATACGACATCGAGCGCATTGAGCACATGAAACCAATATGTAGTTACAATGTGCGTGCCGTATATGGGATCACGGAGAATGTTGTTCTGAGTTTTGAGAAACTGGGCACTGATGACTTGCAGATACACATATCAACGCCCACATATATAATTGCGCATCTGACTCTCTCAGATCTGGCAGGGCCGAGGACATTACGCAGCCAGCATACAAACAACTTAACGGAAACTCTGCAAGAGCTAAGCATCAGAAGACATATGAATCTGCCGTATACAAACGCCCGTTATATGGTATTTAATGCTACGCATTTTACATTGGGTGCAAATCCATTGAGTGTGTCCATTAAGTCCTTGGGAAAAAATCCTCAACTGCTAGATCTGTCACTCAAAGTGCATGTAGTGAAACCGCTATCCGTATTCTGCATTCCCGTAATAATGTTTAATAAAGGCATGTATGCACTTCGGCCGGTGAATATCGAACGCTTTACAAACATTCAAGCGATTGTAGAAAGCCGCTGTTTCCCTTCTAATAGATTAATAACCACCATTTGGACCATTTACAACATTGGGGAAAACTGTAAGAAGACTTCTGACAACTGGTCGTATCCGGTATTATCTTACGTTAAGTCTCTCCCTTTACAGTTGCTTATTTTATCACAGATTACAGTAATCAGTTATTACTTAAAATACCACCTTATACATTGTGGTACAATTATCTGCTAAGAGATTATCCCAACCTAGTGCTAACGGTGCAGATTAAGTTTAAGGAGCTTTACGGGCCTTGGGTAATAGCAAGAGCAAGTATATGGTACAAAACCTATCAATAACAAAACATAACAGTATTTCTTTAGTGTTATATTAACGTCACAGCGCCAGCTGTAATTGCTGATATTGTAGGTGGCGATTACAGAGAAGTAAATGACAAAAGAAGATGGTTGCATCTTGATGGCTCAAGGAGTCGTGAGCCGGCTGTAAGTTTGCATGCCCCTCAGCAGCTAACGTATAGTTGGTTCTTAAGCTCTGAAGACGGAAATGACAAGACAACCCTTAGTTTCGAAAGTTCTAGTAAGTATTAATTATTAGAAACCATTGTTGTTTTACTGAGATCTTTACAGGTTCGACCATTAAAATTCCGACCAAAAGTCTTAAGACAGACTCAAAAAACATTATCACCTTGACGGTAATCAATAAATTTGTAACGAGCCGCAATCATACTACCACCCAAGTTGTTCGGTTAGTGAGTGAAACAAAACCGATCTGCGTGGAGATTGAGTGCATAAAGAACTGCCAGCATAATTTTTACAGTGCGGGCTCTGTATTGCACTTGCGCGCTGTTTGCCACAATTGCACAAAGCCAGTCACTTACACCTGGACCGTAAATGGCGTCGATATGGAGCAGAAGCAGCGATTGGTGACTACACTTCCCACAAATTTGGTCGGCGAGCTTACGATCAAACTCGATATCGCGAATCGATTTGGAACTGGCCACAATGAGCTCAGATTGCAAAATTGGCTGCCACCTGCTGGCGGAAACTGTACTGCAAAGCCTGAAACGGGCCTGGAATGTGTCACAATGTTTTTAATTCATTGCACTAACTATATTGCGATGAATAACCTACCGATGTTCTATGTCTTTAAGTTTGGAAGCATGTATTCAGACATAAGCAATACAGGCCACAGTTTTCTTTACCTTCCTGCTTTGCGTGAAGTAACTGTTGACATCTGTGTCATTGGCTTTCCCTGCGCACATACGACTGTCTCCATTACAGTTGAGCCCACGAGATTGCAAGGACCTGAGGTCGTTGACCAGGCGCTTTTGGATGGGAAAACACAGAGGGCATTCTGTTTCCTTCAAAAGTTAACAGAAACTCAAAATAAGGTGCATAATGTGTTAAAATACTTAAAAACTATAGAAACGGATCGAACGTATACATTCTTGGAAATGATAAATACGCTGGAAATATGTCACAATTATATTTCAGCTGTGCCGGTGGTAGATAGCTTGGAGGTTTTAGTTGTTTTTTATATGTTAAAGAGAGTAAAATTTACTTTAGATTATATCAGAAAGGATACCGAAATATTAGATATGTCACTAGAGTCCTGTCTCAACCTGGGCAAGGTAATAACCAATATCATCGAATATTGCTTGAAGGAGAACAAGGGAATAACACAACAAAATTATCCTCTTTGGGATTTCGACGGCCCCTTTGACGAAAAGTGTGTCGATTGGTTAAGTTTCGATAAAGAAATAACATTACGCATTAGCAGGTATTTAAACACAGTCAGCTTAATCTTCAAAATCTGGAATATAATTGGCGAGGAATCAACTCGTTACGTTCAACCGGAGGAGCCCTACGAATATGCCACACAACATGTCAGTTATATGGTGCAAATGCATGAATCCTATGACCGTATCATATACACTTCCAATTCCACGTACTGTACTTTAGAAGTACCTCTTCCATCAGTGGAGGCACATCGCTGGATGCTTAGGACCAACGATATCCTGCTACACACGTGGTGTTTCGATTATAATATGTTCTGGTGGGCACCTGAAGCTTGGTCCCCATCTAACGCTGTTTTGGCTGTCAACATTCTTGGCCGCAATCGCCGCAGCAATCTGAGACTTACGGCAAAGCAATGGTATAAATTGATTCTACGTCGTAATGAAAATAACAACATCCGTCTCTTCGAAGACTCCGACGAAATACATAACAATATGTTAATATACAAAGTAAAGTTGCAGGGCCCAGTTAACATGCTGGTAAAGTTTATGAACAGCACAGCAGTACTACAGGTTCTAGTTACAATGAATGTGGAGCCCACGCTGGTTAATCTGCACGACAAGAGCTGCTTTGTGCCCAAAGGTAGTCATGAGACTAACATTATTTTAAAAAATCGATGTACTGGTGAGGGCTTTGCTTACATAGCGGTATATAAGGCGAACTCTTTCGATACTGCAACCGCAAAGTACCATTATCGCCTCAGTGCACAGGAGTGCTTAGTGTGGGGTATGCGCGATGGTTATCCGCACTGGTTGAAGAAAGGATGTTATCCACAAAACATACAACAGACTCCAAATAGCTTTCAATGCGACAATGACCATCTGTCCATATTTACTTCCAAAGAGTACGCAATCGGGCCATTTCCCGTACGAAAAATACGAAGCTATGCCATTGAATACTCTCTTAATGTGGTCTGCGTGTTATTTAACTGCTTTGTGGTTTTGAGCGCCATTACCCTGCTGCTACTGGCCACACGACGTTTGTACCGTAAAAAAATGAATTTGGTACGTGTCATTAAATTTGAGCGGGATGAGGTGGACCCAAGTACTGAAAATGTTATCGTGCATATGCGCACGGCTGGCACTTTATTAGGGAAGACTACAGCGAATATTAAATTGGTGTTTTTATCGAATCTGGGGCGCTACAAGATCATTATATATCAGAACCCGATAGATCCAAATCTGGTATTAAATACGTCATGCATGATACGTATTAGCGACCGAAAAGTGGAGTTGCCATGCGAACTGACTATTAGCCATGATATATCGGGCAGGTATCCAACCTGGTACTGTCGGGACATCCAAGTGGACGACCTGCGGCGCGATCTAAGCTATACATTTCCCATACATATGTGGTTGAAGCGTGGACAGAAGATTCGGGTCTCTTGCCTAGCAGCAGACAAAAAGCATTGGCCTAAAAATCAAATATATCACATGAGGAAAATCAAGGGTTTCAAAAAGTTTATATTAGGGTTTCGATTCTATAGCAAGTTTTACTATACCAACTGGTTCATGATGCAACCCATTTTCGGACCGTGGCGCTTCAGCGATGACTCCTGTAACAGTTACGAGCGCACATGCATTTGGATATGCAAAACTGTTCTTACTATAACCATTGTATTTTGCTATTACAGAAATACCTCATTTTTGAATTATTACGACTATGAACAACCGCTTACGATTCTAAGCTTCTCCGAATTTTTAGCAATATCAATTGGCTGCTATATCGCCACCCTAATTTTTGAATTCTGCCTTCTTCATTTGGTACGTTTATAAATAAATTAAATTATTTAATCTATTAAATATAAATTTTAGAATGACATTGTGCAAAAGTATGTAACAGGTAGAAGGGGGCATCTTCGACCCCATAAATTATATATGCTTATTCTTGATTATGATCAGAAGTCGAGTTGAACTAGAAATATTCATCCGCTTGTGTGAACTGTTTTAGAAACCACTCAAACTAGAGTCTTTAAACTTTAAACTGGTCTGTGCCCTCGTCGGACAAAGTGTTTAAATTGTGGTGCTCTGTCCACTAGGAGACAATAATAACGGTAAAGCCACACCCACCTCCGACGCCCACACCTTCCCCCATATCGCTAAAAGCGATGTTTCTTATATCTCACACAATTCGAAAAACGGTAGTGTTGGCAGCAACAGCAAAGAAATTTAATTGATTATGAATTGTTAACATCTTTGAATTTCGAGCCCAGCGTGGCTTAATATAAATAGATTTGTTATTGTTATTGTTAGTCTTAATTACATATCCACATTATGTTAAGTGCAGCGTTAGCAGCGCTATGCATTTGGCTTATAGTCTAAATGCATTTAGTCAAGAGTACAACGTGGAAATAACTTCGTGTTATTAATTAGGAATTAAAACTATCAAAAAGCAGGTAGATTGCTAGGAGCCCCTTTAAGAGGCGTGAAAACAAAAGTGTGTCAAATCTTTACTAGCTACGACAGAATATAATTATACTTTTTAACCAAATTAAAAGGACAGCAGTCCAAGTCCTTATAAAAATGTTCATAATGTAATCAAACTATACTGAGATAATCGATGATGTACTTATATGGACAATACATTGCTTCCATTAAACCCGAACCTCGTTGTTAAGGGATCTTGATAGCTTGATAGCCATCGGTTTAAATAGAAGAATGGTCAATCATATTTCGTAAAATGATATGCGAATTTATTTGATATAATCGCTTCTATTGATCAACCATAAATTTCTGAAGATAACAAATTATTGAGAATATCAATTTGAGTATTTAGGATAGCACCAATTGTATAAATTCGTTCCTGTTTCTGTCTAGATTGTTCATGTTCCAAAACCAAGTCAGTCTGCGCCATCCTTTCCTCTGTCTCGAATGTGTGGACCCCTTCCGTTCGATGTCTATATTTATCAAGGTAATCCAGATGCTTTTGAATATTTTCCTTAACAGTGCGATTGCGACGACGATAGTATTTGCGAAAAATGCGAAACCTTTGCCACCACTGAATATAAAAAGCAAACTCGACATACAAAAATTGGAAAATGCTTATATGACGTTCATATCGAGTATCCCTCTGGTCCTTGGCAGTTGAGAAGTAGTCGTTGATAAGCGATACAAAAACATTAACTAGCATTACAGCAATAACGAATACTAGAATCGTAAACATGATAATTCCGAGAATCTTTCCACCATAAAATAGATCTTTTGGATGGACACCAACACTAAATCCGAATGAGAAGCACATGCAAGTGACGATACTCTTGCTCAGTCGATAAAAAAAGTAGCTATTGTTGCCATTTATGGTTGACGCCGCCACTGCAAAGCCCAATATAAATATGCAAATTACGATTAGAATAGTCGCCACAGCTCTCCACGCAAGCTTAATTGTGTACGTGAAGAGTTGAAAGACTGTCGAGAATTGCAACACCTTCCACAGCCTCAAGGTTGTTATACAGATAAGAAAACCAATCATCACTCTGATTAGCACGTGCAAGCGAGATGCATGTTTAAGTTTAACGAAATCCATTTTGCTGTCACCCTCAATGTTCTCCAGAATCTTCGATACTATCCCTTCACGAATGAAAATAAGTGCTAACAAAGTTATATTGAGCAGAAAAATGCCTACATCCACTTTGTTCCACATGCTGTGAATTTCGTTTGGCTCGAACCACAACTTCACTGTAAGAGCTTTGAAAAACTGGAGAAAAACGATGGCATAAACCATACTCAAGGCTATCGCCGCATTTGACAGTTGGCTCATATTTTCTAGCAGTTTCACGCTCTCCACTTTTAGATGATTAATAGTGCTGCCAAAGGGTGTCTGTTCCACACGCATTGTACACACACTTAAAATGTTTGCGTCAGTGTTGTATAGCGCAAAGTCCATAAAGAGTGCTGAAGTGTTGTAATTAAGCCACTTGCTCTGACTTAGGTATTCCAGAATCTTAAGACTATTTTGACTACTCCTAGCAAGTAGTACCTCATATCCCATTAACTCAGGGTAATTACGGAAATACCCCTTATGAACGAAATCCATCAAAAAATCGTCCGAAGTAGCCGGGCTTTTAGGCAACCAGGGGCCGTATATACGCCAGTAAATCTTTGAATAAGGTAAGTCTAAAAACGGCGACTTCCACTCAGGCATATATGATTCTTTTGAGAACGACGGTTCACTCAGTCTGTAATGTTGAGCTGTCAGACGCAGTTGGCGTAGCCGCACAACTCCTAACATAAATGTTTGCTCGCCGTGCACCCACACTGATAGGCCAGATCGACGGTCAGCCGGGTGAAACGCATTTACCAGTGACGACGAGATGAAAGCATAGGCATCGGAAATATCGTAAACCTCATACAAGCCATAGTATATGGTATGATTATTGTAGAAGAGTCGGTAAATGTTATCCTTAGTGTGATACGTATACGTATCGCATGCTACCAATACCATGAACACTACAAAAACAAAGTATCTGCCATATAGCCAAAGATCATGGATAATTTTTTTGTACTTGCAATTTATGTTCTCGTCACGGTGGTTTTCCGTAATATATAGATGAGCACGTAAGCTTCGCACTCGCAACTTTAAATAATCCAGCCGACTTTGATGGGGTGCCTCCTTTTCCGTGGAGAACTTCCTCTGCTTCGTGGGCCAACAGGAGGCGTCTATTGATAGCAATGCAAACTTAATAGGATCTCCGATGAGATAGTGAATCATAAACACCAAAAACAGCGTTACTAGCATCGATCTGAATTTCCCCATTGAATGAAAAAGTCCCGAAAATATTGCAATCGCCATCATGGACACTATTATTGTGAACACTGTCGTCCAAAGTAAAAAGTCATGACTTTTCGTCTTCATCATCTCGTCTTTTTTTGTTTCAGCTGGAAGAATGTTTTATATTTTTGACACAACTAGATATGAGTTTCTGACTAAGGATACCGACATATAACTTATATCGACAAATGCTATTCACAAATATAACTGTAAGAATGATGTACTCAAATTCGTTTTGCACGAAATTTTCATTAAATACTACTGTGCATAATACAAATTTGCTTACACTCAAAAAAAAAGTTGCCGTAAAATAAAAATCGCTCGCGAAAAAAATATAATTGCTAAAAACTTAAAAGTTTATTTGCTATTTTAAGAAATGCCTTGAAGTCCAAACCAATATTTTCAGAAAAAAAAACATTCTAATAAACAGCCTGCATGTAAAACAGATATTTTAAAAATCTAATGAAAGGAAAAACCCTCCCTTGTAGAAATATACTTTCGGAATAATAAGGTGAGTTTCCCTGAAGTTAAAGTGCGATTATTTTTCTGTTCTTACATCCTCTTAACATCATCTATACAATATTAAGTAATTTCTTTAACAATTATATGTATTTAGAGTGTGGTTGTTAGTAGTGCTTTAGTTTCGGTCGTCTACCTCTAAATATAAAATACACATACACATATATACATATATACATATACGTTTTTAGTGTGTCCAACTAAAGGTACATCAAAGTGTTATCGATTTGCCCGCCCTCCTGTGGGCTTGGCACCAGAATCTTAACACCCTGTCTGACGCAGACATGAACGAGTACACATAATTTTTTAGTTTCACTCTGCCCTAATGAACATAGCTCAATGCCATAGTTTTTCGCACTCTCTGTTTAAAATATGTGCAGCCAAGCGTTTGCGTATTTTCTGTGTGAGAATAAATCGTTTTAAGTGCGACTACTGAATCCTTATATTTATGGGAGGAGTAGTTTTATTTATATGCTTTTCACACGAAATGTTAAGCGAATTGAAAGAGGCGTCTCCGATCCCCTTAATCTTGTTTATCAATTTTGAAAATTATTTTGATGGAGATTATCCATCTTTTATGATGTAAAGTTGTGTAAATTCATGAAACAGCAAGAAGTAAGCATTTTTGACCCCTCAACGTTCATTTGTATATTTGATATATGTTATGGCTGAGTCGATGGAGTCATGTCTTCCTGTCCGTCCGTTATATGGATGGAACTGTCTGAACCCATCTTCAATTTGTAGTGTCCAACTCTGGCTAGCAGCAAAAACCATTAAAATTGCATAGCTGCTGCAGACGATGACGTGAAGAAGCCACGTAACCGAAAATTCCGCGCCATAAATCACGTGTAAACATTTCAGGTTTTGTTGCCTAGAGAAAAAAAAGCCTGACTCCGGAAAAAAATACGAAAAAAAAATAAAAAGCTATGCCACAGAATGGTTGCGTAACTGACAGGCGCAGGCAATAAAACCTAAAAGCGGCTACGACCTCGGGCAAGTGGCCTGAGACGAAAAAACCTTCGACACAAATCAACAGTGGCCAAATTGGACGTCAACATACCTTTGATTGCAGTGTGTGTGTGTGTAAGTGTGTGTGTGTGCATGTGTGTGTGTGTGTTATGTGAGCTTGTGTGTGTGTGTATGTGTGGATGACGGCCACTTCAAGAAAACGAGGTGAGAGCAAATCAAAGGGCACAGTGAGGCACCCAGTTGCCAGATATGTAGAACATTTCAAAATACCTACAATCCAGGCCACATTTTAATACATAGTTGAGCTATCCGCAAAGCACAACAAACATGTTCTGACCGATATGCACTTGTGTACTTCAAACGAATCATTTGGACCATGTTGGCTTGCAGTACGGATTTCGACAAAACATGCCAACATGTGACTCACAAGTGTGCAAAGTGTGTTCTCGACATTCCAAAAAAGGTACACTGAAAGTGACTTGAATGGGGGAAGTGGTAGACAATCGACCTCAACCCCCGACAAGCCAAGAGAGAGAGAGAGAGAGAGACAGAAAGAGAGAGAGAGAAGGGTGGTCATATCTTGTCATGGCTCTTGATTTAAGATTTAAAGTGCTCGTATAGAGCAACTAGACATCTGACATTTTCAATAGCCGCTACCAGCATTTGCGCACCATGCGAAACAAATTGGGTTGTATGTGCTGTAAATCGGTAAATGTGTGCGTTCATTTTTGAGGCAGACAGCTGGCGTTAAAACGGTTTACTTTTCGACACTTTTTTGTTTATTTTTTGTTTTGGTTAAATTGAGCCCAAGCGCTGTGAGCTGTTTCGCATTTCGCGTTTTTATGTACTATCTGTGGAAAAAGCTTTTTGGTGGCTTCTGGTTGCCTTTAGGATGTGTTTTGAGCGCATTTATCAATTTAATCTCACTCATGTTCACCACTTTGTACTGCGACAAACTTCAAAGGCGCCAGCTGCGGATTTTGAAACAACGGGGGGAAAAACAGGCCGTCAAAACTTAAATAAAACATTTGCATGTAAATGTTACAACAATTACATAAAGTGTGTGTTAAAATTATTGTTGTCTGGCTCTCACTGCCAAATGTACTTGTTTTATCGCATTTATACGTAGATTCCATTTTTTATTATGATATAATCAGCTTACAATTGCGACTATAAGTCCAATTTTCTCTAGTTATGTAAAGTTATGAAAGATATAAAATATTTTATGTTTTATCGCAATAAATTGCAACTTGTGCACATGTGGACTTTATTGCCAGCATTCGCGTGTATCCTATAGATATCATATAGAAATACATGTATGAATATGAATATAAATTCTGTGTATGTGTTTAATCTAATAAAAGAAAGAAAAGCTGTCTTGATATAAAAGATGTCCTCCGCTTTGGTAACAATACAGCACTGTTAAAAAATAGCATCTGAGCATAAGCATAATAAATATAAAATAAAAAAAACTTGCAATACTGCTGGTTAAACTTGGAACAAAAAACATGATGATCATATTTTCGTTTTAAAAATATTGTTTAACCCCAGCGAAAGCTAAGCAAGTTTCACTGAAAATGTGTGCGCTGCTATTCTTTTGACGGCAGCTGTCATTCGATATATTACTCAATTTTGTACATTTATGTTGATTCTGTTACATACTAAAATTATCTCCCAAGTTTTTGCGAAGAGCCATTCTAATTTGGCATCCCCACAGCTTTTTAGATGGACGCAGCTGTTTCAGCTCGCCTGCTGGTGCCTTGGGACAGGCAGGCTTTGTTTCCTTTTTGTATGCTGGGTGTTCAGCATCATTTTTCATTATGTATTTTTTTACCGCATTGCAATCTTCGTTATGCACACAACAACACATACAATACACTTTATTGCTGATGTATGTGTCTGCAAATTAGACAGATTTCTGGTCATCATTTATGCTCTTCTCTGCCAGTCGGAGCTGCCTGGCTGGCTGTACTCAATGGGCTGACAAAGTGGCTTTGACACGCCATAACTTAACCGCACAGGCAGCCACGTTCTGTCTCGAAAACCTTCATCAATGACAGTTTATCAGTACATTTGCACAAAATCCTTCAAACGAAAAAGGAAAAGCTTCAACTTGACTCACTAATCGAAAAAAGCTGTTTGTCACTTCTGCCATGATAGCCTAAGCTCTTATGTAGCATGGAAGTAATTAAAAATGCAAAACGAACAAGGCGCATGACATAAATGCAAAGCCATTTTGTGTCTTGAAGTTATTCAACACTAATGTAAGTCAACAACTTGTGGCAAGGTAAATTAGTATAGCAATGTTGACAATATGCAAAAATATACTAAGAAGAAATTTTACATTTTCTACATTTTCACATCAATTAAATGTGAAAATAAATCATATTTTATGTTAGTGACAAAATTAAATATTTTATTGTGACAAGCGACAATATTTCTCTGATGATGTTAATACTGAAGCTGAATTAGAGTCAAAACGCTCCATTAAACCAATATTGACCGAAATTAAGTAGTAAGATTCAGTCGAGTTCCAAAAGAAGAACTCATGAAAAAATACTATTTTAGGCAAGCCTCTTTAGACCGGAGCTCAACTGCTCCCCACTAAATAAATTAATTTAAAATAAAATTCAGTTAGTGGTGAGGAGTTAAGCTATAAGGGCGTTATACAGCCTTTTAGCCTTGAGTTTTTCCATTGGAAACAGAGCTTAGTCTGTTTATAGTATTGTGGTTAACACAACTTTTTTGGTTACAAATTTGTACAAATTTGATTCTATTCTTTGAATAGCTTGGTTGAGGGAACAAGATAAAATTAAATGACGTAGCGCAACTTTAAGTTTACTCCCATTTCTAATTTACTTTGGTTGTCACGTGATCTATATTTACATGTAGACGATATTTTGTAATTTTTTTATTTTGTTTTATTTTTGTGTGGCCGGTACCCTTTATAAATTCGATGAAGGATATAAAGTTGTGCAAATTGTCGTTGCTACACGAAGAAAGAAGCATCTCCGTCACCAGAGAGGAAATATACTCTTGATCAGCAGCAAAAACAAAAGCCGAGTTGATGTAGCCAATTTTGTCTGTTTAATTGACTGAACGCGCCGATATCAGTGACTCAGAGAGTTAGCGACTTAGATCAAGTAAATTAATATCAATATTATCAATTATTGGCAATAGCAAAATAATTTTATGTTGTTAAGTTTTTAGCCAAATGAAAATTGAATGGCGTCATGAATATATATTTTCTACGAGTACGAATAATGATGGATGATGACTTGTGTACAGATTATCTCATAGTCGATCCCTCTCGACTGGAGCACTCTTGCTTGTCTTGTATTTGTGTACGTGCTGGAGCCTAAAACAAACAAGCTTCAACAATGGCGGCATTGTTTGTCCAACTCAGATGCCACGTATTTCTATATATATGTGTGTGTGTGAGTGTTGTGTGAGACTGTGTGCGTTCGCTCGTGGTCATGTGTGAACGACCTTATGCCCTGCATTTTATAATTGTAAATGGCAAAGTATGCCAGAAATGTTGTATGCAAAAGCAAGTCAGATCATCCGTTTTGCAGCTAGCTTTAAATGTAAATCCTACAAGATGAGCAGACTCCCGACAGTCACCCGTCGGCACCAACCAACAGCCGACTAGCGTAAAACTAATCATAAGCCCTGCCACAGCAACACAATAGCAGTCGCCCAACCACAATGCCACATGCCGAAGCTCAGGCCCAGCTGTCAGCACTACAACAAAAACCGGCAACAACGACCATAACAGCTCCCAGAAACCCTTCAACTTTTATATAACAACGATAAGAGGGCCCCGGCTGCTACTACGCTCTAATCGTAATCGTCAGTGCTTGTGCTATGTGTGTATTTTGCCTGCTGTTAATATGTAAACAACACTTTCTATGCCCTTGCCGAGCATATGATAATTTAGTGCGTACATGTAAAATATTTATTTTGTTTATTTAATCTCGACTACCATCAGTCGCGAGGCACAATAAATAAATTCAACTAAATTAAATTAAAAATACAATTTCATAATACAATCATAAAAAAGGAAAAGACTTTTAAGATTTCTGTGAGTATTTAAAAATTCCAAACAACATCTTCTAAGCACTTGCGAAAGATATGATAATTTAGTGCGTACATTTACAATAGTTATTTAATATAGACCATTATCAGTGGACACAGAAAAGTGATAAAAATAAAGTAAATTAAATTGAGCTAAAAATACAATTTAATATTTATGCATTTTAAATTAAAATTTAAAAAAATGAAAATATTTTATACGATTTTTGGCGGATTTTTAAAATTGATCTAACATTTATTTCATGGATGGGGAAACTCCGCAAAAAATTAGATGATAATTTTGTGACTATTTTGTTTATTTAATGTAAATGATCTGATCCAAATTTTTAATCTAAAAGATATATTGCTTTCAAAATATACAATTTTTAAGATTATATGTCTTGGGGTGTGATCCCTTCGACTTGCCGAGGAATCCTTTGTGTTTTTTGTTTTACTTCGCAACACTTTCATTTTACTTTTTGGAGCATCACCTTACATTCCTTGCCACCCATCAGTTTAAGGCCAGCTTAAATTATGTTGCTAATTAATTAGCCACTTTGCAGTAAATGTCAAAATGAATGGCAACTATCAAGAACAAACTGCATGGCGTTAAATGAGGGACAGAATGTATAAGACTATAAAAGCATTGTTTGGTACGTGGGTTTAAGGAACGAGCCCTTTTAAAATGCAGTCATTAATCTTTAGACCCCCTCGAAAAACAATCGGGCTAATAACAAAATTTTACAATGTACTCAGAGAAAAAAGAAATTGTTAAAAAGAGTTTTATTAAGTTGTGATAAAGTACGTAAAGGCCAGGACCGGGCATCTGTGGCCTAGTAAAATATATATGTTCTATACATATAAATATATATATTCACACTAAAACTAGTTTTGGTTTCAATTATAGGTGCATATATGTATCAACTGGGCAGAGTCTTAATTTCTTACCCAATAAATAAATTCATATACTATGTAGATCTAATATAAGTAATAATGAAACTGAATATTTTATCCTTTAAATATATTTTTTAATTTAGTTTATTTTCAATAAGCTTAAGTGTAGACTTTCATCTACTACACTTGCCACTGTGCATTAGTCTCAGGCCATTTGCAGGCAGCTGTGAGTGGCAAACAGCTGTTAAATATTTAATTATTACCAAGCAAACAAACGGACAATCCCTTAAGTGGCTGGGATTCTGCTGGTGCCATTCTGACTAGACACCCGGGAGAGTCACGAGCACACATTGCGAGGAAATTTATGGGCAAATTGTGCATACAGGCCCAAACATGTACACACACACAAACCCACACACACACACACACACACCCACCCACCCACACACACACATACATACACACACCACAGATATACATTACGACAATCCTGCAAGATATCACTTGCTTCTACACAAGACCGCAAAGGATGTTATAAATAATTTCCAAATAGCATATTCTATGTGTAAGCAGCAAGGCTTTGAAGTAATTATCTATTAATGATTACTACTAATTGGAAATAATAATTACTAAAGCTAATTTGGGTTGCATTATTCATTTTTATTTAATTTACATCTTGATTCTAGTTTGTGTTTTCAATTTCACAAACTAAGTTTTATTCTTATCCTTATCTTTTCCACACGCCAGTTTGTTTGTAACGTAAAAGTGTAAATAAATGTCGGTTTGCTGGTGTGAACACTTCAATCTCAAGGACTTCAAGAGCATAGGCATATATAAAAGGAACACACATTCGCTTATGACATTTGAAAATCACATTTATTAATTTCTCTCATAATTACACACGTTACCCCAACATCAGTACAAAAATCTTCTTCGTTTGTCATAAAGACTAGAAGGTTCATAATTATTCATTTATACATTTATATATATTTATATATATATGGTCGCACTTCTACTTAAATATATACTTATTTATGTATATATAATTTCTACTTAAATATATACTTATTTATGTATACATAAGTTGAAATGCGACCATGATTTGCCCTCTCTGACATGTCGTTTCGTTGTGTCGGGCTTCTTCATGCGACAGTAATTTTATCTATTGGTTTAACCTAAGAATTTTAAATTAAAAGATAAGTTCACAATGAATAAGTAAAACAAGTGAGATCTTAGGAGGTAAGTGGTGCGAGGCCTGTGCCTCGAAAATGATTGTCATTAATTTACCTTTAAAATTTTATGAATCTGGCTCTTAGACTGCGGGAGGTGGTTCCGAGGTGGTTCAGGGAGGCGATAATGGATGCCAGCAATTTATCCTAATCAATCTGTCTAACCTCATGATTTGCACGTTGATGTATTTTAGCAATTGCCAGCCCCTATATCTGACACTGGCATGAACAGGTATGGTATATGTTTCAAGTTTCAAGTGTGGTATGCAAACTCGGAATGATAAAATGAACTTTGCTAGATTTCAGCAAGCTGCTTTAGGAAAACTTACCACGCAGAATTTCTCGCTCTTCTTGGTACATTCCTTCAGATAGAGATGCTCAATCTCCTTGGAGTAGTTCGTACAGGGAGTTATGGATCCCACGCCCTCGTTGTACTGTCCGCACATGTGGCACTTCAGACCATCGACAAGTCCAAAGCTGCTGCTGCAAAACAAAATGGCGGCCAACAAGAGAACCACCCATTGCGGACCAGGAACTGCACATGCTGCCGTCCGGCTGGCCTGAGAGGCCTCCATAGTTGATGCGACCTTGGCAACAGATACGGCTTTCGTTGTCATTGCTTTTTGGTTAGCGTGCGACATTTTCATATAAGCTGTAACCTTTGACACGGACACCAGATGCACACGGCAAAAAACACGCCCAATCACAAAAATTGCAATTTTGCTGTTTTCACTCGTTTTGTTGTATTTTTTATTTATTTATTTTGAATATTTTATTGTTTGGTCGAGGGTCCTTTGCGGTTTTGTCGCCTATCTTGTTTTTAGTTTTAGCTTTTAGTTCTTTAATTTGATGCTTTTACACTGTTTATTTTCTTCTTTCGTTTTTTTGTTTTTGTGACCTTTAAGTAAAATGATTTGTAATCTGGGTTGCATACAGCACTTAAACAAGCTAATAAAAAGTTTTACTATTTTACCAATTTCGACATTTTAATTTAAAGGCTATAATATGTAGGTATACAAATTCACAATTTTCATATCAGTCTCTGTAGTAATTTCATTTGTCATAAAATTTGCTAAAATGTCGGTTCAAAAAATCGCAAAAATATTTATTTTTCATATATATTACTTAACAAAATAGTACTCTCTCGGTGGAGTAAGTCCCAAACGTGATTTGTACATTTTATAATTTAATTTTGTTGGTAGTTATGTATGCCATTACCAGATCGGATAATTGCATATAATCCATTTGCATATTATATGCTTGAATGCTTATCATTCTTTCTTCACTCATTAATTTCTGCAATACTCTGAAATCTTATAAATATTTCCCATTTTTTAGCAGCAAAACGAATGAGTTGGTTCTTTAGATTGTTGAAGGGACAGATTAAGGTATAAACACAGACCAATTACAATTTATTCCTGCTCTACTTTTTAATTAAAATTCGAATTAGCTGGAAATTGCTAATTGGGGAGCTAAATTCTTCAGACGAAAGTGTTCTGTTGTTGGGAATAATTGTAGTAATAGGTAATGTTTAATAAGACACATTAATTTTAGGGATGCAAATGATGTTTATACAAGAAAATACACGTTTATACATGAAAAGAAAATTTAAAACTTAACAAGAATTAACTTGGCAGATTATAGACTATTTAGGCAAATTTGTAGACCATATTTTAAAGTTTTTCCGCACATGTGAATGTCCGCTCGGGTAATCAGAATACCCATAGATAAATGAATAAAAAATAACAAAACACAATTATAACCAAAATTAATTACGCGAAAATCATAGTTTGTAACATTTTCGAAATGTACAAGACAAATATTTAATCTATTGTTTTATTTTTGTACAACATTTCGTAACACTTCTTTACGGTCATTTAACCACAAAGTTTTTTAAATCAAATAGTTGCACTTAAAACGCAGATCGTTAACTATTTCCACAAAATTGAACGCAATTTAAATGCCATAATCCCCATTTGCGAACTGCAGCACAAAACCCAAAAAACCCTGAGCCTATTTTATGTGTGCATTTGCAGCAGACTTTTGGGCTTTTCGGATGCTTTTTTCAGTTTCGACAAAGCGAAAGTGGGGCAGGTGGCTGCTAAAATTTGTGCTTGCAGCTTGCCCAAAAATGTTATATGGGCTACACTTTTTTCAATTTCAACTGCAGACATTTGCTGCTGGTGCTGGTTCTGCTGCTGGTGCTGCTGCTGCTGCTCAGACAGCCAATTGACAAATTATTTGCAATTAAACGAACGAATTTCCATGGAGGCCAATTGTTGGCCTCGCTTATTTAACGCTCAACATCAAAGAATATTGTCATAATTGACACAGGTGCAAATTAGCGGCAACTTGAAGCACAAATGAAGCACTCACTCTCGTCTCTCAGTGTCTGCATATAAATCTTAGTGTTAGCTAAAAAGTAATGTCAACTCTTTGTTTTGCCTCAAACGGAGACCACTTTGAACTGGAGCCTACTTTGAACTTGCGCCAGCAGTTTGTGGCGTCCGCTTAAAGCGTGCGTCGCGTTCGAACTGAAATCGTCGACTGGCCAACGACGAACAAAGTGCGCATCGAGCCCACCGCCTCTCCCAGTACTTATGTGCATCAGTGCATCGATGCATCGATGTCTCATTTCAAAACTGTTTGTCCCATTCAATGATCGCAATATTGATTGAAGGCAGACACTGGCTTAAAATTGAACAACAAAAATTTAATTGAATTTTAAATCACTGACCAAATTCAGTTGCTAATTTCGATTTTGTGTCAAAACCGTCACAGTATTTTGTCATAACTAAAAAGAATGTATAAATGTGGTTTGACCAAGTTCGAACAGTCTTATCGGTTAAAAATAAACAATCTTTGGTTTTAATAAAAGAAATAGGAATATGTTCTTATATTGTAGAAATGTTGCTGACATTGAACACGGCTGGGTCAACGTTAACAGGTATAAGTTGGTATGTTAAAGAGCAGTTCCTCAACAGAGAGACTTCGGCTCTTTTTCAACATGTCGCATGCTGTGCGTCGAACATTGTTGCCTCGTCGAAATGGTATGCATGAAAGCGTGGTCAATGAGCTTGCTATAAAAGGTACCACACCGCTTTTGTACAGCAACCAAACGGTTCGGGTCTTGGCTTACAGTTTGAGAACTCAACAAAAAATATCATTGAATGAAATCCGATTTGTCTGATTATTAGCTGTTATCAGCAAATGAAGAAACGGAAACTGATTTCCTCCCAGGAATCCTAGCGCCGGCACACACCTTGTCCAATGACCACAGTTTAATAGCCAAAGCCATTAAATATTAAACTGTTAGCTTACTGACTTTTTGAAAACTAGCGTTTCCCTGTCGTTTGGGGTACTCCACTGCCGGCTATGACTTTAATACTTCAGAGTGGATCCATCACAATAAAAAAACGAAGTGAAACATGATTAAGTTATCAGCAAAATGAAAGAAAACAAAGCGCCAAATTTATGGCTGAGATTTGAAAAAAAAGAAAGAAATTCGCTCAGCTCACAATTATTTTTAGTATTACATTGAATATTTATTGGCCACTGGCGATACCAACGAAGCGATTGCGACTTTGGACCGAGGATTAAGTCGAGAAGCAATAAATCGAGTATAACCGATAAAAAGTAATCAAAGTTCATGGGTTTTATTTGTCGATCTAAGCCAGTATTATTTGGTTCCTTTGAATCCAATCGATATAGTTGGCCACCTTGCAGTAGACACCCGGATAGGGTGCCACAGTACACGGCTTGACGCTCCACGACACGATGCCCACCTGCTGGCCATCGTGGATGAGGGGACCGCCGGAATCGCCGCTGCATTGTCCCTTGCCACCCTCGTCGACGCCGCCGCAGATGTGGTAGCGTGGATCAGTGGAGCCCTTGTGGCGCGACACGCACTCAGCATCCGAATAGACCTTCAGCTGCACCTGCTGCAAGTTCGTCTGAACCTGGCCGCCAGTCTAAGCATAGCAACACAATTATGAGCATAAATCCAACATTTACTATTTAAACTATTCAACTCACCTTGTCGAGGCCCCAGCCAACGAGGATTCCCGCCCCGCCCTCCTCTGTCTGTGGCGTGGCATAGTTTAGAGGCGGCAGTTGCACGGGAGCCAAAGTCACGTAATCGAACTTAAATGGTTCTGCCACCTGCAGCAGAGAAATATCATTGGCGTAGTTCTTGCTCGGATTGTAGAGTTCGTGTTGAATGATCCGCTTGACGGCGACCACGTTGGGTCCACTTGACCCAATTCTGGTCACACCATACTGCACGGTCAACTGAGCAGCAGTCCGTCCGGCTGTACAATGAGCCGCTGTCATCGCAAACTGCTGCGCAATGATCGATCCGCCGCACGAGTGCGAGCCAGTGGGACCTCGCAACGAGATCTGCAACATATATGTCCTTATCATCAATATACAATGGCAATAATAAAGGTGTTTTTATGCGCACCACAAAGGGATAGTTCTCTACGGCGGCGTCTGTGCCGTTGACCACCCGGCCTCCGAGGGGAGGTGCAGCATAGGCGCTGCCCCAGGCTGCGGCCAGCAGCAGCAGGAGCGTTGTCGAAAGCATTTTCTCTGTTCGAATCACGCGAAGAGACTTTTGACGCCAATCGCGGCGAATCACGTCTTTTATAGGAGGAAACATCGATGCGATAGGCCAGATATTTATGGTCGGCGATAAGTGGGTTATAAATATTGAATTGAATACTGAAAGAACTTGATACAACTGTCTCAGATTTACAATTACACAGGGAATCGCGTTCGAGTTTTATGGCCCCCGATTGACAAATTGGGTTTTCACACTATTCACTAATTGAACATTAAACAGATAACAAAACAGATTTTTGATGACAGCAGCAGCAGCAGCAACAAATCTTATTGTTATAATAATGTGGAAACAGCTCGGCATCATTATTCTAAAAGCTGAAATCGCAAACAAGATTGAAACAACATTTGCATTTTATCTATGATCATAAGTTTTAATTCATATTTAACATGACTTTCGTCTAAACCATTTTAATTAAGGTAATCACAATGCATAAAAATAAATAAATGTGTGGCCCGATGTGCCAGCCATGTGGAGATATTACTTCTGGAATGTGGAACTGTGTGTGAACATTGCTTAAGATTAGTTAATAAGGGTATATCACTTATGTTACTGACTTATTACTGGTTACTGAAAAAGTCGGCAATTAAGAAGCAAAAAAGAGGACCAAACATTTTAAACACAAATATTTAAAAGGATTATAAAAATTAGCAAACGCTTCTTTGGATTAGAGAGTGAGAGTCACGCATGTTAGACACACATAGACACACAAGATAGATTAGCCGGACAAGATAGTTGGGTAGAACACATTACGCCACATTAGCCACCACATCATAATCTGGACTGGACCACATTTGTAGCTAAATAACAGATACGTTACGGATAACTAAGCAACTTCTACAAAGCTATGTTCTAGAAATGATTAACTTTCTACTGTATACTGCAGCTGCGTACCGTGGACATCTTTTGCTCCTCCTCATCCAAATTTTTTGCGCTTAAAATACTCTTGATACTCTCAGCCTCCTTGATCCAGAAATCCAGCTGAAACCATATGCGAATTGATCAATCTGAGTACGTTTTTATTCAACTCTTCACTCACCTGTTGCAGCAGCAGATTGCGACGCTCGCCCTTCGGTTCATTGTTCACAAACGGCACAAGAATACCCAGCGCAGAGGTATACGCCTCCAAGGCAGCGACCAGTTTTCGCTCGTATAGATACAGCTCGCCTTGGCGCCCGATTTCCAGACCAGTCTTCAGAGACGGACTCGAATTCGATAGAAGAACTGCAAAACATTAATCGTGGATAGATGGATTAAAATATATAATAATAATAGCGAAATATAAAAGGTGTCTGCTCAATAATCATTCCCTTTTGATATATATATATATATATATAAATACCTTATACGACTCAGACGAATATTTCGATCTTCTTAAACAAGAAAAAAAATAAATATTCCATTTATTTTATACAATGGATGCCTATATATCCTTGATCTTGGTCGAAGCAAGAATGATTGTGTGATAAACAATATTTAAACACGGAATATGCTTTCATTCCGAATTTATAACCAGTGGTTTTTAAAGTCTTTGATCGATAGTAGATAAATGGTGATGCTAATCGCTCAAATGATATACGCTTGATTATTATCATATATTATATTCATTTGACGACACTTTTTTCAAGACAGACAGACGGCGGACAGACTGACTTGGATGATTCGACTTGACTGCTTTTGCTGGCCAAGAATATCCTTCCTTCTGGACAAGTTCAGCCTCAAATAGCCTCATAAGGAGAGTTCGTTCCTTAGTTCTAGTTAATTTGAGTGCATATAAATATCGTACAAAGCTGTTTATAACGCGCATCTGGCTCAAGCATTTCAATCATGCGCGATCTGCTCGGCTGATTGGACTCGGCAGTTGTTGCAACCTTGGCTTTTTCTTGATGCTGCTGCTGCTGCTGTTGCTGCTGCTGTTGCTGCTGTTGACGTTGAGCCAGCATTTTGTACTCATCCTCGATGAGGACATTTTTGATCTCCTCGGCGCGCTTCATGTAGGTAAGCGCACGATTGCGCAACTCTTGCCGTCGGCTGGCATCCGATTCCTCGGTGATGAGCGGCACAAAATATTGCAATGCACTGCAGTACAAATAGTAGGCCTCCTTGTAATCACGTTTCTCATCATACTCCACTGCCCTGGTGACCAGATCAACGGCCTTCTTCAGTGTCTGTTCCGAGGGAAACGTTTTCAGATCCAAGAACGGATGCTCAAAGAAATCTGCGAACGAGATGCGTTCCGCCGGCTCGTGAGCCAATAGGCGGCGCAACAAATCGTGGCAGTCGTTGCTGATCCTTGCATGCGATGGCAGCACAATGGGCTCCGCTTTGCGTATCCGCATCAGCAACTCATCGATGGTCCGCGACGAATATGGCGCCTTGCCGAACAGGCATTCATAGAGAATGACGCCAACGCTCCAGAGATCGGCCTTGGCATCGTACTGATGCTTTCGCACTATCTCCGGTGCCATGTAGAGCGGTGATCCCTTCAGCTGTTGGTTTATTTCGCCCAATTTCAGGTGTTGCGCAAAACTGAAAGAAGAAGTGCGCATCTCATTGAAGATATTCAGCCTTCTTCTTCTCGAGAAACTTACCCAAAATCTGCAACTTTGAGAGTTACATGATTGGCGTCGCGCGTCAACAACAGGTTCTGCGGCTTGAGATCAAAGTGAGAGATGTCATTGGCTCGCATGTATTGCACGGCAGCGGTTAACTGGCGTAGAAAATAACGGCATGTTGACTCCGGCAGCGCTTTTTTGGTGCGTATAAATGCAGATAAATTGCCAGCATTGCAGTACTCCAACACAATGTAGATGTTCCTTGAAAGACAGCGAAAGAACCAGTTAGTCGTTAGCACATTTAAATCTATTTCAATTCTACAAATTATAAAAGCTTGGTGTGATTTTAGTTCCTAGGTAGAGTTTAACTGTTAGAGTTTTAGCTTAAGAGAATTTATAAACCTATCTAAAATGTTTAAATATATGAAATGTTAAAATTTGTAATAATGTTATTCTTAATAAAGGCAACAACAAAACTAATTTTGGAGTTTCTTTGCTTGTAATCAGATATTAATCTAAATATGATAAAAATATACCCTGAAAATTAGAAAAGAAATGCTCTGATTTTAAGAAATGTATTTTCTGAATAATAAGGTGAGTTATCCTAGGCATCAACAGTATGGAAAGTTCACAAAATTCTGTGAAATTATTTTCTGAACAAGTCATTACCTATCATAAGTCGTACGCATAACACACAGGAAGCCAAGAAGGCGTTTTGACAATGCATAAAACTCATGTTTACGCAAATATATATAATATTTAGATTTTTTTGAATAGATTTTTTTAAAGAATTTTTAAAATATTAAAATCTAAAAATTATCCATAATATAGAGGGCCAAAAATCTGTTTTTGTCAACAACTTTTAATGATTTTGCCGATCGCATTGGAAATGGGCGTTTACCTTTTGTGTAACTTTTCGTCTGTGAAACTTGATAAGCATTTTCTGGTATTTACCATTTCTCATCAATTTATATCCCAATTGTTTTATAACCACTAGTGAAAAATAATTTTCGATTTTCAACAGGGTTAATGCCTGAGCTTCCCAATACTTTAACCCGTTGCCAGCAATTGGACCTGCTTGAGCAGAACATAGCAGCATATTCAAATAAAAGTAGAAACAAAATGTTCACAATCTTTTTGCGCACTTTTCCAGGCAATTAGACAAAGTATGGTTTACGGATTACGGTAGTCATCATTTTGATTTGTTTTCGTTCTTCTCTGCAAACTTTACGTAGATTGAAAAAAATCAGATCATTTGAGCTGCTTGGTCAAAAGACTCTTTTTTTTTTTTTGAATACCGAAGAGTTGTATTTAAGAAAAAGTATTAAACTATTTATATAAATATTTTTTTTTAATTTTTTATCTAAGTTTCAATATAACTAAACATAGTAATTACGGGGTTTTAGACTTGGACCTTAATGGGTAAATACACATTTAAAAGATTGTGATTATTGCTTTCGATGAGCGATTTATTGCTGTGGCGTAAATTTTGCTGTTTTATGTACATGTCAATTTTAGCTACCAGCAAAGCGGATAAAATAAAAATTTAAAAAACACTACAACCTTCCCAAAACATGAGAAATAAATACAACTAATTTGTATACAAAAGGATTCATTAATATTTCAGGTTTAGGCTTTAATTGAAATTTGAATTTTCCTCTTACCGGTTAGACTGGGCAATAATTACCAGTGGGAATAAACTATTTTATTAACTTATCTAAAGGAGACATAAGTGCCTTAGTACAGGAATAAAGGTTATCTTCAAGATATATTTCTTTTCAAGAATCATTTCTGGAACTCCTAACTTCCGAGCAAATAATAATAGGTATGAGTAATAAATATATTAAAACATAGAAAATATAGAATAATATTATAATTAATTAGCAGTAATCATTTTTCCCCTTATAAAATGCTGTATTGTTTACAGCACAAATTGGGAGTGAAATACTCACTTGTCATCCCAAAAGAAATCCTGAAGCGTCACAATGTATTTATGCTTGAGATCACGAAGCAGTCGAATTTCCGTAATTAGATTGTCGCGCGAGCTTTGCGACAGCGTGGACATTTCCACGTACTTGATGGCATGATAGGTGCGCTGCTTCTACACGAATGCAGATAAGAATACAATGAGAACTTATTTAGAGTAATAATTAGTATGGCTCACTTTATGGCGGGCCTTGTAGACAGTTGCATAGCTGCCCACGCCGAGTTTCTCTAGTATCTCATAGTCCGTTATTCGCGGAAGTGACATGTCTCCAAAATAAATAAGCTCATTAATATAAAAAGATGAAGTTGTCGAGATTTTCTGGCATTTGCGTTAGAATTGAAATTTTGGAAAAACCATAACAATGCCATTTGACAGTCACAATGAATATTGACACACAGCTGATGAGAATGAATATCGATAGGCATGCAATCAATACACCTGTTGCGCAACAGTTGTGCCACAGTGGAGTGCATCAAAGCAACGCTAAAGAGGAAATGGGCAACACTTTTCTGATTCAGTGCATTTGTTGTTGATTTTGTGTAGCAACGAAATATTTAATATTTATGTACGTAAATAAATGAATAAAACAACTAGAAAGTGCATAGAAATAAATGGAGTGATAACCCTTCACACTGAACTCCTACAATAATAAGGCTGTTCAACTACGTGCCATAAAATTGATCACATTTAAGCTGGGCTTCAGCTTGGACTCTGCTTGACACACCCAAAATAACAAATTAAGCAGACACGCCCGTTAGTGAATGTTGTTTACTTATCAATTATTTACGAATACATCTAATCGAGCACTTGGTATTCACAGCTAAGCGAGTGCCTGCAGCATATCCTGCAATATTCCGCATCGTGTGACGTCATTGCAAAGGCTTCAAAATGAATTACGGCCGTAAAACGCCCTCAACTTATCGGTCAAACCCATCGGTTTATTCCCATGCCACGGGCAGGTAATTTAACATGTATTTATATATCTATATATATGTATTATGTATCCTTGTTTATCCTTGATTCAGATCATCGACAAATCTGCATTCAAAAATGTCGCGCTCAACACGCTCCGTGCGCATTCCCTGGTACCAGCGGCCCCTGCTGAAGAACAATCAGTACATCGATATACAAAAAGGAGCCATGTTAATTGGACTCTTCGCTGTCGTAAGATTCTTTTCTTAGCCTATAACAAAACAGTACAAAAGCAAATACGGTTATAACTTTGTTATAAACATAGCTATACCTGATTTTGGTGTTGGCAATCGAAATGTTTTCATTTTCAGTAAATTATTGGTATTAAAAGGAATTAATTACACTGATTTATAGTTAGTATTTATTATATTCTTTCAAATCCAATTTCAATTTCAAACAGAAAAGCATTTAAATCAAGAGTACGAATATAATATTATTTATGTACTTGTATCTAATAGGTATTATATTACTATATACTTGTTTATATTACATACTTATTTTTTATTACTTATTTATTATCAAATCCAAAGTTTCTAAGGGACTAAGATCAACCACATCTGTGCATAATATAAAATGCTTTAATTATATTTTGTAAAATAACTTAGATATCTGCTACATTTAAATGTGAATATTAACAAGACAGTGTTTTTTCTCTTAATAATATTAAAATATGTTAGCGGATTTTGGATAGGGTTTTACGGGAGAAATATTGATAAATTAAAGCTTTCTTATTTTCATTTGACTTTGTATGTTTGCAGTTTCTTTCACTTTTCACCATTGGCACCACCATTTTTGATATATACTGCTATGCGATGGCTGCCCCAGGCTCCACACATTATGGCTACTATATCATATCGTACGAGTTTGTTTATGTTGGCAACAAGCACGGTATTTATAAATACATCAATTTCATATACTGAATTTGACTCATATTATTTGCAGTGCGCAACATGTTGATTGTATTTGCCTTATTCTCACTAATTATGGCAATTATCAACTTTGTAACCAGCGTTTTGCTGTGCGTCGCTCTGCGCAAGGTAAGCTAAATTCTTATGCTATAAATGACATTTACACAATTCTTTATCCTTTCCACAGGAATACGAAAGGAAAGTGATGCCGTGGCTGTGGACCTTTGCCATTTTCACCGTTTGGCGTGCCTTAGCCCTCATCTTCTTTGCCATTGTTAATGATTTGTACTTTGCCTACAATATTATAATGGTGCTATTGTGGAGCATCTTTTGTCTGTTCTCCATCTATGGTTGGGCCGTCGTATATTCACTGTTCCTCGAGCTGGTGGATCTCACAAAGCTCGAGGATCTGGCGCATTTGCGCGTAAGTCTCTATTGTAGTCTCAAAAAAAATTATAAAAATAAGCTCTCATTTGACTGTTTCCCTCTCAGATGGGCACCATGGCCTCGCTACACGCATCCACTGCCAACTCGTTGGCCGGCTCGCGACCCACAACTCCCCACAGCACTGTGTCCACAATGCCAGTGGGCTAAACAATCTGGTTGCGGTCACAATACGACCAAATATAAATACATATTCCGTCCGTTGGAAGTTTACACAAGGCAAACCGAACGCGCCCTATTTGTACACAACAAATTTCCACTAGCTTAGTGCCTAGTGTCAAGAACATATCAAAAACAAAGCTGCAGTTTTTATACATGAATCTGCATAGTATTTAAGTCTCATTCCGTCCACTCAAACGAGAACATACTTTATTAAGTATGTTCACTCAAACAAATCTTGTATTGATGAAAACTCTGTCTGTATGTTTCTTGACAAATCATATTTTTTATGTGCAACCACCGTCATTTGTATTTTTTTAATTTCTCTATAAATAAAAAAAACGAATGATTTTTTCTATAAATGCTATGTGACAGGTTTTGGTTGTTTTTTTTTTTGTCCAAACTTATGTTTAGTGAATGTGGTTTAGATATCATGGCATTTGATATAGTGATCTGATCCGTTCGGTTCTGATATACGAATATCAAGATAGCCTCAAAAAGACAAGTTACCATAGAATCAGTTAGACGACTCGACTAGTAATGCTGGTGTGGAATAGAATAAATGGTATTATCAGAAATTAAATGCAAAACCAGCATATTAATAATATTATCGACTGTTTTTTTAGCCCACATCAGTCGATTTTGCATTCGATTTGCTTTACTTCAAGTTAATTCAATTTAAAATATTGCAAATTTTTATAATTCGAGACTCCAGTTATTTTAACTTAATTTATGGTATTATGATATAATAGTTGATGTCGGGAACCGCTTTCTCAAGCAAACCTTTATGGTCAGTTGCACTCATTGTGGCACTTAAATTGTCGTTGGAAAAGATAATACTTCATATACAAATTTAATTCAGATCCATTCGAATTGCAAAATATTTAAGAAAGCCTTAACGTCGATTTTTCTTCTTATTCCATAGCTTTCTGAGCAAATTTCATGTTACACTCTTTCCGATTTTTCCACAATCTTTTGATATGTAAAATTACTCTTTTTGTAAACTACAAAATTCTTACTTAAGCACGTGACTGAATAATCACAGCTGTCTTTAGAAAGGACTTGACAAAAACATCGCTTGCTGCTTACCATAAAAATATTCAATATTTTAATATTATATTCCATATTGAAACGCATTATTTACATTTATTTTTTATATTTGAAGCGAACATAAGTGCCTTAGTAATAATTATTCTTCCCAAGTAATAATTAAAATTCTTAGTAAGTCACCTCAGCAAAAAAATATGCATACCTATTGTACCCAAAAAATTCAATTCGAATGTTGAGCAGAAAACTTCACCTTGAAAAATATTAGTCTTATACCAATAAGCAGAGAACATTTTGTATGCCTAGTGGTTATACTTAAGTGGCGTCAGCGAAAAAGGAAAGAAAAAACACAAAAACAGAAAACAAAGACAAAGAAACAGATGGACAAATATGTTTTTATGTGATTGGTTTCTGTTAGTTTTTCTTATTTTGTTAAAAATGTTAGCGGTTATCTACGTTTGCTCACTTTACAAATAGTATCAGTAATCATCGATTTAAAATTTATCCAAATATTTCTGCTAATTTGTGAAAGCGATTTAACATATTTTCGATTTGTACTGTAAAATGCAAACTTTCACTGCTAAATGCAACCATATGTTCTGTTATAGATCACACGCAGTTTGTTTGAATGGCAATGTTAAAAAAGACACAAAAGACACACAACACACAACACATATGCCTTATTATTCTTGGTTCATAGCAATCTATGTTTTATCTCTTTACCTCCTATTCTCGCTGTTGCTTGTCTATTTCTGTGTCTGTTTCTTACTGTCAAAATTCTTATTAACAATTTTGAATTCCCACCGAAATCAACACTGTAAAATAAGAAATGCTTGAAAAAAACTTTTTTTTTATATGGAGCATTTAAATATGTTATTTTATTAAACAAGGAATGTGAAAGACTTTATTTTTGCTGCAGTAGACTTTTGATCATCCATTTCGCATATGTATCTACCATATTACTGTATATTTACTTTTGTCTTACTAATTTTACTGCAGATCGCTACGCAGTTGCACAAAAGTCGCAGTTTAATAAATTGCGCGTCGTTGTCAAGTTCTGCTGGATGTCTCCATGTGGCATGTGGCAGGTGCATGCGTTCTTCTCTCTCTCTCTCTCTCGGCCTCCCTCCTCTGTCTCTCTTGTTTGTCACTCATTCGGGTTTCTCACAGCTGTTGATAGCAGCAACGGTAAATAAATACAGTGACTACATGTCTCGCACCTGTCCAAGTTGAATGCCCCAAAGCATTCAATCGGGCAAGCAAGAGAGTGAGTGCACTCGCTGCTAATCAACATCAACTCAAGCGCGCATTAATTTTTGTATCTCATCGGTCTTCTACGCAGCGCTATAAAACCTTTGTTTTCGAACAGTTGCTGCGCATTTCCATTAATATGCTTGCCTCGCCTGTATCTCGCCTGCCATAAAGTGCAACACAATGAATGCTACTACCTCCGCACTCCTCAGCAGATGACATGACGTTGCCTGTTGTTGTTGTGCGTGGAGTGCGTTGTTCACCTCAGTAAAACACCCCCACAAGTTTCAACAGCAACGCAGTCACACATCTATGTGTCTGTGTGTGTGCTAGTGTTTGTGTATATTTACATATACACAGCTACGTTTGCTTGTTATGTTTGGCGTTAACTGCGCTGTTGCTCTCATTTGCTGTTAGCGGAGAGCAATCAAGTTTCTCACCACTGCTGTTGGTGACTAATTGATGTTATTGCTAAATTTTGACTTTGCTCAATAATACAATGTTTTGCTTTGCTTTGTTTGTGCTATTCAAAAATTGACGAAATCAAGTGCTGCTCCTCTCCTATTCTCTCACTCTCTCTCTCATTCTGATGTTTATCATTTGCCCTCTGTTGTAGTATTCACAATACATATGTACAAAGAAATTCATATTAAACAGGAAATTATTTTCGTTTTCTACAGAAAAGCTGCTGTCTGCTGCTGATAGCCTAACACACACATGTGCATACATATGCAAGTACGTATATGCACATGTGCATCATGCAATGTTCGATACATATGTCCAATGTACAAGCTTTTTGGTTAACTTATACCTTACAGCAATTCAATGAGATAACCAGGGTTTGATCAGTGGAAGAACAGTTATTCAAGAAATCGTAAATTCATGTTAATTTCTATACGCACTTGCATAATTCAAATATTTAATTTAATTTTAAAGAAATTTCTTGCTTATATCACAGATTACAGGTGCAGGATATCCAACAGTCGAGCTTCCTTTTACTCTAGAAAACTTTTCAAGTCTGCGTAGATATTTAGGTATATAGATGTGTGTGTAAATTGCAATCAAAGAAATAATCATATCTCCATGCATTATACTTATTTATTGATAAATGTACATATAAACATTTATGTAGATCAATAAATATAAATATATAATGTATGTAAAACATACATTGCATTCAGATTCATAAAAGTATATCGCATGTGCAAGCATTCACATTCATGTATGTTTACATAATTTTTAACTGCATTTCATGAACAAATTAATCGCCAGTCTTCGTTACCTAGTTTGCACACATACATAAATTTACATTCATACATACAAATGTACATAGCAAACGCGAAAATAACAAATTGTAGGCAAACAGAAATGTTAACCTGTCTGCGGAAATTCACCACACCACCGCGACTTGTAAAATTTTACAATATGCGTGCTGGCAGTGTTGATAAAAAACATCAACTAACAACAGTCACATATTTTATGTTATTATTTCCTGTATTTCTTCAATATGCAAGTCTACATAAGTTTTTTTTTGTAAAAGTGCGCAGTTAGCATTGATGACGCAGCAACAAGAAACACAATGGCAAAGCCAACAATATGACAATAACAGCGACTTCTCTGAATAGCTCTCTTTCTCCCTCTATCTCTCTCTCGAACAGTTTACGTGTGTGGCTACAATATGGCGTCTTCGAAATTGTGTCGTCGTTTAACTTAAAACCATAATATTCTGAATATGATTAACTATATAAGTTTCTAAAGCGCAATGTGAATGTCTGGTACATTTTCTTAAAATTTATAAATAAATATGTAGCAACAGTTCAACTATTGAACGACGAAGGTCTGCGCTTTAAGAGCCTCTCCCTTTATGCGCGCTGCATTGGTCTATGCAAGTACATAGTGTATATATATACACACACACACACATGCACATACGCACACACACAAACATTTGCATGTATCTGTATATGTCACAATATGTAAAAATACCCTGTAATTATGTTAGCTTATGTTGTGTCACAAATGGATTTATAATGCGTTTATTTGTAAAATAAATTAATAATAAATATGTACATTTATTTTTAGTCAGTTCGATTAAGACAGTGAAAAGGCATAATGTATTAATAAAGTGAAATTTGATAAATATGTAAATGCATGTAAATATAAATACGTAAGGGTATTTATTATTTGTCAGCCAGCGTGTCGACTCGCAATAGGAGGTCTAATTTCTATAGTCGAGTTGTGTGATTAACATGATTTTGCCTTAACATGAACGTAAACAGGTATTTTGAAGTGATCGAAGTTTTAAATCATTTTGTTAAGGTCTCAGTAAGAAAATGTGCTTAGCAATAAATTTATATCATATATTAGTTTAAATTCCAAACTTCATCGTAAAGAGAGTATTTACAGCAATTGTGTACTCAAAATAGAGACATATGTAAACTTCATATTTATAGACTTGCCTAAATTACGAACAGCATTTAAAAATTACATATGTATGTACATTTAGATATGTATTTATATTTTTATTTATATACATATCTATATCTGAAATAGTTTAACATTACTGTGGGACAACCGCTCTTTTAGAGAAGGCTTCATTCACAGTTCTCAATTCTATTGGCCTAAAGTTCAACACAACTTATTGTGTAATTAAGAATTTATTCGTTTATATTGTTTGCAAATGTGTTATGCTGTGCATTTTTGTCGTTTGCTTTGACTGCTATTCAACGCTTTAAATGAAATACGAAAAAATATGATTTAATTTATTGGCATTTTATCACTGCGTGCTTCATACTCATACACATACACATGCATGTGCATAGAAACAACTACAGAATATTTCCTTGTATTTCTCACCACAGCTGGTTATTCTCTCTAGTTCGCGTATACACGCTGGCTCTCACTTCCGTCAATGTGAGCATGAAACACATGTGTATGTGTGGGTTTGTATGCTACGCTATTCAACTCGCTCTGTTAAATCGCTATAATGATATAAAAATGTTGCCGAATTCTAATGGGTTTAATGATGTCTGCATAAATGTATATGTATGTACTTGCTTACATTCGCCAATAGACAAATAATTAAAGAAAATTACAATTCTTTCTTCCAAGATGGAATGAAAAGTTTCAGTGTCAAGTCACGTTAGCAGAGTCTGTTGCGTTAGCATTTTCAACATTTCATTTTGAGTATAACAGACTGAATTTCATTTTGACTCGACTGTTTTGCCATTTGCTTTGCCTTTTCATTCGTGCGTTGAACCTTGGAGACTTCACATCGAGTTTGGAGGATCAAATCCACGTTGGATTTTTTGCTACACACACAACTACAACTGTCATCCACAAGTAACGAACGCGCTGTTGTCTCTGCTGCTTCGCTGGCGCTGGCATTGTGTTGTCCGTGCGTGTGTGTGTGTGTGTGTGCGTGCGTGCGCGCTGTCTTCATTTGGCATAAATTGTAAATGATTTTTACATTTTCTGTTACACAAATAATAACTAAAAAAAAAAACGTCGAGAGCCCTCAAACAAAACAACTGTCAACTGTGCGCCAGCGTCGCTTTTAACGTCGTCGTCGTTGTCGCCGTCGTCTGCGTTGTGTGCAAGAAAAATTGTTTATTTAAATTTATAGAAATACACAAAAAAATTAAAGAAAAAATTTAAAAGAAAGTTAACCATAAATTTGTGATATAAATAAATATATATATATATATATATATACATATATGTGTATATATATATATATATAAAATTTGTAGTTGCCACCCTGCATTGTGCAATTTCATACGAAAAGCTCTTAATTTATTAGCAATTAAACAAATATATATGTATTACTTGTGAAAAAAGAGAAAAAATCGTTACAACTGTGATTCTTCAAACGAAACTGGCGTATTTTCTCTAAACGGTTTTAGCCATCTTTAATAACTAAAAATAAAACAAGTAAGTGTGAATTACTTAAGCATTGGTCATGATGATTTCTTATGAAAAAAGTTGTTTAATTTTCGCCTACGTTGTCGTCGTGAGACTCACGCGCGCTTATTCACCACTTTTAACAGGCTGAATTTCAACACGAGCGCAGTGCTGAGCTCACCACAGACCAACCGCACTCTCTCGCTCTCACTCTCTCACAAGCACGCACAAGATTATATATACACATATGTGTGTACATGTGTTAGTAAGTGCGTGCGGCTGTGTGTGTGGGTCTGTGTGCCTCCATAGACAATGTCATAGAACAGACGTCGCTGCCAGTCAAATAAAAAAGAAAAAAAAAAAAAATAAATAAAATAAAATAAAAAAAAATCCGCAGATAAAGCCAAACCAAATTTATTTCAAAACAAAGTAAAAAAAATGCGTAATCGCATATTGTATGTACATACACATGGAGCCAAACGTAACTAAAATTTTTTTAAACTATAGGAATTGGAATTGTAGGAAACGAAAAAAATTTGGTCACATTGCCAACAGTGTTTCTCGCTTGCTTTTTGTCTTTGCCACGAAGGACACACTGCACATATGTGATGTGCATGTATGTATATGTCTGAGTACATATATGCATTACATCTGTTTCGACAGTTAGGTCAAGTACATACCTGTACTTAGATACATATGTACACGTGGAAAGTTGTTAAGACGCGCCATTTTAAATCTTAAATATTAAAGTATGCAATCTTTTGTCCATCTCTACTTAGGTAACTTATTAACATGTATGCATTTTAGAGTCTGTTGGTGATTAGAAAATTTTCTCTCACTGCATGACTCACCAACACACACAGTATGCATGAGTGTCGGACTCGGAGTACGATGAGCCAGCAGCAAATATAAATATATATATATATATATGTATATATATATATATATATAACGTATATATTATATATGTATATCACGTATATATATTTTTATATGTATGTATGTGTGTTTGGCACGCATTATCGTTATATTCTTATCAGCCGAGCTACATTTTATGTGTGGGCGCATGACATTTGTTTTTTCTGGTTTTGTTGTTGTTGTTTTTTTTGATACGGGCATAGTCAGTTTTCTTGCCATATGCAAATTCAATTGACACTAATCCGCATACATACACATACACACAGACGCATATAAACATTCAATTGGCATAGTTTACTCTTTGGATAAGGTTTAAATGCATTTAACACAAACTGCAGTATGTGAATCATGCTGTTTACTTGAACAGCTACTGTCAATTCGATGACGAGACGTGTTACGAAAATAAAATCACAATTTCTTTAGCCAGTGAAAAAAAAAATGAAAAACCAAAAATGTTTGAGCAAATGCAAACAATTTAAATGGGCAACTTATACAATACATAAGCATAGTTCTCCCACAGCTAAGTGCTATATAATGATTCAGTTGAAAACACATAAACATATATTTATATATATATATTTAAAGGGAATCTGCTCGTTCAGCTCTCGCAACTAGAGCGCTTTTACTTGTTTTCTCTTCGATTTACTCAACCAGCGTTGGGCACGTGTATCGAGTTTGATTCTTATCGCTAATTTTTCAGCATCACAACCACATTTTACTCCAAGTAAACAAATTAGAACAACGCTAGCTTCGCTGCTGTTACTCTATTCTATTTGAATATATAAACACAAATACCTACGTACTGTTCTCATATGCTTAGGCCTTGGGGACAAACCGTTTATTTGGATCATTTAACACACTTAGCGACGCTTACTTTAATTTAATATTAAAGCATTCACTTAATGCTTAGATACTTATCTAACTTCATCTATTCTACTTTTACTTCGATCTCTTGATCCGCTCTCACATTCCTTTATCCGATATTCCTGCTTTTTTACGAATATTAAATGTAATATGCTTGCCGCAACAAGAAAGCTCTAGTTGAGAGCGCGATCGATTTTAATATTATCCGTTACTCAGGTTTATGACTCGTTAACACATCCACCTATGCATCCTTTCGAATACAATGGTGTCCATATAATTAGAGACAGCTGAGTGTAAAGGGATGCCTAATAGCCTAGCTTAACACTTGAAATTACGTTTGGCAACGTATTTTAGCCGAACCAAGCCCAATTTTAATTAACTTTTTCAACAATATTAGAATCAGAAAGGCAGACTTACTTTTTAAGTCGTTTTCCGGAAGTCTACTATAAATTTAATATTCGATTACATTTTGAAATTTTGGTGGAAACTTATGTAGTAATGAAAAAATATATTATTTAATTTGTTAAAGAACTTTAAACTACATTAATAAGTGTTACAGACGATTGAACACTTATGAAATACCTTATAATTATAATAATTTGTATAAGCTAAGATACCAAAGGAACCCAGTAAGACAGCCAAACAAATAAGCTTTTAATATTGGCAAGAAAAAAGCGATTCATCAATTATTTGAAAACTGTCCAAGATGTTATATTTTTACGTCGAGTATTGTACATTTTGAAGCCTTGGCAATCTGTGTAAACAGCATCAAGTTCAAAGCTCTTTGGTAGAGTGCCCTTAGCTCCTCAAGTGAGCGAACTTCGTTCAACTTCGGGGCGATGACTAATTTTAGGTGGATATGTTTTTGTTTTTTATGTACATAACATTTGAAATTCGATAAACAGCACGTGTTATTCATTATATAGAGCGCGATAAAATATATTCCGTTTGCTATAATAGATGTGTGCAAATTAAATGAAACACGTATATATATAGATATTGTACATATATATTTATTCATATGCTCACCAATATATATAGTCATGGTGACGAAAACAAAGCGAATTATAAATAAATAAAATGAAAACAAACAAAATGAACGATTCGCTGCTATCAGCTTCTCCTCTCCCTTCCTCTTCCCTCACGCTTCCTTTCCGCACACTTCCACTCACGTACACACATACATATGCAAATCTTTTACGAATACTTTGATAACAGTTGTGCTGTGCTGTTGTCATACCCTGTATATTATTTCGTATGTTTATATGTTTATAAAAGTGCATTCGTACTTTCAGGGGTTTCACAGTAATGATTTGCCAAATTTATAGCTATAATATTATATTTATATTTTAGTATATCAGAAATGTGAATTTGTTTTGCAGGGTATTGACTTATCGAATACCATTTGCCTAGTTTTGTTATAACAAGACGTGTTTTTCATTAATACGTTGGTATCCCGCTTTCTCTCTCACTCTCACTCTTACGCTCTGTATTTGTTTTGTGTCTCTTTTTCTGTCTCTGTTGTACACACGTAGCAAAGCAATGAGCTGATAAGCGCACGTCACTGTCGACGTCGACGTCAGCGTCAGCTGCTCGGTCGTCTGGCTCACTTGCGTCTGGCAAAGCGACGCGTGCGTGGCCACGACCTCATTTTTTTTTGTTGTGTTGCTTTTTTTTAGGTCGCGTCCGCATCGCCCCAACCCACCACGCCCCATCCTCTCGCAGCGCTCAGCTCTTACTGCGATCGCCGTTGCGGTTCTCGGCTCGACTGATTTCGCTCCCAATTGAGTTGGCTCTGTCTCTGTGTGCAGTGATAGTCAGTCGTCAACTGGAAACAGTTTATTTTTTGGGGGGTGCCTGTCTGGTATATTGAAAATGTTTTATGAAAAACTGTTTTATAGCTGATTTTTAAATTATATTTATATCTTTTATCTTTTTTGAAAAAAATTCTTTCAGCTTAGATTGGTTGTCAATTTTCAGCTGTTATGCTTATGCTAGCAGTCTTAATGAACATAATATTCTCCAAACTAACATTCTGTGAAGAACGGTTTTCCGATTCATCCCTTGTTCTTAATAAAATAATAAAATGAACATGAATGAAAACATTTTGTGCTAAGCAGCAGAAAGCGAAAGATATTAAGGTATACTGCTTTTATTTTCTTTGGTTTCCACACCAAGAGGAAGATGAAGAAAAATCTGCTGGCTTACGCTCAAAGTAATTTTCTTTTTAATATTTTAATTTATTAACATTTTTTAATTGCCTACAATATTAAACATATAATCGTCTTTATTATGAATGGCAAAAGAGAACTATTTTATATCAATTCAACATTTAAAATCAATTAAGTATAATCATATCACATCGTCTCGTTTTCGGTTATTTTAACGTATTTTCTATTTTCTTGTTTTTGTCTGGCCCGCTCTCATTGACCTTTACACAATTGTATTTGTTGCCCCTTCCTCCCCACATGTTAATTTTGACTGTACACTTCGTTGTTTGGTTTCTTGTTGTGAACGTTCTTGGGACAACCGCACACACAACACATGCACACACACAGGTACATAGAAATAATTTTGCATGTATTTATTTGTATAGAGCAAATGTGTTTTTTTTCTCTTTCATTTCATTGTGTACACAATAGTTTGCAGAAATGTATGTTCAATGCTGTACAAAATACTGCAGTTCAAAATATGTGTATATGTGTATGTGCATTTTTTGCTGCATACGTATTTTGTGCACACATACAAATGCATGCGTATACGAGCATCTTTCAATATTTAGTTTGGAATATCACGGACGGTTTTCTTTAATACAGGGTATCGCCAAGTCAATCTCTACATGTCGACTACAAGGCTCTTCTTTGTGTTTTGTTATTCGAAAACATTTTCGGCACTGGGCCCAAAAAACGGCAATGTCCAATGTTTTTGTTTTCGCTTTTAGGTTGCTTGCTGCATCTATTTTTAGTGCTTAATCCTCAACAAATGTATGTGTGTGTGTTTATGTGTACACGTATGTGTTTACACATATAATCTACTAGTATTGTTGTCTTTTGGCTCTTCTCTCCTTCATTTTGAATTTTCAAGTTATGCAATTGTGTCTTTAATTTGTGTCGATTGAACACTGGGCCAGATGGCCAATTTTTATATTTCCTCTCCTTCCTAAATTGAATTTTATTACTTACATTATTATTGAGAGTATTATTATTATTATCACTTATTTATCACTCAAATGTATATTTAATCTTCATGTTTCAACTAACTTTATTTCAAAACAATGCATGTGCCTCAAACTTCCTTCATTAAAATAATAGTCCCTTATCGAAGAATATATATTTAAAATTTTGGGTAAAGATTCAGTAATATAAAATACAGTCATATCTTCATTGTACTTACATATATTATCAAAATTCTCAATACATTTTTCTTGTCAATCTAGCCCAATGTAGATTTATACATCTTCATATATATATTTTTTCTATGCGTTTGTGGGATATATGGCAATGATTTAAATGGCAGAGAAACTGTACCTAAAGATCTTTGATCTCTGAAAAAGTGTTCTTGCAATCGAAAATAATGCATTCATATACATACATATGTATTTATTTATGTATTAACGTCACTGAGGATGGTATTTTTTTAATTTAATTTATATATTCCTTGTATTTTTTTTTTTAGTTTATTTTTTATGGTTGACATCATATAAATAAATTAGAGATCCGTGAAAATATTTATATGCATGACTATCTAATAGAGGTGGATATCTTGGAATTTATAGGGACTACCAATAAGGCCATGCGAATTGAAAAATAATTCTCAGTTTTACCCATTAAAGCCCACGATCATTTAAAACGAAAAACCACGGAGCTTTTATGTTAAGTTTAGTGCAGAATAGTATAAACAACAACGAGGACGCTACTTTGAAACTTATCCAACGGACTACTAAAGTTTTGTTAATTAAAACTTTTCGGAATTGACATGCTTTACAACGAGAAGTACTAAAACAAAATAAAATTATGATAAGCGTTATTAATTTTGTCAACTTTGATGAAACTGCGCAATAAACAACTATTTTAATATGATAAATTTATTTGTGCCCAAGCGAGAATTGGTTAAAATTTAAACAAGATGTTCTTTCCAACTTTTAATGACCCCATGACACATTTCAAGGAGAACAAGTTAGTGTGTTTGTATAGCTGATTCGACATATTTCCAAAGCGTTGTTGCAGTTGCCTCGCAATAAGTGTATCGTAGTGCGAAGTCTGTGGCATGTCGAAAATAAAGGCCGCCATCAAAATTGCACCTTCACATTCGGGGAAAAGCATTTGAAACTGTTTTACAGCAAACAGTGATCCTTTGCGAATGCATAATGCCAGTGCCAGACTCGAATTTTGATCATTTTAGTGAGGTCCTAGCTGGAAAAGTGAAATGATAAATTATGATGAAATTCTTCGCAATAAACATCGATAACCTATCGCTTCATTCAATTCCGGTTTAAATATCGAAGCAAGTTATCGATAATGAAAACCTCCATATACTACGTTAAGGCAAGAATGTTATTTAATTTCTTTCTTGTCTCAGCAGACTTTTTGGTTTTTAGGCTCCACAATTGCAATGTATTGCACAAGGGCTATATCCATATTAATGCTGCGCCTGAAGTTTGCATTTGCCTCATATCGCTAGCCCTTTGATAAAAAATAGACCAAAGAATGCATGTATATCCAAGTATAAACATTTTCACAATTTTGTTCCGCAGTTTCATCATGTCTAATCTGCTCAATAGAGACATGTGACCTAAGTTTGTTTAAATACTTCCCTTGCACATATTTTCGCAGTTTTAGCACGTCAATTTATAAAATACCATATTATTGGTTTTGCATACTAAAATACTAATTCTTTTAAGTTCTGAATAGTTTTATTTAATTATTTTTTTTGGAGTAACAACAGATGAGTTCAAAAGGTTTTCCACTCGATTTGGAAACAAAGGCTGAAGGAGATGTATGCCTTGTTATTTGTTTTTCATATCTTTTAAGTTGTGTATATCAAATAAAAAAAAAACTGAATAAAAAGTTCTGTTCAATGATTGTGGATTTTAATGGGTTAATTCATATTGAGTAGTGGGAGAAGTTATCGATCAAGCGAAGTAAAATTGATCAGTGTTCGACAATTTACATTCCAAATTTGAATTTGTTATTCGTCTGAGTTCGCTGATAAATAAACTTGTCTGTTGATGCTAATTAAGGGTTGAAAATACTTCCAATTGCCTATTGCATACAGTTTGCAAAATTTCATGATATACCTTATCTTTCATGCATACAGGGTATGCAAATGATGTGCAATTTGTTTGTTGATGTGTCACGCTGCCAACTCAAGCGAATTGGACGTTAACATTGTTCACTCAGCCTCAGTCCCAGACGCAGCTTTAGCCTTCGGTTTCGGCTGCAAAGTTCAAGTGCCAACGGAAAAGTTCGTTAACACAAAATGGTAGTCGAAAAAAAATAATTGCTAAATGTATGTTGTATGTATGTAGTGTATATTGCGAAGCTTCCCGTTTCGTTCGTTGCATTGTCGTCCGATTCTTTGTTTGTTCTGTTCGTTCGCATTCTGAATTTCCCATCAACATATGGCTCTATATCCATCATTTTTGTGTTTTTTGAAATAGTCTGTTTGTACACAGTTCATTAACCTTTAACCATACAAAGCTCAATTAATTTCAACGACCTTCAGTTCTTCCTTAACACATAGTCTGACCACAAAGTATTCAAAATAAAAATGAGCATGTAATGGGAGTGGATGTCGACAACTGTGCGAAATCGAAATTGGCAATATTCGGGTTCTACATATTTCGAGACACAGTCGCATGAATAACAAAGCGAAATTGTAAGCAACAGCAAAACGTACGAATTCGTTATTATACTTGCACAGTGTAGATGAGATCGGTGTTATTCGGCAGCGAATACATTGATTGATTGTAATTCTTTTCAACAGGGGGAGAGTGGCTTTTTTCCACTCTTTGCACTTGACTTAAGTTTTCTCATTCTTCATTTGCGGCCGGAAGAGAACCACATTCGTGAGCCGGGGCTAAGGCGGCTCAATGGCCAAGCTCAGATGGCCGCCATTTTGTCTACGCGCTCTTCTTCTCTGACTTGAGTTTGTGTCTGTGATAAAGTTTTTAACCGTTCATTGCGGCGGTGGAGCTGATGTTGAGCATTTCATCTCCGCTTCTTCTATAAACATCGCATGTGTGTGTTTGTTGATCCGTTTTGTGTCCGTCCGCTTAACTCGCATGTAAATATGCAAATGTGACTCAACTTTTGGCCCCGTGCGTACACGCGTATATATATATATATATATATACATGTGAGTGCATGTGTAGATTTGTCTTACTTTTCTTTTTTTGTTTGGTTTTTACCCTACCTGCATCTTATTCACTGGTGTAGTACATTGCGTGATTACAATGCAGGTCAACAGCACATTAACATTTACTTTGTGTTAGTCCTCCAAGCGTTTTATTATTGCAGTCAATCAGAAGACAAATCATGTTTTCATTCTACACTGTTAAGTTCTTCATCCTCACGTGCATTATCACGATCGTGTATGCATACAATATACACAAAATGACACACTGAGTTGCATCTCACGTGTGCATTTGGATGTAATTGCTATAATCAAAGTATCTGGGGATCGATCATTAATGTAATTAACATAATGCTGGATTCACCACACAAAAAGACTTAATTATCACTTTTGACATTCACTGCGTAAATGTTAAAATGAATGAAATAACAATCTAAAATGCATCAAGGTTTAAAAACATAATACACTGTAACCAAAAATTTTTTAGCACATTGATTCTATGTAGAAAATAAGGTGTACATAAATAAATGTGACAGTATGCCACACTACAGCCTCGAAGTTTTTAAAAACATGTTGAGATGGGGCGAATGCACTGGCCATTCCGCCATTCGAACTTATTTCGTTTGACTCCGATCACATTCCTTAACTAATCCCAAAAATTCGGTCATCCAAATTCAAGTAGTAAACTTCAAATTGCTCAAAAATATAATAATATAAGCTTAGGACTCATCCAGGAAATAATCCCCAATTCATGCTAAAAATAGTGACACTGAATTATGACGTTTTTATGTTTTATGTAACATTGAAAATTTCCTTAAAAAGCAAGAATTATAAACGTTATGTAATTTTGTAATTTTCACTATGCTGTGGTAGATATTAATTTAGTTTATGCTAATTGATTTGTCGAAAAATGAATAAATAAATAAAATTATGCGGAATTCTTAGAAAATATGTGTCATTTTATTTTTTCAATAGTTGAATGTTTCTGTTAGAGCGGGACGCGGTGGACAGCGATACTCAATGTTTAACACCGATATGAATGTTTGTTACCCAGTGTAAATGCCAGTTTTTACAGGATGTAAAAGACCGTCGGCAAAAGATCAGTCGTGTGACAAGGGCATTTGTTGTATTCTTAATAACCTCCCAAGTGAGCATTCTTGACTAGAACTGTCTTGCTGGCTACTTGCTACTTGCTACTTGTTGCTATTGCAGCGGAGTGCTCTTTTACATTGAATTTGTCGTTGTTGTTTGCACTTAGTGCTTGGCACTGTTTTTATTTCTCTTATGCAATTCTCCCAAATGCGCATTTGGCATTTAGCGTGCACATACATATGTATGTACTGCATACATGCATAAATGCATGCAAACATTGGTTACTGTGGGCAACCAACCCAACGCGGGTGTGTGATATTTAAATTCTGATAAAAGCAACAATGACGTCACTTCGATTCCCTCTTTTTGGTTAACAACTGTGTGCTTGCTTATGTTTATATTTATGCGGCTAATGGCTGCATTGTGGATGATATAAATGTTTTCGATTTTTGGATCGGAAATCGAAGAGGCGGAAAAATTATTTAGAATCCTTGAAGGGTTTCACCGGTTACCCTTTTCAATCATTTGGACCTACGCTCAAATGTGACCTTCCTAATTTACTGATTTAAAAATATGTTCTATCGATTGCACTTCAGAGTATATCAATGTGTTATCGATATCTGCAGCTCTGTGGTTTGGAAACTGGTATCTGTTAATGAGTTAATTTTAATGTTTTTTTCTACATTTCAATAAGCATAGAAACATCCAGAAAATGGTTTTCATTAGTAAGGGGTATTTAGACTTCGACGTACCGAGGTAGCTTTGCTTCTTGTTTTTCTGCTCATGTTGGTTGACGTATGTACATACATTACACAAACGCACGTACATATGCGCAAAGCTTTCGCTCACGAGCAACTGCTGCTGCTCTCTCTCACTTTGGTTTGTCTTACGTAGTTGAGAGCGTCACACGACAGCAAATTGTTGTGTGGGGAGTTGATTTATGTATTTGTGGGTGAGTATATGTATACGTACATTTACATATGTATGTATATTTGTAGTTGACTTTTTGATGATTGGGGTGAGTGCCAAAGATAGAGATAGTGAGGAGAGAAGACTTGTCGTTGACAGTCAGCTGTTTTGGTTTTCAATTAACCGCAACAGCCGGAAATTATCTACACACACACCCATATACATATATATTTATATATTTTTATTTATATACATATATTTTTTTTTAACATAATGTATGTGTATGAAATTAACAGCAGTCTGTTGCCAGCTATTGTATTTCGCTTGCCTTATGTTTGATTGAATGTACTAATTTTGCAGTTGTGGTCAAAATAATAGTAGTGCCCTTATATAATGTCTTATCTCAATTTATTAATAATTCCTTCTCCATTTATCTTTGAATTCCTGGATATTTGTACTCCTCATATTTTTATTTTATCTAAGCTATAGCTTTTTATTGCTGTCTATCGTCAAAAATATCTGTTGGCCTAATTTTTATAATGCGAAAGGCGAATCATTCTTACATTCTACTGTTATCTGCGGCACTTTCATCGATTGTTCAAACTGCTGAGATAATTAACCAGTTGCTGGAGAAAAAATCGATAAGAAAATGACAAAAGGAAAGTTAAAGTTCGCCAAAGAAACAATGGTATGGGCTATTGAAGAAGTAGAGAAACATATTGGGCTGTTTCAAAATATTCAATGTTTGCTTAAGCTAACTTTGATTTTCCTTCTTTTTTTTTGTATTACTGTAGACTGTAGATGAAGATCATTATTACATTTTAGCAATTATAAAATTAGCTTTTTATCTGCATGGATGGTAAAAGTATAGATGAGAGTACGATTTTTCAGTCATACAGCTGAGATAACCAAATCGATCTCTTAGTGTTATTTTGCCTGTTCCGAGTTTGTCTTGCTACTGCCGTGTGCGTGTGTGTGCGTGAGTGTTTGAAAAGTGTAAAGTTTCTATCGTCGTAAGTTGGAAAAGAGATATGACTATGCACATATACATATCGATAAAAGGAGGGAACCCATACAATTGATTATTTGACTTCGAATTTGACTTGGTCGTAGTTATTAATATAGTAGTTTTATAACAATTTCGGATATCGCCGCGTCCGTAAGGTGGGGCTCTTATTAGTAGTACGAAAATGATTAATAAAACTTGTTTATTTTGCTGTCTATGTATTGGGCGACATATACTGCTCCCTCTCTCTCTCTCTCTCTCTCTCTCTCTCTCTCTCTCTCTCTCTCTCTCTCTCTCTCTCTTTCTCTCTCTCTCTTTCTCTCTTTCTCTCTCTCTCTCTCTCTCTCGCTCTCTTGTTCTTTCTCTCTCTGTCTCTTGCTCGCTTGCTCGCTCTCATGTGGAGCTGTATAGTGGATGAAACTGGTTTTTGAGCTTGGTTTACTTCTCTGCTTCTCTGTTGTTTTGTGGTATGAACTTACGTGTGAGTGTTGTTTGCAACTGACTGTATTTGTGTGTTAGTTTGTGTGTATTTTAACAGCCTTGAAGAGAAACGAACAAAAAAAAATAAAAGTAAAAACCAGACGCAATTTTGTATGTTGTTTATGGTACAAAATACAATTGCAAGTTTAATGCTCGCTGCATTTGCGCCATCAAAAAATTTGTATGGAACTTTGTTGCATCTTTCGAAAATATCATTTTTATTTAAGGCATGTTGGGAAGTCGGAGCGGTAACAAATACCGTTGTCTGGTCAAACTGGTCCCTTTGTCATACTTTTGGATATCATCGATGATGGAATACACTGAGCCACCAAACTTTCCCCTCCCCTCCCTCTCTTCCCAGGAATCGTAAGAGTCCATTTTGAACTTGGTTGCACATGGTAGGACAGAGACATGGCTGAGAGAGAGCTTTTGTCAAGCTTAAAAAAGCTTTCGGTTTACAGAGAAAATTGAGTTTTGTCCAATTCATTGACAACTTTTCTCTTCTGCTGATGCCGATTGATGCACACATACGATTTATTTGTATTCTTATTTTAAGTATTTGGTACATTTAATTATTTTTAATAATTAATTTTTGACAATTTGTTTTGCTTTTGTTTATTTTACAGTTTTGGGATTAAGTGAAAATACTTTGGCTCCGCTTATCACAATTACGAAGCAAATAATTAAAAGCTAATTATCTGGACGGGAAGCAAGAGTTTAGTGAACACAGTAATACCGATTATATGCATATATTATAACAGCAAACAAAATCAACAATAACGCAAACGCAAAGTAAACGAGTCAAAGTTGCTGACGTCGCCGCAGCAGCTGTGCAACACAGCAGGAAATAACCGCCACATATTTCGCTGGACGACAGAGTTAACAACAGAAATCAAAGAGAAGAGTAGACGAGCATCGTCAAATCAACTTTTAAATTCACACTCACACACACACACAGTCGCAAAGTTGGTTTACTAGCCATCATGGAACGCGAGTCGAATCCAATGCAACCCATGTGCCGTTCTGGATGCGGCTTCTATGGTAATCCAGCCACAGATGGTCTGTGTTCAGTTTGCTACAAGGTGAGTATAATAATACAAATTGGTCATGTTTGATGATAATTCCATTTAACACTTTATCTCTCTCTGTCTTTCTGTGCAGGACTCGCTTAGAAAAAAGCAACAGCCACCTGTGAATAGCACACCTGTCTCAGTTCCAAGCCCACAACCTAGCCCCACATTCAGTCCGGCCATTGCAACCACCAATACCGCACAGCCCACAGTACAAAGCTTACAACAATCACACAATGATGTTAAAGAGGTGAGTTTGATTTAGACTCTTAGAGGAGTCTGAGCTTATGCCGGATGTCTTAATATATATTATAAAACAAAACCCCTTTGATGTGGGCGTTCTTGTTCCAACTGCTTTCATTAGTAGGCCAAGCTGTTTATGATTTTTTTTATTGTTGTTGTGGTGTATTTTGATCAGTAAGCCATGAACATTTTTTTTTTTTGATTTTTCGGATATAAATTTAGTCTCTTTAGTAAGTGTTAAGTGTTTTTAAAAGTAATTGTTCCAGTATATCGAGAATGTTAGCTATGCGGATCACGAGTCACTGAATCCTACGGCGGAGTTGACAAGGTAATCCCAAACCACAGATCCATTATTGAGTGCGACTTATGTGTAGCTAAATAATCCATCATCTAAATATGTAGTGTCTATCTGTGAGAGACAGAAGTTTTCGATTTTTGGCCGAACTTTGATCCCAAATGGGATCTCTCAATCGAGAAATGGCAAAAATCTTCAACATTGGGTAACCCTACGACAAATGGCTTACACAAACTCAATTGATTCGTATCTTTATAGAGGGTATTATTATTGTTACTATGTTTCCGATGTGTGCAATCCTAAAAAGTATAGTGTTGCAGTTATAAGAAAGTTTAAAATAGATTCCTTTTCATGAATTCATGAAGTCAAATAGTCTACAGTCACGAAATATCTTAAGTTAAACTACCCAACTCCTCGAAAGTATTAATCGGAGGCCTAAATAATGGAAAATCGAGTGACAGATTGCACACGAAAAGACTAGTATAGAGTGTTGCTTCTATTTTCGCACACACTCAAGGTCTGTGCGATCGCACACATATATAACGTTTTAGGACCTACCTAGAATAAGTCCATATCTCTTCTACTACTACTAAACAAAAGACAACGTTGCAGTCGGGCGTAACCGAATGCGAAATACTCTGTTACCAATAAGTCACCATCTAACAACAGGCCAAGAAATACCGATCTTTGAGGAAGGCACCCAGTAAGTTACCTTCCAAGATGGGTGAGTCTATCTTTAGAATTGTAGGAGATACGATTTATCAATTTCCACCTTCCGAAATATCGAAGAAGGTGTGAGCGAGGTCATACAATATTTTAATCGGTTCTTAAAGCGGCTACCAGTAATATACCTACCAAATTTCAGGGCTATTACTCAAAAACTGTGGAATATATAGCCATTCCATATTTTCAGGGGCTGCTTAGGTGGGCGTGATGCATGTGTTGATCTTTGAAGGACATCGACAACAACCTACAAACCAAATTTTTTGACTAGCCTTAAAATTATCGATTTGGGATTATTGATTTTATCGATTTCTTATCCTTTTAGTGGAAATACCACTCCAATTCTTACACTTTTTCTGTCGCGGGCGCAGACCAGTATACGTTTCAATTTTCAAGAGTCCAAAAAGGTGCGGTCACACAGACAGACATTGCACAAAACTAATTTACGATGATACCTTCGGTATTAGAGTATAAAATTGTTCGTCGCGTTATCATTGCGTACATACTCTTAGTACCTGAACGAGAGGAGTGCCCAAAAAAGCGATTTTTCATGCACCCACTTTTTAGTCGATTCCGACGCTACTATGAATTGTTTGCTGGATTGAGAGATCTGGCATCACATCTTTCTGCTATAATAATTGAAGCTCAGAAAGCGTTTCTGAGATTGTTATCGGCGATTTATGATTTATAAATTATGAAACAAATATATTGCAGATCCAAACTGTGACTTTAGTATTTTTCTTTATGTTATCTTCACTTTGTCAGGCTTTGCTATAGCCTGTTCGTAGTTGAAAGTAGGCAATGCAATTGTTTTCCCACAATAAATACTATTTTTGTTATCGATATCGATTGAATATCGACGTAGACATCGATTTAACGTGAAGTATCCGTTGTATGTCTGTCAACATAAATTTACACTACGGGGAATTGTGTCCCCTAAAATAGAAATAGAATCGATACAATCAACATTTGGATGTCTTACAAAATTTCTCGAGCAAAATTTACAATTCATTGAAATGCCTAATTTAAGTGGTTCCTTCAAGCCGTCGAGGTGTACTGAGGTATCTGCTGCTCCTCCTGCTGCTGTTACTAGTAAATTGCTGCCAACAGCGGCAATATATCACCTCAAACGCACGAACGCATCGGCTGGAGGAACTGCTGATCCAGTCTCGGCCGGCGCATTATTTGCTGGCCTCAGTTCACCTTCGCTAGTGGATCCGCTACCGAGCAGCCGTAATAATTTGTCAAAGGGTACACGGTTATATTTAAATTGCTTGGCTGGCAGTCTAGTCTAATTTCTCGTTTTTACCGCCTGCGCTCCCTCAGCAGTCGTGGCATCAGCAGCAACAGCAATACACAAGCGGGGAGTCACCATCGTCAACGCATCTAGCTCTCGATCCTGCTCTGGTGTCAAGTCGTGTAAGTCGGTGCGTCTCCCGCCGCCATCATCAAGTATAGCACAATCTCAAATCAAAAAAAGTTCGCTAGCACGTAAAAGCGCAGCAAGCAGCCGAACAGCAGCAGCCAACGTTGTTTGTGGTGGTTCGCGTAAGGTTAAATTCTCGACTAATGTGCACACGTTTCCGTCCAGCACCAGTGACCGGAAGGCTCTGCGCATTGGCGAGCTGCAGCTGAAAAAGCAGATCAAGAAACTTAGGCACAACAACAACAACAAGGCCCAACAGCGATCGCCGTCGTTCCGGGGCAAGAGTTGTGCTGCATCTCTTGCCAACAAAATCGCTCTGTCCATTTCCACACATCCACCCTCCGTCTCAGTTCTCGGCCGGGACATTCAGCAGCACGGCGCCATCGTAGACGTGGAACCCGTCAAAGCGTCAAAACGCAGCGGCCGCAAGGCGCTGCCAAATTACGGAGTCCCAAAACAAAAAGCTCCAATTGCTGCAGAAGCTGTTGCTACTGGCACTCATCGCAACGTGCGCCAGTCCAACAAGCGGCCTAAGAAATTCCGTGTTCGAGCTGGTAGCGCTGCGGCGGTGGGAACTGCAAGCTGCAGCAGGCCCGCACCTCGACTGGCCTACTCCGTACAGCAGCAGAAAGTCGTAAAAGGCGGCAAGACGACGACGTTGCCGTTAGCCATTAGCAGCAGCTACAGTCGAACCGAGAAAACCAATAAGCTGCGTCAGAGCCGCACAGCCACAATGGACCAACATCAGCCCAATGGCGATGAATCTGATCAGTCGAGGCAGAAGCCGACCGATTCCCAGCACAGCAAACGCAAGGATGAAAGTGTAACGACCAATGGTGGCAGTGAGCTGATCGAGCAAAATAAATCGAAATCTTTGGAGGCGTCAACAAACCTCAGTAATAACGATGATGCCCCCATCGTTGCCAAGAAGCGGGTAAAAACGCCGAATCAGTCACAAAATACAACACTTAAATATGTTAAACGGCTTGCTTGCTTAGGTTAAGAGTGCTTAAAAGGGGGCTGAAAGAGAGAGAGAGAGAGAGACAGGAAGAAGGGTTTACTTGAATCGGAATCGTTAGATTTCACTTAGCTCAAAATAAATCGGAAAAATGTATTTTCTATTTAAAAAAAAAAGCAGTTGGAACAGAGATTGTAGATTGTTGTTTTTTTTTTTGTTTTTTGTTTATTTTTGTGCAGTGCTTGGCATTTTTGACTCATTCTTTTCCATATTTTTTTTTTCCACATTTCCCATTCAAACGTGCATTTTGCAGAAAATCACTGAGGAAGCCGCCACCGTCTCAGCCAAAACCAATAGCGAAGCCATAATATCGGCGTCCGGTCCAAATACTTCCAATACACAAGCAGCTGCTTCTGCTGCCAGCGAGCAGGATGACAAGGACAAGGAGGATGATAAGGACGCCAAAAAGAAGAAGAATCGATGTGGTGAATGCCGCAAGAAAGTTGGTCTCACTGGTAAGTTTTTGTTATTGTTATTGTGGTTGTTTTGGTTTGGTGTGTGCACAAATCGATTAATCGATAGTAATAATTTTTATCGGTTTTTAATTTGTTTGCTTTTTTTGTTATAGGCTTTCAGTGTCGCTGCGGCGGTTTGTACTGTGCCGTGCATCGTTATTCCGATAAACATAACTGCACATTCGACTACAGAGAGCATGGCGCACAGGAGATTCGGCGCAATAATCCGGTTGTGGTTGGTGAAAAAATTCAAAAGATTTGAATTTGCCCGCAAGATTGTGCCAGTAACAGTAGCCGTAGGAATAATAACAACTACACATTATAATATAGTATATAATAAACACTACACACACACTACACACACACACACAACACACTCGCAACACACACAAATACACGCTACGCACCAACAAATCAATATATAACAAAAAGCTCTAAAACATAAAGAAACAACAAGAATACACACCACACCACTCACACACAACACAAACACATATACATATATAAGTATATATATATATATATATATATATATATCGATGCATATAAATTCATATATGTGTATGTATATAAATATATGTATATTATATATAAATACTATAAATAATTGTAATTGTAATATAACTATAATGTAAACAATAACAAGCAACAATAGTACAGAAACGTTAACCAAATACCACGCAACGCAAACAAACAACAATAATAATAACAACAGCAACAGGAACTGTGCAAAATCAGCTCTCGGAATAATAACAACAACAATACTACAATCAACAACAACAAGCACGACGACGAAGTGGCGCAAGCAACAACAACAGCAGCAGCAGCAACTACAACACACAACATACAACACTTAAAACCAAAATCAACAACATCATCATCGTCATCATGTCAAACTTGAACCAGACGCGTATCAGCGCGTTAGCAAGTAACAGTAATAACTACAAATCTTCTTCCTCTTCTCGCTGCTGTAAAGTGTGACTCATCACAAAAAAAAAAAAACTAAAAAGATCGACTTTATCTAGTTGTTATTCTAAAATGCAAGTTGCATATTTGTTTGTATTCGAGAACCTTCGTACACAAACACAATTGTAAGGACAACTCCTAAAAAATGAATAAAAAAAAAGCACACTAGATAACATTGTTATCAAAAGTACACGAAAGAAGATAAATTTTATGTAGGACAACAAGTGTAATTTGTGTTTGTTTGTCTGTAATGTGTTGCATATAGAAAAAAGAGAAAAACAAACTTATAAGGGAAAAATTCAAATGCAAGCGCAGATTCAAAAAAGAAAAAAAAACATAAAACTAAAATTTAATTCAACAACAACAGTAAACCGCATAGGCAACAACTATTTCATAATTTTTAATTATTGATTAATTAATTATGTATGTATATGTATTAAAACAAAAACAAAAACAAACACAAAACAAACCAAAATGTAAAAAAAAAATCAAAAAAAACGTAAAAAGGCGAAACATAAAAAAAAAACCAATGTAAAATTCCTTTTGGGCAAATAATGAAAAAAAAAAACTGAAAAACAAAAAATTTTTAGTTAGAGCACACGGGAGTGATGAAAGAAAGCGTGTTAAAACACTAAGTATATAAAATTAAATATAATTAACTAGTTAAACAGCAGGCTAATGCAGTGCAAGTTGCGCGTTTTTCAATTAATATTTTTACTTGGTCCCAAATCAAAATAACAAAATATTTTACACACATGTTTAATTGATTCTGATTTTTAATGAACACATATTCACAAACACACATAAAAAACATAAAAAGAGATGAAAATAACGGCAAATGCATACATACATTAAATACGCAGAGAGGAGAAGTATGTGCACTTTATCAACATTGATTGTACGTTACTTTCAAAAAAAATATGGTAACTACGTTGCAAATATATAAAAACCTGAAAACTATGTAAATATATATGGTTTGTCTTTCTAGGTTCATATTGCTTTAAGCGTTATTTAGTTTTTTCTTTGTTTATATTAAAAAAAAAATAACGGGCATACATAAAATATCTTTTCATTTTGCTTTCTTCCTTTTAGTAATTACAATTTTATTACAGTTACAATAATACGTATGTAGATATAAATTTTGTTGTTAGCATTAGAAATTAAAGAAAGAAAAAAGAAATTAAAATTCGGTAACTTTGGACTCAAGATGCTAGAAACCCCCACAACTTGCGCAGGAACAGTTTAGCCAAGCTATTTGAGACAGTGATCACAGTAACCATAATCAAACATATAAGCTTTAAAGAAGGCACCAATGGAAACACGTATGTGCAATATTAGCGAACACTTTAAAAGACAAAGGGTCGACAAGCGACTGAAGCGAGTGTGAATCCTATATATATACATATACTTATATACATATACATATAAGTATATGTATATATATATATATCGGTTTGGTAATCTTGTTCTTTGGCTTGTCAACGACTCCTGACCTCTGCTATGCGGTTAAAACAATTCGGGGCCTTCTTTAAATGTTGTTTCTTGTGGACGGGTAAAGCAAAAGAAAAAAAACGACAAATTCAAGCAATAGCAAAGCAAAACCATATACAATAAACAAAGATTTCAATAAAACTGTACAAAACCAGCTACTTCAACATAATTTTGTAAAGCAGTCGTATAAAAAATGTACAAAATATTATTGTAAATTTTAATGAGAAAAAATAGGAACTGCTCTCAAAAAAAAAAAAAAAATAATAATAATAATAACAAAAAACAACTGAAGAACGACAACAGACCAGAACAGCAAAATTGTCATTTTAGTTTTAATACAAGGTAATTTAGTCGTTTACATTTAACAATTTCTAAAAATTTCAAAATAAAAAAAAATCAATATTCAAGCTATACACATATGTTTATCGTAATTCAGTAAACACTTTAAAATTAATTAGTAAAATTGTATGCATTAAAGTAAACTTATTAAAATATACACACACACACAAAATGAAAAATAAATCTATAAATTACAGAATACTGCTTGGATCCCTTATCCACAGTCTCCGATTGACATTTGTCATTTGATAAAGGGAGCATTATATCGATCAGTTAAAGGGTCCAAGTTTCGGGGTCAGTTTATCTACAAGTGGGTATCAAAAGAAACTGATATAAATTTTACAATAAATTTCAAGAATATCTTTTGTTTGTTTTGGGTTTAGGATTAGTTTATTATATTATTATAGTTTGAAATGCTCTAGTGCGTTTTAGTTGAAATTCTGTTTTTGTTTAATAATGAAAGTGAAAAGGCAAATAATTACCAATTAATTAACCATGCACGTATGTACACATATACATATATATACATGCGTACTTTATCGTACTTTTATCGTATTGTAAGCACCATTAGTTGTAACATTAACGGTTTTGTATTCTGTTTGCTGTTCTAGTATTTTTTTGAATTGGGGATCTGTCATTTTGGGGATTTCACACTATCAAGTCGTCACTCTGGTTTGTGCTGAGGACACATTTTCAAAAATTAAACTTAAAACTTGCGAATACATTAAATAATCGAATGTTTGTATTTTCACAATTAATTTTCTTCATACTATGCATTGCTACCGAATTTAACTTTTGATTTTGGGCTTAAAGCTTTTGTTGTCAGATTCAAGAAAATATGTATTTTGTAAAAACGTATAAAAAAGAGTATATTGATGATAATAGCGCGAAGAAATCTTATAAATCATGTACACAAAAATATATGTATATATACCCATACACGAAGTATAATTGTAATTAAAAGCGAAAACTTTCTGCAACAATGAAAAAACAGTGAATATATATTAAATGAGAAAATGGTAAAGCTAGTTTGAATCTAAATAGATATACATAGTACATATGGAACAGGAGATATGGAAACAAATATAAGAGCAACAACAACTATTTTAATTAACTTTAACAAAGCATAACAAATACAATAACAATATACCTTTAATATATGCCGAAAAAAGAAAATACTTAACAAAGGTAACGAAAAGGAAAATTTAAAATTATACACAAACCTAAATAGTTAAAAAAAGTTAAATAAATAGCGTTTCTATAATTTTGAAAAACAATTGTTCCGTTTCTATTATTTTTGAATATTATTATTTCCAATCAGCTTACTTACCCAATCAATGTAGTCCCCGCCCAGGTGCTAAATAAACTAGACTAGACTGCAGGGAATTATTTCAGACAGATTGACAATTGACATTGGGGTAAGCTTTGTTCCACTTTTAACAAGAACCATTAACCTAATAAAGTCACAACAAGTGTTCAATAAGTCAGCTGCTTAGCAATGTATAAAGCTTCCTCTTGTTATTTTGAGATTCTTTAGTTTAGTAACAATATATTTGGCAAGCAATAACACAAACAAAATCCAGAAATTTTCATATTTAAATATTATTTTCTTAAATACATTTAAAGATGAAAGTTTTTAGCTTTACCATCAGAAAATTATAAGTATATGGAAGGCCAAAATTGGCACGGGAATTATCAAAAATATAACTGAGGGAAAAAGTATATAAAAATGCTAAGCTTTAAGGTAAATATAAAAAGAAATATCTATACAACATAGTATATCAAAAGATATAAATATGAATAATAAACACAAAACAAAACGGAATGGCAGCAGCAATGATATGAAAATAAGATACATATAACTTAAGTGTATATATAAATATATATATAAATATATACATATATATATATATATGTATATATATGTGTATATATAAATATATATATATATTTATGAATATCTGATAATTGCAAGAAACTGATAAAATTATACATAAGTTATATAAAGCAAGAAAACAAAACAAAAGAATGAAATGGAACTAATAAAGAGAATTATTCTGAGAAATACATATTATCGGAGTACATTTTTAATATTTTTAAAGACGTTTGTAAGTTTTCCTGAAGATAAGGTAAATATATATCTGATAAAGATCCTAATCTAAAACTGTGCACGCACTGCAGGGAGATGTTTGTGGTCAACAGTTATTTGGACGTTTCAACTATGTTGCAAATTTTTAATAATCTTTAATAATTTAATTAGATTAACTTGGATTTCAACGATTTCATTCATTTTACTAACGCAATTATAGTTTACAATTTTCGGGTTGTACAAATAATATTATTTTTCGAATAAATCACAAACGTTACAGAGTTGCGAAATGTTAAAGTTATTAATTTAGATTAAAATATTTTTGAATTGTGATGAATTATGTATAACTTTCCAATGCAATTGCAACAAAGGCAAGAAAAGTTGATAAAATATAAGAAAATCAACTTTTTACAAATAAATGCTTTTTGCAGTTTGTCTCAGCTTTTTTTATTTAATTTTTTTTTTCTTACAATTTTTTATTTATTAATTATCATAAATACGATGTTGGATGAAACCCCATTTTTTATGCTGACTTCGTCCGATTGCCTGTTTAAGTTCTATTGGGATTTGCCATCGCGTATGTAATATTGAAATTATACTAGTAAAATTAAAAATTAGTGGAAAATTAGAGGGTGGTATCTACCTGTTATTTGTGACAGCTAAAGTATTATTTTTGAAGAATTAGCTAAACTTGTCCATGAAGTTAGGTCCAGATTAAAAACAAGGAGAAATTGGCGTTCGGTGTAATTGTTACAACTGTTGGGCCTGATAATTTACCTTAAGAACCTTTCTTTCTTTCTCGGCCTCGCATTGGATCGATGACAAAACATTTAAAATCTAATTTCTTGATTTGAATATGAAATATGATTGTCCAAATGCAGACTATGTAATACATAAATATTACATACTTCGAATCTAATATAGTTAATTATTTTCTTTGCCAATTAAACAAGAAATATTCCCATGAGAAATCCATTGCTGTAAACAAGTTTTCATTGCTTCAGGAAAATTGGGCGATTTCTCTTCCATCAAAGCAGCATGCATTCCAATCAAAAAATAAATCAAAAGTTCGTAATTTGTCCAAATTTTTTTCTAAGTAGTAGGGGGTCCTACCTTTTTCTCGAATTGCAGGCATGGATCGTCCAGTGACATCTTATAGATACTTATCCTGATCTCAGATTGGGACTTTTATTTAAATTCATTTCTTATAACAGGGCATTGTTATACAAGCCAGCATAACATTATGTGAATAATCGTTGGGTTATCGTTTTCGGACAGACTGATGAACCACACCGTTGGCTAGGTAGGGTACATCATCTTCCAAACATTTCAGTAGCTTCTTCAATTTAAATACTGTTGACCTGTCATTCCGTTGTTATACTTAATTTAAAGTTATCGCTTCGAAATTTTTTTAAAGATATAGGCGTTTCAGAATTTTTACAGGCGTTGCGGCTGTAACCGATGAATGTGGCATGACCACGAAATGCATAAGCCAATATTTAAAGGAGATTTCTAGAAACTGAGTTTTCAAATTTAGTGACTATTTTTCATCATCTATTAAAAGTGTCAAAAGTAATTCTCTCTCAAGAGATAAAGCGAAACATATTTAATAATGCACATCGTCCGAAAGTGTTTTCAAGAAAAATCGTTGAGCAATTTGCTGGTATGACAATGGGTGCTGAATACAACATTTTGCTTGATTGACAGAGTGACATTAAGCAGCACTCAATCCAAAGATGCATCCTAATTTCTACGTCAGTAGGGGCTGTTCCTTAATCATTTGGCGTTCAGAATGAATTGAAATTACAATTTGTGCAATGGCCGACCATCAAATTTAATAAAAATAAAACAATATTTGGAAGATTATTATATTTAATTACATGTGTTTTTAAATATCAATAATAACAAGAAATCGGAGCTTGATTGATCCCGATTTTGAAATACATGTAAAACAATTTTAACTAGCGAAGAAATTGTTCGGTGAGTGAAGCATACATTTTATGTTCATTCATGACGTCCTTTGCCTGCAGCTGCTTATCATCCGTGTTAGTCAGACCGTATATATGACGACGAGTCCCACGATTTACATTCTAATCTGTATATTTTTATGAAATCCATACACATTAATTTACACATTTTCCGCTTATGGCATACATGAAAATGTATTTGTACATTTATACATTTATGTGGTCTTATAAATATGCAATGACTTGAAAACAGCCCCTAATTCTAATTAACGAGTTATATGTTCTCTATCAACATAAATACTAAACTTTCCAGCTTATTAATAATAATATTTTGACATATGTCCGCTTAGCTCAGGTTTTGAGCTTCTCGAAGCTTTATGTTTTTTATGCTCAGATCAATAATAAATGTATGCATTTTTAATGTTGAAAATAATAATAATGTGAAATTATCTTAAGAGTAAGATCACTCAGCGTCTAATTTCATATGGAAGCATTTTCACTCTAGTTAATGGGAGCAACAAAACGTCCGTTTTCACGAACGCGAACACGACTTTTTTTTTAATTTACAACAGCCAAGAAAACAGATTTAAATTTAGTTTAATAAAATAAATAATTGTATTTTGAAAAGGATCGCCGTTAAATGGATACAGATATATCGCAAAGACCTGCATGCCATACAGAAATAATTATATCTATTAAATCGATACTTCAACAATGTAGCTGCCATCCCGAATGACTTTAATCAGTAAAGCAGTGCTGGAAAACACGGTGAAAATATCGATATATCGGTGCTGCAACGATGTTTCGCTCAGCACTGCAATTAAGCCTTGTAAGATATTAAAATTTAAGAAAAGATAACTAGTACAAGTACAACTATGGCGGATAGACTGACACAGCTTCAAGACACTGTTAATCAAGTACGGGAGTATTGAGTCAAGTTTTATATTTGGTTTGTAAGCAAAATGTTTTATTGTTGCTGTTTTAGCAAGCCGAGCACTTCTGCAATGCTATTGGTGTAATTCAGCAAACCTCCTACCCCAGCAAGTTTGCAAATTTTGACAGGACAGGCTCGCAGACACCAATACAAAACCCGCCACAGGAGGATTATGCACAGCTTTTTGCACAATTAATAGCTCGATGTGCTAAGGATATCGATACATTGATTGAGTCATTGCCCAATGAAGACAGTTCAATTGAATTACAAAATTCCAGCCTTAAGCGGCTAGAGATTGAAAACCAGGAAACTGCAGAGCAACTTGAACATGTCGTCCAAAAAGGAGAACTGCTGCTAGAAAAAATCCAACTTGCACTGGGAGACATAGCTCAAGCACAATTGGATATGCAAATAACGTTAAAAACTAGTTTGCAATAAATCGCTATATCATCTTAAACAATTGTGTGTTTGTGTACCGATTTTCTATGCTTGAAATTATTTAAGTAGTAAATTTATGCTATTCATTATGCACAAAAAGCTTAAATAGTTAATTTATTTTTGAAGACATCAATGTTCGTACCTTGAGAAAGATGAACTTTTATAGAAAAATAATTACCCAAAATAGTCATCGAATACATTTCTTAAACATTAAAGAAAAACAAATGGTGTGACAAGCATTGAAGCATTTCGAATCTAATTAAGTAAATCCATTTTGCATTCATTGCCTGTATTTATTATTTTTTAATATGCATTTCTATTTCAGTTCAGACTACCAATTGGTATTTGGCGGACATTACAAATCTAATTAATATCTATTTACCATTGGATATTGTCATTTTGAGACGAATTGTGTAAGGCATTGAGGATACTTATACCCGAATAAGTATCAGCACCAAAAGTGGAGTCGATATAGCTAGTTTATACCTTATAGGGTCGGTATACGAAGTTAAATGCTTGTCAGTTGAGGGAGATTGCATATTAGTAATAATACTCTGATATAATCATATGATAACAGCTAAGAATAGGAATAACAGCTATCGAAGACACACTTAAAGTTTCATTATATTTTAAAACATATTCTGATTGCTTTCGTAGTTGCATGATATATATGTCTGTTTTCGATAACTTTTCGGCAAAATATTGGGACCATAATAACACTCGTAGCTAGTAAGGATGATTGAGATATTTTGGCAAGTAAAATAAGAGTTGTACATGAACTCATCCGTCGACCGAAAGTTCCTACGTCAGTTAATCCAATCCCGCCGATGCCGATATCTGATGCAGCCTGCGTAAGATTTGTGGATATTTTAAAACTTTTATTAAAAAAGCCTTTTCGCTAAGGGACTAGCAGATGTACATGACTATATCAACTCGGTCATTTATGGTTTCCAATAATAATTATACCATATGGGTCGGAGAGATATCGCTGCAAACTTGCGTCATAATTATGCCAACTGATCATCACCAGTGTGTTCCTATTTTTAAATATATTATTTAGTTAAGAAATTCAATTTTTTGTTTACATTTGACTCCCAAAAATGGCTTTCAGAAGTCCTGAAATTTATAAGCTTCAATACTATTTCTGTAATATTTTATTTTTTGAGAAGAACATTTGTCCACAACGAAATCGTTCTCATATTTCCACCGCAATTCTTTCAGAATTTATGTACACTGTAGATGTTCAATTAGAGTTTTGTATGCTTAGTCTGAGAGTGGTTTTCCTGGTTATTTAATGATGTTAAGTAAATACTTGAGCCAGATTAAAATTACAATGTGAAAATAACAATTATTTTCGTAGAGTTTTAAATAATGTATTTAATACAAATAGGAAAAATGTACACATGCTTTTGTGTTATTTAACTTTATACAGATTATTCATATTCTACTTTAATACACTCTATGCATTCATTAATAGATTTATATGTATTTACAAGCTACAACTGTTGCTATTAAAATGAATGCATTAAAATCAGATAACCTAAATATATGAATATTTGAATGTCGTATCTGGCATTAGAAAATCGATTCGTAGTTTTTCGTTATGATATTCGCACAGCGATAAAAATTTCTTTGTATGATATTTTATTATTTAGCGGTAATTTACAGTGTTAACATAAATCGATTGTGTGGCATGTCACACACATATATATATATATATATATATATATATATATATATATGTACTTATCATGTAAAATTTTACCTTTATTAACCAAAACGTTACGTACGATAATCTTATAAAATGAAAATCTATTTTTTGATTTAAAATTAACGGACAAGTTAATGCTTTTAAGTTACTTAAGATAAAAATCAATTTCTATTTAAATGTAACTGCATTTATAAAATAATATTGTGAACTTCTTATATTTGTAATTTCTTCTTATAACTCAAATCAATAATTAACATTTATGTTCAGTAATTTTGTAGCATATTCTAAAGGCGAACTTTATCTGCTTTAGTTAAGAGTACCCCTACACCCTTGAGCTCCACAAAGACATGGGATTTTTTCCTCTTCTAAAGGAAATTTATAGTCATAAGTTATTTCTTCATTAATTCCAATGGGTTGTTTTGAATATATAACAATTTTTTTTTCTGATTCTATGGTAATGACTTTGGCATAACAGTTTGGCTGCAATCAAAAAACATGAAATTAACAATTGAATCAATTTTTAATGTACGTATTACTTACATTACAGCTGTGATTTATAAATCTTGCCAAATTGCCACATTTTGTCGCGTCGATTATAGTTTCCATATCAATTCGAAATAAATATGAGCTACCAATGCCAATTGCCTCATATTTTGTCTCTCTTAAGTCAGCGACAACTGGTCGAATCATTTGTCCAACATATTCAATAACCATTTCATCCGCCGCTATTGGTTCCATGGCAAATAATCCCCAATCATGGATTGCTGATTTGGCAAATTTAAGCTGCTTTTTACGGAATTTGAGCTGATTGAATTTTAAAAGCTCAGACTCGCCCATTGAACCGAATGCCGTCAAAAGACGTCGCTGATTCGAGCGAGCTTCTCGAGAAATGCCTTGCATTTTTGATATTAGCTTGTTGTGGTGATGATTCGTCAGTGCCGTCGGCTCATCGCATCTGTCTTCATTTTGAGCATCATGCGTGTTGGCCTTAGCATGGTGATATTTGTGTTTAGCCTTTTCGCGTAAGTCCAACTTGTAAAAGCCCTCAGTACGTGCACATCCAGTTTTATGACGCATCAGTTCGTCGTCCTTGCGCCGCTTCTTGGGAGGAGATGGCCAAAATGCTCTGTCTGTGGTGCAATGATTAACCCAATGAGTATTATTTAAAAACATGCTGAAATAGAAAACGAAGATAAATATTAAATAATTGTCGAAATTCGGATAGACTTCGTAGCTTACGCATATGGCTCCTTTTGTAAATGCTCGATATAGCTGGTCTTAATGTACTTGATATCCTCCAAGTCAATGCCTTTTGTAAGGAAAGTGTATAAAATGACCATTTCCTCGTTTTGATCACGGATGTTAAACATTTCGCACGGAATAAAGTTGGAAGTTTGTCGAACTAACTCAGAATGCGTGTCCTTCAGCGACTCAATTTTCATTTTCTTATTGGACTGTCGGCCAGTCAATTCCTTCTTTTTCTTTTGAGCACGAACAGAATCTTTGCGAGGTCTTCCTGGGCCTGGCCTTGCAACTTGCGTACCATCCGACTCTTTTTTGTTATTCGAATCAAACCGATCGGCTGCAGCACTGGCGGAAAAGTCACCTTGTGCGTGCGGTGGCAAAGAATAGCAGTGTTCTAAAGCCACTTGACTAGCTTGGGATGCTTGACTCGACCCACTGTCTGAGGAGGCAGGTGATTGTTTCCCGTTACAAATTTGTGTATCATAAGCACCTGTTTTCAAAACCGAATTACCTTTACTATTGAACTGAACATTCATGTTATCCTTACATTTTACATCAATTTTATGTTTTTCTGCGCACACAAAATGTTTGCTTTCCTCATTGCTATCGGAAACATCTTTCTTGCACAATGTTAAGTCCTCAAATATTAATTTTGCGCCTGGTGTCGGTGGCACTTTTGTAATATCAGGTGTTTCAGGCATTTCAAAGCTTGATACTTTATTAATCTCTAGTTTTAGATCCATCTTCAATGTACCATCTGCCTGATTTGAATTCTTCTTTTGCTCTTCTAAAAATTCTCGCTCGATTTGAGCCATATACTCTGTGTTTCTACGCCGTTTCTCCTGATACTCGCGCTCTTCGTCAGAATCACTATAAATACGATCATATTCAAAATGCGGTTTTCCTGTACTTTGACCGTCGGACTTCTGAACCGGTTCCTCGTTGTAATCCGGTGGCGGGACAGGTGTAGGAGATCGGCGGGATTCCGTTTCGGTTTCCTCTTTCGCATCAGTCTTTATTTCGGATACAAACTTAGAAGCAATGCCAGTTTCTTCGATACCGAAACAACTATCTTTACTAATGTCTTCAAGGTCGGATGGTATGGATGACATAACATTAGTTTTCGATGCAGTAAATAGTTTTGATCTATCCTTTCGTTCAGTATCAATATCGTCATCATCATCATCATCAGTATCAGAGTAAATGTCAATTTTTTTCGTACGACCTCGCTTAGTTGCTGATATTCGGTTTATCGAATGATTATCTTCCTCAGAGTCTGAATATACGTTATGTATTTGGCCCCCCTCTGCAGCTTTCAAGGCACGTCGATGCCTTTTTGATAACTTGTCCCTTTCATTCGCATTGCTTGATGGGATGTCTTCATCAAAGGTTTCGTCGTCGCTACTCCTTTCGTTTTCAGCTCGATTGTCTATTTCTTCAGCATCATTTTCACCATCACTATTGGATGACGACGATGTTGATGACGAAAAGAAACTTGAAGCACTTCCCTCTCTTTTTCTACGCAAATTGTTTGAAGTCAGTCGCAATTTGCCAACATCCCTTTGCAATGAGCGTCGCTTTATGTTAATATTTTGAGCATCGGAACTGTCCATATTTGAATCATCTTTTTCTGAGTCGGAACGCTGTACCATTTCTTCCTGATCGCTAAGATCCCTCTCCGACTTATCTGGAATGGGACTAGGATGTTTTGGCACACGTCGAAATGATGGCAATTTTGGCATTGCTGCTCGTATACCGATACTGGTAAATGATTGGAAATCTGACATCTCTCTTTGCGTGTTGATCAAATGGTTAATGTCGGGAGGCTTCTCTTGGTTTGCATGTTTATCTAATGTGTGGTTACTCATTGTAGCCGAATCGACAACTGATAATAAGGGTTTTGAGCGCGATTTCGCCGTTTGTTCGTCCCACCAAACCTCAAAATTTTTAAAAGCTGTCATTTCAATCATCCGCTTATTAACATCCTTTTTGAGGATTTGTTTCAGCTCCTCAACTATAAAGTTCATAACCTTTTTCACATTTTGTTTCATTTCGTCATTTTGATCTGTGTGCGTATGCTGGTAGCCATATGCCTGCACATACGGATCTAAATTGAATCCATCAGTAGAAACCACTCCAGGCAGATATGAAGATTGCATATATGCAGGATTCGAAAAATACTTCCCAGTAAATTCGGAGCTCGCGCCTATGGCAGAAGGGTAGTGTCCATAGCTATAGGCTGAATGATGATAATAATAATTGCTTTGTTGGGAAACATGAGGACCCGTGTATGCAGAAAACATCATTTTCGTAGCTTGGCTTGAGACTTTAATCGTCTCTTCATGTGAGGATAAACTGGACAAGGACATGTTGTCATCATTGTTGTCAATTGGTTCAAGCTTCTCAAGAGGTTGCTTAACCGTTTCCTTTTTAATTAAAATGTCGTCGTCACTTGATATATCACTGGCACCGTGCTGCTGCAAGGCTACTACATTTTTCTCTGTTGATTTTTTGTTGTGGGAACTATTCGAATCACAATGCTGTTCAACCGTATCATTGTTCCCGTCGCCCTTGGCCTTATCTGTTTCAGAATCACTACTATCCATTTGCAGAAATGGTGGGGCATTTCCAAACGTCTTTCCTTTGAATATCAAAGCAATACGTGTGTCTAAATCAACATTCTCTGTGCTAACTTCAGATTCGACACCAGTCTCAAGCAGATTATTCGATTTATTTGACTTTGATCGCTTCGGGGATAGTGGCTTTATGCAAGTAAGCAAATCAGCTGCAGGCGAATTATCGTTTGGATGAGAATTCAATGGCGGAGGTTGTGGGTCGTCCCAATTTTCTTCTTCTTCCATGGGTGGAGGCGGTGGCGGAGCAGGCTTTGAATCTGGTTGTGGTGCCGCCGTCCATCTCCCATAGGAGCTAGACCATGAATGAGTACTTTCGCCCATAGTGTAGCCATAATGACTATATCCATAATTATCAGACAATATTAAATTAGAGACGGGAATGCCAGAATAATATTGTTGGTTTTTAAACGCTGACGAGGCCCCATTTTCATCTTTGGGGCATTCATTACTTGAATACCGTTTATCGTGTTTAGCACTTATTCGATCATTGCGATCACTTTCAATAGATCGATCTCGATCCCGATCCCGTTCTCGGTAATCCCGTTCTTTAGATGAACTTATGCGACAATCTCTTCTCTCCCTTACCCGATCCCGAGAATGATCTCTTGATCTATTGCGCTCACCATATTTATCTCGTCCTTTTGCACGCGAATAGTCGTATGACCTCACGTCTCGGTCTCGTTCTCGATCTCGGTCTCTGTCTCGTGCATTATATAACCGATCCCTGCTTGATTCCGGACTTTTTTCTCGTGATCCTCGAGAATAATAATGACGACTATGACGTGAGCTGGTATATTTATTACGTGTTCCACGCTCCCTGTCGTAACCTCGCTCTACGGAGTGTCGTACGCGATCTTTAATAAATCGATCTCGATCTCGATCTCGCTCCCGTTCTCTGTGACGATCACCATCTAGTTCTCCAAATACTGTGGTTTTATGAAACGAATTATGACCACTACTTGAAACTAAATTTGGGTCGTCCTTTTCAGAGCAATCATTAAAATGTTCCTTTGCCGCAATTAGAGTAGCCGAATGTTGTATGGTGCCAATAACAGGTCTTGGTACAGTGGGATTTGTTAGATTGTCTATAGTTTTTTTTAAAACGGCACCAAAAGGATCACAGAATACGTTTAAAATCTGTTGAATACAAAAATTTTAATAAGGTTTAGTTTAAAGGCTTTACAGATTCAACTTAGCTCACAGTAGCAAATATTTTCAAACCGCGCTACAAGCTATGCTAACGGGTAGAGTAATGTTGTTTTGTTTATTTTGTATACAAATGGAATTAAAATAACAAAGATGCACAGATCTTCTTTGACATTTGATGCGGTTAGAAAAAAAAATTAAAAGTCGACGTTGTCGCATTGCTTGTAGCACCAACACCAAACTTACCTTTCCCATTACCGATTTCTGGTTATACTTCTCAATAAACTGGCGTGCTCCTCGAGTGCTCTCAAAGACGATACGTGCAATGCCTAGATGTTTGTTTGTTGTTGGGTGATGATATATGTTTATCTCATCAGTGGGCCCGCATTTATCCAAAAGGCTAGAAAGGAATTGCCGGTCGATGTTGTCGTTAAGATTAATTACCGTTATTTCAATGGCCGGCGGCTGCCCAACGTAATCTGAATCGATAACAAACCTGTGCACAAAGCAAATGTATAAATTTTTTAGAATTCTTTAAAATAATACCACTATTGCAACTGCGTCTTACCGAGGAATAACCAGCATTAACGGTTCAACAGGTTTGGCTCGAATTCGAATGAGTGGGTTTCGTGGGTCGCGAGGTGTAACTGTGGGGTAAGTGGGGTCGCCAGGCACAACACCATCATATCGATACAGCTTGGTGCCACATTTTAGTAGCTGCGGATCAGCTAACAATTTAAAGTTTCTGTGCATCCTCGTTTGACTTGACAACGAATTAAAGGCACCTCCATCACGATAGCCCTGCATCGTAGTATGTGCCTGCTCCGCTGATGATTCTCCGCCATTAATTGAGTGGTAGTTATTGCTTGTATCCATAGAAGAGCAATTGGCCACGTTTAAGAAATCTTAAATAAGAAAAGGACTTAAGATTGTGATGTGTTTATATTTACATTTCAACCATTAAAATGAAATGGAAAATAGAATAAGAACGTTTGTTCTTACATTTGTTATATTTAACGATTACCGCTACGTCGGCGGGCCCACACTGTCCGGGTGTGTATTAGCGGGGGAACGAAAATGTTGCAGGTATCTTTCCCTCAACGGGATGTGACTTCTCCGGTTTTTATGACGCTAAAGTCAATGCTATTAAGGTAGCATTGCAGTTATGCCATTCGCGACGTACAAAATTTGCGATATATAACAACATATGAAGTATTAAAACACAGTCGAACAAAAAATACACAGAAAAAACGAGGCCTCGAAGGGATGTAAAATCAATGTTATCGATATCTGAATATATCGATTATTCTTTAATCAGTATTTTTTGGCGTGTTTTTAAAAATTTTTGTAGTTTTCCTTTAACCATATATCTGGAATATTTTTTGTAATTGAAAATCAAATTAAATAATAGATGCTATTATAGATATTCCAATCAACGCCGTTAGAAAAATATTAGTATCGAACAAATGAGTAAAATTTGATCGATCCGGCAACACCATAAATAAAATATCCATATTGATTGCATCACAATTGATGCACAAAAAGGTTTAAACTTGTTTCGAGCTGCGTTAACATCTTATAAAGCGTCAGGGTTCGTATAATTTGTTAATAATGTTAATCGATATGATTTTTCTTATGGCCCTTATATGAATTTCAAGTTTTCATACATGTGAAACAGTCAAATAACCATCTATGTTTTCACGTTTTTTTTTTTGCTTTCACACAATTATATATTAATATGGAAAGATATTATTATCCATAATAGCTTATTTATACGCGTGAATAGATTTCAATTGTAATTCTTAGCCTTTTTGCAGCATCTATAATGGCCTTTTGGAAATTTTTCGGACTTCCCGTGGTTAGGGCTGATGAGGAAGAAGAAGACCTGGTTGATCCCCAAACAGCTCTTAGGGTAAGAATTTTGTTTGCCTTTGCGGAATGTGTTTCTATTGTATAATTAATGTTTTTTTTTTTTTGTATTATATATAGGATAAGTGTCAGACTAAAGGAAATATTGAATCCTTGTACAACAAATATCAAGAATGCAATGACCGTGTTAATGGACGTTCGAAAACAACCGAGAACTGCATGGAGGAACTGTTCGACTATGTCGCTGAGTTGGATCACTGCGTAGCTCATAGCCTTTTTTCGAAGCTCAAGTAGTTGACAATATAATGTAGAAAATATTTATTATTGTTCCGAACCTTTGAGTAAAACTGTTGAAGTTTTTAATTAATTCATTTAACGTCGTTTTTGCAGTTGGCTTACAACTAAACAAACCATTTTCAGATGATCAATTTGTGGCCCAATTTCTCTAGTACCGGTGGTGTAGCCCCTTGGTGAGAGAAACTCATTTCCAGAAAACCCTTTAAAATGTGTTGTATTTTCGTTCTCAACGGGAAGTCGTCACGAAGCATCCTAAATTTTTTTAATTTTGTAGTTACTTCCGTAGCTTGCACTGTTCCTTCAAAATTATTATAAGTAGAAGGAATGAATATAACTAGCAGGAAGAAAAAAGAGACATATCATATTTCATCAAGGTAAATTAAAATTAGTTATTATCAATTCAAGCAAAGCTAAATAATATGTAAAATCGTTGGGAACCGCCATTGGTTTCAAATTGACTATGTCCTAAGAGTTTCATTATATATGCGCCTGATCCAGCCAGACAAATACTCCTGCGGACTTTGAAGAAAGCATATTCGCAGAAATTTCCATTGGAATACTTGGCCGATTGAGTAAATTTTAAGTGGCATAAATGTTTTTTTTTTTTGTTGCTTTTATTTACATATGCTTACAACTTTGCGCTATAAAATGTTCAATTCGTTATATACTGATAATACAAATAAATGTTATTACACAAAATCAAAATGTCTTTTAAATTGTTTTCGAATTAATATGGTACTGTGTTCGAATATATATAGTATTGTTTTCCAATATATATAGTATGTATGTAAATATAAATATGCATGTAATGGCCATATGGGTTTTAGAGTCCGGAGTTGTTAATTATTCCCAAATCTGAAAAACATTTAAATTAGTTTTAAGATTAAAAATAAACGTATAGTAGATTTGGAGTTAAAATATATGTAATTATGTAATGCTTATTTTCATATATATTATTATTTGGCAACATGATGAAACATTCTGCGCGATCTACATATGGTAAGCTACCATTTCGTATGCTGCCTGTCACATGCTTAAACTGCTATTAATTATAACCAACCTTTTATTTTAAATTTTTTATCATTTTTAGAAAACAAATTATGAAAAAAATCTTTTTTACATATGTGTATTTTCTTTTCTTATATAGAGCATAACATATATCATTTTATAAAAATTGATTTACGTACCAATTACTTGCATACAATAATTACAAAAGCAAGCGTTTTAATGTTAGTCGTTTCAGCTTCCTCCTTGAAGAACATCAAAGCATACGTTGCAAACTCTTACAGGCTTATTTATGCCAAATTTCAGAATGGGTACATCGTTATTGGAACATTTAGAGCACAGAACTCGCCCACAATGTCGACTGCAATGAAACAAATACTTATATTTAAAATACTAAGCATTTAAAAATGTTTGTAGAAAGTTAATTTATTTGGTAATTATTCAAACGCGGCCGACGTTCTAGATAATGTTATCATTCGAATAAGAATAATTGAGTAACATTATTTATAAATAATAAGGTATTGGTTGTAAAAGACAAAGTGCACAAGCAAACTTATTATAGCTTTAAATTCGATAAATAAAAATGAAGTGATTTTGCAAAAAGTGGTTAAGTCTCGGCATTCATTTTTAACAAAAGCGTGATAAAGAGATCGAAATGTAAAACTTCGATTTATAAAAAAAATAATATTTTAAAGAATAACTAGCAGACAATAAACGAAAATAAGTCTACGATTCCGTGAGGGAAAATTGATTCATCAGTCCAGCAAGTCTAAATTTGAAAAACTTTTCCGAGATAACCTAACAGATTTAATTGAGAGAGATTTCGCGACTACACTTGGAAAATACTTTTTAGGTTTTTACAAAGGACACGAATTTTGAATGATTGTTCTGCATTTGGGGGACTTATCATAGAAAGACAATTCAGGACAACCAAAATCATCACTGCGTGTCACATTTCAGAGTGTTTGTTGAAATGGGTTTGCCATAGGTTCCTCAGGTCAAAGCAGCAAGCAAAACAAATAGATAGATTTTCAGGAGAAGGTAATGTCATCAAAAACGAAGGTTGTCGAATCACTCAGGCAGAAGCCTAAAATCAAGTCCTTTAAAGCAGCGCCCTGGATGGGATTAGAGGCAATGTGATCCCGGCACAAAAAGTCAGCGGCGAAATGTTGGAAACAAAAAACTTGTCGTTCAAATTGACCTGATATTTAAAGTATTGATCCTAGTAAATAGAAGCAGATGGTAATGAATAACTGAATAGCGCTCATTAAGCTACCCGGAATGGTCCTCTGAATCTGGATTAAGTAGCAACTCCAAAAGCATTGCGCTCAAACCTGGGAATAGACTGATGTTGTGAGAACATTTTTAGCTTTTAGGGACTATAGTATATCGGTATATCATTCCTAAGAGGAGCAAGCTTTAAGGATATCATCCTTGGTTGCTATTGAATGAACTCCATAAAGAGAGGACAATCACAATAAAAATTTCGGGATTTATGAAAGTCATTTAAAATCTTGTAACCATCTAGGCTATATTGATTTGACTAGATGTATCAAAAATATGGTTTTCCGTGTTCCGATTCTTTAAAAAAATTATATAATATCGGTTCTGTTTTCAAAATTTGTTGTACATTAAAAAAATAAAATTTTGGTTAACGGATTCAGTTCTGAATGAATTATTTTTTAAATAAAACATATTTTGCATTTTGCTTACCAGTGGTGCCTCCTTATAGTAAGTGAAAACTTTAAGCCACACTCTTGGCACAATTCTGATTCCGCCCACGGCGACTCCTGTGGTAATTGGTCCAATAGTTTGCTAAGCAATTGATCTGTAGCAAGTTTGTAATTGAAAATACTAATGCCATCACGGTTTTGAGCGCCAAGACAAGCACCGACTTTTACGAGCACCTTGCAAAGTGGAGCCTGACCTCGCATGTATGAAAGTAACAATGGTGTGTTTCCATCCATGTCAGGTACATTAATTGGATACTTTGGCATGCACTCAAGAAATAGCTCGCAAATGGCTGCTCCTGAATTGTCTTCCCCAACCCTACATAACTCATGCAACGGATTTCGACCTTTGGCATTGGTCGCTTCAGCGTTTACCCGCGATTCGGTTAGTAGCTCTCGTACAATTGCAAGCTGGCCACTGTGCACTGCAAGATGTAACGCGTTGTTTCCATCAGCATCAGTTGCGTCATAATCGGCATTGTTTTGGATCAATGCTGAAACTGCCGACAGGTTTCCACGTTCAATTGCTATGTGCAGTGGCATTTTCTGGACAGAGTCTCGTTCGTTGACCCGGGCGCCTGCTAGAATTAAGTTTCGAATGATCATTTCATTTTTCGATGCAGCTGCCAGGTGAAGTGAAGTCGATTGATATGCGTCGTGTACCCGCGAATTAACATCAACTTGTATAGCCAATAAAAACAGAACACTTTCGAGGTCGTCTTTAAGGATGGCCACATGAAGAAAGTTACGACCACGCTGATCCATTATCTCAGCGGCATTTGGAAGTCTCTCGAGTATGCGCTGTGCAGCTTTGTGATTGCGTGTGGCCAAAGCAGTAGCAAAGGGTGTAAGGCCTGATTTGTCTCGCAACTTTAGGTCTATTCCTGGGTGGCAAAGAAGAATGTTGATTATATCTTCATGTTGGTTCTCAATAGCGATGTGTGCTGCTGTTTTGTTATCAACATCTACAGCGTTAACATTGGCACCATGATCAATTAGTGCTTGAACAACCTTTGTTAGATTCCATTGGCAACAGAGATGTAAGGGCGAGGCTTTGTCACGTGCTTCTTCTCCTCCCGATTCTTTCGGGCCGGGTTGACGCGGTGAATCTAAATCGCATTGGTTTCGAACAAGAAACATTGCTATAGACTCATTATTTTCATCAATTGCACGGTGCAACAACGTTTGTTGGCAGCCATCAGGCCCATCGCTCCAGCAATCGGTGTCAACCCCATGTCGTACAAGAATCTGCGCCACATCCTCGAATCCCAATTCCAGGGCTGTCCATAATGGCGGGTCTGTGGTATTATCCATGGAACTCAGGTCCACTCCCTTTATGCATAACGCATCTACGACTTTTGGTAAATGATAGCTTATAGCCAGTTGCAATGCAGACTTTTGATCACCTGAAAATTAAATAAAATATGCCTTAAACGTATTTGCTTGGAACATGGCATGACAGAAAAAAATCTTATGTTTCGAAAATTACGGTAAACTGTTATACGATTTTTTTCTTTTGGGCTTAAGCAATCAACTTTAGTTCTTTTTTTGATTGGATTCAAATAGGGTCGCTTAATCTTGGCGTGATTCACTTTAATCTTTCCTTTTATATATGAATATAAATATATATATATATATTACCTGTTAGTGCGTTAATCTCAGCACCTTGGTCCAATAAAAACACAGATTTTTCGCTGTCCCCGCTTATGATAGATTGATGTAGCAAAGTCAAGTCTTGACTATTTCTCGCATTAACATCTGCACCACCGGATATTAGTATTGGAGCCAATTCAATTCGATCCAAGGCTAAACAAAGACTGAGTGGTGAGTCTCCATTTACGTCCTTGCAATTGAAATCTATCTTCTCGGAGTCATCTTTGTGAAAATTAGCGAAGGTTTCAATAATTTCCCGGGCATTTACTTCAACTGCTACGTGCAGTGGCGATTTCATTTTGGCTGCACTCGTCTGTATATTAGGCGAAGCGCCTGCGTTAAGCAGTTTGGCCACAAGTTTTGGCATATTCTGTTGGACAGCAATGTGAACGGCGGACATTCCACAGTTATTCAGATGATTAAGGTTTGCAAAATCAGCCAAAAATACTGCTGCATTTTCGAAATCTTGTCCGGCTAGGGTGAGTACTTGCAATAGGCTGTTCTTTGTGTCTGATTTTAAGGGATTTGGATTTGCTCCCATCTTAAGAAGCCTTTCAGCAAGATTGAAGCTTTCCTTATTAAATGCGGTTAAACTCAATTCAAGAGGACACTTTTCGTCATTTGTGCGCAAATTAATGTCTATATCAGGCACATCAAGCAATAGGTTCACCATAATCATGTTATGAAATGTGATCGCAAGGTGCAGCGCCGTCTGACCGTGCATGTTTTTAATATTTACGTTGGGCTTGCAATCTATAATTTGTTTTCCAATATCAGTCATTTGAGTAAAATCATTGGAGTTATCCTGTGTCTCCCCATAGCTACATACGATATGCAGAGCACTATCGGCTGATGGCCTTGAATAATCAAGCAGGTATTAGTTTTACATTATTCAGTAACAGAATTAGTTAAAGTACCTGGACAAAAGATCAACAAGGCACTTCTGGCTTAAGAGGAAATTTGCAGCGAAATGATCAGCTCTCCTTACAGCATCAATAAGAAGTGTCGATCCCTGGACGAAAATGTTTGTTGAAAGAGTATAATATTCAACTTAATTACAGTACTTACTTTGGCGTCATATGCATTAACGTCAGCGGATCCATTATTTACAAGAGTTTTGGCAATCTGAATATTTTTAGCTGATAAGGCCATTTGTAGTGGGAGCTGCCCATGCTCGGACAAACTATTCACTAGTTCTGTTAACTGGAAATATCAAAATAAATCAAGGTTCATATGTTAATCGTTTTAATGATATTGATTCTTATATATTAAATAATTATAAAATAAATTAATAATCTTTAAAGAAATCCAAAATCTTAGTTAAAAATTTCTGAAATTTAAATTTTTTCTATGGAAATTGTGTTCTAATTTCCATCGATTTTGAAGTTTTGCTCTCAAGACATTGGGTTTATTAGTAATAAATCATTATACCACTTCCATCGGATATCTATATCTATATAGCAGATCAATCTTGAACATCTGAGAACCCTTAATTCATTACAGACTTGAAAGTTAAGGCATACAGTGTCTCAGACCTTATTTCGACCAGTCTCTAGCAAAAAATGTAGTGTCATAAAGTTTAAAGAAATAAACAAATGCAAAATGTTTAAATGCCAATATGTTTCATGTTATATCACATTTGAAAAATAAACTTCAGTTTTTATTAAAATATAATTTAATTAATTAAAATAAGTCAAAAACTAAGAACATTTCCAAAATTCATGTCAAATCTTATTTGGGCCAATCTTAAAAAAGTAACATTTTTGGCGATTAATAAATTAAATAAAGATGGTAATACTTAGTAAGTAGGCTTAACAACTTCCCTTAACCTATTATTATTAATTTGGAGACTGGGCTGGTGGAATTATCATGTGGGGGCAATTCCAGATAAGCCAGGCCTGTACTAATTCGGACTAGTGCTTGAGGTCGCTGTCCCGGTAGAACCGGAAAGTACGTCGGATTCCTAGCTTCTTGGCACTTTTGAGTTAAATTTCCTGTAATTAACTGAGGTACACATTCCTGTCCATTGTTGTTTCAGTGAACACTAAAGTTCCGCGGAACCTGGCGCACAGTTTCCACACTGCACTTTTTCACCATTTTATCCTGCACCTGTTAAGTCAGTTTTAGAGCCGATAGCTTAGGATTTTTCCATATTTTGCTGATGATCCTTCTCTATTCCTGTTCGGTGAAAGTCTTTTTTGGTGCAATTCTGCCCTTGTCCTCTATCCGATTTTCGTTGACGAATCGTCGAATGATATTGTATACAGTTGACGTGCTTAGATTGACCATTTCAGCTATTTGGCGATATGAATATCCGTTTGCCCATAATCCTTGTCGGATGGTTGCACCCGAGATGCAGGATATAACTAAGCTGACTTCGAAGGGTTGGTAGAGACAAGTGAGTTCGCCAAAACCCACTTGGACAAGTATTTGAAGTTCTGGAACACAGTCATATTTGAAGATGAGTCCAATTTCAACATTTTTGGCTTGGACAGATAGAATTATGGGTGGCGACAATCCAATACTGAGCCGAATCCCAAAAACCTAATGGCTACACTCAAGCACGGCAGAGAAAGTATCATAAGATGAGCATCTATCTCGGCAGCTGGCTTCGGAAATTTGGTGTTTATTGAAACAACAATGGACAGGAATGTGTACCTCAATATGTTAAATGAAAATTTACTCCAAAGTGCCGAGAAGCTAGGAATCCGACCCACTTTCTGGTTCTATCAGGACAACGACTAGGATAACAACCAAGCGGAATCCGGAATCACAGATCCGATCTCGAAAATGCTCTACTGGATAAGTGGAGCAAAATCAGCTCAAAACTACCTGGATACCTTCCATGAATAATAGATGAAGGGAAGTTGTTAAAGCTAAAGGATATTATACTTAGTGTTAATATGCTAACTTAAGCTTTAATATGGCAAATATGTTACATTTTTTTAAAGACTGTTTGGAATTGGAGTTGACATGTATTTTGGATATGTTTTCAGTTTTTTACAAATTTTAATTAATTTAGACGGTTGTTGAAAGTGGAGCTACAATTTGCGAAATCAAATAGTTTTCCTTTTTGAGAACGGACGCTGTGGATCTGCCACTTGAAAAAGTAAATAGCAATCAGCATATATGCATTTTCAATTAATTTTAATCTGTTCTGAAAACAACTAGTAAATTTATTTTACATAAACATTGTGGGAGGAAACCTCAAATTATGTTTGTGTAAAATTTGTCAGAGAAACAGCAATTTCCGATTTTGTTCGTGCAATACATCGTTTAGCTCAGTGCGATAACCAGGGCTGCCTGCGTACCTCCGGAAGAAGGATAATAATGTGATGACCGATGATTATAGGACGAAAAATATATGTCAATTTATTTTTATAAATTTGTACAATAAATAATACAAATCTGTTATGCCGTGTAGCTCAGTCAAAAAGGCGATTGGAACTCACAGCGTGAATACAATTTTGTGCTTTGAGCACCCAAAAACTGAAGATTTTTTATATGACACAAAAAAATTTAAAATGTTTTGTTGAAGTTCTTATGTAATGGAAGTTTGAAATATCCAATAAATCGACTATTTATTTGTTCTGCAAATAACAGAAAGAGGTATTGCTTATTTGGAGTAAAAAGAAATCTTTTGAAGTCTCTGAAAATATTTTTTAATGTATCCCAAGTGTTTTTACTTTAACTTCTGTGCTTTGCTTATCAAGGATATTTTGACTATTTGTGTAGTGTGACGTAAATGAGCATCACTGTTGACTCAAGGCCTGCGTAATCTTATTTCTCACATTTGCAGTGCTGCAGAATAAATGTGAAACTGTGACGTCAACGCTGATATGAGCATCTTAAATCCAGCCATTCTTTATACATAAAGCAACAACCTTGTATGCTTTTTTATTTATTTCATTGTTGCTGTGTGCGAACCTTTATGTTATTGATAATTGTGCGTGGTACTTGTATACTTAATGCTGTTCTAAAGAAAATTATTTACAAAAGTAAATACATGTGTATATTATGTATTTACTCCATTTTTAATTATAAAAAACGGAAATTAAATAATAATAATTGTGAAGAAAAAAATTCAACTCTCCTTTCAAAGAATATATATATATATGTATATTTATGTATGTATATATATATATATATTTATACATACGTGAATGGAATTCGGCAGCACTTTCTCCATTGCCGGTGACTTTATTTGTGAATCGACACCGATAGTTATGTGCTAGAGTTTCTACATGCATACATAAATTGTGCCTTATTTCATACACACATACAGACATATGTATGCCTTTATCGCACGACAAAAAAATAATAAAAAAAATGCTGTGTAAATTCATTTACGTATATGTATGTATGTACACATGTATTATTGCTTGAACGGAAGAAGGCATATGCATATGTACATACATGCATAAACATATTGTTTTTTGTATCCAGATATTAGCATAAATACACGCACATACTTATGTGAGAATACACCAAATGATTAAAAGTATGAGTTGGATTGCACACTGCAATAGTTTTGGTTACTTGTGCCAAACCGTTATTGTGTTCGCTGTTACTATTGGTTTAGGTTGGTATTTTAATATTATATCGTAATATATTAAAAGATATTTGCATTCTAAATTTACATGCCCCCAATTGTTTACATATATACACCTTATATATATCTTTACATATCATTTTAAAATAAACTTCAAAGGAAGCAAATAATGAGCAATAAATACAAGATGTAAGTTGGTCGATTCTGAGTCTGTCCGTTTTCAAAATCCAGGCTAATTTACAATCTCTGTTGAAAATTAGCATTCTACATTCATATTCAATGCAGCTATCATTATATCTAAGCCATAAAAGCCACGAAACACAATTGGTAATTGGGATTGCACCTTCCTTTTTTTTTTTGGCAAAATAAACATTAGAAAGTTAAAAAGCCGCATCGGGCGTAGTCGGCTGCAATATAGTCTGATAACAGGTGGCACTAGAAAAAAATCGTTGTTACTAGAAATATCCGTTTCAGAGTGAGCCTAGCTAAAAAATGATGGAAGATACCGGCATTTTAGATTTTTAGAACGAAGTGCACATGGTCAATTAAAGCACGTCCTGGACTTAGGACTGTAGCTTTAAAATTGTGGGAAATCGATATATTTATTTAATAAGTAATGACCAGTTTATTAGGAACACACCGATTTAAGAGACTATAAGAACTAATGCTTCCGAATTGCATTATAAGTTCTTGGACAAATACTTTATGCCATTTCTAAATTATTCTTTAAATTTTACCATTGAAATATCGACAATACACCCACCTTGTATATTTTGTGACTAATTCTAAGATTCAAATTTATTTCTAAGATCTATATAAAAATTCATTGTAAGTTGTGTGGAAACTCAATTCATGCGCCTAGCTTTGAACTATTGTAGAAGCCTCACATAAACATAAATTAATTTGAATTACATTTTCTGAAAAGTTGGAGGACAGCTTTAATTTTTATTAGATTGATTTTAAAATCAATTTGAAAATTCACTGACAAATGCATTTACATTTTCTGTAAAAATTAAACCATTGTGAGTGTTAAATAAGTAAATAACAAAGATATACAAATATATATTTCAAGTCTGTAGTCAGACAGCATGAAACCAATATGCTCTTCTACTTAAAAATGTAAAATAATGTTTATAAGTTTACAAGGTGAGAATGGTCAATATTAATACATCTACTTTCAGGCAAGTGCACAGCAAAAGACATATTACAATGTTACAAATGTTCCGTCACTGTGGAAAAATATTTTGTTGACAATGCGACTGTTATTACACCGTTGTGTTCAAAATTTGAAGAGTCGCCTCCTTACATGGTTCAGTGCCCATATTCTACGATGTGTTTAAAAACTATTTCCATTTTACACATTCAAAATGGACAGCGACAGGAAACCATTACAAGGGGCTGTGCACAGCAAAAGAACACTACTCAGGTTTGCATTTTGTTTGCCATCGAAAAAAAAAAGAAAAATAAAGTAGTATGCTTATTTATATTAATACACATTTAACTTTGATTCCTTGCAGATATTTCGCAACAGGCAATGGGAGCAGGAGCATTTAGTGGAAGAGGTATACGAGGAAGGATGCAAAGAAATTCAGGGTAACAATTTGGCGGGATCAAAAAATGTACATTGTTATTGCCGTGGAGAACTGTGCAACTCTTCAAATTCCTTCATTCATAATAGAAAATTGTTGAGCGTGTTTATTTTGTTGAACGCCATTTCGATATTTGGTGCCACATTTTCCTAATTGAATGTTTCCTTTTTTAAATATAAACGTATGCAATTTATAATAATGAATTATGTGCTGTTGTGATAATCTATATAATCAACAAAATATCTTGTATGCCGTTTTGTGATAATAGCAATCCAATTTCTTGACGCATACTTTTTAAAAAAATCCTGAAGATAAATAAAAATTATGTTCGGCTGATGTTTTTATATTGTTTTGTTTTTGTTGCTGCTTTTGCTACGTTTGTCTAGTTTATTAAATAGTTAAATATTTACTTATTGAAAATGTAAAAAAATGGGTTCGGTTATTTGCTAATTTTTTCTTCCAAGAATGTGACAACCGTAGGCATGTTTAAAACGCTTACACTATAATTATTAGATTCTAATATCCTACTGGTTCTGACATAAAGATGCAGAGACATTTTTAATAGATCCAAATCCTTTTTGTTGAGGCTAGCACTTTCTACTCGCCGAAATTGAGCCACAAACGTTTTCCTTAATATATAGCTCAAATTCAAAATTAGATTATAAATTTTGGATTAAGTTTCAACAATAAACCAACCATTCAATGACTATGTATCGATAACAATGAATTGAATTTTGACTGGAGGAAAGATCCACTATAAGCACTTTTAGCAGCCAAATTTCAAATCCAAATTAAAACTGTATTTCTTATAAATAAGAAATACAGAGAAATAACAACAAAAACAGACAGCATGCGCGGCTGAAGCAGCGCCGTAAGAATTTATGTAGCTGTTTACGCAAGTTCAAAACGCTTCTGCTGATATGCGTCAGCACTAAAATAATTGGAAAATGAAAAGCCGAGTAAACAAAACTTGCAAATGTATACTACAATATAATAAATAATATGAAAATTGATAAACATCTACGTAAAACTTTTAACGAACATAATGGAGAACAAGAAGCCATGCCGAAGATAAACTGCCCCTTAAAAGGTAGTCAAACTGACAACATCTAAATTTTGACTTTGACTTCTGCTGAATTTGCTCCGACGAATAAGAGCAATAGATTCTATCACTGCCTTTGCAAATATAGCGGAACTTCCTGATATTTAAACTTTTTTAACTGATTTTTAAAAAAACACGTACGAAAGTACACACAAGTAACGCATGTGGATGTGGCGTGAGCGGTATTACAGAGTGTCAACTTAGTGCTTTAGTCCAGGTGACAAGCGCCATAAACTAAACCTAATCTATGTTTAAGACAAATGTTAATTTTTTTATTTCTGTTTCACGATTGTCTTTCAAACAGGGTTTTATGTATTTCTATGGATTTTTGAATATCATACATTTTGTATTCATTTTCCCTAAGTGAGCTATATTTTCTGAGATTGGTGTGGATATATTGGTAAGAACAATTAAATTTTCATACTTGAACAAATCTGTCAACCGATTGTTTCTCTGGCAGCCAAATAATAATTCGTGTCTGCTACGAATACGAATAAATTCACATTTTCAACCAGAAAGCTTCAAAACTCAATTCTGTATAAAAACAAAGACAAAACGACAAAATCGTATCGGTTACGCTATCAACCCTGACAGGGTCAGAGAGGTCACACACTCTTTGAAGAAATCGTTATGCCTCGCAGATTTGTGTTTGTAAAAAACATGTCTATAATAGAATTGACTTTGACTATCTTATTATTATTGTTACCATTTATTATTTCGATCATTACATTTTAAAACAAATCCAAAATTGAAGCCATAAAATAAAATATAATGGATAGATAATTCCTTAAAGGAGTCGGTGGATTTGTTGGTTGTTCGAATAAAATTATATAAAACGCCTTTAACTATAAAAAAAAAGGTTGAAAAAAGTGGAGGAAACGAGCATGAGATGCAGATATATGTCGAAAGGTTGATTTGCGAGAGCAAAATGAATCCTTTCAAGACTGCTACAGGACAGATAAATAACTTAAATATAATTGCGACTGCACAATCATTTCTATGATGTCTCGGAGAACTCATGTTTCGCTCTCGTTTGTACATCAGGTGCCCTTAAAACTAACAATACTGAATTTTGGATTAAAATCCACAATAAGTCATTAAACGTGGAGGGTAAAGCATAATGGTATGGGTTTGTATGAACTAGATTCAATATATTGAATTAATGCCATAAGAAACCTAAGAAACCACTAATATGACAATAGCACAAAACACTCCAGCAAGAAATCAATGGAATGGAATCTGCGGGCTGATGTCAAAGAGTCATTTTCAACGTTTCACTTTAGAGTTTGGTTCAGAAAACTATGCCAGATCTTGGTTGATTCAAGGACAAGATGTTGCGAAGCCATTAATGAGAGTATACGGAACGGAAATACCTTAATAAATAATTAGCTGTAGGTAATGAAGTTGTTATTTATTTCTAATTTTCATAATTAAAAGTGCACATTTGAACAGTGGTTTTATTATTGTTGTATTCGAGTGCATATTCAATATTTAAACTTGAAAAAACTTGCGTTCATACATACGGAAAGACGGGTCTTAAAATGACCTACAAATGAGTTAATCACCCTATATACTTGAAGCCACGCCGATTTCAGAGCGAGAATGTAATTTGTTTTATTAACAGCTCCATCGTGATCAAAGGAAAATACGACTTAATGTCTAACATTTTCGATGTTCGTAATAGAGCTGTTCTTCTTATTTAGTAAAATGAGTAGACTTACTTATAAGGCTAAGACCACAAGACAACAAATTACAATTACGAATTAAGATAATATAGTTCTTATTCGTATCGTGTCAAAAAAAAAAGAATAGTCTTTTCGGCGTCTTGAGCAGTCTTATATCGAGATAAGCGAATAGTTATCGAAATGTGCTTTTTAATTTACTTACCACAGAAGCATTTTCACCAAGACACAAGCAAACAACATCCTCGCGCAAAAGTCTGACTGCCGCATGGAGGGGATATTTGGTTTTGCTTTTGAGCATTTTATAGAGTAGTGGTCCAGACATGTGCTCAAAGTCCTGCGGGGTTAAATCATCCCAGTGCGTGGATATAATTCCCGAACAGTAATCAAGAAGCATAGCAGCACCCGATTCTTCAGCAACACAATAGAACCGCACACAAGATCGTACGCCCACCGAGGCCACCAAAGCTCTCTCACACAGCCCCAAAAGAGCGGGCAATGAAAAGCGATGGGCCACTCGCAAAAGTCCCAATGTCAATCGATCGTGTTGTAAATCAACAATATCAGTATAAATCCAACGCAACAGGGCTGTGGCTATATCCTCCTCCAAATCGCTCCAATCTAACTCTTTTGCGTTGGCCAATGCCTCATTTCTCCATTTCTCCGAACGTGCATGAAGGACAAATTTATGTGCCGGCATAATTGTACCGTTGCTGTTGGTTTTAATCTGTATGTCAGAATATATGGAGCGTCCATACAGCGAAGAGGCCGTTAGTGCGAGTCGTGACACAAAACTGCTGAATTCACCACTGGTCTCCGCATCGGCTGTTGAGGCAACAACTTCGTTGTATTTGCGTTCTAATTCTACATAACTGAGTTGTAGTTTTGTGTATTCATCCTTTAACAGGGACAGATGTTTTTGGAGTTTGGTTATTGAGACAACGTCGTTACAACCTAAGACAACAAGTTTAAAGTTCCTTAATTTTCGTTATTGTATAAATACATTTGTACGAAACGCTTATTCATACGCTAGTACATTGTATATTTATGATTATAGTTATTGGTTCAATAACAATTTTTGTATTCTCTATTTAGGTGGCTTGCAACAGCGCATAGTGTGAAATACATACCCATTCTTATTGTCTATATTACTAAGCAAACAGCAAAATCAAAATATATGCTTATGAACATTTGGCTCTTGATAAATAAATCGGTATTAATCCTCCTCTAATGTTGCACAGCTGTATCAAAATACTAACAAAAACATCGAAGCAGCGATATATCGATTTTTGCATACCAATTTTCAATCGATAAATTTTCTTGATTGGCGAAAAAATTGTTCACATAAGGAGCATCCTTATTATAATATAAATAGAAATATTGAACAGTTTATCAACTATATTGTTCATCAATTAAACCTCTTTTAAATTATAATATTTAATTTTAATTTTAATTTGTGAAGCTAATTATATTTATAAAAAATATAATTTATTCACAATATATTAAACTTTTGTTTTATGAATTAAACTTCATAATAATAATAAATAATATATTGTAACATTTTGTAATAAAATATAAATAACATACCATTAAGGTTTTTATATGATAACAAAATCGAAAGAACTACTAGCCAGTAATCATATCACTTAGCCTCTATCATTTAGCATTTATATCACATCCGATTATCAAGAGCAGACAACCAGTGAGTAATTATACAAGGTGGGTCCCATTGCGACTGTGCTTATCATTTTCGTGGTCCAGTTTTTAAATATCTGCTGTGGAGGCCGGTCGATAGGTTCATATCTTTGCAGTGTATATAAGCGCTAAATACGTTTTTCGCTCTCGATTTTTGGTCAGCGTCTGAGATTAAGTTGATTGTATTTGAGTAACTGTTTGGTGACCTTGAACACCGGCGCATGTTTGGTTAGTACTAGTTCATAACAATTTAAGCTTTTGAATTTTCTGAAATTGTAATCCAAGGATTTTGATCGACATTATATGGAATACGCCGTTAAAATTTGCTGATAATCAGTAGTGCTTTTTAAGGTGTTGGACAAAATTGACGATAACTAAGAATGACTTATGGAATACGAGACTTATTAAAAATCATCACTTACGAGGAATTCAACCACTTTAATGCGGTATCATTACACATCATTATTAAAGACGTGAAGTATGAAAAATTATGAATCACGATTAAAAATCCCCATATGCCCTTGTTTGGATCGCGGATACCTTTTCCAGAAGTTGACGTGTAATTTTTAAAGGTACCGTTCGGTTACTACCACTTTAGCAAGACACACATGCATATGAAAGTTCAGTGCCTCATTTTCTTTACATACTGTCCCACTCAGTCTTTTACTTGGCTAGCCATGCCGATAAAAGTTTCCAATGTTCTTGAGAAACTGTCATGCTTAGCCATTTCATCTACATCAGCTTATTACATAAAAGGGCTGTTCGACAATATGGTACTCGCATTAATTTTTGTGATGAGCAAACTTCCTTAATCTTAATATATGGAACTCTATGTGAATGGCGTACTTGACTGACCAGCATCACATCAACACTCAGCGATAACATATCGCATACAATGTTTTCGCTGCCCTTGCTCTACATTAGCTTGTAGCTGCAATGACCAGAGTTACAGCGTCCAGATTACGTTTTTCATTTCATAATGATCTTGGCACCTACAAAGCACTCCTTCTCGGTTGAATAATTTTGCAAAAGGAAAAGAATGGATAAGCATGCACAAACGAATACAGGGCGAGAGTTGCGTCTTTTGAACTCTGTCACACATTTCGCAAGTACTTTCACTGGGTTTGCATTTCCGGAGCTATAATCAACACGTCAACTTGATAGACAAAATTGTTACACCGCTATTTTGTCTATATGACTTTGCCTGCCAAACGACTACACTCCGTTGGAAAGACAGAAACTCCTCTTTACTCCCCAGGTAATGAATTACATGAATTCGACATACGTTTTACTCTGTAACTCTTCGCCTTGGCTTTTGATCATGGTGGACCCAAAATATGGCTAGATTAAACGCTCCAAAATAAGATCTCTGCTCTAAGTCGCGGCAAATGAAATAGGTTATACTTTTTTATCAAAAGACACTGTCAGTTAGGCTCGGCCTATAATCGATTTGGTACCATCAATTTATCGCATTTATCCACCACGTTGGATACTATTTCTTTGAGTATGGAGATCACGCTGGAATTTATGTTATAATAAGATATTTTGTTATCCAACCTGAACTTTGAGCTCCATAATAATTTATTGTGTTATTTGAGTGGACTATTGCTAGAATCTAGTCAAGTCTATTCTATTACGACTGTGGTTCAAAGAGTGTATATTTTTGATTTAAGAATATATGTCTGTCAGACTCTCAATTTCACGGTCTTCACAACTGGTAGTAAACTCATAGAGACAAGACCGTCGTTCGCTTGCCTCGGTACTAACTATCACAATCGGAAACTTAAGAAGTTTTAAAAGCAGTTTCGGGCAGGCCGATGCTTGTAGGGTAAACAAAATATGATTTTTTTTAAATTTAAATAATAAATTTGTCAATCTCGCAGGACCAACATTTTATTCCCCAAAGATTCACATTTTACCATCGTGTGACTCGAAATACTATGTTTTAGTCCTGTATGTTTTCTTGCGTTAGAGGTCAACGGTGTTTTTATAAATGAATGCTTTCAGTTTTTTAAAACCATATCACATAGGCATATAAGTTAGTGATCGCAACACTATGTCACATAATTGCCATGGGAAAAAACATAAGCTAATTTCTTGGTAATGTGAAAAGACTAAATTTTATTACTAACAATTATTAAAATGTTCGCTTGCTTACCTTTAGATTATTAATTAAAATAAAATAAAGTATATTTTTGTATACAAACTGAACTGAAACTTAAACAATAAAGTGAACTATTTTTATGAAAATTCAATACGCAAGTTAATGAAATTGGTAAAACGTTGTTTAGAATAAGAAAAATTCAGAAATGTGAGGTGCAACAATCTTGGCTAAGATCTAACAAATTTTATTCCCATTTTTTATTTTTTGTTATATTTAATATTTTTATATTTATTAATAATATAAGCATAACAAACTGTTTAAGTTGCCATCAGGCTTTGCTTACAGCTACTTATAGTTTCCTGCAGGAATAACTTTTTTTATTTATATATATGTACTTATGACGTTAAGGAAAGCTTATTTAGTGAACAAAATAATAATTTTCTGATTAATAGATTTTCTCTTTTTCTGTACAATATAAAGACCCCTAATTAATGTCTAACCTGTTTAAATTTTTCTTTCTCGGGGATAAATAATTTCAGAAAAAGATGCAAACTGACTTGTTTTTCACAACGTTCAGTAAGGCCTTTAATTTTGTTTATCACTGTATTTTACTCCATAAGCAATAACTTATTGTTCCGAGTATATAAATTGTATTTCCAAGAGAATGGCACTTGAGAGATTAATTTAAGTAAATTATTTATGTTTGAATGATAAGTTAAAATTTGATCATCATATCACAAAATCTGTCAAAATCAACTTTAAGCTAAATACTTTACTGAGAATTAGACTTGAAATATACGGAGAAGTCCCTAGATCTTCTTTCGCGCATAAGTACATATCTGAAATATAGTGCCTAGCTAATGCTCTGGCAGCTTAGCTGTCTTAGGCCTTGCAATATTTGGCTCTATGCTGGCGCTCCCAGAAGGAACGATTTTAAGCAACTGTCTTATCAATAAATTTCTCACCCAACTGTTTTGGCTTGCCGATGAGGGGTTGGTTGATGTGAATCCCATCTAAGAATCCTGCTTTTATATGAAAGAATTTGTGGCTGGTGAAGTCTTCCATATGTCTGTATAAGCTGGACACCCTTCAAAATTTTTCGTAACGGAAATTATGAATATAGCATTTCTCTAATGCTGCCAGATCAACTGTCTTTCCCAAGGCCTAAGTGCAATTCGGACAAAGTTTAAATAGAGACACAAATAAGCTAACAACGAGGCCAACATTCAAAACAGATAAGCAAATTGAGAAGCTATGACAACACCACAATCAACTCAGATCTGCAATGATAATAAAGTACGTCATGAAAGGCTTATTGCAAGGAAGTGTCACATCCCCTTACTGTGGAACCTTACTCTATATCTATGATATACTTCTTTTAATCAACAACACTATTATTAAACTCTTAAAGCGGGCATTTCGTTCGACCCTATATTGGAAAAAAGAGACCCGTCTATCTTCGCCGATGGTTGAATTAATAAGGAAGGGAAGCTGCCGAATTCTTGGAGAAGCTCACTTTGTATCGTTGGTGTAGTATGTTTCTAATTTCATTTAATCGGACTCTTTTGGTTACTTGGCCAATCAGGCATAGTACGTAACTAAACGACGGAAGACGGATATTCAAAAATTATTACAGTAATTTTTTTCGCGATTAACATCAGAAAGTCACCTTATGCTTCCTCAGTGACCTATGAATTAATCATCTGTCCTAACTTCTTATTTCCGTTCAATAGCAGACACCACAACGGAGAAACAGGCCCTTAAGCGAACTCCACCTCCTCATCGAGTAACCTGACCAACCTTACTTAACCTATTGGACAATAAAGAAATTTTAGGTGTTGGATTTATCATACGGTGGTCAAAAAAGTGTAACGATACATTAAAAAATAAGATAATATTAACATTATTTAGCTTAATAATTTTAAAATACGGATATTGTGTTTATCTCTACAATAACTGTTCCATCAAAACAAAATTGAACCAGTGCTAAGATTGTTTGTACTTTATACTCTTCGTGGTACCAACTACATTTCATTAGCATTAATGTGGGGACTTTAATTATTTAATATTGCATCTCTAAGTTCTCGTCGAAATATGCTTGAAAATTATAGATTCAATTATTTAATAATCCTTAATTTGTACGTTATAACTTACTAACCTTTTGAATTAATATTTTTGGTCTGATTGAATTCTTTGGGGGGTTTCCCCAGTCTTTACAAAAAATGCTGTTGACCTATGCACAGCTTTATATTTGAGTTATAAGTTTCACAGTTTTTCTTGTTTCCTTAACTTGAACAGATACATTATTAAATTTATTTTAAAAGATACTTTTTAATTTTCTTGAGTTGACTTAAAAGTCGTCATTAAGTAAATAAAATTCTCTATGACAAATGTAATTTTTATTAATATGATCTTTACCGCAACTTAATTAAAAAAAAATCAGTCTTGGCTGTGGTTTTTTTTAATATTATTTTTGTGATATCAATAAAGCATTAGTTTTCAACAACCTGCCTAAGGCAATCTTCTGTGGCACCAAGGAAGCTAACTAGTGCCAATAATCTTAAAATAAAGTGATTAAATATAATTCTTATTCTATAGTAATATTTAGAGTTTATTATATATATTAAATTTAAACTTGCAATTATGAAACACTAAAAATTCACACCAGACCTTCCAGGCTAAATAGAGCAAGCGAATATTTATCATAGGCACGGCTTGGCCAGTAATCGGTTTAATGTAAATACATAAGTGTACGTTAAGATAAAAAATAATTTGTTTTCTATGATACTAAAGGTGGAAGAGTATATGGGCTTTGTGCAATGTCCGCCTGGCTCTTGGTTCTACCGTTTCATTGTTCGCCGATGAAGAAGGTTTTCTGAGAAGAAAAACTTCATGACTGGCTGAGAAAAAATGCAACTTTTGAGGTGCTACGTCGACTTGTTATCGTAAATCGATAACACTTTGAAGTGAATATCGATTTGATCCACATATGTATTACCACAGTCTTAAAGATACTCCAAACTCAAACCCTAGATAGCCTTTGACTATTTCAAGAATCGGCTTATTAATTGGTTTACCCCGTTTACCAGGCTGTCCTCAGCCACTCCACCCTCACGAGTCGTGAAAGCCGAAATCTCCCATAGTTATACAGCTAGTTACATAGTTAAGAAAAATTTGGGGTAAGAATTTTTCTAGAAAATTGTGAAAAACTATATCCCACAAAGTTTTTAAGCTATGTTTACGAAACTTGCATGATAGATTACCAATAATATTCTCCCAATATTGCTAAAGTTTCACAGTAACACCCACTTCCGTCAGAGTTCGACTTCATGAATTTGAAATTTGGTGTTACCTCCGAAGATTGTCTAAAAAATTCCTTGGTCCCGCCCACTCTTGCTCCAACAAATCGCAAAAGCCTATATGTCGCATACAAAAAGACTCTTGTTCATCTATTTTCTGCAAGATTACTGAGAAGTCGGCTATGCTAATAAATTATAATTTCTGTATTTTAATTTAAAAAAAACTTGGCATCTAATAAGTTTTGATTTCACTTTAAGAATACTTGTTTAGTATGACTCAGATAAAGACAAATGATTTGTGTTTTTTTTTTTCTTGTTGTCATTAATTAATTATGTTTAAGATTATTTCTTAAATTAAAAATAATAATGGGGACACCAAAAACCAATCTTAATAATCCTTACAATTAGCTGAAAAAACCTGAAATCTATTTTAGTCCATCATTCATATAAACTGAGTCATTATATTTAAATTAAGTTACTCCAACCTTACGGACATACAAATAAACGAAAACTGCACTAGCCCAGTATACTAAGTTTCCTTACAAAAATAAACAACAGAAAATACAGATATACAATATAGGATTATTTAACTTTTATAATATAAATTGGAAACATGTATTGCTTATATATAGTGACGAATGCAATTTTTTAGCTATTTATATATATTTTTAGATTAGAATTGATTTCATTATCGGTTTTTCGGTCCCTTGTATAACTTATATCATTTATTCGCTATTTATTGTGTGCTATTTATTTAATTCATTACATTTCTTCATTTTGTTTGCTAGAGCAATGTTCAGACAGCGCTGGAAGTACATTGTCCATAGATGGCTCTCTAGAAAGAAATGTGTTTATATATACTATGCCACAAAACAAACGGTGTTATATTCGTACCTTTCTATTGCCATATGATAAGATCCTGGAGCGGAATTCGATCTACCTGATTGTGCGAATTTTTCCAATCTGGATCCGCCCGGTTGAGATGACCTTCCGGATATATTCTTCATGAAAGGATTCCCAAAGGAATGATTTTTGAGCATAGTTTTAATCAATATAAGAGTATCAAGCTTTGGAATGCTGCGGACAACTGAGTTTATATCTTCGTCGTCTACTTGTACCAAGCAACAGTTTTCATCTTCAGTTGGTAACGGATAAGCGCCATTTTGGGTAACCCAAGGGTTTACCTAATTTAAAATATTAAAAAATTAATAAAATCTGGATATTCCTTTAAATTTACATCGATTTTATATGTACTTTTAATTGTGGCAAATTTATTCTACATGTTGGATCCTTTTCAAGCATTCGAAGAATGCAATGTTTTATTTCTCCACTTATTTTTGGTGTATCTGGAAGGACCACTACATCGTTTTTTATTTTCTCATACAGTACGGGTATCGATGTGGCTAAGAATGGTACATTTCCATATACCAAAGAGTACAATGTAGCTCCCAGAGCCCAAACATCTGCTGCACGGCCACAGTATACATTCTAAGTAAAAGACAAATTATCTAATGGTGACCAAATATTTTTCATATTGTGTACCTTTCCCAAAATGAGTGTCTCAGGTGCTCGAAAAGCTGGTGTACCTCCTGTTGAGCCATTGCTCATTATAGCATCTTCACCAAGAAACTCATTGCAAACTCCCAGATCAGCAATTTTGACATGATCACACTCTGTCAATAGCAAATTTCCAGGTTTTAAGTCAGCATGGATAATCTTTTGATAGTGCACTATGGTGAAAGAAAATTAATTGAGCAGAGTTAAGAATACCTTATTTGGCACGCGTCTTTCGTTCACAATAACATTTATTTATTCATTAGTAAAATATTCTTAGCTAACGCCCTGTTTTTTTTTCATTTTAGCGTGTGAAAATATAGCACTTTATTCTTGGTCTTAGAATAAAATTGTACTTACAATACTCTAATCCTAAAAGGCAGTCTCGGAACACGCTCCATGCACGGTCCTCTGGTAATGGTTTATCGGTGGGTATAGAGAGAACTTCTCCTTTTTTAACCCACTCAAAAACCATATACAGCGAGTCTTCCAATGGATCGTCTAGTACTTCCACTAATTTCACAACATTAGGATGATCAAGTTTTTTTAAAACTGCAATTTCTCTGTAGACACGATCCAGTGGAGATGTGGTTTGTTTTGGACCACGACGCATGAAAGCAGCTTGTCGTAGTAAACGCTTCTTAGACAGAATCTTCATAGCATAATGTGTAGAATCTTCTTCAGAATAAGCTAATTTTACAAGTCCATATGAACCCTGCCAAGGGAATCTTTTATTAATTGAACGACTAACAACTTCTAATAATTACCTGTCCAATTTGATCCATAAGTTTATATTGATTTAGCTGAAGAAAACTACCTGACTTCTCAATAGATATTCGACGGGATTCACGTAAGGGAGGACGACGTCGAACTGACCGAGGACTACCGTATGGACTGCCATATGGGCTATATGGGACGTTCGGATAAATTGGACGTGATTCTGTTGATTGTTGTTGGCACATTGCTGCTGCAATATTTGGCCGGTGTATTGGACGCTGGCGTGTCTCTCCTGTAGATTTGTCCAAATTTTCGACTTGACATTGTTGCGTTTCTTCGGTGCTAGGTGAGCTTGATGATTGAGTTTCGCTCTCAAAAGGCCGACATTCCTCAATATTTGGAAGAAGACGATTACGGAATTGTTGATCAACAGTAAATGAACCACAATCATCACTGTATACGTCCAGCGACTGCGATTTTAGTAGGATAGGTACATTTTTCTGTAAGCAACCCATCCTAGCAGGTATAGTATCAATATTCTTTTGTTGTCTGTCACGAACAGAACATGGCGAATCATTTCCGGCCGTAGAACTTTCCGTCATTACAGTTTGCACAATTCCACTTTCCTTGCTTTTGTTAAGGTTTTTACATTCCATAATTTCAACATTTTTATCAATATCAGCTTTAATTTTTTGGGTCGTTTTGGCCCCACTACTGTGAGTTTTTGGTTTGGTTCCAACAGACTTAAGATATTGATGTTTAGACTGATCGCCAATCCCTGTGTTAAGTCCCTTGATTGAATCTTTTGAGTTAATGTGCATTTTATTTAATTGGTGATCCAAACACGAAGTTGATTCTTTATTGGTCGGCTCGATTGTTTTGTACTCACAACCTTTCTGTATTTTGGCAACAATAACATCCTTGTCATCGTCATCGTCATCATCATCACAGTTATAATTAATAGCACTTTCTGCTTTGGATGCAAAATCATCAACATTTTCTTGTGTTCTTCCAGCAGATTTTAAAATATTCCCCTGGACTGGGGCACTGCTGTTTCCTGATTCTGGTACATTCAGATCCGACATTATGTGACTTTTTACATGTACCCATATCTGCATTTGACGTCCATTATTTCAGTTCCTGAATAATTAAAATTGTAATGTATAAAAATTTTAGCTATAGGAATACTAATACAACAAAAATCATCATCATACTTTGCAAAAGATTCAAGAACTCTTACGTATATTTTCTTAAGAGTAGAAAATAGCATAATACATAGTTCAATAATAGACACTAAGATCTTTTAAGTGTACCGAAGCAAAGCACAATACTAAAATGTTGCCGTCTTTTGTATCTTTTAAAATTTTTTTTTTTAGAAAGCCTAATCTTGACTTAAATCTGATATGTAAAAATCAAGATGTCCAATCGGTTGTGGGTTAACTTACAATAGTAGATGACTAAAATAACGCTTCTTAAATTGGGTAGCTTCATTTTTGCAATTCTCCTAGCTACACTCCATTCATGCGAGCATTAACTGTATACTGCTTAGTCAGCACTCACGGCAATATAGTCAAAGTCCCCCTAAAATTACTCCGCAGAAGCTGCAAAGAGCTTAAAGAAGCAGAATCTCTAAAACACTTATTCTGCTCCTGCCCGGCACTTATCAGTAACAAATTAAGCACCCTTGGAATCCGCTTTCTAGCCGACCTGGTCTCCGTATAATTCCGCATTTGGTTACACCCGATTGCAACATATTTTTTATATTTATAGCTGCTAAGACCGACCCACTTATACGACTCAAAAAGAAGCTTATGTAAATATGTGAATATGAATCGCTTGATTTATAATCGACAGTTAGTTAAACTCACTGATTCAAAGATTTTTGGACCAACTCAGGTCTAGGTAAAAGGTATTTCCAAGCCAAAGCTATCATCTACTATTGAGACTTATTTATGTTTTCTTTACCGTATAAAATGTCTGTTCATTCTCTAAACAAACTTTGTGCTATTTTTGTTCACAACTAAATAAAGAACGAATGTAAACAATCAGGAAACAGCAGATGCCAGTCCTACAAAAGAACCCACACAGCCATTAAGTAAAATCAAAACCCAGCAGAGCTCGTTCATGTGTGTTTCAGGCGCGTCTATCCCAAATATTCGAGCATTTATCTTCAACATTTTTTGAGCTAGTCATCAACCTTATAGCTACCGAAAGCCGAGACGAAATATCCGTTAATATCAAAGCAAAAGATATTGCTAGCTACTCAGTTTATCTTTGTTTAAAAGCCAAAAACGTTCGGACGAAACGGATAACTACCAAGATTTCCCAAGATTTTTGCAAAAAATTATTAATATGGTATCACTATAATAATTCTTCAAAAGTTGATTTTTAGCTTAATGGAGATTTCTGTCAAAAAATTTTTATATAATTTATTTATTTGCGGAAAATGTTATTAAGCTCATTACAAACTGATCGACAGCGGACTACTCTCATAGGCCCAAACACTAATTAACTAAATTATAAAATTCAATATTTAAACAACTTTGAAAATGTAACTTTCATGAGCAAATTAAGTTATATTTAACAGTTACCTGTCGAAATTTAACATTTAAGATCAACTCAAAGTTTTAGGAGCTGACCCTAATTATATGGCCACCACTGTACACGCATACTTATGTAAACAAGTATACTTATATTTAAATAGATCTAAATAACTAAAAAAAAACCTAAAAATATCATGGAGTATTTATTTATTAATTTTAATCATTTATTATCGAATTCAACAGTATAATGATTTGTATACCAAACACTTGGCATTAAAATAAAATAGAAATAAAAAGCAAAAACTACACGCAATATTTAAATAAAATCTATTTTTAGATTTTGTGATCTTTAATACTTGTGCATTCTGTCCCTATCTAGTATGTGTGTAGATTGTATATGTGAATTTTGTCATTCGCTCTTGATCTTTTCAACAGAAGACTTCAAATCAATTGGTATGTAATAATAATTTGTAAATAAAAGATTTTTTTAATACATCTAATAGCAAAAATAAATGTGCATGACATGTTCTTCAATTTAGAAAATGATTTGCCGCTGGAGTTATACGCTTTTCTGGCTGGCATGTGCGGTAGCGAATTCACCAATCTTAAAAGGAGAAGCTGTGGCCAATAGACTTGACAAGCGGACGCAGTCAAATGGAGGAGAGTATATACCAATAACATTTTTTAATGCAATCAAGTTAGCAGAGGACTCTAAGCAATCACTTCAAAATCAGCTGAGAAATTTTCGTGAAAATCTACAAAAAAATTTAACAACGTCTACTATGCTAAGTATCTTAGCCGATAACTATCAAAATACCGAACATCAGATAACAAAATTACATGATTTGTCGGCATTCTTCGATACAGCAGCCGATATAGCTAGAATTTTCGCACATGATTCCGAAATGTTCTATGAAGTTGCCAAAAATTCAAGTTATACCCTTCTGCTTCAGCTTCGCCAAATGCCAACAACGCAACTTACGATGGTAAAACTTCTGCTAACAAATTATTTTGAGGAAATGGAATTCTTTCACATAATGTTTTCTGAGATTATTGACGAAGCACTCGAATACACACAGAACACACTACTAGCGATCCAAAAAACCTTTTCATACTATGCCGATGTACAGCAATTTGTTTTGCAGAACTGGAGTTTTAAGGGTGATATAGGCTGCTGTAAGGGGTACATGGAATTTTTGCAACATTATTCGGCACAAATCTTCAAGTGTGCAGCAGGACATGAACTCACCGTTGCATTTGATGTGTTTGCCATGACTGAGATGACTAGTAAATACATAATGCGACAGCTTGAGTTTCGCATTCAACGACTTTGCAACTGTTTTTTGTTCGGAAATTATGAAATTCGATGTAAATTTCTTAAAAATGCTGAGCGAGACTTCGAATTATTATTCAGTAAACTTGAGGAACTAGAAACATATTTTGACTTAAAAATGAAAAAGGGTCTTGTTTCCTCACGAAGATTCCGTCGTCGAAGTCAAGTTGAATATCGTGCTTTTGAAAGCAACACAGTTCACAATCATTGCATCCCTGTAGATTTTCCACAGGGTCAAATGAATAAAAGCTTGAAGCAATGTTTTTATACCATAAAAATATATTAATCCTATTATTTGATTCTCGAAAAAAGTAGCATTTTAAAGAATCAAAACTTCGCTTCGAAATTTTTTAAGCAATATAAAGATGCCATTGTGAATTGATTAAAAAATATATATATATATTTTATTTATATATGGACAGAAGAGAAAATAAAATACAATTTTAATTTTTTTTAGCTTTTTGGTTTTAAATACCTTTAACGTAATGTCGAATCATACACTGAATACTTTGAACAAAATCTGTGTACGTTTCGTACCCATTTATTGTGTTATTAATACACGGTATAAGAGTATAATAAAATTGTATCTTTGTATGTAACAGACACAAGTGTTTCATTCTTCTTGATCAGCATCAAAAGCCGAGTCGATAGTCTGCGCGTTAGTCGGTATGAACGTGTCTTCAAATACGAATACAAATTTTCGAATAACATGTACTCTTCGAAAACTTTTTCAATTTTCATAATATCGATGGTAATAGGTAGCAGAAGGTTTTACAGAAAACGTAGCACATACAACATCATATCGAAACAAATGTCCATCAGAGTTAAGGTTCAACAAGGAACAGAACCATTCTTGTTTTTTCGCTTAATTGTAACTAATTTTTTACCAACTATTAATTTATAAGTTCCTAAAATGTTTCCTTTAACATCTGTTTTCATTTTTATACATTATTTGTATACCGTGGACACATTTAAAATGGGTAAAAAGGATATAACGGTTTCGTGCAAATGCATGTACATCTCCGACCCCATAAAGTATATATATACTTGATCAGGATTAACAGCCTAGTCGGTATAGCTATTTCCGTCTCTCCGTCTGTATGAACACGCGGATCTCAAAGGCTATAAGAGCTAGAAACTTCAATTTGGAATATAGGGTCTGGTTTACCGGTCGCAGATCAAGTTTGCTTTAGTTTATCGATACGTGTCTTCGTTTCTCGAATAACGAAACATTTTAATTTCCGATAAACACTACAATAAAGGCAGAATCTTGTAGTTCATACATAATATGCATATACACACAAGTTACAATCCAAAATATATTCTCATATTGACCACATTTCTATCAGCAGCCCAAACCATTTTCCGTATGCATACATATGCGAGCACATGTGCGAGAAAGAGATGGCATGATAATCAACATATATTCTGCAGAGCTCGGATGCCTACGACTGCGTCTTCGTAGCCAGCTAGTTCGTGTGAATAAAAATATTTGATGCCCTGCTTTTTTTTAGTACCGGCCATATGAAAGGAAAGCACTTGTAGACCTGCTCACATTGGGTTGATAACTTATTAAAGGGAAATTTTTCGAAAAAACTGTAATATTTATTTAACAGTTGGGTACAAGGTTTATCGTAGTCGAGTGCAATCGACTACAGCACTCTGTTTATAAATAAAGTTTTAGCTAAATAAGCTAAGTTCGATTTCTTTCTGGACTTTGCTTTTAAAGCGAAATGAATTTTTCTATAAATGGTTTTATTTATCAAAAGGTCACATCAAAAATTATGCGGGTTGCTCGAACCATAGTCTGTTAGCACTTCCTTTTTATTCAAGAAAAAAAATTATCGACGTTACCTTAGAATCAATGCGATACTTTTTCAATAGGAAATAGTTCGGCTAATACATTTTTGGACACACCCAACCCGTAGCCCCTAACCAGCAAGGCTCTAAAAATTAAGAGGTTTTACATTTTGCAGTTTTGGACCTGCTTAAAAATATATCGAGATCCCGACCAGCGATATACCGTTAAAACAAAACCAAAAAAATCGAAGCTCTAGTTTGTCTGCAACAGCACACAGCTGAAATTCCTGCAACCCAAGCAGCAGAAATCCAAAAACTTACTTTGCAACTATAACAAAGCATACCCATCCAATCAAAACAAATATGAAATCAACTGGTAATAAAATTTTTTATTAAACGGGTGAATTACAAAGAGAGCACAACGGTCGATCACCGAATAGTCAAAATATTTACAGAAATAATTATTTAAAAAACCCACGCGGTAATCAAGTAAGCCCACGACTTTTTGGTGTGGTGAATCAGAAGTGATTCTAGATTGCACATCACAGCTTGAACTCGAAAAAATACGATTACCAATTATGAAAAGCGTGCTCAACAGATTGGGATATTTAATTTGAGCATTATTAACTGGGATATTAGCAATAGTTTTCTATGTGAATAAAAGAGACAATTATTTTACACAATGATAACATTTTTATTTTTCTCAAATTTTTCGATTACTGCTAATGAAATACAACACTTTGAGTATACAACTCTTAAACGCAATAGAGTTAAAAATTTCCTTAATATATTATCCAAGCCTTGAATAAGATTGGCAATCTCGTTGTAAGCAAAATGAACGCATGTCGTTTTATATTCTAAGTTAAAGGATTTATTACCCAAGCAAAAATTTATGCGATTTATCATGTGAGCTATATCAGACATATAACCGGAGCCTGTGAGCAGTAATATCCGTAAGCCCTGACATAACGAAATTATTGGTTTCATTGTGACATTGCAGCAAGTATGTAGTTCTGTGAAACTCATTTTAACCAAGTCATCCACAATATAACAAGCGCTACTAAAAACACGACTCTTATATGTAACATTTTGCTTTTTCTTTCCATTTATTTCCATTCGATTTGCATGTACTTTGTAATTGATTACTGTATTATTAACAAACTGGGATGCATTTTCAATCAATTGAGCAATTCCAGCAAGTTCTTCCTTCGCGAACTCAATATGATTTAAGGCCAATACGCGAAATGATTGCGCTGCATAAAATTTGGCCTCTTGGGCCATCTTCGAAATGAAATCTTCCAGCAAATTGAAGACGCGAATTACAATACCATTGTCGGCAACCTTATACATATCAGTGATAACCTCAATCAATATTGCTATTGAATTGATTATCACATTGTCGCTTGGATGCGACGTGTTGTATTTAGTCGGTATTTTTTGTACGGCGTCTTCATTGTGCGCAGTATTTTTTACTGACGACAACCAAAGACTAAGTAATATTACAAGCAGCACAGCTTTTGATATGCATCCCATCGCAATAGATTAAACCCAAGTACTGTCAGAAATGCCGATTTGAGATTATTCACTGACAACCAGATTAGGGTGAACCAAAAGTTCTGTTTCTAAATATTGGTAATAAGCATGTTCACCAATAAATTCACAATTATATCAATTTTTCATATAATGCCGTCCGTAATATGTTGTATGAAGGTCCTGTGACTTAAAAAATATTTTTTGAGATGATAAATTACGAGCATTTAAGGTTCACTTTAATTAACTTTCCCTCGTTATTCTATTCTATTTTATGTATATGCATGTATGTATACGAGTCTTATCAGAAAAAGTCAACACTACATACAATTTGTATAGAAATTCAATATACCTACACGTACTCCTCTATATATTTATATTAAAATACACACATATATATACTACTCGCTACTGTACATATGTACGCATGTATATTCGTATATATGTATACATATATAAGCTGAAAATCCAAAACGATTATATCGCTATCAATAAGTGCTGGAAAGATGGCATTTTTAAATTGTTTTATTATACCCCTGAACCCATTTAAAATTTGTCAAAAAAAAGTCGCAACGGCCAAAAGTATGTAACAGAGAAGATGTATTACTAAGTTAGTTGAAGTTGAAGATAATTTATGAAGTGCCCTGTTATTTCCCCGTTTTTTTTGCGGAGATAACTCATGCTTTAGTACGGACGAGATATCACATCCGGGAGGATGCCCAACAAGGTTACAGCCTTCATGTATGGCAACTTGCACCACAATGCAATATTAGCATAAACAAAATAAACCAGTGAGAACACTGCGGGCGTAACCGACTGCGAAATACTCTGACAACAGTAATCTACCTACCAATTTTGGTAACTTTGGCGAAGATTGCGGGAGATTTAGTCGAAAAAATCTTTGGCGAAGGTTGCGAGTAATCTATCCACCAAGGTTGATAAATTTATATCTTAAGCTATCGGAGCGGAAATGGGTATGGTCCGCGTGGCAGAAAATATACATATACCGATCTTTGAAGAAGGCTACCAACAAGCTTTCTTGCAAGTATCGCAATGCCGATCTTTGAAAGCCGTCACCAACAATCCACGATTGAATTTGCTGACTTAATATTTAAAATTGTGCGAGACAATTAGCTTTATCAATTAACGATTATAGATTTTTTCGATTTCCTAGCTTTCTCCTGGACAAAAAAAACTCACAGACAGCGTCGCGTCCTCTTATACCAACGGAATAGGAGTATAAAAGCAGGAAATAACTGTTATCTTAGGCACACCGAAGATTACACACCCTTATAGATTGGAGTTAATCTGCTGACTTCCAAATTTCTTGTTCAAAATATTATGATTTTGTACTTTTTAAACAAATGTTATTTATAAAATTAAACTTTTCGTAATTTTAGAGTTGGAGTAACCAAACTAGGAACCCCATATTTCAACAAGAAAACATTGTATTAATTGTAGTATCAGAGTATTCCGTAGTGGGATATGGTCCATTTAAATAAAAATTATATTATATAGACATAGATGGACTGTTTATCCTGATCATATAAATAATTTATGGGGTCAGAGGTGCTTCATACTGCCTGTTTTATACCTATTCAAAACTTCAGTATACACTTTTTACTATTTATAAAAAGACACATGCATAGTTAATGAAACATATTCATTTATAACCTATAAATATAGACATGTGTATCGATATTTGACTCCGGTTTATTTATGTTATGTCTGTACATACATATGTGTTTATATATGAGTATCCTCTTTCCAATTTGATTGCTACGCATACAAATTCTTCATTATTAAATGCGCAATGAATAAACATTAACTAAATAATGTCATTTTCTCGACTTAGTCACGCAGGTTAAGGGTTATTATTATACACATATATTTAGAAGCGAAGCACACACATACACACACACACATACAAATGCACTTAAAGCTACGCAAAGCATGTGAAACAAGCAAAAAAACGACAGCAATATTAATCACAATCGCTTCAAAAATGCAAGCGACGGCAACAATGCATTAATATGTATGTACATATGCATGTGTGCATATACATCTTTATCAAGGATGTTGGCTAAGTGCTCAGTGGCGCCAAGCTTGTAAATTCATATGTACACACTTGCAAACGTACGTATTACGTATTGGTGTATATTTGTTGCTGCTCACTCATAAGATTATTAAAATCTCTTATTGCTTTTCGCTTTTGTACATATATACAGCTAGCTATATATGCCTTGATGAATTAATGCTTTTACATAAGCAACCAAGTTCACTTCCTTGCATATATACATAAGTTCTACACTTGACAGTCCAATAAGGATAAGGTCCCAACACAGGTTCATTTGTATATACATGTCCATTTATTTCGTTTGACCGTATGTACATATAGGTAGGTATATACATATGTAAAAGCACGAGCTTAATGCTAGTTTATTTGGTATTAAGACTTACATTTCAACACTTTTAATTTTAATGGAATTTTCATAGAATGACAAACAACATTTAATAAAAAACAAAAAAACACTATACGCGGTTAAATATAAAAGTCGACTGAAAGGAATCGCGTGGTCAAAAGTAGCTTTGCATTAAAAGTAAATTTAAAGCTGGCGATAGTAGCTTTTAAAGCTTTAATTCCTCGGAAGTGAACTGTGAAAGTGAGCAGCTTCAACCAACACACGGGCGGAACTGAAATTTTTAAAAATTTGTGTGTGTACCTTTGAGATTTATCACCTTTGTACAAAACACACACATGCATACACATAAATATGTATATATTTATAAAACAATATATGTACTCATTGTATGTAAACATATGCATACTCATATTGCTAGGCTAGACTACAAAAGTACATACGAATGTATGAATGTAAATACACAAATATAGATATATATATATGTATACTCCAAAATAGATTTAAGCGTTAAGTGTACAGCCATGTTAAACACACTATAATGAGTTAACAGAATCTGTTAGAGATGAAGTTGGAGTAAAAGCTGTTCACACCGGCTGCAGTGTCAGCTGTAATAAACAGCTGATTTCTTCTTGCGCTGCGTCTCCAGAAAATAGTTATAGATACTATAGGTCAGGAGCTCATCAACGAGAGGACGAGAAGGAGATGTCGGCTATGAAACATCTGATTGAGCAATGTCGAATCATTCTACATATAAATGCATTTACAAATACTGAAGTATAAAAATATGTTATTAATAGAAAAAAAATAAAGTTAAATGTGAAGACCTGACGAACTTAGGTCTGGTTCAATGTGACATTTTTAAATTTATATTCAACGACAAACAAAAAATAACTGTTAGTTGATCAAATGCATACCTGATAAAAAAAATCGGAACTACTAACATATAACAAATGCTCTCCCAAATCGACATACAACTTGCCGATATTTTTTTACACGGGCCGTCCCTCGCTGTCTATTTCACAATGGGACAACTGCGTCTGGTGAAATACCATTCCGGTATAAATAGTCTATAACGTTGTCGATAAATGCTTAATCGATTTGGCATGCATACACACATGCGTTTTGGGTATGGTTAATGTGTGTACTTTTCAAATCAGCTAAATCATGGCGTAATTATGCAAGGTCGTCTCAAGGTAAATTACCAATATTAACAGTCGTAAAACTGAGGTTCTGGAGGTGGAATCAGCTCAATGCTTCTAATAATTAAATATCTGAAAAATTCTGGCAAAAGAATTTAATTGTACTATGATTAAGTTATTAATCAATTATCATACCATCTCTTTCGCACTTTATTATGGCTAGTATCACACAAAGATGCTTCCGCAAACCTGTGTAATTGCACCATGGTCAAAAGTGTGCCTAGTGGGAGTTAAGTGCTTTGATCGCAAGCTGAGCACTTGGGGTCAGTTAGGGCCGATATCTTTGTATTCTTTAGTGAATGTTTGAAAAGTATTTCTTAATATGATTTACATGCCATAGCATAAACAATGGAGCTCATACCTCTCCATTATACTATTTTAATTATTGTATTTAATTGTGTAATTCTTGTATGCTTATAAAATTGGGAGTTCACGCTTGTGCGTCCTTCATTATTAATTCGGGCTGTTCTTTATATAATACATGAATTTTTGTGGTTTGAGAGCTCGGGAATTTCTTTTTATAGAGAGATATAAAATCCTAATATGGGTGTTTACTCTTTTAAAGGGGTAAGTAATAATTTCTCCGAAAAGGACTTTTGTCTAATATAACCCCTAAATGAGTCACTTTATTTTCGCAACGGAATTATACTATTTGACTTTAGCAAGAAGCAACTAAACGGTTTGGGTTAAAGATATGCTTTCTCATTGAGATTATAAACTCTTATCGGGTTAACTCTCCCTATTGGTACAAACTAGGGACGAAGTGTAAATTTCGAGTATGTTGGATACAAAGTACGTCTAAGATCGGCATAAATATATTTTCGGTCACGAAATCTACCACCAACTCCGATTGGTATTAGACTGGTATTAGCAGTCGGCGAGTACAAATAAATATATTGTATTTACTATTTATAAAAAGCATTTAGAAGACCTTTCCATCACTTAAAATGGAGCTTTCCGAAGCCGTGTTACCAAAAGGTAGACCTGTGTATTGATTGTGGGCATTGCATGCCAGTCCGTATAAACGCAATTTTTGTAACTCTTCAGGCCAGATATTTAAAATTGTTTACTATATATTAACATTAAAGTTTTAAAGTCACATAATTGACCTTTAGTCAGAAAGTCATAAAATAAATATTCTAGTTCGTGCATGGAATAAACAGATAGAGTCAATTTCAGGTAAGTTAATGCTTTGTTATGCATATTCGGAAAAAGCGATAAAATAATGTACGTATTTTCCTTATACCGGATTCAAACAATTTTAAATCAAGTCACTCCATAGTTTGTTAGACATGTGTTTCACTAAATATATTACTATTAATATTAGCTAATATAGGTTAAAGAAAGAGTATAGATAACAATCATCAGCTTGTAGGATTCAGCTGTTAATTCTTACAACTCCATAAAACATAAGCCACAATGAGCTTTAAGCTCAATTGATTTTTGTTTCGCATCGGTAAGCCCCAATTGTTCTCGAAAACGCAGCTTTTCTGACATTTTAAAATATATTTAGGTTTATTGGGTCAATGGCAGTGCGTTTGCGAAACGTCTTTTTTAAGTATAAAAAGGTTCATAACCAGTGATGCAAAATGAGGTGAAGTGAAGAAACATTAATTGGAAAATGCTTACTAATATTTCCCTTCAGCATAGGGAATGCCATGCATATGTAGATCACACATTATGGTAGCCCTGCTGTCATCAAATTACATTTTAATTTTAACTGGTTTGGTTCAGTGCTTGATAATTATATAACCAAAACCCATCTCATAATACTTATCTAAGCTTTTATGTATGTTTAGGGGATGACAACACTGGCACGGAAAGGTTATTATCTTTAATATCATATAAAATGTGAACAGCTTTCATACATTTAAAATTTTAATTAAACTATTTCTTGGACAATGAAATTTTTTGCCTTTTATTATTCGTACAGCAACAATATTGCAATATTCATTAAAGCCGAGTAACACCTTCCTTAATTGAAACATTTTTCCGTTTCGCCATAGTATTAATAAAATCAACAGCTTTGTAGAGTTAGGGTATCCAAAATTTCCTGACTTCACGTTTGTTTTCATTATTGTCCACATCTCTGCTTGTTGGCTACCAGCATCGTTCTTTTGAAGTTACATTTTAGTTGATTGAGTAAGTGGATTAACCTCATCGTGTTCAAGGACATATTCCCTGCTGTCGACAAGTATTCATAAATGAGAATTGCAAAATAAGTTTTCCAAATGGCTCAAAAGACATGATCATAGGTCATAATATAAAATGTTAATTTTATATGTCTATTAATTCAGTTATTCATTTTAATGTATCAAACTTTTAATATAAATATACAAATATAGAGCAAATCCGGTTTCTACGAACACTCCTCTTGGCTTTTTCGGACACAGCGTGCCACTTTGCGCTTGAAATCAGTGTAGGATTCTCTCCATTCCTTGGCGGCATCAACATTTGCTGGGGACTCATCATTGGGATCCGCTAACATTGATATCACGGATATCAAAATAGTTTCCACTGTGTGCACCGGGAGCCAACGCTCTGATGCTTTTTCGTAGCCCCACTTATCATCTCCCGGCTCATGTAAAATGGAAATACAGACATCACCATTCTTTTCAATATTTGGATGCCAGATTTCCGTAACAAACTTCATTCGAGGTGGGCGCAGGGGGTACTCCTTAGGAAAGTATAAATGCGCTTTGAAGAAACCTCCTTCACTGTTGATAAGAAAGAAAAAAGATACTAATATTAAAATAAATTTTTACTCAATAGGCGCACGTCGAGCGCAATGTTAAGATTTAAGTATAAGTTCGCGCCTATACTTTTATTAATCGAAAAATAAGTGTTGTAGTCGATAGTGTTCTAGCAGATTAGAAGATGTTCGTAGTATATATCAAACAAAACATCACGAAAAGAGTGCATCAACACTGTTGGAAATGAATTCTTAAATAATTGTAGCTTGTTTTCCGATGTATATAATGTTAAATTACATTATATTGGTAAATCTATGCAAACTATGCGATAACATTTATACAATTGGTACGATTGTACCAAAAGTATTAAACTTTTAATCAAGTACTTTATTTCTTAACGGTGCTGTAGAATTTTGTTAAGAGGTGATTTCAGTACTTGGAGTTTTAAATAGATATGCTCGAAACTGTTTATGAATCGATACTTTCGACAGGGAAGAGGCATCAGTCAAATAAAATAAAATTGATTCGCGTACAGCGTACGAAAACTAAATTCTAAACCTTACATGAGATGGACGTCTTTATGTAGACCAGACCGGACAAACACGTCTAGACCAAATTGGCTATTATTACTGATCAAGCGTATCTCGATGCTGTTTCCTTCACAAAACTATAATAAGCTTTTTACCTCGTTTTGATGGGCACATCAACTAGTAAAAATTATTACAAACTATAAGTTTCGCAATAACAAAAAGAAAAAATTTCTTCGAAGAATATTTACTATGCTTGCATTAACAATAGCAACATCATGAAACGGAAAATATTTTTTCCTAAAAATTTGACTATATATTCACGGTACAGATAATTTTAGTTCAAACATTGATATTGGAATAGTGGACGACAAAAAAGCATCATCAACCCCAATAATTTTTTTTGTTGCAAAGCTGTTTTAAGCGTAACAGGTAAGAAGTTTCGCTTATGGGAAAGACCCATGATAATCATTCAACCCGCCAACCTTACCTTATCTGAATAATACAGTAGTCCAATCCATAATATAATAATAAGGAAACAAAACTAATCGAAAACAGAGCACATACGTTGAAAAACAAAATAAGTTGGTAAAACGAACAACAGATCAATTCGATTGCCTACCAATATATTGCCCCTGGCATCTTGAAACTAATTGAGGGAGCAAAATTAATGCTTAGAAATGAGATGTGTTCATTGCTGTATTGTATTGTAAGAAACATATTTATATATATAATTACTGTAATAAACCTACTAAAGTGTATCTGGTGGTCCAATTATTAGGACTTCCCAACGGAATATATCATTTTCATCAATTAATCCAGCTGAGAAACCTTCTACTGGGTTTTTATTTAGTTCTGAAATAAAGGAATGGTAAGAATTTTGTAATGTTAAAATATATGCATTCATCTATGTTGTTTCTAAAACTGATTAAACTTATATATAGATTGTAAAAAACATGTCAGTCTGATTTTATAAGATTTATAAACATTTTTCCTTACCCTTACTAATTTAACCTTGTCTACCAATTTTAAACACACCTGTTCCTTTGGCAGCCCGAAAATTACATTCTCTTGCGAAGCGTAGGATGCACGCTTGAATTTCAAGTATACACTAAGCCTTACATTGCGTGAACTCCCAAATGGTAGAGAGATTAATTTGGGCAACTCAGTTGCTCGCACGCAAGTCCCTGTGTCCAGTTCATGTGAGCAAAGGGTTCGGCACAATTACATGCTACTTTCAGGTCTTGGCACCCACTCACGAGGACATCAAAAGCCTTTAGATATCTTCCTAGACTCACCCAACTTATTAATAACGAATTTCATCTGTGATCGTTTTTTTTTTTAGGATGAGATCTTTTGATTTTTGTTTTTCAATTAGGTTCTTTGGAAGAGAGTGGTTTAAATTAATTTAACGTTCATTAGAAGTAGACAAAGAAGTTAAGTATTTTATTGAAAAGAGTCATCAAATCGGTGTGACGTTCAGCAGAGGTAGACAAAGACACAAAACAAAAACCTTAGCGATGTAAACATTTTGTATACATATTTCGTCTGCACGCAGTGTTATGTATCTTTTGATAGTCAGTCGAAAAGACGTTTTCAAAAACATATTTTGATTAAATTAAATCAAAAAATTTGTTTTTCATATTTTTCATATTAAGTACAATCAAGAAAATACGAGTCGAATTCGACGGATCGACGGGTTTTACGTGTTTACGCAAAAAATTCTGGATGGACTTACTCTTGACTTTATCTACGTGAAAAAGCCTTTCACATAACTCATCTTTCGACTGATGGTTACCAAACGCAGCTAAATGAAATAGTAGTCTGTGAGAAATACATTAACTGTAGAAAAATAAATAAATAGAAACAGCTTGCAACGGACAGTCAATCCCTGCTATTGATGCTGATCAGAAACATATATAATGATATATACCTTATGGGAACGTACAAGTCCCTGGTACGATACAAACTTCACGACAAAAGTATAATACTCGTTGTGCAAGGGTATTCAATGCAAACAGATAATCCTCTTTCGATAGTGGCTATGGAAGCTACATGGTTTAAATGTTCGATACTGATGCGTTTACTTCCCCAAATATTATGAAGCATTTCAACACGCATGGGGATATCTTTATAAATATATCAATTGCTTATAGAATCATCATCTTTCGCTGTCCTATATCAGCTAATTGATATACAAGTGCGACTCGGCCGATTCCAATGCGTGGATATATACCGACTGGAACATTTTATCAATATCGATACAAAGTTGAGAGAACATTGTGAATAGAAGCAGACAGATGGACATAATACATAGAGGTACATATGCTGACTCGTCGGCAAGTCGAGCATACATATATACATATATATACCTACATACTTAGACACATATGTGCTCCTGCTGTCTCTTTCAATGTCTTACACATTTCGTGACTAACTTATGATAGTTTTTTTGTTGTACATAATTACATATACATATACATATACATATATATATACATATATATATTTATATAGAAATACGTAGAATACGCACACTTTAACATAATTAGTTGTCAACGAAATGTGGTCCAACCAAATAAATGTGGTGAGGCAGACTTCTTCTCTGCATACATACATAAGTACATACGTGTATGCATATGTATATGTATGTATGTATGAACAACACGCTTGTTGTACTAATACCTGCAATTGGCCCTTGTGTTCCTGATATTTTTGCATATGCACATACATATGTATTTGTATGTACCTTTCTTAAATATGTATATACACAATTACGTATGTATATTCATATGGACATATTAGACATGTGTAACACATACCTGCCAATTGCTTTTTCAACAGCAATGATGATTGAAGCTCGGACATTTTGACTTTGTTTCTGGAATATTTTAATCGAATAAAGCACACATAAGTTACACAATTGAAAAAATTTACTTTAGTACCGCGATCTGCTTCGATGGAAAAAATGTATTTTATCTCATACGAAAGCCGACAATGTACTTTTTTCACTCTTTACAGACGAAACAAAGTAATTTACTGAAACAAAATGAAATTAAAACTATCATATGAACTAAAATGATTCAGTTCACGAAACGATTGAAATGAAACAAATTTCTTAACCACACATCGACTTCTGATTCAGCCTCAGCATTGTGAAATACGTGCGTCAGCTTAGGTAATAATTATTTTCAATTCCAAAGAAAATAAGATATAATAAGACTTCATTTGAATATTTCAAAAATAGTTTGGATGTTAGTTGGAAGAATCGTCAACTTAAAATTGTCTCACTTTTTTCAAAATATTTTATTGATGCTAAGAAAATATTGTAACCAATATGAGTTTTCTCTTTTACTCTCTGGATGTTTAATTAGAATCTTAAGACGGAATTTATTTTAATCTAATTATACATCTATGCGAATAACTTTTATTAACATATTTTTGCATATTACTTCATAATTTATTAATAATTATATTATTTGTTTGGTCATGCAGTAAAATTACAAAAGTTGTAATAAATTGAAAATATTCAAAGAGGTCTTATGGTGGTGTGATCTACAAGGTATCTTTCTTAATATCAATTAAGAGTTCTGATCAATATCAATTTTAATAAAGGTTCGTTGGGTTTTGCAGTACCAAAAACTCTTTTTGTCACAGTCAAAATACAGTTTGAATCTTTCGGTCCATCACTAATAGTAGTTGGCATTCACTGCGAAAATGTAAACAAACCCGTTGTTAAGAATTAAAATTACGGTAAAAAAAAATTGCCGACAATGAAAATATATAAAATTAAAAATCTAAAAATTTAAAACAATATAAAATAAAATTAAATCGCATTGCGTTGACTCTTGATTTAAAAAATATACAAAAAATGATTTCAATTGAAAGAATTTAGTATTAAGACGTATTGTCATGGTCAATGTGGTCTCCACAAGTCGTCAGGCTCGATGCACATAGTTCACAACAGCTGTAACTGATGGTGATACTGATGCCACCTATATGAATAGTGTTTCACATCTTTGGAAAATTCCCATTCGTTCCGCAAGACTTAAATCGGTGATCCACCTTTAATGAGACAATTAATCTCGCCTGGTCAACAACTTTTGCGTTTTATTGCAATCAAGATACCTGACTAAACTGCGAAACGATATTTATATGTGAAGCAAATTTAAATGCTTGAGCCATTTATGTTAATAGGCAATATATATCTAAACTATTTTAAACTAATAACAAAATAAAGAAAAATATTTTAAGTTAATAATTCAACATAAGTGCTTTAGTGCACTGTCAAACAAATAAAAATTTAAATGTAACTAAATTCGATATTAGAGAAATAGTTGAAAATGCTTAAGGCCCAGCTTGCAGGAAAACCTTTTTTAAAAGTTAATTTGACATGATGCTCGCAAGAGAAAAAATTCTTTTTGAATAGCGTATTTATTATGCTACCTGATAGATCTATTGTACACGCTTCCTGCACGAATGCGATAATCTCCATCGGGTTGAGGGTCACTTTCTCTTCCAAGACATATTTCCCCAATATACTACATCTTTTTGATTAATTCTTCCCCATTATCACAAAGCCAACTAGATTAGTAAGCAGGTCTTTTAAACTACAGTGGTCTGTTAAGATACCGGTATTGTAGGACCGCTCTTTCCTATGTCTACTTGCTTAAATTGACTATACCCATGTTTTGATAGTTCCGTATTAAATTAAAGTCTGAACAGTCTGTACTTACCCAGCCTGTTCTCTGGTGGGTGACGTATCCATCTGTGTTCCCTTTTTATGCTGTGTGTTTTCATAGGTTGGACTTCATCTAATGATGTTCTCTCTTAGTACTCATGTGAACTACTATATTTTGCTCAAATATCTAGTCGGTTGTCACTTCGTATCTGTGATACTTACTAAATGTGGATATTTACCAGACCATACAGGGTACTTCACTGCCAACCCAAAGTACTTACCATTTTGTTCTCTCAAATCTCTCCTAATAGATAGACTCCTAGACTCCTAGCTGCTTTGATCGAGAACTTCAATTTAGCTAACTAAGAGTTACAAAAGGTAAGTCCAGCCCAGATTTCCGAACCCTAACACTGATGTCACCCTTTGCGTACGTCTGCCAAATTTGCTTTACCGAATAGAGTTAGACAGCTGTAAGATTCCCTGTAAACTCGAATATATCTATAAATATATATAATATCCATTTTTCGATGCATACTTTATATAATGCCGGTTATATCAAAGTTCCTGTCTGAATTTTGGGTATCGAAGCAACTAAACAGAGCGGTAAATTTAGCACTGGAAATGTTCCACTCCAAGGGGTCCGCAGTGACAACGTTTTTGGAAACACAACAAGCATTTGATCTAGTTTGTTGGATTACCCTCAAAAATCCATTGAATGCTCAATCCTCAAGTTAAAAAAAAGAAGTTCAAATATAATTCTGGATGCTTGCAGAATTCGAAGCTAGGAGATAACGCTACGTTGTATCAACATCAATATATCATAGGGTCACTAAATACTCTTGTAAAACACACACTTTTAAAGCAAGGCTATCGATGTGCTGCACGTAATGAGGCTTGCTTAAATTGTGCATATAATTAATTACCTCTGTCCCAAAGTAAGTTTGTGTACTTCAATATGCGCTACAAAATATGACTTTTTTTCAACTAAAAGCTAATTTCGCATCGAATCGTCTAAATCTATCTATTAGTCAATTATGGAAAAGGATTTTGCGTCACGCCCGCGAAGATTGTCAATTTTATAATACAATGTACTTCAAAAAGTAAATCTACTTAAGTGAATACGATATTTTATCCGAAGAATAGTGCATCTTTTGTTGGCTGTCAAAAAAAAAAATTGAAAACTTTGAGCGATTAAGCTAGTTATCCATTAAGGATTTCTCTAATCAGATGCATTTCTTCATTTTAGAAAACATTTCCATTTAAATATTATTTTTTGTAACCTTTCCTGGAATTATTTGGATTTCAGATGCGAAAAGGGAAAACAGCAAAAGAAGTACCTTCGTGCGAATCGGTCACCTTGTAGACCGGAGGCCGAGTTTGCCGTAATTGTTCTACTTTTATCTCGCGTATTTAGTACGATAATTAAAATTCTGATTGACTTTAAAAATTTATGCATGTATTTGTTTTCTGTTAAAGTGTAAAATCGCATTGTCATACTCAACGGACATGTTCATTGGCTCAGCAATAATATTTTAGGCTTTAAGGGATCAAATATTTTTAAATTTAAATGATAGTGAATGAAGTGAATTTGTCTTAAATTTCTATCAAATATGTTTAAGGAATAACATTACTTTTAAATGTAAGTCTGAAGTATTGCTATGCAATACTTACTACTATTTACATTTTTATATACATAAGTTCCATGTTGTGAAAAATCTTGTACATTAAGATAGGATAATATTATATTTTAAGGGAGAAGACCATGCTTAAAAACTGTTCGTAGTGGATTGTGATGACGCCATCCATGTCGGTATCATGTTGTCTGAAGGCTGTAGTTAACGTCTGCAATTGAAAAAATGAATTTTACGTTAAGTGGTTTATCTGAAAGTATATAATTATTACTACACTGATACATAAATTAATCTTAAACTTGGTGGCTTAATTAAACGGGCAGACTGGTGGCTCTAATCAGTAAAATTGTGCCAAATAATTGGGTTTTACTCTAGCTATAATTTTCTATTGACGGACGGACTGGAAGCCACAGAGGCGGGCGTGACTGCTCTCGGAAAATTTATATGCCAATCTTTAAAATTTGTTTACTCCAGCTTTTAGATTGGGGAGCTTGAAGACTATAGATTTGCATTTATACATGTTATGAATTTCGGAGCCCCACCCAGGACAGACGGACTATCGGTAGACAAGTGTAAGCACAGCTGGAAAAGACTTATGTTTGCTTTAATTATAAAAATGTGACATTCAATCAATTACTCACATAGAGGACAATACAACATTGTATAAAATCATCAAAAAGTATGGTGCCTCGGCCAAAACGATCAAATTTACGGAGCAAGACTTCCACTAAATGGTCAGAGAGCCGATATCCAAAGGAAGTAAGAGCCGTTTTAAGTTCTTGCTTATCAATATTGCCAGAATTATCACGATCAAATGACCGAAAACAACTCTGCCAATCTGTTACATATTTCCAAAGAGCTCCAAAATCTTGAAAAGACACAGTTCCTCTATTCTCGCGATCAAACATTCCGATCATAAGTCGGACTGTTTCCGGGTTGAAAGCAGACCACGTGCCATTGGAGAGGGCCACCTGGAGTTCGTCTGCTGAAATATGACCGCTTCTGTCCTTATCAACTCTACAATAATACACATAAAAATAACCATCAATCAATTTGTAGAAATTTACTGCGCTTTGTACTTATTTTTTTCGAATATTTATATGTTGTGCGTATTGTATAAATGTGAGAATAATTAATGTATGAATGTGTGCGCGTATGTAACAAAAAAGTATAAAATAAATGAAATTAAAATAAAAATTAAATATATTTAAATATTAATAAAACGAAAAGCAAATATTTAATAATTTTCTTGGGGTATTTAAATGCAAAATGGTCCAACATTTGTTACTGGAACTTGGGAAAAATTATTAGTATGAATTAGCAGAACCACAAATGCACGCATGTTATTTACAAGACAATACGTTTAAAAATTTGTTCCATATTATATTAATAGAGGACCCTGAATTAATACATGATAAAATCTATTGTGTTATTACAGATTACTCGAAAAGGTTCATTCAAAGAATAATTAGTAGGACAATAAATAAACGGTCACTGTTCAGCTAGGTAACAGAAAATTTGAAATAACCAAAATTTGTGTTTCGTGAATTAAGCTTGCTTTTCAAAATGAATAACAAAACAAAAATGTTAGATAAGATTATTAAAAACAAAAGGAAATGGTATGCAATTGAATAAAATTTCAATTTACGTGATAAGCGCAACAAATGTTTACAACTTCGCATTTAATACCATTGCAGGGGATATTATAATTTTCTAGATAAGTCTATAAGTAAAAATACATATTCACCCCTATTTTTAATGTTAATATAACACTAAGCTCTAGCGTTTATAATATTAACACTTATCTAAAATAGAGCTCAAGAAATTTTTTTATATTGTGAAATATGTTTTTATGTTCAGTTTTCCAAGTCTTGTTTCGATCTTAATATGTGCCTATATGAATGACGCATAAAACCGTTTCCCTAGCTTAAATTATGTTTCAATTATCTTTATTTGTCATTCTTTCATATCCCATCCTTCGCTCAGACAGAAATAACTTATTTTGGGGAATGGCCCCCGAGCGTGTATGACAACATGCGTGTTAAAAAAAATATATATATCACTACACCGATTACAATAGACAACACACAGGACACACATTTGTATGTTTGTCAGTATATCAGCACATACCTTTGAAATACATCCCAAAGAAACGATTGATCAGGCATTCCACTTTGATGGTACGACATATTCGATAAAAACAAATTAATAAAGTCTGAACACTTGATTTTTATCAAAATCCAGATGGTAGTAATTTAATACTAAACTATGAATCACAGACTAAATAAGTGATGGATCTGCTATTGAATTGACATATCGATAGTTACTAATCGAATTTACTGAATGCATATAGAAACTTATACTATATGGTATTTACCGGCTTCGCTCGGGTCCCATGTTTTTCTGAAAGTTGACAATTAATTACACATTTCCTAACTGGTTTTCAATAATTGTAAAAATTATTGTTCAGAAGTGGCTTGTCTTATTTTGAAAGAAGTTCGTGCAAAAGACAACGATACATTTTTTGATGAGAGTCTGTTGCGTGATACGGAAAGAATACAACACATGAAAAACATTTTAAAGTGAAGAGATTGCTTGTCTAATTAAAATTTCAATTTATTTTTTCTTCGCATTATTGTTTCTCATACTTCATGTTTTTTTTTGTTTTTGTCTGTGGACAAATTGTTAATGTAAAAATACTGAGTGCAATTAGGGGGAGAAGGAACACTCATTGGAAACGAATTTATGTCTCGGAAACAGCATTTATCGATATCAAATGAAAGAGCCTACATCTTTGAAATGATTACACATGTGAATAGCCCATAATAAGCTTAGGCTCTGCATAGAGTTTCGATTTTTAGATACCCGATAGTCGTGTACATCACTATTCAATTAGTATTTAATTACAAGACTGATTTGAGTGATGTATTTATGTGTGTACATTATGGGTTTATTTATCATAACCGGCGACCATGTGTAGCCGATTGAAAATTGAATTGTGTTGGGCGGTGCCAAATTTACAGACTTGTAAATAAATACAAAGATACACATTTTTTTGGGATCAAAATGGTACACAAAATAATATGATATTTAAAATGTTACTAATATTACCATATTTCAGCGCCACTTTTATATGTGCTTCCTAAGTTTTACGGCTGTCTCTACGCTTTTCTACATATTACATGAACGACCTCACTGGGACTATATGGAATCATCCGAATCCAACACTGGACACAATGAAATGTAAGTATCCGCGCGGTCTTACGAATACTTAAAGTATATATGTACTTTAGTTTTTAAAAATTTTGGATTGTAAAAGTTGTCATAGATGGTCACAACGTAGCCCAATTGCTCTTTACTTTAATCGATTAAAATATTGAATCAAATATTCTTTAATATATAAACAATACTGCAGAAATATAAAAATAAATTAGAATCTTAGAATTAAATAGTAACACATGTTTATGGATATATTTCCGAATATGAGATTTTTTTTCGGCTTAGATGTCTTTGAAGATAAAAAAGGTTTCCAATAAGAACTCGACTTTTGACTGATTCTTCCTAGGATAGAATTGTTGTGCTAGAAATTTAAATCTTTCCGAAAAACAAACTGTTTGATACTTAGCGTTGTGAATGCATTTAGTGATTTTAAAATTTCGACGCATATTGTTTTGATATTGTTTACTGATTCAAATTGATTAATATTTTCATTTGCTTTATTTTCAATATTTTAAATAGGCATCACAAAAACACCATACACATCGTTGCAGTTGCCTGTGGCCAGCGAGCTCAAGAGACTCTAGTTATGATAAAGTCAGCTATCCTTTTTAATTATTATCAAGAATACCTCAAGTTCATAGTATTTACAGAAGATCCATTAACTGGTATATTAAGGGAGAAACTGACAGACTGGCGTGATTTATACCCGCAACTGTTTGACTTCGAGCTTTTGCCATTAAAGTTTCCAAACAAAAGTGAAACGGAGTGGAAAAACCTTTTTAAACCATGTGCAGCACAACGCCTATTTTTGCCGGTAAGTAGCATGTTACACACAGTCAATAAGTGATTTGGTTTAGCATAGAATGTTTATTTGCAACGTAAAATCTTTTCTTTTTTTATATAACTGTAGAATATAAATCGGAAAATATAATGTCATAAAATAATGCTGTGATTGTCGGCAAATAGCTATAAAAATTAGAGCAGAAAATCGAATAAACGCATTATAAAATATATCCACTAAATGATTGAAGCCAATAAAATTGAATTCAGATTTAAGTAACTTTTTAATTTTTGACACCTGGTAGACATTAATAGTTAAATACAGAGCGTTGCAGTCGAAGGATTTATCATCTCAGAAAAATTTAAATAATTTTCTTCATTTTAAGAAAAGAAAATAGAATCGGTAATTGTGATTTTTTTTTATTTTTATTAAATTAGTATCACTCCACATATCCCAGAAATAATTTCATTGCTAAGATTTTGAATTCAACTCAGAAAAAGTAATATTTGCATTTTAATTCAAGTCTCTATTGACCGATGTCGACTCGCTGCTGTACGTGGATACGGATATTTTATTTTTATCTCCGATTTCCGATATATGGCAGTTCTTTGGAAAATTTAACGAGAGTCAAATTGCTGCATTAGCGCCGGAGCACGAAAATGAAAATATTGGATGGTACAACCGCTTTGCACGTCATCCGTTCTATGGCCGACTTGGAGTTAACTCTGGAGTTATGCTGATGAATCTTACACGCATGCGAAAATTCAATTGGGAACATCATGTATTTCCTATTTATAAGGAGTTTAAGCTACGTATTACCTGGGGCGACCAAGACATTATAAATATTCTGTTTTATTATCATCCCGACAAACTCCATATAATGCCATGCGAATATAACTATCGTCCAGATCACTGCATGTATATGAGTATTTGCAATACTTCTCATTCTGGAATAAAGTTAATACATGGTAATAGAGGATATTTTCATTCTAATAAGCAACCATTATTTAAAACAATTTATGGTGCAATTGAAAGTTATCAATTTAGTTCTAATGTATACACCGATTTTCTGTTGCCGCTGCGCTCAGCATTAATTGCGCAACATATTAATGAATCTAGTTGTGGAAAAATCTCAAGTGATATTCTTTTAGTGGCGAACAGTCTCTTCGATAATAAATATTAGGCTCTATAAGTTAAGGTCAAAACGCGTAAGGGAACATGGTATTTATAAACAAACCGATTGCATTATAAAATCTTTTGTATATATTTAAAAGTTTTGTTATAACAAAAAAAAAATCGGTATACATTTCATTATTTTATTTACAATATATATATTTGCAAATCTACGGCCAGCCTATAAGACGGATTTAATATTTTAGAACAATTTGCAGAAAACAAATGACCTTATAGAAAGTTGTATACTTCCTGTTAACAAATAACGCTTTTGAAGCCAGAGAGAATTGTGAAATACAATGACGACTGAGTGAAAGCGTGAAGCGTGTGTACATATCAATTTAAAGTCTTATGTTTAAAATGAATGATTCAAAAATCACAAAAATCGATCCTTTAGCAAAAAGACGGATTCAAGTTTCATCCAGAATTGCTTTTAAGATGATAGCTAGTTGTGATCAAGATTTATTATAGACCTTCGATGTCTTGGTTACTCACATATTTATCGCCTCCTGTAAAAAATTTTGAATACAAAACTCTTTCTTGTACCTGTTTTATTTAGTGGCCACCATTGTATATATACTAGCTTAAAAATCTCAACAGCTGTGTAGTTGTTAACTAGTAAGATTCATTCTTGTCTCGTTTATAAAATTATAACGTCTTCAAGACAAAGTTTTAAAATATAAGAATACAATAAGAACAATAAAAATATATTTTCAATATTGTCCTACGCTTAATATTGACGTATCCTTGTAGTTTAGAGTTGACCTCGTTTTTTTCCATAATGCTTCCTAAAGCGACCAGAGCTGTTCTACATATATTGGTCACAGATCCGATTTGCTGTCTTGTCAGACAGAATCTTTTTCTTTTTAATTCATTCTTTAATTTTTGCAGGATCTAACAGAGCACACAGAAGTGATCGGGGTGGTTAAGGATGTTGCTGAACTTACACCGGTCAGCGTTTACGATTATGTTGCCGGCAATATGTACCTTGTACCTCGTCTTGTAAAAAGTTAAAACAACTAATTTAAGTTATTAGGTGAAAGAAAAGAAGTTCGGATGCGATAATATTGGTCAACAAAGCGCTTTCAGGCTCTTTTTCTCTGCTGTATTCTGAGCTTTAAATACCGTTGAATATTAACTGTCCCAATCGAATTATAGTTGAGAAAAATTTTAAACGCCAAATATGTGTTTATAAATATATTAATTTGTACTTGTAATAGTAGTGGTAATAGTAAAAGTTATTTGTGTGTGCTTATTAACTCTCTGAATGCATTTCTGTTTTCAAAATAATGAGACTAAACTGCTCAGCTTGGTTATAGTTTTAACTTTTGTTTGAATCTTGAATTTTGAACCAATGATTGTGTTTTGCAAAACGCCAATATAAGTCAAACAACCCTATCACCCAAAAGCACATTTAAATTTCTACTAATAACTAGTAATAAAGGCAATTTAGCTCGTTAAATATACTTCACTCAAAGCTTTTACTCCGTCATCTCATGCCAGTTCAGACATTCAACCAGTACTACGAGTTTTGAACTTCTCCCCCCCAATGCGAGGCTCTTTAAATCCTCTTAATTACGGAACGTATTTTACTAGACGAACACGATTGAATGAAAGGCCTATAGAAGCAGTTTTCCCAAAAAATTCGGGATTGTTGGCGTTAGATTGGACTGGAAAATCGAACACAGTTCAGAAAGTGCAATTAAAATAAAAAATATATATATATATATATATATATCCGAAGCGCATTTAAATTTGTTTAAGACTCATTTACCAGAACAACGATCAATACGTAATCGAAAACCGGTAAAAAGTTTGGAAAAATCAGACACTACCGGAATTCTAGTACCTTATATAACAGAATCGAAATCGTTACTTAAATTCATTTCGGTTTGACACCCTGGTTAAAATGAGGGGATATTTGCACATATATGTAGATATACCATATAAGTTTGGCGTACATCCATACTTACATCCATATTTCCATGAATTTGTGTTGAAGAACATTTCTTTACTTTTTTTTTTGACAATCAAAACGTTAACTTGAATGTTTTAAGTTTTAATACATTTGTTTTTACCGGCATCGATTTCAGGCTTCTTTTGGTTTTCTTGAATGCTTATGGCAACCCTTTTTCTGAGCAGGCAGCGATCCGATAGCCTTTCACGCATGTTCTGATTGCAACTGATTGGCTGAAGGCTGCTTATTAATATAGTAATGCGTCCATTTTTATGGGATGAGAATGATTGTGTATTTGCAAATTTTTGCACCAAAAAGGTCAATAATTCCTGAGCTACAGCTGCCATTCCACGAAAACCTAGAAAATACCTTTACCACGTTTTTTAAGTCCATCCAATTGACCAACTGAAATATGCGCGTACATTAATTGTATGTGCATATGTTTGTATTTGTGTGTGTACGTGCACAATAAAGTATGGAATCGGAAATGCACAAATACTCAATACACATTTTCATCACAACACATATTGAACAACACAAATATAAATGTGCGTCGAGGTGTTGTATATTCCCCAGTTCCCCTTAACTCGCTGTTCAGACGAGTTTATATTCCGAGTTGAAAGCCATATTTATAGGTTTCTCGATCGCTCTTTGATTATCTTAACTCAGCCTTTGAACAGAATTGGATCGAAATTGTCAACGTACAATAAAACATTTTGGTTTGTGTAACTACATTTTTTTCTTCACATTTCTTCAGTGATAGTAAAATACATACATATTTGATACAGCAGTCCGTTATTGACTAAATGTCCTCCAAATGTTAGGAATCTACTGAAGAATGTCATTTCAAGATTGCAAAGAAAGCAAAAATTAAAACTATGCTTATACAACACAGATATTAAATATACATATATACATATATATATATATATATATATGTATATGTATATGTATTAATTTATCAGTAATACGTACATATTAAAGTGGTGGTTAAGTTAAACAAAGATAAATAATATTGGGTCTTCTAAGTAGTTGGAAAAAGTTCCTGCGCGTCATTTTCTGTATTAGTAGGTATGCCAGTGGCAATTGATAAACTTTGACCACTGCTTGTCCCTGCGGTGTCTAAATTATTAATGTTTCTGATATTTCTAATTGAAGTTGGACTTGGAGACTTGGAGCTTGATGATGTAGCTGAGCCAGGTGTACTTTTGTTTCTTGTAGATGTAGTTTCTTCATCATCGGAACATTCCACACTGGATATCGAGAAATTATCCTTAAAAAAATGAATACGTTCAGAAAACAAACTGAATGCAATTATCTTTGAGTTACCGTATCTCTTTGTGATTTATAACCCAGCAATTTAAGTTTTCGTTCCTCTCTCATTCGAGTTAGTCTCATTAGCAAAGTATAGTGCTGCTCAACCCGATATAAACATGTTTTGCATATGGTCTTAGGTAAAGGATCAGTTGGTGATATCTGTAAAACATTTGAATGCATTTTGGAATATCAAAATATTTATGGTACTACTTACAGTAATAGGCAAATAGCCGTTAATTTTTTCGACAAGGCATAAGCGCTGACCATGGTCTCCATAAATGTGAATAACGGTTCTATGCATTTCTGAGCAAAGACGGCAAAGAAATCCGGAAATACAGGCCTTCTCAATACTTCCCATGTCGACAGTTGGTATGCTAATATCTTTGTTGTAGTGGGATTCAAAACATATCACTTACGTATAAGTGTATACAAGCGTGTAAATAAATTACATATATTTATGTTTATCAATAATTTCTCTTACTAGCTAGCACATAAACAATTTCCTAAATCAGACACAAAAATATTGCATTTGCTATTGTTCTCACACACAGATGTTTGTATTCACAATAACAAGGTTGTATGTTCGATAGGCTTCACTTTATAAGTATCGATAGTTCAGATTCCTTATGACAAATTGAACATTGCTGTTAAGGCATTTTAATATCAAACTACCTACCGTTTTAGCCTTTTCTGGCTAGATCTGTACTTATTTCATTTGAGTTAAGTGAACAAATTAGCAAACGCAACGTCAATCCTTTTTTTTAATAACATATATTTTTTTTATTTTGCCTATTAATATAATAACAAAATTATTTATATTATATTTATAAGTATTTTATAGAATTGCATGACAATGAATATGGACTGCAATTGTGTAAATTAACGGCATTTTTTATTTAAATGAATACTATTCCTTAAAGTTTTTTTTGAGAAAAATCGACTAAAATAATGTCTCATTATAAATCCATATAATCGTATATCACAGAATTCAGTTTAAAAACAGATCCTTTTTTCTATTAATTTAAGGATTTTTGTTATCAATTCTTTTCTGTTCAATCTGACCTGTCTTTGCAATCGATCTTTGACAGCAGAATAGACTTGAAGCACAAAAGTTGAATTCAATCAAAGCGACATTTAGGATCGTGTCAAATAATTCGCCATCTTCAGGGGATGTTCCTAAACCATAACACATACTAACATTTTTGCACGCATCAAAAAAATTTCAACAGATTTTGAGAGCGATGGGCTAATGACGAAAGTTTTAAAGCAAACATGCTTAAATTGGTGCGTGAGGGGAAAACTAAGACTTTTTATGCAGTTTGACAGAACTAAAAGACATTGAACTGTGTTTTAATTAATCTCATGAATACCTTAAAATGCGGTTTATTATTATTCATTGTCAGAGGCATTAGAATAAAAAATAGAAGGCTATAAGGATTTAGCTCATACAATATGATGACTTGTCCTTTTTGTATTATTGTAGGAGTTAGTTGTCGCTTCTACCACTTGAAGTTGTAGTGCTGTTTGCTAAAGATTAAAAAATTGTCTAATTTATTCTAAGTGTAGTATCCATTATCTTTATCGAAGTACAAAATTATTTTCGTGGCTTTTCATGTAGGCAGTTCAATGAATTAAAGATTCTTTCAGATTTTAGGAACAAGGTGTTTATTCCATATATAAATTCCAACTATCGGAAAAAATACAATCGACCGAACGTCACGTGAGGATTTGTGTATCTAATCAGGTGCGAGGCTTGCTCGAGTGCTTGCGTAAAACGTAATTATCTTGTTTCTCACTATCTTAAGTCCTTTGAATTATTCGAAGCAAAATTATAAAATCACTTGTACGTACGATGAGTTGCAAGCTTCAATGCTCAACTCAATATAATTAACAACTAACTTATAGACATAAATATATTTAAAAAAATCAATTTAAATTTTACACTTCCGTTGCGGGGATGGAGCGGTTCGACGGCTCCATCGCTGCCGTTGCAGGGTCCGATTGCTCAATCAATCGATCAAGAAGAAGAATGAGCGTAAGCCGTTGCCATCCAAACCGACTGAATGCCAATCTGGCGAGTGCAGATTTACTGTACTCTATTCGTCGTAGAATTGTCAGTTGGGGTTAAACGGACATTTCAATTTGAATTTTTACCTCAATTTTATTAACATAGAAGCAGGTAAAATAACACTTTCCGGGCATGTCCTCACAAAATCTAAAGTACTTGTTGGAAGAAATTCAATTGATTTCGAACTGTCAACATGTTTGAATTTTGAGCCCTGCGTGGCTTAATATCAATAGATTATTATTAATTGATTACATATCCACACTATGTTAAGTGCAGTTTGAGCTGCAGCAGCCAGCGTTAGCAGCGCTCTCATTGTATGGCGCTCTCTTTGTGCAGCGCTCCCTCTCTCTCTCTCTCTCTCGATAAAGTGCGTTCGCTGATCGTGTACATAAGCAGCTGTGCGTGGGCGATTGAGCATATACAGACCGTTTCTTTCTCGGTGCATTTGTTGTTGCAGCTTTACTTTGTGCAGTGAGCAGCAATTTTGTGCGCGCTATAAGCTTAAACATGAACATAACAACAGTCGCGTCCAGTGATAGTGTGTCTGCACCTAGTTCATTTTATAAGCGCAAGGCGGAATCAATTTATGCTGCGCTACAGAGGCTAGACGCGTTGTGGCCGGTGTCGACGATAAGTTCGGTTGACTCGGTTAGAATTGAGTCAAACTTAGATCTTTCGAACAAAACGATAGCCTCATTCATCCTCGCTCACGACAGTCTGGAACGTCTTGACTGCGATGAAATAGGCAGTGATTTAAGTATTAACTTTCTGAGGCTGTTTGTAGAGTGACATGTCGTTTAAAAAGGCAGCTTGAACTGTGCGAATCGCGTCCTTTATCGTCAACATTTCAGCATGCTGAGTCGGCAGCTGAACGGTCAGCTCCTATATATATTGATCATTCGCATCGACCGTGCTTACCTTAGCTCAAGCTGCCTACTTTTGTAGGAGGTTACACGAAATACGCTAATTTCATTTCATTGTTTAACACAATTATTGACACAGACACTCAGCTTAGTGATATTGAAAAGCTGCAGCACTTGCGGTCGTGCTTATCGGGCGTAGCGTTAGAATCAGTACGTTCGCTGGAAATATCAGGTGAAAATTATCGCGCAGCTTTGAACATTTTAAGCAAGCGCTTTAACAACAAGCGATTAGTTTTCCAGTCGCTCATCAAAGAGATTATTGGCCTCAAGAAGGTGGATTCGTCCTCAGCAGGGAAACTTCGGGAGTTTTCGGACAAGGTCAACTCCCATATGCGCGCGCTTGAGTCTTTGCGAAGCTCCCAGGAGATATCTGGCTGTGTGGTTATGCACATGCTGCCAAAAACAGGACATCACCACTCAGAGTTTTTGGGATGAGTCTGCACCGATGGACCAAAGTCCCTCAGCGCAAGAGTTCTACGCATTCTTGGAGAAGCGATGCCAGAAGTTGGAGAACCTGGAGCAAGCAATGGGATATCATTCAAATCCTAGACCAGCCTTTGTGGCATCCCAATCAAACAATTCTCCATGCCCATTCTGTAATTGTTTCGGCCACACTATTTATGCATGCACCAGATTTGGAAATTTCTCTCTCTCAATGCGATTCAAGGAAGTTAAGAAGCTGGCTTGTTGCCTTAATTGTTTAAAGCTCGGGCACCATTCTCGGGCATGCAGCAGAAGGCATTGTTATGTCTGTGGTAGGCATCATACCCTGCAGCACTTTGATGCCACCATCTCCCAGCAGCCCTCCAGTGGGTCATCTGACTCTGCTCCCATTGCGTCTTCGTCTTTCAGTGCACCATCGGCTTCTGCTGCTTCTACTAGCCACGGCGATCATTTAAGTCAAAAGTCGTTCGGGCCTATTTCTTCCATGCAGAGCCTTACTGGATTCGGGCTCTCAACTACATCTGGTCTCGTCTCGCTTGGCACAACAGCTACAAATGAAAAAAGCTACATTTACAACTATAGTGTCCGGTCTCGGTGGCACTAAGCTTCGTACTGAAGGTCATACGGTGGAAATTTGCTTCAACTCTCAAGTATCAGACTATGCCGATTCACTTACAGCTTTGGTCTCACCCACTATTACCGACAGTCAGCCCGGCATTGCAATTGACATACAAATTGAAGGACTTCCCCATTGCTGATGATCAACTGGATGAGATTGATCGACGATTTTGGGAGGTTGGCAGCTGCAGCGAGGCATCAGGCAATAAGGAGGATTTGGTGTGCGAGCAGAATTTCATGAAGACCTTTCCTCGTCTATCTTCAGAAATATTGAATGGCCCTGGAGTTGTCGGCTCCAATTGAGCCGCGCATGGAACAAATGCCGCAGCCAAAGAAGCCACGGTTAGTCTTCACCGATCTGCAGCGAAGGACAGGCTATTTTTAAGGAGGCGACCCTCAAAGGAGATGCAGGTGACAATTGCCCGTCAGTTGGGCCTCGAACCAATCACAATGGGCAACTTCTTTATGAATGCTCGTCGACGATCGATGGACAAGTGGCGCGATAATGATACCAAAAATGTCTAGCATCATTGTACGGCACTCTCTTTGCGCAGCGCTCCCTCTCTCTCTCTCTCTCGATAAAGGGCGTTCGCTGATCGGACGGCTGCTGCAGCTAATGAGTCGTTTCGCATAGCTCTAGCTGATCGATCGGTTAATTAATCTCGTTGTTGATAGGTTTAGCGAGTGGCTTCAAACCTTAAATAAACAGTCTAAATATATGAAATAAAGTTTATAAATAAAGCTATCAAAAAGCTGATAGCGCAAACACTATTTTTGACCCTCTTTTCATAAAGTTCATCGCATTCTCTGTATCCGAATTATATATTCAATTCGACAATTAGATCTTGGAATACATTGCAAAGCTTAAAAACATAATTAAATTCTGTAAACAAAAACCCACCAAGTGACTCCTTAGGACTGGTTAAGAAACCCTACACCTTAGGCGTGGCCTTCCATAGTGTGATGTTATTGGCTGGACTAAGATGACAGCGGCCCGTGTCAAAATTCAGACTCACGGATAATACCTGACGGATACCTGGCGGTATTCGAATCTCCGTGCAGTGGATAAAATCAATAAAAACGGAGGCGTCGGATTTGAATCATGGCCAAAACTCACGAACGCCTCTGCATATGTTCCTTTTCCACCTGTTGGGATGTGGGCTGGTACCGGAGTTATCCCAACGTAATCTTCTGTGACGACGAGCGCTCTGGAGCGGCGTTAGCCGTTGTGGCTGAGGTCCATCTAGAGCCAAGCTGGTCGTCGTCGAACGGTCGGCGTAAGATTCACGTTCGAATCCCGACATCCATTTTTGTTCAAGACCAGGTACTAATGTTGCTGCAGTGATGCAATCCTACTATTTCCATTTCGGATTGAGGCGATCCTTCGAGATTTAGTCTTCGCAGTCTCCAACGAGTCAAGTGGCTTTAAGCAAAAAGCAGTGGCGTTGACTGAAACAGCAGGGTCTAAACTGAATTTCGGCGTCAGCTCTGCGTTTTAATCGGAGGGGACTCTACTGACAACCCAGAGTGAGGTATATGTCGGATACATCCCTGCTGCCACGGTATTTAGTGGCTATGTGTAGGAAAGTTGAACAGGAGAGATTTGTTGCCATGCGAGGAGGAGAACAGATAAACCTCAACCAATGGACTAGCCCAACAACCTTAGTTTGTGGGAGGCAAAATCTATAGGCTAGGATGTACAAGCTATTAGCTTTTAGATAAAAGCAGATCTTGCATGTTAAAATAACAACAAATTTGTAATGATAACGTTAATTCGGCTGTGAATAAGGATATCCAGCTAATCCCAATGTCAGCTTAAATGACCCATGATAGTCTAAGACCCCATAAATTGTAACACATTACAGCTAATTCTTGAGTTTGAGAAGCCAGGGATTTACTTAATTTTTGTCTGGGACACTCATTTTTATTACTATCAAACGGATATCATGGCACAAACTCGAGAAATGAGTCAGTCTCAACATTATCCAGCGATCAGGTAAGAAGCTGGAAAGTTTCTGACGATCACTCAATACACAATACACAATAATAGATGCATCGAATTTTAAGTTTTACAAAGCTCTTTATTGGTCCAGCTTGGAAGTCTTAAGGCCTTTAGGCCTCATATTGGAATCAGAAGTTTGCTCGCGTATTGAGTCTATTCCAGATGCTGCTAGACGAAGAAAAATCATATCCAATTTTAATATCTCACACATCATATCTGCAAAGACAAAAGGAGATCGAAAAATACTGTCCTCCGTCATCAATAAAATACAGAACTCCCAATTCCCTAAGAAAACCCTTTTTAACCACGTTTTGCCAGAAGCGATAACTGGAGCCCTGAGAGACCTGAAAGTTGACCTTCGATTAGTGGTATTTCTCATTTGCAAGATTCTGAATTCTCCAGGATCAGGTTAGTAGGGGCACGCCTCAGACGGGTCCTGTCGCCTCTGCTATGAAATTAAGAAAAAAATAGACTAATACACGATATGGGCGGGATGCGGATGCCCGCAGCGTCTAGGGAAGTTCCCTCAAACTCTGTGTCAACCTGGCCAACTAAATGCGGGTTAATCATAAATACCACCCAACAAGAAAACACAAAACAGCTTGCAGGAAGGCCATTGGGATCAAGTGGGCCTAGCATAGAACTTTGGCTGCATACAACAATAATCAGGCCAATACTCTTAGTTAGTTTTGGTTAGACAAGCAATTCACAGAAATTACTACTACTACAATTCAGCCATTTGTAGAAGTAAGAGTCTGTCAAAATTACAAGGTTATATTTGGATATATATAATTATTATACGGATAGATTTTGCGAAGAAAATAATACATTTTGTTTTACAAATAATGGGAGGAGTCTGTAGTAATTAATCGAACCACCAACTTTTTGTTGCTTTTTTATCAGGCTCGATATCGGTGCTGATACTGAGCGGGCTCATATTCTCATTTATCCGTTTAAGCCATAGGTTATAAGAGTTAATGGCCCTGTCTCATAACAGGGTTCTTTGATCCTTTCGTGTGATTAGTTGGACTGAGCAATTTAGCTGTCATCGTCCCAATAAGCATAGCAATATTTTGAATTATATATTTATTTCACTTGATGCATCTTTGAGTTGCATGCGAATTTTGCCGAATTCTGTTAAATTAATGAAATACGATGCATAATAATGCTGAATATATTTTTACTATGCGTAATTAAAACAAAGTTTTGGTACAATAATTGTTTATTAAAGACTATATAATAATGGTTTTGGTGCATTTTCGATTAATGGTCGGAATTAATTATTACCAACAGGCTATGTAAAAAAAAAACAAGAAACACAAAACTACGAAGGTTGCTGCTGTCTTCAATAAACACTTTATAGCATTCAAAATTGTTATATATTTTATTTTTTGACTTTTAAGTTTTTCGACTCCTTTCTAGATTGTTCAAAATTCAATACAATTTCACACACATGAAACCTAAATATGCACGAGTGCTCTACTCGACAGAGTTCGCTGGCTTGCACGCTGATATGCAAACTCAAGCGGCTACCCGACCACAGCAAACTTTACTGCTGAGCCATTTTACTTTTTTTTTTGCTCCTTAGAAAAAATGCAACTAAAACAACAATATATTTTCAAAAAAACTGGACACCCATGGTGGTTTAATGGTGGCTTGCTTTGGTCGAATGCAGGTACGCAAAAAATGACCATATATTTAAAAAAAAAAACGTCTTATAAATTTAATCATACATATTTTTTCCAACCCAAACTAACGCAAAATGATAATAAAAAAACGAAGACATTCATTGCTAATTTATTTGGGTGCATCTCCACAAATGTGTCATCTAATTTTTTGTAGATGGTCATCGGGCCGTCGACGTCTTTCCACTGTTACTTATGACGGATGATATACAAGGTCGCTGTTGAGCTGCATCTAATATTTGACACATATTTTCATTTTATAAATAGCTTTTAATGCGTCACGATAATATTATTCTACATCTTAAATAAGACTTATTTGGATCAATTAGGAAAAAGTAAGCAGCAGCCCTCGTAATTACAGCTATGAGATTCACAAAGCTTGTAATGAAACTTGTCTGATAAATTATATTTATAAATTAATTTGTTTTATTGACGACGACGTGTATTACGTTGTTTGTCGAACCGCATTTCCATTTCCTCAAGAACTTTGGGGGTGTAACGTACGACAAGCTTTACTGAGCCAACCGCTTGCTTCAATAATTCAACTGCTCTTTCATGGTTTTCACCTTCAACAGACTGCAATGAAATAGAAAATAAATACACAATAAGAACCAAGATTCAAATATTTGTACAAAAATATAGTAGTAGCTATAAATGATTGACTATAAGCACCAGCCAAGACTCTCAATGGATGTTGACCGCGCAACGGAAAAGTTTTCGAGGTTGGAGAGAAATGTTCAGATTCCTTGCTTTGGTCCATTATAATTTTTTGAAACAAATCGTAAACAATACAGTAAAGGATCTTTGTACTCTTTACAATTGTTTTAGTTTAAATAAAAATATATTGAGAAGAGTTTTGTTTATAAACGGTTGACTAATATGGCCTTATATTTGAACAATGACCTTATCAGCATAACATTGTTTCGGAAGAACCTTTCAATATTTATAAGCCTTCGAAGAAGTGTACTTACCACACCATTAACTGAAAGTAATTGATCTCCCCTTTTAAGTCCTCCATGTCTATCTGCAACTCCACCGGGTATTATTCGAGATATATAGATTGGAGAATTCTGTTCCTTGCCACCCATAACATTGAAACCCAGTCCTGCACACAGAAAGATAGAAGAAAAATAATATTAATATGCTTCCCACTGATAATTTTCATTTTATGAAAAGCATCTCTGCCCACATAAAGTATATATATTCCTGATCAGAGTAAACAGAAGAGTCGATCTAGGCATGACTATCTATTCATCTGTTGATCCGTATGAGCTACAGTTGTCGTACACCGCGCGCAGTTCACGTTTATTTTATTTGATCGATAACTGGCCTTCTTCGAGAAAATTTATGCATACCGTTTCCAGATCCCAATAAAAGATATAGTGTGTTCTTTATATTTCACACTTACATATTACGAAAAAACCGAGTTATAAACGAATTCACATATTTATATCTATCAGCAAGCGCAACTATTATTTATATGCATAAAAATGTGTGAAGATGCGGTTGTCGCAAACACTTTAAGTTTGATTGTAGTCAAAAAAACCGCTTCCTTAGTTTATATTACCCTTCAAGTTGTGCTGTCTATAGGCAATGCTCACCTTTGAGCATGAAGGGAATATTTTATTATTATTTGGTTTGCACTCCGCGAAATTCAAATAAGCGCACTTGCTTTGCTTCTTATATAATTGCAAGAACAATTTTTAAAATTGGACCATTTCGTATCTGGCAGAAAGGTTTTCCCATCAATCTACAAAATTTAAGTCATCGTGCTGGACACACTTCAAAGTTGAAAATCTTTTCCCCGGAAGACTGCTCCGGGACACGAAATGCAGAAAATATAATGCTTTACCGACTCACCAACCAAGCAACAATAAGTTCGAATTTCATTGATGAGAGCCAGTTATGACTCGTATTCAGGTAACAATGCGTAAAAAAAATCAGTTCAAAATATTCGTTATGTATGTAGGAACACGCACTACAGATGAACTGTATACATACATATGTATGTATATATCCATATTTGTACTTATGTACATGTACGAACATTCTCTTTTCAGGTTCCTCATTAAGTACACTAATTGCTTACCTTCCTCCGTTTTTGGCAGCTCTACAACCCGTGGGTGGGCGTGTCCTTCACTGGCAGCAAAAGCAGCCACGGTAGCTTTGGCTGTTGCAGAGGCACGAACATCGTGTGAGCCTTGGATATCAACTGTTTCGAAAACATGTTCATAGACTTCACGTACAGAATTCAAAAAGTCAGAGCTTAACACCTTTTGCAATGCGGCCAATTTTGTAGTTGGAAAATCTCCGCTAGACTGAAGCTTTTCTAATAGCTCGATTGACCTCTTAACATCTGTAAAAATATGTGTTATTATTAGACTAAATTCACACCTCAAATTAACATGTGTGCCCTACCTCTGGCCAAGGTCAGTGGTTCCGAAATTTCGGTCATTTTACTGCACTAAATTAATATATATTAATATCCAAGGTGTGGATTTAATTCTTCCTACCTAAAGTTTAGTAGTTTTTTACTTTGATATTATCAATAATAATATCGATGTCAAATTTGTGGAAATATCTATACTGTCATCGATAGCGTTAGGCCATACAAATTATCAGAATCACACGCGTTTATTAGCAGCGGTGCTGTCATCTTAGCCTTTTTTTAATATTTGTATATAAAAAGGCAAAGGCAAAAAGCAACAAATTTAATTCATTTATACCTAAAATAAAATTTAATAAATAAATTTTAAAAAATAAATATTTAAAAGATTTTTTGGAGTAATTAACGCAAATGTTCCAACATTTTTTGCATGTATTGAGGAAAACCCAAAATAAGAACAAATCAGACAAAAAAAAAAAAAAAATGGTACGAATATGTTAAGCCCCACCACAAGTGCATGCGAAAAAATTAGTCACAAGTACGACGTTTAAAATTGAGTTCTTAATTAGAGAAACAGACCCTGAATTGATTACATGACAGAGCCTATTGTAATCATTGCAGAGTACGAAACGGTTAATGCACGAAATAATTAGTAACACCACGATTAAGAGAAAGTGGGACGAAGTAACGAGACGCCTAGCATAACACGACGATTAGTTGTAGAGGGTCTTGCTCGTATAAGGGATATACAATTCCTTTGACCACCACTTTATAAAATCAAGAGCAGCCACCCAAGTGTGACACGCGATCACATCTATGAGGGGTGTTTGCGCTATCAGGTGTTTTAAAATCGTTATTTTCCAATTAATAACACGAAGTAATTTTCACATTATAAGTTTTATTTAATATATTTAGACTAGAAACCAGAGCTTAATCTTTTCAAAAACACTTAGGGTATTAAAGGTTTAAAGCCAATTGCTAAACCTTTTCACAACAAGAGTAATTAACGATCGATCACAGCACTGCTAATGCTGACTGCTGCACCTCAAATTGCGTTTAACATAACGTAGATAAATAATTTGGACTAACAATAAGCTATTTATATTTAGCCACGCTGGGCTCCAAATTCAAATTAAATTTATTTGCTACTGCTGCCAACAGGGTGCATCTATTGAAAAATAATGAATGATCGGAAAAATCAGCCATCAAGTTTCAGTAAATATTAGAATATTAAATTTAAAAGAAAGATTGTAAGCTTATAGTTTAGAAATTTTAGTTTTAAGACTTCTAACATTCTGATAATCTAGAAAAAGAGAGGGTTTTAGTTTTTTGGCGCAACATTAGAAGGAGGAGCACCAGATAGACTTACAAGTAGTGCAAAAGGAGGCCGAATACGTTTTTTATTTTTATACTCTTTTATTGCTAAGACTTTCGGCAAGACAAATTGTATTCCTCGTTCCTCGACTTTTATTTATTTAAATTTCACTACCGCTATACCAGTAAATGTCAGAATATTCTGTATATAGGCTTTAATATGATATAATGATATATCATGGACAAGACGCGAAACAAATGTCTGCTTTTAAGTGCAACCGCTTTAAGAGGCTTGGGTGTGCTCGAAAGAGGGAGAGTTGTATGGAACAACATGGAGTGGGACACACTCGAGCCAATACTTTCGATTGCAGATGGTGCACGAGAAATAAACTGTATTAAGTGGTGATTATTACAAACAGTAGGCGTAAGTGGTGTAGGGGCGATAACCGAACCGGAGCCAATAAATTTCAGTAGATTCAGAAGACTGCTTCTGCTTAAAAGGCTCATACAATAGTCTTGCACCATTGAATTGAATCTCCAATGTACCAAAGTCAGCTCTGATCCTACTGAAAGGTAGACAAAGATCGTCGACGCCCCGTCTGGTTTTTTTAAATTTCTAACTACACCTCCCTGCATCGCTCGCAACACCACTTTAACCTGTATTGGTTAACGACGTATTCGTGTATCATCCTTTACCCGTCGTGTGAAAACAACACATTTTACCTGCACTACGTTATAGCACAATCAACTACAGCTAAAATCGGCCTTTAAATCAGCCTGACACCAAATAACACGCAGACATAATTAATGAAAAAACTAGTGTGCGCGAAAAGTATAGAACTATACAAAGACCTTCACCGAAACCGTGAGAACGAGAGTACAATGCGCGTACAAAAACATTAAGAAAACACAGCTGTTAACCGCGCATTAATGTATGAGTATGTATGTCAAGCACACAAGCAAATTCGAACAAGAGCTATAAAATTATATTAGTAAATTAAAATACTCGAAAAAATCAATCAACATAAATAAATGAATACATCTAAGCAAAAATACAACCCATCAGAGTAAAAGCTAAGAAAGAAATACTTCCTTCTTCATCTTACTTCGGGCCTGTATAGAGTCACAAAACGTATCGTATTTGAATAATTGAATTGTGAGCTGGGGCAAATTGACTAAATACACATAATTTTACTAAATTTGATAGTCTCAAAGCAATGATTATAGGATTTTATTGGAATTTTTAAGTGAGGCACCTTATTGCAAATTGGCAATCACATTTAGCAACAGTTTTGCTTAGTTTAGCTAACAAAAAATATTAAAATGTATACAATAAAGCGAAGAAGAGGACTACTCAATTTGTAGACGGAAATCACTGTAAATGTAAGTACATTTTGAATGTGCCGATTTTATTGTTTTAATGCGTCGACAAAAGCGATCGCGAATGCTGAATGCCCAGAGACAACCGTGCAGCATTTATATAACCATATACTTTCGTAATAAGATAATCTGATGTCTGCATCAAACATTATTTTTGATGATTTATTTAGCGCTCCAATAATTTTACATCGCTCTTGCATCATTAGGAAATGTCCGTAAATAATTTGATTCATATCAGTAAAAATATTAACAAGGTTTCGAAGGCGATGGGTGCGACATTTAGGCAGGATAACAAAATTGGAGCTGTTGAAGTTGAAGAGGAACCAGTAGTTATAAGCATAATTTTTTAAAATAAGTATAATTATAAAGTGCGTTTCTTCGCTTGGCGGGAAATAAATTGGAATATTAAATATTTTGGACAAGTCACATCAATACAATTTATTTGAAATAACCATTATATGGCATTTGATTTTAAATAGACGATGAGAACAAAATAACTAGAATCTCGAGCGAATTGGCAAATCTTTTCCGATCAACTCAGTAGCGTGTTCTATGGCACCTATCATGTGTTTTCTATCAACCAACTCAAGCTAAATGTTAATATGGCATCGCTGTTGCTGGAACAGAAATTTGGTTTTTGTGTTTTATTTCACAGTTCCAAAACGCCGCTATAAGTAATCGATAAGTCATCGACGTATGATGATATCACCTTTAAACTCACACAATTGTCTTTAGCGGGAAAATCTCGTTTGTGGTGAAATAATTTACTTTATACTGCAAAGCAAACCTTAAAAGCATCAAAGATGGATGTTGAATTGCCTTACACGGCAGAGTATGCCAAAAGTGGTCGTGCTTCTTGTAAAGGATGTAAGACTCCAATTCCGAAAGATTCTTTACGCATTGCTACTATGGTCCAAGTAAGTACGTCGTACATATGGAAATTAATAACGGCATTATTATTATTATTGGCGTACATATGTAAGTGTATTATTCCAAACGACATTAGCTACAAAAATTGATTAATGTTTTACTGTACGGATACAATAATGTGTACATAGAGTATATAAAATCAACTACTTATGTGCCACATTTATGAATGCGTCTGCTGTTTTCTTCAATACAAATAGCTGCTGCTGTTTCTGCTACAACAGCCGCTCTTAAGCCTATTTTTGCATTGCGTCTTTTGGGCTTTGCCAAGCCAAGACTTAATTACTTGAGTTCAGTATTATTTAAGACACACAAGTATGTACTTATACGTATGTCATTTTAAGTTGATAAATATTCATATATTACAGCAGTCGGAGCTTTTCACTTTGAACTGCATTTGGCTCGTTATCTGGCCAAGACCAAAAATCGTCTTCTATCATATTTGTATTATCAAAGGCTACCTCTCGCTTTTCTTAGTGTTATTGTTATTTAGTTTTAGGACCAGCATTGAAATTCTTTGCAAAGAATTTTGATTGTAATCTCTGGCTAGTTTTGTGACCTCAGGCCTTAGCCAATAATCTTCTTAAATCACACACATTTTTAATGGACACAATATTCTTTCTTTTCTAATTGACATTATTACACTAAACTATTTCCACAGACATATAGTGAAAACCTTAATGCCTCAATACACAAAATGCGCAGCTTATCGGCTGCGTATAATAAGTAAAAAGGGGTAGCCTTCGATACAACACATTTCATACAATTGAGAATTACACTGCGCGAAAGTGCTTATTAGTTGCGTTGCGATGATTTATCCTCATTACCCAAAATTTAAATTTGTTTGAAATTTCACCGTTCGTAATGACGCTTAATAATATTCCAAACACGATTTCCTTGCTATAGTGGCCCTAAGCTGGCAGTGCCTGAGAGCCATCCAACTAACTTGCTCTCGTAAAACACAGTCAATCAACCATAGTTCGCCAGTGCATCGAAGTCCTTGAGCGCGCACTGAGACCATTATTAATATTTTTGATTAGTCTTCCTTTCATGATGGAAAAGTTCCAAACTGGTTTCATAAGGACTGTTTTTTAAAGAAACAGCGACCATCCACTGTGGGGGATATTAAGAACTTTGAAAATTTGAGATTTGATGACCAAACCGAGCTGACAAAACTTATTGGTATGTATAATAAATACAAAGAGTGAAAGGCTTTAAAAAAAATGGTTGGTTTTAGGTAATGCACAAGTAGCCGGTGCTGCGAAAGGGGGTAAGCGTTCAAAGGCCGAACAGCAAGCAATTAAAGATTTCGGCATCGAGTACTCTAAATCGGGACGGGCAGCATGCCGTGGATGCGAACTAAAAATAAACAAAGATGAAGTTCGAGTATGTAAAACACTTTATGATACTGAAGTTGGAATGAAATACGGTGGTCAAAAAGTTTGGCATCATTTGGAGTGCTTTGCTAAAATGCGATCGGATCTTGGTTGGTTTGATTCAGGTGAAACTCTTCCTGGATATAAAGGCTTAAAAGCTGACGACAAAGCGGAAGTCTTAAAATTGTTGCCGTGAGTACATTTCACTATTGTTTATTCATGCTATTCAACTAAATCCGCTATGCACTTGTTATATTTAATTACAAATGGCTAAATGTTAATTTTTTGATTGCAGTTTAATAAAGTCTGATGATTTACCAGACGCCAAGAAACTGAAGCTAGAGTCAAAAGATGAGGCCGAAGAAAATGATAAGAAGAAAAGGCTAAAAAAACAGAATGATAATTTATTCAAATTCCGTGATGTATTAAAAAAGGAAATGAAAAAAACAGATATTGAGAAGCTTTTGGAGTATAACAGACAGACACCTATAGCTGGTGATTCTGAAAAACTTTTAGATCAAGCTGCTGATCTACTGACATTTGGTGCAATTGAATGTTGTCCAGAATGCAAAAGTACACAGTTTATTTTTAATAAATCGGGTTACCTTTGTAATGGCAACATCTCAGAATGGACTAAGTGCACAAAGTTATTAACTGATCCCAAGCGAAGTGCATGCAAGGTTCCTAAAGACTTGAAAACTACTTACAATTTTTGGAGCAATGTTAAAGCAAAACCCGAAACGCGAATTATTCAGTACGTGGCTCCAAGCGCATCAACTATTGCCAAGGACATTGCTATTAAGAAAAATCCAGATGATATTGATGGGTTAGTAAACAAAAAAATAGTATTAAAAAATTTCCATACATTCTATACAATTAAAATATGTATTTTTTTTTCAGTCCCAAAATTAAACGAGAGCGACCCCCATTGTACAATTTTAAACTATCACTAATCGGTTTAAAAAACAGTGAGGCGGAAATAAAAAAACGTATCGGAAAGTTAGGCGGAAAATTCGATACTAAAATACTTGTTGATACCATAGCTATTATATCTTCAGAAAAAGAAGTGGAAAAGATGAGCTCTCGTATGAAAAAAGCAAAAGAGCTTGGTATACACATCATTCCTGAGAATTATCTTGATTCTGTTGAATCTGATGGCACTGGAGCCCTTAATTTCATAAGTAGTATGACTCTTTGCGACTGGGGTACAGACCCATCAGCCCGTCTGCCTCAAGAAGAATTAAAGAGTTCAAAGTCGAAAAGTATCTACACAAAATCTGTGCCAAAGTCGGTGACTCTTAAGGTAAAGAATGGACTTGCTGTGGATCCTGACAGTGGTCTGGAAGATATAGCGCATGTGTATGTCAAAGGCGACGATAAGTATAATGTTGTCCTGGGCTTAACAGACATACAGCGTAATAAAAATTCATATTATAAATTGCAACTTTTGGAAGCCGATAATAAGAACAAGTACGTCTATAATTTGCATCATAGAGTCATATTCAGCACATGGTATTTTAATGTCTTTTTAATTATACAGGTATTGGATTTTCCGCTCTTGGGGCCGTATTGGCACGACTATTGGAGGTTCAAAGGTGGAAGATTTTAGAACGGTAATAGATGCTATAAATAGTTTTTGTGGCGTTTATTCTGAAAAAACAGGAAATGATTTCAAAAACAGAAATAATTTTGTAAAAATTCCGAACCGCATGTATCCAATCGACATTCAATATGAAGATGATAATGTGGTGAAAGACACCGGCAATGATATATCTGTTGATTCTAAACTTGAACCATCGCTTCAAAGTCTAATAAAGCTTATATTTGATGTCGAATCTATGAAGAAAACTATGATGGAATTTCACATAGATATGGAAAAAATGCCATTGGGAAAACTGAGCTTAAAGCAAATTCAGTCCGCGTACTTGGTTGTTAAAGAAATATATGATTTAATACACACACATGGCACTAACTCTGGATTTATTGATGCTAGTAATCGTTTCTACACACTAATTCCTCACTGCTTTGGAGTCCATGCGCCGCCTTTGATTGAAACAATAGAACAGGTCGAAAGTTTACGTCAAATGCTGGATTCATTGGCGGAGATTGAAGTTGCCTACAATTTAATTAAGAGCGAAAATATAATGGAGAACATCAATCCGTTGGATAAACATTACGAACAGTTGAAAACACAACTACAACCACTAGACAAAAATAGTGAAGAATTTGTAACTTTGAACACTTATGTTCAAAACACACATGCATCTACACATAGTTCATATGAGCTTCAAGTTATAGACATATTCAAGGTTGCCCGTCAAGGAGAAGCTCGGCGCTTTAAGCCATTCAAGAAACTGCATAATCGTAAATTGCTATGGCACGGTTCTCGACTAACAAACTTTGTTGGAATATTGTCGCATGGCCTGAAAATTGCTCCGCCCGAAGCTCCACCAACTGGCTACATGTTCGGCAAGGGTATTTATTTTGCAGATATGGTGTCCAAATCAGCAAATTATTGTTGTACCAGTCAGCACAATTCCACAGGACTTATGTTATTGTCTGAAGTGGCCTTGGGTGACATGATGGAATGTACGGCCGCTAAATATGTGGAAAAATTACCAAAAGGTAAACATAGCTGCTTTGGCCATGGTCGCACAATGCCAGATCCAAAAGGCTCACTTGTACGGGATGACGGTGTAGAAATTCCACTTGGAAAGCCTGTGACTGATGAAAAACTGAAGTCTTCGTTGCTGTATAATGAGTATATTGTATATGATATTGCACAGGTTAATGTTCAATATTTGTTCCGCATGGAGTTCAAGTACAACTATTAACATATATTGCTTATGAGAACCAACCAAAATACATAATTTTTTTCAACTTACTTGTGTGTTACTTTATTTACTTGCTTGGAAAACATCGAATTATTCAATATTAATTTAAAAATAAGCATTGGCTATCTCTCCGTAGCCCGGAATCCACCTGCTCACAGGTATTTTGTATTAAAAGTAAAAAAAACCTGGTACTTGCCTGCTGACCGTCGATAGAAATCAAATTCAGCTTTCTGTGTCCGACAGAAAGACTTTACTGAGACGGTGATTTAAAATACATTCTCAAATATTGTAATATCTTAGTTCTCTGCTTGGAATTAAACGCCGTACCGGTATACACTATATTTATCTTTTTGACAACTCGTTAACTAAGTTGAGCCGATTTAGCATACTTCGATTAACCTAGTATACATAAATAAAATTTTTATTTAAAGAAATATTTATTTTTTCAAAAATTATTTAATTTTATAATAAATAAATAAATAATACTCTTGCAGATAGTAAAACGTGTAAATCGTTACGATTTATGCCATTTACATTTTAGGTACTTTCTTCATCGAGGTATTGAATGGAGTTCATTATAAACTCGTAAACCTCATTTATATGTTTTTGTAATTGATCTGGAAATCGAATGCAAGAAAATTAAGTTTTCATCATAAATATGTATTTCAGCAATCGTACCTTGATCAGTCTGCACAATTTTGCTGCTCATTCCGTCGTCCTCCATGGGCATGCTATCGTGAAACATATTCTTTAGCTTCGGTAAAACCAGAAGCAAACAAATTATTCCAATAAATTTAACTATTTTTTTAAATATTAATAGCTTTAAAATTAATTTTCCAATTGTTAAGAGACTTATTTTAGATTTCAGTTTGTCCAAAAACGAATCGTGTGTATGATATGGTGTTGGATAAGATGGTCTATAAAATACTGGTGGTTGGGAGTTATATGGCAATGGTGGAGGACCGTATACAGGAGCCGGTGGCGACGAAGCTGGCGGTAAATAGCTATTATCAGGTGGTAAATAGCTATTATCTGGTGGTGGGTTGTATTGATAGCCTCCTCCATTAGCATCTAATTGAATATAAAAGTAATAATGGTTAGTGAGACGAATCAGACAAATCGCGGCAGGTGCCCTACGACAGTAATGTACACTTTTTATGGCAAATCAACCGATTTTCACAAGCGACAACTAAAAAATGTAATAGAAATTACCACAATTTTTACCTTTTCAAATTTATAAATATTCTTGCCATAGTGAGTGGGCGTGGCTCGACTCATGAAAAATGTCACTAATCTACTTTTTAAATTTGATGAGTCTTACATAAAATTTGGCCACCGTATTGTGGGAGATAATGGCTTTCTCGAATTGTGGAACAAAAGTTGGACATAATCAATTTCATAAAGAGCACCATCAACAAAACACGACTTTAAGTACATTACTTATACGTATGTATGTATAAAGTCAAATTACTTGAAACTGGCAGCCTCAACTCCTCAAATTACTCTTTCCAAAGGGAATTACCATTTTCACATATATTTTACCCCAATCATAACAAACAAAATCGTTCACGCACAGCAAATCAACCATTACCAACTTCAAAAAAATGTACATCTTTTCCTATTCCTGGAATATTTATACCAAAAATACATAATTATAAAATGTACATTTAAAATAAGCTAATAATAAGAATTATTATAGTTTTAGAAATTCGGGGATATGACACTAAATGAATGATAGTTTTTCGCTTCCTGCACGGCTTAAAACCTTTAACATGTTTCAATTATTTCTAATATCAATTGAAGATATCCATTTAATGATGAATGCATTTGAAAAAACAATAATGCACAATGTATTTAACTAATTCTACAGTTTCAGATAGTGTAGATCATATATTAAATTAAACATTATTTGCCACAAAATATGTTTTAAGTCATGGTGAACTGATTGAAAACAATGCGATCGTTCCGCAAGAGTTTCTTAAAGAACACATTTTAAAGTATATCAAATACTTTTGACAACTGCACTTTTTATTTTTGTAAACTATGACTCTCGGTAAACTATTTTTAAATTCTTAAGACCTTAAGCCAGAGTATCCACATTCAAATTCACGCACCATAATCAATACTATTATGTGAATTTTGCAAAGCGTTCACATATGTATCCGTCGGTAAAGATAGGTCCGGCGAACAGGTGCACACTGCAATGTACCCATACACGAAAACGGTTAACAAATGTATTTTCATTTTTCTACGGAGCTCTATCAGTTGTTTGAGACTGTTACCGAAACTCAAATGAACGGTGTGTATGCCAAGTGGTATGTTTTAAGCCTCGAATGTAAGAGTTAAGGGTCGACCATGCATACATTAGTAATTATAACCGATTTTTCTCGTTTTCTTCAACAAATCCATACATTGTTGCCCGTTTTCGAATTCACTTACGTATGCATAAGAGTGTTGCAGACTTGCGACGTGATTTTCTGTTTCTTTCGTACGTGCAACAGTCGATTCAAACTCTTTTTGGATTTGCTGCAAATAACTTAACTTTCACTATCCAATTTGTAGAATTTTTATTTAATTTATTTTATAGTCAAATTAATTAACCTTAATTGAGTGTCGGAAGTGCTTTCAGATTCATACAGTGCCAAATTTAAGTCGTTATAAATTAACGGATTTTCATAATATCTTTTAAACAAATATGGCTTATTTATGAAAGTATATTATTAATACATATTAATATCAATATTAACATTTACTTACTATTTATTTTGTGTTTCTAATGGGCATCTCAGATGTAATATTTATATGCTCGAAATATTGTAAATTATTGAAAAAATAATTAGCATTAGAATCAAACCAATCACATTATAGGCATCCTCGAATTGGTAAGGGGATTGCAAGGATTTAGGAAATTCAAGCTCAGTTTAATATCAAAAAGAAGCAAAGATATTTAAGTTTATCTACAAAATGAGACTAGAATAGAAAAGAGGATTGCTGTACTATAAAATAAGTTTCACATCATCATTCATGGAGTAAATAGTACAAGGTGAAGAAGTAAAGTGAACGGTTTTCGGTGTAGTAAACCAAAGTAACACTCATTAAATCCGGTATTGTAAATAAAAAGATATTTTGGACAGAAACGAGGAAGGAATTCCTCAGAAATCTGTGCTAATTGATTCGTACATTTTACTGAATTCAGTGCAGTCCGCTTGCATTTTCATGAAAAATTCAGAATTTATTAGACTTTTAATAAACTCATTACCAAAATGCGTTGATTGACGTTCTCAAAAAATAAAAACGGTAGGAACGGTTACCTTAGGCACACCGAAATTTACATACCCTTGTAGATCGGAGATTCTCTGATACCGAACGCATCATAGTGTATTGGTTTTATTTGTCCGTCCGTCTGTGTTCGAAGCCCTTAGAGGGTCTGTGCCCGAGTTAGACAAACTTGGAATCAAAATTGGAGTGCTACGTCCACTAGGAGGCTATGAAATCGATAAGATCGATAATCGTCAATTTCCAAATTTGGAAGGAATATTACAGAATCGATAAACAAAAAGCCGATTTTTATGGCCACACTCGCACCTGCGCCTAAGGTTGCCACGTCGATGAGTCTGCGTATCTCACAATTTTAAAAATATCGTCACCAATCTGATAACCTCCATAAAAGATAGGCATATACATTTTTAGAGTACGCCCATATAACCTCCACAATTTATAAGATAGAGTCACTAATTCTTGAAAGTATTTTACTGGTTACTCCCCTATGAGATTGAAAAAATATTGGAAATGGCCCACTGCACCTCCCCAAACCGATAGACCTGTTAATGTAAATCGATAAAGCCGATGAAACTAGAATCCCCAAATTTTAATGGTATTGTGTTTGTAACATCCTTAAAAAATCCTGAAAAAAAAATTCCCACAATCTCTTGCAATTTAAAGATACATATACCAAACTTGGGAGGAAGATTACTAGGAACCTTCTCTAAAAATTTTTTCATCCACGCCTATTTTCGCACTTTAAGAAATACTTCTACCAAACTTAAAAGGAAAACTACAAGCAAGCTTCTCTAATAGTTTTTTCAAGCAACGCCCCCTACCTCCCCAAAAATACGCAAACTCCCATATCTACCGCAAGCTTGGATGGTAGATTACTAAAAATCACTTTCAAAGATCAGTATTTGTTGGCAACACCAACCCTTTTGTGTGGCACCAGTTATCAGATGGTATTTCTTATGGTATCAGTACTTCGCCGTGGGTAACTCCAGACTGCAAAGTTTTCATTTGTTTTAATCATTACTATATTTTTAAACGTTTTTAACAAATTTTACTTATAGATTTTCTATTTCACATCTTCACATGTTTGCAACTAATAATTTATGTGAAACTCTCTACTCAATACTGATGGACTTAATTAAATTGGAAATGTTTAGCCTTGTTTGATGGGTCAAAGGTACATATCTACATTCTATGACACAAAGTATACCAAATGATCGTTTCGCAAGCAATTCACCAACGATATGTAGATTATGCATATTTTCGAATTAGAATTTGAATATGCCATTTCCTTATCTTATTTAACAATATGCAATGGAAAGAAAATCTAGATGTCGAAAATATAGTAACAAATATTCTTTAAAAAAAATAGAAATGTAAAATGTTCTTGATTCATAAACTCAACAACCTCAATCTGGTGCAACATTCAGCACACTCAAACGATCTGTAAAAACGACCACATTTTATATTTAATCGGATTTAGTCGCCGAATATTTCAACGGAACCAATGTTTCAAGCTTAAGCCAAATACCGAACCTCTGCCGGAATCTCTACCAGACTTTTTATAGTTTTTGTACCAGAATCAGAATTAGACTATCAATTCGTTTCGGTTTCACTCCCTGCCCGGAATAATAATCGAACATAATTGTTCTGGTCATTTTGCTAACATGACTATTTCCTGTCGATTTGATAACCATTTTTCGCTGTAAGAAGTGTTTTGTTTGAACAAAGAACAAGTTGACATTTGTATGAAATTAACCTTTTCCAAATGGGTAACAAACAAAAATAGTCAACTTTTTATCTCCATCTGTGAACAATAAAAAATACAATAATTGAATATTTTTCGAACGAGCTATAAGTTTATAATTATCGATGTATCGTCTTATTTTGGGAAAAATTTTAATTTGCATTTGAGAATGTTCTCAAAATGATCCAACGGCGCCTATTACCGTACATTTTGTCACAGGCTCTGACACCTCTTGAATATTCCTATTTAAAAAAGTCTTAGTATTACATTCTAGAGCACTCTGCTCTGTTAACATTCGCCACAAAATAAGATATCCTAAATTATTCGACATGAATTAACACGTTTCCAACTTTTTGTAAAGCAGACCCAAACTTCGCAAATTGATGAGCCGCATGGATCCGCTATCTCCTATTTACGCCCTTACATAATATAGTTGTCAATGTCTGGCTTTTCCGACATCGTACATGCAATTTTGAATTAACGTCTGTAATGTTTTTCCTGAAATTAAGCATGCGAATCGCTTGAATCGATTAAGCATTGAGTGCGTGTTTAGCAATCGACTGCAGATGATGGTGGCAGAATTCTAGCATCCCCACTCATATTTATCGCTTGAGGATTGCCACTCGGCAGATTGAGGGGACAACCGAGTGCTTTAATGAAGCACCCAAAGTCAACGACGCGTCCCTTGTGCTGAAAGGGTAATTTGGGACAGAGTTCAAATGCGTAATTGATGGGAGGCATATCGCAGCCCTTGGTACAAGAGACATCAATGAAATTCAACAAATCGCACACCTCGACATCATCACAATCATTGCGATTCAGCACGGACAATATATTATCGATTAGCTCCAGAGTAAAGGGCATGCGGAATCCCCGTAAAGTTGACCGCACTTGGTTCTCCGGCAGGAACGGTTTATTGGTGGGATTGATGTGGTGGAAATGCTCCATCAGCTCATCTCTACCATTCCATAGCGAACGCTTGATCTCCAAATGGGCGGAGGCACGCACCTTATCCCTGGCGCAAGAATTTGGAGGAGCCTGCTCCCCAGAGAAATGACGGCAGAGTGAAATTATCTCATGATCACTGATCGTATTGCCCATGATGGCAATCAAAGCACTTTTAAGGCTCTCGAAGGAAACAAACACAGTGCTCTTCTCCATCTTTCGCTCCAGATCAGTACAGTCAACGACACAGGAAGTGATAAATTGTGCCATGTTTGTCTCTAAAGATTTACGAACCTTTTCCAAAATCTTTTCAATATCACAGTGCGGAAACTGTTCCGGATGATGCTCCATATACATCAAAGTGAACTCATCAGCCGAAGCCAAATAAAAAATAAAGTCTCTGATGATCATGGTGCCACCAATAAAGAAATTGCAGGGCTTATAATATTGCGGCTGCTTGCAGGTAAACGTCTCCTGGCCGGGAATAAGGACGCGACCCCGCTTCATGAAGACACCGCCAAGGAATCCTGAATTGCGTACCGCTATCTCCTGCACCTGCATCGTATCATCGCTGAGGTAATAGCTAATCACAAAGATCCGCTCGCAGTTTTCCCGTATTGTGGACAACATTTTGGCCCCAAAACGCAGCACATAGCGATCGAGTTTTATGAATTTCCTGAAATCGGTTTTAGGTCGTTTGGCCACAATGGACACACAATTACCGGCGGAGTCCTCGAAACTGCCCCAGCCATTGAACGGTGGCAGCACTCGGCTCGACTTGTCATACGGCTTGCAAACGTCCGATCTCGTTGGCACCGCAATCGGCGTAAAGTCCTCTATCCCATAGTGATCGCGATAGTATTGCTTTGTAAATGGATCCATGTCGGTGATTACCACAGCACGGCCATAAACATTGATCACGGTGCCAATCTGCAGATCCCGTTGGCCGTAGTACAATATCTCCTTGTTACCCATATTCAAAGGATCGACGCAGTAGCGCACATTCCGCGCTGTTCCCAACACATTAAGCAAGGTTTTCGGAGTTTGTTGACCGGGCATTAAAATTCCATCAAATTCCTGTAGAACACGCAAATGGTCAACGGGTGATCAGAAATCAAAATCGAAAAAAATAGGTGGAGAAATATACGGCTAGAGTCATGCGAAGTCATTGAAGTAACTGCTTAAGATTTTGTTATACCCTGAACCCACTAAAAGTGGATGAAAAGGATATAATGGTTTTGTGCAAATGTATGAAACAATAAGAAGGAAGCACCTCTGACCCCATAAAGTATATATATTCTTGATCAGCGCCAACAGCCGAGTCGATAGAGCCATATCCGTCTGTCTGTATGACCACGCAGATCTCAGAGACTATAAAAGCTAAAGACTTAAAATTTAGAATATAGGTTCTTGAATACCAGGTGCAGATCAAGTTGGCTTTATTTTATTGATAACTGCCTCCGTTTCACGGGTATCGATACATTAAAATTTCCGATAGCAATAAATGCTAAAATTTTCAAGGCAGAATCTTCTAATTTATACATGTGCATACTATTGATTAACTTCCTAAATTTCATCAAATTCTCATACTGATTTCATTTCTATCAGCAGTCGCAAGCATTTTCTGTATGCATCAAAATGCGAGCGCATGTGTGAGAGAGAGATGACATGATAATCGACGGGATCGTCAATATGGCTTTGTGGGTATTCTGCAGAGCCCCATTAGCCCGTTACGATTGCGTGTACGTATATATGTATGTATTTATGTATATGCATGTGTTTGTTGCCAGTCAGCTAAGATCAGTTCGGGCTTGCTTTTTTACTCTTCAGTGCCTGAGCATGCTTTAAGAAATGAGTGCACTAGCAGACCTGCTCACATTTAGCAAAAAACTTATTATAGGGAAATTTGCCAATAGTTTTAGGGCATATTTACCAGCTGGGTTCAGTGTAAATCGTAGTCGAGCTCACTTGACTACAGCTCTCTTACTTGTTTTACTTACGCGTTGCAAGCGTCCCCGTTTGAGGAAAACAGTGGGCCCATCGCGTCCTGAGTTCGTTATGTGAGCCTCCTTCACCTCGATAGTATCATCGGCTAGATAATAGCACACCTCTAGTTTGCGCACATCGCCCATGTCGGTGCGATCATCCCAATATGCCTGAAACTTCAGTATCTGTCGATCATACTTGAGGAACTGGGCAAATGGATGTCGCTTCTCGGGTGGATTGCTGGGGCGGACCTGGCCACGTTTGCTCACCCCTTCGGCAGGATCACTGAGGGAATTACAAAGCGAATTATGAGAAAATGTACTTTCTCTCTCTCTCTTTCCCTCTCACTCTATTTTGTCGCTTACATGGCAGCCATCACAGGATCTGGGACCACAATGCCGCGCTTGTTGAGAAAATCGCGTGTGAAGCGATCACAGTCGACAAAGTGATAGTTGCGATCGTAGATCTGCACAGTGCGATCAACATTGAGGTCAATGATCGATATGAATTCGTTCTCGCATGGCGGTGGCTTGGGGACACGCTGACGATGTAGGATACACCCCTGTACAATGCCAGAATTCTCAACCCTGGGCTCGAATATCTCAAGAGTGCCATCCTCCAGATAGTAATAAACTTTAAAATGTCGAACCATATACGGTGCATGATAGTTCTCCTGCAGCGTCTGCTTTAAGTAGGCGCGAAAAAACAGCACCTTCTTGTCGTAGGCTAGCCAAGGCGGTAGACGTGGGCCCGTTCGAGGCGGATATAACGTGTGTGCATTTGCCGGCGGACAGGCAATGTCGATGACAACGCCGGCTGGATCCTCGGGCATCGCCACATGGCGATCACTTAACATCGGTATGCCACGAAAATTGAGCAACGTTTGCGATTTTGGATAGTAGACTTTATTTACCTATTAATAGGTGTACAGCATATATGCGACCACATATATATATATATATATATTTTTTTTTTTTATATATATATATTTGAATTTAAACCAATAAGCCAATCAGTACTCACTTCGCGAAAGAGCGTCCCCGGCAGGAGGGGCATACCTGGTATGCGTAACATCTTGATTAAATTATTCTTTTCTAGGTTCAAATGACTTTTTAAGACGTGTGTACAAAAATTATTGATTGTGTAATAAGTATGGAGTGCTTTAACAGATTGCTTCCAAAATATTTGAATTTACACGCCTACTATATACCAAAGGGCATTCCCAGCTTTTTATAAGTTGGTACCCGAAATTCATAAAGCAAATCTATGACTTTCCTACTAGCTCAAGAGAAAGGAACCGGACACAAGTATTCAATTAAATATGAAATAATTGATGTGAACGAAATTGTGAATTATTTTTTTTGTTCTCGAATGGAACAAAGAAATACGCCGGATTAATGGAAATTTATATTTCAGTACATAATGACAATGTATATGCAATATCCAAAGCATGAACAACAAAACGTTTTGCTCTGATCCTATATTTTAAGGAGTTAGTTTTTTTCTATCTTTCCTATCTATCTTTTTAGTTTTATTATAGCGAAAATTTTTAAATATCAACAGACTTTTAATTTACATTCAAGTTTAAAACAAATCTCAAATCAACGTTTCTTCAGTATTTTGAACTTTATTTTCTTTGTTTTGCCGAGATTTAATTTAGACCTAAACAATTTTTTCCTGGTAATTATTAGCTGCAGATTTTTTATTTACTTTCACACAATGTTTTTTCTAATTAATTATATACCGCAGACACACCAGTGTTTCGCTTGGTGTTTGTTGGCAGCAACATCCTCCAAATTTTTAATTATATTTTAGTGTTTCATTTCTGAATTTGGCAACCTTTTCGCTTCGCTCTTGGTCTAAAAATCTTCCTCTTGCAGTTTTACATTTAGGCCGTCTTCGCCAAACATAGAAAAAAGAGATTTTACAACGTTGTGGAGCATCATTTTTTTTTACTTGACGAATTTAATGGCCAATGGCTGGAAGCGCAACTGTGTAAACTGGAAATAAAAATTTCTTGCTTTGTGAATCAAAAGCTTTTCAACTCACGGTGTGTGCACTCAGCCTTATTAAGAAAAAAATTATACTTTATACTTAAGTTACAAAGGATCAGCCAAATAAAAAATAAATAAACACTCCTGCAGTTCGGAGCCTACTTATGCAGCCTAAATAGAAAAGAACGTGTTTTTTTTTGGAGATGGATTTCTATTTTCTTTAACACTTGAGCAATTAAAAAAATTCACAAAAAATTAATTAATTAAATTCACAGTAAAATTGTGCAAATAAGAAAATTTAATTCAATAGTGTCAAATCCGGTTGTTTTGAATTTATAGTCACCCGCCTTCGGTTCCCACCTTATGGCAAGTTCTTCATCGATCAATCACATTAGCCTGAATGTGCTTTTGCTCATCGCACTTTTATATATGTCTCCTGGCTATTAAACTATGATAGCTTTATAACTATAAAACAAATACAACTATCCAATCTTAAAATCCAGAGTTTGTATAATACAAAAACCATCATAAAAAATTCTGCATTAAATGCGCCATGCGTGTTTGACCCTATTTAAATTATTATAGTCACTTCTTTTTATTTTTTGCTGTTACGATTACCAATATAGTTTTATTCCCTGGTTAATATACATATTTATATATTGTAGTTTATTACATGTCCTACATTTAAATAAATTTAATAATAAACGCAAACTTGCCCTAACGCAACGCCTACATCTTAATCTTTGTTTCTTTCGACACATCCTTAGTGTTTTTCATCCAATCGAATTATTTCAAAAAGTGAATGAACTTTTGATTTCATTTTCAATAGAATATCTTTAAACAGGACTATTTCAATAGTTATAAAGTCAAATCCAAAAACAAGGAATGGATATACATACAAATGTTGTTGGTTACAAATGTGGAAGTCATATTTCAAAATTTCACATATAAAAAAAATTCGTAATAAGCAAATATAGGGCAATATTAACCCAGAAATCGTTAGTTATTTGCTTAAACGAATCCAAAGTTTTTGGATTTAATGGCCATCAGCATTTTACTACGTAAAATTGATTTGCTGGAATAAAGGGGGATATACAGCCGAGATATACACGTATTTGCAGTAGGAAGATGAGAGTCATCCGCAGGTCGTATGGTAACAGACGGTAGCGGCTGAAATCCTTCCTCCGAAGCTGGCAAGGCTGGCGACCCTGTCCAAAAATATACCTGAAATAGGAACATAATGGTACATCAATAAAATCAAACATACAGAAATAATACTTACCAAATCCTGGCGCTCCAGCGTATTCATTTTTTCTACAATACTCCAAAACCATCTTTTAAATTTGAGAAGTTTGTCAGGTCCCTCACTTGATTCATCATTAAAAGTCGTATAGGAGATCAGTGTGGAAACATTGATATCACCGACACCATTCAAGAGCAAACGTAAATCTTCAGCGGTCAGGCTGTTCATGCAGTTGTCTGGCAATACGTCAAAAATACCGTCTTTCAATGCCTGTAAATATATATATACATATGTGAGCAATCGCCAGAATTTAATAGCATTTATAACCATTACCTCGAGAGCCTTTTCTTGCGATTTTATAAGTCTATATTCAGTATAACGCCTTATGTATTCGAATATGTTAGATGACGTTACGGGAACGTCGCGTCCGCCTGGGATCAATTCGCGGTTGCCACATCCTTCCTCTTTCATCAAATCAATCCTTTAGTGGGAAAAAATATTAATTTATTTACTTCTATTGTAAACATGTAACTGAATGATGCACACTTACACAAAGCTCAGCTCCATTCGGTTGATGATTTCTTCACCTTCTTTTGTTTGAGCATTTTGTATGATTTGTCTAAACGATTCATACAACGCAGGATCAAAAAAGGCTAAATCATGAAATTTGATTTTTCTACCAAGCATGTACTTCAATACGTGTCTTTGGAGGAACAGAGGGAGCAATTCGTTTTGCAAGAGGCAGAGTCCAATAAGTCTAACGAAAAAAATCAAGAATCATTAGGAACTTGTGTTTTGTTAATCTTTCGCAAATAACTCTGGCCTTACCTGCCAATGTTTCTAAATGCGTTGATGCGTTCAAAAGACGCAAGCCCTTGTCGTGGAGTATAAAAGCCACGTTTACCCGGAGAGTAAAATAATGGCTCATTATCATCATCAATAGGTTCAGCAAGTGCCGCAGATGGCAATTTTTTTTGTTGATTTTGCACACTTATCTCAGACTTTTGCTTAAAATTAATTATTTCGACTGCCTCATTAACTTTTTGTCTCAGCGTTTCATCCGAAGATAATACAGACAGAAGTTGAGGAGTGGGTATTTCCAAAAGCATGCCGGTTATCTTCGATGCGTGCGATGAGTTGATTGAGTGAATCTGGGAGAAGTATAAATTTGTTTATTTCTGGATTGGAATACGATATAAAGTTTTACTCACTTTGGGGTAGAGGCGCTCTCCTAGCTGTTGAAGGTGGACAGACAAATGGTCGTTTGACGTTTCTGCAGCAGAAATATCTATATTGACGTTAAATTCAAAAGTTAATCATATTTCAGATGCATATCTTTATTCGATTATTCCATACCTGCATTGGTAGTCGGGGTGTACGGCCTTGCATCGGCATTTAATGCTTTTCGCTCACGAGCTGTACGCCATAATATTTTGCTGCCTGTTCCACGTCTCTGTAATGTGGGCGGATCGCGACTTGAGCCGGACACGGTTCTACTGCGCAGTATACTCGAGAATGGTACACCGTACTTACTATGAGTACCGCCCGCTTGCACCGAATCCAGATTAGGCATTTTTGCACTTGCCAACAACGCTTCCGAAATGGAAGTATAAAAACTGCGCGCCACGCCCGACCCTTCCCCAGGTTCATCTTTAAATGTCACCTTTACTCTGTTGAATGTAATGGGCGGTTGAGCTCGACGATTTTGTGTGCCGAATTGAGCATTTAATTCCTTAAAGGTTTGGATTATTAAACTCTCTCGGTTCCGCTCAAGCTTACAAAGAACCAAGTCCCTCTGTTGTCCGTTACGAAGCTTTTCCATGTGCCGTCTAAAGCGCATTTCCTTAACAGGAAAGCCTCTCAGTTCTGGCAATACAGATCCGTGTTCCATACCAACATCATCCATAAACACACGTCCAAAAAGATCAAGAGCCAGTTTCCAACGACTCAGCAGAAAATTCCACGATGGCAGCTCTGAAGAACTACTTTTGTAAAACAAAGAGCCACGAACCGGAAATGCTACTGACTGGGATGATATCTTTTCGCGACTATAATCGCATGTATGGTGCGACGCATGTGATGTGCTGGCAGATGAATTTTTGCATTCGGGCAAGCTACTGTCATTTGATTCTAATTTAAAACTGGATGCGCCAGCTCGTACAATAACGCTACGAACTGCAGATAAAGAACTCTGTAAAGATTCTGATAGGGAGTTCTCTAATGTGGCCAATTCATCCCTAGTACCAATTCGTAGTATGCTTTTGTTTGGCGCAATAATCACTTCTGGTCGAGTTGTAATTAAGATATCCGACTTTCTACTAGTTCCTGGCGTATCATCAGTCATTTGTACATCAACTGCATCAGCATGGTCTTCAATATAGTGATTACCTAGTAGAATAAACGTAAATTTTAAGTTTACTGTCTTATTAACATCGCTTCTTTTTACTTATTTATCGGAGCAAAGTCTAGCTCAAATATTTAGGATCTATAAATGTGAAGAATATCAGCACAACTTTTGTTGTTATAGTCCAATTCCACTATAACAACCATCCCACATACATTCATATATCCTATAAGACGAACACATGTTTTTCTTTATTCGCATTATTATATTTTTAATGCAGCCCGAGAATTAGCATAAACAGCCAATTAAAAATTTAAGGTTAGTGCAAGTTTCAACGATAGCGGACAAAAGTCTTAAATTGTCAAGAAACTGCTCGATTTTACCAAAATCTTAGATACGAAGCAATCATAATTATGTACACTGAGAATAATGAAAGTAGGTAAGTCAATAGTATAATTTCATATCAGGCAAAATATGAATTTTCCGAATTCTCAAATCCCAAAATAAAATAACTCAAAATTCAATAAAATAAATATAAACTATTTACCTTCAACTCCCTTATGTAATTTTGAATCATCTAAGCACTGTTTCTTCTTTAGTTGAACGTAAATATTGGAATCACCGGTGTCTTCGTCTTTATATGAGCTGCTGTCTTCTTTCGCTTCGAGTACTTCTGCATTAATTTCCTGTTCCGGCAAATGCTGGCTTACACCAATCTCATTTTCAATTTTCATAAAATTTGAGAATCCTAACCTTGTGGGAGGTTGGTCAATAGATCCCTGATGGGACATTTTTCTTTTGGCGGTGTTGTTTTTCATAGTAGGAACAACATGTAACGGAAGATTTGCAAAGAGGTCCTGTCTCTTTGAATTTGGCTGCAGCAGGTGCGGTTTGTCCGCCAGTGGCATGGCCATATCAAGGGGTAAATCAAACCCTTCAGGTGCCGAGCAACCCAAACTCAAAGTTGAATCAGACCGAGCAAAGAATGTATACTTTCGCATGTTTACATTGGGAGAAGAGCTGGCAGAATATTGCCTATCGATATTAGACTCCTCAATGTTACTTAACTCGTCGTCTGTATCATCGTTTTCGAAGCAGTTCGATAAATTGTTAACACGTCCAGCAATAGAATCGTTCCTATCGTAGAAGCTAGAGTCGTTGCGCATGTAGTAAACGAATGCATCCAGCACGTATGCCATGTGGCGCAACGCAGTTATATCCAATACTGGCAGCGCGTCCCTATGCTCCGATGTGTGAGCACGCATTAAAGAAAGACAATATGTAAAGAAATCCCTTCGAGAACTTGAACCTGATGATTAAACAAGATCAATATAATGCATCAGACATATGTTAAAATTGGTTTTACCGATCACATTAACTCCCACACTTGAAGAAGTCGAAGTTGACGTTTGGCTGGTGGTAGCCTGTGCACTCAAGTTTAGAGGATGCAACGGATGATTTGGGTCAGTGTAGTTCGTCAAATATGCACCAAATTTCAGCTGCGCCTCTGTTCCGTCCATTACAGTAAACATCCAGTCCCATGTTGGTTTCAAGCGCTTCTCAACAAATGCCTTTTACAAGATCCAAACAATAAAAGTGATTAATAATCGAGGACAGTCAATTATTTTAGATACTTACTTGAACTGCAACGGCTTCTTCAAGGGGTATTTTCAATGAAGTTTCAATATCATTGGTCACATTGTAGGACATAATAGCTAAGAGCTCGGATATTTGCCGAATCGTAATGCCAAAAGCTCGGCCTAAATTGCTAGCGGTGGTTGCCATTGTGTGAGACTCGGCGGATGTAGTATTTACTGTAGTGTTAGCTGGAACAGCAGAGCGACGCAATGCCATTGGGTCAATAAAAACTAAATTGGAACCAGTTGGAACACGAACAGACGATCGAGCATTATCGCGGCTTCTGATTGCCCATTGCATTGTTTGTGGAGTGAGATCATTGCGTGAGTTAGGGTTGATGTTGCGGCGCTCGAGTTGCTGATCGTTGAAACTAAATTCATCAGACTGGTCGTCCGATTCGCCATCTTCAGACCCATCTTCCTCCTGAGCGGATGAATCTCCAGATTCATCCTCCAGAAAGAGAACTCCAATATCTAAAAATATAATTTGTGGTTTTGTATAATTTAATTGTACGCAACACAAAGCTGATTTTAGTTTTGATTGCAAACAAAGAATTCGCGAATAGAAGTTTCCCTCTTGCAAAAAGATTCGTTATTCAGGAAACAAATTCTGGAAACTGAAGTATGTAGAATGTTGTGGCAGAGATGATTTGAAGTGCAATTCACTGTCACCTGGCCATAATCAATCTAACGCATAGCAAGAAACCTTTGGTAGATGAACGCAAATAAAAAATATATATTATTAAAAAAATCTATATGTTGGCCAACAAGTCAACCGCCTAACGTTCTGATAGTTTGCGGATATTATTGCTCTCGGCTACAATACTACAACATTGGTTAAAATCAGATAAGTATGCCGAATAAGTAACAAAGGAATTTTTAAGTAAGAAAACCATTTCCTTGACGAATTAAGCTATCCCCGCATGCTTTAGATGTCTATTAAAGCAAATAATTCGAATATGATGATTTACCTGTTTCTGAACCGACAGTTGCACCTGTTTGAACGCTTCTTTGTGCATCTTGATTGCTCTGGTTATCGTCCGAGTCCGACTCGGTTTCAGCGTCGTTAAAAGTGAAATCGTTGTCACTTTCGTCATCCTGCATGCCTTCTTCATTTCGTTGGCTCTCAATCATGTCTTCGTCATGACTACTTAAGTTTGATTCTCGGTTGGGAATATCTTCCGATTCGGAAGGATCTCTAAGAGCTAAAATTACATGGAGAGTTAAAGTTTATATTAGTTTGTCAATAAGAATATACTTACTGTCCATTGCAACAACATCATAGTTTTGTTGTACATTGAAACTTGTACTTTGAACATTAATCGCATCATGCACTACAATCTGCTCGGCTGTTGACTCAACATTGGAAGGTGTCAGCGGCTCAACGCTGAACAAGTCATCAGAATTCTAAAAAAAAATTCATCGAGTTACATTATAGCTGGGTAGAAAGAGTTTTATGTATAAGCAACTTACGTCCAAATTAGATGAAGACATTGTAAACGGAGCTGTTGGTCGCACTACACCGAGCCTAACTGGTGCAATGAGGGCCTCAGAGACCTCGCACAGCTCTTCAATCGAAATTTTGTGCAACGTTTGAAAGACCTTAACACAGCTTTGCACATATTTGTTGCAAGATGTGTGACTTTTACGCTTATCGGGATTTGGTTGTTTCTCCAAATTGAAAATAACAAACACACGAGCTACAGACCGCACGAAACGTCGCGCAACCTCCTCAGCTTCTTTGCATCGATCAACAACAAGAGAGTTTTGCAACTCGCGCACCAGTGTCAGCAATAGAGTATCCAAATGATCACTTGTACATTTCACTATCAAGCTATGTGTAAACTTGTCGATCAGTGTCGAGCCATGCTGGGATTGCATAAAAACGTTAAAGCTTTCTGAGTTACCTCCGTCCCCGGGATTTCCATGTACGTTTGCATTAGCTTCATTTCTTTCTGCACCGCTCATTATCATTGAACGTACCGCTTGCCAATCAATTAAAAGGCGCTCAAGCGCTTTTCTAGAGAATTTGGGTGGCTCAAGATCGTGGTCAGGCATATCGCTATCGATGTCTAGAGATGACGGTTTCCGATTGGTAATAACTGTATTGCTTCCATTGGCGCTTCCCGTATTATTACTCACATTCCGAACCCTTACACTAAAACGGTATTGCCTTTGCTCCACTATCTGCCGGCCCACAGTCTGAATGAGGAATAGCAATATGGATTCACCTTTTGAGTTGAATTTTGTAACCAGATCAGTGCTCGAAACCAGTTTGCAGAGTAGGGCAAAACGCTTGGTAAGATTTCCGGCAATCAGTGCTTTACATTTACATTTCTCCCAGCAGTCGCAGTACGCTGTTGGTGCAGTCCGTTTCAATTTGCAGTCGTGCCCCTTGTGGCAGACTCGTGCACATTCAGTGCAGCAGCAGAGTGACCCAGTTAAGCCGCAAGTTTTACATTCAAAAATATTTTGGTTTATATGATCAGCGCCTGTCCAAGTGAACGAGCAAGTGTCGTTGAAACAGATAACATGCAAAGGCGATTGGTCAGCTGGCGAACCACTCGGGAATATCATTGCTTCCTTAAGATGTGTGTCTTGATCAGAAACACTGAGTATAGTGCTCAATAGTATAATACCAGCCTCGTAAGCGCGGCACGAAACGGCCAGCATGAATGCAGTCTGACCCTGAGCATCCTTGGCGCTAAGCATCTGGAAAAGATAAGGCCGCATCGCAGCGCTGGCACACATATGTTGAAGAATGAGGATGGCGTGTTCACGTCGTTGCGTTAAGTCGAATGTATAATTTGGTGTTCCCATTTTGTTACTTGAAACACCTATGTTTTGTGACGACGATGGGAGTACTTTAGAAACATCTTCATCGGTTATATCCGCATTTTGAACTCCGCTAGCACTAAGATTGCTAGCCGCCGCTCCCGATTCCAATGACCATGGCAATGGCATATATGCGTGATCTTCGCCTGCACTCGTCGTCGCTGGCTGATTATTTTGCTCTGTTGATTGCTCAGTGTTAATGAGTCGATGCATCATGTCCCGAAGACTAATTCGATTTTCCCTGGTCAATGTTGCAGACGTTGACGATGATGAACTGACGCCGGCCGACACTGTCGAAAAGCTAGAGTTCTCGCTGAAGCTGCTCCCATTGCCAGCAAATGCGCTTCCGCCATATGACAAACCGGGTCCTGTTCGTGGCAAAGAAACCCCTGACGCAACTGTTTTTTTCTCCGAGGTACTGCTGCTCAATTCCGGTGAGTGCTGTGAATCCTTGTTAGATGTTGGGGCACACATTATAACACAGGCATGGAATATGTTTCGGTTACCATCGCAGCGCTCTTCAACAACGGAAACAGTGTCTTTGCGGTCTTCTTTTTCAAGTCGCATCAGCAGAGCAATGCAGTTTTTCACATCACAGCGCAGTATATGGGGCATTAGCTTCTGGGTTTCAAAAAGCAGAGCAGTCATGCATACCTTTGATTTAAGATTGATGCAAGATGCTGCGGGCGGCAGCGATATTGTGGCCATGGTAACTGATTTAACCGGAGGCAAATCGAACCACTGCGGGTCTTTTATGGAGCCAATACAGTCCTTAGCCAGTGGATAAAGCGCTCCATTGCCATCCCGAAGCACAATCGTGCTGCTATTCCCACTGCAATCATTGTTGCAGGCCATTGTTATGTTGTTAGGTGATGCACCAATAAATGACGCACAGTCTGTGGGAAATTGACAGTTTTGTTCTTGCTTGCTGTTGTACAAGTTATAAAGGCTGTAATGTATTTTCCCAAACACTTTTTTAATCACATGAATGCCACGCGTATCTACAGCTATTGTTAAAAGCTGAGAGTTTGCCGGATCAGCGCCAATATTTATTTTCTTGGGCTGCTTTTGTAGCCAATCTGGTCCACGCGACGAGACGGCTGTTCGAAAGACTTGGACATCTTCGCGTCGCAATAGACGGCATTGTTGCCAGTCGTCCTCTTTTCCTTCATCTTTAGTGCCCAATCCAGTGACGCTGCTGACGCAACTTAAGGGCGGAAATCGGACTGCCACATAGTCGCCATCGACTTTAAGAACTTTTCCGATCGGTCCCACTTTGTCCTCTACGAAGACAACATCCTTAAGCTGCCACAGTTCCTCATCTTTTCTACCCTCCTGACAATTGTTACTATCATCTTTAGTTGTCATTCTTTTAGTGCGCTTATGAGAAGTAACACTGCCGGTATCACTGCAAGTACTGGACGCAGGAGAAGGTGGTGGTGGCATATCGATACGATCTGTCGATTCTTTACTTGTCGAACTAATTTGTCCACTCTTGGTTGAACTTGTTGCTTGTACAGGTGTTGTCTTGGTGATATCCTTATCGGTAATATTGGTAAGGGCATTCGAAATGGTTCCCGTAGTTTGACATTTGTCTGAAACTGAAGATGTCCCGATATTTAAGATTTTCATTCGACAAACATCCGAGAAATCCCACACTGAGTTTAAGAGCTGTCCTACTTTGGGTACACCATTGGTACAGGTAAACCCGATTGATCCAGTTTGGAAAATAGGACACTTCTTCATTATAACTTGTGATCCAACGTTAATGTCTGCAACAACCATTTTGAAAGGTTTTTTGGTTTTTGTTCGAAACTTATCCCACAAATAACGGCGTTGATCGAATGGTAGAACACCCCACCAATAGATATTGTTACTATCAGTTCTAACAGCTGTGTATAAGGAGCAAACATGTATTGTTGCGATTGGGTCGCTATTAAACTCATTGAAAGCTGTAGCGGTATGCTCCAATTTAACTCCGAGGTATCCCAGTTGTTCATCCATCCAAGTAGCAACACGATTTGACTCAGTTACAACAGAGCATCTAATAAAATTTGCAGATATTAGCTCTACTTTTTCTGCTATGTTAAGTGCCGAGGTCTTCGGATGATAAACATTGTCCGTCTAAATCGAAAATTATAAGTTTAAAGTAAAATTATATCTAGATATCTTGATGATAAAAGGTTAAGAATTGTATATATTTATACATATATAAATATATATATATATATTATATAGCTATTTGGTTATAGTACATTATGCAATAAAAATTTTAGTCGTCTCGAGACCTAAAATATATATTTAACTACTAAAAATATAATTATAGTTTTCAGATGTACTATCTCGAACGACAATTACTGAAGTAAAATTTCCATGACTTTTTCGCATTTTTGAAATATTATTCAGATAATTAAGCAAGGATAGCGTTGAGCGCTTAAAACCAATTAATAGAAGACGTAAAAGCTGTGTAATCCACGTTTATTACCACTCGTTGTGGAATTATTATCTAAGTATCTTTTCAACTGATAAAACTTTTTTCAATTTTTATAATGCGGTTTAATTAAAATTCGAAATCGAATTTCACAAGGAGAAAACTTGAAAAATATTTCCGTCTTTTTGATGCAGTTCCGATGCTTGACTAGGAACATACTACCATATATCGATTGGTCGTAAAATAATTTTGGAATGAAAAACTTGTTTGTTTACAATGATATCCGCATCAAACTCACTAGTTAGAAATTAACAAGTTGCTAATATTTGGACAAATGATTAACATTAAATTCAGATGATGTCTCTCAGACAACAGTTCTTTCTTGTTTTTATACAACTGACAGAGCAAGACAGCTAAAGCGTTTTAAACTTTTCAATATATCCTTACATACAAAAAAAATGTATATATTTACGTGTAAGTTTAATCAAAATTGATTTTCGTTTGGATTTTTTTAAAATGGGCCATACTTTAAGCATCGCTGCTCCCGTTATTATTATCGAAGACAAAACCTACTCACATCGGATTTGAACGGCTCCAAATCAGACCAACGCCACTGATGCAATTCCCCATTTTCTGAGAGCGCAATAAATTCGGAATACAATGCTCCAATAGTCTTAAAACGTGTTGAAACTTTGTCAGGCCATGGTTGCAGTTCTTCTGATATCCATATCGGCGATGGCATTGTAGAGGGTTCTTTTTTTTTGGAATCTGAGAAATTGTTTTTGTCATATAAAGTTATATCCAAGTCACTTTTGGTTTTTATTTATACCAGTATCCTTATCCCACGTATAATCGTCTTTACTAATCCATCGTCGTGGGCCATAATACTGACGATCACGCCATCGACTGAAAGCTTCACGATCAGCATTAGCAGACGATATTTGAGCAGAAAGGCTGCCACTGCCTGCTATTACACCGCTAGAAGATGTTGATGGCCGATTGGATTGATTACTATCTGCAGTTGAGCCTGCGTTGCTCCGTTCACTACGAATTCGATCGAAAAGAAGACTAAGGGAGAAAAATACGTTTGTTAGCTTTAGCTTTGTATGTATATTGTTTTATAAAAAATTGGCGGTGCCACAGAAATCAATTTCGCTCAAATTTCACTTCAATTACAATTACAATTCTATAAGCGTTCTGTGAATTGAATATGTGCACCACTCAAACACTACATTATTATTTAAAAAAAATATTTTAAGATTTCACATGTTTTAGTTAATAAATTATAATTAGTCGCTAAACTAACTTTATAATTTCACCCAATTTTAGTTCACTCAGTTTTTAAATAGATATTTTTTTCACTTAGGTTGCCAATTGACTTGTTATGTGACGGACAAAAAATTAAAATTATAGTCCTTTGCAAACATTGTAACTGTCATTAAGTTTAAAATGGCTTTAACCTGGCATATTTAACTATTTTTTTTTACTTATATATTTTAGTGTTTTACTTTAATGCTTTGCGGAAATGATTTTAAAGTTAAATAGCTTCTGTTTCGTAGCATGTATCAATTTTGTGTGCGGACCGAAAACGCTAGTGATTCTTGCTTTAAGAAAACATGCAAGCAAATATTTGGAATGTAAAAATTGTATTATTGAAAAAACTTACTTCCTTATGCTCGAATAATTACTAAATATTTCTTCCGAAAAAAGTCCGTCTGATGGATCAATGATGACACTATTGTTGTCACCCGAAAAACCATTGTCCAATAATGAAATTAGGTCCTCAGGAACATAATTATCGCCTCCCTCTTCTGTATCTTCGGCCTCTTCGTCATCACGTGAAAGCAAATTGTTGACAGCTAAATTCACATCAAGATTTGTGCGCTATAATTTAAGGTTTTGTAAATGTGGAAATTAGTCTGCAATAGATAAATGCATTAAATTAGATACCTGAAGCTCCCTAATAATGAGATTTCTGCTCTTTCCTTGCAGTACGACTTCTGCTTGAGATATAAGTTCTTCAGGCACATATGTGGCTGGCACCGTTACTAGGGGTCGGTTCGATGTACTGCCTCCAATTATTACACCTGTACTTCTTGACCCAGATCCCTGTCCACTTGAGCTTGTTCTCCCTGTTGCACGAAGAAGTCGTGCTCGAGAACGAGGCATAGCCCGTGATGATGTTGGTGCCTTCGGAGCATTTGTGGCCGATACTCCACCAGATGGGGCACTTTAAACCAAGCAAAATCATTAACATGAATGAAGAAGTGTGCAGTTTGCTTATAACCATACCACTTATTGTCCGATTTAGTCAAATCAAGCTTTTCCGAATTAATTGAGAAGGCGACCCGAAACGCTTTCCCGTCTTCCAAAAGCACTCCGATATGATTAGGTCCAATAACCACTTCCCTTACTGGAATTTTCAATTGCTCAAATATCCTATGAGTACCGGAACCGAAGCGGTTTACTTTATCCGTGACTTCTCGTATTCTAAATTTGAAATGCAGAATATATTTGAAAATCATAGGGAAAAAAAAGCATAATAATAAATAAATAAAAATCATAAAATAGCATTATAATAAATAGCCGCTATTACCTGCACATCCATACATGGAATTGATTTTTAGTTAAAATAAACAATTTTAAAATTGTAATACAAAGGAAGTTTAAATATGCGCTATGACAATTACACATTATTCATAAATATCAAAATATGTACATGGTTGTCTTGTATGAAATAGAGCTATTGCATTAGTTGAAGAGGAAGCAATAAAGCGAAATTTTGTCAAACTGTTATTATTAAAAGTAGTTGAACTAGTAGATATGGATTTATTTAAAACAGTGGATAATATGTAATTTGTAAATTCAAGAAATTAAATTTTGCGGACTCTTATCTAGTATACAACAACACGTTGCTAAATTTGCATATCTTTACTTATCAATATATTCATAAGCCCTTCAGGAATAGGGTGCCGACTGAGTTTTATAACAGTTTAAACTCGCGTAAGGGTGGTTAGATTGAAAATACACAAGTCCTGCATAGGGGCAATTGTCTACCTTCAAGCAGTGTGTATTTTGAGTGCCGAAATGCTATGAATGTATGCACCATTCACACATGTGCGCGTTTACACACACACACACACACACATGCATACGTGTTCAATAAATTTAGAATGTTATATTCCCGAATAAGTACATTATGGCATTCTCCTATATTTATCAGACCATTAAATGCACATATGTATACTCAATCGCTATACATACATATGCTCATTTTTAGATAAAAATTTATTACTGCTACATACGATACGTACATATGTGCACAGCAATGCAAGTTCAGCTCAAACCGAAAATGATGTACCAATATACACACACACGCATATTTAGGTATGTATTAAATGAATTTGTTTTATTGATAGGCATGAATGTACTATTGAGTTAAGATTTTGCGTATATATGTATGTAAATAAATGCTTAAGTGTATATCGGTCTGTGCCTGTATGTATGTATATGCATGTATGAAACATGTGCAGATGATCAATACTATATGTACATATTCATGAATGCGTATATTTTCATATTTTCTCAAACAGTTCTTACCTTTCAATGAATTGTTCATCAGTTCCGGGAAGCGGTTGTAGCACGAATTGCATAGAAACCATTGTTAATTTCTTTGACTATATTAAATACGATTTGCTCACAATTTTCATTTCAGCACAGAAAATGTAATACAAAATATAGATGACACAAATTCTTGAGATTACATCAAAGTTCGATTATGATTTATCGAAACATTGTAGAATATCATATTCTCGACATTCATGACATCTGCTGGAAGAAAACTTCTCACACATATCTTCCTACATAATCCACTTTGGAATTATGGAATGAAACATAACAATTTATTGAAAAATTTCCCTCTTCGTTTTATAAGCAATATCAGTTTTAACAAAATAGGCAGATTGTGCCAAAATAACCACAGAACTACACACTACTTGTATTTTCAAATTATTTTGTACACATTAAAACAATGCACATATAAAACAGAAGCTAAACATTTAGCGTGTTATCGAAATGATTTACGTTCCGATCAGTCCGCATCATTTCCGCATCCCCACAAATGTTCCTTATTCATTTTGTAGCAGCCAACATTTTTCTGATAAATGTGGTATGTTTGCGTTATCAGCTTTTGGATAGCTTTATCCACAAATTAACAACACGAAGTTAATTCTATGTTATAAACTTTATTTGATATATTTAGACTGTTTATTTAAGGTTTAAAGCTACTTGCTAAACCAATCAACGAGATTAATTAGCCGATCGATCAGCTAGAGCTATGCGAAATGACTCATTAGCTGCAGCAGCCGGCCGATCAGCGAACGCCCTTTCGAGAGAGAGAGAGAGGGAGCGCTGCACAAAGAGAGCGCCGTACAATGAGAGCGCTGCTAACGCTGGCTGCTGCAGCTTAAATTGCACTTAACATATTGTGGATATGTATTTAATTAACAATAATATAATGATGTTCAGCCACGCAGGGCTCCAAATTCAAACATGTTGACAACGCGAAATTAACTAAATTTCTTCGCTGCTGCTGCTGCCAACATGATACATAACTAAATATTTGACACTCACTACTAAAATGTAAACAGGAACGGGATGAATATATTTATTGTTAGACTTAATAGTAAGTTTTCGTGGGGTTTTATGTGTTGTGCTAAGAAAGGATTTTTTTCTTGGTTCTTTTGAGTATAAAATAGTTTAGACTTTGTCCTTCATACTAATATTGGTCTATATGCACTTATTATGATAATCTTTTTGAAATGGAAGAAAGCCTGGACATGATCAATTGCAAGACAAATCTGAACTCAACGAAAGAATTTCTTTTAGCTCTACCGTCGAAGTCGCCACAATTGTAAAATGTCTCCTCCGTAAAATCCTAGATCAGGAATGTGTGTGATGTGCGCGATCTACCACGATCAGCGATTGACTGATGTGTCTAACTATTCTCCCGAAGATCAAAGCGTATCGTGACAGTCATGATAACTTACTTAACACTTAATGTTAAATTTAATCTTTTTAATGTTTATTTTCAAAATTATAATTTGGTATTATAACCTTTGGAGCTTTCATACCGTGCAATACTCACCGGTCTATTAAAAGGATATTGAAGACTTAGAAATCACATATCTAAACTGGGTATTTATAGAAGCGAACTGTGCCGGTTTTGTGAAAGCGGGGAAGAGTCAAAGCACATCCTAGCAGTTTGTGTCGCCTTAGTCAGGGATGCATGTTCTGACTTCAAAAGACAGATCTAGCAGATCGCAGATCATATATCCCAGCAATAATAAAATTATTTGCATACTTAGTTTATGCTTGCGCTTCCCAAACGATAGTTTGGCTTCTTTCAAGCTACAATTTTTACTTTTTAGTCACAAACCTTCGGAGCGCTATGAAAGTGGCGTGTATGTTATATTGATGCCTATGCACAAGAATGTAACAGTATTTTATGTCTTGAATGCATTTATATGAGTCTATAAGAGCTACAGAATTCAAATTTCGACAATAAGTTCTCGTATACCCAACTCATTTCAAGTTTATTTAATTTAATATGCGACACGTGTAACACACTTCTCATCACACAAATTGGTAACTAGCGGGACGAACGGGATTCTTTCAACGATGTTAAACACTGAAGAAAATATAAATATAAAATTGAAATGGATTAAGATAGTCAAACATATTCCCAAGGTAAAAATGTAGCTCTTAAATAAAAAACATTTAATTATAATTTTTTTTTTTTTTTTTTTTTAATTAAAACGGACTGTCAAACAGAACGAAACTGTTATGTCGATGCTTCTTATACGCTACTTTCTAGCTGTTTGTATAAGCTCGCCGATTTCGAGACTTTGGAATTTTGATAGCAACACGCGACAGATTTTGATTTCCCTAGTCGAGCCATTTCAAACTAGTTCATTCTTGATAAGTTGTTTGAAATACCTGCACGCAACAGTCAACATCTTTGCTGTCGACCGTTCACTTTCAATAGCCAAGCAAGTTTTTGTCTGCATTATCTGATCATTTATAAAATTGCTTTTGCATGAGAGTATCACTAAAATGATTAAGCACACCCAGTTGCAAATTCGTACTTAGAAAAAATGTGGTGTGATTTGAGAGAGGTATCCAAAAAACTAAAAATAAAATTTGTTATCTCCAGGCTTAATTAGCACTTGGCTATCTTAATTTATTGACCAATGTAATGCTGTCATATCATACAGGTCCTACTAGTGAATAAAATTTGATAAATTGATTAAATATATATGGATGAAAATATATATAAGAAATTTTAATGATTCACTATTCTTGGTCTTGATAGTACCGTATATGGGTCAGCATTGTACCTCCAACAGCAAATCGGTGCAAATGGACAGCTGCACGAGCAGTTCGCCGCCCAAGAATTGTCCGTAGGTTAAGTTAGGTTAGAACGGCTGTCAGCCCGTGGGTTGACAAACATAGGTCATGCTTGGCCCGTTGTGGTACCGTATGAGAAAGAGTGAAAAGGTAAAGAGAGAGTAAGGTAGAGAAATAGTTGAAGAAGAAGACTAGCACAACAACAAACAACCTTGCCTGCAGCGGGCAGCGAGATTACAAAGACCCAACGCTTACGACTATGCAGCCGTCGAATTGTTCGTAATGTTCAATTGCTCTCGAGTGAGATTCATTAATTACATCTTTTAGTCCGATAGCTTCTTGGATAAGTTGGTTTGGACTTTAATTAAGCGTTTTTCTTAATAGTTTAGTTGAATCTTCTGATAAATATGTATACAATAATATATAAAAACAACTGTCAGCGAAAGTCGTTCACATCAACCAATTTCCACTAAATCCTCTCAATGACTGTCAAAGTTGGTACTACAAAAACCAGGTAGATGAAAAGGTTTGGCGAAAAAAAAAGGAATTTAATTTGTTTGTGGTCCTTATTAAATAACAGCGCTCAGAACTCCGTCAGCTTATTTTTGTTTGTTTAATATTTTCCGATGAGTCACATCATGCCTTTATTAAAATATCAGTTTACGTTTTCTTATTGTAGTTTTATTATTGGTAACTAAATCGTGTATTTTAGGCGATTTGGTTGTCATACATACGTAATATTTTTTCTTACGAAGTTGCTTGTGCACTCTTTAAAATCTGTATTCTCAAATAAACCATTTCATATGCATCAAAAAAATTTCATTGGCTGTCACATTCACATAAACTTTCTTATTCGTGAAAGATCAGTAATCTGTGTTACGCCGAAGATTACACACCCCTGTAGACTGATGTTAAACTGCTGACATCTAAAATTTTAGTCAAAAATTCAAAATATTATGTCTTGTACGTTTTAGGAAATTTGTATGTACATGTTACCTGTTTCACGACAGTCTTTGAGCTGAATATTCAACATCTGTGTGCATTGGTGATGTATGTATGATGTATGTAATGTATCTGAGGCCCATCTTGATCCCATAACTTAATGCTTTTGACCAATTTTTTCAATAGTACAACTACAAAATCGTAATTTTTTAAAAGGATTGTATTGTAAACTTTAGAACTGTTAACTAGCTCAAATATTCTATAACCAAACCAATATTTATTTTTCTGAGTTTTCAATTCTACGAGTTATTTAATTGTTTTGTTTATTCAAGCTGGCCCCTTTTTTTCTTGGGATAGAAAAGAACACTTTATTTCACTTTTCAAATAAATTTTTTTGCTTCTTAGTAACACCTGTATCCCATCAGCATACAATCTCAAAGCTCTACTTCAAAGGTGTGATAAATATATGTAGCGATATCAAATATTTATTGCTCCAAGCCGGCCTAACATACAAAATACATCTAATTGGTTGACCCGTAAAAGTACAAAATTTTCTCTGAAAGGGATTTATAAATCGTTTTAGTGTATTAAGCTGGCAGGTTGGCAAGCGGATGGAAGAGCTTAATGGGTACCGACTTTAAAGAAATATCGAATCGATGGCGATGAATACTATCCTTCATTGTCGATATTATCTATAAATATATCGATTTATCAATGTGTTTCTTACATCCCTGCTCTTCTCTGCTCGAACGAACCAAAATATAATTAAATTTGGGGAATATTAGATAAAATGGAAACAAATGAAGACCTTACAGATGCTAAACTATTGCTTGTGACAGCTAACGTCGGAAGTTTATTTGAAGATGTATGTACTTTTAATTTAATTGTATGCAATATTGATTGATTCTTAAATACATATTTGTGTCCTAACGCAAGTATGTATGCATGTATGTATGTGCATACCTATGTTTGTATTGAAGTAACTAAGTTTGAATGTAAATCGTTCTATAAACCACCTCGCTGCGCAGCCAGAAAGACTTCTTACAATATGGCTGGAGGAGTTCATAGCCAAAGTAACGGAAATCAGCCCAACATTTTTGGCTTTACATCTTCAAGAGGTGGGCGGAAAGACGTACGAGAACTCAATGGATAACGTAAAAGAGTTTATCCGATGCTTATGTGAGGCCATGGCGAAGACTGAATTTATTTACGTTCGTATTTATATGGACGAAGATTTTAAGTCAGCGGAACATTTTACTGTGAGTGGCTTAGCTTTTGTTCTCTCTGGAATGTATTCTGTCTCACGTTGTCCCATAGGCTCTTGGCAACATTTACTTTGGCCACAAGGATTTATGTTCATTGAGAATTTGGAATTTTCAAACTCATGGATGGGAGGACAAAATGGACGGAGGCAAACACATATTTTCTGGTAATATTGAAGCAGTTCCAACCAAGGAGAAATCAAAATTTCCACAACATTTTTTCCCAGAAGTAAGTTTTTTTATTACCAATATTATAATGAAGATAATAATAATATTAATACAAATAATTAGTTGTAATTAGAGGAAGTTTGTTGCATAGTTTCCCAAATAGTTTATACGTAATGCAAAATGGCAATATAAAATAATAATTGGAATGCAATGAAACTTAAATGTCGTCGGCCCACCGCAAAAGCAATCAAATACCTTTAGTTTGTGGGCACTAGCATGGCGCACTTCACTCCTTTGCTTGCTATTGCAGCTACATAAATTCTCTGTACTCAGAAATCTTCATATGTGTTTGCGAAACCAGCAGTAACCGCTTTCTAGCAACGTTGTCAATTTTCACTGTTGCTGTTCGGTTTAGGTTTTGAATGCATTGCGGTTTTATTTTCGTTTTTCAGATTTGCAAATGTGTGCATGTGTATATGTGCACCTGGCTAGTGATACCCTTAAGTAATATGTACATACTTTATTAGGTCGTAGAAATCACAAAACTCTGTATGTATATATATGTAAAGAAGGTATATGATTTTATGGCGCGCATAATCGTATTTTTTTCTATTGGTTTTCGTCAATATAAACCCAATTGTAATTTTCTAAAATTATTTTAAATAAAAATAGAATATTCTAATTTAGATTTTTGTGTTTATTTCGACTGTCAATAATTTTGCCTCTGGGATTTTCGCTCGTCTACAGAGCACAAAGAAAGTAGGCCTATTTCAGACTGGGGTCGCAATGATTTCTTATGCGCTGACTTGAGAAACTAGTCAACTGACAAGTTATTTATATATATACACAGCTTTTCGCAAAGGAGAGTATATTTTAACCCATTCACTGCGTACCCCAATTATCTGAATTTTCCCACCTTACCTGGAATTTAACTTAATTTCACGAAGTGGGTCCTCAAAACACATTTATCGTATAAGTTTTCCGAATAGTTTTGCAAAATGATAATATAAACTGCTAAATGCAATAATATGCACTGGGTATAACCTAGATATTAATATTTTGTTTATAATTAAACGAACGATGCTTATCCAAATGCGTATGTAGCTTAATGCACATAAAAATATATTTTATACTTTATCCTAGTGTAAATGGTCTCGGAAAGGGTTTATGCGATCACGATGGGAAATTAATGGCACTGCCATTGATTTAGTGAATATACACCTCTTTCATGATGCATCCAATTTGGCAGCTTGTGAGGATTTTCCTTCTGTGTACTGCAAAACAAGGAGAAGAGCCCTAATACATACTATTGAAAGGTAATTCACACATGTTTTTACCCTTTACACTGACAAAAACTACTCGATATTGAACACACCCACACCAATTCTACCTATTTATTTTTTAATTGGTCAAAACATATATTTTCCTATGATTGTTGTTGTTTACTAGCAATATACCTTCAAACTTAGGGCCTCTAGCCTTAAAATGGAGTACGCATTAGGTGTATCGATTATAAGAGGTTTGTTGGATAGGTCTTGAATTTTTTCTATCGCACTTTGAAGGAGATTAGTAGTAAAATACTTTAAAAATTTGGTTAGCGGGGTGGCTGGGGCAACCAATCGTTAACATAAGCGTTAACAATGCATCTCGCTACAACTCATCCTGTTTTTACAATTCACATTACTGTTCACAAATAAATTATATCATTGGAGATTCAAAGTAATCAAAGACAACAATTTTCATCTAAAATTATCCCAGCCAGATAGCTGATTTTGTAAATAATCAATTAGCTTAGGGCCGCAGAATTAAATACTAAATGTAAGTTGTAAGATATATTAAGAAATCAAGAGAGATAAGATGTAGACTCCTATTTTATAAGTTTGGTCAAAATATTCTGGAAAACATAATATGTTCTGCTATAAGTTTTCAAGTATTGTTCCAAAAAATAAAAAGTTTTCCTTTGCCAAATTTCTTATTCAATATTCTCAGTTAAGTCATAAATGATTATACCGTGCATATGGGAATTTTCATCCATACCAAATTCACTGTCACAAAGTATATACTCTCTGAAAAGAAGTCGCGTATACCATATGTCAATTAAGAAAAAAAAGAAGAAAATTAGAAACAAATATGTTTACTATATAAAAATTGACACGCATACATTACGTGCCTAATAGGATTGATTTAGTTCTCATTGCGATCAAGTAATATTATTTGCATTAATAAATTGAAATTCATCAAATTTGCCAGTGGTGACGCGGGCAAAGAAAGTAAAGATGAACTTAAGTACAAGTCTTATGTATTCTTGTTTGTATTCCTATTTGTATTTTAATCACTAATAATCAGGTTCCATCTGGATGAAGAAAATAGATCCGTCCCATTTTTTTTATTTGGAGATTTTAACTTCAGATGTGACACTGCAGGTGTTGTAAAGGTATTAATTAATATATATTACTTTATTTGTATATGGAAATAATATTTTTCTCCCTAAATAGGAATTAACTACAAATTTAACTGCTCATCGCGTCCAAAATATTAAGAATGAGAGCACTAAAATGAATTATCGCAACTCGGATGGCAACAACATACTTACTGTAGGCAAAAAAGAATTTAGTCACGCCGATCATCAACTTAAATTTAAAGAACATTGGGTAATATTTTATTGTACGCAAGCAAATATTTTTCAATAACTTTATTGTTCTTATAGCTAAAGGAATTTGACAGAGAATTGGAACCTCTTTCGGAAATCTTGGTTGAATATCCCATAACTTTTATTCCATCATATCCCTTTGAAGAAGATCCAGAAATGCCTACCGATTATATGTCAACAAGATGTCCGTCATGGTGCGATCGAATTTTAATGGATATGCAAGTCAAAGACATAATCGAAGGGGATGAATGGAAATATGATATGATTGGAGAATCTGTGTGCATGGGTGACCATAAGGTAAGAACTATTAAATAGTTACATTGCAAGACAAACAACATATAAACAGGACATTTAAAAGACGATTTTTAAAGTAGATTACAACTTCGCAAATTGGTGAGTCTAATTTAAAAACAATGGGAATTATTTATTTTGTATCTTGGAGTCGGAGGTGGACTTGTTTATCAAAATTTTTATTGATGATTAGTAACTGCCTTCTACTTTTGGCGACAATTTTCCATGTTTAGGAGCAAGGTTCGGTGTGTCGGGAAATTTTGTGATCGATTGAATATTACATGGACTGGATTTAATATGCCGACATGTAAATTTTAGTCCGGATTAACGGATTTTTTAAACATTTTAAATTTTTTTTTATTAGAGTTTCTTGTTTCACAACTGGCATCGAACTGTGCACTTGTAAAGTAATTTTGTATTAGAAGCTATGAAATAAATATGTATGGCATCTATGTAATAAAAAGTCAGATTTTGTTTAGCTCGGACAGATGTAAGGATACGAGTATGCTACTAGTTTCATGGCTTTATAACTGGAGTTCTGCTTATACACATTGATAGCAGATAAAAAATGAGAGCGGCATAGCTATATCGAATCTGCTAGTGATACTTTATTGCATTATCTATGCGTTGAAAATTTAAGAGCAAAATTGAAATAGTCTCTAAAGGGTATAAAAACAGTTTATCGTTTTAATTGAATGAACGAAAGGAATTATGACATAGTTGGGCATAAAACCATAGACATCTGTACCACTTTGTAATTGGTACTTGGTTTGAATTTTGTTGAAAGATATATGTGTTGTGACACCCGATATGAATACTAAAAAGGAGGTATAAATTATAAAATGCTCCTGTAAGTCATGTCAGAATGACTTTATTATAGTCGAACTCAAGAAGACTTGAAATTTTTACATCAAATACTATCCGCTTTATCAGTGCTTAATATTTGTTCTTTTATTAGCACTAAATTTATATTACTAAAATCTCGACGACGGATAAACAAAAAGTTTCTATTTGGTACTTGAATTAGTGGTAGTGGAAATCGGAAATTAGAGTACAATATGAGAACAGTATTAAATTCGACACTGTTCTACCTAAAATAATTTCTAAGTACAAATAGTAAATAAAAAATGTAAAATGGGTTTTAACTCTTAGACTTGCGTATCTATTTATAAACTAACTACGTGTATATATAAATTCAGTTGATCTAATATGTTTTCTTCTCTTCTTGTCATGTAGCCCATTTACTTAACTGTTCGCCTAAAGCCAAACAAAGGTACTTATAGATCATGTGATTGCAGCTGTAAAAATAGAAATGCTAAAAAAAGCAACGATTTAACATCACCTGTTCCATACAAATCTTGTCCCTATTTAAAAAAAATATATAAAACAATACTTAAAGAAGGTAAAGTTGAACAGCAAGATGTAATATCGCAAGACTGTCGCTTAGAATTTGTTGGAGGCAACTTAACTGAATACGGTAAAACCTCTGCATTAGACTTTAAAGATGTCGATAATATAAAACACTTTTCGTCAGATTACCCAAGCATTAGCATCAATATAATTGACTCAGATAATGTGTATGTTTGCATGTGTAGCCCTGTATGTAACGTTGAGTCCAGTGAGATTGACTGTGCAACAAAAAGTCCCATTTGTCCAGTGTGCCGTAATGTAATGAAAAAGCAGCCTGTAGAGCATCAATACAGGATATTACCAAATAGTGTTATACTATCAGAAAATATAATTGTAAATCGAATCGATACACATCATCTTAATACTTATATTGAAAACACACACGTGGACCCATATACCCCAGAAAGCAATGAGTCTCATTCACCATATCCTGAGCTAAGAAGCACATCCACAACTACCTCAAGCAATAGTCACAAAATCGAGCTTTGTATGGATAATATTAATGACGATCATAAGAAGCAACACTCTGAACAAAATGGAATCGACGACTTGCGTTCTTCGCAGTCGGTCCATGCAATCGCAGACAAACAATCAAAAGCCACGGTTACCCCTCTACAGCTAAAGTCTCGATTAGAAGACCTTCAAAGAATATCAATGCATACCACGAAAAGGGATGTTATTACTGATAAAAAGGGCGACACTAATAGTGTTGATGCCATGTGCTCCCCAAAAACTTTTTCAAACAGTCAAAATCGCAATCCTAGTATTTTTTCTATGTGTTGTAGTATTCAATAATTTAAGTATAATATGCCTATTGTAAATGAGTATTTTAAAGTCTGTTTATTTTACTAATATACTATATTTTTTAAATATTTATAATTTTTAAATATTGTTGCTATAATTTTTGTTTAATATTTTTTTAAGTGAATGTATAATTGTGTTATTTATTTAGTGAAAAAAAAAAATAATAATAACAAAAAATCTTTTCGACACATTTAAACTCAAAATAACATATACCAACATTAAGTTTACCTGTGTGTTAGTATTTCATGCGAACAATGAAAACAATGATCATAAAGTCACTTAAGGAAATTTTACAAACGCAAAGCCAAAAAGTGTCGTCCATCTCATGCATCCCGCCCATGCACAAGAAGGAACCAACGTAGACTTTATTAGGGTTTGCATACAATTAAAATTATTTGAGAAACAATCAAAATTAAGAATGACCAGCTATCTTTGGTATGTTAAAGATTACACAACCCTTGCAACCCAAATTTCTTGCAAAAGTCAAAAGTGCGTTACTTCAAGATCAGCAAAAATTTTTTTAAAACTTGAAAGTTTTATAAGGCAATGAATTTTTGACTATAGTTCAATTGGAGATTAATATGATAATAATTGGTTTTTTGTTTATACATAAATGCAGTTTCTTAAGTCGAAGATGTCCCTTTCAATGATTTACGCATTTAATTAACAAATTATAACACTTTCTGCAAATACAAAAATGTGAACTTAATTTTACACCAAAGATAAATCACGAAGCAGCCATATTCTACTTAATCTATATGTATAATTATATATGGATATGTACTTGTGAATGTAAAAATGTACATGTATATGTAAACGTGTATTTATATGGATAATATGTTGCAAATCAGACAAATCTGTTGAGCACACTTTTTGAAAATGTATCTACTTGTTGATTGATATCACAAAATTAAATAACTATAATTACTTATCCAGGAAATACTTATTATATTTGGCCCCTGGTTTAACATAAGTGTATCTTCCGATTGTCCATATACATATACACATACATATTTTTATATTTACAAGGTTAGATAAATAGCTTAGACAATTGTTAAAAACATAATTTAAATGTTATATATTAGGGACTCATGGAAGAACTTATATAACTACGTTATTAAAAAAACATATTCCGTTAAATTTTTATTTGTACATTTTATTATTTATAATTATGATCATTGTTAATAATAAAAGTTAGTTAATTTTAACTTTTCTATTTTTTTATTTATTTTTTTTGAGACGCTTGAATAATACTTTTTGTTTCAGATTACTTTTGTTTAACACTTTTAATAATAAGGTATAAAGACTGAACATATATTTTATATTGTTATTATAGGACCGGATAACTCACTCTTAGAAAAAACACTGAATTCATTAAAGAGTTTAATGAATCAAACTTTGGTGAGTGAAAGTCTCTGGATGGAACAATCGAATGTAGATGCTCCTAGTTCGATTTCCAATTCTCATTATGTTGCGGTAAAATCAATATCTTCGACCAATAATGAGCCAGGCGAAGATAATTGTTTTGGTAAGCTAGAAACAAATGGAACAGTGCTGCTAAAAGAAACAACCGTTTAGAAGATCGACTCAAAATGTTGTCTGAGAATAATACCAAATGGAATTTACAATCCGTATCCCAAGTATTATACTTATTATATATCGTTGAAATAAATGTTAAATGAATATAAATTACTGTAACTTCAAATGTGCATAAATACAACCACCGTTTTACCAATGTCCAGAGTTTAGGTAGTCGTTAAATTACAAAAAATAAATATATATCTGCTCGGAAAAGAGACAGGTTTTCCATTAAAAATTTTATATATGATAAGCGAACTGTCAGTTATAAGTATCTTATTGAATATCACTGCAGTATGTAGGTTGTGTATACCAAATATATATCTCGTGAGAACAAAATTGTTGAAAATCACCATCCCGTAACTTATTATGAAAACGTGAAATTTTATTTATTTTTGATTTGGTACACTTTATTTCTAAAGGAATTGAGATGTACAGCTGTGAAGCTCAGGCTCTTTGAAACATACATAACAGCGCGTCGCATTTGTACAAAGCTATTCAATGAGTTTTTTTGCCTTAAAATATCTGCGAAGGTATAGAACTTGCCAAGTTGCTAAGCCAAGCAAGCAGCACATACTGAAGATGCTGAAGAATAGTACTCTACTATTAGTTTTCTCTGCAATGGAAAAAAAAATATTTTATTTTAGGAGAGCAAAATTGATGGTGCCTCTAAGTGATTACCATTAGTATCCCGCATTTCCTCCTCCCGTTTACGCATTACAGCAAAGTCGCGTACAATCGAATCGGAAAGATCTTCTAAGCGTTTAAGGTCCACTTCAAGCGGTTTGAGTTTAGAAGCCTCTCCAATCTATAGTTTTCGTGTAGGTGGATTAAAAATTAATGAGATAAATAAATGTTGGTTTACTTTTAGTTAACTTACTCCTTCGTAGTTTTTAGTTTCAACACCCTTTTTAGTCACTAAAGAGACTTCTTGACTAATTCCACGTTGGTCTAAAGCAAAACTCATTTGTCACATCACATTGAAAATTTACAATGTTTCTACTTACGTGGTGGTACTTTTGAAATGAAACAAATTTCATACGCGTCATAAACCTCGGATGTGAAGCTAAACTTTCCTTTAGTAATGTGTTCCTTCTGGGACAGAATGTGTCCTTTGGTATCGCGAGCCTAAAATATGTATTAATTACAAATATCGAGAGACGGAGAGGGAATACAATACAAGTTATACTCACAATATAATCAATTATTTGACCGGGAACGTCGGAGACCTCATACTCGCCCATTACTAATTGATTTGCCTGTATATCTTCCTTAAGACATTTTTGTGTGTTCGGTGTCAAGTGGAACATGACACCGTGAATGCGGCAAAGACATCCGAAGATTAAAAAAAAAAACATAGTGATTTGAGCATTTTCTTTTATTTCCTACACACAAAATGTAACTTTGACAAACGAGGCAAAGATGAGTTGGCTAAGGGATGGGTAATATATCGTTTAAGTTTATCGATGGTATTTGTGTACAAGCAAACAAACATAGAGGCTTCACATCGAATAAAATCCGACTGCATAAAATATATTCGGTTGGGTCATGGTAAACTAAATAAGGTGATGATTTGATGCCCCCTTGCATTTAGTGCCAATAATTACAAGTTTAGTATTTCAGTTGTTACCAGTAATAGGTAATTATAAATGTCAATTCTCACAAAACAATATCTAAAATCACACAGAACATTTTATAATGTCCCTTAAGGTTTCGCCGTGCTGGAACCACCGTCGTTCATGCATAACCAGATGATGTACCTAAGTAAAGTAATTTTATATATTTTTCCACTCTCTTAAAGATTGACATTCATTGTAAAAATTTAACATGGGGTCGAAAAAATAAAACCATAATTAGTGGGAATTGTATGGAATCATTAATTTCGGACGTCTGCTTCATATCGTGTTTGCTTTTGGCTTTAATAAATTGGCATGGCCGTCATTAACTGGAAATTCTTTATTTGTGATATGTATATACATTTTTATTTATATATATACAAATGTCTTAAAATTATTCAAACCTTATAATTTCTCTCTGAAGTTACAAAATTTTCCAGCACTTATTTATCCAGAATCACTGCGCCAACCTTTAAATTGTCTATCAACTGTCTGGCAACTCAAATTTCCTCGAATCGGCGCGCAGAAACTCAACACTAAATCAAATACATAAATATTACATACATTTCGAAATGTTTTAAGCGCTCGGATAGTTATTAAAAGTATATTATATACGTATATATATAAAAATATAAATGCATTATACATATCTACATATAAGTTTGTGTGAATACATTTCTATCAATTTGGGGTCTAAACAACCTTATCCTTGCCAGGACCTCTCGCTAGGTTAAGGATTAAGAACATTTATGCATGTGAATATTTACTTTAAATTCATGTTATATTATTAAAACGCATATTATTCATAAAGTCCGCACATTCCGACCACGTGGATCTCTTGTGCCTTTTGCATGCAACTGGAGGTAAGTTTGAGCAATGTAGCGCATATAAGTGAATAATATTTGTTAAAGAAGTTTAATAGAATTATCAATATGTTCTGGAAATGATGGTGTACAGCAGTTTGTTAATAAATAATGTCAGCTTTTGCTTGCGTCATTGGTGCACTAAATGCGCATCACTTTTGCATAAACTGCGCATTTATTTTGCCCAAAAGTTAACAACACGCAACAACATAAACCTTTTTATGAAACTTATTTAATGCGTTTTATATTCTCACAACTAGGGCCCATTATCAGTAATTATCATATTCTTTCGCCAAGGCTAGTCGGGCATTGACTTGATTACTGTACTTCCCATGAAAAAGCTGAGCCTTTTGCTTTTTGTGAATGTGTCTATAATTCGCGGAAGTGTTTTGATTTGCGCAGAACTCGCTGAGGACGAAAGTGCGGTTTAAGAGCTCTTGATCTGGTATGTGTTGAATCTCTCGCATCTTTAAATTATAATTTATTAAAAAAATAATTCTCTGCTCTCTCATCAGATGAGATGAAGAATCGGATTAACGCTCACAGTTAAATGTGCTCTCGATAAGTTATATGTGCCAGTTGGATTAAGGTGATTGATGATAGTTTGGGTTCCATGGCTTCGCTGCGAGAGTCGCGCTGGTAAGTGCTTTTTCAATAATGAATGCCTCGAGAGCCATCAACTATAATTTTGAAAGTTACTTATGTACACATGAATATATATACATATATGTATATATAAATGCATCTGAAATAGAAATTTTCTTTTTGAGTTTTTTCTTCCTACAACAAAATACACATATTTTTAATGAATACATTATTTGAAGTTTAGTATTTTTATATATACATTATATAGTATAGAATTGTACAAAACAGTTATCTTATAAGCTAGCCAAATAAGATTGTATGCGCACTACAGAAGTCACATTCTGGTAAGAAGTAATACCAGATTAAGTAAACATAAAAAGCCTGATTGAGAACTTATTCTAAAGCTTACTCTCTATCGCTAATTACATTTTGATATTTTTTTTACTTTAGAAGATATAACTTTAGAGCGAAAAAATAAGAAGGCACCACTGTGCAAGGATATTATCAGGCGGAATAAAAAAAAAAAAAAAAAAAAAAAAAAATACAAGAGCAATATAACAAATGTTAATTTCAGTGATTGGATGAACTTTTCGATCTGTTCGAAGCGCAACATAACCCACTTCATACCCTAGGTACTTTAAGTATTCATTTTATAATTTAGATTTTTAACCCCATTATTTGTTTTGCTGCATCAACATACAGTTGGGAGTGCTGTGTCATAGCAGGCCATCTAAGTATATTAGGGTATAACTCCGAAGTTTTGCGTCATTAATTTTTATTAGACAAAAAAGACAACATATGAAAAGTTTTTTTTATTAAAAAAAAAAACTGATTTTTTTGTTCAAGTGCTTTATTTGTACTGAATTGGTGAACTCTAACTTACCGTAATTAAACATCGCTGTAGCTTTGTCGCATTGATGGAGGTGTCACTTGTCCCATCTGGGTCCCACGATGGTCCTCTTGTGGAAAGTGCTTCCGGAGTTCGTGTCGTATTTATCCATGCGCCTTGGCTGTCATCGTGGTCCCTGCATATTTCTGTCTAAATTAGGCGTTGCCATTTTAAACGCTTCGGGCGATTATCTTCCTGTCTATTAGCTTCTCCTGTGATTTTGTTTCGAATTGCTAAGGTTATTATGTAATATTTGTATGGTTCTTCTTGACCATTATAAATGGTTATTATTCTCAGTAAATTTGTATCCCATGAACCAAATGTGGCTCGGTCTCCGGAAAAATCTCTGATCAAACTTGATCGGGTATTCCTTTCGGAACTGGTACTGGTTGTTCCGAGTCTTATATTGGCTAAGAATTCCGACAATTCATTTGACTGCATTTTGTGGTTAATTTTGTATTTTCTGAATACGGATAAATTTGTATACGGACCACTTTAGGAATTTAACTTATTAGGGAAGGTTTGAATAATGAGGGGCAATTGCAATATTATTTTGATACATAACAATAGGTTATTAAAACATGTTTTATTTTGTTTTAAGTTTTTCTTAAATCTAAAGTTTCTTTTTATTTATATTCAGTTTTTTTTAAAACTAAATAAATAAAAGTTTTATTTTGCCTTGGTTGGTCGGTACACTCTACAATATTTTCCTTCGATGTAGTAGCAAGGGTAGTTCGCTGCTGTGGCCTATTTCATTGAAGCAACAGCGTGAGCATTTCTCCGCTGTGGCCAGTACGCAGCACAAAACATTCCGTCGACGCAATAGCCAGGGCAGTTCGCCGCTGTGGCCAGTAGGCTGCACAATTTTTCCCTCAACGCAGTAACGAGAGGAGCCTGCCGCTGTGTACAGCACAAAGCATTCCCTCGATGTAGCGATGAGTGTCGTAATGGACCAGCTCAATATTTTCCCTCGATGCAACAGCGAGAGAGAGCCGCTGGGGCCGATACTACGTAGCGCTAGTATGGACGCACTTGTCTGGCCAGCATCCTGTACAAAATGTTTCCTTGATGTAGCGAGGTAAGTGTCGCTGTGACCCAGCACCAAAATAATCACTCGACGTAGCGAAAAGTGGATCGCTTTGATCCGTAGAACTGCGATTTGCACATGTGGGGCGTTTGAAGCCAAAAAATACTGGTGCAATGGCCACCCGGGCAGTTCTGGCAACAAGCCTTTCTTAAATATTCACTTACTTTCCAGTTAATTGCGCGATTCGCGTGGATTAAAATTTACGCGGGAATGCTGACACGCTTGGTGTTGGAAACGCGATCAAAAAGTGACGTTGGCCGCGCATGCAATTCGCTTGTATATCAAATGTACATCCCTTTACCTCGATTTCAGATCAGCTGCTCTTTGATATGCCGCCGAGTTTGAAATACACCCTTTTATTCTATTTTATTCGAATAAATAAAATAAAGTAGATTTTTATTCGTTACGGCATGTTTTATAAAAGGAGAGAGTAGTTTAAATTCGTACAAGATTCATTTGAAGTTAGTAAGGAAATTTATTTGTGACGAACTGTCGTCGCTATGTACAGTGCCATTTTCCAACATTTTTAGAGCGAAAGTTAAGGGCTGATGGTCATTGAAAATTATCTTTGACTGCTCGCACTGTTTTGGTTTTTATGACCTCTGCCGTAGTAGTGAAACCGCAGCAACTGTTTCAATTGTCTTTCTTCTCCTATTAGAGAAACAGGATAATGGTTATTGCTACACACTGTGGAGTCCGATGTCGTTCCTTGTTCACCCAACAGTCTGATAGTGTATTTCAGTTTTCGTCTTGCTTTGCGAACAAGCCTGAACGAGTTTTCGTAATATGATCTATAACATTTTTCGCTTATTCGTCATGTGTTCTGTTCATACTTGCCTGTGTTATGAGTTATTCTATTTTGATTTTGTAATTGACTTCTAAGATTATTGTGTTATTCTTATATCAATAACATCGTTCAGCTGCTTTTGGGACACGTTGCCTAGGATACCATGAAAAGATTTCAAGGTGGGTAGCAGAAAGAACTTAGTTTGTATATTTTTCTGACCAAATAAACTTATAAACGTATGATAGGATATGATAGGAATATATTATCATTTGGCTTTTGGATTGGAAATTAAATTGGATCGTATGTTTTTTTGATTTGAGCATGTTTATGCTCTTGAAGTATGGTAGTGTGGAACCCTTTAGTCTAAACAAAATTAACATCTGAGGCATCAACCATCGTTGACTCATATTCATAGCCAACTCCATTATCAGCCCCGTCAATTAGCGCAAAACTCGTTGTAAATCAGAGGTTTCTAAATAAGCTTGTTCTTTACTGTTCAATCTGATTTTTTTTACCTGTTTTATTGTTTGTTCTAATGTTCCAGTAGCAATGTGGAACTGGCGTTGGAATTTTAATGTTTACAATACGGTTTGGAAGGGCGTTTGCCTACGATATCGTTTGTGTTTATCTTATTTTCATGTTCTGGAGAAATCTACCTCCATTGGTATACATTTTTATTATGGTTTGGGAACACATAGGGGCGGGGGGACTTGATAGGCCTGGCTAGAACCTAAACATTTTTGTATTGTGGACATACGAAGGAATGGTACTGCTTGCGGTATTGTAGGTTGTGGCATCTGATAGTTCATAACAATTTAGAGTCGAAATTCCTACAATGTCCAAAATGAGTGTAGGTTGGTATGAATGATATTGTCTAGGTGGTAAGCGTGGCAATTGTTGTCTTATCTTAGGCAAAGAGGCATTTCTGAGATCTTGGTTCTCTACCTACATTGGCCTTGATCGTTGGTTTGGGTGTATGAGCGATTTTAAAGAACTGTGCTTAATTTGTATAATGATAATCTCTTCTAATCTTATAATGATTACAAAAATAAACGAATTTCAATTGTGGTTTTTATTCCACCGCTTTATCCCGACGTTCATAAAAAGTTTTGTTGTTTATAATGAAATTGTGAGTAAATACTTTATGCTATAATAAAAATAAGTAAATATAAGTTAATTTTAGTAATTTTAGAAAAATCCGTATAAATTATTAAATTTCCGTATTATTTTTAATGCTACTGATATTTTGTTCAATAAACTTTATAAAAGCTGGACTTAAGTCTTTTATTACCGCCACATAAATCGTGCTAATGGGAGGTTGCTCGATATTAAGATTCACTAGTTCTATTTATATAATAAATAACTTCAACGATCATCATTCACTTGCATTTATTGCTTGCTTGCTTGCAAGATAAAGTAAACGTTCGATCTCATTGCACAGCAACACCAAAAGACAAGAAATAAATTTTTTTTTTCATTTACAATTTGTGTTCGCGACATACTCTGGGTTACGAAATAATTTAAGCAAGAGTTACTGTTAAAATTTCAGGTTATTGTATTATTACTCTTCCTGGTCTGTTGTGGATAACGATCGGCCTCAACTCGGGGAGGTCAACTTCGAGTAAAGGAGATTCCTCTTCTATAAGCAGCCCCGGACAAACAGCGAATACTTTACTGGTGATTGGTCCTTCAAAAGAATAGCCTCATACTTTCCCAACCTCGCCGGAAATTAGTATCTAAGTTGTTCATCGAACCGTGCCGGGAGTCAACTTGACTGGGACTGGGCAGAAAACTAGCTCGGTCGATAAAGGTAAGCTCAGACAAATGGCGACCGTCTGTTCTCTTTTAGCCTTACCCGGGTACTGCCGATCTCTGCCCGAGAGGACCATTTATTTTTTCGAAACTCGACAGAACATGTAGTGTTAATTTACAGCAGAATTTCCCTACAGGAAAAGTCGCGACATTATAATTTTCTTAGCGAAAAAAAAAAAACGAGAAGAATATTATTTTTTATTTAGTTTTTCATTTATTTATTTTTTGTGTTGTACTCAAACAATTGATTTTTGCGTCGCATCCCTTCATAAGTGTGATTTGTGCGTATGCCACCACTCTGCTAGAGTGAGTGTGCTTGGTGGCCGCATATTCAACCAATATGAGCGACAACTCCCATACCGCCACTGACGGCGATGCGCCAGATACTGCTGTTCCTTGGTGCTCGCCTTCTGCTGCCTTGCAGACCAGCGAACTCCGCTATAATCTGCGGTCTCGCCTGGCGAGCGATAACAACAATAACAGCAACGCCAACAATGCAGATACTAACAATTCCAAGAGCTACAACAATTACATCATCAAGAACACCGTCAACAACAAAAACAATGTCCACAAAAACACCAAAAATAACACCAATATTAACGTCAACAATTTCAACTGCAACAACGCCAGCAAAAAAAGGAAAATTGCGATAGTTGAAGATAAAATTGACTTGGATGCAGTGCCGCCTTCTGCTGGAGCTCGTTCAGCGCCACAAGCGCTCGAGGATCTGCTGTCAGATTCTGACGCAGATGTCGAGTCGGCCGACATGGAAGAGATGGTCCCGCCGAGCGCGTCTACTAGTAATGAAGTTACTCACGATGAGGACCCCAATCTAAGCACTGCCGCTGAGATACGCGATTGTTCCCTATCAAACGCACCAAATCCTGACACTGTTGAAGTTCGGCCAACAAGACCTTCTAAGCCTCCCCCACTTATTGCTGAGGGTATTACCAACGTTGCTGGGCTCCTGCAAGCGCTAAATGATGTCACGCCGCCCGACAGCTTTATGCTCAAATGCTATGGTGGTGGCACTGTAAGGGTTATGCCAAATGGTATTGATGCCTACAGGGCAATACAGAGGCTGTTCACAGATAAGCGAATCCCATTCCATTCGTACCAATTGAAAGAGGACAGAGGTTTCCGCGTGGTGATCAGGGGACTGCATCCGTCCCTGCAGAAAATGGATCTCATCAGAGATGAGCTGGGCAGACTTGGGCACGCAGTGCGCGGTGTCCAAACCATCTTTAGTCGTGCTACCAAGAAGGAGCTGAATCTTTGTTATTTGGAGTTGGAACCGGCTACAAATAACAAAGAAATATTCAACCTACGCTCCATCTCTCAAGTGCGCATCTCAGTGGAATGCCCTGACCGCCACGCTGACATTCCCCAGTGCCATCGTTGCCAGGAGTTCGGCCACACAATGAAATACTGCCAAAAGCAGCATCGCTGCGTGAAGTGTGGCTCAGCACATGCAAGTCGGGTATGCGTAAAACCGTTGGACGCTGACCCTAAATGTGCTAACTGCGGTGGTAACCATCCAGCAAGTTGGAAGGGATGCCTAGCATATCAGCGCGTTGCAAAGGAACGGAAGCTTGTAGCTCAGTCACGAAAGACCGCTGAAAACCTACAAAAATCGCGCCCAAGAAGCCCGGCACCCATTCGCAGGGAAAATTTCTCTTATGCTGATGCTGCCAGACTTCAAACGGCTCCTCAGGTTCCTCAGGCTCTGCAGCAACTTGGGCTACAGCAACAGAGTCACCGTCAGCAGCAGGTTCATACTCAACAACAACCTCAACAGCAACACTGCCAGCAGCCTCAGCAGCAGCAACAACAACTTTCATCGGTTCCACAAGTTGTACCGCAACAGAACAAAAACCAACAGCACAAAAAGAAAACTCGACGTCACAAAGTTCGCCAGATGTTTAGGCATCCAGAGCACGCCCGGCAACAACAGAAACACTCGCAGCAACACCAGCTGCAGCAACGCCGGCAGCAGCAACACCAACAGCAACAGCATATACAGCAAGAACGGCAGCAACAACCACAACATCAACAACAACACCAGCAGCCACAACGCCAGCAACATCAGCAGCCCCTTTTGCAACAATTTCAGCAAGTGCAGCAGCCTCATCTGTACCATGAGCACTCCCAGCTCCTTTTTGACAGTCTTATGTCAAAATTCGACAAGTTGAGTGAGACACTAATGGCCGTGATGAGCCTCTTGCACGCTGCACTTGCAAACAGATGAGCCAAATTGGGTTGCGCATTGGCGTGTGGAACGCCAATGGCCTCGCAAATAACGCCAATGAGTTGGAGTTATTTATTCAACGCCATAAAATAGATGTAATGTTGGTCTGCGAGACTCACTACTGCTCCAGATCGCACTACAGGCTACCAGGTTACGATATTCACCTTGCCAATCATCCTTCGGATCGCATGCGTGGCGGAGCAGCAGTGATCATAAAATCTTCACTGCAATACCATGCGCTGACATCATTAAGTTGGCCATGCGCACAATGTGCTGTCGTTAAAGTCTCTAGTGATCAAGGCGAAGTAGTCTTGGCGGCTGTCTATTGCCCACCACGTTTTGTGTGGGAAATAGAAGACTTTAAGTGTCTCTTCGAAGAGCTTGGCCCAAAGTTTCTGATTGCTGGAGACTGGAATGCTCAGCACCATCTCTGGGGTGCAGCGTTGGACACTCGCCGTGGGATTGCGCTTGCGGATTGCGTGAGAGACTCCAACCTCCAGGTACTTGCCACGGGAGGTGCAACACACTATTCCTACGGCAACCATAGACCAACAGCAATTGACTTTGCTGTCTACGCTGGGATCCGGTCTGACTGTCTTGGTATATCCGAGAGAATTGAGCTTAGCTCCGATCACATCCCTTTGATCGTTGAGTACAGAGTGGCTGCAGCTCTGAATGCTCCCAAGATACGTCTTCTGCCGCGCAAGGCAAACATTACCCGATTCCGGCAGAGGATGGAGCAGCTTGTCAACTTAAACATGGAGCTGAGTTCACCAGCTGATATTGACGACGCAGCGGAGTTATTCCTGCGTAATATTAACGTGGCGGCGGAATACTCCATGCTTGGCCAACTACCTTGTTCGCCTCCCAGTCCAACTCAGCCTCTTTTAAAACCAGAGGTTTTGGATCTGGTAAGGCACAAGAGAGCACTGCGCCGTCGATATATGCGCTCACGCAATCCGTTGGATCAAAGGGACTTTAGGCGGGCTGCGTACGAACTGCGAAAGCTGCTGTTTGACATTAAGAGCAAATATTTCCAGGATATGCTCCTCAATGCCGATCCCAATAAGAGTCATGGATTTAATTTGTGGAAGGCAACGCGTTGTGTCAAGCGGCAGCCACTGAGGCGGATCCCCATTATGCGACCGGACAACACTTGGTGTCGATCGGATGCAGAGATTGCATCGGCTTTTGCGGATGAGCTGGAAGGTCGCTTCACGCCTTTTGCACTTGCATCACCCAGCCAGGTACAGGATACTGAAACATTTTTAAATGCAGATCTCGATCCTGTACAACCGATCACACCTATCGCCCCAGGTGAGGTCCGTTTACAGATTCGCAGGCTTAAGTCCACTAAGGCCCCTGGCTATGATGGCATTGACGGCAGAGTTGCTAAGGCCCTCCCAGAGAAAGGAGTGATGTTCTTGGTGCTACTTTTTAACTCCATGGTACGCATCCACCACTTTCCCACTCCGTGGAAGTGCGCTGTGATTGCGATGATTCCGAAACCTGGCAAGCCGGATAATCTTGTTTCGTCATATCGACCGATAAGCTTGCTGTCCACTTTCTCCAAGATATTTGAAAAAATATTTCTGGGAAGATTGTCGGCAGTAAGTGGCTTCCAGAGGGCCATTCCTGATCATCAGTTTGGCTTCAGGCATCACCATGGCACACCAGAGCAAGTTCATCGAGTAGTACAGCATGTCCTCGAGGCCTTGGAAAATAAGCAATACAGCTCTGCCGTCTTTCTGGATATCCAGCAGGCATTTGATCGCGTATGGCATGATGGCCTGCTTTTTAAGCTTAAGTCCTTGCTACCATCGGCGCAGTATTTACTGCTTAAGTCTTACTTACTTGGCCGTTCTTTTATGGTAGAAGTTAGGGGCAAGCGATCAAACATCCGCCGCATTAGAGCGGGTGTACCGCAGGGTAGTGTCCTTGGACCTGCCTTGTACACTTTGTACACTGCGGACTTGCCGATCCCAATAGCCAGAAACACACTGCTTGCCACATACGCGGATGACACTGTGTTCCTTGCTAACTCCACCACTGCTTGGAGAGCAGCTGCGGTTACGCAGAGGTTCTTGGATGGCTTTAGTACTTGGGCTAGCCGGTGGAACATCTGTGTCAACGGGAGCAAGTCTCAGCACTGCACGTTTGCGCTCAGAAATGGTAACTGTCCAACTGTTCGACTCAACAACATGGTCATACCTCAGGAGAACCATGTTCGCTACTTGGGTATGTATCTGGACAGGAAACTTACCTGGCGCAAACACATTCATATCACGGCAGCAGCGTGTAGATCAAAAAAAACGAAACTCAACTGGTTGCTGAGGCCATCTAGCAAACTCAGCTTGAGCAATAAGCTGCTGGTGTACAGAAGCATCATTGTACCCACATGGACATATGGAATTCCATTTTGGGGCACAGCTGCAAAATCTTGGATAAAGCAAATTCAAGTCTTGCAGAACAAGGTGCTCAGAGACATCTCTGGTGCTCCCCCATACGTGAGTAACAGGACGCTGCACAACGACCTCGCTCTACCGACAGTCACACAACAAATTAACCGACATACGAGTCGGTATAATGACCGGTTGCACAACCACGTCAACCCTTTGGCCTGCACACTTGGGTCAAATACAACGCGCAGGAGGTTGAAGCGCCTCCACACTAGCGACCTCTGGACTGTTGGACGATAAAATAATGTGCTACAAATGAAATATTTAATGTTATTTATTTCTCTGCTAAAACCAGTTCTATGTTTATGTTATAGATTTTAATTCACTGCCATTTTTCTTACAAACCTTTACAATTCAATGTTTTATAGCCTTTCAATAGGTTGATTAATGTTTAAATAAATTGCTAAATAAAAAAAAAAAAAAAAAAAAAAGAAAAGTCGCAAGTGAATTTTGGGACCGCACCCATTTGGCCCACCACATCGCAGACGGACACTCCCATCACGTTGTGCGAAACATCGGGAATCGGAGGAGCACTCCCCGTAGAATACTAAATAGATTGGTCTACCGATTATTTGTTAATTTTGTTGAAGAATCAGAACAAGCTCGAGACCTACGCTTGGAAGGGAGTATTCAGAAAGAAATAATGGTTATCGACATTGATGAAGGGTCCCGAAGCGACAAGGCATCAGCTGTTCTTCTGCTTTACCATCACTGTCAGCGGGCTTACAAAACAGAGTTAGCTTGAGGGGTAACCCCACCCCAACAGACAGGGAAACTGAAACGAGGGATGCATAGAGAAAGTGGCTATGCCCATGTACTCACAGGTCTTTACAGAGGAGCTTCAGGCAGAAGTGCCTCCACTTCATACATTTCATACGTCATTTGTAATAAAAGTCTGGGAAGAAGTGTTGGATACTGCCCTGATAAACCAGTTACAGAAGAAACACATTGGGGAGTGGCATGTCTTTCTATAGGAATTCATGTCCGATCATTGGATTATTCTTTTTAAAGCTCCACATAATACGAATAAATGGTAACGAAATCTCCTTGGAACTAGAGCGAAGTATTAGCAATCTTAATATCAGCATAATAAATAGTTTTGAAGAAGCTGCCACTCGGCGAAAAGAAAAGGATGTTTATTGCCATCTATGTGAGCCTGCGTCTCAACACCCATCGTCATAAAGTTTGCGGCTCTTCTAAACCAGTGTTGCTTCAAAATTCCTTCACTCGTAATTCCACCTGTTTTTTAAGTTATTTGAAAAAGTTATTTGGCAAGTGGGGCAAGTGTAATATTCCTGGACACATCAGATATGCGTGACCGTTAAATCTTAAGTATTTCCTCGGTTTTACCGCAAATCCAAATTATGGAATAAACGGATAAGTTACTAAAGTTTGTGAGGATAGATAAAATAGCGAGAATGACTTATTCTTAATTAGAGGTCTAATGAGTAAAATTTGTGACAGCTCAAGTAAACGCAGCCCGTAGCAGCACAGCGACTCTTAATGCAATATTGTTGAGTGACAATGATCCAAATTTGACATTTTTTCGAACGGCAGCTTGGTAGAGGATCTAAACATTTCAAAAAAGTTAACCACCGCAAAGGTATGTGCGGAAAATTGTACATATATTTTAAGCGGTGGCTCGAAATCGACATATTTATTTCAACTTTGAATTGTGTTATCAATATCGATAAGCACTTCGAGAATTTCTTTTCTTCTCAATGTAAGAAAGTACAATATTTTGTGAGCACCTTTAATTTTATTGGTGTACAATTAATCTGGCAAACTACTCTTTAAGTTTTATTTTTTTTAATATAACGTTAAGTACAGCGCGTTAGAAATATGCTGGATTCACATAAGGCGACCTTACTTATTTTGCATATTTTTACTTAAGATTCTATTTAAAGTTTCAATGGGCCGAAGTATCCGCATTATTCTATATATATAGTAAATGTTCCAAAATCAGTTTGTTCCACTCAATAGTCAGAATTTTTTTTTCGTGCACCACCATAAGTTTGACATATATTATGAAAATGTCCGCAGGGTTTGATGGCGAAGGATATATTAACGAAACTATAACTAAACGTTATTATATACATATATTTAGATATTTAAGTTACATATTAAATTATGAGATAATATACATTTAGATAATATGTATAGAGCCCCGATTAGGAGGGAGGAATGTTTCTGATTTCGAATTTTAGCATTTAGTACTCTATTGAATTTTGGCTGTATACTCTGAATCCATTGAAAATTGCTAAAAATTATAAAATTTGTTTTGTGCAATGAACTTCTGGCATCCGTTTGAAATATAAGTTCTCGAATACCCCGCGCAGTTTATCTCAATTGATCGATAACTGCTAATTTCTCTATTATCGATACATTATAATTTCAGATATTATAAATTGGTACATCATACATATTGGCACGCCATTAATTGGATAAATTTCTCTGAAATTTTAAATAAATTTGTTGTCCAAAACGTATTATCAGATTGATCTCATTACAACCAGCAGGCGGTTGCTTTCAGTCTGCATTGATATGGGTGCAACAGTTCAATGTTTTTTAAATTTTTCCATATTGTTAAAATCTTGGAAGAGCGACATAATTTTTTAAACGCACCAACATTAGGCTTATTGTTGCGATATGTAAACTACGTAAGATTATATCATGTTTGTATGGAAACATTTCACTGAAGATATTAAACGATAATAATAAATGCACTATTTTGATATTTTATCAATTTAATAGTTCGGCAGACTTTCATTTCTTATTCCGGTAGACATGTGCGTATTTGAATCCGTAAAATATGGCAACCCTTACGCAATGTTGCGACGGCGCTGTAGAAATTATCGGCTTCTGACGGTTGAATATTGCAAATTGGAAGTCCGTTTTGTTTATTTATTTATTTTGGCGAGACATATGCTAAATCAAAAGATTTTCATTCAAATTTCTAACATTTGCAGCTATCAAAGAAAGCTGAATTCGGCATCAAATGTCAGGCTTAAATCAGGTAATAAGAATTTTGTGTTGTACATCAACACATTCAAACATAGGTGCATTCATTTTAAGGCTCCGAAAATTTCCTGCAATTTTGTGCATCTGCTCTATGTGCATATAAATAAAAATACATATATGCTTTCATATTTGCATATGTAGACATGTATGTGTGCATGTGTGAAGTTTAATTTTGGTATTAGATTAATTAATTGCTTATCTCTTTCAGAATAAATCAGGAACTGCTGCAGGTACATTTATAATATAATCCAAACATATAATGGATGAATCCTCAAAGGAAATCCCGATTCCTCTACGATAATATGATTCATGAAGCAGTTTGCTCGATTCTCTGTAGACCCGATTCTATAGGTCAGACATGTTCCGCTATAGATTGTAGCCACGTTGGATTCGGGACTATTTTTCTCTAGAGTATGAATATTTAGACATGAGAATGCATCAGCAAAGTGGATTAGCGGCGACCTCGTCGATGCGCGTTTTCCAGCGTTTAATCTTTGCATCGGGGTGTTCATCAGAAGCAGCAGACGTGAGTGGCGTGTGATCTGTGTTGACATTGATGTAGTTTGTGTCGTAAATGTAATTTATTTCCTTTTAACTATATTTACTTATAGATCCATTTTCCCTTTTAAGGATGTTTGAAAGTATTTTTGCCGTAGAAACGAAATCTTTTAAAAATCAACTTTACATCTTTTATATAACCTGATCGAAAACAGCGATTTTGGCTCAAAGTTGGTTTGATTGTCTTTTACTTTTTGATAGTTATTTTTTGCGCCATCACTCGTTCCGACAAACCCGAGGTATTCGACGGCTGTTCTGAAAAGCTTGAATTTTTCATTCTTTGAAAAATACATTCCTTAGGTCGAACGAGAGTCGACCAAAATCGTACTTGCCTCCATTTACAGAGAATGACGTCTTCTCTCGCTCTCGTTCCGCCAAAGTCTTTTTTTTCAGATCTAAAGTCGTGAAGTATTTGGCTTTACTCAGGCTTGCCTATATCATCGATATGTTTGACGTTTGCGGAAGTCAATTAGTAGATGTTTTTCCTTGCCTTCTTCATCAGTATTTTTTTCAACGACTTCCCTTTTTTTAAGATGACGATTTTAAGTAAGCTAAACCAAACTATTGTCTGTCAAAGTTATTTAATAAAAAACAATATGTATTTGTGAGTGATACTATTTGGGGCTCTGATTAGGGGGCGGCTTGATGCAGTCATTGGACGCAACCGGGTCTATTAATAATTTAATATTTATCCCCGCTAACTTGCGCAACATGATCTGTTCATGAATCTTCTCTGAATTGCTTCACCTGTTGGTACTTTTCCCGGTATCTTCGTTTAGCTTGCCTGAGTTTGAGGATTTTGAATAGTAGGCTTTCTGTCTACAGTTGGATAAGTATATATCCATAGGTTCGGATTGTCCTCTGTTAATGAGTTTGGCTGAAGTCTGATAAGACTGACGTTGGCCTCCCTGTTTGAAAAACTGACTCTTACTTGGATCGGAAATTCTGTTGATTGTGTTTTTCCCTTGTGCTCGAAATTCCATAGTTTGCCGCGAAATTACATCTTTTTTCGTTTGCCTGCACTTCCTAAGTCAACGCTAGAGCTGAAGGCAGTCGGGTGGGTGTGTGGCCAAAGGTACATCAAACGGAACCTGGTTTGAGGCCTGCCCTTGCAGGGCATCACACATCACCCTTCTGTCGAAGGCATGTTCACCTTATTGGTTAGAAAGGTGAACTTTTTTGTTTTTTTTTCTCGTAATATTTTAAAAGGGACGAGACGCCCTATCTTAGGGTACCCATTTCTTGTTCAATAACGTGAACGGGACTTTACGTAAAATGCAGTCTTGCGATTATGGCCTTGAAGTTACAGAACATATTAAATGATGCTAGGGATGCGTTAGCGGATCCCCTTACCTTAGCCGAATACTAATGAGAACTTAAGAATTTGACAGAAGTCGCATCTGTTGGGGGACTTCTTTTTATGTTTCTATGTTATTTCTTCCTATCAGAGATTTTAATTTTAACTAATCAAATCACTTATGAGTTTTTCCAAAGCAAATAATTGCGAGCGATTGTTGATTTCAACGTTCACTCGATGCGTGTTCATTGAATGCACCTCCAGTTCCTGCCTTTTCCTTTTTTTTTAAATTTCTTCACACAAATTTTTTACCTTTCCACGATAATGTTTTCACCAGAAGATTTGAATTTGTTTTTTGTTTATTTGTTTTCTTGCTTATGACGTAGGCTCTACGCGGTTAGGCGCCAATTAGACTTTATTATACTTAATTTTTTACTTCAATTGAATCCAACGCAATTGTGAGTTATTATGTACTTTATTAATTGAAGGTCATCTGGCCTCCCCGTTAGTATGATTAGAACTACAATACAAAATGAATATGAGAAATCTCTTACCCTAAATTACAAAGTGATTTACACGCTGTGATTTGGGCAACAAAAATGGCATCGACTTAAAATGTTTTTATTGAAAAACTATGGCCACAGTAGGCTTTACTTGACTTCAAAGCTTAAAAAACTGAACAAACTTTCGTCCTGATTAATAGGAAATCTATGGATCCACAATTGAACGAAATACAGCGCATTGCCTGCGAACTGCGCTCGGACAAGGCGCCGGCGCGAAACAAAGCAATTGAACAGTTGGACCAAAAACTGAACAGCTTCAGGAGTGCTTTAAACGCGGGGCTTGGTTGCAATGAGGAGCTTTCTTGGCAAAACCTTCTTGTGATCGTCAAGGAGGCGATCTTAAAGCACGCGAATAACTTAAGAGATGCGATGTCGGAAAAGGCCCGTAAGCAGCTGGCGGACAAATGTTATTTGTACGGCAATGTTATGGACCGTATCATCGACTACAATTTGGAGATGGGCCGAGCGAGCAGCGGACATTTTCTGACCAAGTCCTCGATATTCGATGCCTTTGTGGACGGCACTAAAAGTGCGATTGTTGTTCGTTACTTTGGAGTTCATTTCGTTAATTTACTGGACAGAGGCATATACTTATCGTCTAGGTATACCTTGGAATTGAAAATCAGCGAATATAGTAATATTCTCTCTGTTTTGTTTGAGCTGAATATTGATAACGATGAGTTCCTGCGCTCCAAGATATTGAAATGCATTACAAAAACCGTACAAATAGCCCAGGAGCGTACTCAACTGCACGACGATTTGGTGGAATATTTGCCAACACTAATCAGCTACATTCAAACCGCCCACAATGCCGAACGAATAAAGGATGTTGTGCGACTTTATTATCTATTCCTTGGCGAGTTATCGGTTAACTATCATCACACACTGTGCATTCACATGCAGAATATAATACCGAAGCTCTGTGACTTTTACAACGACGACAAATTTTGTGATGATACAAAAAAGTTGTTTTTTGAGTGCGTTATCCTATCGCTGCAGGCTCTATATCCGAAATTAAATAGCAACGAGTTCAGCACTTTTCAAGTGCCCATCAGAGATGATTGGCCACAGAGCATGCAAAAGTTGCATACCATCATTAAAATGGAGATTAGAAAGCACACTATGGGTCGCAGCAAACCATCGGTATTGAACACGGATAAATTTCCGCTGATATTTATTAAAATGTCCGCACTGGTCACTTACATTGTTTTGTGGCATGTGGAACCGAATCAAAATAAAGTTGCGGAGGCAAATACAAGCAAACGTCAAAAAGTCGACATCATGGCATCCATAATCAATCTGATTAACATGCAGGAAACTAGCTTTAGTGCTGTGTGGTTTGCCATATTTGCCGAGCTGTTGCAGCTGAGTAGCTCGATAATAAGCGAGGACAATTATTATCAGGAGACCCGTGAGACGACATTGCATGTTCTTCAAATCTATGGTAATGCATATAATTTGCGCAATGTACGCCTCTGCCTGGCGAGCATCCTGGCTAAGGAGAAGGAGCTATCAAAATCGCATCCGATAGTTTCCGACTTTTATGCACAAGTTGCCACGCATCTCATCTCAGAGACACGTCCGGCTGCCGATGAGATAATCGAGAAACAGATCATACTGCAGTCGCTGATCAAATATGGTAAACTGAATGCCAAACTCTGCGCCACATTGCTTCAAAGCATCACAACGAACGAGATGCTGAGGCGAAATGAGTGCATCGTCACCATTCGCGTCATATTCACACATGCCGAACAGTGTGGCATTGACAAGGCCACCGCCGTTATGGAGCCCCTTATTAGGTGGGCCTACGATCACGAGAAGAGCACTGCAACGCAAATAATCAATAATATTGCTGCCATCGATCAGAAACTGTTGGCGGACACATTTGCCATTGGCATCATTAATTTCCTTGACGATGACCAAGTGCAGCAACTGGCCACCAGCAACAACAACAACAACTCGCCAACAGTCACAGAGAGAGCAGAATATACCCAACTGCAGCTATTGCTGCACAAGTACAATAAGCAGCTAGTCTGCCTGGATGATAATTTTCAGTTGCGGCTACGACGACCTATTACGGCGTACAGTGAAACACCGGCGAGCGTGAAGAGCTGCCTGTTTGTGCACAATTATGAGTTGCTTATGCGCATGCTCGACCCGGCAATCACAAATGAGTCCAGCACCAGTTCCTTGATCAAGGATCTAAAGACTCTGCATAAGCTAGTTTGCACCATGGAACGTTTGCTCCATTACAATGTCTTTGATGTGTCAAATTTTATGCAGTGTCCGCTCATGAAGCGCATTGGCTTCTTTCTCAGCCACACGGAGATTCAGTACACTTCTATTCAACCGGATATTAATCGCATAGACGACAGTGATTTTCATGAGATTCTAGATGAACAGATTGCAATACTCGAAGTATTCAATTCGAATGAGATACTATTGGAGTATCTAGAAAAACAGCCAATGGAAATGCTGCTCGAGTTTATAGGTGCGCTTCTTAAGCATAGTTACGCACGCAACGATTACACGGAGAGCACAAATCGTACAGCACTGAACACAAAATGCGTCTGCATCCTTGGCAGCATGTGTGCAAACAGCACGTATAGCACCGATGCGATTTCCCATCTGGTCAAAAACCTCAAGGAGCGCAGTCCGCTAAATGATGTAATGATGATAATTAAGATGCTGTGTCGCTGCAAGAGCTTATCGGAGGAATGCCTTGAATGGTTGGCCTGTAAGCTAAAGAACATATTTCAGCATCACAATACAAATGTGGATATCATGAGACAGGTGGTTGATCAAATACCCACTCTTACGCACTTTTTTTATGACATTGAGCATTTGCTGGACGTTATAATGATAGCGCTGATGTCGTTGTTGAAGATAGCGTTAAAAAAATCATATCCAACCCAATTGGCTGTCCAAATTGTACGCTCCGTAGGCCAAATAGCACAGATTTGTCCCAACATTTATAATTCAGAGAACTTTTTGGTGATTTGCGAATCGGTGGCCAATTTTCTAGCAATGCCAACGCTGGAAGTGCGCTATGCGACAACTGAAACGCTTACGATACTCCTAAATTCGAACTATTGTGTTTCCAACAGCGATGCGGATACAATTAGCAAGCATAATCGACATTTGATGTTTTGCGATCAGCTGTACGGGGCCATTGACTTTAAAGAGCTGTCTTTCACCGGCAAGGATTTGTTGCTGAATAACCATTCGGTGGCCATACAATCATTAACTGCATTCTTTGCCTTTAGTGCATTCCATCAGGAGCGTAGTTTACAGGATCTGATGTCGTATTGTGCGACCCACAAACTCAACGCAAACGATTTCAGTGCATTAGGAAGCCTCGTGCATTGCTACAAGTTAACGATGTGCGAACTTATGACGCCCTATTCGGATATCATGCTCCAAAATTGGATCTCACTTCGACGGGCCGTGTCTAAATTTCCTTATTATCTGGGCTATGACACAAAAGAGGCATTTCTTAAAGCTAATTGTAAAAATATTATGGCTTATTCATTCATCTATCGCACAGCAGAGGATATAAATCGTTTTAAAAAGGTTGTAAGCGAGCGGGAGGCTGCGCCTATACTGATAGCCTATATGGTGTCAGAATGGAGCGATTGCACTGAAACGCAAAATGAGGACTTTCGGCAGCATCTGGAGAATCTCAAACATAATCTAACGTTATTTGGAATGCATCCCTTGGATGTTGCACTTAATGTGGAAAGCCTTTATGAAACGATCAGACATTTGCACGATGGTGACGAATGGATCCGGTTGTTTGGCGACTCTGCGCCCTACAATAAACTTCGGATGTGGTTTCATCTTAGCGCATCTTCGCTCTTCAAATCTTTAAACCAACACTTGAGTGGTAAACGATGGTCAATGGATGAGCGTATTCAGGCCATGTCCCTATTGATGTTTGAGCATAGGCTGCTCTTAGTCGATCTCCTTGGCATATTGAAGACCGCTTGCCATCAGGCAATGCTTGCTGACCAAGTATTGCACAATTTTTTCACATACTGCACCATTGCTGATGCAATACTGGATGCAGCTAAGGAGAGATCATCATCAAATATAAAGACGGATGCGGATTTAATTCAAGTCAATTGCACTTACTTTGTGAGCGATATTTGGCACTTCATCTGCGGTTTTCTGATGCACAGTAAGTGTGAACAACTGCATCGAGTTGCTCTAGTTTATATTCAATCGATGCTCAATATTTGCAGTTTTCAGTCGCACAACATCAACACAATCGATTTTGGTGAAATAGGCAAACTTTTAATTGCCTCCATGCAACACGTCAAGACGGTAGAGCTGAAGTTTTTGACGGCTGATGTTTTGAAAAAATTCCTAAATATGTTCAAGCTGCAGGTCAATGAAGATGTGACTGACAAGGCGGCAAATCTGCAAACACTGTGTGATCTTTGCGAGATGACGTTAAATGTGCAGTCGCTTTTGGTGGGTGATGATGGCGAGCAGACGCATCTGCAATCGCTGCGTGATCTTTGCGAGATTACGTTACCACGATTTGAGCAGCTCAGCGTTATCGACTATATGCGCACATTCCTCAAGTCCAATCGAATGGAGCCCTTGCATGGCCTACGTGAATATATTGCCGAGCACAAAGACGAACTGCAGAGTCATCAGCAATTGTTGTTTGAGCTAATCAATCGTCTCATTCATATGGTGCGCGAGTCGCCCAGCCAAAAAGGCAGCCTTGACGCCGTCAAATCTCTAGCCGAAATTGGGCCACTCAAATTGAAGCGGAACTCGTATTATTTTCAAACCGAATTTGATGACATTCAGCAGTTGCGGTCGTATGAGCAACCGATTGTGCAGTTTCTTGACGTCATTATGGAGACGCTGGAAAAGCATTTATATGACTTCAATATAAGCACACAGAAGGTGTTTATACAAGTGGCTCGCCGTGTGGTCGACAGCAAGGATGGCAGCAAATTAGTATCGGAGCATCCACATTTGCGTATCTTTCAAACTAGCCCAAATAGTTTGGGTTTCGTCAACACATCCAACAGCATTCCGGTAATAGATTGGCTGACCGTACTCAAATCCAGTGAAGAGTTGGATTATAAGCCATGGCTGTGCACATTTATGAGTTTGGTGTTTGGCGAGTGCGGCTGGCAAGGATTCGATGCGTTTGCGGCCAGGTCATTTACATTTGCCAAGGCTTGTCTGCAACCGTTTATCAAACTTATGCTTAGCAATAAGAAGCAACATTTGGGCAGCGTGTGTTCAATGCTCGAACACTTTTTCGCGAGCGCCGCAAGCAAGGCCAAGGGCGTCTACCAGGATAAGCGTGTCATCAAGCAATTCCTCTACATATGCGAATGCATTCGCCTTGTTAACAATTGGAGTATTCCCATCAATCTTGGCAATGTGGTCAAGGCGAGCAATCATTGCCAGGCGTATTTCCTTAGCATTATGTATCTGGAGTTGTGGGCCTATTCCGCAAATGCAGCACCCGATGCAAATATCCTTGCAGATGAAAGCTTTCAAATGTCCGCGAAAATTGCATATACATCGATTGGCTGTCTAGATGCAATTCCCGGCTTCTTGGATCCGTTGCGTTCGCGCTTTGATTATTTTAGTTTGAACGATAACTTATCGAGCATTCTGCTGGAATCGGACAATCTGGACGAGCCGAAAAGGCAAATGAGCATTGACATTATGAAGTCGAATGGAATGCTATCGCTAGCCGATCTTTATCAGCGTGTCGCCGTAGACGGGACAACACGGGTGGACTATGAGGTACTGTGGCGTCTATGTGATTGGGACGCCCCGATCGATGGTCATCAGAAGGTGAATCGAGCGAACAGCATGGAACTGGAGTTCAATAAGCATCACTATTTGGCACTCAAGAGCATCAGCAAACGGGAGGAGGAGACCGCAGTAACAGCCATCAACAATGCCTTTCAATGTGTCCAGGCTATATTGCGGGATATCAGCGTCGAGTGCTTACAGTCTGTCTACAAGTATATGACTTGGTTGTGCATGCTGCAACAGACCGAAGATTTTTGCCAGATTCAGTTTAGTCAACAATTGAGCCCAGCCCAAAAGAACGTATTTAACAAGTGGCGAACGGAACTCAATCTCGCCTATGGCAACTTTAGATGCAAGGAACAAATACTTGCTCATCAGATAACGCTGTTCAAAATGCCTGGCATGCGCGCAGGTCGACGCATCAAACAGCATTATATTCAAAATCCGGTAGACACCTATCTGCTCAAGTGCATCGGCGAGTGCAAGGCCGCGGGTAAACTGAATCTGGCCACCAAGTATATTGCCACACTGCGCGCTTTGCCGGACATCAAGATGCCTACACAAATATCGGCGCTGCTAGAGGATGCGGATGTAAATATGAAGACGAGCAACTATCAGATCGCTAAGGCCATATTGCATCATGTGAATACAAATAGCGATTTTAAGTATTGTGCAGAGCGTGTGCCGGCTCTACGAATGCAGGGCGAATTCCAGCTGGACAGCAATGCCGATAGTTTTGCCAATACTTTGCGGCAGACATTTAAAACATCACTCCAGTTGCTGGATCATTTCAAGGAGCACAAGGTACAGCTTATGAAACAGGATCCCAATTTGATCGATTGGGATAATTTCGACCAGTTTGATATTAAAAATCGGATGGCAGCGCATGCGGCCATTGCCAAATATGCGGATCGTGAATATCAACAGCTTTACAACTACCGCCAGTCGCACGAGTATAAAACGCTTGTCGATATTATCCAGCAGAATCGCCGCTTGGCCGGCACAGTAACGGCTAGTCGGCAGCGCGAGGATCGTGATCGTCAATTGGGTGCATTAAATTTAAATCGATTCGCCAATCTGGATGAACAGGAACTTAATCGCATCGAAAACAATCTCACCGAACATCTGTGCACAGCGATCACACATTATATTGCATATTGTCAACTTGATGAAGGATTCTCAAGTGCGGAAATTTATCGCATCATTGCGCTCTGGTTCACAAACGATCAAAACGAACAGATGTTGAACACTATCAAAGATGTAATTCAGTTGGTGCCCAGCTACAAGTTCATTTGCGTTGTCAGTCAACTGGCCGGTCGTCTGAACTCTAAATATGCTGCTTTTCACAAGATTCTTGTCGATTTACTTGTACGCTGCGGCCAGGATCACCCGCAGCACACATTCTACAAGCTATATCCATTGGTCTATGCCTATCTCGATGGCGAATATGCCAATACACAACGCGCCGATATCGCCAAAAAGATTATCGCTCGCAGCTGTAAGGCAAATCCAGCCGCCCTCGAGGCCAGCAAACAATTCGAGCTTATGTTTCCAGCGCTAATTAATTTTGCCAATAGCTATATTGGCCCAAATGGAAAGCCCAATAACGAAGTAATGCCCCCTATGATAGTTGAGCTAAATAAGCTCAAATTGGACCGTGTGCAGTGTCCCACAATTGAGCTGGTCGTGCAGTCCAGCAAGGCATACAATATAATCAGCATTGTTAAATGGACGGGTAAATATGAATTCTGTGGTGGTTTGAATGCACCAATTAAAATGATGTGCCTCTGTTCGGACGGCGTGGTGCGTGCTCAACTAATCAAGGGCAAGGATGATCTACGCCAGGATGCTGTCATGCAGCAGGTGTTTGGCATTGTCAACGAGCTGTTCAATAGTGATGCGGAGTTCGCTGAGCGTAAATTGCAATTGCGCACCTACAAGGTGACGCCTCTCTCTATGCGCTGCGGCATCATTGAGTGGGTGAGCAACACAATACCGATCGGTACCTATCTTGCTGGTAATGGCACTGGTGGTGCCCATATGAAATACCGACCCACAGATTGGAACAATAATAAATGCCGCCAGGTGTCAGCGGCAGCGCTAAAAAAGACACCAGATGTACGGCGAAGTGTCTACAAGAAGATTTGCGAGAAGGTGCAGCCAGTGTTTCATTATTTCCTGCTCGAGAAATTTCCAATACCGGGCGAGTGGTTTGAACGGCGATTGGCTTACATCAATAGCGTGGCGACCACCTCCATGGTGGGCTATGTGCTTGGATTGGGCGATCGGCATACGCAAAACATTCTCATTGATGAACAGACCGCCGAAGTGGTGCATATTGACTTTGGCATTGCTTTTGAGCAGGGCAAGATTCAAAATACGCCTGAGACGGTGCCCTTTCGTTTGACACGCGATATGGTCGCTCCGATGGGTGTGTGCGGCACAAATGGTGTGTTTACCAAGTCCTGCGAGGCCACCATGCATATTTTAAGGCGCTACAAGTCCGTATTGATCACCATACTCGAGGTCCTACTGTACGATCCACTATTTATTTGGGGCGTGCTCTCAACAGAGGAACAACAGCGTATGTCCAATGAAGAATCAAAGAACATACTGGCGCAACGGGCTCTCCTGTTGGTCAAACATAAACTGGAAGGCGGGGTGCCCGGATTACTGGAAAACTCTGATGTTCAAACGCAAGTTCAGCGTTTGATCAACGAGGCAAAACTGCCCAGCAATTTAGCAATGCTATATCATGGCTGGGATCCATATATGTAATACGCCTTCCCCTAGTTCTCTCGCATAACATCACAATTAAAGTACACACAATTACCCACTTACTTATTATTATTATTTTTTAATTTTTTTTTCCGAACGAGAGAAGCTTAAAATCGCACAACTTTATCCTTATACTTTGTTACAAAATATTCGAAAACCAATTTGCAACAGGAATGTTTTGTTTGGACTTAGGTTTAAGATAATTAATAACAAAATAAAAGAAAAGATAATATTTTTGTTTCGATTTAATTTTCTAGATTAAATATGATTTGTTCGTTTTCATATGCTTTCTTATGTTTACAGTATACGAGTAATTAACAATTCGCTATTCGAGCCATAGGCACTTTTCAATCATACGAAAATTAGACGACCCTTAAACTGATTTCTAAAAGAAAATATCGTTTATTTGGAGTGCTTTATTGGAGCTTAATTTTACAAACATATGCTAATCTTATCAAAGCTTCTTACGTTGTAGCTTTTTGTCCCTTGTCGATTGCTGGCGGTGTCGGGTGTGCCGGCTCAGTCTCAAAGTGGAAAGTGTCGCGCGTGTCGTTAATTTTTCATACGTCTTGGCAGTGATCGATGGTTTTGGCGTAAAAGCATTGGCTAAGTTAAACGGTGGTGAAATTTGCTCACGTGGTTAGTTTAGGTGCATGAGCAATTTGTAATACCTGCTTTAAGCTTGTACAACCCTCGCCCTAACAGGGACCGCCATCCCGAGCCTCCAAAATTTGTTCGGAACAGAATAGTGTGAGCTTATATTTCAACCAATCGCCTAAGCGTTTATTTTATTTTTACTAAACTTTGTCGCCTTTTTGGTATCTTTTATATGTACAGTTTTTATTAGTTTGCTGTAGAGTTCTCTCTTCAGCTCTAAGAATTTCGTATCATTTTTCACAGTGTTTGTGTTGTTAGTGTGAGGATGGTCCTCTTAATGATGAAAGAGTCGAGGAATTTGTAGTTATTTCATACGGTTAGGCTTTAGCATTATTTCTGTTTGTCTGTTTTGAGAATTTTTTTTTTGCAATACATGTTAGTTTCGTATTGCAAATATTGGTAATTCACAGTAAAGTACATTTCGTACGTTCTTTTTGACAGCGTTACGTATTTTCCCAATTTACGTTTCTTTATCTGAGAAATTAGATGACGGGTTTGTTTACCAAATATAAGAAAAGTACGATCTGAGGAAATCGAATTTTCTCAATAATTATTCGGAAGCAGTTCACCGGTTTGTCAGCTGATTTAATAGTGTACGTGAATGATATCTCACGTATTGGATGGCATGGATGTTTTGGTGCGATAACGATAATATATATGTAGGACTGATTATGTCCCGTAAAATTATTTATTTTAATATTAATAATTGATGTAGTTATAAGTATATTACGGAAAGTATGACTTTAAAAATCGACTTATTTCCACGACGCTCTGACATTCTTACAACTTTTGGTACTCGGTACTTTTGAAATATGTTTCTGGTAGCTGCGCGAACGCCTTTAGTTTAATTGTTCTTTGTTTGAGTTCTGATCTTTTTAAATATAAGAGGAAAGAAGCCTAGCATGCGCAAGGTACTCAAGGCTTAAATTAGGCATGTTTGTGATTCGACCACTTAAAGAGTGTCAAATTGCAAGATCACTAAAATGCCACTCGCTGAAAGAAGGCAGATGTTTTAATATTAACATTAGGCGTTCCCATGTTTTGATCACTAAAATGTCTTTGGTTGAAAGACGGTGATATGTTTATCACATTCTGACTCCGTATGCACGCTTTCTGATTTCTTCTGACTCTTCTTTTTCCATTTTTTTAAAGTCGATGCTGCTGTTAGATCTGTTAAACAGGTTTACTTACACGTGTGAAGCGCGCCTTCCCTAAATTGAAGTATTTTGTCATAATATCCGAGAAGAGGAAGCTCTTTTTGTCTTAGATGGGCTAGTTCTTGTGTTAAAACGTCTACCGGCATTTTGTCCGCGTACGTGAAGTCCAATCGAGCTATTATTGCTTCAAAATTAAGCACTGTATTGTACGATGCAAGCATATCATCAGTGTAATTCCTTTTTTATTTCGGATAATACGTACGGACTGGTAATGCCTTCTGCTATCTTGTATGGTTCAATGATAATCTTCGTTATAATAATTTAAAAAATAAGCGAATTTCAATTGTGAGATTTTTATTCTACCGATTTATTCCGAGGTGCATAAAAGGTTTTATTATTAATAATTGGACAAAAAATGATTACAAGACTCAGAACTTAAGATCCTTACAAGATTTGTGATCTTTTGTCAAATAGTCAAAAACAGTTTTTTATATATATTTTTTTTTATTAACTTTTGTTCTCAAAACTTAATTATTTTTATCTATTTAAGATCTATTTAAAAATGTTCATGTTAATTATGGCCTGTTGCTTACCAGTACTGTGCCAATTGTAACTAATCTAATAAATTAGCATTCTATATTGTTAAACAATATTTTACATGGTTTTTATTGAGTTGTCGAATGTATTGTTTTTGATATAACTAATGTTCCAATCTTACATATAGATGAATTAAAAAAAAATTTTCTTTTGAGTCAGAAACGACTAACTACATTATCAGTGGTAACTTTAAACTGAGTTACAAATGTTTTGCTCATGATAGCAAATGGTTTGATTGATGCCATTTCTTCGATACGAATGTTTCTGAAACTTGATTAAAGATGTTATGCTATAATAAAAATAAGTAAATTTAAGTATATTAATTTTATAAGAATATTTATAAATTATGATTTTTAATGCTACTAATATTTTGTTCAACAAACATTTATAAAAGCTTAACTCAATGCTTTTATTACCGCCACATAAATCGTGTTAATGGGAGGTTGCTCGAAACGCAAAAGCAAATTCAAAGTCAAATATCGAGCATAGTTGGCATACCAACCGATAACAAAGCCTGGCGCCCGCATACATAAGGGCTTGTTGAGATATTGATATACATATATTCACTAGTTTTACTTATATAATAAATAACTTCATCATTCACTTTATTTAAAATCGCTTACAAAGTCTTTCAATTATCCAATCGCTTGCTTGTTTGCAAGTTAAAGTAAACGTTCGTTCTCATTGCACAGCAACACAAAAAAACAACAGATAAAGTTTTTTTTATTTACAATTTGATTTCGCGACTTACTCTGGGTTACGAAATATTTTAAGCAAGAGTTCCTGTTAAAATTTCTGCTTATTGTATTTATTACTCTTCCTGGTCTAAAAAACTTGGAGGACGTTGAGCTGGCGCCACCAAGTAGATGGCTTGCTGCGGATAACGATTGGCCTCAACTTGGGGAGGTCAACTTTGAGTAAAGGAGATTCCTCTTCTATAAACAGCCCCGGACAAACAGCGAGTACTTTACTGGCGATTGGTCCTTTAAAAGAATAGTCTCATGTTTTCCCAACCTCGCCGGAAATTACTATCTCCTGGCTGGACTAAGATGTTCATCGAACCGTGCCGTGACTGAGACTGGGCTTAAACCTAGCTCGGTCGATAAAGGTAAGCTCAGACAAATGGCGACCGTCTGTTCTCTTTTAGGCTTACCCGGGTACTGCGGATCTATGCCCGAGAGGACCATTTATTTCTTCGAAACTCGACAGAACATGTAGTGTAATAATAACAGCATGATTTCCCTACAGAAAGAGTCGCAAGTGAATTTTGGGACCGCCTCCTAGTTAGGGAGAACCCCAAGGTCCACGTCAACAAGCTGCCTCAGCCATATGGCAAGAAGGTACGGTCGGACAATCCCGACAGATATGTCCTGTATCTATCGTTGTCAGCCAAAGCAGTAATCCTCCAGATCCATGAAGATTCCGCCACCGCAAGGATAACCCGGATGATCCAAGCAATTTTGGCTACAATCGGGTCAAAAGGTATCCTGGGTAGCTTCAGCAGGGACTCTCCTTTGCTGAGACATGACTGAAGACAAAATGGTATAGAGAGGCGCCACAATAAAAAATGCCGAAAAATTATTAGAGAAGGTTCCTAGTAATCTTCCTTCCAAGTTTGGTAACTGCAGTTATTAAATTGTGAGAGATATAGGTTTCTTAGAATTTTAAAAGCCGGTTTGGACGAGGCCAAAAAAAAATAATCTACCATCCAAGTTTGGTTGCTGTAGCTCTTAAATTGCTAGAGATATAGGCTTTTGTCGTTTTTGGAGTCCGAGGTGGGCATGGTCCAAAATGATTTTTACGATACCGATACTTGGAGGATGTTACTAGCAAGTTACCTTCCAAGTTTAGTCACTCTATTTTCAGAATTGTGGGAGATATGAGCGTTTATCGATTTAAGCTTTCCAAAATATCGGAATTTGCAATTATGTGCGCAGGTGTGGACGTGGGTAAAACAATTTGTTATCGGTTCTTAAAGACGGCTACCAATAACACACACACAGATATAGCCATTTGAAATTTTTATTCAGAGTGGCGTCGGGGCAACGGAGGTGGGCGTGGTATATGCCGAAACACATTGCCAACACCCTACCAACCAAATTTTGTGACTTTAACTACTATCGATTTTATCGATTTCCTAGCCAGCTGGTAAGCGAATCACTCCAGTTTTTTCACTTTGTCTGACGAGGTAATGATGTGTTCCAAGTTTCTCGTCTCTTTCTCTAAGGGTGAAAAAAATGGTGCGTTCACACAGGCGGACAGACAAAATGACGGACATTGCATAAAACAAATTCTACTATGATACCTTCGGCATCAAAGTATAAAAATTGATAAAAATTGTGAATTGTGTTACCGATATTGATAATTCTTTTTCTTCTCAATGCAAACAAGTACAATATTTTGTGAGCACGCCTTTCGTTTTATTTGTGTACAATTAATCTAGTAAACCACTCTTTAGTTTCTTTCTTTTTTTTTAATATAACGTTAAGTTCAGTGCGCACTGGATTCGCACAAGGCGACCTTCTTCATTTTGCATATTTTTTGAAGATTCTAAGTAAAATTTTAATGTTTTCGACCACTAAAAATTTGACTTTCGTCACACCGAAGAGAGGAGGTGTAGATTTAACAAAATAATTTGCAGCATTAACACAATAAAAATTGTTATAAAACAGACCTAAATTGACATATATATACTTTGTAAAAACATAAAGCCAACCGTCATTTTATTTCGTAAATTGCTTTTCAGGATTAACCGTACCAAAAAATTCCTCATTCCACTCATAGCCAGTATTTTTTTCGATGGTTTCGGTCCACCACTAAAAGCTTGACTAAAAAAATGTATGCTGGGTTCGAAGGCGATGGAAGCATGAACGATGTTTTCCTGGCTGGTGCATTTTCTATTTTACTTGATCTCGATGTGGTATTATAAAGCTTTATTTATTTGAATTTTTTTAAATTTCGAAAATAAAAGGCAAATACCAAAACAGCAAAAAACGAACGTTTTTTTATTGTAAAGACAGAATGTGAAAAGATTTGTGACTTTTGCTTAGCGCAATAGCGCAAGTCTGAAATATTTATATTATATGTAAGTGCAGAGTCGATCTAGACATTTCGGTTCGTCCGTCTATATGAACAAATGGATCTCAGAGACTATAACACTACTAAATTTGAAACACAAGTTCTTGTCTGCCAGACGTATAACAAATTTCTTTTCGATAACTACAAATCTATTTCCGATAGCAATAAAGACACAACTTTAAATTAATAACTTAAAATTTTAAAACAACCACAAAGGAGGAAAAGAAATATCCAAGTTATGACCCTAAAGGTGGAAGCTGCATATATCATTTTCTGTATATACACATAAAAAGTTTTTTTTTTTCTAAATGATATGAAGAAAAAATTGTTTTCTGTAAAAACATTTTTTTTTACACAATGTAAGTATGTGCCTAGCACATATCATAATAATTAAGTCTGCAGCGCTCCGATATCTATGCGAGCACACTCACAAATGTATATATATATTTATATGCATACATATAAATTTTTTGCATTTGACGCCCGCAAATCTTTTTAAAGGGCAAATTGACATTTATGCTAAAACCGCTGGATTTTAAGGGTATCTCATAGTCTCGATTAGGGCTTTCTTATTTGTTTTTAAGTATTTTGATATTCTGTAAAAATGTATTTACAGATTGTTATTATTATATCATATATTCGTATTCAACAGGAAAGCTGTGTACATCTTTAAAGCGAATTCCTAATCAAGAATACAATCATCCATCTGTGTAAAGATCATGACAAGATCAAATTGTGCTGTTTATGTTGATCAAGAATACGTTCATAGAAGTTTTCTTCCATCTTTTTAATATTACTCTTATTATTAAAATCTTGGAAGAGTAACATAATTTTTTAAGCCCACCAACATTAAGCTTATTGTTTGCGATACGTAAACTACGTAAGATTAAATCATGATTGGTTTGAAAAATTTCGCTGTAGTTATTATATGTACACTATTCCGATATATCATTGATTCGTCAGACCTTCAATTCTTTTTCGGATATATTTCTATTTTAATGGATACATTGGCTTCTCTAAAACATGGCAACCCTTATGCAATGTTGCAACGGCGCTGTAGAAATTATCGGCTTTCGACGGTTGAATGCCATGCATGTGTATGCGAGTGCGTGTGTAAGTGTGTGTGTGAAATTTACATGTACTTGTGTAAATGAGTGTAGCTCTGTATGTGGAAAATACATACTGTAAATTATTAAAGAGTTTTTGACTGCAGATTTGAAGTCCGTTGTGTTTATTTATTATTTTTTTGGTGAGACAAATTCCAAATCATAAAATCAGTTTTAATTCAAATTTCTAATATTTGCAGCCATCAAAGAAAGCTGAATTCGGCAGCAAATGTCAGGCGTGGATCAGGTAATAGCAATTTTGTATATGTACATCAATACGTACATACATAGCTGCGCATACCTTTGTGTATTTACTTGTGTGCGTGTGTGTTCATTATAACTTTTAAGGCTCCGAAAATTTCCGGGCGTTTATGCATCTGCTGTATGTACGGATGTACATGTAAATAAATATCTATATATGCATCCATATTTGCATATGTAGATATGTAAAGACAATATATACACATATGTATATACACACGTATGTGTGTGCATTTGTGAAGTTTAATTTTGATGTTAGATTAATTAATAGTTTATTTTTTTCAGAATAAATCAGGAACTGCAGGTACATTTATAATATAATCTGGACTTCTCCAAAATTAATCAATATGTAAAAATAATTTCAACATACATATGTATGTACGTACATACAATTATACACACTCAGACTATTTCTTTAGTTCCACGTTAAAAATTATAAGAAAATGTATGTATGTGTGTATATTTAACTGCATATGTATGTTTTATTATTAATATGTATTTTGAATAAATTTGATTTTGGACATACAAGCATATACATATATCGATACTATTCAAGATTTGTATGTTTGTGTATTTATTTCGCCATTATGTGGTTAATCAAATCCCAAAATGTATCAGCTAAATCTGTTGAGGAGCGTAATATACCATGGAGCCAACAAGTCGATGAGGCCTCCTATGAAAACCTGTCTTCTCCAGCCATCGATGATAACTCGGGTAGCGTAAAATGAACTATATTCTAAACTAACACTACTATGCACCTTTATCTCTTCTCTAATATAACAGGTACTCAAAGCTCAATGCAGTTCCAATTTCCACCGTTTAATGTGAAAGAAAATAATAGCTTACCATTGAGTAACGTGGGCAAAGGACGTAAAACATCTCATAATCATGGTAAGTAATTATCAAATCAACTTTATACACTCTACTGAATTATGAGATTGTAGAATTGTGTTTATTGGGTTCGGAATATGCCTCCTGAAATGTTTATTTATTTTAGCTTAGAAGATTATCTCACTTTTTGTTAAAAACAGTGTTCTGACCAACAGTATTAAACACGTGTGGTCCAGAGCATTCTTAGTCTAGGGCCAACTTGACTGTTGACTAGAATATAAAGTCGCGATCAGTTTTTACTCACTTTTATTAAAAAATAGTGTACACCTCGAAAGAGAATATGAAAACAGCGAATTTAGGATAGTTTAGCAGAAACTTTGACCTCAAAAGTGTTATTTTTCACCATTAATTTAGTGTTTTGTTGCACATTGAGAAATAATTTTTAAATTTCTGAGTCATTCAGATACATTTATTCACTTTACAAAACGCTTCTACAATTTTCCCTTTTTGTAATGTTTCCCGCAGTGCGTTTCAACGTTTAGTTGCATTACATTCTACTTTCTCTAATGCATTTGTTGTTCCTTATTATAATTAATTACATACCCTTTCAGACCAATTGTGAAAGATATACCCACTTTGTCAGATGCAATTTAGAGGACATACATTAAGCTTAATTTTAATATGCAATTTTTCCTTCGATGTTCCATTTATACATATTGTCATATTTATTGTTCATTGTTTATAAATTCGAGGCTTGAATCACCGGTTTATATGCATTTTACATAGAGTGCATTACAATTCGATACAGAAGTATCGACGCAAAGCTTGACGTAAATTTCGAATAAAAAAACTATTTTGTTTACTTCTGCTGCCAACAATAGTTATATTTTCAAAACTTTTCAAATCATTAATGAAATGAAAATGATACAAGCTTTAAAGCAGTCAGAATGGTCAATTTGCGATTCTCACAAAATGTATAACAAAGAAAGTAAAAAAAATGCTTATTATCCGTGTCCATAAAAAGGTTAATTGATAAAAACAAGAAAAACGGTTATCTTAGGAACGCCGATTAAACCGGAGAATTGAAGTTAGCAATCCGAAATTCCGAGTCGGTCGGTTCTGAACCGAGATTTAGCAAATTAACTTTAAAATTGAGGGAGAAAGGGTTAAAAAAAATAACAGATACACGCATGGAAATATATAGTCATTAATATCTTGCTAGACATGACTTGTTGTTGATCAACTTTGTGGAGTCCACAACTTGTCTTTTAACGAGTGACTCACTTTATGAAACAATTTTAATACTCTCTGCAAGGGTATATAAATAACAATTGTTTGGTGTTGAATATTGTTTGATAAATTAGGAAGTTCGAAAAGTCAAGTTAGTAGTTCGGTTTTATTCGATACGGTTAGAAAAATTGCTGCACACCAAAATCTGCAACTTAAACAGTAATAAGTAAATAGACCCGAATAATTATTGTGAAATTAACCTTAGCTTTTAAAATGTCTTCTGTCCAGTCCATCTTTGAAATCTCTTGAATAGCATTCTTTAGAATTGCTTGGACTTTATCAACCTGCTTTTTGAATGTATATATTATTTCAGTGGTAGTTGCTATTGGCTGTTTAGCACACCAACATTCTTTATTGGTCACGAAACTCAAAGATGCGTACAGGATACCCGCTTCTTTAGCCAAAACTGCTTCAGGACATAGTGTCATGCTTATGACATCAGCTCCCCAATTGCGATATGCGTTATTTTCTGCAAAAGTAGAATAACGAGGCCCTTCTAATGTGATTGCAGTAGCCTTAGAATGTACAGGAAATTTTAGATCTTTGGTTGCTCTTAAGACATGGCCCCTTGTACGTTCGCAAAATGCCGGATACATTGGAAGATGGCAGACGCCAAATGGGCTGCCCACAGCGCCGTCGTAAAATGTTTGAACACGTTTTGATGTATTGTCAATTATGTCGTGCGGGACAATAATGTCTCCAGCATAAATATTATCACGCAGCGAACCGACGGTGTGCGTACCTATTATATGGGTGCACCCCAACTTACGCATCGCCCAGATGTTAGCTCTATAATTAATATTCGATGGCATAATATCATGAAGGCGTCCATTGCGCGATAGAAGAGCACAGTTCACATTTTCAATAGATCCTTCTATAATAAGATCTGAAGGCTTTCCAAATGGTGTGCATACAGAGCATTCTTTTCTATCCGTTAGTACAGTTGGTGTGTCGAGCCCAGATTCGCCTATAATTCCAATTTTGACTTCATTTTTACTTCCGTCCATACTTCTGAGGATATTTTTCAAATATATAACGTAATTTTGATAATGATTTGAGCGTATACTGCCTCATTCCAAATTTACTAAAATGTCAGTTAAGTTGACTTCTCATGCTAGCATACCTGGTAAATTAAAAAATGCTTTTGTTTGTCAATTCATAATTGATTAGACCGCTTTGCCCTGAACCCTCTTAACAGATGGTAATGACCAATCTAAATAGATATAAATGTATATGAATAAACTGCATATGATGCCCAACCCAAAAGGGCCCAAACCATAAGGAGGGATCTTTTGATGAAGGTGAATTCATCCAGGACATATATAGACTTCTGGAAAGCGATCTTATCGTAATGCTTTATTTAGCCTTCCGTTTCTTACAAAAGCTCTCGCAATTGATATTGCCCTATGGATATTGCACGACTTCCCTTAGGTCTATGTAATTTTTGAAAATGTCAGCTTCAGCATAAGACTTCAGGTTTCTCGTTCTCTCTTACCTCGTTGTCCTGTGATCTTGGTTTCTAAATCTTTACGCTTAAGGCTCAATGTGGACACTGTTGCTAGAAACTTCCTCTGCCAAGTGTCTTATAAAATTTCTACTTCTTTTTTCCAGTCTACAATATTTTCAGGTAAAACTGACCTGAACACTAAAAAATTTTGTAATCCTGTTCCTTTCCTGTTTGGGCTGCTGACACGTTGACCTCTTTTTGTTTTCTTTGTATTGCCCCTTCAGGTCTAGTCTTGCTTGGTGGAGAATTCTAAATTTGTTGTGCCCTTAGAAATCTGTAGCGATCTACTCGAGCTTTGATCGACTATCACTCCAATTGTTACCTTCTTTAATTCATTAGATTGTCATGCTATAAAGTAAAACTCCGGTAAAGATGTTTTATATGCAATAAGTAGAAAGAAAAATTGCCGACCCGCAAGTGGTATGCGCTTTTATCTTCAACGCCAAATACTGATAATTTATGTGATGGTGCATTGTCGTTAAGGTGAATACTGATAATTTGGTTTGGTTTCGCTTGACGATCATTTTTACTACGATTTTAAAATTACAATTTTGACTGAGTAGCTTAATCCAGAAAAATAAATTAAAAATACAATACAAATACAAATACAACAAAGGTAGGTGGGGAAAATGCCCATGACAGAGCTATGGGTGTGTTTCGGAGTTTCCAAGTTTCTAAATTGCATCTCAAAATCAAGGCCTTCATGCGAACTGAAAGGCACATTTCCTTTTGGAGTTAAGTAAGAATAAAAAATAAGAGTTTTCTTTATTGTTAAGGAATATTTCAAGTTGCTGTCCACAATGCAAATACTTAATAACAAATTGCAATCGGAAGCTACTCATTGGTTACACAACTTAATAGTTATCACTCTAATTATATTGACATGATGAGTACTTATTATATTCTACAAAACGAGTTTTTATGCATTTAAAGTGTTAAGCAGTGAAGACGTTTTTCATATTTTATTCTCAGGCTCTGACTAAATAACATTTCTTAGAAGTCTTAAACCTTAATTATTTATAATTTAATTGTGAGATTACTCGAAAAAAATATACCATTGTTCAGAAGAGTATGACAAATTACTACACAGAAAAAATGTGAATTGCTTTCTTTTAATCAATAATTAATAATAATTGAATTATTTTGACATATATAGAAATAAATGAATACTTTGGCAATTATAATTAAATGATTTAATTTCGTACTTTTCAGATACAAAAAAAAAATATGGAAATCCAGGTTCTCACAACAATCCAAAACGTGACGATCAGCAATTAAATGCTTGGAGCTCTAGACGACTTTTTGCAGAAAGTTCTGCAACCTCTATTCGGGTATGCAGTGTTTTTAATTTTACTGAGAAATTTTCTTATATAGCTAAATTATTATTGTAATTATGATCAAACGGAATTCAGTTAATTTATATCTGGGCTTTCAAAAGTAGGCAATCGAAACTTAATTGCGTATATAGACAGTCCAAAATTGTTATTACAAGGGCAAGCCTAAAATTAAAAGTATCGTCTGTGTTAATGCAATAAATTGGCATTCATTTGGGATCTTTAAATTGTCACGTTGTTGAGAAAAATAATCATAGTTAAATTTACAATAATACTTTAATGCATGAAGATGAATCAAAATGAGGATGGACAGTCATCAAAATTGGACAATCGCACGTGTGATCCTTTGGATGAAATTAAGATTCCCGCAATTAACGTTGCACCAAAAAAGACAACATGGGCTTCAATCGCTTCGCAACCAGCAAAAATAACTTCGAAAGTAAGTTAACGAGAATGTTTTTTTTTTTTTGTAAAGTGAATGTAAGAACTATTCTGTTGTCATTGTTGTCACACACAGACAACCTTTACCGCTTCCAGCCATAAGAAGAAAGGTCCTGGCATGCCGCCACCCCCCATGGTACCCGGAAAACATAATTTAGATGTTAATGTATGGGATATGCCAAACAGTAATCCACCGCTAGTACCATCCCCGCCTTTACCAATTGATTTGTCCTATTCGGAAGTTAATTTTTCTGTAACGACTAGCGAAGAACCATCACCTGCCACTCGATCTGAAAAAGATGAATGCCATAGGTTGGCCAATAACAGTAATTTTGCTTGCGCTAAACCTTCGCCGAATGGACAAGCACGAAAAAACTGGGTTGCACCGCCGCAATCTGTTCATCATCAAGAAATACGACAAGCGAGCGGTACCACCGCTCAACCTGCCCGGCGAACTGTCCCTGCCGGCAATCAAATTCGGTTTAACGATCGCAGAGGAAATTTCGGTGGAATTCGCAATGACTATGACACAAACGTTAGACATGAAAATAATCGTGATGAAAATAGTCCACATGTTGCACCAAGTGCATCTAAACCTGAAGAAGCGACTGCTGATCCACAAATATTATTGGACGAATTGAAGGACAAAAACAACTATAATCCAACAGAAATCGATTTAAAAAAAGCAACTTCCGCACGGTAAAATAAGAACTACCAGCACTTTGATTAAACAAGAATACAAATGTTTCCGTTTTTTCTAGGTTTTTTGTTATAAAATCTTATTCTGAAGATGACATTCATCGCAGTATAAAGTATGAGATCTGGTGCTCAACAGATCATGGCAATAAACGCCTAGATGATGCTTTTAAGGAACGGCACAAAGAGGGCGGTAATGTTTTGCTTTTTTTTTCCGTAAACAGCTCAGGCCATTTTTGTGGCATGGCACAAATGATGACTTCAGTGGATTACAATTCCACATCCACCGTTTGGTCTCAAGACAAGTGGAAAGGGAAGTTTAAAGTTAAATGGATATATGTCAAAGATGTGCCTAATGGAAAACTCCGACATATTCGACTCGAAAACAATGACAATAAATCAGTAACAAACTCAAGAGATACACAGGAGATACCAAACACAAAAGGCATAGAGGTGTTACAGATATTACACTCCTATAGGCATTCAACATCCATTTTCGATGATTTTTCCCATTATGAAAAGAAACAAGAAGAGGAGGTCTCGTCAAAGCGACCCACAATCCATGTTACAGATGCCATTAGCCAAACTCAAGTACCAATCAACCGACATTATGTCCGTGAAAACGATGATAGAGAGCGGGAACGCGATGTGCGAGACAGCCGTAGCTTAACTATTAATATGTCTCAAAAGAATTATTTTAGCGGTGGAAATAATTTTCGTGATCGCAATTCAGTCCATAAAAGTGGCGCGGGCAATTATCACAACAGCTATAGCGACTATCGGCGAGGCTTCGATTGTCATCGACCACTTAGCGCGGCCTATGTAACGAAGGACAGAGAAACTGTGCAGAGTGATCGAGAAAACCATTTTGGGTCACGTCATGGGTCTAACAACCGAAGGGACGAACATCCACACAGCCATTCAACTAAGGCTAGGTTAAATAATCGAGATTTCAATACTGAGCAAATGAAAAGTGATGTACGATTTAGAGCCGAAATTTCAACAACAAGGGATTTACCAAAAGTATGCATTACTCGTTGAATATCTGCATACACTTGTATTCCTATACATATATATTACATGATAACCTCTTTTATGTTGCAGACTAATGAAAATGATAGAATGCGAAACAATGACTATTAAAGTGACTGAGCTGCGGAAAAAATAATTAACTGATTGGACGTCTAAACGTACGCCACTTAGAATCCTCATGCCTGTGTGCACCCATGATTAGCTGATTTCATGATTTTCTAAAAAATAATGTGTGTACAAGCAGTAAATTAGAATGATACAATTAAGCTGAAAATAAAGCCAACAACCGGTAATTAGGTTTAACTACAATAATATGATAACATTTTTATGTAATTTATTATATTTATATAAATCGATTGACTCTTTTTTTGAACAGTTCATTCAAATATTATTGAATCGATTTGTACACAATTTAAAGTCAAGGGTTTACTTGTTTCATTCCTTGTAGCTGCACTGCTAATATTAATAAAACTTATTTTCATCTATATAAAGTGTAAACTGAGTATGTGAAATAATTAAAGTTACCATTTTCATTATACCCATTGTTGCCTCAATCTCAACAGCACTGATATCAATTTATATATTAAAATGTACAAGAAAAACTTAAATATTCTGATAATAAACTATATCATAGCGCATTTGAAACTTGTGGAATAGTCCCGTCTAAAAGGGTTGTTGTTCACAACAAATATGCGTTATGACCAGTGTGTCAAACCAGTGTGTTTACCGGTTGAAGTTAAAAATCGAAATCGAAACCTAAATTCAATTTTTTTAAAACTCAAAAGGATTTATACTATTTGTCTCGAAAAGACCGTTTTGTAACCAAAACAACCTACCTACCTAATGGTCGATCCCTTACTTAGGTATTGAACCGTTTTTTTTAAGGAGTCGTACATGTTCATACAAAAATACTTTTGTGCCACTTTCAATTTTAAATAGGGTTTGTCGACCTGTTGCTCTCAACCGGCAGAGTTATATATAAATTCATGTCTTACGTTGATAATTTTTTTGTTAAAATGGAATCAGATGCACCAGAACCTGAATGCGTTACGGTTTGAACCCTGTTTATAATGCGTCAGTGGTACCAATAAATCTGAAGAATTGTCTCTAAAAAATGTTGTGGATGACACAGATTTTTATTTTTAAATAAGCAACGAGTCAGCGAATTAAATATAACTTGGGTTTTTCTTTATTATTATCGCCCTCATTTTACTCAAGATTAAGATTTGTCGCGCTTACTTGTAATACCCACTTATAAGTCACATAACTACCTGCACAAGAGAGATGTTTCGTTTTTTCTGTTCTATGCTGTAATTGATAACTGAATTTTTTTTTTTTAATTTTAAAGTTATATTAATAATGATGTGAGCCACTACTAGAAGTCATTTCCCCATTTAGTAATGTTTTTCAGTCGTAACCTTCACCAATACATTGAAAATAATGTGAACCTGATTGGATGAAAAAATTACATTCATCGGATTTTCCCCATCTTCTGATGTCGGAATCTGAATTTTATAAGCCCGCTTTTCAGATCTCACTGCTGTGAAAAGTCAGCATTCAAGTATGGGTCGTGAGGTAGGTTAAAGGCGCCCAGTCCTAACTGTCTTCATACCCTGAACGCACTTAAAATGGAAAAAATTATATGATTAAGTTGTGAAAAGGTACTTAACAGGAAGAGAGAAGCATTCCCGAACCCATTACGTGTATAAACTCTTGATTAGCATTAAGTTATAATTGGGAATGTAAGTTTTCGTATACCACACCCACATCATGTTTACTATTTTTGTTCGATAACTTCTCCCGTCTACGTTATATCAACCAAAGCCAATAGCAAAAAGAAAACCAATATAAATATATAACTTCCATTTCCTAAAAGGGGGACGAACTGTTATCTTTCAGAAATTTTGATATACCGATCGTGTGTGTGCCTATGTAAAGGTCAGATGTAAAGCACAGCTTTCCCCTACCAGATTTTTGTACGATCTTTTTGGTAACCCATATATAAAGTTGTATGCACACATGTATATAGATCGGTACACATATATACACATGTACGTCTCTACATACAACGCATGAATAAGGTTCTTTTATCAGTTCAGAGCATTAAAAAGACAGTTGTCTTAGGCAAACAAAATATTTCATACACTTGCAGAACAGTCACTATAAATTTAAAAAGTGAAATTGAGTATATTGTCCTGGCCGAGCTGGCAGGCTTTAACATTTACATTGCTTGCAGAGAGATGAATATACAGTTTTGATCAAAATAACTACGAAGTAAAATATTTGTTACTTTACGTGTGTTTGATTCTTTCATGATTATAAAAAAATGACACATATTTATACATATACATATATATATATATATATAAATATAGCGATATATATATATATATATATATATATATATATATAGCGTTGAATGAATTAAAAAAAATCTAACAAAGGCAGATTATTATTATGGTGCTATATTTTTTACCCCAGCTATGTACATATATACAAATATGTCGAGCGTCATGATATTAAGAGAAACTGAAAGCCGAAGCACAGTTTGTTCATCAGTTTGCTCTGGCCTGCCTCCGCGCTTTGTGTTGTTAGCTGCTTGACTTCGACAAAATAAAAATGGATGAGGAACTTATGTGGAAAGGGTTTTTTAAAAAACTGGAAGAAATTAAAATGAACCCACCCACAGAGCACGAACATCAGTGAGTACATATCCATCAGATTATTATTATGTTTAAATGTTTATTCATGTACACCTGTGAGCCACAATTTGAATTTATATGATGTGAACATGGATTCATAAAAGCATACATATTAGTAAATGATAAACACATGTAGGACCGTATATATTGGTATGCATATATATTTATAATACATGTATTGCATAGACATTCATATGTATATATATGCACATGTGCATCTCTTTTATTATCTCACAAATGAGATTCTGCTCAGATTAAACAATGACACATACATATGTACATAGACAGTTAGAAACTAAGGTAAGCACATAGATCCGGTTTTGTTCGGCCTTTTGAGTGTTATTGTTGCGTAAAAGCCGTGCGAACTGTTTACACCATCGGAGCGCCTAAGTGCAAAAATATCGATATTTTTTTTATGTTTTGGTTTATTCATTTATCGAGAAAACATATTTATTTTACTTAGATATTAAAATATGTGGATAATATGAATTAGAATAATATTCCACTTGCTCTACAAAAATAAAAATCTAGCCCTTACTGACGTCATTGAGTATAGCGTGAGTCATAATAAATTAAAACTACTTTCGGGGTGACTCAGAATTCTTTAGAGATTTAGTGGACGGTTGCGCTTCAAATATGAACAAGTAATGAATAAGCTCGACGAAGATTATATACCTTTGCAATCTTCCGACTTATAAATTTAATTTTAATCCGAACTTGAAGAAAATATATTTTGTGAAATAAGTTTAGATATTTAAAGTATTTATATTGTAACATCAGGTGTGCCATGTACGTCTACATATACCTCGATGCCACCACTTATAATTCATCTTTCGACCGATTGTTCATATGGGAGCTATAAGATAACGCAGTTCGATTTAGTCGGCCAGGACCACAAAAAAAAAACCCCATATGTTCCAAGTCACATCAAGAGGGACAAAGAACTAGACGCATAGAAACTAAATACAGATTTGACTAAATCGACTAGGTTTCAAGAACAAACTGTTTATTTAGGAATAGTGTGTACGTTTAACTATATTTGATTTGACTATGTAAACAATTTATATTTCACTTAATACTTAATTCTTATATTAATGAAAGTTATAAATGTGCAAAAGCGACTTTGATCTTAAAATCTACTTATGTATTCTCTTTGCCTCTTCCACTACTGATAATCATGACAACTGCTTTTTTTTGCGCCTAATCATTAGTTGGGAACCAATTTTAAAATTTTTTTTTGCATTTTATCACTAAGGGATGTTGCTAAATCAATTTGTTTCATTCAAAATACTGGCAGTATTTTTCTGTCCACAACAAATAATTGGCATTCACTGCATTGGAGTAAACAAACCTAGTGCTAACATTTTAAGTTATAAATCAAATATGGCCGTTAATCAAGATAAATAAAAATAAAATCCTATATTCAAGATTATTATATTGAATTACATGTATTTTAGGTTGGCAGTATTTATGGAGTCCCAAGGAGTCCCATTGCCTAGTCTTTGGATTTTGAAAAACATAAGAAAGAATTTCATGTACCGTAGAAGGTTTTCAAACAAGATGACTTTATTTAGTATTAAAATCCATGGAAGTTAAATGCAATGTATTATTTCTTATATTAATTGTGTGTTGCTTGGTACACAGAGTTGCCAACAGCTGCAGATTTAGTCCACATTGACCCATCACCTCTATTCCCCACTGACAAACTGATGTTGCAAAACAGAGAGGAGTTTTAAAATTACCAACTATAACGCCTTAATTCTACTCGAAATTTAATTTAAGCCACTTTATGTGCGGAACGATTTATGCATCTAACTAACAGCTGAAACTGATGCTGATGTTGCCTATGTGAACAGTGTTTTATATCTTCCAAAAATTCCAATTCATCTTATAAGAAATTTAAAACAATTGAATACGGCGCAGTCGAATACATCCCACTTCGAAATTAGGTCGTGCAAAAACGTTTCCGCGAACTTGAGTTTTGGGCTGTGAATTATCTTTAAAAAATATCTGTGAAAAATCTTCAAAGGGCTCTTGTAATAACGATAAGTAAAGATTTCTTTTGCGTTGATAATCTCCATCTCTCCTGTCATAAGTTATGCTTTTGCAGAACCCTGTTCGATTTCTAACGAGTGCTGCATGGTGAAATAATGTGCTTCAAGGATTCCCAAGTTCCTCTCATCTTTAATCTTGTTTGATTACAGCTATGAACGACTTTAACTGTCTGATCATTTAACAATGTTCTCCTCCAATCTTATGCGCACTCTGACTTTTATTGGTGCTGGGCTGCTTAATTTTTACTTACACAGCAGCCTACATTTCATGTCCTTGTGCCCCGTAAACAATCTTACTGCATGCTTGCTGCCACTTCCATGTTGGTCTAGTTTGGTTCTAACCCCTCGAACCGGATAAAATTTTCTCAGATATCATGTTTTTCCATGACGCAAACTTCAGCTAGGAATGTTTCTAGGCCAAACTAAGGTCTACCACTCCTTAACCAGTGTAAGAGGAACATCGTTATAGCATTTAATGGTGAGGTGTTTCACACACAAAAATTCCTCCGCCCGTTTACTCTTGGAGAAAATCCAACTATGACTTATCAGATGGTAATTTTATTATGGGACTTACTTTTCCTTTCGAGTTCTAAGGTTGCTTTAATATTTTCCCGGTTTCATGTATCGTATCTACTTTAAATGAGATTGTCCTGTAATTAGGCATTTGTTCTTGAGAGACGGGCCAATCTCGATGTGTGGGACGAAGGGACTTGTGTCCAGCACATCTTTCCATTTATGGAGTATTTTTATTCAAGTTGAAATCAGCCAGCCACTCGGCGTCTGCATTGAGATCTCCGCACATTCTCTATTACGTGCACGACTGCATCAGATTCTACGACGACTGCATACTGTTGGTTTCAGCAATACTTTGTAAGTCATGCGAACTTGGAGGTTCCCTGCTCACTGATGGCGAAGCGTTGACAGCAGATGGGCGTGGGTCGTGTCGCGTCTTGTGCTCTTCATATTCGGCCGCCCATTATTTATTTATTATTATTTTTTTTTTATATTTTTTTTCTTCTTATGGCACGATCTGTTTGATTATGTAGATTAATTTAATTTAATGCGTTCTTAAATTGAATATTCAGAAAACATTCTCTGGGAAACAAATCGAAGTCTGAATGCTGTAGTCGATTCGTTAATATACTGCTCCGAGCCGCTCAAACATTTATTCATAATTACCAAATCATATTAAAACTGCTTGTTTTTGTCAGGTTTTGTAGTTGAAATATGTCATCAAGGAGGACGGCACGTTGTCATTAAAACCAATACAAAATCCCACGCGAACCGGTCGGTATTCCTGAAAGGTTATAGATGTACTCTACAGCTACAGGCATTCAGGAGTAATGAGAACGAGATCTGCGTTGTAAACCAAATACATCCTGGTATTGCCACATTGATAGTCTGTGTGATGTAAATAAAGCTATTCTGGCTTTATAGTGCGAAAAGTCGAATTGATTTATGTTTTTATTGTCGCACGTGTAAAGAAAAAGTATAAATACTTTGAGTGCTGATCGCAAGAAACGGTTAAACTGTTTTAGTTATATAAAACTTTGCTCTTATAGTGGCAGTAGAGGCAAATAAAATTGTATGCAAGCTGGTAAAAAAGCATTTCGGTGCAGTTCATTAAAAAGCGTTGGGGAAGACATGTGCGGAGCTGCAAAAGGTATGTGAATAACATCACACAGACATTTGTAAAAGAAATAAACTGATTTTGATATTTGTTTTTCAGTAAATTACTGAAAGTCCTCATAGCAAAGCTCGCCGAAATTGGTAGTGGAGGGTGGTCTTGTAGCATAGGCCATCTTGCTAAATTCGATGACACATTACGGAAACAGCTGTAACGGAATTTCTGCTTGGTTAGATCAATCGAAAAAGTTGCAACAATAATAAGTTTACATTACATTTTATTTTAATTTAGTAAAAACAACATTCCAATTTGAATTCCTTATACATATTTTCTGTTCCACAGAATTTTTAAATCTCCCACAAATTTAAAAAATGCAAACTTTAATAATTTGACATATTTTGGTTCTCGCACAGTATTTTCTGTATTTTGTTTCGTTCGCTTAAACTGTTTTTCAATCTGAGTAAGTGAAAGGAATACCGTATATTTTATGGGGCGGGATATGCGCGGCCAAGAAATTTTCATACCAATTTTTTCGAGTAAGTACAGTGTAATTTCCGTTTTACAGAGGTATATGGGCTTAAAAATTATGTACTTATTTTATTGGTTTCTTAATTATAAATTAATTACATTATAATTAAATATCCATGACGTTTGCCGCAATGTTTCTCATCGTAATTTGTATAATTTTTATGAAAGCGAAAAGCTTCGTTAAGCCACTTTTATTTTAATATCAGAATATCGAATAGTCTACGTAGGCAAAAAAAGGAAAAAAGAAAATAAGGAAATTAGAAAGAAATATTTAAACACGGACTCTTTTTGTTTTGTAAAATTTTTAATTAAAGGACTCTGCACACTAATAAATTAGCAGGTACTAAGTATGCAAAAGTAATTCTAGCAAAGTTAAATCAATCCACACACCCATATTTAAGTCCCCTTCTTACCCCTACACACATCTGTATGCACAGACTAAAATTGATATTCGCATAGTTTTGGGTCATAACTTACGCGTTTCTTATCCGATATAGAAAAGGAAGGAAATTTCGTCAAAGAATATTTAATAGCTTTCACATATGGATTTGCATCGATCTCCCCGAAAGTTATCGACATGTCCGTATTATTTTCTATATTTATTTAGTTCTTCTCACATCGGAGGTCCGTTAATTCATGAAGACTGACAGATGCATTTGGCTTCAATGTACAATAAAACTAATAGACTGTTTTTTAAATTTATCGGCTTAGCCCCTCCACACAAATTAGCTGCTGAATCACCGGCAGGTTCATCGACTGGGCTTGGAACCGCAGACAGATTAGCAGCAGACGGCTGGATCGACAAGGCGTTTGATGTTGAGCAAGGAAATATTTTATATGTTGGACATGCTTCCTTCTGCACATATGTTTTAATGTATACAAATTCAGCTGTTTACTAGGCCTTCCTGCGCTAAAAAGAGGACTGACATGATTCTGTATGTACATACGTATACATACAGTTAGTCACGAAAGTATTTTGTTTTGTCTATATATACATACATTTGAACTCGATTGCACGTATTTATGTTAATCTTTGCTTGCTGCATTCACATTTGTGAATACTCACGTTTCACGCTATGTTGTTGTTCTTAAGCGTTGCCAGCAAACGTAGTCATGGAAATTGGGTTTTCCGTCTGCATACATACATTCATACATACATACCTAGTTGAGCTGGTTTATTTTATGTAAATGTAACCACCTATACATACTTGGCTTTATGCTATTATGTACATATATACTTATATGTTTGTCTGCAAAGTCATGAACCGTGAAGTCAATATTTATATGTGTGACGTTTTTGTGTTTTGACCGCTAGCTTTGGCTGCGTAGGTTTGAACCTCTTCCCATCCGAACAGTTTAAACGGAAATGTCAAGTTGAAAGTTGTTAGTTTTTTTGCTGTGCAGCTGTATATTTTTGTTGTTTTCTTTGATAAACAAAATTAATTTTTATATGAGATTATGATATTTGCTATACATTGTAAAAGAGTGCAACTTGAAAACAAATGAAGTTTCGCGACAGACTAAAAAATATAAGACAACAGTGCTCTAAATCCATACAATCGTGTGGAGGAGATAGGTAATAAGTTGTTTACTGACAGAAGCATGTATAAATCAATGATTTTAACTACATTTCCACATACATGTTAAAAGTTAAGGAGCTAAAAAAGCTGTACAACAACTTTTGTTATTGAATCAATTGGTGTTAACTTAAATGGATAAAGGGCGCACATGTATGAACATATTATGCAACAAATTGGGAAAATTCATGCGAACTGCTGGAGCCAGAAATGCAGCCAGGAAACAGTTCATCGGTCGGCAGATTTGCAGTATTTTTAAATTAAATACAATATCTATATTAAACCTGTAAGGCAAATTAAGTAAAACAGGAAGACAAAAAACGACGAAACGAAACTTGGACGCGTATTTTCAATTCAAAAGCTTGTGTGAATTTTCACATACATATGTGTATTTGGAAATGAGGGGCAGCAGTCTCCGATGCTCCGTAGAATACAGACACTTGCAGATAATTAACTTAAACAAGACCGATCTAGTCGAGAGTTCTGGACTAGAAGGTACCCTATATCTATGTTTATATGTGTATGTATATATTTTTTATTTAGAGAACTATTTTTTTTGTAATTCTGAAGGTAAATATAAAAAAATGACTGTCAGCAAAAACAGAAAATACAAGTTATTCAGTAAGCACGCCATCTACAGTGATCATTGGACCTGGCATTGTGCTTTGTAAATAATTGCACAACTTGTAGTGAAATCTAATGCACGAGCATAGCAATCCAATCGTACAATATTCAGAGTTTCTAGATTTGATTTAGTTTAGTACCAGGTGTTCAGAATTTATGCGCATTTCATTGGCTAACTTGTATTAAATCTCGGGGTGGGTTTCATCTACAAATGCTTAAATATTTAATAATAAAGAATTGAAATTCGCTTAATAATTTAAGTCAAAGTAAAAATAAATAAACTAGGTAAAATATATAGAAAGAATATCAGCAACTGATTTTGCAATGTGCACAAAAATCTTACGAAAAAAGGGTGATGATGGGTGATTCTTATAAAGGTGCAAGCAGCTATATATCGTGAATACATTAACATTGTCTTACATTTGATTGTGTTTTGTTCATATTTTAGAATGAATTTTAGGATGTTGGTTGTGATTTGTTTGTTTGAAAATGTATTTGGTTGAGGACAATATTTTGTGTTTTGATCCCACACATATTTCAAAGACTATTTTTAAATTTTTAAAATATATTTTTAAATCTTTAAAATATAAAATTTAGAAAAATTTTTATAAACTTATAACATTTTTCCAGGCTTCAGGATGCTGATGGTGGTTTCTTTGAAAACTTCGGTTTTTTGTTGCGACAGAAATCGCAACTGGATGAAACTGTTTTTAAGACTTCACTGTCTCCATTTCAAGAAGATGACGAGACTGTAATTGTAAGGGATGTAGACGGATCTTGCACCGACAGCGGATTGGAAACAAAAAGTGACGAGAATGCATGTGTTGAATCTTCTAGCGCGGGAAGCGTGCAAGATCTATTACCCGTTGATGATGTAACGGAAACTGTTTTTGACACATCAATTTGTATGAACGTAAGTATAAAACTTTTTCTATTCAATGTAAAATACTAGATTTTACCAGTGGCATCGCTCTCGGTTACAAATTTAACTATAAATCTTAGGAGGGCGTTGCTAATAATTCTTCCATGTTTGGTAAGTCAAAGTGATTTTTTTTTTCGATTTCCTGCCGATCGGGATTGCGAGTGACATTTATAGAATATGCCTGGTATATACATATGTCTGCAGCATTAATATAATTTAATTTTTAAGTGAGAGGCTAGGTTCAAGTTTGGCAAGATGTTTTTCCAATCTTATGACTTGATAACTAGTAATCATCTTCCACGTTTGGTGAATCTAGATTTAGATTAAATTGTAGAATTGATTAGCATTATTGAATATGTAGGTATTCTTAATCATGGGGGCTGTAAAGATGTTTTTAATAAGTAGTAATTACATTCCAAATTTTGTGACTGTAGATCAAAAACTGTAAAGGATATAGCCGTTTCAGATTTTTAGTAGGCTGGAATTTTGACACTTTGTCTATCGGGGGAAATCTCTAGATGTAAGGTTTTTGAAAAAGTTGCGGTTGTAAATACGGACAGTGATGTCCGCTTCACCAAACCAATATACTCTTATACCGTGGGTATCAGAGTATAAAAAAAGAAGAAAAAAACTCTGAAGTTCATCTGACTACATCTATATATAATTATAATTATAAACAACATTGAACATATTTTCGGCCTGCCGAAGAATAAATACCCTAAATCACATGGCAGACCACTTGCACACCTCAGAATTGCATTACACATTTTTAAATACCCGATCGATTATTTCTAAGAAAGCTACTTGCAAAATTAATTTCTGATAACTATCTAAGACAATATTTTGTATTTTGAAGTAAAGTTATTTATTTGTTTTTGGTGTGTTTCTTGTCGGAATTCCCACCTTTTATATGTCTAAGTAAAGATTGCTGAAATTGTTCCATGGATAAATTTTATTGACATGTTAATTATTATTATTAATTTATTCGTTATTTTTGTGTACGTATACAATTTTTGTGCACTCATTTATGTGGTAGAGTTCATGTCTATGAGCCATGCAATTGTGTATATTTAAATGAGATTTATAAAGATTATAAGTCTTATCGATTAAAACTTTTCACAGCCGACGTATATGTTTTATGTAAGTTCAAAATTCGTCTCTTCGAGTTGTTTAATTAACCAAAATATCGAACTACAAACAAATTAACTCATTTGCAAAGACGAAGCCAAATAGTCTACAAAACTGTTTGCTTTAGCATCTACTTATCTACATAGTATGTTTATATGTACAAATATTTTGTATGTACATAAAAAGCATTTATTTCGTTTATTCTGAACAGCTTTTTTTTTACATACTTGAGAATAAACATTTTTCATTATCATTGAGCTTTTTCTTAGTTCCAAAAATAAAACATTTACTCAAAGCACTACTACATAATGCTTTTCTCTTTATCTTGTGAGATACTTAGAAAACAAAATCGAAATTGAATTCTGTTCATGCATACTCAAAGCAGCTCATGGCCAAAGTGATAAATTGTTCGATTTTCAGTTTTCGGCATTGGTATTGTTAACGGGTCTTCCATCTACTAGTGTTCGAGAAGTGTTACTACTATAGTGATTTTAATGCGTTTATTGATGTATATATATATGCAAAAATTATTTGTACGATGACCAAGAATATATTCAGGAAAAACGGCACTGTCCGCTAGATGAGCATCAAATATTTTACTATCCGAAGTGCAGTGTGTTTAAAGCATTATTTAATTAAATTTAGTCAATTCGTAAATTCAAAATGAGTCAGTTGTCTCTGCCCCGTGTTCTGCCTAATATAAGTTCGCAAAACTCGACGGATAGAAATTCAAAATTTCTAAGTTTAAATCGTACCGCTGGCCATGAGACACGACAGGTGAAAAAAGTGAGTTCCACGCTGTCATTAAATGAAACGGCAGAGCGGCGTAAACGAATGCTTAACAGAAATGGAAGCATATCAAACCAGCATTTTCGTGGTGTTCACAAGCATTTACTGGAATCTCACGCGAAGGCAATTTGTCATTCGATGACCGTAAGTACTGTATAAATTCAATAATATTGAAGTACACTAATATACTTTTCTTATTAAGGGTATCAGTGGTTTCACAAAAATATGTTGTATAAAATTTTAGTTAGAGTATGATGTATCTCAAAGGTGGTACATCAATAATATTATTATTGGCGTAATGGTGAGATGATACAATAAAGTTCAAACACATTTGGGCCTGGGACAAACTTATTTGCTTCTTCTAATACACTTGCACATAGCATTTTAATTAAGTCGTAAAGTGTGTAACGCATTGAACGAGACATCGACCCCACTTATACACTAACAGTGTCTCACAGCTTATTTCAGTCAGTGTCTAGCAAAAATTTTAATTGCCATAAACTAGTTATACATTATTTTTAAAAAATTAAATTAAAAAAGACCGATGGCAGGTACATAAATTACCCACAAAAAATTAATACATGACCCCCATAAACTGGAGTTGACAACATCGTTCGGCGCTTTGTCGACCATAATCGGACAGAGGACAAGGGCAGAATGGCACCAAAGAAGAAAAGGAAGAGCGGAGGATCATCAGGAAAATGAGGGAAAATCCCAAGCTATAAGCTCCAAAACTGATTCAACAGGTGTAGGATGAAACGGGGAAAAAGTGGTCCGGGTTCTGCGCAACCATGACTTAAATGCCCGAGTTCCACGGAAGAAGCCCTTTATAAGCGAAAAAAATAAAGGGATAAGGATGACGTTCGCCAAAATCCACTTGGACAAGGATTTGGAGTTCTGGAACACAGTCATATTTGCTGATGAGTCCAAATTCAACATTTCTGGCTTGGACGGAATCAATTGTGGGTGGCGACAGTCCAATACTGAGTCGAATCCCAAAAACCTAAAGGCTACGGTCAAGCACGGCGGACGAAGTGTCATGTCATGGGCATCTGTCTCGGCAGCCGGCGTCGGAAATTTGGTGTGTATTGAAACAACAATAGACAGGAATGTGTACTTCAATATATTAAAGAAAAATGTACTCCAAAGTGCCGAGAAGCTTGGAATCCGACGAACTTTCCGGTTCTACCAGGACAACGACCAGGACAACAACCAAGCATAAGTCTGGATTAGTACAGTCCTGGTTTATCTGGAACTGCCCCCACATGATAATTCCAATGACGCAGACTCCAGATTTAAATGTTATTTAAAATTTGTGTGCTCTTCTGGAAAATAACATCCGGAATCACAGATCCGAATTCGAAAATGCTCTACTGGATGAGCAAAATCAGTCCAGAAACTACCCGGAAGCTGGTATCTTCCATGAATATTTGGTTAAGGGAAATTATTAAGGATAAGGGATATCATACTAAGTATCCTTATATAGGTTTTTCAACGCCAAATATATTACTTGTTTAAGACTATCTCAAATAAGCTTTGACATGTATTTTGGATATGTTTTCAGATTTTGACTACTTTTAATTAATTAATTAATATTTTAATAAAAACTAAAGTTTATTTTTTAAACGTTATATAGCATGAAGCAAATTGGCATTTAAACAGTTTGCGTTTGTTTCTTTGTTTAAACTTTACAGCACTTTGCTAGACGCTGTCTGAAATAAGCTATGGGATTCTGTATTTTATATGTTCTTTTTATAACCATGTCCATCTATTCGATTGTTTGTATGAAAACTCTCTCTCAGTTTTTAAGCTATCTTAATGAAAATAGTAATCCGTCTATATCCTGCAGCTAGTGCATAGAGAATCATTTCATACAGAATCAAAAGGTCCAATCGTTTATTTTTCAACTGCCGTAAGGACAATTTAATAATTTATAAAGTCAACATGTTAGATTCTAATATCCAGGTTAGGATCCTAGATCGAACTGCTAGATCAAGATCTGTTAATTTTAATTTATAGCCAAAAATTATTATCATACTAATCTTATTACTATCAGCACACACTTGCGCATATGATATTCGATGAGAGAGTAAATATGGGCGTGGATATCTATGACGCGTGTATACATACAAAAATGTTGTAGACACAAATGCAAAAAGATTGTACACCCGTGTGTCGGTGACTTCACTTAGGGCTTGCAAATAAAAACATGCGCTGCGTTTTTTTTTACTTTGAGTGGGCAAAAGAATTAAAACGGAAATTTGCCAATAAGGCTAGAATAATCATTTATTTAAAAACTGGGTTCATCGTACCAAGCAGTCTCGAGTAGAGAATTATTATTTATGATTAAGATTATTTGATTTATTTAAACGCGTTACAAATTTAAGAACACTCTAAAGCACTAAAACGGCATTCTTTATATTGGAAAAATCTTCTCAAATATAATATTTTTAATAAATTTTTTTTTATTTTATGGGTCTTTCCATTGCATTTCAGTTAGATTTGCCTTACGCCAGTGAAATACTGGTAGGGACATTACATATTTATTTAAATAAGAATCATAAGTTAGTTCTAATTAAAAGACATTTTTTGTCGATTAAACATTAATTGTAAATATTACACTTGTAAAGAAGGGTACAAGATTACAGCAAAGAAAAAAGAAAACTTTGTAAAGTGCGATATTTTCAGAGTTGCAAATATTGTTTTTTTTTGCTTGCACGAACAGCTTAATAATGTTCTCTGTCCTGATTTCTTTGCCTCCGAGGCCTCCTCTTTTATTGGACAAGTTTTTGTTTTATTTTATTGTTTTTGTTTAATTTGTTCGAACTTTTTTTATGTTGTGACTATATTGGCGACTGTTTTAATTTTCATTTTAAAACTAAAATCAAAAATAAAAAATTAAATTTAAATAAAATAATAAACTAAACATTCTTTTGTTTATTTTTTTCAGATTGAAGACTTGTACGAAGAAATTTTATTTGAGATTTACAATAACATTGGTTGTGAGACTAACGATGTTTGTACAAGCAGCCTAGTAGAGTTTGCTCAAGAAGTATTTAAAATACCTAATTCAGAGCATTTGGAAATTTCTAAAATTGCTAAGATGAAAGAACCACCCAAATTGAGATTAAATGTTGAAATCATAAAAGCAGAAAATCTACTGTCAAAAGATCCAAATGGGCTTTCTGATCCATTTGTTACATTATACTTGGAATCAAACAACTCGCACCGTTATAACTCATCTGTAAAGCCGTGTACTCTAAATCCCATATGGGAGGAACATTTCTCTTTGTAAGTGTTTTATAAATATAAAAAATAATAATGTTGAATGAATGATTGAATGAATGTTCTTGTGCTCTGCTCTTTCTTTGCAAGACCAATAGAATTAGCAAGATCAGAGAAATTACATTTTGACATCTATAGTTGTAGCAATAACAAAAAAAAAAAGAGCAGAGTGATGTATGTATGTGGTTATCTAAAAACTTACCACTACGCTTTACTATTCCAGAGTTTTGGTTTTGTGTAAAAATTTAAGCACTTGCATACATGTGTACATTAAAATTTGCAAATCTGTTAAAGAGAATAACTGTTTGACTCTTGTTATCCGAGCTCTAGAGCACTTTTTATTGTAGCCTTCGCTATATATTTTTGGTAGAATAGTCAAAAATTCTGACTTGTGTTGGCGGAATCGCTAAGCATTATATATTTAAGAGGCAGAATAATTAATTTTATGTTTGTGAAGCTGTTACAGCAAATCGACAGTTACGATTTCTAGTTTAACATAAATTAATATATTTTTTATTTAATACATTTTCCAATAGACCAATTACTGAAGGTCCTCGCGAGGAAGCCCTGATTATCGAAGTTTGGTAAGTCTTATATTACGTAAGTCTTGTGGTATTTTATACCATTAAAATATCGTTTAACATTACAAACATATGAATAGGGTTTCAGTTAGAAAGCGGAGTTAGTCTGGTAGCCCGAGAATAAAAAACATTTTGTGGGGTGGTAGCTTAACGGCGGCGGGTGGGTGTTTCTCGACCATTGAATAATTATTAAGGTACATTTTAAACTTGATAACTCAAGCTCTAAAGCTCTAAACGAACATAGCACCACAATACTTTGACTGAAGCCGGCTTAAATTATGAATTCTAAGCTATAAAATATAGCTGTAATTGTATCGAAAAAAGTTGTGCTCATGTGGACGGACAAATTTTGTGCCTTCGGTATCTGAGTATGAAACCACACGTCTTCATAGAAAAATGTAAATTATTTACTTAATTAGTATAGATTTCAGTTAATATTGGGGAGAAAAGCTCAATGAATTTATTGTAGTCGTTCGTTTATATTTTACCCAATTGAATTACAAATGATTATTTATAATTATCTTTTAATTTAGGGACTTTGATGCTGCGGAGACCGTCAAAGATAAGGTTAACAAACTCTTGGATGTCAAAGGCGTAAGAGGCCTTAGTAAGCTTATGAAAGAAATTGCCGTTACTGCTTCTTCTGGAAAACATGATAACGAACTAATAGGCCGTGCAATGATTTCCCTAAAGGTAAAGTATATTAGTTACAATACAGTGGATTATGTAACTCTTGGAGTATATCCGAAAGTTTCTTGAGTATATATAAATTTTGTTATTATTAAAGGAGAATGAACGGGTTTCTTAAGTACATCAAGTCCGGAGATTTTAAAAATTGTTAGTTTACCATGAAATGTTGGAAGAATAGTCGGAAAAAATTGTGTTATTAGTCAAATACAATACAATCGAAAATCGGCCCATAATTGTATGGTATTTTTGAAAAAGTGCGTATTTTGTCGGTGACTGAAAACAAAAACTTTGACCACTTGTATTACATAATCTAGTTAATCTAAACAATCTTTGAAGCTATTGAATTTATAAGCTGCCCATATTTGAGTTGAACAGCTGACCAATATTCGGTAATAATTCCTTGAATAATGTTTCTAGCCTTTGTTTTGATTTTTTTAAGCTTTCTAAATACAACTTTGTTGTAATATGTGAATGCGGTAGACTGAATAAGCATTGTCCTGTTCCTTATTGCTATATGAATATTGCTGAATATTATCATTATCTTGCCTGCCATTTCGTCCCATGTAGCAAATAAACTTTTTGCAGATGTTGTTGTGGGATATCCTTGGGTGGGCTTGCACTAACTATTAAAAAAACTGTCATTAATCAAAATTTTTCATTTGGTGACTCAAGCATTCAAACTGATAGAGGTATACATGACAAAAGTGGGCGTAGGCGGACATTTCCTTCAAAAATCATGTGAGCGGATTTTTGGAATATATATTTCAAATTTGGAAGCTTTAGCTTTTAGATGATGTGAAATAAAGGGCGGAGCAATTTTTAGAGCTTGTTTCCCAAAACTTAAAACGGCTTTGATTGATAATTTTTTAACTCCGTCCCTCTTTTCCATTTGTTTTCAGTTGATATTATTCTGGTTTCAGGGTATTACATCTTCGGATAAGTCCGACAGCATTCTCACTTGCTTTATCGACTCGCTGATTTTTATAATACATTCTTATAGTCTATTCCAGCATCTGGACTCACAGTTTGGTATAATCTGGAAAAAGGGAGCAAAACAAAAAGTCGCGGATCTGTGTTGGTCAACATTACCTTAAGTGCTGAAAAAAACAAAAATGTAGCCTGCCAAGAGCATAAGCATCTCTTAAAACTATTACTCATGAATGAGCTGGACACGTCTCAAGTGACTAACTATTGGTGGAGCGGAAAATTTAGCTCGAAGGCTGAAGCTATCAGAACTCAACACGCCGTTCAAAGTGGACTCTCCTCCTTTGATTGTGCACTTAGTCAGTGGCACGCATATAGTACTGTTCATGAAACCCACAAACTTACCTTTGCACTATTTAATTCTATACTCGAAATATTGGTTCCAGTCATAAGCTGTTTACAGAATGATTGTGAAGATGTAAAGACCTTTTGGGACGGAGCGAAGCGATTACTGCCATCTTGCTTTTCGGTGTTAAGAAAGCTACGATCTAAAAATGTCAGTGACAACAAAATACTCAAAGCTCTCAGTGAAGTATTAGATATTTTGTCGAAGCTTAAAACTTTTGACATACCGAGCACAATTGATATATTTCCCCGGACTGTCTATGGCTGGATAGAAAAGGGGGACTCTGAGGCATACAATATTGACAACGCCATCGTTGATGCTATAAATAGCGGTGCGAAAGAGTGGATGGAACATATTATCGAAGGCAGTAAAAAAACAAAAGATAATGAGTCTGATGAAGATGAATTGCAGTATGTTATACAAATAATACAAATGGTTCGCTCAGATCTCCAGCGTGCAATGGAATATTTTGATAAATTGTTCTACCAGTAAGTATTTTATATTTTTCATATTAAACTATAATTTAAATGTTTGCAACATTATTCGTTTTAATAATTTTAAATCTTTGAATTGTAGTCATTACCAATACAATTTGAAATAGAATGTCGATGTACCCCGAAGTTTAAATTAAATACTATTTTATTTCACACAATTTATAAACCTAGAAAAATTGTAGTTAGACCCATTTTGTTATTTTGTGATTTTTAAAACAAGGAACATAAATAATGAATTTTTGTTTATTCTTAATACAAAATAATAATCCGCTTAGAGTAGCCATAAAATAAAATGAATATGAATGAAATGCGATAAGTGGTCTGATTTTGGTGATTTTTGTATAATGTGAGGCGCATAATAAAATGGTTATTTGGCTGGTTAAGCAGCTATGTAAAAGAGTGATCCAATTCGGCTCAGAACTACTCGAAAAAACAGCTTTAAAAGTGAGAGAGTTCAACCTTTTTAAAAAATGGTGTAAAAATTAAAGGCAGACTTAAAAATAAAAAGACGATCAAGCGGACATGGTTATATCAATAAGCTGGTGATGCTGAACAAGATTATATATTTTGTGGGTCAGACACGCTTTTCTGAAAGTGAAACGACATAAATAAAATACAAAAATCACTGTAGGTTGTTCATAGACAATTAGTATTTTTTGTCTCTTAAGATAAGTCATTAGAAGCGAGTGCATATTCGATTCCATTTAATTAAATTAATGCTTAATTTTGTTAAGTATTATTTTTTTCCTTTAGATAATAATCAACATGATATGAGTTGCTTATTAAATCTTATAATAATCATTATTGTATCAGCAAATTAAAAAAATATTGTAAATAATAATAAAATTTTATATAAAATCGCCTTTAGCCCGATATGTAAAAAAAGCAATTGTGCTTACATATACGTGTGTGTTTATGTGCGCGTACAGATAAAGTGTGAATAGCCTACCATTACTAAATACGTCTCATTCATAGACGTTACCAGCATTTTTGAAAGAAATTCTTCATCGGATAACAATTTCATTGAGTTCCTGTACGAATAATATATCGAAACTAGTATTGAATAAATTTTTTTTTTAAGTTATCCGGTACAGAGCAATTGTATTTAAGTCCAAACATTTTTTTAAATTTCTATGTCATTACCTCCTATACGAATCGGTTTGGGTAATAATTAAGCATGTTGCGGTATACCAAATATATAATGGTTTGGGTTTTAAGTCAATTTTATAGTTACTGTTCAAGTTATTCATACACATTTTTATATTTTTGTTTTCAGTAAAATTCGTGTTAGTTATTCCACTACACTGTTCCTATATTATGATTTAAAACTGGTGGAGATATCTGAACCGATCATAAAAAATGTATGTTCCAACATTAAAATGTTAGATGTTCCCGACGATCAGTTTAAAGATATACCGAGCATTGAAAATGTAAATATGGGAACAACATTATTTGAAGTTTATTTGGTTCTCAAACGATACAATACATTAGGTAATGATATTAAATATTTTATAAACTTAACTGAAATAATATAATTTTATTTTTTTTTTAATTTTATTTTTAAGGACGATCACTCTGTCCCAATAATAAATTACAGATGGCAGATTTTTATCAATGGTTCGAAAGAGGAGTAACCCATTGGCTTGATATTTCAATTATAAAAGCTTTAAACCGCATCCAAAAAGCTATTGATTTGGACCAACTCCACGCTGTCGATGAAACTGTTAAATATAGTTCATCTGCTGTGGACACTTTAGCTATATTTTATCAGATTAAAATATTTTGGCAACAATTGGACTGGCCAGAAATTGAAGGGTCGTACACATTTGTAGCAAAAATTATCAACGTTAGTAACCATCTTATATTTTATTTGGAGATAATGGTTTACACATTTTCGAATTAACTATTGTCTAACAGGATATATGCCGATGTTGCGTTTTCTATGCACAGCGCATGTCACGTCGAGTGGAGAGCATCTCCAATGTAGGAGAGGATGGAGAAATGTTCAGTAAGTAGATAAGATCTTTACCTTTTATATCAGATTCTTAACATAATGTTTTTATGCCAGTTTTATCGGAAGAATGGTGCTTAGCCATTAACAATATGGACTACATTCGACAGAGTTTACCGTCATTTATAAAGGTATGAATTACATGTAAAGCAACCAAAAAGTAGCAACGTCCTTATTTACTCTTGATAAGTGGTGTGGAGAACTTGCCATATTTTATTAACAATTTTTGCAAATACACATTGAAACACGCATATTTTATGAAAAACACTTTTCTAAAATTAATATCTATTTTCACATGTACATATCAGATTTATACTCAAAGCAGGAAACACTTTGGATGATTCGTCATGAATCTCTTTATATTTTCCTGTCCAGCGGTATCCAACTAGAATTTGTATAAGCTTTCTGGTAGTCCTGGTGTTCCTCTGTTCTTTTTTTTCAAAATTACAACGCACTGAAGCACTCCTCCTCCACCGTAAAAAGTTTATATATTCTTGATCACAAGCCGATTTGATGTCCGTTTGTCAGAATTTCATTAGTTTTATATGCGTTGAACTTGCTCAGCTTAAAAGCAATCTAGATTAAACTTGGAAAATATCCGGCTTTTAGCTGAAGACAGTGTTTAGTTCGGAGATGACCCTATCCAGACCTCAAATGGAAACATAAGAAAAGTATGTGTGAAACGAAAAATATTTGTTAAAAAGACCATATGTTTGGTAAAATTAAACAAAACCAAAAAGATTTGTTATGGTTAAGATATACTTCATTTCTGTTATTGACGCTACTTGCTTATTTTAAAATTTGTAGAGATAATGTTAAGTCGATATTTTGAATTTCTTTTAAAGGAACTCGGATCTGATGACGTAATAAAACGCATCGGAGAATTTCGATCAAATTTGGAGGCTGAACGCTGCGCTGATACTATTAGGGCTGTTATTGATAACGCCGTGGATACACAACGCAATCAAATCGTTGAATTAATAGAGCATGTCGTGCATAAGATGGCTCCACCGATTCGTAGATTTTTAACTGAAGGAGCGGAAATCCTCCATAAGGACTCAAATTCTATGGAACGGCTAATGATGTATTTAGAACGGTCACTGGCGACCCTTTATGATACTCTTAATGAAGTAAACTTTGGAAGAATATTAGATGGAATTTGGGGAGAGTTAGCAGTTATAATATATGATCTTGTTCAGTCTAATCTTGATGTGAGTATGCGAAAATTCCGGTTTAAAATATTTGCAAAAATAAAAAAAATATTTTCTTTAGAAACGCCGTCCTCCCGCTTTCTTTCAAAACTTAAGGGAAACTCTACGCACTATGATATCTTGCTTTAAAATTGGTGAAGCTTTAGCGAGTGACTGCAAAATTTTATCGGATATTGAAAACACACTAGATCTTCATGCCTCCGAAACTTCTGATCTTATCCATCAATATTACCTCGACCGGTTTAAGGTTCAAAAACAACAATCATCATCGCAATTTGGACAACTTACAATTAGGGGTCAGTTTTCGGAAACTGGATTAACTGTGAGTGTGTTATAATAAAAGCAGCACAGAATTATACATTTTGAATTTCAGTTGGAAATATTAAATGCTCGAAATTTGGTATCTATGGATAAAAATGGATTGTGTGATTCCTTTGTAAAAGTGTATATGTTTCCTACTGGTCGATTTAATGGCATCGCAGCAGTAAAAACTGCCGTTCACAATAAAAATTGCTTTCCTCTTTATGACGAAACATTTCGATTGTAAGTAAATCTGCTTAAAATAATATATAAAAAAATTTTAATCTTTTTTTTTAATATTTTAGTAATTTGAATGCAGAACAACGCCAAATGAAAGATAGCCTGATTTTTTTTACTATTAAGGATAAAGATTTGTTTGGAATGACAAGTCAATATATAGCGGAATGCTATATAACGTTTGCAGATATTACAGCATATGAGGGCGAGCAAATTGTCATGAGTCTTTGTAGACCAGAGTATTCAGGTAAACATTTTCATTTAAATAAGTGTATTATATATTATTTATAAAATATTTTCTTTTAAGATTCTTTGGCACTCCGAGCACTGGAGTATAGACAAGGTGATAAGCAAGCTAAGGATTTCTTGAAAAAGTTAAAGAACAAATCATATAATTAATTCATGATGCCAGCGAATTTCTAATGTACGATTTGTATTTCCAAAAGAGATGATGGTATTATTTATATATTTTTACATACTTGATACTACTATCAAAATCAACTAGACTACCTATTTAGAAATGTTATCGTGAAATTTTTTAATAAAAATAAATATTTAAAATAACTTGTCTGCCCAACTATAGCTCAAATTGATTATTGGTATTTTCAGATAAACTTGGTAAGTAGACAGTGGTTAGAAGGTGGATACGTAATGTTGCATGGCTGGGGAAAAAATAGCATACTCTGAATTATTATTCTTTTAGGTATTCGCCCAGTTTGAGTTAACGTAAATGCGTTGCATGTTACTTATGTAACGTAAAGAAGGATTCCATCGAAAAACGTGTAGACAATTTCTGTGTTTCATGTTCAAAGACATAATTTTGAAAAATTTCTTACCAAAGATTTTTACTACTAACAGAGGGAAAAAGACAAAGTCTCTTAAGGTGAATAAAGGTTAACAAAGATATGCGGTCGTACAATTTGTATACTCTGATACAATCAACTGCTTTCGAAAATTCGACCAGTTATTCTATGTAAGGCTTTTTAAAAAATGTACTTACTTTTGGATAGAAAATAAGTTCATCAGACGGTAAATTTGTTCTTTCTTATAAATTATTTTTTTTTGCAATCTTTAAATAGATTAGGAAAAAGCGTTCAACATATGCAGTGTTATAATGATGTGCTCTTGGCGTCATATTCCGTCCTTTGCTAATTCTTCAAACATATTTGTCCATAAATAATTGCATCCAATATTCTTTTTTTTTCAAATTTCTGCAGCAAAAGTCTTAATAGTAATTTTTTCTTAGTTATTCATTTAATTATTTAATTTCATGTTTAATTTTTTTTGATATCGCACAAATAGATTTGATAGCCGCTTGGCTAAAAATATAGTGCGCTTAGGTCACTTAAAATATAACATGTAAGATATTAATCCCATTTGTTCATTAAAAAAAAAGTTTCAAAACCAAGCACTATTTTTTAAAATAAGAAAATATGTGCATAGGTTAAATTTCCGGTATACTCGTATACTACATTCCTTCACAGAAAACAAAACAACATGGAAGGAACACATTGTAGAAATAAATTGGTCGGCTACTTAAGTTTGGATACAAACCTTTTAATATTAACGATTCACGTGTAAAATAAAAGCATTATGCATATATATAAATTATTAAAAAAGCATAAAGATGCCATTGATGAATGAAGTTAATAAAAAGAAAACACATTTTTGTTATCGTCATTGTTTGCTGATTTTAGTGCATATTTTATTTTGAAAAGTAGATAGCTCAATTGGTTAGGTTTGTGGTAAAGGTAATATAATATTTTTGTAATATAGTTCATTGTAGAGACATATTCACTTCAATTCTAGTCGATATTTCAATATTCTTTTATAATTTTTTTTTTACATTTCGGAATCAACCATATCGGACCACATTTCTCGCATAATATTGTTTATTTATTTGCTTACAAAGATACTGTGATTAAATATGCATATTTTGCCAGCCAAATATTTATTTATCTATATAACCATCTATTTTGTTCAGCTCCAATAGGAACAAAATGTCGGAGGTTAATACTTGTATGGGCAAATTTTTGCTTTTTAATTGGATGTAGTGTGATTAGGATATGAGCAGGTCAACTCTGTAAGGGTGTGTAAACTTCGACGTACCGAAGATAGGCGGTCATGTGTTGATATTAATATTTTTCTTGCATTTGTATATGCCTTGTATTTTATTACATTCTCTAGTATTCATCACCTTCGTCGACATCGGCAGTTGAATCTATTCCCACCTCTTCATAATCCTTTTCAAGTGCGGCTAAATCCTCTCGGGCTTCAGAGAACTCGCCTTCCTCCATACCTTCTCCAACATACCAGTGTACAAAAGCACGTTTGGCATACATTAGATCAAACTTATGATCCAATCGGGCCCAGGCTTCAGCTATGGCCGTGGTATTAGATAACATGCATACGGCACGTTGAACTTTGGCCAAATCGCCTCCTGGCACCACGGTGGGCGGTTGGTAATTGATACCCACCTTAAAGCCAGTCGGACACCAGTCGACGAATTGAATTGAGCGCTTTGTTTTAATTGTGGCAATTGCTGCATTGACATCTTTGGGCACCACATCACCGCGATAGAGCATACAGCATGCCATATATTTGCCGTGCCTTGGGTCACACTTGACCATCTGGTTTGCGGGTTCAAAGCATGCATTAGTTATTTCGGCGACGGTTAATTGTTCATGATAAGCTTTCTCAACGGAAATTACTGGAGCATATGTGGCCAGAGGAAAGTGAATGCGTGGGTAGGGAACCAAATTGGTCTGAAACTCAGTTAAGTCAACATTTAGCGCTCCGTCGAAGCGCAACGATGCTGTTATTGAGGAAACTATTTGACCAATTAAGCGATTTAGGTTCAGGTAGGTGGGACGCTCAATATCTAAATTGCGACGGCAAATGTCATATATGGCTTCATTGTCAACCATAAACGCACAATCAGAATGTTCCAGAGTGGTGTGGGTAGTCAATATGGAATTATATGGTTCGACAACGGCAGTTGAAACCTTTAAAATCGAAAATTAATGGTGTATTTAAGACGTATATATATTTATATCGATTTTTTGGGTTCGTTCTTTCAAAGTCCGGAAAAATATTTTCTTTTAGCCTTATATACATATGTTTATATGTATATAGTCCATTTATGCCGGATATTGGGAAAACATTTAAAATAATGTATTACGTACTTGTGGAGCTGGGTAAATCGAAAACTCAAGCTTTGATTTTTTTCCGTAATCAACTGATAGACGTTCCATAAGCAGCGAGGTAAATCCAGAGCCAGTTCCCCCACCAAATGAATGAAATACTAAAAATCCTTGAAGACCGGTGCATTGATCTGCCAGCTTACGGATACGATCTAGTACTATATCCACAATTTCCTTGCCAATTGTGTAGTGGCCGCGAGCATAGTTGTTAGCTGCATCTTCTTTACCAGTAATTAACTGCTCAGGATGGAACAGTTGTCGATAGGTACCAGTACGCACTTCATCAACAACCGTTGGCTCCAAGTCAACAAAAACGGCACGTGGCACATGCTTGCCGGCACTAGTTTCACTAAAGAAGGTATTGAAAGAATCATCTCCTCCACCAATTGTTTTGTCAGAGGGCATATGCCCGTCAGGCTGAATACCATGCTCCAGACAGTATAACTCCCAGCAAGCGTTACCAATCTGAACGCCTGCCTGCCCTATGTGAACTGAAATGCACTCCCTCTAAAATAATATACAATAAAAAAATATTTTCAAAATATATAATGCTGATCTAGTTTATCTCAATATTGATACGAATATCTGTACATCCGTATACATGTATAAAATAGTGTTTAGCAGACCTTGCAGGGAAACAAATTCATAAACTTATGCGTATATTTTGCCTAAATTCATATACATTTGTACAAAAGTGCCATATTCAATGGGAATTGCATGGCTTGGGAATTTAGTTGATAAATGTATTTTTCTTATTCATTAATACTCTTAAAAATTGTCAGAATCATTTTTTAGTTTTTATACAGATGTCGTGGCATTGAAGTATATAAGCATTTAATATGTCGTTTGAGTGCATACATATGTATGTTATGAATATCCATCCATAGGTGCACATACATATGTATATACAAATCGTCTAAACCCAAGATTTAGATACAGCTTGATCTGGACCAATGTGTACTCATTACTTGAATATTAAATCATTTACAGCTCTAGACAGCTTTTTTGTCAATCGAACACAATTTATAATCTGTCTCAAATTTACTAGTTATATTCTTCGAAGTTAAGCTGAATTATTAAATGCTCCACGACTTTATTGACGTATCAATGAGTTTGTTAAATACTTATTATTATTTCGTAAAATAAATACAGAAAATGTTCACCAATATCTCATTTTTTTTAAAAATAACTATGAAAATTTATTTATTTATTTATTTTTTTTTTTTGGCGAAAAATACATTTAAATCCGCAGGTAAATGGCTGGTGAAATAAGTAAATTAGTATTTATTCGTTAAATTCTTCACTGGTTTGGTTGACATAGTTATATGTTTTATTCTGTAAGTTTGAACCCATATTATTGCATAATATATATTCTGAATCTATTTTTTTTTTAATGGAACAGTATAACTTCTCTGCGTTTTAATCAGAACAACAGAATTTAAACTTAAGGAATTGATTTCATTTTACTTACCATATTCGTTATAACAAATTCAGTTGACGAGCCTTTTTTAAAGTGTTGATCCTTCAATTGACTAGGAACAATATTCGTCTAGAATAAGGAAAATATTAACTCGCTGAATCTCCAAACTTTTGTCCGTAATGAAACACAGCTGGAAATCGACTAGCCGAAGCTTCGGGCATTCAAGTCTTTTTATAGGCGATACCTTCTTAAAGAGCAAGTTTTCAAATACAAATAAGCGAGGGAAGCTCGAAAACTTTCAACCAATAAAATTAAATGTTTTGATGAATACTTTAAACTGGTTACTGGTTGAAATTTGACAGTAAAAAAAGAACTGTATATATATATATATATATATATATATATATATATATATATTTGAGTTGGTGCAATAGCTGTTTTTTTTATATTCTTTATTGTTTTGGTTCAAATACTCAATAATTTTTTATTATTTTGTACATCCTACATATGTTTTGTTATGGCGTCCTGCATACGCATTAGATAAGCTCATATTGTACAAACTGAGCGTGTATACAAAAACACCCATAAAAAATTACCTAACGTAATATTAAAAGCAGTTTAGGTAGTAGTTCTGATATGAGTTTTCAAAGAGCAACCTCTACTAATTGGGGCATTTGGGCTAATAAAGACCAGGACAAGCAGGATTGTGTATATAGGCCCATCAAAATGTTCTTATATTTATTTGATCCTTACCGTCTTGATTATTTTCCTTCGGCTTCAGGTGGAACGGTTTTTAGAAGATTCCTAATAACATTTTGTCAAAATATATATAAATATATATATATGTATAGTGCACATGACGATTTTTTGTATATAGACAACATATTACATATTTTTATTCATCAACCATAATTTTTTTTTATGAAATTAAAAAAAAAGTGTTATACCACTTCGTTCAGTGTGAATGCGTAGATAAAAAGCTTTCAAGCCAAGTTTTAATAACTGGAAGGTTCTCTTCACTCCACTTTGCTTCTTCTTTTATGTTGCGAAGGGACTTTTCAATAATGTGTTGTGCACTCCCAAACTCTCCAGTATGCTTTTCGTATAGCTGCTGGACCATATTATAGCCTTTTTGAGTTAAAAAAAATCCAGTGGCTGAACTTATCAAATGGTCCCATAAATTCGTTTTATTTTGAATTCTGAAAAGCAAAAACTTGTATTTAAATGAACGGAAACAATAATATTTTCTTTTACGAGGTGTATGCAAACGTCTTGTTTGTAAATAAAAATGTTGTATTTGGTGAAAGCAAATAGTTTCCTTAATAGTTTTAGTTCTTGATATCAAAATGTAGCCTTTTACAACTAAAAAAGTTTGAAATATTTCCTATATTGAATAGATATAAATTATTTGACATTGTTAACAATAATAAATTCCATTGAATATATTCTGAAACTCTGTAATCATTTTAAATTGAAAAGATTTTTGTTATGAACTTTAAGATATTAATCATTAGTACAATCAAAAGATTAGCTCATGTATGATCCACTAATGTATACATTGGATGGTATATCAAATTGAAATAATTAGTAAAAAGAGGAGTTCTTGGTTGGAAAACTATGTTGTTTATAAGGACATTCGCCCAAACTCAGTTAATCGTTTTATTTTGCTTATTTGGATAAAAGCTTTGAAGTAAGATTTATTCAACGTACAATCGATTGTTTTTTTTTTAAGTTATGGTTAAGTTTAATTGCCGGCTTAAGCGGATGTTTTGAGTTAAACGTGCCTTCATCTTTACCTTTTTATTCCTTAGTGAACTGTGATAAATTTTGATGTTTTTCCATTTCGCTTTTTCTTTGCTTAGATATTACTCAATTTGAACCTCCAGTGGATCTTCGGGTACCACCAACAGTGGCACCTGCTCCGATTCCATATTTTTTTTGGAACGAGTAATTTCCCGCTGTAAACGCAGACATTTTCAGAGTCCAGTTTCTAACTAGCTGCTTAACTTGCGATTGGGTTATTGTTTGGTGTGATTGGGTTATTGTTTCTCAAACTTTTGTAACATTTTGGACCATTTCACAAAACACTAAGTTATGTTATTTTACTTACAAATTGCTTCATTTTTGAATTAATTTTTAATGTAATAGAATTTTTTTTATATTTAGCTTTTTAAATCTATTTTTAAAAAAAGGGACCTTTTTAAAAACTTATTATTTTTCTCTAGCCGCTTAATAATGTGTCCAGAAACTGCTATAAACTTGAACATAGCAACTTCAGAGACAACAGAACAAAACAAAAATAATCTTTCATTCTGCTCTGCAATTCAAAACAAATTTTCATTGTGCTAACTGTAGTTATAGCAACAGCAGCTAACAATCAGCTATAGCAATCGCATATTTGATTTGCTTTTTTGCTACCCGTAGCTGTTAGGGGAACTGTAACCGGACAGCTACCTATACTGTACTTTGCATTGGGTAGGTAATTTATCTTATTACCTTTTTATGGCTGTCCTAGAACAAATGCGATATAGACATCTTATAGTTATAGTAAATTTGCAGAACATATAATATAAATTTAAAAATCTATGGAGTTTCAGAAAATAAAACTTATAAAATTGAGTTTTTGAGGCTGATCAAATATAAGAGTGCATTTAAATTAAAAATTATAACTATAAATAAAACATACTGAGTTTGCGAATGAAAAGTAAAGATGCATAGCATTATATAAACATAACTGTACTTACTTTCTTTGAATCGTTGTCCAATTCTCAGATAAGAAATTAAATAAAGTATAATAACCACTGGAACCAGAGCTTAATGAGGTAAAAATTAGGAACTGATCGTTTTCGGTAAAATTCGAGTTGTCTTCCAGAATCGACATTTTTAGCAGTTGGTTGATCTTTTCAGGGTTTGTTGCACAACCTGCCAGTTGTTTTAATAGGTAAGTTCTTTCACTTTGCTTTCGTGATTTTGGGAAATCGATCACCCGCTCTAATCCAAATTGCCACTCATCAATGGAACCCCACTTAAAGATGGGACACATATAATGATTTGGCACCCTACAATGCATGACAAATATAAATGTAAGCAAATAACTGTGTAACGGTATACAAACGGTATTTCGAAGTCCCGGTCGGCTGCTTGTTGCCAGACGCTGTACGCATGCTTTGCCTCTTCGATACAAGGTTGAAAGCCTGCGCGGCACAAAAATCGCTTGGTTAACGATCGCAGATCTGTTTTCCAGCTCTCTTCGGTTTCACTTTCAGCACCTAATTCTTCATATAATGGCGATAGCATAATTAAAACATATGTCTGGAAATGGAAAGCAGATATTATTTTACTAAAATTAATTTAGTTTTGTTTATATTACTTGCCTCGAATTTTTTATGGACTTCTGCCATATCTATATGCCGACCAATTTGATCAATGAAAGTGAAGACCGGATTCCACACAATATGATTGCGCTCATATTTCATGAATAAAGTCATATTGAACGCAGTAGCAAAACTTAAATCACCGGCGTAAGCGAGATTCCATGCATCATGTAGTAATTTAGCTCTGGAAAAGTTGTAAGAAAGCCGAGTTTATAAACAAGTAAAATTGCCGTTATCTATCAGAAATTCTACACAAAAAACGTTGAAAATAAACTTTTTTATTATTGGGAGTCATGTTTTATTATTATTATTTGAAATTTATTAAATAACAGGTTCTACTTATATTACCAAAATTCTCTTTGAAAGGTTTACCACACTAAAATACAAGCAGTTACTAAACATTCATAAGTTGAATACTGCTTGTAGATTTAACGAATTTAGCTGTCGATTGCCGCATTGTTTCAGCTTATAAGCGGAAGTTTCAGAATTAAGCCACAGTAAATTTTTTGGATTTTTTTATGAAACTCACCTAGTATATGTTGGAACTAAAGTTCGACCAATATCAGTTTGCAAAAAAGTCGACAGCATTTTCCAATTTTCTTCGTCGTAATTGACTGGAAATGGAGCTATTTCTTCTTGATTTATAATAATAAATTTATCCTTTCCGGGCATTTTTTGGATATTAATCTGTTGAGTCTTCTCCATCCATACATAGGGACTGCAATTTGAAAAGTTAATTGCATCTTCTCGATTAAGAATAATGGGAATCCACCAAAGCATTTTGTCCTGCTCTGGGACATCATGGGGCCGTTCTCTAAGATAAACTTTCTGTTGTAACTTCGCAGAATTTTTTTCATAATCCCTGGTAACGCGAACTGAGGGTAGGCGGTGATTCGTAAGCCATGGACTGACAATGTCCGCCACTTTGTATTGGCTCTGAAGACGTCCATCTTTAATCGCCTGAGAGGTAAGCGCATCCCAAAGATCATCAGCGACAAATGTCTGATTTTGATGATCTTCAATACATTTTTTTAAGCCCTTTTTAAATGATTCTTTTCCCAAGGTGAAATTAAGCATGCGTATAACAAGCTCTGTTTTGTGAGAAATAGTTTCTTGTTTCATTCCAGTAATGCGTGAATGGGGATACCTTTTACTGAATTCATAGTATACTGAATAAAGCGTTGTCATTGGATACTTTCCGTTAAACTCGATTCCTCCATCTATCTGTAAGTATACTGGATTAATTTGAAAAATATATTTTTTTAACTTAAAAGCATACCTGTATTACGATTTCTGATGCTAAAAAACTTGCCAGTGCTTTGTTAAGATGTACATCAGTCCACCACTCAGGAGTCACCCACGAACCAATCCATTGGTATATTAACTCCTGCGCTATGTAATAGTATTGGTTTTGCAAAAGATCGCTCTCTCTAAAAAAGAAATCTGAATTACATTGATGCTGCGAAACCAAATCAAGTATCTTACTTAAATAGCAACAGACCCCAGTTATCTGCTGGGCGTACTATTGGTAGGTCAGGTATGGCAACCACATCAATTTTGGATAGAGGAATAGGTATCTCAAAATAATCCTGAATTAATTTGTAAATAAGTATGATTTTTTCGTAAGTGGCCTAGAATAAAATAAATGTATAAAATTAACAAAACACAGCTCACGAGTTTTAAAAAAAATATAAGGGTTTAGTAAATAAACATTTAAAATTAAAGTCACAAATTAATTTATATAAAATTAATGGCGGGGAATTAATTTCCAAATGTAATAAAAAAAAAAAACAATACAAAATAAAGGATTTGATTGCGATCCCAGTTAAATTGCTTCTGAAGGCAATCAAACTTGTAAAGCAGTAGATCTTGGCTAACATAATCGAATCCTTCCTGAAGTCAGTGTAAGTCATATCAGTTTCCGCTGTTAGAAGGTGTTCATCACATAATAATTAAAAAAAATAGTGAGTACCCATGTTTAACTGAGAGAGTAAGGATTCTTAAAATATTTTTGAAAAAGCTAATAACTTTGAACTTTAAAACATTTAAATTTATTGTATTATATTACCACAAAACAATTTATTGAATTTCGTTCATAATTAAAGATTTTTAATAAACAAAATGTTAAAGTAATTATATGGATACAAATAAAGCCTCTAGCTTTAAATTTTGAATTATTGCTTCAAAATCTAATTTTGGCCTATAGTGCAGTCAGTATAAAATAGGTGAAACAAAAAATTTTGTGACTGATCAATAAGTCAAAAGTGGCTTAGAAAAACTCTTTAAGAATTTAATCTATGATAAAAATCAATATCATACCTGTAATTCATTTGCACTCTCTGCAAGACCCCAAATATTAATAACAGGTGCTGACAACGATGTTGAATTCTTTGTCAATTTGATATCCAGTTTTTGAAGTTTTGATGTCACAAATCCAAATGTAAATGAAGACATTGGTGGAGTTTTTTCAAAATAGTCTATTACATGGTCCTTCAAAGTTAAGCTGCAATGAATAATATAAACAAATTTATTGGACAAAAACAATTTTGCAAATTAAATGTGTCACAGTTATAGCAAGCACGAACAAAAAAAATATTACATTTTAATTTTTAAATTTTAAAAATAAATTGAACACAAGGCATAATTTGCGGGTTTTGGTTGATGGGTTCATGGGTTCGTCGCCGAAATCTTATAGCTAATGCAATCCTGGAGAAGCGGTCTAGTTCAGGTGGTTAAGCATGTTAAAATTATAAGTATAGATTCAATTCTCAGACCAAAGGAGGGTGGACCTAGAAGTAGTGGGCAGAACCAAGGTTGCCTTAACCTTGTCTCAAAACTGCCACTGATAAGCTTAATTTATTGATTTATAATTAAGAATAAATTTATTGTAAATATTAAATACAATTGAGTCTAAACATATAATACATAAACCATTACGTGCTCTGAGCAGTTTGGGTGATTTACACTTTATGTTTCAAAGAGCATACAAACAAGAAATACTTACTGTTCAACAGTTTGAGCCAGTGCTGTATTAAATACCGTAACAAAATTCGTAGGTCTTGTAATGGAGACTGTAAATGGAACCTTTTGTAAATAAATTGTTATTATTGTTTTAAGATTCTATTATCTGGGATTTTTTTTAAAAGTTAAATTAAAAAAGTTAGCTTACTTTGAATCCTGGCTCATCAAAGCATGGAAACAAGCGTCGCGCATTATTTGGCCTTAAGTAGGTGGCCAAATAGGTTAAATTCGCATAAGATCCTTTGAAAAGTCCGTTTGCACTCTCCCAAATATTTCCGTCAAAAGGAATCTCTATAACACATTCTGTACCTTGTTTTACTGTTTCCTTAAGGTAGATTATATAAATTGTTTTCTTAGGAAACCGACTGCCGCGCAGAACCGTAATTTTCTGCGGGTCACTAAAAAAGTGATTGATTAAAATATTAAATTAGTATACAATTATATTATCTATTATCTACAAAGATGTTATCGTAATACCTGCTACTCGTATTAGATTTTCGTAGAACGATTTTCCTGTCGTTAATATTTAAATCGTAATGAGCGTGTAGCGAAATTTTCTTTGAGTCTGCATTCCAACTCAAATTCATTTTTATAAGCCCGCTAAAGGTACTTTCTTCATAGTTAGGTTCTATGTGAAGCTCATAACTCTGTGGTACGACATCTTTCGGTAATCGATCTTCTGTTATCATTGCAAAGGAAGCCGATGTATCGATGCTGCGCTTTACGGCTCCCTAAAACATTAAAAAAAATGTTTGTTACTGCATTTAATTACATTCCCTCACTAAAGCAATACAATCAAGAATGCTGTGGTCTAACAACTTCGTCAAGAAAATAACCTGTATCCAAGTCTTTATAAGTCCAACAAGTCTTGAATATTCAAACATGCGCACCAAAAAGTGCTCGTACACCCATTGTATGTGTGTGCATTATTTACATATATATTGAAAGTTTTTGCGCTTTGGAAAATATGAGTAGGTATAGGTGATCATTATTTCCAAATTTGTTATTTTAAATGCTCTGCCTCTCCACGGTTTCACAACTGCTTTGAAGTTATATACACATTAGAGAATCAAAGATTCACAAGATCGGTAAATCAAGAGAATGGATCCAAGACCCACATGTGAAGCACTTTCCTGAGATATTTGTCTTCGATATCGAACATAAAACTGAAATATACAGAGTCTATCCATACTATCTATCTACTTCCCAATTTTGGTAACTCTGGTTTTATAATTTTGGAATATATATAAATCTTTAACTAATACACTATTTATTTACGTGATTGTTACATTTTTTATCGATTCTCGAAAGCGGGTATAAGATTAAATTAGGGTTTTGAAGAAATTTTATGAATTCTAGTGTGAGATATATTAGAGCAGAGCGTGAGCGTAATAAAATCACTCGTTTTGTCTGTATGCAAATCGCTCCGCACTGTTGCCGTAGATTAAATAGCTTCTAACCAAATATTTGTACTTGAAGTAAATCAGTTGTCTCATAATATTCGAGTAAATCCGTGATAATATCCAAAGCCACCATCATTATTTATGTTTGATGTGAGTAATAAGAACGGACTATCAAGTTATTTTAACACAAAGGTTAATATTATCCCATCCCAGCGATAGAGACATGTTAGTCAGGCTTAAATAAACAATAAGGACAGGAACCATCATCATACCATATGAGTTGAAACTATTAAAACAAAAGTTGACTTGCTTGAAAACGTGGTTAGAGGCATGAATAACATTAAGAATTGGATTAGTAAGGATCCACTAATATACTTTTTCTTAAACCAAATACCAGCCATGGTTTGAAATTAAAACTACGAGAAAACCAAAATGTAGCGGGTGCAAAGCATCTAAAGAACCTAAATCCATTCGCAAATAACCCTAAGATAATCCGTGGAAGGCGATCAGAAGTGATGAAGAGAATAGCCGAGAAGGTGTTTTAAAATTAAGAAACAGGCCAGGGAACTGAATTTTAATTTGAAAATGTACTTTAAAAGAGAACCAAACATCAGTTTGGGTTCAGTAAAATACGAGGTACGAGGTGGAAACCAAGCGCAGCCGTCTTACTAGATATTAACCAAGCATTCGATAAGGATTGGCATACGGGTACAGAATAACGAATGGCTACCAGCAGCTTAGTAGTCACTGGCATCGAGTCTGCAACATACGAGTATGTATGATGAATGTGCACCACCAATGCCCACAAGAGCAACGACGCAACATTTCATCGACGAGCTTGACTTACTTTGGTCGAAAAATGGTTAAAGAATTTGTCGATAGAAGTTAATATACATATGTGAGGGCAAGGCGAGTGCTTCCAATATCGAACTTACACATCATCAAAGCTATAAGAAATATCATATTAATTCACATTTTCTTATTAATTAACAAATATTTAAAGCAAATTAGTTAGGAACTCTCGACATTTTAACTCAGTACTGAGTCCATTATATGTTTTATTACTTACATGAATTACGTGGTGCCAAGAAAAGCAAAGAAGCAGTAACAGCACACTAGGTGATTGCAACTTGAGAATGCACATTATACTTGAAAGAAAAAAGCGGGTTAATCACATTTTCAGATTAGTATTTAAATATCTAGTTTTTTTTTAACATTATAATAATTTTAAAAGTTTAAAAGCTATTTCGAAAAGTATTTACTGAAAAGAAGGTCAAATCAGTTAGTACAGACTATGGCATGTATTTAGTAAGCCTATATTGAATACCCACTTACTATGTGCCATCCTTAGTACTTAGCACGATTGGAGCGAGCATGACTAATTAAAGGACCTTTGCTTTGCCCAAAAGAACTAGCACAATTATAGATATTGTGGCTTACTCCAGAATTATGAATATAGGAAACTGTTGGCAAATAATTTACTGATCCTAAAAGTCGTGGGTACAGCTTGCGGCTTGTGTCGTTCGTTTTACTTTCCAATTAATAACACGAAGTTATTTCCACGTTATAAAATTTATTCAAATATACTTAGACTAGAATCCAAACGCTTAGTCCTTTCTATCAACACTTTGTTTATTAAAGGTTTAAAGCCAATTGCTAAACCTTCTCAAAACGTGAATAACTAAAACCGATCGATAAACTAGAGCTGTGCGAAACAACTGATGAGCTGCAGCAGCCGATCGATCGAGAGAGAGAGAGAGAGAGAGAGAGAGAGAGAGAGAGAGAGAGAGAGAGAGAGAGAGCGCTGCAGAATCAACAGAGCGCTTTACGATGATGCAATGCTAACGCTGGCTGCTGCAGCTCAAACTGCTATTAACATTAAGCCACGCAGGGCATGTACTCATAATCAATTAACGTTCTTTGCTGCTGCTGCTAACAATTATATTTTTTGTATTAGTTAGCAACGCAAAATAATTGAATTCATGAATTTAAATAATATATTTAAATGATTCGGAGAACTAAACTCTTATTCGCATAAGGTGCTCTAAGAGTGTTTCAGTTAAAGTTCTTTGCTGAATCTAAATATTCAGGCGAATTTTAATTTGCGGATATGTGAAAACCTTCTGTTTTTATATTAATTTTTGGGGGAAGTTCCTAAGCCATTGTGTTCTTCTTAAAATTCGGACAATATTTTCGGTCCACCACTAATAGGTAAACCAACCCAGTGCAAATAATTCAAATGAGAATTTAAAAATAACCGACAAGATAGAAAAAAAATATGTATATAAACGTTCTTTTTTAGTTTATTAAATTTAAATACATGTATTTTAAGTTAACATGTATTGCTTCTATGTCTTAACAAAGACATTTTTAAAAAATATGAATAATAACTACAACATCTATTTGCTTGTCAAAATTCCATTTTCATCATTATTGTGTGCAACAATTTGTATATCAACTAACAGCTGGGATCTACTGATATTGATGTTACCTATCTGAACAGTGTCTCATATCCTTGAAAATTTGCCATACGCCACGCGAGATGTGATAAGCGTATAAAATTTGTCAGAAAAAAACGCATATGTTACTGCAATATATAGTTTAGCTCTAACTCAACCCTAATAGGGTTGCCGTGGTACTTCGAATAACGATAATTATGTTTAGAACACTTCTGAATGCTTTTGTTCTTATGTTACAAGACAGATTAAATTAATTTTTACTAATAATATTTCACAAATAATTAAATATAATTGTTTTAGAGTGCTTTTATTTAAATTCAAAATGAAAATTTAAATTACTTTGATGCACATGTATGATGAATGTTTGACGAAAATGCTGTTTGAAGGTAAAACCTTTAAAGGGCGCCAAATTCAAAATGTTTAGGTAAGCATAATAATATTATTATAATATTATACAATTGTTTTTTCTTTCTGCCTCGAAGACAAACAGTTAAAACAGCTGTTGTAGTTATGTGTTCGCCTAAAAAACGGTGGCATTGAAACTCACCTAGCGTATAATGTTACGCTTAAATTGGAGCACACAAAATGGAAACGGAAGAATTTTGTTAAAAGTGGAAACGGAAAAGTTTGAAGTAAATTGTGGCACGGCTGATTAGCGTTTTACATTGTACAAGAAAGGAGCAGAGACACACGGATGGGCATGGCTATATCGACTTGGCTAGTGATATTGCTGAAGAGTATATATACCTTATGCAATTACCCCAAAATACTGTAGAAATTTTACAAGTATTTAATAGTTCTTGTTAAGAGGTAGGAGCATTTTTTTTTTTTTTTGTATATTGAGCACCAACCTGCTGGGATTTACTACGAATAAGCCACTCCACTACTCTAAGTCCTTTATATATTCGAGCATGGAGCTTACCTCAAAACATTTTCCGCTTATCGATGCTCCCGACTATGGCAGAAGTTGGAGCATCTATTTAATTAAAGTGTAATATGCAGTGAATGGATAGATTTCATCCTCCTATCAGGCTGATCGTAAAAGGTTGAAACAACGGGCGCTCGATCAACCATAGAAGTTTTGCTACGCGAAAGTTGCTAACGAAAACATATTTTTGTGTTCGATAAGCCAGATGGCAGCAAGCGGGATCATTCCTGTGTTTCTGCGTGCAAGTGTGCAAAGGGAAAAGTAAGGTTGTATTTCTGCAAAACCTTATAATTGAGCTTCAGATCTATGAGTTTATGAAAATGTTGTTGGTATCAGCTTTGGATTTGCGAACATTCACGCGCTGTTGTAGATTTGTGCTGCCCCTTCAAAGTCTCATAAAGAAAAATCATAATAAATTATATATCGTGTAATAGCATTCATAAATATATGTTCCAGCTATCTGTTAATATTGGTAAGCTAAAGTTTTACCGAAAAACTAGAATCAGTTGTAATGTATTTGATATTTGATATGGATAGTTTTGTATATTAATAATAATATTACTGTGGTGCAAATATATCTTATGTTATCTACTTTTTACATTTGTACAAATTTAAACACCCGGGCACCCATTTTATATTCGCGGGGTATTATACACAAAATTCGTAGCAGATAACAAAATTGAGATAAAGAATAAAAGATAACTCAACTGCGCTTTGGTTTTTAGATTTTTGAGATAAAGAACTTAGTATTGTAGGAATCTTAAAAGCATCTTCAGCGAATATAATATAAATGTTCTTGTCTTTAGTAAAATGACTAAACGAGCCATAATATTTCTTGTAATGTGCTTAAATCTACCATGCAGATTAACAAAAAAGGTTAGAAATATCCCATTAAATTTGCACAAATGTTTTAATTTCAATACCTATAGTTTGAAAAGTGTGATGATAATATAACCGAAACATCTAGTGGCACAGCATACTGGAAATTTCGGGGAGAACGTTACACAACTTCTGAAGACTTTGTTTGCTGGAAAGATGATTGGGAGCTCTTTTTGCGTGAATGCGACACAACAACTGGTCAATGGAAGCCAGAAAGTGTTGTATGCAGAGTGAAGGAACACCAAAATAAATATTGCCCCGAGGAATTAGTAGAAGTTGATAATGAAAGTGATGATCCCATTTGTCTTAAAGCGTCCCCTGAACCAAAAAAGTATGACGAACATTATTGCTATGGCTCAAGCATAATTTTGCCATTTGATTATTCAAAGCTTGAGTCTTCAAGTTTAACAGAATTCATGTATAAACAAGGCATTTTAGAATTTTGGTTACCATTTAAACGCGAAAATAGTTCAATGCCATACAAGGTACAGTTGCCGGGTGAGCGGTGGGGGCAAATAGTTGACGACAAAATAGAAGTTTCAGATTTTAGATCTGATAAAAATTGTATGTCTGGACGCCTAGAAAGTCATAATAATAAAAAAAAAGAGTTGATCGTAATGGCTACCGATTGTGATGACTTACTGCATACAATTTGTGTGTTTGACGGCAATCTTATATCAAGCTCAGGATGCCCCGATGGACTAGCAGCTCTTAGCTATCGGCCCAACGAATGCTATGGAATCAGCTGGCAAAAAAAATTGTCAGGCAGTCAAAAAGAGGTGCGACTCAAAGAATATTTTCGGAATCGTAATACTTTAAGACTGATGCTAAAACACGGCATACGAAAAGATGAAAAAGAAGATTTTTTTCAAGTGGACCGTTTTGTTGACAAATCTGGAGATGAGTTCCTAATTCTAATGAACCAGTATGAAATCATGCGAATTGTTGCTAACGATAAAAAAACACATCCAATTTTGTACAAAGAAATTATCAAAAATCAAGTTAATACGACTCAACTTATTTTGAAATTCGACGCAACGTTACAAGAATTAATTCTAATAGTTTATAATAGCGATTATCTATGGCGTATCAAAAAAAATGACAATGGTATACAATGTTTCACAAATGCAGATTTTGATATTCAGCGAAGCTCCAAAATTGATCTTATTTGGGAAAATAAAAATAAGACAAAGTTAATTTTTAAATTGAAGTTAGTTAATGACAACCCTGGCGAGTATTGGTGTGAAGGCCATTCTATTTTAAATTTTCAGTTAGTAACCAGCGAAAGAATAGTGGCTGCAAAAAAAATACGGGGCCACGCTTTCGCTGCTAGGATAAATATAACATGTATAATTGAAAATAAGAACATGTGTAAAAATCCGTTTAAATACGCCAAAAAGCTTGGAAAACATATTCAAGACACGTTACGAAGAAGGAGCAAAGTTGTTGCTCGAGACCTTGTTATACACGATACTCGCATCATGAGTATTGAACAGATATCTAGTCCATATGTTCATTGTTGGATCCATTTGACTGCTTCTCTTAGGAATTCTGCAGTTGACAATAGTGAGGAGGAAAGCAGCGAAGAATCTGATAGCTTCGAAAATGATGATAATATAAGACATGATACTTCAGTACGCATGGAAGTTTGGACTCTTTTGCAAGAGGTTATTTCAATTTTTAGCCCCAACGGCTTGAATGTAGTACGTAGCACAGAGTATTGTTTTCCAAATATGTTTCGATTGGATAACGACGTAACATACCAGTGGCAGCAGACTGTTAGAGGACAGGTGGGAACATTATCGGGTCTGTGTTTTCGAAGTAATGGCATGCCATATACACGTCGCTGCCAGGGCAATTTTTTACACGGTGCCTTTTGGGAGTTAATGAAGGAAAATATAACGTGTCAGCTTGAGCAAAATAATTTAAAAGTAACAGAAACTCTTTACAGTTTAGGAAAATCAAAACTAATCAAAGTTTCACCGGAAAGAGTAGTGAAAGAGGTAAAGCACATTTTGCAAGAATCTGCAAATAAATTCTTACCTGTTGATGTGCATTTTGCAGCTAACATTGTGCAAGCTTCGATTAAAAATGTTGATAGAAATATATTGAATTTGCCTCCTTCTCACAATTTTTTTAAAGAAACTACCATGGATCTTATCGCAATTTACAATTATTTAATAGATGTGAGAGAGAGTACGATTCGGATGTCAGCTAAATTAAACTCAACTAACAGACTTCTGGAGGCATTTGAAAATGCAATGAACACATTATCATTGCAAACAGTTTTTGGTGAAAACAGCTTAAGCAATCCCGTGGATAATTCTAACGAATTAGACAATAGCAGTGATGTTGAGGTGCTTGATTATGTGGATATTGGAGTATCTGTAAAAATATCACACAATCTACTCTATTTTATAATTAATCCGTCTATTGCCAATATTTCTGGAATAGCAATATTTCAAAATAATAATGACACTGACATACCGATAACTTTGAAAGGAGCATTTAAAAATGAGCACTTCCGTTTTCTGGAGTCTGATTATGAAATTGAGGACTTAATTTCCGTGCCAAACTTGCAATTTGGCACCTACGTACCAGAAAAACTGTTAAGTCAGCTGGACACAATTTCAAATGCACCAAATGCCACCAAACATACAAAAACTTATGTGGTTATTAAAGTTTACTCGAACGATAAACTTTTTCAGCTGCCAGCCAATCATACACCACTGTCTGCATTAGGCCGTGTGGTATCAATTTCAATACCCGGCCATAGTCCGCATTTACCTGAGGATTTGCCGCTCGCTTTTCGAGTTTATAATAGTTCATATAAGCACAATGATACTACAAAAATGTGTAGCTATTGGAATTATGAAAATTGGGCCTCTGATGGCATTCAGGTCTCAAATCTGGTAAGCACTAACAGAGATATCGTTTTATGTCAAGTTAGCCATCTAACACCATTTGCATACCTAGTAGGCGTTAATTTCACAGTAGACGAAGACATTGAAGTCAATATTCAGTACGCAGATCATGTCCAGGCACTTGATATAATAACTGTAACAGGCTGTTCCTTATCTCTTCTCGGCATTTGTGGCATATTTATCACCGCTGCAGTATTTAACTCATGGCGACAAAAACCGTCTTCAAAGGTACTACTGCAACTATCGGCAGCGATAGCTTTGCAAATGATAATTCTTTGCTTTGTCAATACAAAGGAGTACTCACTACATTTAATTATAAATGAGATTGTACCTAGATGTGTAGCCATTGGCGCCTTACTCCACTACTCTGTGCTAGTACAATTCTTCTGGATGATGGTCATTGCATATTTACAGTTCAAGAGATATGTTCAGGTATTTGCGGGAACTAGACCGCACAGATTCTTTATGAAGTCCGCCGCATTCTGTTGGGGTGTGCCAATCATACCTGTAGTTTTGGTGATCATACTGGATCATGATTCTTTCAGTAAGGGCGCAATATGCTACCCATCAGGATACGCGCTTTATTTCGGCATAATTTTTCCCATTTCGATCATTATAATAGCTAATTTTGTTATATTTTGTCTTATTATATATAACATATTAGTTAGGTCAAGCATACCAATTAGGCACACTGAAAAACCTATTTTAATATATCAGATACGACTATCAGTACTTTTATTTTTCTTAATGGGATTCACATGGTGCTTTGGCTTTTTATCAACAATGAAAGCTGGTATAGTTTTTTCTTATTTTTTTTGTCTCACAGCAACACTGCAAGGGTTTGTTATCTTTGTATATTTCATTATCTTAGATCCAGTGACGCGACGCATGTGGGGCGAATTTTTATGCAAGCTTTGTTCAATTGACAAAAGTTTTCTTCAAAGTACAGGCAGTGTTAAGGACACAACAGAAACATATTAAATAATGATAAATGTTAAATATGAAACAATGCTTTGTATTATTATTTGTTTAATTATCCTACATGAAATGTAATAGTATTAACCAACATTTAATTTTAATGTAATTTTTATTTTTATTCAAATAAAAATTGTTTACTCGTACACAAGTATAATAAAAGGTATAATTTATTTTTTTATTTAATTAAATTTAATAAGAAAACGAAATATAAAAATTATAAAAACCGTGCAAGAAGTAATGGTGCAGCAAAGGTGAAATAGAAGGTATGTTATCAGCCAAGAATATCGACAGATTCTTGAAAGTTTTGTAATTATTAGTTATGGAATTACACACCATCAAAGTTGCTTTATTATTAATTAATCTTGAAAAAAAATATACTAACAGTCACAATGAAGAATTCCCCGTCCTCATAAGTAGAATAGTATTTAAAATGTAAAATATAAAAAATAAGATGCTCATAAAATAATTAACTTTTATTTTGCAAAGATGGAGTTCCGATGTAGCGATTGTGGATAGAGCGTGGCTCGAATTATCACAATTGTTGTAATCTAGCTTTTAAAAAACGAATTGTTGTGAGATTGGAGTGGTCAAGGTTGGGCATTATATTATTCCCTTTATAGAAAGATGTCAGTAATTTACTTTTTAATCTGGTGAATTTAGTGTTGAAAATGTGGGTAGTGGTGGGGTGGCTGAGGCCGTGGCCAAGCTATTTTTGGCTGATCCTTAAAGTATTTTAAATTAGGTAGGTCTACCATGGCCCACACATCCATCCAAACGCCGAATAACGGACCCTAAAACTAATTTTTAATCTTTATTTTGGTACAATTTGTATTTTCATAGAATACAAAAATCAATAAAAGTATATGGTTAAAGATTTTTATATATAATTTCCGTTTTAAAAAAAATCTTTTGGAGCTGTAATTATTTTATTTTCTTCTAGGAGCGGTGCAATCGGGCGTAACCGACGTGTGACGACAGTAGATATGCGTGCCTTGTCAATTGAAAAAGGACTGTCAGTAATTTGTCTGTTGGCTCTAGCTCCAAAATTGTGGAAGATATCAATTTATCAATTTTTTTGTATCAAGTGGAAGTCATTTTCTTACCAATCACTATGCTAACTTTTTTTTCATTTAAAAAACGGCAGCAACATCCGCTAAGAAGAGTGCCTCAAAGGACATAAAATGCAAAAAATGAGTAGCGAACGCTTCAGGGAAGATATAACTTAATTATTTTTATTTTATTACAAAATGATGACTTAGCAATAATTGCTAAGCATGATGAGCATTGAACTATTAAAAACAGGAGAGAACGTTGCAGTACTTTGATACCATAAGTTATTCCAGTAGATAACAAGTAACAAAAAATAGGATGGGTGTAGCCAAGAAGTACTGTCCAAGTTTGCCTTTCAAATTGGAAATTCAGTAGCTGTAACTCTAAAATTACGGAGATATGGGACTATGGACATTTTAGGGACGGGAGTAGGCGTGGCCAAGTAATCTTGGTGTTACCAGCAATATGCCACTCAGATTTGGTGACTCCAGCATTCAAATTTTGGGAGATATATGGTCTTATCGATTTACACTAACAGATGTATCAATTTAGAGAGACGGAGTGGGCGTGGCCATCTAATTATCATATCGATCTCTTGGGGGAGTTACCAGAACATAATTTAAAAATGTAGGAAATATGTGGAAGATATGCGCATTTCAGATTTCTAGGGCGGAAGTGTTTGGAGGCGGCGGTTGTGGGCGTGGTCAAAAAACGTATATGCCGATCATTGGAAGAGGTTCCCAGCAAGTTACCTTCTAATTTTGGTCACTCTATCTTGAAAATTGTGGGAGATATGCGGACTTATCGATTTTCACTTTCAAAAGTATTGGCATTGGCGATTATTGGCCACACAAATTTGTTATCGGTTCTTAAAGGTGGCTACCACTAATATACCTACCTAATATGATGGCTCTAACTCAAAAACAGCAGAAGATATAGCCATTTAAAATTTTACTGGGCGAGGAGCGTGGGGGCGGCGACAGTGGGCGTTGTCTTTGAAGGACATTGCCAACAACCCACCAACCAAATTTGGTGACCGTAGCCTTTAAATTGTGAGAGATATGTAGCTTTATTTTCTAGCCCCGAGGGGCTTTTCAAGTCTGTATCTCTACGGGTGTCGGCATAAGTTGCGTTCATACAGACTTACAGACAGCGTGACCGACATTGCACAAAGCCAATATAGTCTGTTACCTTCAGTATCAAGGTATTAAAACATCTACCAATTTGTGACAGAAATGTGGAGATATTTTGTAAAAAAAAAAAAAAAAAATTCCACAGTTGCTTGTCAGCTGTTCATCATTTAATATTTTTTTTATATCCTGTCTCCTACTGTGCTTAAGATACATGCATACAATTTTTTGGTTAGTTGCAGATTTTCTCTTGATTGTAGAGGCAAATGTATCAAAAGGCTAGACCAAAGTTTAACAAAACTACAGAAGATCGCATGAAGAAGATTTGAAGAAGATTTGAAGAAGATTTTATAGCAATTACAGAAAATTACAACAATGCTGTGTGATAATTTAACATGAGCAAATCATTCTAATATTTTTATTATTTTAGAAATTAATTTTTTTTAGAATCAGAACGATCGCTTAACTGAGAAATATAAACTTTGCAAAATAAATAAAAAATTTAAGGAAAGACGGCAAGACCATATACAGCTATATGTTATAGCGACCCGAATCGAGCGAAGTTTGGGCAGATCATTGCGAGACTGGTAATTTATTTTCAGATAGTGAAACTCTACGTTCCCAAACTCTACGGTAATCAAACTCTGTGTCTCTGGCTCAAACATTGTGAAAGATACACACATTTCCAATTTGTGGATGCAGTGTGGCAGTGGGCGGCTTTGGTGATACTGGCCTCTAATTTTTGTGTCAAGCTTTTGAGTTGTTGAAGATCTGTGGTGTTATCGGCTTGTTCTTATCGACATTGAAAAGCTTAACATTTTGTCTGACGCGATAGAGGACAAATGTATTTTCGAAGTATAGCTTCAAGGGTGTTGAAAAAAGCGTTCGTACGCTGTTTGCTGTTATTTAATGCAATCGAACATTTCCATTAATTCACAAATTTTTTTAAGCCTAATTTCAAATTTCTTGTGGGGAAAAAAATGGTTTTGGTGACTTCCAAAAATAAGTTATCACATACCTATGCATTTTATTAAAACAATTATATATTGAATTCTTTGTATTTATTAAATACCTGACTTTTGCCTCAGCGCAATAGACGTATATACCGACACATTGGGGAGGAAAACTTTAACTAAAAGCTAAGCTCAAACTAAGTTTGTTTTGCCTCACTGGCATCATTGTGCAAAATCTCATTTTTTATACACAAATAGTTTTTTTATCTGCCTATTTCGTATGTTATCACAATAGTCCAATTGAATGATCACACATTGTCAATTGGATTAAATTATCTTGACCTTTGACCACCAAAGATTTTTAAATTATTATAAAAGTTTGCTTTATTATGTGGCTTAACACGAAATCTATTAAGTTTTTTCTACTTCTGTACAAACTGCAGCGTTTTAATTATGTATTAAAATGAATTAATCAGATTTGGTATTTTTAAAAGAGTACCTAAATAAGCGGAATTACTCGTTTTATTCTTTAGATTTATAATATTTATTATTAAAACTTTTAAATATAAAGCTTTCTCAAAATCAATGTCTACTATATATTACTGCACAACCACTTTGTGAACAAAGTCCAACATTTTCGGACCCATCCCGTTGATCAGCTAAATTATTGGAACAGTCATCTAACCATGGAGATTGAAGGTTCAAGACGATCAAAAGGTATTATCTCTAAAGACATTCAGTCAGCGAATTATCGGAGGAACGCCCACAGCCTTGAAATCAACCACTCCAATAAAAGTTCCACAAGCAATACCACACTGCCCTTGGAGTCATGAAGAAGACCGAACCAGAAGTGGTAAATCTATGTTGAATCACGAACATTTTACTTTAAAAGCTGAGAACAAGACTAAATATTGGCTATACTCGAGCAGCTTACCCGCGAAGACGAAAAAAAAAAATCAACGTTTCAGAAGTTAAGTATTTTTTTTTATTATTAAATGGTTCCCTTCCGTGTATTGTATCTTACTGCACAACAATGACCAATGCAGTAGACGACGAGTAAAGGCAATTTAATTGGTGGAGCTTATAGCTTTCTCTGAAGAGAAAAAGAGTCGAAAAGGATAAGCCAAAATAATAGTATGTGTGTATGCTCTGAAAATAAAAATTGCAATGAAGAATTTAAAATAATAGTTACCCATATAAACACAGTGTAAATATCACACAATTCAGAGCCACTTATTTATAGCATTAAGAACTCAATTTTAAAATTTTTATATGAATTTGTGTTGTTGCATCTTAATAATTCAAAATATTTTTTTTCTTGGTCTGATTGGGTTTTTTCCGGGTTTTCCTCAACACATGCTATAAATGTTGGAGCAACTTTGCATTTAAAAATCCCCAGAAAACTTTCAAATATTTATACTTCAAATGAACGTTTTACTTAATTAATTAATTAAATTAATATTTAAATTTGAATTAAAATAATTGTACTTTTTGTACTTAATTATTTCGATTTATCTAAGTAGACATTAAATAAAATTAAATAAAACACCAAAGACTTTGAAAAAACAATCTTAATTGGAGGTTTCTGTCCACATTTAAAAGTTTTTAAAATATCGTGTACAGCTTCTCCAGTTTAACTAATTTAATTTTATCCACACATTCAATCAACTGAAATTTCCCACTTTAAAAAATTATGTCTTGCACTTAACATCAGTTTTTCACTTGTCATTCCATCGACTACTATCAAATTCAAATGGCGACAGAGCTACAGTGACCAAAGCAACAACGACAAGATGCCGCCAGAGTTAGCATTCCGAGGATTATTTATTATAAGCTTAAGTTTACAAAATCAGTTGCAATAATGCACTCAAAGAAAAAGAACTGTTTTTTTTTTTAAATAAAAAACAATCAAATTTTTGTTTAGTTGGCGCTATAAGTTGGTGATATAAGTTATCGCGAGTTAGTGAACGTGAATTAACCACTTCTTTTCAAGCGCCTCAAGCAGCCGCTAATAAAATAATAAAAAAGCCAGTGTCAAAAAGTGCCTGTGTAACAACCGTGTCTATTAAAAGCGCATCAAGTAGCCGCAGATACAGACTCGAACAGAAACAAAACTTAAGTCCAAAATATATCCATACCGGTGCCACAAAAATACCGCCGACAACCCTGTAGTGTCCGTCCGCAGGGCACCGCGAGTAACAGTATCCAGAGGAGAAACAAATCAATTTTAAATTAAGTAACAAGACTTCTGTATAATACAAAACAAACAAACAAAAAAAAAAAAAAGAGAAACTATTGATCTAAAAAGAACTTTAAACAGAGGAAACATTCTTGATTACCAATTCATTTTTTTGACAATTTAAAAATTTAAAACTCCGAATATAAATTAACCTCAATTCATAAAAGACAACATTACAAAATGCAGTCAAACGAGCTGTCCGAATCCCAAAAGAAATACCCAATCAAGTCACGTAGCTTATGCAGCCAAAGTCTGAAGGTTACTGTAGTGTCCTTGATAAAAGAAACCCTGCAACGAAGTGATATAATACGACGTTAACGATAACGATATTCCATTTACCAGTCCGAGAGTTACAAATTTAGGTCTTCCCAAAAACAAGTTCATGATGTCACATGCGAAAGCGAACAAACAGAAATAATAACAAAAGAACACTCCAAGGCTCATAAATTTGAAATAGAGAACAAAATTCAAATACTCAATAATTTCTTCTTTCCTAACCTACAAAAAAAATCTAAGAAATAACAACGGCCTGGGAAACTTGCAAAGAAAGCAAGTATGACAGGCCCACTTAAAAACGAGAATTGCAACCAACTCCTATCCAACCTATCCCGGTCAAATTATCCATATTGATCTCTACAGATAAATTCTCAAAGTACGCACAAATAAAACTCTTATATTCAAAAGTAGCGGAAGATATAGAACACCCACTACATGAGGTTATGATAGCTTTCGGTATGTCCATTGACAACGAAGGAGCTCTAAACTCCGCATATATCAAATTCTTACTAGAAAACCAATCAAAAGTCTACGACACCACCATACAACTCAACAAGCAACGGTCAAGTTGAAAGATTCCATTCATCTCTTACCGCAATGATGAGATTTGTGAAAAAGGATGACGGAATAACAAATTTCAAAGAGTTAATATTTAAGTCCATTCAGCTATACAACCAATCCATACACTACAGCGTAAACGCAAAATCAATAGATATATCTTTTCGGAACACGAGCCACCAGCGACCCCCAAGACTTAGAAAACAAAATAGAAACAAAGTCACAGATAACTTAAAAAACAAACAAGTTAATGGACCAAAATACTACAATAACAAGAAAAAATAAAACAATACAAAAAAGTCGATATGGTTTATTGCAAAATAAACAAAAGATTTGGCTCCAGACTGACCCCGAAATATAAGAAAGAAAACGTCGAAGAAAATCGAAATACCACTATTAAAATCCAAAGTGGACGGATAATCCATAAAAATATAATCTCTTACAGATTCTTCTTACCAACATGTCTCGGTCTAGCGGCACTATTGGACTACTTTCATTCACAAATAATACCCATAAAAACAGGAGTCGCAGCAGTAGAAAACGGCACTTATAAAATAATGCTTGTATTCAACATTGAAGAATTTGAAATGGCGTCTACTACCTTATCAAACTCAAAGAGATAAATAAAACACAACCACTCTTCCATTTGCTTTACTCTTCCCTTTAAGTACGCCGGACTACTTTGATTACGAGATTTTAGTTTTAAAAAAACGAGCAAGTGGAAAACAATAATAAACAATTAATGATAAAAAAAATCTAAACAAAAGCATGCACGGATTAATCGAAAGAACAAATAAAATGGTAAAAGAAACGATAAACGAATAATTTTCAAGATGAAGTAGTTACACTATTGAAATATAAAATACAAATTTTCAAAGAAGAACTTACTAATGTAATATACGCCATTCATTGGGGAAAAACAAATACAATAAAGTCAATAATCCTGTCAGAAATCGAAACAGAAAAAATCGCAAACATATTAGAGCAAAATATTGAATTTTTTATTAATCCCAAAGAATTGCTAGAATTTGCTAAAATCAAAATTGCCACAAACGGCAAATAAACGTTCATTAATATTCCAATTTTATCAAAAGCATCTGTACAACCTTATTGCTAGTACCAATAAAAAAGACAATGAAATCAATAAGTTAAAATTCAATAACATAATTAATTGCGACCAATAAATTTGGAACTAAAAAATTTTTGAAACTTTTAACGATTAATGCATATACAGAAAAAACAAGTTAATAGATCTAAGTAACAACACCTGTATAGCACGAATCCTCAAAAACAAAATAGCCGTTTGTCAATTCATAAATAGGCAATACGTACCCGACCACGAAGAATTGTTAACCGGAACAATACTGCTCAACTTCAAAGGCGAAATAAAAATCGACCTAGAACTAGTGGACTTAAGGGGAACATTCCTCATCCAGTTTGAAAATTGTACAGTCAGGATAGGAGAAGACCTGTACCTATCAAAGGTTATAACATTTGCAGAAGCAACACCACCACTGCTACAAATAATAGAGGGAAAACCAGAAGTCGAGGAATTGCTATCATTACAAATGTTAAAGAAAGTAAAAATTAGTTATACAAAGAAATTATCAAAACTCAGAAACTGGAGCACAACCACAACAATAGTACATTTTGCACTCTCAGCCACGCTCTTCATCCTACAAACGCTCATAGTCATCTGATGGATAAAACAAATATCTGGCACAACAGAAACTAATAGACAGGAAGACAATCCTCCTGAGCAGAATCAAACCATCCCAAAAGGGTTTTACATCGCATCCGAGGACGTCCGCATTTAAACGGGCCAGTTAACATTTATTATTACGAATAACTCAAACTAACAAACTAGAATAAATATCATAAAACATAAAACTCTTAAGCATATTTCGGCAATGTGGGACTCAGACAGAAATATGCAGGGACTACGATCACAGCTAAGGCGCATGGGGAAATATGATACACGCCCCGTTAGCACATTCCACTGGAAGACCGTCGTGGGACCCAGCCGGGACAACTTACACCTACACCAATGCAAGAAAGCTGCAGCAAGTAGTTAAAGAAATACTGTCGCTACAAATGATATGGAATAAAAAAATATAAAGTAAGCAACACAACCACGACAGCAGTGAATTTACCACTCTCAGTCACACACTCCAACTGAATAGTGGCCCCGTTCATGTGTTTGAAAAGACAAAAATCTATTTCACAACAGATCATCGGAAAAACTAAAAGACGGGAACACTCCCTTGGAGCTCAATCTATCAACTTCAACACGATATTGCACCACGTTCGATGATGTTGACGCTTAGAAGGTAAGTTAGGATCACCCCCAAGGAGCATAAAAAATAAACGACAGATGTGCCAAGTAAGTAAATTCCATCAGAGAGCCACTATGGGACACTTCACCGTGGGAAATAACCGGGACACCTCCATCAATTGGATAGGCGACAATTACAAGGCACCGGCAGCAACAGCAGTACGAGGCTTATTTAAAATTAGCTTAGGTTTGTAAAAGTTAGTTCTATAACAGCATTTAATTCTTTAATTTGAATAAATGTATAAGGATTTTAACTGTTTATTCAATTAATTTCCTTTTACAATCGAAATCTCTAAATAAATGCCAGTAATAAGATATGTTATTTATTTGAAACGTGTAGTGCAGTATGAAATTATATCTAAGCCTTAAGAAGACGCTCGGCTGCTAAGCGCTTCTTTTGCTGTGGCTTGCCGTTTAAGGCACTTATGTTCTTAAATTGTTGCGGCATTTCTCAAGTATATCCTTACGAATGATGTTATAGTCCGGGTGTAATTTTAAAACTTGTTGGCAAACATTAACAGCGCTCGCATAATTCTTTTTCTTCATGTTGCTCAATGCTAATTTATAACCAATATGTGGTCTACAACGGCCACAGCTTTCCCAAGCCTTTTGATATTGGTCGGTGGCATCGCCGTAGGACTGCAACTTTTCTGCAATATATCCAGCTAGTTCGTAAGCTTTTGTGCTTGATTTATTATATTCCAAAACACGTTCCACAAATGTCTCGGCAGCATCCAATTTATTGGCATGAATATAAATATCAGCAAGTAGCAACCAGCTTCGCTCTAAATACTCAGCTTCTTCATAATTCCAATTAAGTCGAGCTACACGTTTGAGTTGATTTTTAGCTCGCTGAATTTGCTTTAGCTGAACTAAAGCTAAGGCTGTAGCGTACACAACAGTAATCGTTAATGGTCTTCCTTCATTCTGCATAAGCTCAGTCAGATCCTTTAGTGCAGATTCAACTTGAAGCTTTTGTTTCGACGCCATTTGTAGAAAATTCCAAAGTACTCGGCGATGCAATGCAGTTTCATAGATTTCTCCAGATCGAGGACGCATTTCCTTAAGTAAACGATCGGCTGTTCGCAGAGCAATTATACGGGATTCACTAAGCTCTCCAATGTCTCCAGCCTCAAATAGATCATTTGCGCTCGGTATTTCATCGTCTGGATTAATGCATATCTCAATCATATTTAGTTTAGCTTGCTGCCCCCACACATGATCTCTGCGTGATAGATTAAAGTATCGCAAAGCGCAGTTAAGATTTCCGTTATACCATTCGAATAAACCCTTGCAGTAATTGAACCCTGGGGAGTTCTTTGACTTTATAGATGACTGTTCAGCTCGTTGTAAAAAGGGTAAACTTTCAGACAAAGTACCGGAACGTCTCATAACTTCAATTAGACGGGCCAAAGCTGTCCAATTGCAAGGCTGAGATAATATGAGCTGTGAAAAATGGTACGCTGCATTTTTAAATTCCATCTAAAATTAAAAATAAAATAAAATTAATTTACAATAAATATATACACTCTGTATATTATTTAAGACATAAGATAGCAAATTGTTAGGGGTCTATTATTCGAGGTTTTGCTATCTGCACTAAGTCATTAAATAATAAATATGAACAAGAACTTTATTTGAAAATCGATCAAACCGATAATATCAACTTATAAAGCTAGTCACCAAATTGGTTGGCAGATTATTGGCGATGTGTTTTAAGGGTCGGCATCGGCCACCAAAGTTTATTACCGCTAACTCTTCAATGTAAGTTAATCCCAATAAAATTCGAATTTGGAAAATCGTTTCCTACGGTATATCTGATATTGTAAATCGATAAAATCTTAAATCGCATATTTTAAGAGCTACGCATAAAAATGCCTGTAACACCCAGCAAAATGGAGAAAAACATATTTAAGAGTTAAACTTTTCAAATATGGTAGGTGATTTACCACGATATTTCTTCCCAGTTCTTTGCAATTAATGAAAACCATTCCTTATTATTTAATACATTCTGGAAGTTTCACAAGTTTTCCGTTCAGTAAAAGATGAAATACGCTCTATGGCTTTGCAGATTTGTGAGCATGGTTTATTTGTGTTCCCTGTTTCATGTTCAGCTGTGACATTTGCTCAATTTTCTACAGTTTTTCAATTGAATCTTATCAGCAGGCGTGAAATTATCTTTGAACGATCCGAGATCTTTTTTATATTCCACGTTTTCTTAATAGTTTTTAAACTGAAGGATTTGCGTATAAATAGACAGATAACGCAGACAAACACGCTTACAGATGGACATGGCTACATCGACTCGGCTAGTGATACCAATTTCTGAAAATCCAATTTTGAAAGATGTCTTCTCTTCCATCTATATTCCGGTATCAAAATAAACCAACTTATTTTTTTTTTTTTTACAAACTTTAAAAAGGTTCATATAATTATTTACATACCTTTCTAAAAGACAAGTCTGCCATCAATACTAAGGCTGCATCATTATTGCTATCAATTTGAAGAACCTGTAAACAAGTATTGCGACACATATCCATTTCCTTCGACTGCATTTGGAGTTGAGCCACCGAGACCAATATCTCAATATCATTTGGAGTATATTTAATACATTCCTTGAAATGTTCAAGTGCTAGTTCGGTGTTTTTCATTTTAACTGCCTGTTGCGCGATTAGAATACATATTCTGTGAAAATAATGTAATGTTATTGTCATTAGTTAACTGCATGAAAATATGAAAATATTATACCTATTTGTGTGTTTATTTTCATAAGATGTGGTCCAGTCGACAATCGCCGAAGTAATTAAAATCAAATTCACCACTCAAAGGCAAGAAAGTTTTTTTTTTACTAAGACCTGGCTGTTCAAAAACGATTCGACACCGAGCAAAAGGGTATGGAAATGTCAAGAGGGAGGTCTGTGGAAAGCATTGGGGATTCCAAGGTAATTGTCTTGTGCAACAACCCAGAGTAAATTTTTCTTATTCCAGTCAGCAGCGCCTAGTAAGCTTGCAAAGCGGATTGTTATACTCCAAAAACAAGCATCACTCCTACTAACGAATTTGGTTACATATAACGAAAGTGTGGGAAAAGATTAGTGCCAAATCAAAGACCAGTATAGTTTGCAAGTCTTCAATTGATCCCCTCCATGATGGGGCCGGCTTGTAATAGTATCACAGTGGTCCACAAAATACCGGTGCTAGCTTATACATGGATCCTGAACCTATGTCAAGGTCTGTCTCGTAGTCATTAACTGGTAAGGGTTTAAGTCATGGTTCGAGGTATCGCGCCAGACTAAGGTGTAATGCGAAGACCCGCTAATAGCAAATCTCCCACGGAGCACAACGGTGTTACGGGTACCCGGTGACATTTAGTAAATAAAGCCCTAACTGCATATCGCGGATATCTTGCAGGTGGACCTCCTACTAATGGAAATCTCATAGATTTTAATATACACAAAAAAAAAAAAACCGAAGATGACCGGTACTCGCACAAAACTGGAATGGTGTAGTCCCGATAAGACCGCGAAGGCAGTGCCTTCAAAGCCTGTCCTTCAAATCAGCAAAAGTAGTCAGCACCTGTTTGCAAACCCAGTAGCGGTGGAGTAGTTCGCAAGGATCCTGCCACATCCAGGAAAGGAGAGCACTCGAGCAGCTGACCTCATAGTTTGGGCGGGTGCGAAAGATGTAATGCCAAAAGCATCCCAGAGACATCTGAACCAGTGTCTAAGACAACAGGTCGCTGTCGCTGTACAATTCGCATGCACCGTCCGGAGGAGACTCTATCGACAAGCCAACCGAGCAGCATCTTTCTCTGGAGATCCAGAGGTAGCCGATGAGCCGGAGCTACGGAGCTATACACCCGTTACACCGACTCTGGCACGCGGTCTATAGACTATGTGTCGCGAGATCGACAAGGAAAATTTCTCGCTGCCAGAAGAGGAAGACAGCAGTTTAACGGCGGTGGGGGTAAGATATCCACTTGTCCTTGAAGTTTCTGCAGATAAACCTTCACCACTGTAATGCAGTATCGGCTTCTCAAATTCTACGCTTGGTTGGTGACGGACAAGAACCTTGGGTAGTCGGAGACAAGGTTGGCAAACTATGAAGTTATAAAAACAACTCAGTATCAGATCTAAAGGAAGGTATAATATAAACCTGCATGGTAACAAATACTATAACAGATGTAAATTGGCTATATGTAATTTTAATATTCTTAAAAGCGGCCGAACCCCACTTGCGACTGTCATACTGTCACATATGCGGATATTGTTGCGGTAGTTCTAATAAAAAGTTATCCCTAAGTTCTATGTGATCTGATGACAAGTCACTTTATTCAGGTCACTCATCCATTCCAGCAGAGAATACAACAGTCCTCTCAAAAACAGACAAGTATGCAAGTAGAACGTCTTACTGCTTACTTTAATTCCTTAAAGAGCGGAATTGACTCAAGTCACCCCCGAACCACCGGCAGCTTTAATCTTCTTTGCAGATGACTAAAAGCTAAACAAGCGGCAATGAAATCGATTAGCGCGATATCAATATCGGTAACAAGCTATGGCAAATCTCTGCACGAAATTGCAAGACAGCAAGTGATGAAAAAGGATGATATGGGTGCCTGGTCATCAAGATATTGAGGACAACTGTATAGCTGAGCCAGAAAAAGCACTACTGTACCGCTACTTCCAGATAAGATAAGCCATTTGTAAGCTGAATGCGAAAGAGCAAAACAGACGCATGTCTAGCAATAGATGGCAAAATACACTTTAACCAGCTATTGGTTTTTGGCACTCAAGCTAACGGATTTCTGCCGCCTAATAATGATTTTTGCAGAAACGGTAAAATAATTTGCTGAAAACTTGTTTTCTCCTGAATGACACTTCCCAGGAAGTGATTTAACACCCAAGAAGCTGTCGCAGGTAGGACAAACTATAAGGACAAACTACAATTGCGAAATTCATAAGAGCAATTTCCTGGACTCATTTTAAGCTGTTTTCAACTAGTGCAAAGAAATTGAGTAGAAACTTGATCACAGTATTACAACAGAAGAAACGAACTGCAAATAAAGCTTGGTCGAGAAAAATACATTTGTCATGCGAGTAACAGGTAACAGGTGATGGTGTGCTACTGGAGAAAAAGTAAAAGAAATAATAAATATTGTAAGTAACCCAGAACGAAGTAGTACTTATTTCGCAAGCACTGTACCATATCACTATCATTCATATTTATTAAATATCAGCACAGCAACAGTCTCCTCAAGTACCACCTCAAAATCCATTTTTAATTTATTTCCTTGCAGAAAAATTTTATAGTGAACAGAATTTCACATCATTGAAAAAATCCCGTGCGTTCCAGTTAATGATGCTCTGTGGGATGAGCTTACATGCTAACATCTTTCGGAACAAATGGGATGTTTTCAAATAGGTGCAACACTGTTCACATAGGCAACATTAGTATCCTCATCGGTCATAGTTAGTTGATATACAAATTGCTAAGCATTTTGATTAGTTTAACTTGAATATTAAGTATAATTTAATATCCATTTTACAAGATGTATTTGTCAATGAAGATAGAAAGGATGGGTCACAAAGATATGAAGAGCAAATGTACAGCTTTTGCAACTATCATGTGATCAAATACAATAATATTGAATACAAGATAACATTATTATTTATCGCGACTGTCGGGCATTTTAAAATTATAATTTGACTTGCAATGTGTTTGTTTTCATTTTCGCAGTGAATATCAATTAATATCAGTGGAGGACCGAAAAATACTGTCAGAATGTTGAGTGAACAAAATGATTTACGAACACCCCTAACTGATGCAGTAAAAACCACTTTTCATACTATGTAATGTTATTAGGAACTGTTATTTTATAAGGAAGCGATTTTAGCTTAATGCTAATATTTGTTGAACAATTATCAAAATGTGTCATCTAGACAGCTTTTACGAACAAATTTGACTTTCTTTAAACATTTTTCACAGAAAACAAATTATATTACTGAAAAAGGTATACATTTTAAAATAATTTTGATAAAAATAAAGAAAATTATATTATAATAATACAAATAAGCTTTATCAGTTTGCTAACTCATCGAGCTAACTTCAATTAAAAAAAAGCTAAAATGGCAGTACTGTGAGCATTGTGGCTTGTGGACAAGCGAGAGTGATAAGCAAAAACTATCGATATTGCTATCGATTGTTCTCCAGCTCAGCTATTGAAGGAACGCTCAATAGAACAGCGTTCCTAAAACATAAAATAAGTTAATTTTATTCAAGTCAAATACTTGCTGCAATGGCAGACGAATTACAAAACTATAAATGCCAATTACAGCAAGTGAGTTTTAATAAGAGCGCGCACAATAGACTTTTGCATAGACACAAATTCTTTTGTTTTGCTTATTCAATTTTTGGTGAATATGTACACATATTTATGCTATATGTGTGAATGTTTATTAGTCTGCTTACAGTTGTGTGATTGTGCGTAATTATTTACTCTATATGCGCATTGCATATGGTTAGAAGAAGATAAATAATATTTTTAAAGGGACGCTAATTTCTAGAGTGATAAATAAAAAGAGTTGCAAAATATTTTTATACAATTTTGAATTGTTGACATCCCAAGTAGCAACATACAATTTCTTCTCAACGGGCGTTTGGTGAAAAGTAACACGATTTCTTGTATAAAGCAAATTTGTTTTTAACTCAATAATTTTAGGCGCACTTTTGTAATTTTATAGATTCGAAAGATACCTTATGGTGTGCTTTTTACTCATTTGTTTTGTCCTTTTTGTGCAGGTGGAAGCCGCTTTACAAACAGATCCAAGTAATGAAGAACTTCTAAAGCTGAAAGACGATCTAGAAGAGGTCATAAAGCTCACAAGAGATTTGATAAAGACACAATTGGAAGAACAGCGCAAATCCTCGTACGTAGAGCCATCTTCTTCGAAAACAGCTTCATCCAATTACTTTGACGAAATTGAAGCTGCTCTTTTAGAAGCTGAAAAGCTAGTTACATCCGCTAAGGTTTGGAAGATCGGTGACAAATGTCAAGCGAAATGGACAGAGGATGGCCAGTACTATGATGCAACCATCGAAGGCATAACTGGTAAAGGTGAAGTAAGCGTTATATTCGATGCCTACCAGAACCGTTCTACGACCATACTTGGTGAATTGCGTGAGCGCACAACTCGCAATGAAGTATTCCCATCTAATAAGTATGACAATACTTTTTTTCTTTTGAGTGTAAGTTCTTTATTCAAATGGTATATCATTGCAGGCGTCATCGACCGAATCAAAAGGAATATTTAAAAAAACGGAAACAAAAAAAACAACAGCGCTTCAAAGACTTGGAAGAAGAGCGGGAGTCGGACAAAAATAAATGGCTTAATTTTACTACTAAAAATCAAAAGAAACCTGGCATGAAAGTCAACAGTATATTTGCTTCGCCCGACAATGTTAGTGGGAGAGTCGGCATTGGTACATGTGGAACGGCCGGCAAAGGCATGACTGATTTTACTGTCGGAGAAAAATACCGTAAGGGTCTGTAAATTAATAAAACTTCGAACGGTCTCAAAAATAAAAAATAAATGAATTTTATTGTTAGATTAATGCATACATTGTCTTCCTGCACCTGGCCAATTTAAAAGAAGTTTGTAAAGAAGTGTGAAAAAGGTAAACAGAAAAACTGCATGATGCAACTGTTTTGATTGTGTTCAAAGTTCTCTATGAAAATTCATTGACAACTGCAGACAATTCTTTTGCGGAAACATGTCAATGCTAAATGGGCTAAGTTTGCGCCTTAGGCCCCGCATATAGAGAGCAGAGCCAAGCAGACAACATATAGAGACCTCAAAGCTACATAAGTGTATTGCACACCATAGCAGTCAAACAAACGACAGTCTAAGCTAGTGGTAAAGAGTCATTCTATTACGATAGAACAGATCGATCAAAAGACTTTGTTATATTTAGATTGTCAAAATGAAACGTAACTGACTGCAAAATACTCTGATACTAGGATACTACAAGATTACTGGTGGCAAGAAGTCTTTTTGTACTTGAGCAAGAAAATCATTAGCATCGAACAGATAAATCATATAGTTTTGTCGGTATCTTAAATCTCAGAGACTAGAAGAGCTAGAGATTTCAAATTTGGAATATAAGTTCTCGTATACCAGCTTGAGCACAGCCACACAAATACATAGACTTAAGTAATGATGTCCCACTACGATGTTTTGATGTCCATACAGTTTGGGTTTTAAAAAAATGTAGAATATAGCTTCTGAATTTTACTCGATAAGTTCCGAGTCCCGATTGACACCTTGATTTCAACTAAAAAAAATTATATTCTCAAAAAGTTGGGAATTACGCTAACTCATGAGAAATGAATATGAGAGTGATAATATTAGAGTTAAAGACTTTTGGGAAAAGTAGCTGAATCAAGTCGAATGGTACGTCAATAAAAAAATTCAATGCATCATCAAACATTGATTGGCCTTCACAAAATTATTAGTTTAATTCCATTTGTCATTCCAAAGAACGAGAGTTCGTACTTTTTAGTTTGATTTTGTTTGCAAATAGGGGCGCACGAAATGCTCTTATGGGTGAGCAAACACCAATGCATTTAAATATTTTAACTCTGATTTCGAAGTAATCAGTCCGTGTGGGACCAATTTTATATCTATGCAAAAAATGTAAGACTACACACAGTCCCACCTCCAAACCGATATATTTCAAAGTGCAGATCGATAAACCTACATATTTTCGGCAATTTTAAAGCTAGTCACAAAACTTCAAACACAAATTCCTGGAACGTCCTACAAAGATCACAAATTCTATAAATTCCATGCCCAACCCAAGTTTTCGTAATCTACTCCACTACTAGAAATAAAAAAATTACTAAATCTTCCGCAGTTTTTGGGCTATAGTCACATAATTCTGCTGGAATGTTACCGGGAAGTCTCCTTAAAGATATCTCTCACAATCATCCCAAAATATATGACCCCTACTTACTTTGATAACATTTTAGACTGCTCGTAAGGGCTTTCTGATTGCTCCATGGGACAAAGTTTCAGAACTCGGTATTGATTATCCCGAGCATCTTGCAGTGTTGTCAACGATTCAAGAATGTTTCCAGATTTCTCATGTACACGAGCCAGTAGTAGCAGCTGCTTTGTTCGTAGTTGTAGATCTGTAAAGCTGAAATCGTTACTAAAAAAAGGATGGTCAATAATATATTAAAGCAAAGGGTCAATATAATTACCTTTTATCCTTTTGACCATCAGTTAATATTTTCACAGCATTATGAAATTGCTTTAGTTGCAAAAATAACTCAGCCAAATCCAATTTTAAGGCACTGCACTCAGGATTTTGGATCACTTCATGGTAGTACTTTAAAGCCTTGGCATAGTGATGGCTTTTTACGTAAGCTCTTCCAAGTTTTCTGATTAAGAGTGTATTTGAAGGACAGATATTGCATGCTTTTCGATATGCCTCAATGGCCAAGTCTGTCTCTATAAAACGAAAATAACAACAACAACAATTATTAAAATCCATTTAGATCCAAACTATCCCACCTTGTATTGATAGATACGCCTCTCCTAACATCAAAAAGCTTTTAGACTCCGGTCGAGCTTCTACTAATTCCTTAAAGCACTTGGAAAATGCTGAGCGATCCTTTTGGTGTCGTAGGTAAATGTTGGCCAAATGTGTTTTGGCCTAAAGTAAAAAGTCAATAATAATGATTTATTAAGATTTCTTTTCTTTTGTTTGAAGTTATGATTTATAAACGGTAATTTATAGTGTATATTGGTAGTGAAATACTTATATTTTGATTAATTAATTAAATAATTAAAATATTTATGAATTAATTGGATACTGTTGAGTTGGTAAACAGTAGGAGTTTGGTTGGGTAATTCGTACTACAGTGCTTTCAGTTACAAGAAAGTAAACATTCTTAACTTGAGATAACCTGCTCACAAGTAGATTTAATTGTAAATCTTAAAGCCGACTGATTTTGGGGGCCATATTATACATACACTTATGCAACAATAATTTTCTTGGCAATATAATATAGCACGCGTAACTAGTATGTTTGGTAACGATATCCTCGAAATCAAATATTCCTAATAGATCTCAAATTTCGTCACATTCTTTTATTGTGAGTTGTACAGGATGTGATTGCGCTGTCAAACAATTTATGAAATAATAAAACTGATGATAATAATTTTTCTTCTAAGAATTTTGAAAGTATAAATAACATTTGAAACTTTGTTCGGAATATCTTGGCAAAAAAAATAAAACAGAAATGCAGAATATATGGACTCGTTTTTCCAAGTTGACTACTTATATGAGTATACGTTACTACTAAAACAAAACACCAGCTGATCGTTAGGATCACAGGTAAACAGGAAGAATAAAAGATTTTAATGAAATGTTTAACGAAATTGCGAAGTGCTATTTTTATTTTTGTAAGGAATAAAGAAATATCTATGCCTCAGCCTGCAAAAATAATTAATAAATTCTTAGAACGTGCATTATGCATAATCGGCAAGTATGCACACTGATAAATAAACTATGTGTTCTAGCACTTGACAAAAAGCAGTCGCTTCGTGAAGAGCTTTCCATTCTCGAAGATGGTAAGAAGTCAGGTTTTCACAAGTTACTTATAAAGTAAGAATAATTTTTTTTGGCCAACTTAAAGATATGAATATATGTACAAAAATTGCTATGCATGTCCTAACATGATAAAATATGACTTAAATTACAATGAAAATAAGAGAAAGTAATAAGAAGCATTAAAGCCGTAAAAGTCGTTTGGAGGCCTCCGAAAACTTACCTGAATAAAGTATGGTTGGTCTGGCTTAATTGTGGAGAGCAAACTTATTGCTTCGCTAACATTGCACTTCTCAAGCATTAGCTGCGAGTGTGCGATAACTAAACGGCCAATCTCAGGGGTATCGCTAAATTCCTCCGCAGCGTACTGTAAAATTCGTTCGCTTTCGAAAATGCCTTGTGTATCTCCAATATCACGAAGAACATAGATTAGCTCAATGTATAATGTCATTTTATCGGAACTGGATAAAGTGTTACCAGTTTGCTCAAAATCATGGAGCTGGAGGCTTGTAGACATCCCTCCAAGTAACTGCAAAGCGTATAGAAAGCACTGATGTGCCTCTGATAGTTTATTTTGATTCTTTAGTATGATGCCTTTTAGAAGATGGTACATGGGCCGTTCACGGACTGTAAATGTTTGTGCCAGAGACAGTTCTAGATACTCTAATGCCTTGGGATACTGCTTTGTCTCTACTAGTATTTGAGCCAAGAGTAGATGTGCTTCAGTGAAAGTATCTCCAAACAATTTAAGAATGTGCTGTAGACGACTTATGGCCTTTGAATATTCGCCACATAGAAAATCAACCTTTGCTCGCAAAAAGAGGGCCTATACGAAAGTGAAAAAGTAGAATTACTCTTAATATAATATAATTTTATTCAATATTATATACCCCTTGATGTCCGGGACATATATGTAATATGATTTCCAGTATGTTGAGACTGTGCTTAAGGGTAGTGTGTAATGATTCATGACCCAGATCCAGTTCATGGTGAGATTCCCTTATTGGAGCAGGAGTGTAACGAAGGAGTTCCCCACATAGCAGAAGCATAAAATCCGGATTCATGGTACATACATATTCAACGCCAAAAGGAAACACACTAAATTTTTTCAAATGTAGATCAGCTGCTTTCACCAACAACTGCACTGACGCAGATTGCGGCTCCTTCGGCTCGGTCAACAAAGCCGACATATACATAACCATAGGCTCAGGTTTATTATCAGTAAGTTGTGTGAGATATGCTAACTGCTGTCTTATCTGTGGCATGCTCTCGACATCTCCAAGTGTTTTTAGTTTGCACAAAGTTAAGCCACAGAGGGCATCAAAGTTGCTGCTATCAATATTACAAGCAGATCGAAATGCTTCCTCAGCGTCGGCAACATTATTTAGCAGTAATTTTTGGTGACCCAATTCGGTTAAAAGGCACACATTGCCAGGATTCAGACCAACCACTTTTTCGACGCATCGCAGAGTCATTTCGAGCAATTCCAAATTTCTTGAGCAAATACGAGAAAATAATTGACATATTTCAATAAGAAGTGTATGATTGCCGGGCTCAATGCGATCTATAGAAATAAGTAGTTGTTGAAGGGTAGTTGTGCCGGCTTTTAAATTGCTTTCCCTTACAATATGCAACAATCCCTTAGTGCGCAGCGCTGCCACATTAAAGGGCTCCATATTGATTACGCGAATGGCAGTATCCAGCGAGTAATCCCAGTCCAGTGCAGCCATCTGGTTTTCCATTTTCTCAATGAGCGGTATGCTTATGTCAGGAAACCGTATGCTCAGCTTGTTGATTAGTAGCAGCGACGCTTCGAATTGCCGACGTTTTTGAAAGAATCGCACAAGTGCTAGCGTGGCATCAATATTTTTTCCATTGCTGCGAGCAATACATCCTTCGAGCATGTTTTGTAATTTTCCATTGGTAGACCGATCCGAACTTGAAGAGAGTTCGGTCCATGCTTTTAAGACTAACGCCGCATCGAAATTTGGATCTATTTTCATTGCCCTACCTACATAGTCGAAAGTCGAGTCGAAATCGCCAATTAAAAAGAGAAACACAGCTATATAGTAGCATGAAGAGGAGCTGATTGTGTTATTTCCATCCTCTTTGCGATGTTCAAGTGCTTGCAATGCTTCGAGATCTTTTAGACGGCAATTTTTGTGAGCGTATATAAGTGTCATTGTAGCCGCCAAACCCAATTCCGATTCATTTTTCAGCGGGTTCAATTCACGAATACACTCCTGCATTCGATTTCCCAACGCAAGTGCAATGCCATTAAACAATCTAAATTCCGATTGTATTGGGAATTTGGCTAATCCGTCTAATGCAATTTTCTGCATTGAATTATAAAAACGTAGTCTTCCATAGTAAAGTACTAAGCTCTTATAGTCATTAGAGTCCATATTTATAGTTATTGGGTTTATTTATCGGTTACACATATATTATAAGACATATTTTAGATAACGTGGTTCATGTTCGTTAATGTAATATCCAACGAATTCACAAGATATTTTAAGACGCAGGTCATGTTGTACTGCAAAATGCAATGCTTCCTGAAAAGAGATTAATATTGATATATAAATGTAAATACACAATTTCAATCGCGTATACATTAACTTTCACTTAAGCGTACAACCTTAATTAAGAGCACAAACTATTTTACGGCTGATGTACTGGAACCGTATACTTATGCACTTAGGTATGAAAATATTTTAATATGTGAGATTTAAATGTATGCATGTCCATATGTATAAGTTGCTTGTTGGCTAGCAACCAGATTGCATGGCAACTGTTTTAACATTTTGGATGAAGTTCTACGCATTTTGTATTTGTAATGGACAAATACCTTAGCCAATAGCTGGCCCAGACCACGTCCGCCCAATTTTTTAGGAACTTCGGTGTGAACTATTTCCATAACTTCATCGACAACGTCGTATTTTAACTCAGCAACTCTTCCGTCCATTTCAATGTAAAATCTGTTATTATCGTGTTTTATTGCGATTGATGTCCCCATGTCCCTATAATGGGCAAGCAGTTTTGAGCTTTGAAATGTCGCTGGCTTTTTTAAAATATTAAAGCGATGTGCTTCAATTTGTAAATGGGAGAATTCAACACAATTTGCTTTTGGTAAAATATTTCCCGCTACCGATTTTATGCTGCTGCGCAATACCCTTGACATGGGAAACATATTGTGTATCTATATTGAGGAAAAAATCAAAATAAAAGTGTATATTACAAAAAAATAAAAAATATTCTGAAACAATACTTATTAATGTCCAAATATACTTCAAAACTTTTAAAACCTTTACTATTTTGTAGAAATTTATCGATAGTAAAAATAGCGATGACATATTTATCTATTAAATTTCGGCTTATTTCCACCGCACGCGTTTCGTTTAGCAATTCAAGAATGATGTTCTCATGCTACTAATAGAACATGTCAAAAAATCGAAAAGGAAAATATTTTGGAGCTCGCTTTCTATTTTTCATATATAAAGTGTGATTTATTAAAAAGAAGGCTAAAAAAATAATGTTTGAAAATATGTAGATTTATTCACTGTCTCTGTTATGCTTTTTCTTTTGCTTTGTCCAAAAGAATGGGTTTTAGTGCGTTAAATATATAAAAATTCGATTAAGAAAATACTTTCTATCTGTTGCGATGCACATACATGCATATGATTCCTCCATAAAAACGTTTTTTATTTATGGGAATGAGAATATAGAGAATTAAAGCATCAATCATCAATTTTCATTATACTTCGTAAGCATTTGCCATGCCAAAAAACGACAATAATTTCGGCATCATATATGCATAATAATTTTCCTAACGTTCCTAAATCATTTTGTTGCGCTCAATAAACAAAATTTTTAATTTCGATCATTTTGATCCACCATTAAAATATTTAATGTAAGCAGAGTCAGTGCAAAGAATTCAAATTACAATTTGAAAAATGACCGATTATAATGGTAAATATAAATAAAATATTATTTTCAAGATTAATGTAATTAATTTATGGCAACAAAGAGTTTCTTTGATTTGATGCGCCGCATCCAGTATACCCAGAGTGTCATTCTACGTCAAATTGTAAAAGCCAATCGATACACAAGGAACCATTTAATTAGAGGCACATGAAACATCAGGTTGCTAGTGGTCGGTACGTCCACTCATTGGGTACGCACCTGAATGTGAAGTTATTGTAGATACCAAGGCACCTGGTTGGCTTTCGGTCCCATCAGTAAGTCCTGGTTCACCACCTGTTCCTGTGACGCCAAAACTATCTTCTAACAGCAGACGTCGTCTGATCTTTGGAAGACAGCAATTAATGAAGACGATGATGATTACACTACTGTTGATGACATTGATACTGACTCCACCTGTTCATCTTTCTCTTCCTTAGAGTTGTGCAAAAATGTTGTGTATTTGTCTGTTACTGAATGTCATGTACCATTCACTGATTTTACTAAATACAAGAGTGCTTTTGGGAAGCAGATTAGCGAAAAGCTAGCTCGTGGACTGGTGTGTGTAGGCCGACGAAGCGCAACCGAACGTCGAGTCCGTATGTCAGACGCCCAAAAGAGCGAAGTATGGATATTGCCCTTTTGATACCATCAGGAGTCATAGACGACTTAGTTTTCCGATGGTACTTCTTGTCTGGCATGTGCACAGTTTTGGGTTGTTTATTAGTAAGCATCCCGAAGAACGGGATATAGCATCAGGAGCAGAGATTGTCCGTAGCCACGACAGTCTTAACACCAATACATCCGGACGCAGAAATTAATAAATATTGGCGAGGAGAATTGAATTTGAGGATATAAAAGCAACATCGATTATAACTGAGCATCGAATTTTCATGAGTGACGATCGGCCAATTAAACAGCGATACTTCCGAAAATGCAAGCCGAGATAAACAAACAGGTGGACGAACTGTTAGCCAAAAAATGCATCGAGCCCTCAAAAAGCCTACACAGCGCACCAATCGTAACGGTGAAGAAGGAAACAGGAAAATGGCGCCTCTGTGTGGGCTTTCGGCAAATTACCGAGGCTGACATCATAGTGAGCGGAAAAAACCGCGAGGAACACATGGAAAACTTGGGAGAAGTTTTCAGACGGTTGAGAGCAGCGAATCTGAGGATCAATGTGGATAAGTGCAACTTCTTCAAGAAGGAGCTTAAATGCCTTGACCATCAGGTGACCGAAGACGGAATACATACTGGTCCGGGAAAAGTTGCTGCTATCGCCGAATTGAAGCCCCCTAGAAACGTCAGTAAGCTACGGCATTACCTGGCCACCACATTACGCCCATTAAACACACTATTGAAAAAAGGTACAAAATGGGAATGGACCGGAGAGGAGCAAGAAGCTTTCGGAAAGGTCAAAGCTAAGCATGCCCAATCCCTTGTTAGCATGCCCCATTCTCAAGCACATTTTGCTTGTCCACGGATGCTATGAATTATGCACGATGGGCACTAGAAGGGGAACTTTAACGAGGTTGCAGGTGCCCTGTCCCGACAATATCTGAAGGATATGTGCCTAAAAGACGCGATGGATCAAGAAACAATAATTGTAACTGGATCCAAAAGATGAGGACAGACAAAGCGCATAATTCCACGAAGTTTCCAGACTATAGTGAAGAATCTGGATATTCATACAGGCACATCCCGCATAGAGCTGGAACCGGGGATGTGGCTGCCTGGAAAGTCCTAAGAGAAAACCACAACACCGCCGACGCAGGGTATCAGGAAAACAATACCCACAATAGCAGCACGCTACTATTGTGTCAAACTTATACAGAGACGTATGAATATATGTCCAACAATGCGAAATATGTCAACAGTAATATGCCGAGTCAAATGACTGCGTCAGAACAAATGCTGACTCAGATCCCGCTGGAAGCGTGGAGCACAGTATGTGCTAACCTCGAAACGCAATGTTTTTAGTCGGTCGGATATGGTACCACCCAGAAGCGCTACTATAGCAACGCTAGAAAACGAATTCAGAAAACGAATTTTCGCACGGTTTGGAGTACCAAAAGTACTGATAACCAACAACGGAACACAAAATAAGGCTTACAAAAAATTCCTAGCGGATATTGTAATCAAACACCAATTCACAGCGCCTTACATTCCGCAAGAAAAACTCTCGGAAAGCGCGAATCGCACTGTAAAAAGGCATAGCTCGACGAAGAGAGAACACATTTATACTAAAAAAAAAAATGAAACAAATTCAAATAAAACACAAAGAAAAAGTGGATACAGCACACATACAAATAAAAGCCCAAGAGGAATGGGTTGCATAAGGAAAGGTATACGAGGTGTGTTCAAAAAGTATCGCGAATTTTGAATTTTCGCGGGTTACGTATATTCGAATTTCGATTTTTTTGTAGCGTTATGTTGGTACTCATGTCTCTCACTTATGCCGACCAGTTCGGCCATTTTGAATGTTCACTTAATTGTTGACAGCTGCTTTGCCTGCACGTGTTTTGGATCGTCTTCGATTTTTACCTATTCAAAAAAATGGATCAAAGAACCTGTATCAAATTTTGTGTGAAAAACGAAATTAAGTGCGCGGATGCATTCCGAATGTTGATTGTGGCATACGGAGAAGCTACCTTGGACCGAAGCAACGTTTATCGGTGGTACAAAATGTTCTCAGAAGGCCGAGAAGATGTGAACGACGAAGAGCGTGCCGGACGCCCGAGCACTTCAACAACAGACGAAAAAATTAATGAAGTGGAGAAAATGGTATTGGCCAATCGTCGAATTACCGTTAGAGAAGTTGCTGAGGAGCTAGACATATCGATTGGCTCATGTCATTCGATTTTTATCAATAATTTGGGCATGAGACGGGTCGCCACGAAATTCGTACCAAAATTGCTCAATTGCGACCAAAAACAGCATTGCATGAACATTGCTAATGAGATGTTGGACTCTGTCCGCGACGACCCAAATTTGCTCCAGAGGGTCATAACTGGTGACGAATCGTGGGTTTATAGTTACGACGTGGAAACCAAAGCTCAATCATCTCAATGGAAGCTGCCGCACGAACCAAGAATGTGAAAGTTTTGCTGACAGTTTTCTTCGATTGCAGGGGCGTGGTGCATCATGAGTTCTTGCCACAGGGTAGAACGGTCAATAAGGAATATTACCTGCAAGTTATGCGCAATTTGCGCGAAGCAATCCGCCAGAAACGCCCGGATTTGTGGAAGAACAAAAATTGGCTTTTGCACAACGATAACGCCCCTGCTCACACATCGTTGCTTGTGCGCGGCTTTTTGGCCAAAAACAACACACTAATGATGCCGCAGCCACCGTATTCCCCAGATCTGGCCCCCTGTGACTTTTTCTTGTTCTCTAAACTGAAGAGGCCCATGAAAGGACGACGTTACGCTACGCTTGACGAGATAAAGACGGGATCGAAGGAGGAGCTGAACAAGATAAAAAAAAAATGATTTTTTGAAGTGCTTCGAAGATTGGAAAAACCGTTGGCACAAGTGTATAATATCTCATGGGGATTACTTTGAAGGGGACAAAATAGATATTCATGAATAAATAAATAATATCTGAAAAAACACAAAATTCGCGATACTTTTTGAACACACCTCGTACATAATACGCATAAATATTAAGAACCTAAAAAGAAAAGGGTATCCAAAATAATTATATATTAAATATTATATATAACTAAAACCTAAAAAAGGCATATGAAAATAAATAAATTAAATGGAATAAAATTTAAACACTAACCAGCGTGCCAAGGCGTGGAAAGCTTAAAACAAGGCAAAAAACAGAGAAAGAGTATGTTGTTCAGCTCACGATGGGAGCAGGATAGACACTCGGGCGCACACTTGCAAGCTAAAGCAACAACAACTTTTGCACATGTGCCGTTGGTTAGCCACCCACACTAGTGGAGATGCGTGTATACAAAGTGCACCGTTGGGTACCCACGGTCACTGGTGCAAATGCGGGAGCAAAAGAAAAAAGAGCAACAACAACTCATATTAGTGCAGAAGCGTGCGCAAAACGAAAAAGGGCAACAACAAGGCTTGCACTTTTGGAAATGCGTGTGCAAAAAAAATGAGCAATGATAACACATGCGTATGCACGCCATTGGTTACTCCCTTATACTAGTACTTAGGCGTGTGCGTTAGAACTTTAAGAGAGAAAGTTCGAGTGTCACGATGGTACACAAACGCGCGCATCTTCTTTTTGAAATTATTATCTGGCAAGAGAAAACTAAATTTGTAACAACAAGAACCAGAACGAGACGGCAGATGTGGGCATCTGTGGATCGCCCTGTGGTCGTTGCCGCACGTCAGACCACCACTGAGCCCTCTCAGCCGAATGGTGTGCGTAGAGAGGCCACGGGTTCTCCGAGTGCGATGCATCCGGCAGGAACAGCGAAACTTCGAGCAAGACGAGATCGAGTTTCTGGCGTCGCTGCTACATACACATAGCGCAGAGGAGGATGTGCACGTCGACGACAGAGGAGTCCCTGAACCAGGCGGCCGCCGAAGATGTGGTGAGACGACGTCGTTGTTACCCAAGCGATTTATCAAGAATCGTGTGGCATCAAGGATCCCGCTCCGAAAAACATCTCTGCGAGGCACGCGGCAATGAAATATAAATGTTCATTTATATATTATATATAAAATCAAGTCATATACAGTGTCTTAGAGCTTATTTCGACCGGTTTCTAGCAAAGAATTTTAAATGCTATAATGTTTTACCAAAGAACCAAACGCAAAATGGTCAAATGCCAATTTGTTTCATGTTTTATCATTTTTAAAAAATAAACTTTAGTTTTTATTAATATATTAATTAATTAATTTAACTTAGTCGAAAACTGAAAACATATCCAAAACACATGTCAAAGCTTATTCGAACAGTCTTAAAAAAGTTACAGATTTCCCGTATAAAAGCTTGAATAAAGATGTTAACAATTAGTATGATATCCTTAAGGTCTTTAACAACTTCCGTTAACCTATTGCTCATGGAAGATACCAGCTTTCGGGTGGATTCAGGGCTGATTTTACTCCACTCATCGTATCTGTAATTCCAGATGTTATTTTCCAGCAGAGCCCACAAATTTTCAATAACATTTAAGTCTGGAGACTGGGCAGGTGGAATTATCATGTGGGGCAGTTCCAGATAAGCCAGAACTGTACTAATCCGGACTTCTCGGCACTTTGGAGTAAATTTCCTTTTAATATACATTGTTGTTCCTGTCCATTGCTGTTTCAATACACACCAAATTTCCGACGCCGGCTGCCGTGCTTGACTGTTGCCATTAGGTTTTTGGGATTCCGCTTAGCATTGGACTGTCGCCACACATAATTCCGTCCGTCCAACCCAAAAATTTTGAACTTGGACTCATCTTCAAATATAATTCAAATATTCCCTTTATTGTTTGTAATTATAAAGGGCTTGTTCCGTGGTTCTCGGGCACTGAGGTTATGGCTGCGCAGAATCTGGCGCACAGTTTCCACACTGCTCTTTTCCCCATTTCATCCTACACCTGTTGCGTCAGTTTTGTAGCCGATAACCTAGGGTTTTCCATTATTTTCCTGATGATCCTCCGCTCCTCCTGTGCGGTGATAATCTTGTTTGGTGCCATTCTGTCTCTTTTCCTCTATCCGATTATGGTCGACGAAGTGCAGAATGATGTTGTCAACTGTGTAAACTCGCTTAGATTGACCATTTCAGCTATTTGGCGAAGTGAATATCTGATTTTGAAGTGTTCCAAGATAAGTTTCCGTGGTTGAATGGTAGTTCGTTTGCCCATAGGCCTTGTTGGCTGGATGCACCCGAAATGCAGGTCATAACTAAACTGACTACGAAAGATTGGTATATTATTGCACCCAGCTGTCCATAATGCAACTGTTCGAAATAAGTTTTGACCATAAATTATGGTACTTTTTTACATAGCCCGGCATACCAGGTGGGGAAACCGCAGTTTATTGGGGTTATAGATTCATTTTGGTCGTCAATATATGTACGTGCCATCGGTCTTTAGAATTTATTGAAAAAGAATGTATCATTTTTTTATGGCAGGGAATAAAAATTTTTGGTAGGCACTGGTCGAAGAGTTCTGAGACACTGTGTATAAAATAGAAACTCAGATAGACAAGAGTGCGTTGATCGCAAAGAAAATAAAATAAAACAAATTTAAAAAGCGCTGCAGTTTAAGGCAAATCAAAACTATAAATAATTAATATAAGAAGCAAATGGTTAGTTATAAGTGCAACATTTCTTATCTGTATTCTTAAAAGTCTTTTTAATTTCCTAAATTAAAAAAAATTTTTTTTCTCGACATATAATCCAATGAAATAATAATAAAATAAAAATTTTATTTGAAACAAAAAATTAAATTAATAAAAATAAAATAAAATATGTTACCGACTTCAAGAAATAAATATCCAAATATTAGTTTTAAGAATCCTCTACACCACACACAATAACCATTAAAAAAAAAATCAAAATCCAAGTATTACCTCTGAAACTTAAAAATGAATACAACCATAAATGTTAAGTTTTGCCATTAAAGTTTATATCGTGTTGAAGTTTATAAAATGAGAGTTTGCATTTGTTTCCTAGTAATGGCGTTGTATAATGAGTTGATATGCAAATATGAGGATCTGCAACCACAATTGCCCTTGTAGGCCATGGTTGGGTCGGGTGTGTCGAACAACACTTAGACCACACCGCCATCAGGGCTACCTACGTATCCTCTACGTGGTGTGCCGAGATATGTCAACAAAAACACCGCCCACATTCCCGAAAAAAGATAGTTTGTTTACGGGTTCCGATCGTTTGAATATATCCGGCAACTGGAGAGTTAAGTCAAGCATTGCCAAGTTTCTTCTACTCTTTTTAAAATGTGTACGAATTTACAACAAAAACCTGTATTGTCGCGAAAAAATAGTATAAGTATTTTTCTGCTCAATAATTTTAACAACGGCGATAACACCGCAGTAAGCCTGGAGCTACAGCCAGTTCTAAAAAGGCTATGATGTCAACGTTCACCGCTCCCAATGGGACGGCACGGATACAAATTTGAGGGGTGAGCCACTCTTAGCATTCATCCTTAATACTAATCTTCGGATCTGTAAAATGTGAAATGATCACACTTTCAATATTAAAAATCGTAGAGGTCATAGACCTGACCCTCATTTCACATACCATTAGCGATCAGTTAAAAGTGTGCAGATTCTCAGACGAATAGTGCTTTTCTGATTACAGGTATGTTGAGTATGAGTTTTCTCTAAGCACACCAAAACCGTCCAACTTCTTAAATCGAAAGAATGCGAACTGGGATACTTACAAAAGAAAACTAGATCGAACCCTATCAGAACATACCCCGATAGGCCCATAACCTCTTAAGCCTTTGTCTAAAGCCACCGACACCTTCATAAGGGTGTGCGAAAGTGCCTTAAAGACAGCCTGTCCCATTAGCAGGCCTACGCCTAAAAAGACTTCAGTTAAGACCCACTGGATATCCTCTTAAATGCTCGACCCAAAATTACATGTGAACTGAAGAGACTACTTCCTTAGCGAAGCAAATTTAAAAACGGCAATTAAAAGCTTCATTACAAATGCAAAAAGTGGGCGCAATAGCCATCAATTGGCTATGCAATTTTCTCTCTAAGACAGGATAAACAAGACAAACCTTTACTTTAGTTACAGCGCCAACTTCTCACGGCTGACACTGGGCAGTAAACTAGAATGGAATCTCAACAGCAAACACAACCAAACAACTAAAACAAAATTAAATGAAACACAAGCGAATACCACAAATTCCTCACATGAACGTCGTTAAAACACAGACAACTCTTTAAATGATAACACTTGAGAGTACTCGTTTCGACTTATCCGTTTTAACTCACTGTTTAAAGTGACTCGTTGCAACTACTTGCCAAGAGTTTAATCTTTACAAATACTGGTTAAGAGTTATTAGTTATAACTACTCGTTTAGGACATTGCAATTACTCATTAGTTAGTGGCTTGTACTACTCGTTAAATGCTAATTGCTAATAGTTACTTGTCAAAAAATAGTCGTTAAGAGTATGTTTTTTAAAAGTTACTCATTACAACGTGTAGTTAATAGTTACTCGATACACAATTTGGTTTAATTTTTATTCCGAAATGTTGGTCGGCGAAATTCCCAACTGAGCCTTCACTAGGGTGCCGACTGGTAATACGGTGGTCTGCAAGATACCAATGCTAGCTAAGACTCGTGCCCTAAGCTTTGGACATGGTCTGTTTCCATAGTCTTGTCCCTCGCAAAGGACCGAGTCATGGTTTCGAGCTAACGGAACGGTCTAAGGTCTAAGGTGTAATGCTACCCGTGCCGATAGTCAGCCTGGCTGGGGCCTAAAAATAGCCCAGTCATCTACGGAGCATATCGGATACCTGGCGACCTCCGATATTACCTGCACATCACCTCAGCCTTATCTGCACATCACGGATCTCTGTGTAGGTGCACATCTTTTTTACGTAACACGTGGGAATCCCAATGTATCCCGAAATCAAAAATAAATTTTAAAAACAGTCCGGTACCCAATCAAAACCGGCAGGGAAACCAAGCAAAAGTGGTGGAAAAACCTGTTTGCCTAGCCAGTGGTGAGGGTGCCGTTGGCAAAAATCCTGACCCATCGGACTCCTTGGGAGGAAGGCAATGCACGTGTGCAGCCAACCTGCCGGCAGAAGCGGGTGCGAAAGACGAAGCGCTGTGGCTAAAAAGTTCACGTATGCTGAGAGGAGGAATGCTGCAAGCATTCTGAAGCGGCATAACGCGAAGGCGGCGGCCAACCCAAAAGCCGAATGACGAAACAAGGTGGAGTGGGCAAAAAGGTACTGATAAACTTTAGTGAGGCACCACCCAACAAGGGGTAAAGCCAAGCAAAAAGGCAACGCTCTCAAGAAGCTCAGGTACCCGTTGCAAAACTGGCCAAGGTGCAGCCGGGAAGGTCATTCGCCGAGATTGGCAAGGAGAGAATCCTCATAGGGATCCTCTACAAAGGCAACAAGGACGGAAGAATACCAAAAAATCAGTGGGAGTAGGTGGAAGGAGCCCTGGCTGTCCGCTGCTTACAGATGCTAAGTAACTTTAACCTAAGTAAAGGGACTCTGTGGTGTGTGACAATATAGTCGAGCAGGGTCCTCCTCTGCCGATCGGAGCAAATTATGAAGATCTGGAGCTGTATGTCGGATGCGTCAACTCTGACTCGGTCCCCTGAGGCCATGAGACAGCGGGAAGTTTGGAACTTCAGTCAGCTCCGATACGGCTACTGTCTGCCCACATGGGCCATGATAGCGTTGGCCCACCACCAGACGAGATCACGAGATCTGTCGTCCAGTAGTGCGAGGAGCACAAAATTGGACCAATTATAGGTTGCGATGCCAATGCTCACCATACTCAGTGGGGGAATACGAGCACAAATTTAAGGGGTAAGTCACTCTTAACATCCTCAATACTAACCTTTTAGTATGTAATACGCGAAATGATTCCATTTTTATTATAAAAAATAGGAGAGAGGTCAAAGACTTCACCCTTATCTCACAGCCCATGAATGACCAGGTGACAGGTTGGAGAGTGCCCAATGACCAATTCTTCTCTGATCACAGGTACATAGAATTCGAGCTTCTACAACTTAGCTCATCTCTGTAATCTCACAGAACACTTCACAAAAGCGTGTAATAAGGCTTTTAAGGCAGCCTGCCCTATCAGTAAGCCACAATGGTTGACACCTCAACTAAACGTCCTTTGACAAAGTTTAAAGGGCTTCTTTAATGCGGCCAAGAAAAAAATAACGATCTTCAATGGTCACAATACAAGTCAAGTCTTGCGAGAATACGAAAAGGAAAACTGGGAGAGATTTCTGTAGTGATATAGATTCGACTAACGAAGCTGCAAGGCTTAGAAGAGTTCTATCGAAAAGCACCCCCACATTAGGTTATCCGGAAAATCATTGACTCCAACAGGAAATGCAGGGGAGCATTGGGAGCAACTGACGACTGCAAACTATAGCCGCAAGCATAGCAATAATATTGCTGACATGTCATTGATAAATAGGGAAACACAACTCTGAATTGATGTACATTTGAATTTGTAGCACCAACCATTGCACTGACTGCACATGGGGTGACACCGCGAAAAACGACCATGGGGTACCATCCAAACCAAAATAGTTGCAAACAGTGCACTGCTCCTGTAGCTAAAATGCCATAGCGCAAAAAGTAAATCTCCCCGCATATAATAAAGACCGAAAAGTCAATTGAGGCTGAAATATCGCCAGAAGAGACCATTGACGATGCTAAGCACGAAGAAATCCAGATTGAAACGGTTACTGCGCTGGTCGATGAAATACTCTTAAGTTCATAGACTCCTAAATTAAAAGCTGACATTCCAGAGCTAGCTGACGTTGCCAATATAGAAATAGAAACATTAGGTGAGAGACTAACGACTTAAAATGTTTGCGAGAGAAAAGAAAGAGTTATCTGAAAAACAGATAGCACCAACCAAACCAGTCAGCGAGGAGTCAGTCTTTTCTTTCTGTTTCGTACTGTGAACGCATGCTGGTGCCAACGGGAACTGGAAGCAAACTGCCGTTTGTGTGTTGATTTGATAGATGTATTAGTGGACATCATTCTGCCAAAGTGTCGCTTTCCGCTATGTGGCAGACCCCTAAGTCCATCTTTGTTGACCTCTAACCCAATTTCCACTGCCGTTGCCATAAGAGCGGTCTCGGATGGACTAGTGTGCTCGCATTTGCGGCTGTAGTTTGAAGTTGCATGGTTTGTGTCTTATTGGCGATGGATGCAAAAAGTGACAAAAACATTTAAAGACGTGTGTCCATCTTGCGGCTCAAGTCGGCAATTGACAACACACTTTGCTGGAACGTTTATAGGAGAGAGCCCAAGTCCAAAGGGCACTGCCATATATATTTCTATTGTTGCTGCCACTGCATCTGGGGCTGAAGTTGATGCTGTTCAACTCGGAGCTACTCCTGGAACTGCTGCAGGTTTTGCTCAGCTGGATTGTGCACATAGGCAGACGCACTCTTCCCCTGTACGAGCAGGCTATATGTCAGCTTGCCTGCACACTGATGGAGTGAGACCCGCTGCGTTTGCTGCTCTCCCTGACGATGTAAGATGCTCGCCCCTTGTTGGACAGCTGCTACTGGGGCAGATTCTGCGTGTGCTGTTGTTGTTTCTGCTGAATTTGATGCTGCTGCTGCATTGCGCAACCGCAAGCTCTACAGGGCGTACGCCTTAGATCCATCACTGGACCGGGTTAGTTAAATGCAAAGTCTCGTAGATTATATTACAGTCTTTCTATTCAGGTGTTACTGGACGAGTGAACACCGTGAGTCATTCCGGGTTGTCAGGGTCGGCTATGGGCCTGGTGAGTTATAAGCAGCAGCGTGTAAATTTTGTAATGTTTTATGGTTAAAAACATAATATTTTTTGGTTTTTGGTTACCGTGAGAGACTCCATGAAGGCGTCATTGGACCAGCCTGGATGCGTGCAGCCATTCAGGATTTGTACATCTCACTGCTCGACGCATTTGGTAACTGTGGGTTTGGTTGGAATGATGTTGACCTGGAAGAGTGATTTTCGGTTGTTTTTTAATTAAATTTATACTTCCCGTCAGGTTCATTAGAATAATGTTTTTGTGGTTCGATAATGAGGTTACAAAACTGCTACTAGATGTATGGAACACATCCTCTACTGGGTTCAAGCGGTAAGTCTCTCTGAGGGTTGAGTTCTTTGTTATCCACGTTGCATATTATGATTTTCTAATAATTCTATTTTGCAGCCTTTGAATTCTTAGTAGCTGAGTGCTCCCCAGACTGGAATTCTATATTGCCAAAGGGGCATGATAAGCTGTTGAATGAGCGCCTTACAGTCTTTTCCAATAAGTTCAAAATGATAAATGTACCTTTGGTTTTCCGAATCGCAAATTCAGTGGTATCGGCGGCGCACATTACCACCGTGTCGGATGCTACCTATATATCTTGTGTTTCAATACCTTCGAACAGCTTATTAATGTTTTTCAGGTTAGCAATCTTTTTTCGTCAGCCTACTTTGGGCAGTTCTGTATTGCTGTCTTGCCACTGTGGTACGTTTATAGGAGTTCGATGGAAAATATGGGTAATAAGGCATATAGGGCATCGTCTGGAGTAAGCCGCTGATTTCCTGCGATATAAACACAATGACCCGTTTACTGCGTTACTACATTTCATTATATGGATGAGAGATTTCTCGATAGTAGTTTTCACTTATGTAGTGCTCTCTCGGTGGTTTTACCTTTCATTGGGTTAATACAAGACATATTTTAGATAACGTGGTTCATATTCGTTAATGTAATATCGAACGAATTTACAAGATATTTTAAGAAGCAGGTCATGTTGTACTGCAAAATGCAATGCTTCCTGAAAAGAGATTAATTTGCACATTATTATAATTATGTAAACAAATGTAAGCCAAAGTGATTTACTTATAAAATTTTTATCGTATACAACATTAACTGGAGCACAACATTTTTTATAAAAGACGTATGAAAACCATATGCAATGCCCATCATGACAACTGTTTTAACATTTTGTATGAAATTTACCCAATTATGCATTTGTGATGATTTACCTTAGCCAATAGCTTTCCCAGGCCGTGTCCAGCTAATTTTTTAGGAACTCTTGTGCTTGTTATTTCCATAATTCCATCGACAATGTTGTATTTTAACTCAGCAACCGTTCCCTCAATTTCAATGTAGAATTTGGTACTATCCAGTCTTATTACGATTATTGACCCCATGCTCCTATAATGGGTAAGCAATTTTGAGCTTTGAAATATCGCCGGATTTTTAGTAAGAAAACAACTCTGTGCTTTATGTTGTAAATGGGAAAAATTATTTGCTTTTGGTAAATAATACATTCCTAGAATACATTTTATGCTGTTGCGTAGTACTTTTGACATGGAAAACATATTGGGTTCCTATATTGATGAAAATCTCAAAATAAGTGTATATTTTGAACAACAAATTTTAATCTGCTACAATACTTATTAATGCCGAAATAGAATTAAATACTTTTGAAACCTTCACATTTTGTGGAGCCATCTATCGATAGTAAATATAGCGATGAAATAAACATTTTTAAAGTTTGAATATTACCGCACGCATTTCCTTTAGCAATTCCACTAACACAAAAATGTAAATCTTTCACGATTAACATTCATAAACGTTTGCTTTGGCAAACGATTCATTAACGTTTGCTTTGGCAAAAGTTTAGAATCAACAGTGGATATTCCTAATATTTTCATTCCACTCAATAAATTAAATTTTTATTTCGATAGTTTCGGTCCATCACTAAACAAATTTGACATTGATTCCGAAATGCAAACAAACCTATAACTATAATTTCAAAATGGAGCACAAACAAGATAAATAAGGCTAAAGTTAATTTTCAAGGTTATTGTATTTAATTACATATAATTAAATTAACATTATTTATGGCAACAGGGAGTCGCATTGATGAGAATTCAGATTTTGAGAAACACAATGAATTTCAACTAGCGAAGAAGGTTTCCAAACAATGTTGCTTTAATTGCAGTATTTATAATATAATTAAAATAATTGAATTTTGTTAATAAAGCCCATGAATGCTTTAAATTATAATAAACTTTAATTGCAAAATAGCTCAATGCGTTTTCCACAGCGTGCATATAGAAAAAGCTGTACATTTCCATTGCGTATTTCTTTGAGTTTCTCATTACTTGCAAATCTATAATAAGTTCTTGGGAAAAATGCAAAGCGAACCTAAATTTAAGTAACAGAGTTCCTAGGTTTACGCATATGTTGAATATCAGAGAGTTCCGATAATGTTTAAAAAGAAAGGGGGTCTCCAAAAACGTCTTGCTTTCCTATTTCGTCACCTCAACTTCTACAGTAGACGCAATGATGAAAGGGCAACCTGGATGCATGATTTCAGTGCCCAGTGATAGTTGGCCACGGCCAGATCATATGCGAGGTTTGGGTGGTAAGTGTAAGTAAGCAATTAAAGATTCTGAAGGAACTATTTAATCGATTACGCTTGGTACTATATTGGAAAGACCAAAGTCTAGTGGTTAATGACCTGGAGGAGTCCGAAGACTTCCTGTGATGCAGAGTTTAGCCATGTGTTTAGTTTTCTGAAGTTCCAGTGGAGCCTGATAGCAGCGATGCTCTACTTCGCTGCACCCAACCATCACGAAGCTTCCGAAAGCTTCTGGAGCGGCTGGAACGTAAAAGCGCCAATCCCCCAAGTGCCGACGATAATGCTCCCGAATGTGGTCAACCCTGCTACTTTCTACAACCAGATGGACAGCGTTTTAGAAGCAATACAGTGCAGCAGTCCTGATGACTACAGACCGGTGGCGTGACACTTTCGCGAAAAGAGACATATGTTCCACCATCACCAATTGTCCTCGCCTACACATTTGGGATTTGTGAATCACATGCTCAATGAAACAGATGACAAGAGTATGGACTTTCCAAGACGTACGGTAAGACGGATAATCGTTCACCTCCATCCGCCTGCAGTAGTCCTGATGTAATAGTTTTTCGACAGATTGGACAAGATGATATCCCTTGTAGAGAGTTTTTCCCACAGCATCCTCGTTTCACGTGACGACAACCACTTTTCATCGACCGGCCATATCGTATTATGAGGATCATATCCAGGCAGCCACTATCTGACTCACAGCCAGTAAAGGCTATTTTCTGCTCTTGGGCTGAGGTAGATTTCTCCTCGCAGCTGGCGATTGGATACATCAATTGCTTCACAAATTTGGTCGCCTACCAATCATGCCAATCCATGCTACTGTTTGTCCTGAAAGGCATTTTAAAAGGATACACTTACGCACAGGTAACCCTGCCAAAATGCAAGAGCTTGCAAGCGTCGCCAACAGTACCGGCTGCAGACCGGCAAATCTAAACCCCATGCTGGAGGGAACTGCTCAACACAAAAGCTTTTCTCGACGACTTCTCTATATGGAAGCTGACTAGGAGTATCAGAAGACGTCCTCTGTTCGTTTCCCACATTTTGAGCCATTGTGACCTCTGACAAGGCACACGCTTTCATGGAGCATCTTTTGTCAACTCTTATGCCCATCCATTCGGATATTTCCCACAAGGAAGATGTCGTAAGCATCCTAGAAGCTCCATATCGCCGCATCAACTGCATCATGTTACTGGAGGTGTCGTTACAGCTAAAGGGGCTGGAACTAAAAAAGACGCACGCCTAGTTGCCAAGTCCATGACGCACAGGGTATACATTTTAACGCAATGCTTAGGATTGGTCATTTCAAAAGGCAGTACAACCGTGCCCAGATTGTAATGATTCAAAAATCTGTCAAGCTGCCAACATTGTCGTGTGTCGCCCCTAACCCTTTCAAAAGATTTTGGGGCGGCTGGTGAGCCGCATGGTAGCGCCTGCAGACTGTCACTATCGCTGTACTGAATTGGATGGAATATGTGAGCGGTGGACCGGCGTTGCCCCAGACTGATTAGTTGGCGAGCCCACATCTTTATAGTATACAGCAATCCAGGTGCTGACAATAATATCCGAGCCATGGTTGTCCTTAAGACAAGTAATGAAATTACTGACATATTATAAAAATCGTCCATGTTTCTAATGAGTATGTTGGTTTTGTGCGATATCCGTCATACAGTCTGTTCCCATGTCTGAGTTTAAAGGTTCGGTAAGTCCATAGGGCCTGATAAAAATATGTCTATATATTTCTCAATCGCAAATTGGGAAGGTATTTTTAGCGGTAGCTTCCGTCACATTTAAACAAATTGGTTAGTAGTTCGCAATCTCCAATCCCAATCGATATAACCACATTTTCTTCTCAAACTTGCTGAGTCACCAAACTTGAATAGTATACTACTTCTCAGATAGACTTACCTTAATTTAAGTAATCATTGATCATGAATCATGAATCATTAAGCTGCACGGACTCGATTCGGTTTATTTAACTATCTATATTGAAACTTTAACATCCACAATAAAATATATATATACATATATATATCTACATATATACATATACATAATTATTTGTACTTAGTATCATATTATAGATCTAGATAAATTATTTTTGTTGCAGATAGCGCTGCACAGAAACTTAAAAAACTGGCTGTGCTTATTACTGCTGTAGTGGTTCCAGAAACTTTTACGATCACGCCCATGCACAATGATAGAATAAATTGTGCTAAGAAAACCATACTGCTTACTATGGCAACATCTGTACCTAAGCCTCGCACTCCAGATTCCAATTTTGCACATCCACTGCCGTCCACTTCAAACTAAAACAGATTTAAGAGGAATATATTTTGAGTAATTTAAATGTATGGTCTAAATTAGATTATGTCAGTCTTATGGTTATGAGTGTTGCCTTTTCAACGCCTTTTAATTTCAGACATGGAATGTCTGAAGAAACGTCTAGTGCCTCATTTGGTGTGGTGTGGAGCGAAAAGCTCCTGAGTTGCATAGTCAGTCGCTGAACACTGTTAAGTTGTTTCTGAGTTGTTTGTCTTTTAAGACATGGTCATCGTACTAGGACTCCACGTAAGAGAATGCGTCTAATAATTGATTTGACAATATTAGAATATGTACCATACTTAAGTTCAACGGATTTCCTAGACTAAGCGTCTTTTGGGTATTAAGATTCCTGTCCAATGTCAGCCCCAAGAAGCTGGCACTGTTACTGAAGGAAAGGCTTGTGTTGTTCAGTCTGGGAGGACCAGAATAGAAGTTGTATACTTCTTTGAGAAGAGAAATATCTCTGATTAGTGGGGCTTAAAATTAAACCGTAGTTGTTAGACCAGGATGACAGTATTTTTAGTTCACTTGTCATTAGGTTAAATAGGGTTTGGGGATACCTTCCTCTGAAGGCAAAAAAGAAGTCCTGAAAATAATTTGCGTGCGTGTGCTGTTGTACATATGCATATTTATACTTACTGTGCCCATGGAATGATAATGTGCCACTAACAAGTAAGGCATGGTGAAGAGGGTGGAGTACATGACGCCTGCCGTCCAACTAAAAACTATAACACTAAATTTACTGCGAGTAAGTGCCATTAATGTCATGCCAGTACAGTAGAAAAGAAGTCCTCCCACATAAACAGATTTAGCCCTTAAAGAAAAATACAATTGTCTTAAATAAGTTTAATAAGGTATAATAATTTCAAATGTAAATAGAATGACACTCAAGCGCAATAGAAATTGATCATAATTTTTGCTTCAATATACAAATGTTCCGAACGAAAATAATGTCATGGAGTTTTAATATTGAATTTTAGTTGAAAAGAGTTGTATTTGCCACATTGCTACACCTACGAAAAGCATATCAGCATATCATTGTTTAACCAAATGTGGAGAAAAGCACATAACTTTCGTATTGCCAAGCTTTGCCCACAAATTCAGAAGAAGAAAAAAAGGCAGAGAGCTATTCTATATCGTCATCACAATTTAAGTATTCTATGACAATGAAGACATTCCTTGAGATATCAAGAGTGGACTGATGATTTGGATATTTTTTTTCACACCGGTCCTAAAACTTTTTATTTGTCATTTGGTCGTTCAAGTCCGGCATCCTTCTGTTTTGATATCTACTGTGTCAGGAATATGGACAGAAATACATTTTCGGTCGTCTAACCATCGTCTGTTTTCTTGCGACTGGCAGCCACTATATTCCCTGTATTGAGTAGAAAAATTCAGTTCCTACCTCTTTTTGGACAATCCGACAGCTATACAAATATTTTAAGTCAGATTTTGGACTAAGTTAATAGTAAAACACTTAAGTTCAGTAGAGTAGCGAAGCTCAATACTTTCTTCGATGTCCGTCATAGTGAGCACTATCTGTCCTAATATTCGTCTATCTGCATGCGTGCAACTATTCTCGATACGCTTTTTCCATAAACGTTCGATGCACCTCGAATTGCAAATCGATGTAAAACACTTATTTTCTCAAGATTTTAATCTAGATTCCTGGTATCCTCCTTTAAAGATTGTCCAATAAATTTCCTAAATACAGATCCCTGACTACATTTTTGATGATCAAAATCAAATCAGATGTTTTTAAATAGAACAATTGTGTTTACCTGAATCGTTGAATAAGCTTATCAATAACCAGTGAGTAACAGGCACAAGAAAGCGAGTACATGGCCATACCCCAGCATCCAAAGCGAACACCCTCTTCATATTTTCGTTGTGATATTGATCCTTCCATAGCTTTTGGATCTCCATTAAACACAGCTTCTCCGACAAAGTCGGTAAAATAAAGCGAGTAGCATACATGCGCCATCCAGCAAAAGAGATTCGTTAGACAAACTATGCGCAGGGAATATGGCATGTACAAAATAGAAAGCAAATAATGCGATAAAGACTGTATTTCCACATTGCTTTCAGGTTCATTTGCAGCATTCACAGGCTCTTGGTTTTCGGTGAACGAAGTTTCATCAAAGTTCTCCTTCTCAGCGCTTACATTTTCCGATGCCACAGCGGGAGTAATCTTTATGAAAGTAACGAAGAAAATTTATACTAACAATTATTATAAAAAGTAATAAGTAATAATAAGTACAACTTTGATTGGATAAAGTGTAGTATTGAAGAATATGCTGGCTTAGAGCTCTCGACAAGGAAATACTCGATTGGTACAAATAAATTTAATTGAAAACTACCTGCAATTTCCATATTCAAAACGTTTTCTTTCAAAGAAAGGTGAGTTTCTTTTTCGCCGTAGGCAAGATAATCGTAGGTAAGGGCAATCACGGGAATTTGCCGCAACCTTCTATACAGCTGGTTGTGCGGCTGGAATCAAATCCTGGTACGGTTAATTTTTTTTCATGCTGGTGAATAGTAGTCAGGCGGAGAGGATAAAACTGTTACATATGCCACGCGTGCCTTTCCTCTTTAATTCTACTCTATACTACTATGTCACTAAAGGGTATGCAAATTGCAAGAGCACAGGGTGAGCAAAATAGGCAGAGGTTAATAAGGCATATCACATTAACCACAAAGCATAGCTTTGCCCAAACACACGCGCACAGATCATTGAGCCTCACTCAAATTTAGGAATGTGTAATCACTTAAATATCGCAAGAGTAAATTAAATTAGCAGAGCACATAAAAGACTGTAAATTACAGGTGAAACCACTATTCCTAATATTACATCTAACGGTGGCAACCATTACCGTTGCGTCGATTTTCTTTCCATTCATATTTTGTATTTTTATCCAATACATTTAAAAAACGTTTAAGGTCAAAAGTGCACATGATAAATCACAGAAAAGTATGTTGCAGAGTTTTGATTATAAGTTTTCTCAATTTCAAATAAGCATTTAACCTTTTTTGGGCTTAAAATAGACTCTAATAATTTGTTTTGTATTAATTAATAAATATTTTTGTAGGATGCAATTATATTAAATATAGAACAAATTTGCCCACCTCATCATAATTTTCGTGGTTTTTAATGTCATCATCGCTGTGAATAGAACCGTAATTTATGGAACCGCTGTCTAACGGACGTTTTTCCTTTGGTCGTGAGGGGGAAGAGAGTGCCCAAAGTGGAATTTCAGTAAAGCTGGTTATTGTAAATGTCACGCAGGCAATGAAAATGAATGTAATTATGGTAAATACGGCTTTGACATGTCCTCCCAAACGTCTTCCTGCGTGTACAAGTATTAGTAAGTGTCTAATGTTTTTAAGTATAAAATAACTTACCAATTTCAGTTTCATCCCAGTTTAAGCCACCCATTGAGTAACCAAAAAAACCTCCCAGGCCAGCCATTATTGTGAATGTAGAAAGTCCTTTGGCATGATCTTCTGGAATACACACATCCAAAAGGTATGCTCTAGATGGACTTTGACAAGCATCTGCATCGAAGTCAAGTAGTACAGTTCCTAGCACAGTGAAAAATATTCCCCACGGATGTGAAATTTTTGTATAATTTTTTATCTCAGACGTCGTGGCTGTCGCTCTATGCGGTACTATATTTAAATAATTATACGTTGTGTTATACGTCGTGTTCATTGCAGCAGCCTGTAAATGTGGGTCCACATCACCAAACCAATATCCCAAATTTTCTCCATTCGGAACCAATATCAATCCTACACAAGTATCAAAAATGAATAAAAATATTTTTATGAACATTAAAATTTTTAATGTACCAAAAAAAACTCCAATAGACAATAGGATTATGAATGGTCGTCGTCGTCCTATGTTTAATTTGCAGCGATCTGAAAAAGACCCCAAAATGGGGCAGAGAAAAAATCCAACTAAAGGTGACAGAGCCCAAACCAGTGTCATATGCTGATGCTCCACTCCAATTTTAAGCAAAGTTGGTGATACGAAAGCTGTTTCTGCAGCATATGAAAATTCAATGCCCATCACCGCAGCGGATACTCGAATTAACTCCGCACGTGTTTTGTATCTGTAAAAATATTATAATATAAGAATATTGATTTACCCTACCTTATATTCCAAAGATTTTAGAAATGCTTGAATACAATTATTGAAGGGTTAGGAGCGTCAGCCAAAAACTTGCAAATTTGAAAGAAGAAGCAGGAAACAGATACTGTTTCACGCTGAGAGAGCACTGGCTTAATGCTTCTTTTAGCCAATCAAATAGTTTTAGTTCTTCAGTTTTATAACGCGGCGTTAGATGCCGTGATAAATTTTTGAGACAAACTGTAGCCTAGGCCCAATTTGCGTGTTTTCTTTTGCCCTCTTAACCCTTGCATATTTTGCTTCCTCTACCCTCTTGCACTTTTATACCCTCAAAACAGCAAAAGTATGTTAGTAACAGACGAACAGATATCCGACCCCACAAAAATTACATATTAAATTATTAGCGTTATTCGAAACCGATTTATTTAACATTGCAATAAATAACCCAATTTTAAATGATAGTGTGACACATCATATATCAACCATAAATATTAAGAATAGCCACTTGGAACGTTCCCTCATTTTGTTTCAAATATGGTACTGTAAAAATTCAGGTAAAAATCAAATATGGTATTGTAAAAAAAATGTGGGAAAATTCAGGAATTTATTTTTATAAAGTTATTACGAGACCGATTATAACAATTATAAGATCACCATTGCGCGGATTACGTATTTATACGCTGAAACGTAAATCTGATTACAGCGATAATTCGGAGATTCATTTTAATAAGCTTTATAAGTTAATAAGAACGTTTGTGCTGGAAAGGCTAAAGTGCATCGTCGCATCTCTTCGATAGCAAGGACAGTCTCATCCTCATACATATAAATGACGATGGCGTTTTTGATGGTGATTCACACCTTAAGGCGATCATTCAGATGATGAGCTGAGCACGAAATTCTCGATCATTGACCTATGACACATTTGACAATCGCCAGCTGTGCCAGCTGTGTACTTCCTGTGGCAACTCTTCCGGTCTTATGGCACCACTGTGCAGCAACTGTGGGAAGTGCAAAGTTGTCGTGGACAACCAGTCACTCCAAGTATTCGTGCTGAATGAGCTGAATAAGCTTATTAAACGCAGGGAACCACCCAAGTAACATCAACTACAACAGTAACTGCATCGACAACCACAAAGACGCTTTATGGTCGTAATTTCATTGCATACATCGCAAATTATTCAACTATGGCGAGGCGTGAAAAATCCACATTTAGTTAATATATGATTTAAATGTGTATGGCTTGTTGGTTTTAAGTACGGGAAGAAAAGGAGCTTGTTAGTTTCGAATATTGTTTGGCAGGCAACCCTTAGGTTTGTTAATATACGAGGTGTGTTCAAAAAGTATCGCTAATTTTGAATTTTCGCGGGTTACGTATATTCGAATTTCGATTTTTTTGTAGCGTTATGTTGGTACTCATGTCTCTCACTTATGCCGACAAGCTCGGCCATTTTGAATGTTCACTTAATTGTTGACAGCTGCTTTGCTTGCACGTGTTTTGGATCGTCTTCGATTTTTACCTATTCAAAAAAATGGATCAAAGAACCTGTATCAAATTTTGTGTGAAAAACGAAATTAAGTGCGCGGATGCATTCCGAATGTTGATTGTGGCATACGGAGAAGCTACCTTGGACCGAAGCAACGTTTATCGGTGGTACAAAATGTTCTCAGAAGGCCGAGAAGATGTGAACGACGAAGAGCGTGCCGGACGCCCGAGCACTTCAACAACAGACGAAAAAATTAATGAAGTGGAGAAAATGGTATTGGCCAATCGTCGAATTACCGTTAGAGAAGTTGCTGAGGAGCTAGACATATCGATTGGCTCATGTCATTCGATTTTTATCAATAATTTCGGCATTAGACGGGTCGCCGCGAAATTCGTACCAAAATTGCTCAATTGCGACCAAAAACAGCATTGCATGAACATTGCTAATGAGATGTTGGACTCTGTCCGCGACGACCCAAATTTGCTCCAGAGGGTCATAACTGGTGACGAATCGTGGGTTTATAGTTACGACGTGGAAACCAAAGCTTAATCATCTCAATGGAGGCTGCCGCACGAACCAAGACCGAAAAAAGCGCGCCAAGTTCGGTCGAATGTGAAAGTTTTGTTGACAGCTTTCTTCGATTGCAGGGGCGTAGTGCATCATGAGTTCTTGCCACAGGGTAGAACGGTCAATAAGGAATATTACCTGCAAGTTATGCGCAATTTGCGCGAAGCAATCCGCCAGAAACGCCCGGATTTGTGGAAGAACAAAAATTGGCTTTTGCACCACGATAACGCCCCTGCTCACACATTGTTGCTTGTGCGCGGCTTTTTGGCCAAAAACAACACACTAATGATGCCGCAGCCACCGTAGTCCCCAGATCTGGCCCCTGTGACTTTTTCTTGTTCCCTAAACTGAAGAGGCCCATGAAAGGACGACGTTACGCTACGCTTGACGAGATAAAGACGGGATCGAAGGAGGAGCTGAACAAGATAAAAAAAAATGATTTTTTGAAGTGCTTCGAAGATTGGAAAAACCGTTGGCACAAGTGTATAATATCTCATGGGGATTACTTTGAAGGGGACAAAATAGATATTCATGAATAAATAAATAATATCTGAAAAAACACAAAATTCGCGATACTTTTTGAACACACCTCGTACATCACAAATTTGGTGATTTTAATCCCAAAAGTGTTCCATTCGAAAACAATTACGCTCTAAACCGTCTGCACATTTATCACTATTACAATTTTTACTTACGTATCACAAAGTTAAGGGCTGTTAAAACTTTATATGAAACCATGTTATAATTTCTGTGCTTTGGGAAAAAGTCGTGTTAATGATTTTTGATTATATATAATTTTGACCTTACCTATAAATATGTGAATAGTCCACGTTAGCACTTGCGTTACCTTTAAGTTGGTCAAGAGCACTACTTTTCGCCTTTTCTACAAAGTTTGTCGGATTTACATCACTGTATTTTTCTTTAATGTTATCTCTCCATTGGTGAAGACGACCCGTTAGCCCTTGATATTCATTTAATTTTTCCATATTGGTATATTGATTAACTTTTTAAAATTGAATTCGTTACGAAATGTAATTTAAGCCGTTTCGTTTAATATTGTCAACCCAAAATTTTATATGGCTTCGCAACTTGCAGAACCCAATAGTAAAACAAGACTCAACATTCGCCAAACTTTGCATTCAAAGCATAAATAAATTTAGATTTTACAAATAAGCTAGCGACTACCCAATTGGAAGGAAAACCATTTCGTATCGGGTACAAACATTTCCATTGAAATTCATCGAGCATGCGTTGGCATTTTCTATTTATTTTAGTTTTCCAGCAAAGCTTTCAGAACGAACAAGTGTAATGGGATGAGCTCGACTTTGTTATATCCTCTATGTCGTAAGTATATAAAATGCTAATACTAATACAGTATTGATTTATAAATATATTTAATTTATAATGGCATTTTAATTAAGTTTGTAAATATTTAAACACATCTGTACGTCTGCATATGGGTATGAACAACGTATAAACAAAGCGACGTAATTTCTAAGTTATACCCAAAAAATGGTGGAAGAAATGTGATTGGAAAAGGGTTAACTTACTCTTAGTATTGGAATGCAGCATTATTTTTATGAGCGCAGCCTAGCTATAAAGCCGATAAGATAAGTCGGTGTAGCCTTGCCCATGTTCATGTATACGTATGTGTCTTAAGTAATTGACAAAGAAAGTCAGCTCGAACAAATTGGCGTGTACAGAAGCTCAAGGCTTACTTCAGTTTCTGAATCATACTGAGCTGCTACCAAATTATAGCCTTGTAGATGAAAATACAATTTTGTCGTCAGGATTGATACCCATTCAAGGAGACGCCTCCTATTCTTGATCAGTATTACTATCCGAGTCTATATCGCCATATCTGTTTGTCTGTCCGTCCGTCTGTAGATATAGTAAACATGCCATTTCTTACAACAGCGGCTTCTCCTAGATATATGTCTTATGCATAGTCTTTTCAAAATCATAATGGTTATTTAAAATTTTTATTTAAGTGTACCCGTTTTCTAATTGTTCAAGGAAAATCTTTAATTTCTTAAAATATTACTGCTAAGTACTGTACTGAACATTGTATTTAAAATGTATTGACAATACAATCAATTTTAACGATAGATTAATAGATTGAACATATACATGTCTTCTGCAGTTAACATATCACGGAGGAGTCAATTTAAGATATATTGAACAATTTTGCACATGAACCCATCTGCCAACGGTGTTAAAAGCAACTTTCTTTGTGCCATTAAAAGGCAGTCTATGAAGAAATTATAATCGTGATGAGTTGATGCTTAATTTTGTACCGTTGTATAAAAATATAATTTTAAGCTATTATGTACTCTAAACTGTTTAACGAATCTAGGTAGTATGGGTTGAATAATTAGTTTTGTCCTGTTGAAGAGCATTGCTTACTTTATATTAAATGACTGTGAAATAAAAACCTTAATTTAACTAATTCGTTTTTCAATTATTTCGGTTTTGCTATTGACGGTGAGTTGTATGTTTTTTTAATTAATTTATTTATTTTTGTGACACAATATTTTCAGCATTATAAATAATATTAATAATGTCTCTTTATACTACTGCAATACTACATCGTACACACTACAATTGCATTGAAAGCCAATCGACACTATAATTCATAAATGAAGTTTTCAGCCCAATCTCTTCAGGAATTTTTCGTGTCAATTTTGAAGTTTGAGAGTTATTTCAGTGTTTATACTCTACTACATACGTTCTTCTGCTTTGCGCTACCCAAACGTAAATTCAAAATTTTTTGTTTTGCTGACTCTAGTAGTCAATATATCGTGCAGCAGGAAAGCATTTAAGCTGATTGAAAATTCTGGGATTTGTTAATTGTTAATTAATTCTTCATACAATTTAATTTCTCGCAAATGTATAGTTCCTTGAGAAGACTATTTTTATACGCTGAACCCATTACGAATGGTCGTAGCAGGTACAAGGAAGAATCAGGGACACCATAAAGTGTATATATTCTTGATCAGGATCAACAGCCAAGACGCTATATCGCCATGTCTGTCTGTCTGTCCATCCGTCTGTCCGTTTGTATGAACACAGGTTCTCGTATACCAGGCGCAAATGAAGTTCGCTTTATTTGATCGATAACTGCCTCCGTTTCTCGAACATCGATATGTTTCGATTTCCGATAGCAATAAATGCTACATTTTTTAATACAGAATCTTGTTAAAAATATATAATATGCATATGTATTTTGTTGATCTGCCCAAATTTCAGCAATATCGGTCAGCATATTTACTTGTTTCGAAACTGCAAAAAAGGATCAGCATTTCGCAAGTTATTCTAACACTTGCAGCGAGTGGCTGAATCACTATAAATTTGGACACCACCCAATCGACGGTTAGAGCCTCCAATTGATATTGATGCGCGTTGCAGCACCACGATATGCAAGTGTTCATATACACACACACACACACACCCACCCAAAAAAGGTATAGACACGCGCTTGTGGCTAGCAGGTACGCTGCCTTAGTTTTTATATCCATTGAAAGTGGGTAAGAAGGGTATAATGGTTTTATGCAAATTTATGTAACAGGCAAAAGGACGCATCTCCGCGTCCATAAAGTACATATTTTATCGATAAGGATCAACAGCCGAGTCGATATAACCATCTCTGCAGTATGACATATATTATATATTTTGGCATATTAATGATTGACTGGGTAAACTTCATCAAGATCGGAGGAGATATGTAGGTATATACATAGATATATAGATATATACATAAATTAATACTGCTCTCATTTTTACTTTCCAAATGCCACGCAAAATTTTAAAAGAGAAATTCTTTAAAAAAAATAACAGTTGGGTTCAGGGTAGACTCACTCGGCAACAGTATTTTTACTTGCTGTTTTACCCTTTGATACCATTGATAGTACATTAGAAATAATAGCTCATCACGAAATCACATCCAATGTCTAGGAAGATTATTAAGGTTTAATCTTTGAAAAATAGAGAGTTCCTTATTTAAATATTGAAGTCAAGGGGGTGAAATTTAAACAAACGCTCTACGATTTTTTGCTTTTGGAACCGCTAGATGTGTTATTTGAATAGATGAGGAAGATATAATCTCTTAAAAAAAACATTATTCGGTTAGATAATGGGAGCAGAGTGTAAGAGTAGTTTTGGATAGGATTTTCCTCAGCTTCGCTTTTGAGGTAGACCCAAAACCCAAGACCCAAATATGATTTCGTTTTAGCTTACCTGGTGACTTTTTTGTTAATTTCCAGGCTTGACTTATAATGGCACCAATGACAGACGGTATTGAGCGATTCGCTGTGCTTAGGAGATTCCTACAATAGCCGTTATTGAGGATGTTTAATTGTGCAATGCACCAAGGTGGATTTTCTTATGAGTGGGCCTACTAATAGGGCATGCTATTTTGAAAACTTTTTACATCCTAATGAGATCTCTTGTAAGATTTTATGGAGGTGGGCCCATGTTGTCACGGACAGCAAGCAAAAAAAAACTTTGAACTTTCAGAACATGGCTCGTAAACCTTACTTTCCCACCCAAGGTTCTTGGCTAGTCTCTAACTAGTACCATGTCAGTTCAGCCAGCATAGACGGAGCATGAGGGGAGCGATTGCTGCTCTACTGCGGAGGAGTATTATCTGCAGAAGCTTGAGAGACATCTGCACACTTCAACCTACCCTCCTATTACTACTATTTTATTACTTATTACTATACGCCCCTTCGGATAACGAGAAATTATACTCATTCAGATCGCAGTTCTCCACATTTCAATCACGGGTTGGATCGTTTCAGTGTCATTATCATCATTATTATGCAATAACCTTGGCAATTCCTTGATACTAGCCTACGTCTTTGCAACTAGGAGTTAATGCACAAAAGCCAGGCTTTCCTCCCTCAGTGGGTCCAACGGCCGTCTTTGCCATTGCCAATTTGTTTTGCGACATTTTTCCAGTCCTCTTTTGTAGTTTTTTTTTATTTATTGAATTTAAAATCCTAAGAAAAGCGAAAAAACGATTTCATTCTGCAAGAACATGCAGTGTTGTACAGGTAAGGCTTAATAACATGGGAAACCTTTACCCGTGCTTAATGGTTGTTAATTTACGTAACCTTTTTAATTTTATGGACTTTTGAATGTATAAATGAAACTCTAAATTTCAATTTATTTCACGTGGACTAGAAAACTTTTAAACCTGTAGTATCTGAAAAAGTTAGAGATAACTGGTGTTAGAAATACAACTAGGAATTTTCTGAAAAAGTTTCTAGTTTGATGTAAACTATTAATGAGTAACTTTATATTCTTGTGTAAGTTAAGTTTTCATGTTAAATTTTAAAAGGGAAATTGTTTAAAAAAAAATCAGTTAGGTTCAGGGTAGACTCATTCGGCACATGTGTTCTTACTTGCTGTTTTACCTTTTGATACCTTCGATGGTACATTAGAAATTAGAGCTCTTGTGATTTTTTTTTTTAATTGTGAAAAAAAACTAGAATAGTACATTAGGATAGCTTGTAGAGAACTGTCTTTACCTGATCATTTTTACCTGTTACTTCTTTTTTTAAATATAAAATTTAAATGCTTAAGATATGGTTCTGCTTACTTTTTTATACAGATGGTTAAGTTCAGATCGGCTTGGCTTTTTTATTATTTATCAAATTAGTTCAATTTGGTTCAGATAAAGAAAATATTGTGTGTTTCGACCGAACTGGTTAGCAGCCTTGATTTATTAAGGCGTTACGTGGATATGTGCAAGAGCACATGCTGCTCAATAACACTTAAACACAAATTGAGCCGTTAAGATATTCAGAGCTATGTTTTGGGTGCGGCCCTTGTTTAAATTTGTTTAATACATTTACATGCTTATGTAACTAAGTACTTTTGCATTTGTATACCCTGTAACCAATAAAAATGTAAGAAAGGGTATAGTAAGCTTGTTAAAATTTAGGTAAAAGGAAAGAGGAGAAATCATCGCTTCCAATTACATTTATTCAAAAGTCAACGCGATGTCGGTCATTCTCTATGTATCAGGTCGTCGATATATAAATATATCTCATGTGAAACCGCTGTAACTTAGTCGAGCACAACCGACTAGAATCCTCTTTTCAGATATATGATGTTGAATTTTCTCACCTAATTGACAAAATACACATACAAAATATGAAATTGGGCGGCAGTCATCATGCTAACTGTTAATTGAATTGGTAATATGTTAATCTGTTTTTCTCAAATACATTGATAATCTTGTGTGCGTACTTACGTAAATGAAGTGGCACGTCTAAACTGGTTAAATAGTAGAAAATCATTAACACTTCTTAAGTAAACAAACAAATTGTCGGAATGTTAACGATATCAAATGCGTACCATTTATCTCGTACATGCTATATATGCTTGCATATACATTTATACATATAGGTCTAAATTCGAGTCAAAACAATTCTTAAAGACATGAATGAAAACGTCTTGGTCCATGATTGGTCATTTTGAGCGGGCGATCGGAATTGTCGTTCTCAGTTCACCGATGCAAAGGCTTTGAAGCCAATGTGTTAATATCTGGGCGGAGTCAGAAATGATGCTGTGGACAATTCACACCTGCGCTCAAATAATTTTATGGGAAGGAAAAATAATAAAAAATTTAAGACTTTAGTCATGGGCAAATCATGTGAAGCTGTAAGCGGTTAAAATGTATCGGCAGTACATAAATTCTAGATCGTACAGAACAACTCATAATGAGAAAGCAACCAGAAATAAATGTAATTTTGGATCAAGTGAAATATTGTGCAACTCTTTAAATAAAGATAATAACGGTGTAGTCTCTAAGGAGATTTCTAATAAGTATAAAAATAACGTCTCTTTTAGTATTGAAAATATATTGTGTACTAATAATGACTCGCAATTAGATGGTAGACAATATAATACCCATCTAAAAAATACAACACAAACAGTGAACACTTCTAACACTACTTTTGTGAAAGGTAAGCAACATCAGGTGGCTTCTGAATTCCATTTAAGTCCTTAAGTTACTAGGTCGCATTCATATTTAATTAGTTATTACACCCTAAACTCAAATGGCATGTTGCAGTTGGGGAAAAGTATGTAACAGTCGAATCGATTTAACCTACCCGTCTAAATGATTTCAGAATTTGGGACATAAGTTCTCTTACGCTCAGATCAAATTTATTTTAATTGATCGATAACTGCTAGTGTTTGGCCAATATCGAATGCTTTGATTTACGAAGGAAGAAAAAGTCCCAAAGCATTGGGCTTCCGATTGATATATGAGAAACCTTAGTAATTCTTTATTGAACAAATTTCATAATTTCATGAGAAAAACACAAGATATAGTTGTATATTCATTCTATGTGTGACAAGCTGAAATAATATATTGTAATAATAGTCGAAGCAAGCGTAATTATGTGTGTGTATTCATCAGCGCCCTGATATATTTGAATTCGGCTATAACGTGTTCGTTGCCTTAGTAATTTTTTTTAAGCTTCAGTACCTGCGCCTGCCATGGATAACGAGAGCACTTGCATACTTAACATTTGAGTGTACATAGCTTTTAAAGAGAAATTTGGTAATAAAACAAGAATAATATATTTATTTAATATATTTAATAGCTGTGCTCAGTATCTTGCAGTTAATTTTGTTAGCTTATATAACTCTGTGTTTTTAATACGTATTTTTTCTGTCGCATTATGTAGTAGACGGATAATATAAATTTTTACCTAATGGGAATAATGCGTTCCACTCATAATTGGTAGGAAAGATTCGGATCTACGGAAAATATCGACCGATGGCACCTGTGACCTATGTAAGATATGTGTTTTGATATAAATCAGACGGCACTAATGGTTTCATTAATATTAAAAAAAAAAAAAAAAACGGAGAACGTTGCCGCAGAGCGTACTCTGATACCAATAAATAATGCCATCTGAAACAGAAAAGGGTGTGTGTAGCCTTGAAGTACCAATCTTTGAAGCAGGTTTTTAGTAATTAATCTTCCAAATTTGGCTTTAAAATTGCCAAATTAATTTTGGGGGCTGAAATGGGCGTGGCCGATAAAAATGTTGGAGGAGATTTCTGGTAAGCCACCTTCCCAGTTAAGAATGTTTGGTTTGCAGTTCTTCAATTTTGGGTGACTTTTACTGTCTCTGTGGAGCTGTAGTGGTCGTGGCAAGTTACCAACCAAATTTGGTGACTGTATCGATTTGGAACTATCGATTTTTTCGATCTCCTAGCCTCCTAGTGCAGTAGTGATACTTTCTGACAGTATAATTAGAGATGGGTTTGTTTAGAAATAGATATTGTGACGGCCAGATTGCCGGACAGAAGTAGATCTCGTCTACGCCCCTCTCGATCTATCAAATTAAATTATGTATTTCGACCGATTGTTCTCATACAGCGATGTTATATAATGGTCTGACGATCTTTTGGTCTGCATATATTGATAAATTTAATTTTTATTTTAATTTTTTAAAAATATATTTCGACGATAGTTGTGCGATATAGTGGTTTTTGACGTCATAAGAGACCGAAACAAAAAGACTGATATATGCAGATATAATATGTAGGATATATGATATGATTTATATATAAGGCATTGGGAGTTTACCTATTTTGATTTTACTTGTCATTTGGAATTCGAGTGTGGAGTTCACAATCTTGCATGTGAGCAACTGATTGACCAATCACACGAATCGAGTGTCAACCTTCACGGTCATCACGAAATCACAGCCAATGTCTTGGAAGATTATTAAGGTTTAATCTTTGAAAAATAGAGTTCCTTATTTAAATATTGAAGTTAAGGGGGTGAAATTTGAACAAACGCTCTAAGACTTTTTGCTTTTGGAACCGCTAGTTGTGTTAATGGAATAGATGAGGAAGATATAATCTCTTGAAAAACATTATTCGGTTAGATAATGGGAGCAGAGTGTAAGAGTAGTTTTGAATAGGGTTTTCCTCAGCTTCGCTTTTGAGGTAGACCCAAAACCCAAGCAAAATATGATTTCGTTTTAGCTTACCTGGTGGCTTTTTTGTTAATTTCCAGGCTTGACTTATAATGGCACCAATGACAGACGGTATTGAGCGATTCGCTGTGCTTAGGAGATTCCTACAATAGCCGTTATTGAGGATGTTTAATTGTGCAATGCACCAAGGTGGATTTTCTTATGAGTGGGCCTACTAATAGGGCATGCTATTTTGAAAACTTTTTACATCCTAATGAGATCTCTTGTAAGATTTTATGGAGGTGGGCCCATGTTGTCACGGACAGCAAGCAAAAAAAAACTTTGAACTTTCAGAACATGGCTCGTAAACCTTACTTTCCCACCCAAGGTTCTTGGCTAGTCTCTTACTATTACCATGTCAGTTCAGCCAGCATAGACGGAGCATGAGGGGAGCGATTGCTGCTCTACTGCGGAGGAGTATTATCTGCAGAAGCTTGAGAGACATCTGCACACTTCAACCTACCCTCCTATTACTACTATTTTATTACTTATTACTATACGCCCCTTCGGACAACGAGAAATCATACTCATTCAGATCGCAGTTCTCCACATTTCAATCACGGGTTGGATCGTTTCAGTGTCATTATCATCATTATTATGCAATAACCTTGGCATTTCCTTGATACTAGCCTACGTCTTTGCAACTAGGAGTTAATGCACAAAAGCCAGGCTTTCCTCCCTTAGTGGGTCCGTCTTTGACATTGCCAATTTTTTTTTTTGCGAAATTTTTTCAATCCTCCTTTGTAGTTTTTTTTATTTATTGAATTTACAATCCTAAGAAAAGCAGAAAAACGACTTTATTCTGCAAGAACATGCAGTGTTGTGCAGGTGAGGCTTAATAACATGGGAAACCTTTACCCGTGCTTAATGGTTGTTAATTTACCTAACCTTTTTAATTTTATGGACTTTTGAATGTATAAATGAAACTCTAAATTTCAATTTATTTCACGTGGACTAGAAAACTTTTAAACCTGTAGTATCTGAAAACGTTAGAGATAACTGGTGTTAGAAAGACAACTAGGAATTTTCTGAAAAAGTTTCTAGTTTGATGTAAACTATTAATGAGTAACTTTATATTCTTGTGTAAGTTAAGTTTTGATTTTAAAAGATAATCTTCCTTGTCTTTTTTTACATTTGCAGATGAAATCGGAGAATGTTGGGCCAATGGAAGCAGTTTACTTACACATTCGATTCCATATATGCAAAGCGTAGATTTCATTTCAGCAGATATTTTGCCTAGCCCTTTCACAGCAGCATTTCAAAACTCACCGCCAAATTTGCAATGTTTGACCAAATTACCAACGTCTCCTTATTTACATCACTTAATTAGTGTTCAAGGTAAATATTAATCGCATGAAATTAGGCAACAATCTAGTTAATTTTAATTATTCTGCTCCTATAATGTAAATTTTTTTATAAAATTAAAAAAAAATTAAATTTTTGACTTTTGAAAAATGGTTAATATAATATATTTCAACGTTTCCACTGTTTTTAAAATAAAAGCCAATCGCAATCAAAAAAATCGTTTTGGGAGAAAAAGTTTTTGATTTTTTAGAGAGTTCATTTAATTTTATTGATATGTCTTCCAAGATATTAACAACTAATTGGATAACTTCCACATGATATAGAAATTCCATTAGAAATGGATCGAATAGATAATTGTGTAAAGTTGTGCATTGTTACTTACTATATCTATGCATGCTGTGAGTAACAAAAACACCCATACATTTTTGAAATTTTTTTCTTGTTTGGTAAACCATATTTTTGTGAAAGTGCGTTGATATATTGTTGCCTACTGTAATTAACTTGTTAACAAAAATTTATAATGATTTTATTTAGGAAAGCGTTTTAGAAAGCAAGGTACTGAAAGAAAGCCTCGACAGGCATATAGTGCAATACAGCTGGAACGTTTAGAAAATGAGTTTAAAGTGGACAAATACCTTAGCGTCAACAAGCGTACCGAACTCTCAAAATCGCTGTCTCTGACAGAAGTGCAAATCAAAACTTGGTTCCAAAATCGTCGAACAAAGTGGAAGAAGCAGCTGACTTCACGACGTAAAATAGCTCAACGGCATGGCTTATATAAATTTGACATGTACTTTTCAACGGTTTCATCCAATGCATCCAAACCATCTACTTATTCAAATCTTTATCCCACCTTTTATTCTGATCCCCAATTGTGTTTCCTACAACCCTTTCAATCTTAACTCATTCAAATAAATGTATACTTAATAATAATAATGTAAAGAACTAGATAAAAGAATTTTAAATAAATCACATGGCTCAGAATTTTTGTTTTCAAAATTTTGAAAAGCCGCACACGCAGGATGATTTCTTTTCTACTGTTTTCAGCTGGATTAAATTTTATGCATTTTTCTCATTTAATTAGAATGTTTAAAATTAAAGCCAATATACTCGTATGTATGTGAGTATATCTACAAAATGTGCATTTTGAGAGCATTTATGTTTTTTGCAATGGCTTATAGAATTTTGTGTTGATGAAAATGTCACAAATAGTTGATACTTCAAGAAAGGTAAGCGATTTTTTTTTAAATAATGTGATTTATATTTTTTACTGATTTGGTCAATGTATTTTTTTTTAATTCAAAAACAGAATATAAATTAAATCATTACCTAATCAAAGTAATTTAATACGATCATTTGCTTGTTTTAAATTAATCTTGTCGAGTATGGTGATTGTTTTGGGTAGATAGGACAAGTTCGTTGCGTAATCCCTAATATTTCCAAGCTAATAGGCGTTTGTACTCTGTACTCGGAGTTATTTTTTAAAGTATAATTCTATGCTTGACTATCGTCATTCACCCTCCGTCACGTACCTATTGGTACTGCGTTGTCCGCTGATGGTGTAGATTTTTATCCCAATAGAGAGCAACGGGAATGCGGGGAAGGCCGATGGCTGGAAACCTGCTGGCTGGGTTTGTCTTACTCATCATGTGAGGATGCCAATTTCATTTCCGGACAGCTAACAGGGCGTGCTATCAGAACGTGCATGTCAGGTTTCTTCTGAAGCAAATACCGGATACTTATGTTGTTGAGATTGATGTAGTTTAGCGAACGTGGGTTCGAGAGACAGGTTTGAGTGTTACACGACAAGGTTGTATAGATACATCTGTTACTTGAAATACATTTAATCTGCTCTCTTAAGATAAGCTTGCAGCTGGAGGGAAGGAGTTCTCAACATGGCGTCTAGTGCATCAATTCAGGTGTTGCGATAAACTCTTTCAGCGATTCGTTGTATCTTAGAACTATGAATAAGATGATTGGTCTGCTAACTTATGTATACATCTATATATATATATAAATATATATATATATCTTTATAATTAATAAAGAAACATATATATATATATATATGTATCCCAATGAGTCCAATGGCCTTCCTATCAGTATAAAGTGCAAGTGGTGCATTTTTCGCGTTACTGTATGTTTAGGTTCCAGTTAATTGTCACGGTTACTGAAGGAAAGGGTTGTGCTGCTGGATTGACGACACGTAAGTTTCTTCTCCAGATAAGGGTATGTCACCCAGGATGCGAAAATGATTCTCTTAAGGAATGACCATGTTGTGGAGTCGAACAATTGTACAGTTACCATTCTTGATCGCAAACGTGCAGTACTGAGACTTGCTCGCATTCTGGCAGATGGTTCGCCGATTAACAAAAGAACACAAACCATCTAAGAACTTAAATGTTATCGCAGCTGCTCTTCAAGCACGGGTGGAGTTGGTAAGGAACACTGTGTTATCTGCATATGTGGCAAATAGCGAGTTTCTGGCTACTAGCATCAGCAAGTCCGTGGTGTACAATGTATGCAGGATAACTTTAAGGACACTACCCTAAAATGACGACCAAGCAGGTAAGACCTGAGAAGTCAATACTGTGTCGACCGTGGTAAGGACTTATGCTCAAAGATCAGGCCATCCTGTCATCCCTCATCAAATACTTGCTGGATATCCAGGTAAACGGTGTACTGTTTATTGTTCATGGCCTCTAGAACATGTTGTACTAATGCCAAAAGCTAAACTGTTGATTTTCCAAGAAATATGTTTTCATATATTTTGTAGATATTGGAACCAAGCTTATCAACCGAGATGACAAGAAAAGATTCTTCGGCTTGACAGGTTTTAAAATCATCGCAAACGCAGCACTCTTCCGCGGAGTTGGTAAGTTGTGTATGCAAATCATGTGGTTGGAAAGCGGCACGAAGAACATCACTCCCCTCTCTGGGAGAGGCTTAGCAACTCAGCTTTAGGATTTAGGAATGGCGCTTTAGTGGATCGTACCCTGCGAATCTATAATCTATCAATAGTGATAGGTGTGATCGCTTGTACGGGATCGAGATCTGCATTTAAAAATAGATAGCGCAAAAGACGTGAACAGGCTTAGCAGCTCATCCTCTCGCATGATGGGAATCCGTCACTGCCGCTTGCCACAACGCGTTGCCTTTAACAAATTTAAACTAAAATTTTTGTAGGGATCGTCATTGCGGAGCTTATCCTGTAAATATTGACTCAGTGTCAAAAAAATCTTTCTCAGCTCTAGTGCAGCCCGCGTGAAGTGCCTCAGATTCAACTGATTGCGTAAGTGCATATACCGGCAACGCAGTTCTCTCTTGTTTCTTACCAGTTTCAAAATCTCAGGTTTAGGATAGGCTGAGCTGGACTAGGGGAATGTCCTCTAGTATTTTTTTCGGACACGCCTAATGCCGCATTTCAAATTCTCAAAAGCTTATTTCGTTAGCAATTTTTTTAGGTAAAGCTGCCAAACTTGAAAAGAAAATTAAGGATTTTTATTTCTTGGCTACACCCACCCAGCACCTGTTATCAGGTGAGATTACTTACTGGTATCACGTATCAAAAAATTCGTTTTACTATATCATACGTCAACTGAGTTTTTTGAATTTCTTTACGCTGTGGCCAAGCTGAGTCATTTGGACGATATTTTAAATAGCCGTTGCAGCTCGTTGAAGAGTGTGGGTGTGCATTGCCGAGCACACTGCCAACACCCACACCCTCTCATAATAGTGCTCTCTCCCTCTTGGTTGCTCATTTGCATCCCCACCTGCAACACAATGATCTTTTAAGAAAGCGTGCAAAGCGCACAATGTCGCCAGCTCAAATATACGACACAGTTGAGTCCAATATGTTAGCATTAAATATAAGAAGAATGTATAAAAGCAATTAAAAGGCAAATACAATGTTTTAAAAGTTGTTAAAACATGGTTTATTTTTATTGCAATATAAAAAATAGGATTTAAGTACGCAATTAAAAGGTAAATACAATGTTTTAAAAGTTGTTAAAACATGGTTTATTTTTATTGCAATATAAATAATAGGATTTAAGTACGCATATTATGAAATTCTATTTTATATAATTCGTGTAATTATTATTTTTTTATTCAAAGTCCTGTTATTATCACATTCATATCTTTAAAATTGAGGATAACTTAAGTACAGACTTCTAAGACTTGGGCGATGTGTTTGATCGTTGAGAAGTAGTCGTCGGACACGCGGGATGCAAGCCAACTCGATCCCAAACTGTTTAAATAAAATAAATTGCAAACATTAAAACTGCAAATATTAAGTAGAGGTGAAGCTATGTTTCTGAACTAAATATTTACTGTTCCCACTGCACACATCACCCTGCTCGTCGATTTCTTCATCCGAAGTTCGAAATGTCATGTTTTTGTACATTTTATTTGAATTGAATATATCACATTTGAGAAGTTATATTATATATAATTATATATATTATTTCTTAAAACATTATTTGATTTGAATATATCACCTTTGAGAAGTTATGTTATATATAATTATATATATTATTATAACATATCTTCGACCGATTGTTTCAATGATATTGTGGTGTGATCTGGTTGGCTCCGAGGACGGCAGCCAGACGGACATGGCTATATCAACTCGTCTTATGACGCTGATCATGAACATTTACTTCTTATGCGGTCGGAAACTAATTCTTCAATGCGGTAAGTTGAGTACTCAGATGAATGAAAATATTGCGGAGCAAAGCACTAAGGAAGTGTATCAAATTAGGGGCGGAACTCACTCACCAAAAAAAAAAAAATCATGACTTTTTTGGCGGAGCAACCAAAATGAAAATTCTCCTCCGTTTGAAAAAAAAAAGACTATGAATTCCCTCTGGTCAAGCTAAACTTTGTTTCAGGTAACTAACCACGAAGCACATATTACACTTTTCATAAAAAAAAATAAATAAAATAAACTAAAAGAAACGCTATTCAAATGGGTTTTTGACTTAGAGTCGTATTAGCGACATAACACTGCATATCGATACTATTATTATGAAATTTTCCTTTGTTTTGTTTTCCTTCATACTCCTTTCTTTTAAAGTTTTTACACAACTAGCGATAGTCAAGAACCACGCTGCAAGATTTTAAGAAGAAAGAATCTGAACGAATAAGGTATGTAGGTTCTTTCTTAAATAATGGTAATTTACAAAATAGGCTCTATGCTCTGCTTTCAATTTAAAGATCAGAATATTTTTGTCACATGCTTGTCAAATTCAGAAAATATCTTCTTTAATAAAGGGGATATGATCTTTAGATCAAAAACAGAAGGCGCAAATGACAAAAGAATTTTTTACCAAAGCTTCTATTTGAGTTCGCTATACTAGAGAACGCATACCTGCTTTTTATAATAGCTGCTATAAATTGCAAAGACTAATTGCTGGAAATTATTTGAATAGTCGACATATTCCGACAATAATTATTTTTCTTATTGTATAACTTAGACTAGACTACGAACCTATAAAGCGTTGTCCATATTTTTTGGTAATACGTTGCATCAGTGTTAGAAGGGCTATATCCGCAAAAAAGTTTGAAATAATATTTCATATTCGTACTTTTTTTTTCATATAAAAAAAGGTTATCTATTATCATCAAGAGATTTTGAGTCAGCTGATTTATCTGCAAAAGCGAAAAATGTTTTGAAATGAATCAAAAATCAATAGTTAATAAGTAATAGCTGGGAATGACCGACTGCTTGGTAACCATTTTCGCTTTTTCAATTTCTATCACAATATGTCGCATATTTCTGCTGAGCCTGCTCTATTAGGATTATTGATTCTTCTCGAATCACCGATCTCTCAGTAAAAATCTGCCAGCATATTTTGCTTCAGAACATTTTTTCGCCGATCTTTTTGTGCATTTAAACTTGAGACAGGAGTTGAAACTGCATTTTTTTTTAAAGTGTGACAATAGTTCTTCACCAAAATGGTTTGCGAGGTAGGTACTGGAAGCTGCAAGCCACTAACAGAACACAAATATGGAAAAACCATAACCTTAAGTTTAACAAATATACTTCTCAGTATTTTCGTGGTTCACAATTTTAGCAATGGCAATACGGCAGTGTGTCTGGGGCTCCAACAAATTTTTAAAAATGTAATCACTCGAAACCTTTCGGCATACGCTATAAGACGTAGACTCTATCGAACCCCTTGTTGTTTTAAGAATAGCCCTTAGTTCCCTCATTTCCCGGGATGCTCCCAGCTCCCTACAACCAAATAATGCTTTTGGAGAGATCACATCTCTCCATGCACAGGCATGAATATATAATATATAATATATATATATATATAATATATAATATAATATATATAATATATAATATATAATAAATAATATATAATATATAATATATAGCAAATAATATATATTATATAATATATAAATATTAACTATGAGAAATAAGAACATAATTAACAAAACACGACAAGTGATATTCTACAAATGACAGTGCAAAATAATTGCCTTTATATATTTTTGTGGTTTGGAATCGTGTGAGATAGCTGGCCAGCTCATCTGCCCTGCTTGCAATTAATTCTTGTGGCGGCTATCAATATTTTCGTGGCTTCGTCGAAATACTTAAGGAGAAATAAATAGATTCAGACATAAGCTCTAGCATATTTTTGCAGCCGAATAGATGTACAATATGCTAATAACATAGATTTAGAATTTGGTGACTCTAGAATTTGGAAGAATGTGTTTGTATCGATTTACGATTATTGATTTCCTAGCCATCTAGTAGATGTAGTCCTCAAGATTTTAAAAATTGGTCAGATGTGGGCACATGTTCGAAGTTTTAAGTCTTTAGCTTGAAATGTGCGCTCATTCGGGGACGGCTGGCGGACGGACGAAGATTCAGCGTATAAAGCAAAGTAAGAATTCTTAAACCAGAGTGGTCGAATATGAATATGTGTGTGTAATATATATTTTCTGAATTTATTTTGTAGCTAATGGTGCAATTAATATTCCATGCGTGCTTTCTCAACTTTATTATCTGAAGTACAATACACACCCCAATTAACATCGCAGCATTTTGTTGGATAGACCGTTTTCTTCGCCTTATTTCTTCAGTGCCATCATTTGTTTCAACTGGCTCCGTTGCTTCCATAGGTAGCATCATTAAACTGTTTCCTTCATCTTTACTCTTGAAACAAAAATGGTAGATGTTGAGCAAATAAAAAATCGGTTATAACATGTGAGCATGAATAAGATGGTGTCGTGGGCTGGGTTTGGCTATGGTGGGAGTGGCTGATGCTGTTTTAAAGGACGTCATCAACAATCCACTTGCTCGCACAATATAGCACGATACACGTATTAGCAGGGACAATTTGATGAGCTCTCTCTTAGCCAATTGAATTCAATTTGCCTTATGCCGCTAAAGTATAGCACAAATACATCATCGAAAAATAAGATAGTTGAAAGAAGGGTGGTAAAAATCAAAGAGCCTCGCTGGCCGTTGGCGATTTACAATAGTCAATCAAACAAAATTAGTATCGTGATAATTTGTCTTCCAATGTTTTCAGCACCTTTTTATATGATCCATAGTAAGTGTTGCTCCAAATTGAGCTCAGTTGTAAAAAGGGAATTTATAATTATTCTCTATTAGCTAGCGTTTGATTGCGCTAAACAAGCTGGTATCTCAATATTTACCAAATTTGAAATTTGTGGATCGAAGGACAGACAAACGGATCGAAAGAACGATTCGTCTATTGATGCTGATCAAGAATTTTATTTGATATATACCCAACATCGTTATAGCTTTTTAATCATTGTAAGGGTAATTAAAAAAAAATACTTACCATAGTTATGCACATAAGAACTTGTAAAATAAACATTCCAAAAGATAAAAATGCTAATGTAGTCAAGGCAATATCTGTTATATCTTTAATGTTTATTTCCTTAAGTTGCTTTGTTGGGTGGGCCTCAACACTCGAGTGCACTGGTGGGGTGTCATGGATCCCATAGTCATCAATTGAATTTTCATAACCTAAGAAGTGGCGTTAAGTAAATATATCATATCCACATTTATTCTAAAGAATTTTACCATTTTTACTAATTTGCCTCATTTTACCACCAAAATTTGGAATTCTTAAAGAAAACCGTGGCATCTGTGTAACTTTGTGTGGAAAAACCTATAAAAATAAATTTTAATCGTGCTTAGTTTCTTTTTTGTTTTGGTACACAACCCGGTTAGAAATGCTATTAAAAAGTCACGTGAATCACATTAAGATAGAGACTTTTCAATTTAAAACTTTAACTTACATTCTAATATATTAAATTCATTTAGTCTAAGAACAATTATCCTCTTTCGTTCCCCTCTCAACGCAATGTTCGAAATAACCACAACTGTGTTACCACAGCGTGGTTAAGCGCTTAGCAGTCAACCAACGGATACACAGCGGGAAGTACCGGTTTTGCCCGGTTGCCTTTGCCTACGGCCGGGTTCAATCGCTCAATCACAGAGGCCAACTCTAGCTCATGCACCAACCGACCACGGCTCAGAGTCATGCATTCGGGTGGATGAACTACTGTAAACCATGTAAGGTAGGTAAGACGATTTCAAGCCTTCTGGGGCAAAATCCTGCAGACTCTCTGCGATCGTTTGTCTAATAGCTTATAAATATTATCCTAATAGCCCAGCAAATCAAGACTTAGTGTTAGTATTACTTCCCTTGTACTCTAAATTCAGTGATAAGGCCAAGTTACACAGCGAGTTTGACTGACTGACTTGAACAGTCAAAAGCCGACAAAAGGTCAGAGTTGCACACTACTCTTCAGGAAATCCATTAAAATTAGGGATGTCTCCATGATTGGTTCGGTAGTGATGTACGATCATCATCCGGCCGAACCTCTTATATGAAGTACCAGTTTTGTGGCCGGCTAAAAAAGGTAGTCTGCGGACACCTGGCGATGCCTTATACAGACTACATATTGTATCAATTCCCCTGAAAGCAGCAATTCTTGCAGCGTAACTTACAACTGAAACCAACCATAAAGTTTCTTCTGAATACTCAACAGCTCCTTTTCTTGTTTTGGTTCCCACCCGGGCCAAGCAGGTCTTAACATACGAACACAGATCACCCAAAGCTAAACCGTCTAGCTAAACGATTAAGTTGGTTTTGAAACGCTATTTTAGGCAAGCTGAACGGTGAAGTAATTTCGAAGAGTAAGGATAAATAGTATACATCTTTTAAAAAAGGCAAGCCCCCATAAAATCACTTGACCCGATCTCAAACAGTTCAATTATTGTAAGCAAATGTCGCAGATCTCTTAACGAGATGGACATCAAGGTAGAATTTGCCAGGTAAGCCAGTATATACCCTCTCATCTTTTTCAGGAGAGTGAGAATGTAGAAATGCCCTTGACAACATGCCGAACATCAGTGATGGAAGAATGCTAGAGCTAGGTAAACTGGAAGTGGAAATCACTTACCACATTATGATCTGGTCATGGCCAAAATAACGGGCCGAACAACTATACAATCTCTGTAGATTTAAGTGCATGTCACTGATCCGAGCTTGTACTGTATACTGGCTGATTTTATTCATGTCCGTCACTCACGGTGGCTTCCACACAAATTTTCTCTGTAAGCGTTCGACCTTCCGGAGAAAAAGGCAAACATTTTTGCGGTTCCATCATCTGAGACATATCAGAACTTTGTGTTATTAACCCAGGGAACTGACTTTGCTCATTTGGATTACGAAAATTAGTTATGTGCATACACTGCAGGAGATAAACAATAGGCAAATAGTTCAATTTTACCACAAGTGGGCTTGTGGATTATGAGGGTTTTCTTTCTACTGCCGATAACAACCCTATCCTAACTTAGCTGAACAAACGCTTTTACCCATTTGATAATATTTTACAATATGGTAGAATTATATTTATTATTCTTATGGTCTCGAATTAAAAAGGAATAAGGACTAAAATTTTGTGGCTAATGCTTTGTGCATTATCATAATAGTAAACACCCATAGACAGAATTTTGATTGATTGAGCTTTGTGGATAGTTCTGTGATTAGAATTTTCAATTCCATATTGCGCTCTGTGTTGACAAACTGTTCATAGCATGATTTCGCTGATGGCAGTAGAGGAACTATGTAGGGCTGTAGTTAAAGAATAGTCCATTCATATATTGGGTTCCAAAAACAAAGTGACACAGGCAAGATTTACAAATAACACGAACAATCCAGCAAAGTTTAAGAGAAGAATTTAGAAGGAGAGTCTATATCGACATTTATTAACTTTTGGAGGAGAACAACACTTAGAATTTCTTTTACAGTTGTAAGTTATACCACGAAAGGCAATAAAAAAAAAGGAATTGTTTCTGAACACACTTAATTTTTTATACTGAGCCCAAGTACAACAAAAGTATTCAGACAACATAGTTTATAATTCACGCTTGAAGGGGGACACCTATAAAGCCTGTAGATGATGTACGAGAAACCCTGTCCCGTTAATATGTGTGGTTGATCCAAAAAGTGGTTGAGTCGATGTCCAGCAAAATAATGCTTTCCATAGTAGTTTTTAAAACTTACCTATGCCGGAAAACAATATAAAATAAGTGAGAACATTGCAGTCGGATGTAACCGACTGAGAAATACTCAGATATCAATGTAATGGCAGTTGAAAATTTTGGAATAAAGTGGTAATTTGAGACTTTTAAGGTCGGAGTACCGTGAGTCGTCGGGGTATGCTTTGTTTGAATTTTATATTTACATCTTTAAGGGAGGTTATCAGCAAACTACGCCCCAAGTTTGGTGACTTTATCTTTAAAATAGTACGAAGTGCACGAAGCCAAAATGTCCTTATACCTTCGCCATAAGATAATTAAAATATATATACAAAGAGTCAATAATGTTAAGCAATGTAAACACGTATAAACTTAATTTAATTTTGACGAGTACACTTAAGTTCAATGCTTAAATTTGTGAGATTAATATAAGTGATTTCTTTGCATTTGTATTGATTGCATGTGATGATTTGACTCAATATTTATTACTTACATTAAGGTAATTGCTGTCATTATGTGAACCATCATATGCATATCCAGTTATATCGCCGTCATCGATTTCTTCTCCTGCATAGTAGTCAATCATAGTTGAATTCGCAGCTGGGTTCAACATTTGTCTTCGATTTGGAGTCTGCTTGTTTTTTAAATGCTTATTCAGCTGTTGTTGAATATCGTCTAGTGTTGTTGTTCTATTAAATTGTAATTGTATGTTAGTGTCAATAATTGTAGATCCACTGCCAGCTAAAACAATCCACATACATTAACAAGTCGTGTGTGTAGTTTTATACGGTTAAGATATTTCTGGTAAGGGCAAAGTTGGGGAATTAAACTACATGCATATAGATATATATGTATATGCCACTACTCACTCCCAATGGGTGCTTGGATTTCAAGATCGTTCATCATCTTTCGACAGATCGTTGATATAAAAGATATATAATATAGTCGAACGATCCGTCCAGCTCCGACATATTTACTGCGTTGAAAAATAAAAGTCTTATTTTCAAAACTGAGGGACTATGGAAATGGAAATAGACACATGGACATGGCTATAGAGACTCGGCTAGTAATGGTTTAAACACATATATACTTTAAAGGGTTCTAAGCGCTTTTTGGATTGCTTTAACGAAAAATTATAATTTCCTCTGAAAGTGTGCAACAATCATGGGATCGAATATTACATTTTTAAATAAGTGATATCGAAGGTACATTAAATAGTACACACAGAATAAAGTTTCTGAAATTCAGAATTAAAATCGTACTGTTTTTTTAAATTTAAATTATAGATAACCCAAAGTAACCATTGAACAACAACTCGTGGGAAAATTCAGCAGCTTCATTTGCAAAGAGTTACACATGCCCTTCGTGACCATCCACACAACTGTTGTTTAGTAGAAAATCTCTCGTTTGAGCTACAGCCTTTCTGAAACATGAAAAAGCTTGAAGCAAAACTATAATTTCAATGCTGAAAAAGACATAAACCAGTAATCCTTTTAAAAACAGGGATTTAGGTGCATTATGTACTTTCGTTTTTGTTGACCGCTGAAAAAATATATTTTATAAATATATCTTGCTCTTGTGTAGTATTGGTATCTGGTCTGAAGAACTTATGAGATTGTTTGTATGGCCGGAGCTGAGTTCACTAGGCGGATGACAGTTTGCGGATCAGCAGGTCAGCTGGGAATAACACGAGACTCCTTTTAAAGAAGCAGTCCCGGACAAACAGCGAGTATCCACACTTATCTCAATCCGCGTCTAACTAAGGTATCGCGAACGGTCAGGTAAATGGCGAGCGCCTGTTCTAATTAGCCTTATCTCCACAGGATTGAATTAAGTAAAATAATACGGATATCAAACTGCCGCAGGATCTCCCTGCAGCAAATGTAACAAGGCAATTGAGGATTGATTCCTGGACTGGAGAGATATCCTCACTTGTGGCAGACCACCCCGCACAACGTAGTACTCCGGCCAAGCATGGTCGGACCACACCGGGTGTATTTAATAGGTCGAATGGGTACGGCCGACATCGGACATTTCATGGGTAACCAAGCAAACGGATGTAAAAAATTCGCATGACCGTTTTCATGATGAAATGAATGATTTTTGGACAGTGATCAAACTTATAATTTATAGTAACGTCCTTTGAAAATTGGTAAGAAAAAAATCATGCTCACAAAACTTGCAAACACTTATATTTTTTGTAAGTGACTGTAGTCACTAAATTGGAAAAACTCATTAATTATATGGCAGATATCTGTCGCTACATATGCACACAACGGCGAGCCTCTACGCTTATGTGTTCCGTATGGCTGCTTACATATGAACCGGATCCGACTGGCATCGCGCATGAGCAGCAGCAATATTGCTCGGCACATTACGCCAGTTCTGTCGATTTACCGGAAATTTAAATATAATAATAATAAAATATAAATAATATATATATACATATTTTCGAATTCTAAAACGTTAATGGTATAATAAAATTATGGAAAAGTAATATGCAGAACGTAAGGTATTCATTTTTGTTCTAATTTGTAATACTTTTGCTGGGTAGAGACTTGTGTTTCGGGTATCTACTAGTCGAGCTCTCTTTACCGAAGCGACCTGACTGGTTTGTTATTGTTGCTAAGATAATTTAGGACTTACCTCCTTAGCCAAGCATTGTACTTAGCAGATCCATCATCGTATAGTAATGTTTTTATTGTTTCGATTGGAGAGCGAATCATTTTAACATTTTCGTTATATGCATTTGATATATTTTGCAATTTGCCAATGCGATTTTTTATTTTAAATTCATTACTTCCAAAACTCCAATTCAACATCTGATTGGACAGGTAATTAGATGCCATATATTGTTGCATCATTTTTCTGAAACCAAAGTCGAATTAAATTTAATTATAATTCATATGGCTGAAATTGAATATTTCAGTTTGTCATTTACCTGTGGTAGTTCATTGTGTGTAAGCCAGAGATAAAGTCTTTTGTATAGTTTTGTCCAAATGTCTCCTTGAAGCGGTCAGCAAAAATATGTAAAGGCATCATTTGAGTAGTTAAAATATCCTCTACATTAAAACTAATCTCGTCATTGGCAATAACACAATGCAGATTCAGAACGAGCAGCAAACATTTTACTAAAAATTTAACTTGCAGCCCTAGGGCACTAATGGAATTCATTTCAATGTAGAGTTTTTAGAAAGAGTTCTATCTGTGTACTGACGTTTGGTAAATGTGCGCTTTGCAATTATGGTAGTCTTGCCTTATATCATTGCGAAGGCCTTTCTTATTTTGTTATGAGGCATGTAACGCACTTATATTTTTAACTAGCATGATTTATCTCAGTTACAATCTACATCGCCACCACTACATCACAAAGCTTTTATTTCCATATAATATCATGACAACCAATTTTAAGCATCGCACTAATATGTCAAATTAAAATTAAGATGATTAAAATTAGATGATACTCGGATCTACGAGAGTATTTCATTTTCGGTGTGTACAAAAAAGCTTTCATGGTTTTTGATCACAGAGTGCCACTGGATCTGCTCTAGTTAATATTGCAATTTAATGTAAATAATATGTATATGTATATGTATATGTATATGTATATGTATATGTATATGTATATGTATATGTATATGTATATGTATATGTATGTGTATATGTATATGTATATGTATATGTATATGTATATGTATATGTATATGTATATGTATATGTATATGTATATGTATATGTATATGTATATGTATATGTATATGTATATGTATGTGTATATGTTTATGTATATCTATATGTATGTGTACATGTATATGTATATGTATATGTATATGTATATGTATATGTATATGTATATCTATATGTATGTGTACATGTATATGTATATCTATATGTATGTGTATATGTTTATGTATATCTATATGTATGTGTACATGTATATGTATATCTATATGTATGTGTATATGTTTATGTATATCTATATGTATGTGTATATGTTTATGTATACATATATGTATCGGATACATCGCGACGATGTTAATAAGCCTTACCTGATATTGCCGATCTCTGTGCAGGCGGAAATCTTTTCTCCGCAAACCGTAGGATTCAAATGGACCAACTAAATAATGCCGAATGAGGTCTAGCCGGGAACTAAATTGGTCGCAGTTGACTAGGACGAAACCTGTCGACAACCCAGAGAATAAAACGATGGTGGGTGTTTCGTCTCAAAATGTCGCTACGACTTCCACCATAGTAAAGCAGCATATGCTGCCTTCATGCTCCGCTTGGCTGGATGCGGAGTTGCTATTGCACTAGTTCATGAACCTTGGGTAGTCGGAGGCAAGATTTGCGGACTGGTCAACAAGGTCTTTAAGCTAATAAGGTAAAATAGGAACTTATATTATCGCGAAACAAATCTAAGTATTTTCCTGCTCAATAATTTTAGCAACGGCGACAACACCGCAGTAAGCCTGGAGCTAAAGCCAGCTCCAATAAGGCTACGCTCTCATACTATTCATACTGAATACTAACCCTCTGGTCTGTAAAATGTGACCCTCATTTCACATATCATTAGTGATCGGTTAAAAGGGTAGAGAATCTCAGACAAGCACTTCTTTTCTTATAACAGGTATATTGAGTTTGCGCTTTTTCTAAGCCCACCAACACCGGTCAACTTAATAAATCGAAAGAAGGCGAACTGGGATACTTAAAAAATAAAACTAGATCGAACCTGTCAGAACATTCCCCAATAGACCCAAACACTAAAATACCTGTCTGAACTTAGCTTTTCTGGAAATCGGCGTTCTGTCACCCTTGGTATGGAACAGAGCTGTCAATAGACTGCTTCGGGATATGGAGTCAGGCGGCCAAGCCCCATGTGACCTAATTAAGAGTAAAATAATAATACTGTTATCTTTTGGGAAATAATTTCGGGTTAAGCGTAAAGCCTGCCTCTATGGCTTTCTACACAGATGGCTCAAAGCTTCAATGCAGAGTAATAGCGGTAATACCCATAAAATAAGTACTAAATTGACTAAAGAGGTCCAAAATTAGTTCTTCTAACGAAATACATACATTAATAGCCAAGTGGCAATCAAATCAATCAGCGCAATGTCGTCAAACTTCACTTCCGCAACAAGCTGTCGCAAATCTGTATACGAGGTAGCACATCAGCACATCTGGGTGCCCGGGAATCATAATGTAGAAGGTAGCTGCAAATCTGATGAGCAAGCTAGAAAGGGCGCTCTATTACCCCTCCTCCCTGACAAGGAAGGTATATGTGTGCCACTGGCTACCTTATGCTCAAAAACAGAGAAAAGAATTAACTCAGGTCAAATGACAAATGGCTAAAAGCCAACTGTTGTCGAATGGCACGCCAAGCCTGGCCCAATTTAAATAGTAAACGCAGTAAGGAACTGCGTGGGCTAAGTCGGATAAACTGCTCTTTATGTAAAACCGGACACTGCAGAGACTACCGGTGGCTCCCTTTAATGATCGAAAAATTGACTGGTCACGCCCAAGTAAATTGCCAACGAATTGCGTTATGTTTGAATTGTCGGTCCAATAGCTTCCAAAGATTGTTATAGGTAGTTATAATACATAATTTTTCTTCTAATCCGTTTTTGTTTTTTGTTGTAGGTGGGAAAAGAATATTTCTGATTTTGGCAGAGTCCTTGATAGAGTTGTCAATGTGTCTAATGCTGATTGCCTGTGGTGTAAGCGTTACAGTTTGACTTCATAAAATAATTGAAGGGTGTTCAGCCAGGATCAGAACTTCTAATTGAGTTCCAAAATTGGTGTATGGCATTTCAGCCCCGCATATGGCAAACTATGGCCCAAAAGACTTGATAATGGAGTCTGACTCATTTTAGTCCTTAGGTTCAGAGCGCACTCAAATATTAAAGCGACGACGCTCATTTTATTTTTTTATTTGACAATGGATCTGCAGCAAAGAAATTCATTTAGCGCAGTCCAGATCAACGCCCTACTTGCCGTTCACCCCATGGTGCCATTTGTTGCTAATGTTGCTAAAAAACGTTGAGAAAAATATGCATTCTTTTTTAGATTAACTTTATTAAGTAACAAATACGTATGTACTTAAAACTAACAATGTATCTTATTAATTATAATGTTAACTTTCTATTTCACATTTTGTATGCTAATGTAAAGTATACAACATTTACATACATTTATGTACATAAAGTATGTGTACACATGATTTTCTTTCAAATGTAATTTTTTAGTAGTATTAATTAGTGCATTGACATTTTGCAGCATAGTTATAAAATAATAAAAACATTGCTTTTATCGCGAACAGATAGTTATACCGTTATATCATATATGCCAACAGAATAAACTACGTTTGAATGGTAAACCCAAAATATTGACACAAACTTAAATTCTAAAAACAAATCTTAAGTCACTGTGTTAATGATTATTTTCTCAATGTCTACCTTAATTTTCTTCTCAATTTTGAGGTAAGCAAAACATAAGTTTCTCAAAGTTCACTCTACTGAACAGACAGAAACTGAAATTGACAGATATACATAAAAAAATAGGAAATTAGATAATTAGCTAAGATAACCGCCGCATACACTGGTTACTAAGAAAACGGGTTCCAATGGGATTACATATGTATTTGCTAACTGTCTATCTTTTGAACCAGATGTCTAATATGAATATGTACGCACAATGTCTTATAACTAAACTTCAAATAACAAAATAATAATTTTGCAATTGACCAACACCGTCGTCTTACTTAAAGTGTCATATTTGTTCTTGTGTTATCTATCATCCAAGGAAATTTCGGTGTATGTATAAGCTCACACTTATACTGTAGCAAACTTTATCAATTATTCTTCGATGTCCTTTTCAAGCTTCTGTGCAGCCTTACTTGTATACAAATGTGATTAAAAAATACAAATCAATATACATAAATTCGGATACACCTGCGTTTCAGACCTCATGTACGCCTTCAGAATCTTTTTAGATCAAATAAATACTTGATTAAGTAACATCGCTTTCAGAATATTTTTACTAGATTAAAAAAACTGGCGTCCCAAATTAAAAATTGAAGGGACAGATCACTCAGTCAGGACAAACTGATTTATAGGAACACAAAAATAAAAATAAAAACAAGCACGCTATTATCTTATTATTAAATTACAAAACACTGGCTTCGAGAGATTTTTGTGTTTTCTATAAGTAAAACGAATAAGTTTGGAAATGTATAACTTTAACACCACTTTTAAATTTAATTTTTTGGATTGGATGGAAAAAAACCAAAAAGTCTGTTTTGTTTACACTGTTTGATCAGGTCTTTAAAAACCTTAAATAATAAATGGAATTCTTTAAATATTAGCTTAAGGTTATTCACAAGAAAATTTGATATTCTCCTATGTGATATATAGGACTCTTACAGTTATTATGCCACTTTCACTTGTTTTTAATGCAGTCAAACTCAGATACAAATTAGGATATTAAACATTTTTCTAAATTCCAGACTATTATTATAAGTACATATTGACATGATATTAAAATAATTAAACAAAAGTATTCACGACACTACACAATCAACAATGTGTATGTTTTTGAAACTTTATGTCCGGTTTTTTGAATTTGTAAATGCAAGTAATCAAAAGAGTGTGGTGTTCGAAGATATAAGACGGTAGTGAAAGTCATTGGCAGTAATGGAATCTTGTAGTCTTCTTTTTAATTCTATAAAAACAACTAAGTAAGGTGTTTTTGAAATCGCGCAGCTACGGACGGACATGCTTCGATCGACTCACTTTTAATGTATCTCGCCCGTAATCCCTAGAATTAACCAAGGATATAATGCGATGCTCCTCAAGCACCCGTTAGCTTTTGTCAATTGTTATGGAAAAATTTAAAAAGCTTATTATTTTATTACGCTTTTGCATTTTCTCAAATTTAAAAGAGAATTAAGCTCATACTAAGGCTAAGAAATCATGATAATCGAAAAGCCCAGCTATTTCCCACAATTTTGAGAGTTGATTAAGATCTTGTGGTGAAGTTTTCATTTCTAATTTTTAGTTGAACTCTAAAATATTTCTGAAAAGTGTAAAAAAAACACATGTATGTTAACTGTGAAAGTTTTTCCTGGAAAGCAGAATAGCTTTCTTTTTCTATATTCAAACTTATGTCAATTTTGCGATTTATTATTTAAGTTTCAAATTTAAGAATTTCAAAATTGCCGAAAGTTATGAAAACGATAACGATGGTTACATTCTAAACATACTGTTCCTTTTGAAATTAATTAATTATTTTTAATGATAATTTTACCGCTGACGAAGTTGCATTTCAGTTGAAGTTTGAAAATTAAAGGACGCAGATAACATTATTAATAGTCTGTTGTAAAGGCGATTCAGCAAATACAATAAAATATTTTTTTGTCGACCGAAGGTGGGAATATCTGTGTATTTCACAGCTTTTGAGCAGGGGTCAGATTAGAGTCAATCTTCCCTAATTTGCTTATTACCCATATACTTGGGCTCCAGTAAATACACATTTTCCATTTATTTCGATTCTGTTGCTCCATTATCACGAAACTTTATCCACATTTTTTACACGCGGATTAGAGGAGCGCACTGGTTCTTATTTGTTTATTTAAATTGAATGACAGACCATAAATGTTGTTAAAAATTACACAAACAAATTTTTTCTTCTTATAAATTGGCCAAACTATTAGAAATTATATTCAATTCAAGAAATTAACTTTCATGAATAACGATCAGTTTAATATAATATATTCTCTCTTTGAATGAAAACGCTATTGCGCAGGTCTGCAGCGTCCTGCTGAAGTTCCTGAAAACTCCAAATCTGTCTGCTCGATTATAGGAATCCGATCATCATACAAAGTTGGCGCTTGCAAAATTATGCCAGCAGTACCCGCCAAAACAGCTAATGTAAATATCCATAGAAAGAGTCTATCCAATACCATTGCGACATATTTCCAATCTTCTTTTACCTTAAAAAAAAAAAAAAACGATTGAAAATAAAATTATGTAGTATTATAAATTTATTACTTACTTTTGTAGAATCCTCCTGCATTTTCGTATGCTCTGCTATAAATCGTACACAAAAACAGCTACGATGAACGCGTGGTGGGCATTTTGAGTGAGAAAAAGCTGGGTTACACAATATTGGACTTTTTATTCCAGAATTTCCCATATCTAAATCAGGAACAGCTGTCAAATCATCTGAGCTAGAATGAGTAAGTTGTGGCAGCGGTCCATGTACTTGACAACTTCCTCCAAAAGGTCCCGTACTTGTTAAGCTACAAGGAATATTATATTTATATTATTAAGCAAAACATAATCAAACTAGTGCTTGCAAACAAGATACTTCAAATAAGATATTTGTAGTTTTGTTTTAATAGGAGTAAAAAATTATTTATCGATTTCTACGAAACTTTTCTAATAAGTATAAAGGATTTTTGTGCTTTTTAACTTGCATTGCACATATTTTTTTTTTTAATATTTCGAGGGCGTTTAAGAAACCCTGAGCTTTTAGTTTTCGTTGTCTTTTTATACCTTTGATACCGAACGAATTATAGTATATTGGTGTTGTGCAATGTTAATTATGCTGGATGTATATCTGTCCGTCTGTATGATCGCAACTTTTTTCAACACCCTTAGATGTAGAGACTTGATACTTGAAACGTATACTGGTGTGTGCCCGCGTCAGACAAAGTGTAAAAATTGGAGTACAACGTCCACTAGAGGGTTAGGAAATCGATAAAATCTATATTCGCAAATCGATAAAGCCACATATCTCCCACAATTTTAAGGCTACAGTCACAAAATTTGGTTGGTATGTTGTTGGAGATGTCCTTTAAAAATCGTCATGCCCACCTTGGCCGCCTCACGCATGTGAAAATTTAAAATGGCTACATATGCTGAAGTTTTGATAAGTATATAACTGCCAGCCGTCTTTAAGAACCAATAGATAATAGCTACGCCCACACCTACGCCCATAATCGCAAAAGCTGATATTTAGGAAAGTGTAAGTCGATTAACCTTCTTATCTCTCACAATTTTAAAGAAACTAATTTGTAAGGCAACTTGCTGGTAACCTCCTCCGAGGATAGGCATATAAATTCAGACCACGCCTACACCCGTCACCGCCAGCAATTTCGACTCTAGATATCTGATTCCACAATTTCCATGCTAGAGTCACCAAATTTTAAAAGTATGTTACTGGTAACTAGCCTAAGGGATCAATAAAACATTGGATGACCACACCCAATCCGTCTCCCTAAACCGATACACCTGTTAGTATAAATCGAAAAGACTATATATCGCACATAGTTTAAAAGCTGCAGTCACCAAACCGATACACCTGTTAGTATAAAACGAAAAGACTATATATCGCACATAGTATAAAAGCTGCAGTCACCAAATCTGAAAGGTATATTGCTAGTAACACCCTTTTAAAATTTGGAAAACAAATTTTTGACCACGTCCACCCACGCCCACAAAAACGGTTAAAGCTTATATCTTCCGCAATTAAAGAACAAAATTTACCAATCTTGGAAAGTAGATTACCAAAATCGTACTTAACGTTTTTTTTTTGCCATACCCACTCGCACCTCCAAAATTCCCAGAAGTCTATTTCTCATGCAATTTAATAGCTTCAGTTAACAAACTTGGAAGGAAGATTACTGGGAACTTTCTCTAATAATTTGTTTGGCCACCGCAAAAACAATATTATTTTGAAGAAAAAAAAAATCGAAATATAAGACACCAACAATGCAACTTTATAAGCCAAACAGTATGCTTGATTTGCCATTTGTTGTTATTATGCACTTTGGTAAAGTGCGGTTTGTTTTAACAATAATGCAATTTACATAACTGCGAAAATCTCGAATTAAAACAGAATTAGGACGATGAAAATAAACAATTACAAGACGCAAGAACAAAAAACGTCCATTCCGAATACGAACTGGGTAGACACATAAACTTAGTTCTTATACTAAATTTTAATAAATACGAAAACAATATCAGGAAATTGTATTGTAATTTACCTTTGTGTTGTCAATTCTTCCTTTGAGGCTGTGTTACTATACCCCGCGGAAACTAGGCGATCAATATTAGTCGAAGAGTAATATGGATAGAAACAGGCGTGAGCGTCCTTCAAAAGCAATTTGCTAAAAAATACAAAACAACACAAGATCTAATTAATTAATAGTTTTATATATATTAGAAAATGCATAGAATTATGGGCCGAGTGCTGACTAACTGGAATCGAATGAAGATCCGGCCAGACGGATGCTGACACTCAGATCCAACGATTGCAGTTGGACTTCGAGTCCGCCCTTGTTTAGGTCAAGGCAGTCGTTGCCGTGGCAAACTGTCAAAAGGCAAAAAAATGTGCGACTCGAGGGCCACCGTTAAGACCATAAAGGTGCATGAGGCGAACATACTCGAGAAGCGCTGGCCAACTTGTGCAGGGAACCACAGACATATGGATCAACCTGTCCCACAACCAAGAGACATGGTTGATCAGCGGCCAAGTTGGTTTATTAGATTGTGATTCATAAATATGAACCATCCACTCATGCCTGTTTTGCTCGCTTAACTGATGTGCACAGAGACGTGACAATATTTGTAACCAATTACAATCGAAAAGTAATTGTAGTTATCGTCTTGGCCGTCGTTTGTGTATCGTAACTGCTGGAGAAGAAGCATTTTATTTCGTCCATTGTAGACAAATTAAGGTCAGGATGCGAAATCAAATTACTGAAGTAATATTCTTAGCCTGTGATGCGCACAGCTTCGTTCTCCATGGTAAGAAAATAATTGCGATTTAAGTAGATTTTCTCCAGCAATAATGAACAACGTTGACTACCTGCGACACGGAAGGAAAAAAAAAGTGTTACTCCCTTACACTCAGCGCTGCACACCTTCTCCATGAAGAATCTCCACAGAGTGGGTTGTCTGAGTTTGCAGGTAGGCTTTCAGCTATTGGTCTTTATTTCGTTACTCAGGATGATATCGATGTTAAGCTTGACGCAGTTCCCTATTTCCATAAATTTTGCTTAAGGGACACGAATGCTACCACATCCGCCAGTTGAGAATTGTTGCAAGCTCTCACTTCCCTCACAAAAAAAAATTTGCTCTTGTTACATTATATTGTCTTGAATGATTTTTCCTCCAGTCTAGTTGCAAATTCAATAAGATTTGTCATATTGCTTACGTACAAGGCGTAGATACAGCGACCATGACGCGGTGCTGAGACTTTTTATCTCCTTGGTTTTGAACAACTGATTTGGAATTAACTAGGCCAAAAGGTTTACAAATATAACAATTACTTTGAGTTGATACCTCTTGTATTGCAAATTTTTGATCAGCTGTATTAAATAATAATTTTTGCAGTAAGAATTCATATTCATGATGAAAATATTCTTTATTCCTTTTTAATCGAGTCATCGATATAACTTAAATGCCTCGTTGCGTGGCATGATATAATAAAATACTATTCGTATATTGGAGGCAAGCCAACGCAAGTGTTTTCTCTTGAATCGGACCAGCATTCGATTGAATTTTGGTAAATTATTCTTAATAAAAGCAATCAAGTTATTGGCCTTTGGCGACATCTTATTTTATTAATCAGAAATATTAGTTTTAATTTTGGTAACCTCAACTAAAATATTACTGAGCGCGCTTGTAGATTGCTGCTGCATGTTGATTGGGCAGCTTTTTCACAAATTGCACATTGTCAATAGTTTTCTAGATATAACTACTGTAGTGGCTGACACCGGGTAATTTGTGGATAACTTATGTGCACAAAGTTCAAACGTATTTTACAAATAGATAGACTGTATCTTAAGTTTAATATTTTAGAACAGGTATATAAAAACATCAACGGATTTTAATATTTTTAAGTTAGCTTACCTTGTTTCAAAGTTATATGTTGGCCGTTTTATAAAGAGGAATTTCGGCAAAAAGTTGATAAACAGACGCTTTACCCACGGTGCCATTCGGTGTGTTTGTGGAGATCGAAAATGGACGTTCAACACGACAACTGTTACGCAAATGCTAAATGAACAAAAAAAATTTAGTGGTGCGAGGTGATATTTTAAGATGTAAGACTTACCTTATAGAAACCAATATCATGGCAAATATCAGGTATTTACCCAACAAAGGTACGACTAACGATGTTGGCGGAATAATTTCGACGACCAGAAGAAAGAACACATGAAGACTAATAAGAATTGATATTGATAGAGTAACCTGCAATTAAATTCACGTTTTTAATTTTAAGTGACTGAATAACAGTAAAAATAGATTTGGAAAATTTATTGACACGTTAAGGACACTTATCTATTTGTTTGTGTGTTTGTGTGTTTGTATTATAAAGTGTTCAAATTAGTCAACAATAAATTAGAATTATACTTCAACTAGTTTTTGACTTCTTCGTCCAAATGCCCTGCCGTTTCCGTCTTGCTCTTTTTACTAATATTAAATAATAGTTTTCTCTCTCTGCTGAACATTTTTCAGATGCTGAAAATCTTTTCATTTTAATTTTATTTCAAATTTATACTGCACAGAATCTTGTGAATTAATTTGTACCATTGAATCATTTGCAATTTTACATTGAATAAAATTTCTGACGCATTTCTTGACTTAATATAGAAAGGCAAACCTCTTTATTGATCGGTAACATATGGATACCAGAGTTGGACACCACAACTATAGTAAGAATGAGAAGATTAAGTCATTTAGCATCAACTAAATAACCTAGAAGTAAACGAATTGTGAATGAAGTACGTGGGCCCTTTCACCCTCTCTGATGCATTGCTTAACATGAATATATAACATGTAGCGAGCAAAGAAGCGAGTGCAGCGTACGAGTTGGCTATGGCCACTCATTGTGCGAGAAGTATGCAAGCTTCAATTAAACAGGGAGTGGAATTCAATCACCATTTGTAATACCTCACCTTAGATTTGACCATGGCAATAGAAAACAAGCTCGGAACAACTAAAGAAGCTCATCCAAGACTTGGTACTCATACAATTAGACTGTCCATGCAGAAGCTACTCGACCAAGGAACACAGTTATCGCTTCATCATTTCCTTCATCGTTGTCCGGTTTACAGTAGAGGAAGGCAACAAATGCTAAGGTCTCCTTAAAAACAAGGCAACTGACGGAGTTCTACATAAATAGAACACTGTGCCTGCCAGTTAGAATTCAAAGGGATTGTATTATACAGCGAAATAGGTAAAAATCGCACATGCAGTAACACAAAGAGCCATTTTTTTCCAAAGTAGGTAGGAGAAGGAAGGTCCTAGGACTCTCATATTCGAGCTCTGGATTCGATACGGGTTATCTGAGAACGTTTTGACTTCGGGTGGATCGACTTGTTAATACACTGGGGTCGCGATACTTCAAAGTAAGTCGTTTCAAGACGCTGACATTCCACCACAATGAAAGTCGTCTTAAAAGGAGAAAAGGAGGGCGGAGCAGGTGTGGGGTGTTCTGCCCAATGTTCGACTGTCAAAAGCCGGGAAACGGCGTGAGGCAGCCAACACTGAATGCTGTTAAGTGCGGGGCTGCTGGGTGACATCAGGGTTGTGTGAAAGCTGTCGCATGCCAGGCTGAACGCTCAGTGAACCTATAAAAGCCAATGCTAAAGCTCGAGGAGCCTGCGCAAATTCTGCAAATACTCCAAAGACCAGATAAATCATTTGTGCATTTGTGCGGATGCGGTGCAGACGCGCAAGCTGTCAGTGAGGAAGTACAATCACGAACAAAAGGGTGAGTCTATTTTGGGTTTTATTCTTTCTTATTGATTTGGTAACGAACTGACTTATGGGTATTATGAAAAACATCAATTAGGTGCTTGCTTCATCGTGTTTTGGAAAGTTTTCGAGGTTTTCTCTAAAAATATACTAGCAATTTTCAGAAACCATCGTAATTAAGTTATCAAACATATGAGCACCCTTTCTAAAAGCAGTCTACCACACACGAAACATAAAAGCGAAGAAAACTTATCGCTTATAATTTTTCATAGACAAAGTGGTGGGGAAGCTTTTGAGAACTTTAACCAAACAGGTCACTAACAATAATTTAAGCTAGGCTTTAAACATGTTTCAGACGAATAATTCAATAGGAATAGATGGTATCTGTCTTGCCAAACTTATTCACTCCGGCATAAAAGCCATAAACGGTATCCGACGTACTTACTACGGTTTCTTAACCCTAGGTCGTATATCTGACTGCAAAAGAAATTCGTGAGAGGCCTTGTTTGTTTTTTCGTGTCTATGAGCTCGCCGGTCTCTATAATGAGTATAGACTTCACAGTTTGTACCACTTGCAGATAAACTTAACTTTATGTGATCGATAGCTCCTGCCGGTTCGCTATTATTGACCAAATCGATTACTGAAACCACTAAAATAAATATAGCTTTTAGATGAGTGAAAACGTCAGGGTATCTCAAAGTCGAGCTATGTCGACTAAAGTCTTCTAACTCATTTTAACGAAGGTCCATAATTTATCTATGTTAATTCAATTAAAACATAACAAAAAGAGATACACTATTGAAATATCTATAACTCCCACGTTTCTCCAGGTAGACAGAATGAGTGAATGTGAGTTGAATAACTTATGTGTATTTCCATATACTAGAAGTCAAAGAATTGGATTTGGACTGCAAAGTGCTAATGTAATTGGGATGTACGTACCTTTTCCCCACTGTCCGAAGGCAAGTAGAAAGTAAGAACTGTTAAAAAAGAGATGCCCATGCACGGTATAATTATGTTAACTGTGTAAAAAAGTGTTTTTCTTCGCATGGTTATATTGAATGTTATATCCAGGTAAGGCTCATCACAACATGTATAAAATTTTTCATTCCTGCAAAACAAAAAAATATTTTATTATTAAAATATGTATATATCATTTAACTTATTTTGACCGTATGTTTTGTCATTGCGTTTAAGAAACTAATCCAGTATCTAACAGATAGAATAACAACAATAAACATACCTCTAATTGAGATCGTGGCTGCTAGAATTATTAGAACATGTACCAATTTGAAAACGTGTTGGAAGATAATCGCAAGAAAATCAAACATTCACCCATTAAATTTTTCCTTCAAATTTTGACAAAGTGGATCTTTCTGAACGAAATTCCCAACATGGATGCATTAAAATAGTATAAATATTGGAATGTATTTTAGAATCTATCCAATTTTTTTCCGTCTATTGTGTAGGTGTTCTATAACAAATAAAACACGTGCCGGTGTTAAAGTGTGCTTGAAGACATTCACAATAACTCTTTCACAAATGAAATGTAGTGGAAATGTAAACATTAAATTAATCAACTGTCGAAATATTACAACTGATTTTTGTACTTTGATACGAAAGGTATTATGAAATGGCTTTATCTTCCGCCGTTTTTTGAGTTAAAATCGTAAAAATTTGTAAGTGTATTACTGATAGCCATGCCCACACCAGCGGCCATAATCACCACAGCCGATATCTCGACAATTGTAAATCGATAGAGCGGCATATCTCCCACAATTTTAAAAATAGAGTGATCAAACTTGGAAAGTAACTTGTTGGTAACATCCTTTAAAGCTTAGTATTTTACACCATGCTCACACACGCCACCCCAGGAACTTGGGCCCTAGAAATAGAGGCAGCAAATTTTAAAAGTATGCTACTGGTAACTCACCTTAGGGATCGATAAAAAATTGCATGGCCACGCCCACTCCGCCTCCCTAAACTGATACACCTGTAAGTGTAAATCGACAGGACCACATATTGCACACAATTTGAAAACTAGAGTCTGCTAATCTGATAGCTAGTAACATCATTCAAAAATTCGTAAAAATATTGGACCAAACGATAAAACCCAATATTCACGCAATTTGATAGCTATAGTTACCAAACTTTGAATGTAGATTGCTAAAAATGTTCCTCAACATTTTTTATGGCCACGCCCAATCCCATCTCTAAAATTCGAGAAAAAAACCTATATCCCGCAATTTAGTAGCTATAGTTACTAAACTTGGAAGAAGATTGCTAAAAACTTTCTCAAAGAATTTTTTTCAGCCACATCCGATACCACCACCAAAATCCATAAAAAAAAGTCATCCTTATTATTATTATTGGAGGGAACTGCACCGCGACCTATTTGATTTATTGTGCCCCCTATAGCCCTATAGCCTGAGCCTATAGCTCACCCTTCAGCCCCAGCTTCGGTACGAAGATGAGGATCTTTTTTGGGTTGAGTTCTTCTATGTTTCTGCAATTCAAAACATGCACCCTTAGGATGCTTCGTCTTCTTCTAGTTAAGGCGACTCATTCTACTAGAATGTTCACCAAGGATTCCTCCTCTCTTTCACAAAATCTGCACAGATCGCTGCTATATATACCTAGTTTAGTTAGGTGACTTCTTAGTCTACAGTGTCCTGTCAATAGACGGGTAGTATCCTAAGGCTGTTCTTTTCCATGGTTATAAATTGTTTGAATCGTCCAAGAATATAACCACCTAGGAGACATTTGGCTTGTCGGAGTCATACTGCCTTTGACCAGCTCTGTTGCCGTCTCTGTCTCTCCTCGTTTCTAAATTCCAGTTGTAAATGGTGTGTCTCTCAAAACGGATCTGATCCTGTTACCCCTTATCACCCCTAATTTAAGAGCTACTGTTACCAAATTTGGTAACAATTTTCAAAAATTTTTTTCGGCCACACCTACTACCGCCTCCAAAATTCCCAAAAGCCTATATTTACCGCAATTCAAGAGGCACAGCTGGATGATATTTCTTGGCTGCACCCAACCTTTCCTTTGCTACTTATTATCCGCTGGTATTACTTATGGTATCAAAGTATTTCCGACTGCAACGTCGAGAAATAGCGGAAATTCAAGATTTCTTTATAATGACAGACTGGTAAACGTGGTCAGGAAATCTATAAACTGATCTTTGTTGCGTCCAATCTATTCGCTTGGTCAGTAAGTCAGTTTTATACACTTGTAGACGGTGTTATAAGTTTGTTATGGGTTGTGTAACACATTCATATTCGGATTCGATTCGTGTGTCTATTTTTGCCTAAGTGCGAGAAGCATAATTGAAGCACACCAACTCATTTTAAGTTTCAAATCTATAGCTTAAAAAATTTGGTTTCATAATGGATGGATCTGCTGGAATGCATCGTAAAGGAAAAGAATGTTTTCGGAGGGACTTCTCTAAGATCAATGTGCTCAACCCGAATGAGATATATACGGATAAGCAGACAGGTGATAACAAGAGACGCATAGATACACAGCTTGATTCTAATGCTTATTAAGTATAGTCGATCCGTATACATGTTTAACTATACTTTTGTGAAAATAACTTACCGAACAGCCGGAACCTCAAGAATATCCCATTCGACAGACATGTAGAACTCAGATAAATCAACGCCAACGTCAACAATATTGCTTCCTTGTTGCTCGTCCATGTGCCTCAAGTCGACCTAATAAAGGTAAACAAATTTTTGGTATACGTGTATATAACACATTATAATATAGTTATTAGTATTTATGAAGGTATATGAATTTTTGATGTATATACATATAGACATAATAATATTAAATAATAAGCTGACCGATAACAAATACAAAGGTTTGTGTGGGTTTGAAAAAATTGATAACATTAATTTTCTAAATGTTGTATGTCGTCGTGAACCAATATGTTTCATGCTCCTAGTATAAACTTAAGTTAATCTTTACATCCATTTTTTTGTCAATTAAAATGATTTAACTACTCATTAAATTGCTATTTTTTTATTTCTGTGGCAATGTCAATAAAAATGCATTCATTAATTCTTTTCCATGCCAATTATTACAGATTGTAAGAAATAATATATATTTGTTATATATAAATTAAATTACTAATTATATGTTATAAAATATATGTACGTAATAAATAACTGCATGCTAACGATATAATTCAAAATTATGAAATCGAATATTTAATTCCGTTGTTCCTTTATGTACTGTCTAGTTCTTGTGTACATATTTTTAATAATAAACCTTTATTTAAAAACATTTTTCTTTAAAAATGTTCAGGTATTAGGTAATTATTAAAGGTATTAGGTAATTATTTCTTATCGGTAATGTCTTTTTACAAAGCGCCATTAGCTTTTCAAATAAGAAGTCGCATGTCTGATCAATCAATATGCTTCAGCCGAGCATTCTGAAATTTTGTTTAATTTTGAAAGTCTCTCATTTACTTCGACTTATTAATATAAATTCTTTCCAGAACTTTAGCGTACTCAATCAATTGCGAACGACAATCTTGCAGAAAAAAAAAAAAAAAAAATGGAACTTTGAAAGGGAATTTTTCAAAATTTTAAAGCAAATATTATCTTTATAGAGTCGGATAAGCTTCTTCTCATTATTGTATTTTTAAATATTTTTAAGCAGCCCTTTCACGATGTTTTTTTTGTATTATTTTTGTATGCTTTCGAGTGCAACTTTTATCACGCATCGTATAGATACGAGATACGAGTTCGTTTTGTGCAACTACTAAATATTTGTAAATCATTCTAGTCGGTGCATGTACAATGGAACATTTGATAAAGTGTTGCAAAGTGTAGCAACAAATTATCAATTAATAATAACGGGAAAGAAACGAAAAATCGAAGATGGATTAAAAGTTATTCAAAAGTTATTTTGTAAGAGGTTTTAAATTAAAGAAAGTTCATAACATTACACACATTTTACAATCTTCAGTATATGAAAATCATATTATATAACTGTGTTATTATTCACAAGTGTAGGCATTTTGAACATATAATTGAGCTAAAATGGCTTTGTACATTTTATTCCACATATAACCTTGATACCAAACAAAAAATACCTAAGAATGATTGCTTATATATAAGGAATTTTTGATTCAGAAAACCAAGAGCTCTTCTGAAGCTGAAAACAAAATTCAATAAAAATGCGGTCTTGCAAACTTGCACAACTACACATTTACACAACAAAAAGAATAACCAAGGAGTTTACCTTAAAGCTGAATGCCATTAACGAAATAAAAAAAAGTGATATGCAAATAGTGTTTTTTCTTAAGTTTAAGTATTGTTCCAGATATGATAGAATGAGAGTTAAATGAACAAATTTGTCACATCTCAATTATATGTATATATATAATGTTGACTTTTCTGACCATTGTTGTTGGTCAGTGTTGATCAGATGTTTTTCTTTAATTTACAATTTTACTTTATTGTCCCAACCGCATTTAAAGCTATCAAACCGTTTTTCCGGATAGATTTTCTTTTTATTTTTTTAATTTAATTTATCCGGATAAGCTGACTTGCACGAAATTCTTAATTTTATTGTGTCTTCCTGTTTTTGTTCTTTATTATGTTGAAACAGTATTTTTAATTACTACAGTGTGCACTATTATCGAAAGTAGAATAGTATATTGAATGTCCGTTTCTCCGAGCTGCAGACTTATACCTTGCAAAAATATTCTTGATAAAGTTCACGTCCGACAAAGCATTTAAATTAGGATGCAATGCCCATTAGCAGTTGGCAAATCGATAACTCCTTAAAATACCGTCAAGTATTATTCAACATTTCTGTAATTTTAAATCTAGAGCCACTAAACTTGAAATTGCTCCTAAACGTATATTCAGGCCACAGTTAATAGTTTAATTAACTTGGGCAGATTCTTAAATACTTATGATGCTTAAGTCGAGACAATTCGACTGGATTAAAAAAAAAAAAATCAGTCTGAATTTAGATAATCCTCCTAAGAACTAGAAAGTTGTTATTGTTTTAAGATATAATTACCTATATGAAAAAAACTAACAATAAATATTTATGAAAAGTATTTATGCAAACCATTATTTTACGAAAAATCCCTTCTTATTTGAAAGTTATTAATAAAAAAATTTGCTTGCTTGACTGCTATGTTATTGCTTTGTAATAGCTCAGTAAGAACAGGCGAACTTTTTTCAAATAAAATGATTTTCATTTATATAAGCTATTAAAAATTCATATGTAAAATTTTAAAATATTTCATAATAATAAGAAAAAAAAAACAAAATGTATAAATGTGTGTACACAAATAAAAAAAAAAACACAAAAAAATTTGGCAAATTTAAAATTTAAATTTTAGAAAAATGTAGACTACAATTAAGAAAAAAATCCCGTGTTTTTGAGAAAGACTCAATTTTCCGTGTTATAAATATAAAACAAAACTAAGGCGATATTCTAAAATTCAGCGCAATTTAATCCTTAAAACCAGTTTGCATAGAAACAGACACACAAGTATGACGGGAATAGCGAAGGCGATTGATGATCACTCTTTATATTGTCGAAGTCGCCTCTTTCACTTCACGAGGGCATACAAATATTAAGTAATTCTTACTTGTTTAGCAGGCAATTTATGTATTAATAATTTAATCGTTTTTTATACCATATTGTTGTTAAGCCATCAAATGTTTTGATTCCGAAAAATGGTTATTTAAAACAATTCGTTTGGAATCTAAACATATTAAATGTTAAATTAGTTTGCCCATAACACCCTCCATAATATGGTGTTAAATTACATACAATGTTTTGTAAATAATAAAATAAAATGTAAAAAATACATTTTTATTAGCACTTAATAATACAAATTTTATTTTTCCTTGCTAAATGAGGTCGATAATATTACATGATATTAATGCGACATAATGAGGAAACAATTTGATATTTTTCTATTAACGATTTTACTAGATACATTTTCCAACTTAAGCAATTTCAGCTACTCCATCCAACAACAAAATATTACTATGTGAAAAAAGCTCACAGATATGAAAACTTAATATGATATCCTATAAGCAAAATTTTGTCACTGTGTAATATACTTAATAATCGTAAAGACACTGAATAGGAGTGAACTGTTAAAAATTCCAAAGAACGAATACATTGTAATATACTTCATTTTACGAAATTTCTCCGTTTAATGCAAAATCTTAAATTAATCTTTTGTGAAAAATTTACATCGTCAGGGTAAAGTAGTGAGAACGGCATGAAAAAGTTTTCAGTACTCTACTTTTCAAACTGGGAAATTTAGCACTAATGCTCTCAGGTAGAGGTATTCAAGATTTGGTGGGGAATACTAAACTTACAACGTAGATTACTAGTAACATTTTCCAAAATTGGTAAAAATAATGATAATTCCTACATAATTTTAGAGATTACCAAATTTGAAAGATAGAGTTCTAAAAATGTTGAGCACTGACCCAAAACTGTCTCTACCCTCCCGGCAAAAAACTCTTATTAACCTATTCTTAGCTGGTATCAGTTCCAAGCAACTTTTTTACAAGTTTATTTTGCTTCTGCACGCAAAAGACTGTGCCTTTATGGGTAGATGACTTGTAGCAATTGACCACGACAACGATCTGAACGATAAAATATTACGCATGTAACACTAAATAATTGATTGTGCGTATGAGATTATATACATATACATAATATAAAATAAATATATGATAAATATGTTTCAATGTCCAAAAATGGAGGCGTGAGTACAATGCAACTTCAGACTTTAAGTCTTTTGATTTTGACACTTCTATGTTCAAATTCTAATTAATAATCGTTAGGATAATCCATTCAATACAACAAAACACATAAAGACAATCTAAAAATTCTTTAAATATATACTGACATAAATAACATTCCTTAATCCGTATAAAAGCAGGCAATTAGACAAACTTTAAAACATTAACGGAGCATACATAAATGAAAACCATTCCAAAATTATACAAATCATGCATTTTATTTATCATTCTGATATAGTACATGCATTTAATTTAATATCCTAACACATAAAGAATATTTACAAACGTACGAGTTGATTATCGATACCAATATTGTGTATGGACATACACATTTAGGGGTACCACTTATATATGTAAGTAAGTTGATTTTTATGATTTATTACTGTGGACGACAATCCACGCCAGTAACAAAGGTTCATAAAGGATCCTCGCAATATATGCACGAATAAATGAAAATTGTCTAAAATAGTCCGATCAAATCGATTTACATAGTGATCGGATGGTATTTTTTACCGTAAAAATGTATATTCTCGGACTTTTGGAAATTTACAATATGTAGCATATAAGTATCATGTAATCGCTAGCTTAGCAGGATACGCAAAGCCCGCAATAAATAACATCCCCACTGCTTCCAAAATACGCAAGCATTTAATTGTCTTATATAATTACAAAACTATTATAAAAAGCTGATGATCCCGTAATTTAATTTAACTTATCAAGAAAATAGCATCCCGATATTGATTGTTATAAATGATAGATATGTAAGAATCCATACTTGTATCCACATATATTACATCATACAGATCAGATATTTCATATGCCAGAAATTAAGTAGTTGCCAACCTTCTTAATAAATGGGAGTTTACGTTTAATGGACATAATCAAAAGACTATTTTACATATATCCTCCGCAACTGAATATTGTGAGAATACCCATAGTTCTACAGCTTGAGTATCCAAATTTGTAAGGTAAGAAATATTCGCACCCTCACAAATTCTACTGGCCGTTATCTCCCACAATTTTGTAGGTAGGGTACCTTCGTTTAATGTGTAGATTACTGATAGCAAAATTTCATTTTAACAATGAAAACCCTACATTTAAACTTAACCCCTTTCTTAAAGCTATCGATCAGCGGCTTATTACGAAAAGAACAGGACAGGATTTTAGAAATGGTTTGTTTTCGATATATATATATATTTTTTTTTTGTGCAAATCGATTAAACTTCATAACATCATTAAACTTTAAAATAATGATCTTTTAACCTATCATTAATATCATGCGGCGCCTAATTTCGAAAAATGCAGATATTTAAATGCGAATTTGAAGTATATCAAAATTAAATACGTGAACAAATTACAGTTGGGCTTAAGCGACTGCGGAATACTCTAATACCAGTATTATTAATGCACTCCTTATATTTGGTGATTTGATCTGAAAAATTACGGCAGATGCATACTTTTTGACCGGCATAAACAGCCAAGACGAAATAGCCATGTTCGCCGTTTTGTCTGTGCGTCCGTTGAAAGCGCCAATTTCAGAGACTTATCGACACAAGTGCTCTTTATTTCATAGAAAACGTCCTTGTATTTAATCAAACTAGTTCAAATCGATGGATGCACCAAACTTGCAGAAAAGTTGCGAATTTCAAAATTTTTTGAGGTCGAAATTGCACAAGTATTGTTCAAATATTTCATAATGATCAAACATCAGAGACAGAAGTTATTAATGGAACGATTTCATCCGCTTAGGTACCCAGAGAATATTAACCATAGTTATAACCTTAAGAGCACCGATTGCAGGAGGTATGTTTTAAATATTTTATAACTTAAGTAATGAAGCTTGTCTAAAAGTATTTAACAGATAGAAGGAATCATGTCTAAGATATTCTTAAATTGATATGCATCAAAATAGAGCCATTATTGTCATTCCCTTCTATTCGCCTATATAAGCGCTACGATTCATAAGCGCTACAGATTCTATAGAAGCTAGAGACTTGATATTTGCAATATATTCTCGCAGGTGAAGTTTCCTTATTTCGTTTCTCTAATATGGATTAAAATTGATTACCGATACGAAAAAAAAAGTTCGAATTGTCAAAATATTGCCTACCAATTATGTATAAATGTACCTTGAAACAGCACAAAAGCAATAACTTTCTCGGTATATGTGAATAACCACGCATGTGTTTGTGTATAAGTTAATAAGTTGAGTCGCTCTTTTTTCAGCAGTCTGAATATTTACCAGTTTTGAAGGTTAGGACTATGGTTCAGGTAATTTCTTAGTCGGGGTTTTTCAACTAGCGCATTCTTACAATTTAGTCAACCAAGATTTTCGGACCAAGCTAACGAGTTATGTCTGTTTGTATGCTTGCAACAGATCATTGACATTGGAATAATAATCTGCAAGGGTATGTAATATTTGGCGGGCCTAAATACCAAAAAAAAATTGGTTTGGCTAAATCTGTAAAATATAAATCAAAATTGAAAATGAAAGTTCAGATTTTAAACACAATTTTTCTGTCAGTGGTAAAATCTTTTATATATTAGTTTACATATATATATATATATATATATATATATATGTATTTACATATATATATATATATAAATATATTATGATTCCATTGAAATTATATATATGTATATATACAATATATATTAATACTTACAATATTATTTTTTATATATTTTATATATATATAAAAATAATATTCCTTATGATGTAACATTAATGGACGTGTGCTTGTCAATGAACTCCTCTTTACCAATTTTGTTTAAGTGGATCCTTGGATGGTTTAAATCCATATCCTGTGGGTGGCGCTGTATTTGGCCAACTCGAACTCCAATAGTAGTTCAACAAAAATTTGAATCTCGACATAATCTATTGCTGAACCCCGCAATATTAGGGAAGCTAAACGTTGGCTTAATACATTTATATTTTCACTTAATTATGGTATCCATTTTTAATTTAGGTATTTATGTATATATTTATTTACCTAATAACATACATGTATATCTACTCATATAATAGAATCAATTATAAAGTTGCTTTAATATTCAAAAAGATATACTTGAATATGTATGAACTGCTTGAATTTGAGAATATGATAATACATGCCAATCCCAATGCGAAATACAAATTTCCATGCTATTCAAAAAGATTCGGAGACTTAACTAAATGCAAGCCAAATAATAAATTATTTAACATTGCAAAGAAACTCAAGTTTTTTTAATGCATTACACACAAAATTGCTAAGTCAAGCTTTAATTAACAGGTAATTTAAAAATTTATTATAATTTTGCAAATGTAAAATAAATAATATAATTTTTAAGGTTTAAAAACGAAAAAATATCATTCCCTCTTTTCTAATGATGCTTTTATAGTTAAGTTAATAATAAAGTTGAAATTTAATATAAATCAATTTTTGCTTGCATGCATGTGCATACATATGCTGATGCTAACATATTGAAGGATCATGCAACCATTTGAAGTCTTCAAATTTACACTTCTTATATACTTTAGGTTATATAGTTGAGTATATATAAGAGGTTAAAGCAATCTTTCGTAAAACAAGCGCTCCATTCCTTATTGCATTAAATTTTAAGTATGACTATTTATACTATAATATCACAGCAATATCATTTGAAAACTGGTGGAAATTTGTATTCTTGTATGGCGAAGTTTGACTACGCTGGAAAAAGTGTATCTAACAATTAAATTTGGCGATTCAAGGTCCAAAACTGTACGATGCAAAGATATATTTGTAAATAGGTTAGATAGCTCTAATCTCCTCGAGCTGTTAAAAATTTTTAAAAATTAAGTCTTAATTTATTGACAAACTTCCATTTGAAACCTCATATTCAATCATTGATATCAATTTTCTATTTTCTATTTAGAAAAAATCTAAATCAGCGCACAAGAATGTAGGCAGTCTGCTAACTGTAGTTTGTTCGATATGAAAATACGCTTTTGTATTTACAACATAGTAGGAATACTACGCCATAAGTCATATATTGAAAAGACTTTGTCACGCTAGCTACCTATTAATAACCATAATTCGGCACTTCACAAGGATAGTAAATGTCAGGTCAAATCCTCTCCCACCTCCACAAGTTGGGAAATTTTAAGCTTCCGCAGTCTTCAAGCTAGGTCCCAAGTTATAATTTTGATTTGCTTAAACATATTTTTTTCATGCCCAATACGAGCCACATCCCCACCCCGTAAGAGCCATTGTTTCTACATATTTTCAGCTGGCATCATAGCAATACGCAGTTGGTTACTTCTGACTGCAACATTATCACTTGCTTTTATCCATGACATTATCAAACGCATATGTATTTTGACATAAATACTAAAAATACTCTGGTTAAATAAGTTAAATACAAATTGAGCAAACAACATTTTATTTTGACTACATATCATTCAGTAAATAAAGAAGCAATTGTGTCCTAACGCGTCCTGCTCAGCAAGGCCCTTCGCTGTCATATTTTCTTTAGTATTTAAATTGTGTTGGAATAGACATTCCAATACTTCAGCCAAAATATTGACGTATTCTGAGAGAGATTTACTGTGAGAGATATACATACACTTTCGTTTTAAAAATGCGTACATATTTATTCCAATGCCTTATTCATTGGATAAAAGTTACTGAGTTACGATCACAAAAGGGATGTGACGAGTCATTATAGCACAGTCCCTTCGTCAAGATTTGTTTTCTTGTTTTAATAAGCTTTTTATAAGACTTGGTAAATATTCGTCTTTTTGCTTAGGAAAATTATGACGTTGAAGCTACCATAGGGATCGAGAACTACATAAATGTGAAATATTCAGCTCAAAGCCACTGGAAAACTGTTTTATCTGTTAATACAATTTGGGTAAGTCGTAGAATATCATAATAATATTTGGAACTCCGGACTGAATTTTAAGTGTCAGCTGATTAACTTCGGTGTACAGGTCATTTGTCCCTAAGTGCCTATGTTATTTGGGATCAAGTTATTTCCAAATATTGCGATCTAACTTTTCATTCCCTCATGTCAAAATAGCTTTGCCTCTGACTGTAAGCTTTTTAGGTAACGTGCAAGATATGTATTTAAATAAATATTCACTTAAAAACATTTCCTTTCGTTATAAAATGATTACGTGCTAATTTCAAATTGGTTTGGATGTTAAGTATAACTCAAGCGCATATGTATAGCTAGTTTCTAGAAATAAGTCTCCGAAAAAGAATACTGGTTATCTGATCGCATTTATTTTAAATTTTAATAAGTATGTAATGACATGCAATAATTAAGTATAAGATCGAAACATGCTTAGTAAGTAAGTATCATTGAATATTGAATTAGAACTAGTTATTAAAATAATTCCCGCACAATTATTCGATGCTCACACTTTGGCGCGCACACTAAACATCAATGCTACGTCGGATATGTAAGACTTAAAATTTTTACTTTTAATTTAAATGCATTGCCCAATTTATATAAAAACTGAAAATACTTATTTCATTTCATTCCAATCCAATAACTATTACATATGTAAGTATATGATTTGTAACTTATTTGTGATTACATATTGACGTATAAGTGAAGTAAAAAAAAATTTTTTCAAATGATTCTGATTTAATAAGATTTGAATAGCACCTTAAAACCATCATAGGTCCAACTTCCTAATTTTAAGATGCACGTCTGCACGTCATATGGAAAATATTCAACATCGATTGAACAAGACGATTTATAGACGGCAGGTGGTTGCCAAATCACCAATCCATTACTATAGACTATTGCTTTTGTCATAAGTGTCACTTCATAATGACCATCAGCACTGAAAGATATATATTTTTAACACAACTCCTGTTACTGATATATGGTGTTTCAAGTTATACTGGCTGTTAATGTGTAGATATATTTGTAAGTTTTGTGTAGTAATAGGTTATTTAAAACACTTCTTATAAATAGAGCTTTCGGATTAAATAACACAGTATTTTCACATTTCGCTTTGTATGATATATACTGTATCACTATACTACTATAGGGTTTGTGTTATTAAGTCTTAACAAATAGATCAGTCCTTTTTCAACAGTATTCTATGTGGCTGAAAATTATATAGTCTTATTTATTTTGATAGACTTCATACAATTGAATCAGGAACGCTTCAAAATATTCCAGTAAAAACCCTGAACAATTACAAGTGTTCTCTGCATATCTAATTAAGCATACATATGTATGTGTATACATTTTATGTTATCCATTTATAACGAAGTGCGTTCACTAACCAAGTTCAAATTAAAAATCAAATTAGTAATTAAAGGAGACTTATTTACATATATAAGTTTATATACCTGTATGTAATTTACTGCAATAGACGCATGAGAGAATCAAACTTCCGCATTTGCAATTTCTTTGTCGATATACATAAGTTACTTAATATGTAAATGCTTGTCACAACATAGGATTATAATAATACGAAATACGTATAATAAATAATTAATATTATTATTTTAGTTATGTAATATGAGAAAATGTAAATGTAATATTTTAACCAAATTTTGCACAATTAGATAACATTCTTATGACTTCATTAGACTTAAACCATGTCTTGATGAACTTTTCTGAATCTGTGCCACCAAAAATAGTATTAATGAAGTTATAGATCACGAGCAAATTTTTGTGCAATCCCCTTATACAAATATTTATTTTTGAAGGATTACAGAATTGAGATTAGTTTCGTGTATTTTTACATAATTTAATTAACTAAATTGATAAAATTCAAATATGCATATAAATTAAATATAAATCCAAATCTACATTAAAATAATCTTTAATTTAATTATTTTTAATTATAAGTATAAATGCGATTTAAAATACAGACATTAAAAGTATATACAAAGGTGTTATTTTTTATTTCTAACATAAAGAATTATGCACTGTGAATAAACGATTTTTTAAAATAATAACATTCAGATTCGCGTGATTTTCTTTTTTTCACCCTTGCAGAGGGTACTTAATTTTATTTTTAAAAGTGTACCTTAACCGAAAGCAAAAACACATATTTTTTTAATTGAGAGGTAAGTAAGTAAGTAACTTCAACCGAACCAAACCATGAGGGTTGCGACTTTTAATAACTTTACAGTGGCTCCGCAAAGTTCAAATGCTAGCTTAGACTTGTGCCCTACAACTCTGGCATGATCTTCTGAAATCTAAGGTCTTCCGAACTAAGGAGTAAAATTACCAGTGCCGAGAGTCAGTCTGGCTGACAACCAATCATAGCCTAATCACTTAAGGAGCATACCGGATACCTAATGACGTATGGTATTACATAGGCTTAGAAGAAGTGGCGCTCGGATCTCTGCAGGCCGACCTCATTTCTTTGCCACTCGAGGGATTCAGATGAAATGGAAACAATGAACAACGACAAAAAAAAAAAAAACAAAAAATAAAATTATATTGAAGATTGTAACTCCAATAAATTCGAAAGTGGGAAATCTAGCTGAATACTGAAGTCTAGTAGAAGCTCGGCACCAGTAGTTTTACCTGCTAAGTTTCACTCAGAAATTGGGGTGATTGTCAAGAACCCTGCCACTTCTGGGTTTAGGCTACATCAAATCAATAGAGACAAATAAGGATCAGTGTTTAATTATGTGGCTGCTCTCTCTTGAAACATAGGGACCAACGACCAAAAGGTCGAAGATTGCTCTAATTGAAGTTATTCACCAAGGCAGGCACCAAGGGCGAATAGATTTCAAGAAGTCAGTGTAAGTAAGGAAGATATCGTTAGTCATCCGCTGTTTCGCGTTGCTCTGATAGTATAATGGGTCACCCCTCTGCAAAGCAACACAAAGGCCTCTAAGTTTTATAAAGCGCCGGTAACAAGAATGGGCGAAGTCTGGAGCCAAGCGGTCGCCGTCGACTGGACTTAAGTTTCGAGTAGAAATCGAGTTCGCCTTTGAATTCGGGCTCTGTGAACGATCCGGACCAAGCCCTGAAGTTATTCCCAGGATTAGAGGGTGGCGACGATGGCAACCACGCATGGGCCATCTAGCCAGGCGGTGGTAATTATAAGCGGTAAACATCACCATCCTCACATCTCTTTTGTAAAAATCAATAAGCAGTTTTAAGCCGTTTTAGACCTATCATTAGATCAGGATCATCCCTTCTGCTTAAAAAGCTCTCATAAATGTATATATGTGCGAAATACCTTAGACCAGAAACTCATTTTGAAACCAAATTGAAATCTTTTTATAAGCAAAACATAATTCACTTATGTTCTCTTTACAAAGAAACTTAAAATCTTTCCTCTTGTCCTTCATATTCTGCTTCTAAACAGGAAACACATAGGACAAAAAAAGACGACAAGTGCCATATATACATATTAACCCCTTGCAGCCACGACAGACGGCTACATATCCGTGTGGGCGGAGGATTTTTTTATAAGCAAATTATTATATAAAACCATTCACATTCCTAGAACGCTTCAGTGTTTCTCAATCGGACGTTTTCAGCAATAAGTAAACCCTGATTTGTCTAAATGGTACAACAATTGATGTAATTAATTAAACAGATGCATTAAATATTATGAGATGCAAAGCACTATCATATGTTATGGCATCGGTTAATTATACAATTTTAAAGCTCAATCGAGACTGAATTCACTTAACAATAAGAGCAGAACGATCATTTATAATCAAACGTTAAGAGATCGTGGATGACATCTTCAACGCAAAAACATAGAGACCGAAATGTACACTTACTAAGGTAGAGAAAAAATATCATAAAAGCATAAAAATGAAATTATTGAGTAAGTTTAATGTCGAAAAGCGAATTAATAATGACTGCTTAGCCTTATTTTTCTCCGAGAAAGTGTTCGAAAAAATATGTGTTGTTGGTCCTTAAAGCTTCAGCTTTAAAACATCTGCAAGAATGTGGCATTTATTGACCGATACGGAACATGCCTTTCTTTTACCTAGTCGAAGTTACAACCGAAAATTTGAATTATAAATACTTTTTTCATATGCAAGACGATAAGTGAATCTCTTATGCTATTTCAAGACATTAGTTGGAAGCAGGGAAGGAAATCCATTTTGCGACGGTGGGATTGGTGTAATCTAAGTTCCATATATAGTAGTTCTAGATCTAGTTATGTGGGAAATGCTTCTTTATTTTTTTGGTTCGATCAATTTGCATCACACTTACTGTCACAAGTAAGCTACTTCCAAGTGAAAGACGGACAATTTATCAGGGTTTGAAATATTTTTTCCTAGGATAAGCTTCAATACTATATAACAAATATATGTTCTATCGATTTTCACTTCCAAGTAAATATATGTATAAGGGCCCGTAATACACAGCATGACCTACGCAATAAATTTTGTGCTACTGATTTCTGGGATACATGCAGATCAGCAGATTGCAAATTGACTAGAATCAACTAATACATCAAAATTGTATGACTCAATCTAATTTATATAACCAAATTTGAATGGGTAATTACTGACAACCATTCTTTAAAAGACGATCAAGTGATAGACAATTACGCTGCATATTACATAATTTTTCGCAGAAAATTATTACGCAGTGCTGAGCTACGAATATAAATAAACGATTGACCGATTTTTGTGACAATTTTGCAATTAATAAATATTATGGTTTATTCCCTACAAATCTGAAAGAAATATTCTGAAAATCTAATCAATGAATATAATCAGATTATTCGATTTTTGGGAATTTGTTTCGAGCTTTAATCAAGTTATACTCAAAATCGAAAGTTTCTTGACAAAAGCGAATGTTGAATCCATAATAAATGCATTTATTTTAAGATAAAATTTAAGTAAGTCAATCGCATTAATTGCAGACCGATCTTTTTCGATACCACACAAGTTTTTGATTGACAAATAATGCATTGCACCTATAAATTGCTAAAATATATGAAATAGTGCAAGTGGTGCCACTGAACAATCAAAGCGAATTTAACAGCGAATGATTTAATTTAAACATATTTTTTCACCATCGATTGTTCTTCACATCAGCACATCAATTTTGCAAGTTTCCGAAAATGTTCCCAGTTAAAATTACTTATTTTCTTTTTCCATCATTAAAGATCTCTAATTTTTTATGAATGAGTAAAATGTGTTTTATTATTAATTAGTAACCAACCCATTTGAACTTATCCGCGTGGGGAACCCATCGAGTAAAAATAAATTATTAAATATATAAGAATATTTTAATCGATCGATTGACTTTTTAGTAGCAAATTATTAGAATTAAATGCATGGGACTTCCATATTTTTCTAGTCCTTATAAATGAAAAGTACACTTGGCAACATTGCAGACACACATCACGTTTTTATCTTATAAATTAATTAAAAAATAATTATTGAAAAAATATTAAAGGCAAATTCAAATAGCTAGTTACCTGATGGTTTAATAAAATGCCAAATTTCTTAGTAAGAAATGGACAGCATATCTGCAAAAATATCACTTTTTATTTATAAAATAAATATAATCGGCTGCTAAATCCGAAATTGAAGAGAAAAGTAAAATTTGAAGGATTGGCTCCGCTCATGAAATTTTTAAAAATTTGTGCGTTTTTAATGGCTTTTAAAGATATATTTAGAATTGGTGAAAACTTTCTTCGACATAGGTTTCTTGATTTTAAAGAAATTTACTGCTTATGGAAAGAAACCAAAATGTACACGGCAATACTTTTTTAATTTATCGGGCTATTTCAGCTGCGTATTGCGCTAAATGCATTATTTATTGCATAATCTTTTGGAAACTTAGCAAAAGAACGTTATGATAACTGTCGATATTACAAATCTTTGTTGAAAGTGAAATTTGCATTGCAGGCTAATTTCAGTGCTAAACCAAAAAGCAATAATCTCACAAACTCAATCACCTTTGACTTTTCTTTTTGCTCTGTAAAATCAGCGCGTGTATCGATATCGAGCTTCTGTTCTTTTGACTCATCCCATCCACTTTTCCTTCAACGGTCGGCTGACCATTTATGGCCCATGTGGTTGTCTTGCGTGATCTCCCCAAAATATGTTGCTCAATACCTTCGGAGTGAACAAACAACGAGACCCATGCAATTACAGCTTATACGTCAGTACTACCTCTGTGTGCTCCCCTCCTCTGGCTAGGCAGACCTGCCAAAAGCGCTGCAACTTGCGCTTAGCTATAAATAAAACAAGTAGGAAAGTTGCAGTCAGACGTAACTCACTGCGGAATACTCTGGCAGCACAATAATTCCAGGTGATAACAATCGGCACGGAAGAAGAAGTTGCCAAAAAAAATACAACGCGATGAAATGAGCTGGCCACAGTTGAGTCGCAAGTACACTCCAGCCCATTTATCAATGGAAAGTAGCACTTTAGTGACCCATTACACAAATATCTTACAGGTTCGTCCAAAGCAACCTATGATGCCAACAGGGCAAATGCGAAAAATTAAAAAATGCTAACAAACAACACCATCAAGTTCGAGTTGTTCAACCAACGTCATAAAATTGATGTGTTGTTGGTCTGCGAATCTTACTTCTGCTATGGGTAATACACCGAATTACTTGTAAGTAAGTGCAGACAATGAATGCTTTATAGTATATATGCGTATTGCTAATATCACATCCGATCACATCCTGCTGATCGTTGTGTCCCAAGTGGCTGCCAAAAAAAATACTTCAAATGCTCGTCGCCAGCCAAGCAGGTGAAAATTCTTCAATTCCGGCAGAGCTTGGAACACCATGAAGCTTGGCATAATAACAGCTTGGCACAGGCTGCAGCCAAACTGTGACAACTAAGGATAAAGCCAATATTTCAAGCTCGGCAATATACTCAATCTGGTGAAAGCAGCGGCAGCTCCTCAAAAGAGTTCCAAAAAGGCGTTGTACGTGAAGCGAAATGGCTATTATGTCGTCGTCGGCAAAACTTCTATGCCCCACACTAATAAAGGTGAGATGTTGCTGCTTTCTACATTGTTTCTATTGTGCACTATGTGCAGATGTGATGCAATTGCAATGATTGCAAACCCGTGTCAACTCGAGTACCTTGTCTTGTAATTTCGTTCGATTAGATTGCTCAACAAAATATTAGAAAATATATTTTTTGGAAGCGTTTCGGCACGAAATGGTCATTCCTAACCATCAGATTTACTTTTGGCAAACTTTATAACTTGGTCACACAAATTTAAGCATGACTAACAATATTTTAAGAATTGATTGCTTACGACACCCACTCTCATCACTCCAAGATAATCTGCCCCTAAAATCTGAAATGCATACATTTTTCAAAGTTTTCGCTCAATCATCAAATCTTTAAGGTATATTACTATATTATATTACATCTAATCTCATATTCAAAATGATAACAATATGGACTGAATAATCACGCTCCTAATATATTTAAAAGGAAGATTCTAATATCACATTCCGAAGAGAAGTAAAACTCACACACACACACACCCCACCTTAAAAAAAACCTATATTCGCACAGTCTTTAAGCTATAGTCACCAAATTTAATATGTTCACTAATGAAAGTTTTTTACATGGAGGGGACAGAGTATTCCGCCGTAGGCTACACTCGACTGCAACATTCTCACTTGTATCTTGCATATTATAATCAGTAACGTACTGTTATAAAAAAAATAAATGAAAAACGTTGAGTTATATTGATACAATTTAAAAAAGATTTTTTTTTATTTTTTGATATTTAATATGTGTGTTTATTTATATAAATATATATTTAAGAATAGTGATGAGTAAGCATAAAAATTAAAATAGTAACTGAATTTGTAAATTTAGTGGTTTAATCAGATTGTACTTGTACGCTATTATATGCTCTAGGGCAATTGCAATGACATATCTGCAAGGGTTATAAGCCTTCGGAACACCGAATCTATAGGATCTTTCACAATTTTATACATTTCATCATAGAAAACGGACGATACGAATTAAATAATATCGAAACAAATATTTAAATTATTGAAATGTTTATTTTAAAGATTATATGTACAATAGGCTTCGTACACAAAATGTAAAATTATCAATATTCAGTTGCTAATCAATTAAAATATTGTGTAAAAGTGTAAATGTAATACAATACACCCTGGAATAACACAGCTATTTTAATATCAAAACACAAAAATAACAAAACAAAGCTTTTCTACAAAAAAAAAAGGGTGTATTACTTTACAGATTACTTAATTAATTTATAAAAAATAATATATCTGAAATTTTTCTTACGATTTTTGCTTAATGTTAATTTTAAATAACTTAATTCAATTATTATTTTTAAATAACTTAATTTAATTAACATCAATCCACTTTGCGCAGGAAACCGTGCAGGTCGCAATAAATTGTTTACCGTGTTATTTGAGGGTTTTTGTGCTTATTTATTGTGATGCCATAAGTACTAATTTTGTTGTTTACGATTGAAATAATGTTTTAAAAAACTTAATTTACAATTATACAATAAAAATGATTTTTGGTGATTGAAAATAAAAAGATTATATAGATCGTGCGAGATTTTTAACAAACCTACCTTGAACCCATCATAAGTCCAACTGCCAAATTTTAGAACACATGTCTGTTCATCAAATGGGAAATACTCTACGTCTATCTCACAGGATGACTTGTATATTGCTGGCGGTTTCCATTCAACTAATCCTTCAGAGTAAATTGTAGCTTTTGTTGCAAGGGTCACTTCGAAGTTACCATCGGCACTACACAATATTATTATTTTTTTCAATAGTTATTCGTAAAAATAATATGCTTTTTTTTAATTTTTAATCATTTGAGATTTTTTTAATAATCAGTGTGACAATTAACTTTAATATTTAAAGGTGGATTGTATGTTTGGATTGTGTTAATCATTTTCATATAGTAAGTTTGTTCTAATATTTTTAATATTTCCAAAAACGGATGTTCTTAACTTAAATTATACCTTATCGTACCATCTCTATTACTAGAAATCAGAAAAATATATTGTAATTGAGGAATAGTATTCACAAATTTTATATGAAAGTCATCGACCATATATATATATATATGTTTGTAAGACTTGCATTGAAATGTGTAAAACACATATATATAAATAATATTAAGCAGCCAAAATTTTACTATTTTGGACTTTCTCAACATGTACTCTCAGAGTGAGCGGCCGTATTTCATATCCTTTGTAAAATAATTGTTTCTTTTATTGCACATGGACACATCATGAGGCAGAGTCAGCAAATTTTCTTTCTGTTCAAGAAAAACCCGAACGTTACGATGTTTTACACAAAGGTCTTTTAGTTCTACTTAAGAACAGAAAAGTTTAGGCGACCTAATATAACATGGAATCTATGTCGCCATTTAATAAAAGGTGATTCATAAGGCAGACACCATTGAGAAGTATTCTACAGTTATCCAACCAAGGAAAGTTAATAAGCTTGTGGTTTTCAGACACTAATATTATTTAAAGTTTTCGATATTTCTTAAATTATGTGAAATTCTGTCTTTTACAAAAAACTATGGTCTATCGCGAATTGTCTGACGGCGGGGGTCTTTGCATGACGTCCCTAGGAATCCACCTTTCACATTTAGTCTCTCTATCTTTAAAATATATGCCGTATAAATGGTTTTACCTTCGAGGTGCGTAAATAAAATCAGTAAAACCATTGTAGCCCAGAATAGCCTACCGCATAACACTCAATGATACTAATGTAATAGCAGCTGATAAATGCTGACAAGTAAACATCTTGCGGAGGTGAAGTGGAACAGAAAGTGGTAGACATACCTCGGTCATCTTACAATATATTATTTTAATATAGTATATTATAATAATGTGCCTATTAAATTGGGTAACTACAAGACTATGAGAAAATATTGGTTTTAAGAGGGGTCGTGACCAATGAATTTCTCACCACTCTTGGGTGGGGTGGCTGTTAAATCTTCTTTTATCAATCAATATAGCAATTACAGGTAATTTTCGTGATGAACTGTCTGCGTTATTAAAGTATGAAAGTAGTAAACGAAAATAAATTGTGCTCGGTAAATAAGGCTTTAAGTTTTGTGCAAGGTTTGATAAGCTATATATTGCAGAAGTCTTTTTAGCAAAATGTGAAAAATTTATAATGCTTATGTTATTTTTGTCTTCTAATAAAAAGCGAATTATGAAAAAAATCAATATTTTTGGTAAGTTACATATATTTAGATTATAGTGTATTGAACATTTTTAAAATATAACTATTATCTCTAAAGGAGAATGGCTTTTGAAAAAATATTTATTTTTCTATTTTTCGTGGATTAAGTTTTTTTTGCGCATATTTTCGGAGGATGCCGTGCATTTTAATGAAAAACCCAACTACCTTCTTTAACCTGCCTACTTTTAATAAAATAAAACCCAAAGGATTCACTTTCTTTCATATACGAAACCATAATGCATTGAAATCTTTTGATCTTTTTTTTTTAAATCTTCCATTAGTTGAACGAGTGGCAGCTCCGAATGGCAAAAAATCAATTTTGTATCCATTTTGTAAACGGAAGCCTATTTTGCTTACGTTTTGCATTACACACGTACTTTGTGAATTTTGAGCTTTTAGAACGAAGGCATCAAAATGATTTTGTGTGAATGTTTTTGACAAGGCCCGCTGTAAAGCACACCCTTTCTATATTTTCTCTAGAAGCGGCTTCTGAACGCAAAGACAGTTCAGTTGCAAGTACTAACCCGTCCTACCGAGACAAACTTTGGGCAGCTTTCACTTTAATGAAGGCAGAGCCATTAATCGAATCTTCGCCAGAACGTAGAGAGGAACAAGTTGCATGAGATATTCATCGAAGCAAAATGCAGGCCTTTTGAGGTGAGGACGCTGAATGGCAACCAAGTCTGCGTCAAAGCTATTAATTGCTAGAATGCCAGAAGAAACATTTTTAGACCTGTCTGTAGTTTTTCTGATGCCCTTGAAATACTTCAAACTTAAAATGTATTCTTGTTCATAGTGATAAGATTGTCTAGCCACGGCCACGGGGGTTTGGAATCGATAACATCAAATTGTAATTCCATAAAGCGTAGTTTACACTTCGCAAAAGAAATCGTTTATCCTATAATGCTTTACAACTGAAATCATAAAAGTTAGAAACTAGAAAACTGGCCACTCCTCGGTAAATCGTGAAAACCTATATGCCTTCCACTTGTAGAGGTAGATTCACTTTACTATTAACGACAAAGTATTCACGACAATTTATCTAAGGTACATAATTGCTTATACTTTTATATATTAATACGATATATAAATATCAGGGCTGAATATCAATCAAATCAACATATCCAAACCCACTATTGTTCCATGCCATTAGCCGCTAACAGACCAATTTAGATTACAACTGCGGAGATTCTGAAAGATTGCCGGGCAATAGTAAGTCTGGGGCTTTCTTAGCTAGGGGCTTGCACCCTAAGTGATGGCACTAAGCGGATAATACATTATCTGCATATTGTTACCAACCTTATGGTGGCTCCAAGACCAACTATAATCATTGCATATCTACACATGATCGGTCTTGATCCAAAACTTTAACTCATTTACAATTGAGAGGCACGATAGAACAAAGAGGTCGCAATACACTGTTTCTACTGTAATACAAATAATTATTTATTAACAAAATAGTATTTTAATTAAGTAAATGTTATAAAATAACTTAATTATAAAATAAGAATTAATTCCTGTGTGGTATACTGATGCAATACATAATATTGGACATCCACTCTGGTCGAATTTATTCCATATTTCGTGTGTTTGATTTTCGTTACTAGGTAAATAAAAAAGCTTGACTAGACGGTTCTAAAATAGTAGTTATCAATAAAAAATAAATCAACTTCATCTGCTTGAGGATAATGAACACTCCAGTCCCTGATATCCCTGATACCTAAGTAATGATAAATTCCAAATCTTATCAACACACCTTTTAGGCTAACGATATTGTATTATCAAAAGATGCAAATAATGCTTGAAATACCCTGAAGATAAACGCTTTCGAAAAGAGGTAAAAGTTCTTGTAGGTTAAACTTTCTAAGGACTCAAATTATATTGGACAATCTGAGTATTTTTATTTACTGAAAAGAACAGAACAGCTTCTTACGAATCGCAAACAGTTCACAATGATTTTTCAATATGCTAATTTTTATTGATTTCTCAGAAAACAACTTATTATTTCTTCAGTTTTATTTTGTTCTTAGCAAAAAATCCTATTTAAAGAGTTTTATTTTATGATCGAAAAGTTAGTTAACAGTTTTGAAAAAATTATTATTAAATGGAAAATATAACACACGAAAATATACTACAAAATTAGGTATACAAATTGTTAAATTTAAAAAGTAAATTTTAGTATTTTTAATTAGTTCATATTTTAAAAGGGTTGGTATTTGATTTAATTTATTTAAATTTGTTGTATATTTATATACAAGTATATTATATTAGTATTCAGTATCCATAATTTAAAATTTACTAAAAATTTTAGTGACAATCTTCAAAATTGCATAGATAAAGTCACGACATTTAGTGAGTATCTTGTTGTCGGCATGCTTCAAAGATCGGCAACGGTTATGTCCTCCACGCCACCCCCACAAGACGGATCTCTGCCATATGCGCTGAGCTTGTTCAACACTGGTACCAGAGTATTCACAACAACTTTTTTAAATAAATATAATTAATTAAATACAAAGTGATCAAATAACTTTTATATACCCGATGAAAACACTATTTATTTTGTGATCCATAAATAACACTCAGGAAATATATTTGATATTCTAAACAATAAACAAAACAAAAATTTTATTGAGCTTAATATAAAAATTTAAAATATAAAAGTTCGGATAGTAAAGAATTTGTCCTGTCAGGATGGAAGTGGTAATTTCACATTTTTTTTTTTTTTTTAATTTTAGAAATAATAATTGTTTTTTATTTTCCAAAGGACCGGAAAACAAATACATTAATTATTCCTATAAAGTGTAACTAAACTAACCCAATCTTCACTTCTCACATTCTTATGGCTTAATATATAAAGAGAACAAATAGGTTCTTGCCACGTTTAAAAAAATGCTGTACTTCACTGTTAATGTTAAAAAACATCGTGCCTAATTCGCACATAAATATATATATTGGGGCTTCGTACAATGCAGATGTATGGTAAATTAACTTTATAAATGCTATTCTTACGACGTTCCAACATTTGTGTCCTGTAATTAAGTTGCGTAACTCCGTCGTTTTGTAGCTTTAGTGACTGTGTCAGCTAGATAGCTTAGCTACCAATGACGATAGCTAACTAGTAAATATGTAGTACATATCCAACAGCTGTTCATTTATAATAACTGATGTTGAAAAAGCTAATTCGTTACTTACTTATTATAAAGCACAATATCCGGCCTCCAAATGTGATCAGAAGGAACGTGTAACATATGAACACCTCCATATTCTTTGGGTTCCCATCGTAATTTGTAGTCATACCATGACTATAAGAAAAAAGAATAAAATATTTATGTTATGTTCAGTTGCTAATATTTAAAACAAAATAAAGTTTAATGCAGTATATAAAACTCTGATTGCCAATGATCACGACTTAGGTTGTGCATATTAATGCCTATATATAATGAACTTTTTTTGATCACTGAAAACCATACATAATTTCTCTCAGTGTGCCGAAATACGCGTAAACTCTTAGTTTAATTATAAGCACCGTGTAACACTAGTCACAATTTAAGTTAAGAAATGTGAGAATGTTTAAAAAATTTATGTTTATCTTCTCTATCACCAGCATAACTCAATATACAGAGTTAGCAAATAGCATACGTTACCATTGGCGTAACCAAAGACTGTGTATGTAATGCACATTTGTACAAGACTGAGCGGGAAATTGCCGAAAAGTTGGTCACATTAAAAAACTCGAAAGAATTTCTTGTTTATTAACAGTTAAAATTTCCCAATTACTTTAGCGCATGTTCTCATAAAGGCAAACTAAATAGTAACTTTTTCGAACAATAAATTCACCTACATCGAGGTAGCGGAAATTCTGGCCATATGAAAGTTCTTCGAACTTAACCTTTAGTAAGATAATACTATCTGACAGTCTAGATGACTTCAGCTTTCATTGTAAATATTTAAATTACCCTTTACCGCAGCAAATGTCATAAGTTGCTTCCTAGTTTAGTTAACTGTTAATTGTGCCGTTATGTTATTTTAATGCAAATGACTCACATTTGCAAATTCATATTATTGATATACTGCACAAATTTCATCAAGACCGCATTAGAAACACCGAGTTGTAGTCCAAATATATTATCATATTGATCTCATTATGCTTGCATATGCCATGTCTGTGTTAAGATTGGGCTGAGCAGAAGTCACAAATCCGAAACTAATCTCCTTCGTGGGTATCGGCCAGGAAAACTTGACTAAGAATGGTGCAAACAGCAGCTTTAGCAGCAGGTTGGTGAACTGCCTCATAGAGGAGGAATCCTTTCTTAAATCTACTTGGGAATTGGACAGAATTTAATTTCAGCAGAAACCATATTTGCCGCCTTTAGCTTAAAAAGAAAAATTCTGAATGGGAAAATAATGCTACCAATTCCAAGAGAAGTAAAATACACTGGAGAAATCCTAAATGAGAGACTTAGGTAAAAAAGGAAACTATAACTAAGGAACTGTTATTTTGGCTGAACTACAATGCAAGAGGAGAATTTGACAAACAAATTTATCAATGATTAACTCTTTAATACAGATGACAGTGCGAAAGAAAGATTGGAACAGCACAACTTCAACCCACATAGTGAAAAAATATACTATTTGCGAGTTTTTTCTAGACGAAAATATACGTCGTAGAGAGTGCAACTTTTGTTTCAGTTGTATTTTAGCTAGGCTAAAACTCAGTCGAGCACCAAATTTATATTGAGTTTGCGACAATTTAAAAATACTGTATATATATATATATTTAAAAAAATGTGATTTTATTTATTGCACTTTAAACTATTGACTCTTTCCACGATTAGTTTTGACCACTTAAGTGCTACTCATTCAGTGGCGTGTCACAATTCCTCGGTGTCCTTGGTCAGGCTTGATGCGAGCTCATGTGCGCAAGAATCTGCCCCAGGCACTCTGCCCGCCAGCTACGCAAGTCCAGGATCTCAGCTTTCCCGCCAGAGATTCCGTACAGCACTCTTGATGCTCACCAGGACTAGCGGTTTCCTTGTTCCCCAAGGATTGCGTCTAGTACTTCTGTGAGTCATGATTCGCGTGTCCCACTCTCTGGTTAATCACAGGCCAAGCCTCGCTTGTTTGGCTCTTCGCGGATATCGTGTGGTAAGGATATACGCTTTTCACCTAATTTCAGGACCTCGATGTCCTGTGGTCTTATCCTTCGTATATCGCGATCACGTGTCCTTGTGATTACGACCGACTTACTTGCACTTTTGTACCGGTCGATGCGCACTCACTCGCTTGAATTATTGTACCGCCTCGCTTATAGATTTTCACAATTTTTCTTATAGATTTTCACAGTTTTGCTTATAGATTTGCACAGCTTTGCTTATAGATTTGCACAGCGCCCACCTTGTGCTACGGCGCTCCTTTTATAGGCCTTGATTGGCCACCTTTTGTCGGGACTGTGCCAAGGTAGCCTGGTCTTTTTGCGCCCACAATACTCCTCACACACTAACGGCTCATGTCCTGATGGACATGTGTATCAGGCACGCTCAAATGGCTGATCATCTGCTTTAGAAAGTGAGAGGGCGAAAGAGAGCGAATTCGCCGCAACTGAATCAGGGCCGGATTTCGGCTTCATCGACAGTTATTGTGAGGGGCGCATATAACATTTAATGTACGCTAATGGGCATTTCGCATGCACATTGATAAATATGCATATATATATATATATAGATATATCTATAATCATAAATATACACATATATATGTATATATATTTATAATCATAAATATACATATACATTACCTACATTTGTGGTAGTCACTTCTTGCATCACTTAATCAAAATTGTCAGAATACTTTGCCGGTTATAACAATTTATGAGATGGCGGAGTTTATCCGACCAACATCGAACGGGTGTCTGTGCTGCAACATTAATAAAATAGCAGATTAAGGTGGCATCCAATACACCTAAACAAAAAAAACCATCCTCGTGTATAATAGTTGTATAGGAATGTATCTGCTTTACTTTAGATAGCACAAAAAACATTACGCATAAAATCATACCTCGAAAAAAAAGAGAAGCGTAACCGAGTGTGAAATACTTTGATACCATAAGTTATTTCACCGGATAATATATAACAAAGAATAGAGTGAGTGTGGCCAAGAAGTGCTTTCTAAGCTTGACTTTCAAATTGCGGTAGATATACGCTAGTAACGTTCCTTCCAAGTTTGGTAACTATAGCTCCTAATTTAAGAAGATATGGGATTTTGGAAATTTTTTTGGGTGTGGGGGGCTGGTATGGGCGTGGCCGAAAAAATTAATAGAGAATGTTCCTAGAAATCTTCCTTCCAAGTTTGGTAACTGTAGCTATTAAATTGCGTTAAATACAAGCTATTGACAATTTCGGAGGCGGAAGTGGGTGTGGCCAAGAATGATTTTGGGCTGCGATCTTAGTTATCTACCTTCAAGACTGGTCGAACCCCACCGACATAGCTCCAGTCAAAAATAACTTTCATACCCAAAGCTGCGAGGCCATCGTACACCAGCGCCAAAGATTTCAGATCCCATCAGTCTGTCATCTTTCATGCCAAAGACTCTTCAACGAGCCATAAGTCTTCATCTCACAGCATCCATTGACTTCAAGCATATTTCGGAGTCTCAACATGCCTACATGAAGGGCAGATCTACAGATACTGCCCTTCATTCTGTGGTCTCTATTATAGAGAAATCTCCACTCCATAAGGAATATACCTTAATAGCGTTTCTAGACATTGAAGGTGGCTTCAACAAGGTCACTCCGGCAGCTATAACTGAAGCTCTGTTGGGCCTGGGGTTGACACCAGTCTAGACGGATTGATCAATCAGTTTCTCACTTGCAGGACTATGATATCCACACTTTGGTCGTCAACTCTCTCTAGTTATGTCAGCAGGGGTACGCCAGAAGGAGGCGTCCTGTCACCCCTACTATGAAACATATCAATTAATAAATTGCTGTGGGACACTGAGGGGGAAGGCTGCCAAACGGTTGCATACGCAGATGACGTTGCGGTAATTTTCAGGAGAAAATACCGCCAAACTCTCTGTGACCTCATGACTAGTAAACTAAAAAAGCGCTGGGCACAGTAGAGTGAATAAGATGTAAACCCAAATAAAACGGAACTGGTTCTCTTTACAATAAATTAAACAGTCCCTCCTCTTGCATAGCCTCCTGGTGGACGTAGCACTCCAATTTTTACACAGTCCAGTATATGTTCCAAGTTTTAAGTCTCGAAAAAAGTTCGTACAGACGGATAGATAGACAGACAGACAGACAGTATGACGGACAAAACCAATATACGATCTGAGCTCGTTTATCAGTAAGTGTCGCAATAAACCCAAATGGTGCACAGACAAGAAGTAGCGTCTGCTGATCATTTTACGTTGGGAACTGTTGGCTTTTAAGACTAGGCGATTTTAAAATAACTACCTGTATGGTATACGAACTTGATCTGAAGAACTTGTGGTATGATTCGGATGGGGCTGAGCTGAGGCCACCAAGCTCACTTCGGGCCGGATTAAGGCGTCATTCGAACCGTTCCGAGAGTCAGCTTAGCTGGGGCCCGGGCGAAAAATTAGCCCAGTCTCGAACGGTGGGTTCAGCAAATAGCGACCGTCTGCTCGTCCACGCTGCTCGTGGGAACACTCCTGCCAGAGATCAGAGCAGTCGCGCTGCGTAGCCCACCGATTTATCGAAGGTTCTCGCAGAGGATAAGGAGCTGGTTGAGATGACGCTCCGCCAAGAAGAGAAACGAGGAAACGAGGACACCCCAAGTCCTCACAGGAGCTGACGTCGACATAGCGAGCAGCGGTGACGAGGGCAATTCCAGGCACCAATCACCGTGTCAGCTGGAGCCTCAGTAGATGTCCGAGGTCATCGATACAGGCTTGGCTCAGGTAAGCATCCACCGAGCTTAAGCAGCCTCGGCGGTCTTAGCAAGGATGTTTACCAAGCCACAGCTTGGGCTAGACCTGTTACAGGAAACATGAGTAAACAATGGCATTAAAGGCCTGTACACGGCTGGCCCGAAGGTAATCTGGGATCGGAGAGATCCAGCACCCAGAGCATGCATCATGGTAAGGAAGATTATTAACTTTACTATCCTTTCAGAATTTCTGACTAGAGACTGCGATCCCATACTGGTGCACACCAAGCGTAGCGCGGTCTCTACGGCTATGGCGTCTGCGTATTTCGCACGCAATGAAGCCTGCCAACCACCAGGGTTAGAAAATCTGGTGGATTACTGCAGGAGAGAGAAAATCGCAGTGCTCATCGGATGCGATGCCAATGTGCACCACACAATGTGGGGCAGCACCGATCTGGGGAGTGATTTTATTTTTAAATATAATCTAGAATTAGGCAATGTCAGATTTACACCGACCTTTGTAACTAAAATCAGGGAGGTGGTGCTAGACATCACCCTGATTAGTCAGTTCCTAAAACCGCACCTTAGGGACTGGCATGTTTCCCAAGAGGAATCTATGTCTGACCAAAGAGCTATCCTTTTTAAGTTACAACTAAATACGAATAGTAGTATACCAAGCCGCAACCCCGGGAAAACCAACTGGGACGGCTACAAGTTGACTTTAGAGCTCTACCTAACTGGGCATGCGCCAAGTCAACAGTCACAAGGGAGAGACTAAATTGGGCAATTGGCACATTCCAGCTGTATAGAGCGATGCTGAGGTAAGACGAAGAGGGGTGCTGAGTAAGCAGCTGTTGAGGAAGGCAACTTCTGAAACGGCTGTGAACTCAGCCGGCGAGAATGTTGATGGGCGGCGCTCTGAGGGTAGTCTCGCGGCTACCTTTAAAGTGCCGAAACCGAAAGGTGAGGCGTGCAATTCAGGCACGCCTAGTGTGAGTGCCGGCGTTCCCGCTGTGGAGGAGCCCATTGCTGCGTGTTCGGCGAGCAATGCGTTGCCATTGAAGCGGAGGGGAACGCCGATAGAAAAGATGAAGGCGATTAGCAAGGAGCTAGTACAGTGTGCACTCACTGAGTGTACGACGGGGACACTGGTCGATAGTGTTTTAGACTACGCGACACAGTATGAGGAGCTGCTGTTTTCGCTGATAGCGGGAAACGAGCGCCTCAAGGGGCGTTTGAAGGGCGTTAGCGTTAATGCGACTAATGAGCATGCTGTGCAAGTGACAGGTGGTCAAACGCGAGTTTCGCCGGCAGCCGTCCACCTGGGGGGCCCATGTCGACAATGTCGTCTACCCCGGAGATATCTCGACGAGTCGAGACCTGGTCCTTGGTCGTGCGCAGCAAAACTGCTGGTAAGACCGCCAAGGACGTGGTTGAAAAGGTAGTGAAGGAGGTAGGGTCTACCTTAGGAGTGCGCGTTCATGAGGTGAAACCTCTGCGGGATGGTGGAGCGATTATTCGCACCCCATCCGTGGCCGAGCGAAAGAAGATTGCGGTAAACGCAAAATTCAGCGAAGTTGGTTTAGAAGTGAGCGTGAAAGAGAGGCTGGGGCCGAAAGTTGTTGTGCAGGGCGTTCACTCCGTGATCTCGCCTGACGAGTTCATGGCTGAGCTGTACGAGCTGAACCTCAAGGACAAGATGTCCAAAGAGGCCTTTTCTAAAGACGTCCGAATCGTGAGTAAGTCCTGGTCAAAGGAGCGCAGCGCAGCAGTGAATGTTGTTCTCGAGGGTGCTGGCCTGGCCACGCAAACCCTCTTGGATGTCGGACGCTGCTACGTGAAATGATTTTCCTTTCGTGTGAGAAAGTTTGACCCGTTAGTGGGCTGCTACCGTTGCCTTGGCTTTGACCATAAGGTAGCGGAGTGCAGGCTAAAGCAAGACGTTTGTCGTCGCTGCGGCCAAATGGGTCATCGCGTGGCTCAGTGCAGTAATGCATTGAGCTGTCGAAATTGTGCGTTCAAGGGGAAGCCTTCTGAGCATCTTGTGATGTCTCCGACTTGCCCTGTGTACAGTGCAATCGTGGCGCGAGCGAGTGCTAGACATTAAAATGTCTAGCAGACTTCTTCAGTTGAACTGTCAGAAGTCATAAGCAGTCATGTGCGATTTGGGTGAAATGACTGTGGAAAGAGGCAGCGTAGTTGCCCTGTTGCAGGAACCCTATGTGGCAAATGGTTGCGTACGGGTATGCGAGTATTTCCTGACAGCAGGCCCAATTCTGCTGTCGTTGTGAACGATTTCAGTATCGAATGCACTGTTGTGAATTCGACTGACTGGGGTGTGTGCGTGAGCCTTAGTGGCAATTTTGGTAGACTGTGTGTAGCAAGCGTATACTGTAAGTTCGGGGATCACCTCGCACCGTATAGCGCGTATATGGATGAGGTGCTACTACTGGCTAGTAGCTTTCCGGTCTTCTTTGGTATTGACGCGAATGCACTGTCCCCTTTGTGGTTCAGCAAGATATCTAGATCATCTAGGTATTTGAACCGCTCTAGGGGTGAGGTGCTGGCCGAGTGGGCTGTGTCCCAGGTTGTCCGGGTCGTTAACGAACCCAGCGAGTGGTACACGTTTGCGGGCCCGATGGGTCAGAGTGACATTGATGTCACTCTTGTGAATGTGGCAGCAACGAGAATGTATGGTTTTCAATGGAGTGTACTGGGTGGACACGGTGTGAGTGACCACAATCCGATTGAGATTGTCATCACTCACACTTCCACCATGCGTGAAAGTAATGGGGGTAATCGCTGGCGCACTTGTGGTGCGAATTGGCCCCTTCAGGGAATATTTGTGAATGAAGCGGCAACGCAGGTTCCGCTTAGCACCTTCAGTACACTGAGTGTTGATGAGCAGGTCGTGTGTGTGAATAAGTGGGTAACTTGTGCGAATGATCGCTTGTTTGAGAGGTACCGAAAGGTCAACCTCAAACGAGTGAAGTGGTGGACGCATGAGTTGAGCGTTAAGCCTAGGTCGGTTCGGTCTCTGAGGATGCGATTCCAAAGGGCCAGATCTACCAATGCTGAGAACGTGGGCCAACTTAGGTTAGCTTACAGCCAGGGTATGAGTGAGTACAAGCAAATGCTTGTAAGAGTGAAAGAGGATGAATGGCGTTCCTTTTTGAGTGGCCTCCGTGTCGGTGACACTCAGTTAACGGCATGGAGGGATTGTATGAATGTCTTACTGAATGAGTTCTTCCCTAGAACGGATCATCAGAACTTACCACCAAGTGTGGTCTGTGCTGTTGACCCGCTCCTGGATAGTGAATTGGAGGCGGCTTTCTCGATGTTAAGGTCGAGAAAATCACCTGGTATGGATGGTTTTACTGGAGAAATGTGCAAGAGTGTCTGGAAGTCTATTCCGGACTATTTGAATGTGATGTATGGAAAGTGTATGAATGAGGGATATTTCCCCAATGAGTGGAAGTGTGCAAGGGTGATTGTACTTTTGAAGTCGCCCGATAGGGTCAGGAGCAATCCTCGGTCCTTTCGGGGCATCAGTCTCCTACCGGTGCTGGGTAAAGTGCTGGAAAGAGTCATGGTAGAAAGGCTTCAAGAGAGAGTGAGTAACCAAATGTCGGATCGGCAATTTGGTTTTAGGAAAGGCGATGTGTGGAAGATTCGTGGAGATTAGTAAGCGACTCTGTTGAGTCCAGCAGCTCCAAGCATATTCTGGGCATCTTTGTTGATTTTAAAGGGGCGTTTGATTACCTAAGTTGACCGAGTGTGTTGGAGAGGTTGAGTGAATGTGGCTGCCGGGAATTGGCTATCTAGGAGAGCTATTTCTCTGGCAGACGAGCGTGTGCTGTAGGTCAGAATGAAAGTGTGAGTCTGAATGTTGTTCGTGGCTGCCCGCAGGGTTCCATCTGTGGTCCATTTATATGGAACCTCATGATGGATACCTTGCTATGGCAGCTCGAACGTTTATGCAAGTGTTGTGCGTATGCGGACGACCTGCTTATTTTGGTTGAGGGGCAATCACGAGCGGATGTGGAGGCTAGTGCGGCAACGTACTTGCGAGTTGTGTATGAGTGGGGTCTCAGTGTTGGCGTCAGTCTGGCAATGGACAAGACCATGACAATGTTGCTTAAGGGCAGATTGTCACGTTAACCTGAGGTATGTGCCGGAGGTGAAATACCTTGGCATTGTGTTTGGCGATAGGATGTGTTTTACTCCTCATATCGCATATGTGAAAGGGCGATTGCTCAGTTTGGTTGGACAAGTGCGTCGAATTTTGAGAAGTGACTGGGGCCTCAGCAGATCTGCTGCTCGCATCGTATATAATGGTCTATTTGTTGCCTGTGCAACTTATGGATCGTCTGTATGGTGTAAAGTAGTTTCGACTGTTGTAGGCAGAAAGAATGTGCTGGCTTGCCAGCGTGTCATGCTGTTAGGGTGCCTGCCTGTGTGCCGCACTGTCTCCACGGAGGCAATGCAGGTATTGTTAGGAGTAGCCCCTCTGGACTTAGAGATCAGGCGTCGGAGCCTGAGCTATAAGATCAAGAGGCGGTTGCCGTTGTTGCAGAGTGAATGGTTAGCGGATAGGGATGTGGAGAGTTTAGGGCTTAGTGAGTGTAAGAGATTGTTAAATGAGTGTGTCCTGTCTGACTGTCAGGTCAGATGGGATGCTAGCGAAAATGGGAGGGTCACTCAGAGGACTTTGTGATAGCCCGGAATGCCCTTGTGGCTGGGTGGGAGAAACATGGGAACATGTTCTCTATGAGTGCCCTCTGTATGCAGATCTGAGAGATCTAAGTGTGCTTGGGAAGAGAGGGAATGGGCCTCGCTCCCCACAGTGAGAAAACCATGTCCATAAAGCATGGCGTATACTGATTAATCTGTGACTTTCATCAGTTCGCATTCTATTCCATACAGTGATATCTTTTCTTCTTTTTGGGTCACCAACCCGTAACTGTTTTGGAGTTTAAATTGGTAGTACCCTTCAGGTACGAGGCCTGACCGGAGGCTTGTTTGCTGGTACCACGGGTAATCAGGAGCCCGCGGAACCTAGTTCCGTCCTGGTTTTTGGTTGCGGCCCTTCGGGGAGCATCGTGGTGGCTGCGGTTTGACACCCAAATGCGGGTAGAGTTTTTGACTCGGCGTGTTGTTGCGCTATACAACAGGGTGCCGTGACCCATAGATCGGAAGTCGTTTTAGATAGGCGGCCCTCCAAACCAAGGTGGAAGTTCGCATAGTGACTTCAAATTGGTACCTGCGGAATATAAGTTCCAATGGGGCGGTAATTGACGCTTAAATTAGTTAGTTAGTTGCGGCAGGTGCTCACGTTAAACACTTTGACTTTGATTCCAGCTGTATAAGTCCCTCGGAATAGACGGGATATTGCCAGCCTTCCTTCAAACTGAATAGGAAATACTCCTCTCCCTTGTTAGGAAAGCACTAGTAAGTAGACTAGCCCTCGGACACATACCGGGTGTATGGAGGAGAGTTATCCCCAAAGCAGGAAAGAAAGACATTACCAACCCAAAGTCCTTCAGACTTATCAGATTAACATCGTTTTTATTGAAAACTTTGGAAACGGTGGACTACAAGATTAGAAGCACCGCTGCACCCAACACAGAATGCATACATAACAGGCAGGTCCACTGCCACAGCACTTTATCAGCTGCGACGCACTTTGAGTACGGCAATTGATAATGAAGAAGTATCACTGTGCGCCTTCTTAGATATAGAAGCCGCCTTTGATAACACATCCAACGATGCAATCAAGGCTACCATCAGGAGAAGGGGCCTGGACTATACTACCAGCAGATGGATACTCGCACTGCTGCGGTCCAGGCAAACTACGGCATCATGGCATAATAGCAATGTAACAGTCCTAACCACCAAAGGGGTTGTTGTCCCCGCTTCTCTGGAGTCTGTTAGTAGACAAACTACTTAACAGACTTGCTGACAGTGGTATTTGATGTCAAGGTTATGACGCAACTCCCCATTATGCTGGTGTGCGTTCCTAGGGATTCATGGTAAGATACCCAAGGGCCCACCATTTCAAGACCTGTGCCCTGATTGGTGAGTGATCCATAGGTTTACCATATAATGGAGTGCGGTTTCATAGGGTGGACTTCATCCAAAGTTGTTTACTTTTACTTTTACTACTCATATGAACTGTGAAATTTCGCTCGAATCTGTATTCGGCTACCATTTCGCCGAAGGTTGCATTAGCAGGGTTGGGCAAGTTGGGCATCTTTATGGCTTACGATATGATTGCCCCCAACTCCTTCTGCCGACATCCGTAAAAGCGTGGCTTTCTGCTTGAGCCTTATGGTATGGTGGAGTGATGTGAGCTCCATTAAGGTTTCAAGAGTCAATGTTGGGCAGGTGCGCATTGTCATTGTCATACATATGCAAGCTTCCTGTCAACCTATGCTTTCATTTCATAGGTTAGCATAGCTATACCAATAGGTATAGACATCTTAATAGCTTTGGTGATGTATCCGATGAAACACCCTGGAGTACTTTAGTATCGTATTTTGCACATGGGTGCCAAAGTTAAGTTCGCTGTCAAATATGACTACCAGGTATTTAACCTCTCTACTTTTTTCTAGTAGGGTACTGAGAGCCTTTTTTGCCTCATCCTATGTAACTTATGTCGTATAGTAAAGGGCACGATGACTGTTTTGGTAGGGTTTAGGTTGAGTCCAACCTCCATACACCAGTCATTCGTTATCCTTAGCCCGGACTGGATTATGCCACAGAGCGATTCTTCAAATTTGCCTCGCGCTATGACAACAATGTCATCGGCATAACTTAGACTTTGAATCCCAGCAAGTCTGCTAAGTAGTTCGTCTGCTAACAGACTCCAGAGTAGCGGAGACAAGTTTGAAGTTTCCTGAAGGTTGTTAACAGTAATCAACATTTCAAATTAGCAATTCTTTCTCTCAAATTATGGAATTTATAATCTATAAGATCAATCGAACAAACTTTTCACAAAAGACAAATGTATCCTGATAAAATAGATTATTGGATAGGGCAATAACGCTACTCCCATTAACATCTAAGTTTAGTTATGCTTAGTATTAATATTTTTTGTGTGTATTTAAAAAAATAATTGTATTAATGTTCTTAAATATGATAATAAATATAATTTTAGTAAACTAGTTTTGTACAATAATTTCTGTCAAATTTTTACCATGTTAATTGTGTTATATGCACTAATGAAAAAAGAACAAAGAATAAAAAGATTTTATTATCATGTTGTTACCTGTTCAACCCATAAATTAGTAGTCATAATCTGGTTTTTAAGATTCTGGAATTTAAAAGAAAATGCTATGTTAGAAGGCAGAGTAAATAATATATAAAGAAAATTCAAGTATTAGATTAAGGATATGGTTTAGTATATCCTGTAAATTTTATTTGATCAATTAAAAATTAAGATCGTTGCAGTCGAAGTAATGTTAGCGTGCAATTAATATCTTAACAGCTAAGAACATATGTGGGACTAAAGTCTAGTGCTTGCAAAATAAGAATTAGTCAGACTTTAGTATTATTGAAGTAACTGGAAAATATGATTTAGATACGAAATCGATATACAATATGGCGTGAATGTCTATGACTACCGCAATCACACGTCTCGGTCATCTTATTTTGTATTCGCCATCGTCTTATGCATAATCGTATGAGAGACCACTACCCCAACCGCGTTCAATCGAATCGTTCTTTCCGTTTATGAGCTTCCGTCCGGCTTGACAATGGCTTTTTTGCGCTTTGCTACTTGCCCACTTTGCTACTAGCTCATTAGCCTATGAGCTTTACACTTGTAGTCTTCGCGTTTCGATGAAAGCTATTCTTTTCCGTCAATGACAGCCACGTCCATATGACAAATGAAATTTGCTCGCTCCAGCTACACTGATTGCCTCTGGTTTAGGTAGTAGGTCCATATCGCCTTGGATCTCACTAATCTGTTTCTGTTGCAGCAGCACACAATTACTTTAATCAATCTCAATCTTTATAAAATGGTTAATCATCTCCGACTCTTCACTAATTTGTGCTCATTTGTTGCCATGAACATCAATCAATGCCAGTAAATTTTTGAATTGACTCTGAATTCTGAAATCTTTTCACAATTACGGCCTGCGATTGATCAATATATTATTTTATACAGTTTCCTGATATGTGACCAGAATTGTTGTACTTACAGCATGTCTTTCTACCTTTTTTATTTCGGCATTTTCTGAAGTGTGCATCATGAGTCCTTGTAAAACATATTTTTATTGTTCTCTCTTCAGTGGTTTATTCACTTTCCACCACAATTTCTTAAGACTCTTTGGCTCATATTTTAATTGTTAGATATTATCACTACTTCAAGGTATTATTATCGACCATGTCTTGACAACCGAAAATAAATGTTGAATTTGTTCATGATTAATTCAGATTCCCGCTACTGCATCGGATAAGCCACTACACTCTCCAGCATCTTGTCGTTCCTCAAATTGCGAAGAATATGCAGTCACTCAAATTTATTTTAGAGCTAAACGCTGAGTGAAAAAAGAACTCAAGCGACGAACATTTGGCGAAACGGGACAAACATTTTGCTAGAACTTGTCTTGTGGTTACATGTCTCTTTCTTTTATTCTGAGCTTTCTGACAGAGCAATAAAGTTCTAATTACAAAATTGTTTTAACATTTCTTAAAATTCCAAAAAAAAAAATATATTTAATATATAAACAAATGTGCAATTCTAGCTAGCTCTAATCTAATCTAACTCCTAATATGAATCAATTGATAACACATTTATTTTATTATATGTTATTAAAAGTTACTACAAATGGAGCTATTATTGCTCGGAAATATCAGCCTAAATCTACTAAGGCAAAATTTAAGTGGTACAGTGCACTTTTTCTATATGCCCGCACATAAATTTTCGCATCTCCTTTAGCTTCCCTCTTTTAGTAACAAAGGCAACTTGGAAGCGTGGAGCCTGGAATACAAAGAATGTTTTCCAAGGCTCAGCTCAGCTTATATGACATCGGCATTTAATAACATACGATGTAAACGAGCATCACCATCACTGAGGTAGAACCAACAAGCGCAATGATTCTACTTTTGATTTACTTTGTAATAAGGGTTACCAACATTCGGCATTAAATATCGCCAAAGGTACATAACCTCACACTTGCTTCTTTTACATTTCTGAATAGTATCGCTTTTGAATAGGTCTCAGAAAAATTTTTCTTCTCCGTTCAAGACTAAATCCAATAAAGTTTCGAACCAAAAAAAAACATTATTCTACCAAAGTATCCCCGAAAAAATTAAGAAGATTTAAAACTCCCAAACAGAACCGATTAACAGTTCCTTCAAATTTTCAAAATAACATGAAAGTTTCGCCCTCAATTTACAATTAAATGAGAGACCGCAAAGTAAGTCAGTTAGGCATGGGGTGGTATCTGTCTCTACGATTTGTATTTAAATGATCACTGCAGGCTCTCAAACAATTTTAGTATTCCAAGCGGGAGTACCAGCCATCAGGGAGTCAGTTCCACCATTACTAACCATTGAATTCAGATTGTAAATCTGTATTTGTTCAGGATTTTGTCTGCTGGGAAACGTCTATCAGTAAATTTGGCATTTAATCCAACCTTGCCGTTCGAAAAAACGTTTCGGACAGTTATAAAAGCTAAGTAGGAGCAACTGCACTGCTCTGTTTCGAGCTACACTCAACCAGACTGTCATGTTGTCATGAGAAAGAAGAGGAATCAATTCATTACATCCTCTGTCATTGTCCGGTCCATAACAAGTGAAAACAAAAATGTTTGGGGTTTCCCCTCGCAAAGTAATCTATAGTTATGGGAGTAAATCAGAAAGGGATGTAGTCCGTGCGGTATAGATAAGCTAATTGTAAAGCAAATTAACTGACCAATTTTCGTTGGTACGTCGGAGAAAATGGATTGTATTCTTTCCGCCGTGTTCCATAGAATACGAGCTATAAGCCGCGGTTAAAGCTAGGTAGTTGTAGATATCGTAAAACGAGTCGGGTGTACTCGATTCGTGAGTATATGGAAGATTACTGACTGCTACAGTCGATCGCATGATTCTTCTTATATTGAGAAGTCAATAGGATACTGTATATTTGTTGGGTCTGCTGCCAGCATGTGGGCCTACCCAAAAATATCAAAGTAATCACCTGTTGCAATAAATCTATCCCTTGAAGAGTCGTCAAAATTCAATAAAATGATTTTTAGAGATAACCTTGTTTACTTTGAATCTGAAAAATATTTCCAGTAATATGCGAATTTAGTTAAGAGCTTTACTGTGTTTTGGTATCGATTCCGATCTGAACAGCTGGACGCCCAGTTAAAGATGCGTTGAACTCGCCTTTTTCTGATTTAGCCTGATTTTGTTAGTATTAAACAAATACGAGAAAAACGATATTCCTGTTTTCGAGAGTAAAGTGCTCTTCCCTAGTCCCTAAACTTGGTAGTAACAGCGATATATATATACAATGTTCACATAAGGCGTAAAAATTTTTATCGGTGATCATCGGTGCTTTAATGCGATATTAAAATTTATTCTCCGTTAATCTATTTTATACGCATTGAAATGTAAATTCCTCGCTTACATTACCAACTTGATTCTCACGAAAATAGGCTTAAGTGGAAGATGGAGCCGGACATTAGGTTGCTATTAAGATCTGTATTCTGATTTCTATATACAATATCGATAGAATTTCTCAGACACGGAAAATATAATCTTTTACATAGCCCAGCAAGCTACAGAGTAAACAAACAATATTACCAGAACCGACCATTAAATGTTGGTTATTGAAGTCGAGGAAACTGTTCACGTCGAGAAAGTTCTAATGCAGTAAGCTGGCTCCATGTTTTGAAGTTATTTAGAAGAATTGAATCTCACCTGATGACGCGGATGAAAAGTAAACATTGTGATTTTCTTGTTGTTGTTATTGTAGTTGAGCGGGAATTTCTAATCCGCGACTTAGCGATTTTGACACAACTATGGCATTAGTTGAACAAAATCTTAGATTCTCTATTCATTTGTTCATAGGTTGAATTTAAAGATTAGAGAGTGAGTGCTTTATTCACGTTTGTAGTGCTGTATTTTTTATTTTATTATTCATTGAAAAACTCCTAGTAGTCCTTCATTGCGTGATTATAAATTCGAACTAACCGCAATATATAGAACCAAGCAAAGTAAATATTTTGTGCGCAACACTCTTAATTTTTATTTATCGCTTTCGGGCGATACTAAGAACCGTTGGAAGTCGCGGCTGCAACGGTGTCAACTCTTAAATAAAATACAATCTGTAGATCGAATACTCACTACGTCAATAAGTTGCGAAAGTTTCAGCTTAATGCAAACTTTGAGTACATCTGTAGTATTAACAACTGGGCGGACTAGTTTGTTGTAGTTACTCAGAAGATCATCGTACAGTCGCTTAGCATCCGGATTGCCAGCAACTGCGCCGTGTACCATCAAAGCTGATAGTATCCAAGCTTTTATGCTTTCTTGAGATGTTAACTTCATTGCAGACGCTCATAAAATGGGCTTCAGATCTCTTTATATATTTATATTTTTATTTTCACCTATAAAGTAAATAAATTTTAATATTTATTAAAAGGAATGACATAGTAAGTTATTTTAAAACAATAATATGTTGTTTAATGCATTCAAATTATAAAACAACAACATTCACAATGATGTACGTATATGAGGAATTACTGGTGGAGATGGTGCCCGATCTTAACCATCAATCGACAAATAATCTTATTGAGCTTAAGCTTTTCCAAGGTAGTTAAAATAATTGAGATAGTTTTATTTTATTATCCAGCAGAACACTAGAGCTGCAACAGACTGTACAGGCAATTGATAATTAACGTAGATATTGTAAGTACCATGTCGGAATTTTAGAGATGTTGTTCCTACTGTTGTAGGACTAACTTTGCTATGTCTTTGTATTTTATCCGCTCAAATATTCAAATTTAATGAATTTAATTTTGTGAAGAGTAATCAAACTAGGTGCGGCGATTACAGAGTAATTTAATATACATTAGTAAACGTAGACAAATAGTTAATAAATTTTTCAACCATTACATATACATGTTATATTTATACCTAACTTACAAGAGAATATTGGATTTGTGCAGTGTTATGAACGCAAGTTTTTTAGGCACACTTAAAGCTAGAGCCTTGAAACTTGGAAAACATACTTGTCTGTGCCTGTGTTAGCAAAGTTTTTGAATTACGATGCTACGTCCTCCATGAGGTTACGAAATCGATAAAATCAATCACATCTCCCACAATTTTAAAGCAGCAGTCACCAAATCCTGTTGGTAAGTTGTTGGTGGGAACGGATCGGCCACGCTTACCTTCACCACTCCCAGGCAATCGCCCCAAAATTTTGGAAATGGCTAAATCTTCCTCAGTTTTTTGATTTAGAGCCATTAAATATTGGAGATATATTACCGGTAATCGCCTTTAATTATCGATCAAATAATTTTATGCTCAAGATATGTTTTATGATTAAAATCAATGATTTTCATAAGATTTAAACTGCCTGTTTAATGAACCAGGTTTCAAAAACATAAACTAAGTAAAATTCGTTACTAATAAAGAGAGCTATCTGCTTATAGCTTTATAAATTATATTCTTTTATTTTTAATTACATGTCTAAGCTCCAGCAGCCATTTAATTCAAATATATTGGACAAATCGTTTACTGAAACAACAAAACTCCCAGGTACTTTCGAATTCTGCACAAATTAGTAATATTTTAAAAAAGTAAAAAGATAATACACTGCTTTGCAGCATCGCCTAACCATTTATCTGACAAGGCATTTTCCAACTAGGTCCAATTTTCACTATTGTTTATATTTATAACTTATAATTTGAATCGGATTTTGAAGATGAAAAAGATCTTAGCGGAACATCATTATTGTTGGTTGGCTGCTTGGCTGTTATACGATATTATATATTCCCAACTTGAAATCTCTAGCAATTATAGTCTTTCATACAAGCCTATTTATTTATTTTTTTTATACTTTTTTATTGTACCGATACCGCAAAAAATGTTTATACTTTTCGTACAAGAATCTGAATTGAAACTTAAATTCTTTACGGTTTGACACCCAGTATCGTTTTGTCGTTGCTGTCGATCGGCGAATTGATTTATACCACTAAGCATTAACATAACATATATTGTATGCTTGGTGGTTATACTGAAATTAAGCAGCAAGCCAATATATTGAGTATGAAACTTCTTCATAACATATATGCAGCTAGTTTGGAAACTAGAATATACTCATCAAATACTCTCGTTGAATATTTGGTGACGTCAGAACGCAGAAGAAATGAGAATATAATATTTATAGCCCTCTGTCCTTTGAGTCATTTAAGCAAACAAAATGTTGATGAATATTTGGATACCATAAAAATATATATACCAAAAAAATATGTTATATATATTTTTTTTATGTGTATATTTATTTCATATTTTAAGTCCAATTAAATTCTGTTTTAGCGTAAACTTCATTTCAACTCACTGGGAGTATCACACGAAAGAAAAGGGTAGCGGTGTAAACCTTCAGATGCTTAGTGATGGAGACGTCACTGCAAATATATCATTAGCTGCATTGATATCAGAAAAATAAACATAGTAAAGCGTGATGAGTATAAAAAGGACACATGTCAAGGTGCTTAGATATCCAACACACGAAGTATGTATGCGATAAACTTATTCTTGCGTGGCATCGCTGCAGTTTGCAAGTATGTTAATCAAGCTTGAAAGCGATAAAAACACTCGTTTTTTGCAATAATGTTGGCGCAAATATTTTTCGTTTTATTTCCATATTGCTGACGGCGTTCACCAAAAAACACAGCCAATGTACAATTTTAAAGAAAAGTTTTGCACCTAACCACATTTTACATAAGGTTTGTATTGATAGGCTCACCAACCACCCAGTTGGTTCCTTGAACGAGTTGTAGCATCTATTACTACATTGCTTATGATTCGAAAAAATGTTCACAGTCTTATATTATATTTCTTTATCTATCATTATATTGTTATAGTTTGTTACAACTTTTATTTAAACATATTATATAGAAATGAAAGAAGATGAGATAACTACTAAATAGGTTAGTAAATGACAACACATGTGTGAAGGTGTCTAATAAGAAGCGAATTGGTTGATACTTTTGCAAAAACATTCAAAGTTATATGCAAACATACTTACGTATAAATGTTTGAAAGTGTGTTGGTATATGTGAAAACGATTTCTGGACGTGTGTTGTTATAGTATTATATATATTTTTCTAGCGACATATGCAAGTTATTTGAAATTAATAACATAATATGTTAAAATTTATGTTTTTGAATTTAATTTTCAATTTTTTAACATTAAGAATGTGTACATTATGTTGTGTATATATATGTGTGAAAGTTCACGAGATTACACTCACACTTATCGTAGAAATTTGCAATGTGTAAACTTTTTCAGCGTCGAAATTTTATTTCCATTTATTTCCAAATGTTATATAACTTATAAAACACCATTAATTTTTTTTTTTTTGTAAACAAAATTAACCCGCCCTAAGCATATAAAACACTTTGAGTAATCTTAGAGAACTATGTGACATAGATAATGAGAACTTGCTTCGCTCTACCCACTCATGTTTTAGCACAGATTTCTGCAGTGGAGAGTCATGGAATGCAAAAATCAACCCCAAAAACAGCTGTTCAAAACTTAGTGATGGCAAATAAAAAAAGTAAAAGGTGCGAAACATTCAAAGAACATTTTTCAAACCGTTATGATTACAAACCTTTTGTATACACATTTAAGCATATTTCCAATAATTACTAATTTCCAAGAATACAAAATCAAAAACACATGCAAAGAAACTATATAAATTCAGGATTTTTCATGTTTACTTACAAAATATTGTAGGTCTTGCGCATGCGGCAAACGCTGCAAAGTATTCTGGATTTGTTATATGTATGTCAGTAATGCACACACATATTAAATTTGTAAATGTAGGATTGAGAACATTGTAGCAAATATTCTTTTTCCATTAAATAACGAAAATAATGTCAAAAGCTTAAGATTAAACATAATATAATAACAGTAAAAGAAAATGTATATCCCACAGATGCTCACAAGTTTCCGGAAAATATGTAATAATTGGATTAAACATAGAGAAAGAGAGAGAGAGAGAGAGGGTTATAAATCAAATGGAAGCAACAAAGTTTATAGTAAGTCTAATTTAACTACCGTTGCTGGAAAACTGAAAGCGTTGCTGGCATCAAATATTATATGAGGGATCCAAAAATGTAGATCACATGTAATGAAACCTAGAAAATGCGGCGAAATTGGATTTAAAATAGAAACTCTTGCGGAATACTTGCCAGCTTTGTAAAATGCCAAAGATGGAGATTACTTTTAATCTACCTTGAAGATTATTAAACTTTAGCTCCGAATCTGCGGGAGATATCGCATTTTGCGTTTCAACTAAGCCGCCTTTTGAATGGTATTAACAGTAATAAACTTTCAAATTTTTTGACTTAAATTTTGTGAGTCATGTGGTTTCCTCGATATTGGAGGGGTGGTCATGGTCATAAAATATTTTATCGACCCTTAATTATTGGTAATATAGCTTCAAAATATATGTATTCGATTTCCAACGCGAAGGGAAATCACATGCAATCTACCATCCACATGACTCTACTTTTAAATTTTTTGATTTAAATTAATTTTTGCCTTGTCGCAATTTTAACACTTTGTTATACCTTCGGTATCTAAGAATAAAAATTTAGAAATTCAATCGACTGATCGCGTCTACGTGTCGCGACTGCATACTAAACTAAAACAGATTTCAATTGGAGATTTTGTAAACTTAAAAGGTTTATATTCCGCAACAAATCCAAATGGACTGAATCAAAGATCGGACACTCATCACATACCTCTTTAACGCATATGCTCTTAAGCCTATCTGTGAATTTGTTTAAACAGAACTTCATTTATAATAATCAAATTATTGATATGCCTGAAAACGTTGTTTTCCACACTGTTCCGACGCTGTACTCCAGTGCCTTCTATTTTACTAGATGAAAAGTTAGAGTAATGTTTGTATTATTCGCTGATAATTGTTAGTTGAAACTTCTTTTTGGTAACAAACCTAAATCTGAGATTGTGCCATGTTGTGAGGGAGGGAGGAAAGGCTTTTTGCTTTAAGTATTTGCAGACTTCTGTAGACTTCTCATAATGTAACCAAGATGATAAGAAGATGCTGCGATCATTTTATTGCAGTGGTGAAGTACCTGTGATGGAACTCCTTTCAAAAAAATCGAAGACGATCCAAAACACGTGCAAGCAAAGCAGCTGTCAACAATTAAGTGAACATTCAAAATGGCCGAGCTTGTCGGCATAAGTGAAAGACATGAGTACCAACATAACGCTACAAAAAAATCGAAATTCGAATATACGTAACCCGCGAAAATTCAAAGTTCGCGATACTTTTTGAACACACCTCGTATATGATTTTAAAAAATTAATTTATTTTTAAATCTATTCAATTTGCAAATAAGAATAAAAAAAACGATCACTTGATTTTGTTTCTAGCGTTTTAATTGACAGGTAACTGTTATTCGTTCACATTCGAAGCTATCATGAGATCATGTTATGAATATTATTTATTTTTATTCTTTTAAGCTTATATAAGTGTCTAGTAAGTTTCTATAAGAATAAGAGGACCCAATATTTATTAGTTGGGGTTGTATATATATTTAGAGGCTATTTATTATAATTATGTAGTTATGTGAATGTTATGCATTCAGTGCATGGTCGCCTTGCTTTTTAAAAAACAAACAAAATTAATTAAGTGAAGATATTTAGTTGTTTAGCAGTGTGGCTGCTGTTGTAAGAGACTTGTTTATAATTGCTCACGTTTAAAGAGTAGCTTTGGAAAGTTTATGTACTCACATTATGCACGCATGGTTCTTTATTTAAGCGCGACTCATAATAAAATAAAGAGAGTAGCTTACGTCCATCATCCCACGCTGGAAGTACTTCCTGGTGTTGGTGTGTGTGGGTGTGTCGCTGTAGTTAGTTATCAAGTGAAAGTGGAAATATGCAGACTCGTGCGAAAGCTCGCTGTGTTGAATTATCATGGGAGAGAGCAATTAACACAAGCCACGCGCGAAAGCTCGCTGCAAGCATAAGCCATACGCTGAGACAAATTTTTGTGTGCTTTTCATTCAGCATGCAATTCTAAAAAGTTCTAAAAGGGTACATTTCAGTTACTTAAACTTTTTTTTTTTTCTTTATTACGCAGAGCCGTCATAATTTCCATTTTTTTTTTTAACTTGCATTGAAGAATAACTTTAATTTTAGGATTAAATAATTAACAAAAAAAATGTTTTTTTAACTACATTTAATTAAACTTTTACGCATTCACTTTGCCGAGTGCACACGCATATGAGATTTTTCTATCGTTTTATATATACCAGGAATATGAAGTTTAGGTCATGTAACACACTATGAATACTGAAATTTTTTAACATCGGTGTTAACTTTCCACATTTCACTTTTGTATATGAGGAAAAAGGAAAACTGCTCCAATTCCTTACTACTTTTATAACTACTAAAGTTGACTCCATGTTGTATTTGGGTAAAGTTGATACGCTTGAAATGAAGCAGAAGATCCGCAACAGTTGACAATGTGCATCCGATCAAATTCGGTAAAGGAATACTAATGAGATGCATTCCATGCCCCTTTATATACTCTCATTAGAACGACTTACATACATATGTTGGTGTGTATGATCGTGTGCTAATGCGTGCGCCAAGGGAGAGTTTTAAGAGAGACTCTCTTAAGCCCATTAAATAAAGCAATTTGGACAATTAACTTAGCACCGACATCTTCACCGTGCACATGGGCGTGGCAAATGCGCTATATTTATAAAGTTGTCAATTTGTTTCTCCAATTAATCCAATATTTCATGAATTACAAATCCAACATAGAGCACATTACTAGTACTATGAAAATTCAGCACAATTGGGGGTCGAGTTATTTGCTCATTCTAAAAAAAACAAATTTATTTAAATTGGTGTCTCTTTTTGTATGGTTGTCAATTTACCCTTAAAAACTTAATAACTTAATAACTTGTTCGCTCGGAATGTGTCCGTCAAAAGAACTTGTGAAGACACGTTTTGGCAACAATTCACTTTATCCTCATACTACAACAATTTTGAGTTTCCTTTATTATTGTTTCATTGTTTTTTTTTTTTTTTTTTGTAAGCTTAAAACTATTGCTCATAGATGGCGCTATTATTGCCCCTTTTGGGAGAAACCAAAATTTATAAGCTCGGCAAGCGAATTATTACAACTTACCCCTGGTATTGTTTGCAAAACTGCAAGCGTCGAGTATTGCCGTATCTTACGCTGTAAAAACTTCTTTGCGCGATGCTAGGTAGACCAAAATGCAATTAATCGGTGAATTGGGAAACGCGTTCATTCCCCGTCTAAAATAAGCATGGTAAAAGCAGCGAACCAGCCTTAGATAGGTAGCCATAGCCCATTTCGGAGAGTAGTAAGGAATGGGTCTTGCTTATAAGGGTAGTGGTGTGAATGTTGCTAAACTCAGAGCTCAGGAATTTTATAATGTTTAGTAATAATATTATTATTGTCTGTCTAATATCACTAAGCAGACGAAAACAATTTTTAGAGATAATATCTATTTGTTTTATTAAATAATGGCAGTGCTTTTTAAATCTCAATTTTGAGTCAAAGATATTTTTAGGCTGCATAATTTAGCTTTATAACAATTATTATTTCTTAAATTATGTCGAATCTATTTTCTATTTTGGGCACATATGAAGTATTTTAAACTTGTAATTATCTAATGTTCCAAAAAAGATATTCAACTCCTCTAAATAAATAAGACAAAGGGCTTTGACGAGGTTGTAAAGCCAGGGACTATCACCCCAAAGTTTGAGTCGGTATAATTCCGCACGGATTCCGATGCGACAAAAATCAGTTCACAAAATGGCTTCTTACTGACACGAAGTGTTGGATGCGCAGTAGCGCAAGTTTGTATTTTGTAACAGATTCGAGTGTATACCGCTTAGCTGTCAGAACAGTTTCATTTGAAAAGTGCATTTGTCTTTTAGTGGGCTTACAATTTATGAAATGACATTCATATGCCAGAGATGTTGGTGATTTTGTATCTGCAACTTTTGTAGGTCGGAATTCAGCCAAGAAACAGTTGATCTGTGGGGGACTAACTTTGGCCACTTTCTTGACAATGGCAACCCAATTAACGGGCTCCAATTACTGAATCTTATTAAGCCGAGAAAATAAGCCATTTATTTGGGTAGACCTGTTTTGTATTTTGCGAACGGAGTAGTCTCTGCCGAACTGTATTGGGTGGGAATACATTGTGATTGGCATGTGATCACTGCGGTAAAGTTTATTGCTAATTTGAGAGGAATCTGAAAATAAGTCGATTTCAAAGAGCAAAAGAGATGTAGAAAAAAATTAACATCAACATTAAGCAACATCAAGTTCAATCGCGTGAATTTAAATAAGGAGCTTGACAAAGGACTCCATGAATTAAAACGCCCACTCTAGCCCCCAAAAACGATAAAAGATTACATTACCCGCAATTTAAGAGCTACAGTATCCAAATTTTTCTTATATTTAGAGACAAAATTGCAGGGTAGATTATTATTTTCTGTGGCACCTGTTATTAGATGATATTACTTATTATTATTGGAGTGTTTCGCAGTCGGTTACGCCCGAGTGCAATGTTCTCGCTTGTTTTGTCTAGTTTTGCAATGTGTGTATTTCAAAAGTCTTGAATGTTGGAATCTGCAAAAGTTATTATTTTGCTTTTGTTTTTATTTTATTTTTAATTAAGAAAAAACAACATGAACTGAAATACTAATTTGTTAACAGTTTTTGGAAAATACTTTAGTTAAATGTATTGTATAACATTGATCAAGAGTTCAGTAATAGTCTGTCTCAAGTTACATCTTTAGCGAACCAAATCTTCGGGATTAAACATACCCTAAAAATATATAAGTATAAAAATAAGTACAAAATTTACCACTTGAAACAAAACACAAAATAAGCAAAAATTAAACTTACACGTGCACGTCTTAAGATGGAATCCTTACTGGCGTCGTAGGGATGATCCTTTGATGGGATTTCAAGAACTGCTGGTACTGGTGAAGTGTGTGCATCAATTACATGACGGATGAGCTCAGCATATGTTTGATTTATCAAGATAATGTCGATATCGTCACGTTTTAAGAAACGCTTAAAGCAATCTTCAATTTCGCTAACAGCAGTATCTATATGGAAAAGTTACTTTCATTAGTATACATTTTATAACAAAAAATAACCATTTAATTCGATGTGAAGCCGTATGAAGCTGCAGTAGATTTATTTCGAAGCGCATTTTACCAGATAAAATTTGGTGACGGTTTTTGAATGATTTGGAATGGGGATGACAAACTTTACAACAGATGCTGTGGCACCCTGAACCAGAAGCAAGTCGCGGAAAAGTGCTAGTCTTAAAGTCTTTAGATAAATAATTTAAAAATTTGAAATGTGTATAAGCCGGTTAATAATACTTCAGTCTACAGACTGTATTTTCCATTTAACAGTAAATGTAGCCCTTTTTGAGGTATATATGTACAATATGCATTTTGCAAACTTATCGAAGCGACATAATTTAGTTTGTGATCATAAATAAACACTTAATGTCTATTTCGAATTACTTACTCTTGTCTACTACCATAAAATTCGGGTGACGATTTTTGTTTATTTCACCAACTCCACCTAGTAGGAAACCGACGCAAGTGTCCTAAAAAAAGAATAAATAAAAACATACATCATTATTACCAGTAACTATTATTTACATTTTATTATTATTATTTTTTATACAGTTATGGACACAAAAATGGCACAACTGAGATTCACAGATGAAAGATTGAATTTTGTACATTATTATAGTAAGGAATCAACGGCATTTCTCACACTAACTAATATAGAAAACAACAAAACAGTAAAACATTAAGTTTTAGAAAAATTATATAATTTCGAGGAAGATTTCGTGAGAGAAAATATTGGAATAAAAATTCACTCTTATTTAGTATTTGCTAATTTGTGCTGATTTTTTAACAGCTGCTTTACATTTTCGACATATATCCGTTTGTAAAAAGGTTCAACTGCTACGCACACAAGACTTAGATTGTACGGATTAATCATGTTTACTTCGAACCCAACACCGTTCCAAAGATTTTCGGTGGGATTAAGGTCGAATATTTGAGACCGTCAGTCCAAAACATAAAGCTATTCGTCCTGCAAAACCTTTTTAAAGGTCTTGGCTGATGTCCACTTTACATAAATCATTTCGAAAGTATACGCATGCATATTATTTCCAAAAAATAGAAAAGAATCGGAATCAGAATATCAATTGGAGAGATACACATTTAAAATTTGGAGTTTATTGACTATCGGAACAAAAAATAACCTTATTCTGCGCGTGTATATATAAAGTGTATATATTCTTAATCCGTCCATTTCGATACAAGCCTTCCTTTTGAAGCTATTTTGATTGAACTTGGTGTGTCGGTATATATATATTTGCTGCAGTCAGAAAACATGTCATAAAGCTGCTATTTAAACAATTAGTTTAATTATGAGTTCTTGTATGAGAGCTTTTTTTGTTTGTCAAGTTATCCAAACCAAACTCATCAGTTCTATGGGTGTTATTGTGTTCTGTGAACTGTGAACATCGAAGGTACCCGCTGATGCAACTCTGGAATCAGAGTACATATTATGATTTTTTCGTCCTACTTCAAATTATCTTAAATGTTGTATCTTTAATAATTTATCTTTAATTAATACTATCCTGACGCAGAGCTTTAAAATTGGACTTACTATTTTACACGGATCTGTTATATTATTAACCAGTTCAATATGTACATAAAGAAAAAATATGTAAGTTAATGCAATTAAGTATTTTTTATGTGCACAACTTATTTTAACTTCAGACATACATACATAAATACATACAGACAAATGTGTACATAAGTAAATACATTAGTTTCAAGCAAATGAATTGTGTAGCACCAAAAATATATTTTAAGCTCACCTCATCGCCTATGACAGATATTAATTTGCCCTTTATTGCCGAATGTAAAGCCATCGTTTTCGACGTTTATTAAAACTTTTCACGCAGCAAATGCTTTAACCACAGACTCGGAGAAACTGTCAGCTGACGGGTGTCACGCGATGATAACACAAAAACACTAAAAAAACACCGAGCCAGTTAAGAACCTAGGGTCACCCTAATACAACAATGGAAGGTACGCTGGCCACATTAATTGCGTCGCATAAAATATGGAAAACAGTGTGCAACTCAAATTGAAGAAAGTTACTATTATTGGTTTTAAGCAATATAAGTTTTCTGAAAATATAATATATTTAGACATAATATAATTAAGGGTGCCAGATTTGAATCTCGCCAACGGATTTGCTTCAGGCAGCTTATAATAATATTTTGTTTGAAAACCAATAGTTTAAAGCTTAGAAAATAATAAGAATTGTAGGATTAAAGAGTCACCCATATTATTTATTTATTAACTAATTATAATAATTTTTTTGTCAATTTTCCAAAGTAGTCTGGCTTATTCTTGTGGAATGCGAATAGGTATTCTTTGAAACTATTAACGAAGAACGAAAATAAACGTGGCAACCAGTAAACGTAACTTATTTCGTTTGTGGAACCTAAAAAACAGTGATTCTCAAAAAACACCTAAGATATATTTATAAAAATTCCAAAAATAAGACATATTCAGAGTAATTTCAACTCTTTTAACAGCTACAGCTACAATAGATTTTATTGTGGATTTGAAAATTAAATAGTTCAAAATTAAGTTGCTAAAAATATTTTTAAAAAATCAAAATTCGATTTATTTTTTAATTTAATAATTTAATTATGTTTTTTTCTGCCTCAAGATCAAATGTTTTTATTTTTACTCGAATATATTTCAAATCCCGTCGTTATTTTCAGGACTGTACAAAAATGACAGACAGTGAACATTTATATTTTTATTTTATTATTTGGATCCAAAATCAATTTCAAAAGGATGTTTCAAATGTTTGGTCGCTTTCGTCCTTCCTAATATGGCAAATACATAAGTTATCTACATGTTTTGTAAGTATTCGAATATTTAAGGGTTTTGCTTAAAACTTCATCCGTTATTAAATCATGATTGCCTAATTTAATAATACTTTATTGTCAGAATTCTGTAGCAAACCTCTTAATTCAGAATTGCTGCCAGCAAATTATTCCCTCCAACACAACACCGATTACAAAGTAGCTAAATGATCCGAATCGAATAATTTATTGAAGACATAAAAACATACAAATGTGAGTTTTAGTCACTTTCCTTTTTAAATTCCACACAAATAACTGAATCGAAATGTTTTTTTTTTTGTTTTATGTAGACCCTTCTAATATCTGTTCAAATAATCCAGTTTCGTGTGGATTTCACTTTTCTTGTCTTTTCCCTGTTAAAAATTTCGCAAGCTGTTTTGCATACATTTTTATGGAGTTGACATTCTTCTCTTATTTTCTTATGAATTTTCCACCAAGAGCTTGCGCTTGCGGGTTGAATTTCTCCGCAAATCGCGCATTTTGTTTAACGATGTGCTGCGCTTCATTACAGCAGACCAAAACGCCAATCTGTTTGATCGCTTGTCTTAAATCCGGCGTAAGTAGGATGCAAAAATTATTAATTACTTTGCTTAGTTCAAAACTATTCATTTTTTCTTTTGCGATTGTAGTAGTGTACAATTTCATATCTTATAAAATAATATTAATAACGATTATATTGTGCATTAAAAAAATTGTATCTAAAAAATCGTATTGTAAATACATGTAATTATTGCAATTTATTGTTTTAAATTTAATACAGCAGCTTCATGAGTTCTAGTCTTAAATGTAAAACACAAAAATTACATTGGTTTTTTCGTTTGCGTGATGTGAGTCCAAATGGAGGCTATGCTAAAAGGCTAAATTTGTCATTTGCCAAAGATTTTCCGCCAAACAAATTTTTGGCTTTAGGGCTGTTTATATGCGGTCAAATTATTTTGCTTGAAAATAATTGCAGATGCATTTTTTTTTTATTATACTACCTATAAACAGTAGTCAGGTATGAAGTTGAATTAGGCTTATAGGAGGCCCAAGCGATAATTGACCGATTTTAAGATGTTATCAATAGTCTCGCAAAATACCAATATTAGATTTGATCGATATTGCTGTCGATAGTCTTCCATCTCTAGCGATTCGCACATGTTGATAAAATGTTTGGAGCTGGGGATATGCTGAAGGCGATAGCGGAAACAAACAGGGCAGACCGAAATGTTTACCTCCACGCCGTGGACCGAGTGCAAGAATCTGTAAGTAGGAAAATTACCGATAAATCTATGTACGTTCCTTGTAATAATTTACGATAAATCCATGTTTTCACAGAACGCAGCGTCACAATCACAATCGATTAACTTCTTGCTTTCAAAAACTAAAACTCGATCAGTCGGGCTGCGTTTCTTGATTGAATACCTGAACCAATGTCCTAAAAATGTTCTAGAAAAGAAAGCGAATATTTGGCTGACTATCATAATCAGAGCCTGCAATACAAATGAAGTTAGCTTATACGGCGAACTTATCTACGAAGCTTTGGGTATGTTGAAAATCATTGTTTGAATATACTACTCCGTAACTGCAAAGCAATGGAAATATTGTTCGGCTACTGCAACGAGCTGTAAATATCTTTAAATATGCAAAACTTATGGAATAACAACAAAACTAGAATAACAACTAGTCCAGGATATCTTAAGCTCTCTCGACAAAACCAATATTAAGATTCATACTTTTCATGACAAAAGATATAATTTAAAGCCAGAATTTGTTAGTATTTTTAATCTGGCAGCAAAAGTAGAAATTCGGAATGTCGATTATTCTGAACCACTAAGCAGACAATAGTACAAAATAGTAGTCTGAACGCTTCTCAAAGATCGAAAAAAACCAAAATCAATTAAGTGCCAAAACATTTATATGAAAATTGTGTAAATAAAATGTTTGATTGCATTGGTAAACTTAGCGTGCCCCAACAGATAAGCTTTGTTTTAAAGTCCATGACTCAAGTAATCGTAAGTGTGTACTTGAAATTTATGCTTGCTGTCCAAGAATATTTTTATTTTGTTATTTTTGCACATCGTATATTGCTGCTCTCCGCGTTTTTCATTTTGTTGGCCATTAATTGTTAATTTAACTTGGTATAGAGCATACATTCTGGACAAATATTGCTCTTCCAAGTTGCTTTATTGTTAGAATACGCAATACTTCGAACATATAAAATACATGTAAAGCAGTAGACTGTTATTTGTTGGGTTTTAACACCTTCAAAAACCATATTTATCTTCTTTATGTTCATTTTCTGACTAAAAATTCGTATCTTGTTTTGAAGAGTTGATAACACTGGTATCAAAAATCTAATAATAATCGTTATTAATTCCTTTTCAGCACTGCTTGTTTTTCAAATTCAAATTGTACCAGAAATTGCGAAATGGTTCGGTGCTACCTATTTAGGAAAGCTTTACGAAAGCTACGCTATTTTGGAAAAACAGATAGGCAAAACAGCCTGCACTGTGGCTGCACTCAAGGCAATACAACAATGTTTGAAATACTACCCTGGACCTAGTAAATCTGGAAAGCCTTTAATTGTGCGCTACCTCTTAGCATTAGTTGACAGCAGTGATCCAGAAGTAGTGTATAAATGCGGAAATTGCTGGCTGCTATTACAACAAGTACGCGGGAGCAACGAGGGAAATTTTAACTCTAAGACCCAATGGCAAGATTACCAGCTAGGCTTATTGGGCAGCCTCAATGCTCTCCTAATAAATGTATTTCGCAATCATGAAAGTGATTATATTACGTTGGATACAAGCAACAAATTGGAATATTTCGCGTTGGAATTACAAGGAGATCCAATTGAAAGGGTGGCTCGGATTTCCAGACGCTTCTGCAATCTAATTGAGTTCCTAAAGATTGCGTTAAGGTTAGAAAATTGCGGTGTGGTTCAAAATACCCTTGCAGCGCATATTACAATCAAATCATTAACTATTCAAGACATTCGTTGAGTAAGACATATCCAACGAGATAAGGATAATATATAAGGTCCGTCTGTCTGGTTGCATGCAAGATTACCTGTGGGCAGACCTGCCTACATGTTTCTCTGGGTAGTTGTGTATGCCACAGTTAAGTTTTAGTTCAAATTAAATAATTAATCAGTGCAAGCTTTTGAATCTAAACTGAATTTCACTTCCGTCTTTTGTGTGACGACCACATCTGTAAAAGTGTATTTCTTGCAAATAAAAGTTTTTGTTTAGTAAAAAATTTAACTTTAAAATCCATCAATTAAAATATAGTTCAGAAATGCCATTGTGTGTCTTAGATTGTCTTAGATTTTTGTGATAGGCTACAAGGGCATTTAAGTTTCGGTTTAGTACCGAAAATACAGTGTTTTTTAACACTTTCTTTTTTTAACAGCCAACCATATCCATCAACTAAACTAATACGGCCAACCAAAATTTTGAATTTTATTCAAAATGGACTAGGATTGAGAGACAAAATTGATGTGACCAATCAAAGTATGGATAATGTCTGTTTGAGAAACGTTCTGCCCACATTGCATACAAAACTTTTCGAATTACTGGAAGTATTGATTGATATGTAAGTTGCGAAGTATTAAAGGCTAACATGTAAACAAACTTTAAATTTGTTCACAATATTGTAAGTAAGTACATTTTAAATTTTTATATGCAATATGAGTTTTTATCCACTGATACGGAAAGTAGTAACCAGTAACTAGTAGAAACCAGTCTACTCTGGTTTCAGAGAATTCAGATTTCTCACTTGCTTGTTTTAAAATAATACACGAACCAATACATAAAGTATAATAGTCTTAACTTTTATCTGTGGTTATTAAGCCACCAAATTTTCGTTTTCGGATTGCAATTCTTTTGAAAAGCTTCTCTGTGTAGGTTTTAAAATATAATTATTTTTAAATTAATTAGAAGTTTCATGTTACTGGGTAGTATGTGAAATTTGCTTACTAATGTGCGCAATACCAATTGAACAGCAGCAACAGTAGATCTAACTTTTTATTTGCAAATTTTTATTCTACCTTTTGATGTATATAAGTTTAACTATATTAATTAAATATGTAATCTGCACATTTTCTTAATGTTAAAGTCCTAAATTTAGAATTTGGCTTTGTTAGGCATGGTAAAACAAATTCTCATAAATATAACCCATTATTCTCTTCATTTAGCTGCCACACTCACCTCAGGATGCATTTTAGACTGATTACAAGTATTCTACTAGATTCCCTAAATAAGACAAAATGGTCATCAGCCGGATTTCAAATTGAGTTTTGGTATGTTTTCATTTTAATTATGATTACTAGACCACAACAAACAAGATCGGTTAAGAACACTTATTTACGTATCTTAGTCTGTTACTTATTATTTAATATTTTTTGTAGTAATTTGCGAATGCAGGTGCACAAAGTAACGATGTTGTGGATTTATACACTTGGCGAAGGAAGCGGGTGCGATTTAATTGCAGATCGGCTTGTCAGAGATATTTTGGAAGATGTGATGATGCGTCGGTCAGATATATATTTAATGGTAAATATTCCTATATCATGTGTTTATTCGAATGTTTAATAAATTTTTAATTGCAGTCCGCAGCACAGTCGAAAAATATGCCTCAAAAGAAACGCAAAAGAAGCCATTCTTTAATATCTGAGCCATCTATTCAAGGCGAACCTATAACTAATAAGGGCAGAGTGGCTGTTTGTACGGAAGCTTTTCGGTGTCTGCAGGCAGTTCTTGATTTAGTTGGTTACTTATTAAAGTCGCCACTTCTTAATGTAAGTTCCTCAAAATATAAACTTTGTAAGTATGTGGTTGTTGAAATGCCAGTGATCGACACGGTCTTTCATATAAAAAAGGATACTATTTTTCAGTTTCCATTTTCAAAACTTATTTTTTTACAAGCCAAAAAAAACTTATTTAATCTTATAGCAATTAATAATTAAATATAAATACTTTAGCGACATGTCATACAAATGAAGATGTTATTTAAAGAAGGTTATGACAGAGAGAAAAGGAGATAAAGAGGTGGACTAGCAGAAATGTGAGAAATTATAGAATATGAGAACAAAGAAAAGAAAGAAAAGTTTCAATGCAGGAAGAGAGAGTTTTGCCAAGAATACTTAAAGCAAAGTGTGCATCAAGGTAAAATCAAGGGGACAATCACAAAATGGATCGGTGTATGGTGAAATACGTTGCACATCATCGAATACGAGAATGTCATAATATTGGCAAAAAGTTATTATTGAAAGTATTACACAACAGAATAACTGCATTAAGAGGAACCCTTTTCGATGTATTTTCAATATTCATTACTTCAAATCCGAATCGAACTAGTGATTTAAATTGATGTTGCACATTAGAAGTTGTGATGTTTTTTAAATAATCTAACCTAATCTTTGTTTATAATGTGCTAATCTTAATGAATTTTTATTTTTTCAACAGTTGATACTCAATACTATATTGGAAATTACTGTTCAAATATCTGAAAAGCGGCTGATGATGCAAAACCCTTATGATGACTGGTCCTGTCGGCTTGAAATGTATAAAACGTTATTCGCATTCATAAAATTGAGAAATATTTCCAGCTCTTCTCCAAGGAATATTATTCTGTACATACTAGATGAAGCTTACAAAAACGATCCAAGCTTAGACATACGTATTTGTTGTAAATCTATGATCGCTTCAGTCGAAAAAACTATACATCCTGAGAGAGAAAGCTTAATGTTAAAGAGGGAAGAACAAAGTAATACAATTATAAATGCGAGCTCGAATCAAAATGTAATTGAAGAAAGTCCAATTGTGTTTGAAGAAAACCCAACTGTGATTGAGAAAAATCCAATCGACTCTCAACCAATCAAATACAGTTACAAAACTTTACAAATGAATACCGAAATAAGTCCTCCTTCTATGCAATATTCAAATGAAGAAATTCCGAGTATGAATATTGGTGAAAGTGAGCTCACGTCGCCAGGGATACAACAAAAGAAATTTAAAAATACCAAGAAAAATAAAAATATGACGGAAAATTCAGGAATCAATGATGCATTACTAAATGCTCAAGAAGATGACAAAAAAATTGATGTGCTTCCGAATCTTATTTCAGACGATTCTAAGGAGTTCATCAAAGTTGACTTAAATCCTAATAATGACATCTGCACTAAAACGCAAGATGATGAATACATTGCAGAGTTAAATGCAGCATTTGTTGATGAACTTAAATAAAAATATAAATACACCATCACGATTGTTTGTCTGTTTTTAGTTAAATTGTTCAACAATGTGATTGAAGAAACCCAAATCCTTTATTACATAAAAATAAATTTAACTAAATGAGAAACCAATTGATGGAAATTATTGCCATTTGGATACTAGTATACAATAGGGAACATCATCGTTAATTTACAATTGAAAAGTTAAAGTCTAAGATACAATCAAGAGTTACTAATGTCTTTAGTTAAAAATATGAACAGTTAAATATAACTTCCTAATCTTTTTTTAGTTGATACAAATTGTTTATAAAACTCGTACATAACGTATGAGATTAATTCAATTCGTAATACATTGAAAAAATGCTTGATCTGGCCTTATCATTATTTTTCGAATAGGTAGCTTTACTATAAGATATTTCGGTGATCCAGCTTGGAGTGCCTAAAAATAAGAAAATAACAATCAGTATCATTGTTCCATAAGAAGACGGGAATGAAATTATACAACCTTGAGGTGCCCAGGACGTAAAGTAAACGACTTTCGATAAAAAAGATTCACCGTTTTCATTTTTTTATAATTAAGAGATCCAAACTAGAATCACGGAAACCACTCAAGCTTATAAAGCTAAAAGTATTTTTATACTAATAAAATGCTTTCCTGAAATCAGGGTTCTACTTATTGCGGTATAACTTGGGGACAGCCTTAATACAGTCATACAGTCACTAATAACAAAAAACCCAGCTCAATTTAATACAACAAATTGAGGATTTTAAAACTGGTCTGAAACGACGGAAAATCAAGCATACAATATAAGAAAGATAAAGAAAAAGATTTGAAGATTTGATGAGAAGAACCTTCTGTAGTTTACCCAAGTTTAAGAAAATTATAATCAAACACTTACTTTCGCATAGTTTTTGTGAAAGATATGGGAAGAGAAATGTAAAGAATGTTATTTCAAGAAATATTAGTTTACTGTAAAGTTGCTGGTATATGGGGAATAGAGCTACAAATTGACAGCAACTTTTTTTTAATTTGAACCCAGAACTATGTGCTGTAAAATTGAACATAGAAACCGTATTTATAAATTGCTACAAAGGGGCAATTACTTAAAACTGAAATTTGAGGACTGCGTTTTCGATGAGAAGCGCGATGCAAAAACTGATAATGCACAGGCAAAATGAAATTTTTGAGCAGCGTGCCAAAACGAATAAAGAAATTGGTAGATGCCAAAATACCGTAAAAGTAATTGAAATTTAAGCGCAAAAGAGTGTGTCAAACTGAGAACTCCCTGTAAAATTCAACTAATTGCGCCAGCTATCACTTTCAACGATGAAACCGCTGCGCTCAAGTCAAGTCATGGCATCGTAAGGCAGTAACTTTAATATTTTGTTTCACTTTTGTCGATGAGGTCACGCTCAATAATTTCCTATATTGGTAGCGATTTTTCCTTGGTAGCTTGCTCCTTTTCAGGCTATACCGAAGACAAATAATGGGAATTTGACGCCAGCATGACTTCCAAGCTATTGAGAACCTCCAGAAGACCGAGGTCATCCTTTAACTTTCTATATGCGTTTCGATATTGCACATATTGCATGATAATTGTGCATCTCAACGTTTGTTCCATATATAATTAAATCGACCCACAGCATAAGTGTTGAGAAACTGATGCTGTTTAAAAGCAATTTTTTTCATTATTTTACTCTAGTGCTCAACTCAAGAAGCAATAACTATATTGTCAAGATGTGCAAGAGACCTTTGAATCACTCAGCAAATTTTAAATAAGAACTTCAGTTAAGTCAACCGCTTATATCCGTTGCTTCCAGGGAACTTAAGGGTCTTTCAATATCAACATGCATAGTTATCAGCACAGATACCGACATCGTATGAGTCGTTAGTGATCCGATAGCTATATTTGTGTCCGGAACTGTGACTGTTCATATTTTTATTGAAAGAAACAATTACTTGATGATCTATTTGCCCGATATAAAAGGGTTAAATCTGTTGAGTCTCACCAGAATTGATTTTTACATATAAGACATAATTTATAAGAATATCACGGGTATATTTTGCTAAAAAAAAATATACAATAGTAGATACAGTGTCTCCCAGCTTATATGGACCAGTGTCTAGCAAAAAATGTTAAGTGCTATAAAGCTTAAACAAAGAAGCAAAAGCAAAATGTTTAAATGCCAATTTTTTTCATGTTATATTACATTTGAAAAGGAAACTTTAGTTTTTATTAAAATATTAAATAATTAATCAAAACAAGTCAAAAACTGGAAACATATCCAAAATACATGTCAACGCTTATTTGAGACAGTCTAAAAAAGTAACAGATTTGCCACATAAAAACTTAAATAAGGATGTTAATACTTAGTATGATACCGCTTGGACTTAATAACTTCCCTTAATCTGTTATTCATTGAAGATACCAGCTTCCAGATAGTTTCTGGACTGACTTTGCACCACTTATCCCGCAGAGCATTATTGAGATCGGATGTGTGATTCCGGATGTTATTTTCCAGCAGAGCACAAAAATGTTAAATAACAAATAAATCTGAAGACGGAGCCAGTGGAATTATTTTGTGGAGGTAGTTGCAGATAAACCAGGACTGTACTTAACCAGACTTCGTTGTTGTCTAGTTCGTTGTCCGGAAAATGCGTCGGATTCCTTGCTTCTCGGCACTTTTGAGTTAATTTTCCTGTAATGTGTTGAGGTACATATTTTTGACCATTGTTTTGTCGATGAACACCAAATTTCCGACGCCGGCTGCCGAGATAGATGCCCATACCATAACAGTTCCACCGCCCTGCTTGCCTATCGATTTTTTGGGATTCAGCTCAGTATTGGACTGTCGCCACTTATAATTCCGTCCGTCCGAGCCAAAAATTTTGAATTTGGACTCATCTGCAAATATGACTGTGTTCCAGAATTCCACATCCTTGTCCAAGTGGGTTTAGGCGAACGTCATCTTAATCCCTTTATTTTTTGCGCTTATAAAGGGCTTCTTCCGTGGTACTCGGGCATTAAAGTCATGGTGTCGCAGAACCCGGCGCACAGTTTCCACACTGCACTTTTTCCCCATTTCATCCCCCACTTGTAGATACAGTTTTCGAGCCGATTGCATGGGATTTTCCCTTATGTTCCTGATGCTCCTCCGCTCTGCCTCTTTGGTGAAAAATCTTGTTTGGTGCCATTCTGCCCTTGTCCTCTATCCGATTTTCGTCGACGAAGCGATGAATGATGTTGTATGCAGTTGACTTGCTTCGATTGACCATTTCAGCTATTTGGCGATGTGAGTACCCGATCTTGAAGTGTTCCAGGATGAGTTTCCGTTCAATGGCAGTCCGTTTGCCCACAGTCCTTGTTGGCTGATTGCACCCGAGATGCAGGATATAACTAATCTGTCTACGAAGGATTGGTCTATTGATACCGAAAATATTAGACCTGATGTAAAACATCCGGGTTTTATGGCACCCAGGTGTCCATTATGCCACTGTTCCAAATAAGCTGCGACTATAAATTAAGTTACTTTTTTACATAACCCGACCTAGCGGGTGGGAAACCGCCAGTTTATTGGGGTCATTCATTCATTTTGGTGGCTAATATATGTCCCTGCCATTGGTCTTTGAAATTTTTGAAAAATAATGTATAATAAGTTAATGGCAGGCAATTAAAATTTTTGACAGTGGTCCAAACAAGCTATGAACCACTGTATATTAAAGAAACGGTTAAGGTTAAGATTAAATAAAATACGAGAATTCATATGAGAAAACGCATTTATACAGATGATCGGGCAGAAATACTGATATAGGTAGATCGATTCGGCTGTTGTTGTCGGACTAGCATATAAGCATATATTATCCTTGGTTCGAGATATTTTCCTTAGAATGTTGCACAAATTTGCACAACTTCACAAATGATGATAGCGAAGATTTAGAGATAAAATCACTTGCCGCAGGCAAACACAGATTGTAATTTTGTGATGAAATTCATGAAACCATCTCAATGTTTTTTTTACTAACAACCCTTTGAATATTCGTTTTAAATAACTGTCTATTAGTCAGAAACTAAACTTATGCAACGTGATCGATATATATAAGTACACATTTATAGTTTATATCAAGTCGCCACAAAAAAAATAATATGATTAGCTGTATAAGCTCCAAGAATTAGTTTAATCCCCCACCTCAGTCCACAACAAAAACAAAACAAAACACCTCGACTTGCAAATAGATAAAGGCTGATTTTTTGTTTTGTATAATATTTTTAAGGTGAACGATGTCCGACTTCATAATGGTAATTAGCTTTTGTAAGAAATGGAGATTTTATTGAATTATATTTATAATTATTGGTATAAATATATGTTAATTATAATGTAGCCTGATGTTCATTCTTAAGCATGTGCATGTATGAGTTTTTAAACAGAAATATTTGAAAATGTTGTATATGGAAGTACTTGAGTACTTTTATAATCACTGTCGTTTTATATTTTGCAAAAATTATAATTCAAATAACCTTCTCTTTTACTTGACTGTTGTTAGATTTGTGTGCAATCGGTGAATGTCCATTAATGTATGGTTCCGGTCTGTGGGTCGATGCATATTATTGAATTTGATCCTTATTCATCTTTTTAGATTGAGCACATAACGATTTTTTCCTTTCAAAGTACTCGTACCCGTCCTCGTAACTGTTACCGTGCTGTCTCGACAAAAGTTTGTATACATTAGTGTAAATCCGTGTCTATTGCTGACTGGGATTCACCTGTCCGTTAACTATTGGCAAAAAGTATGGATGCGCCATAGCCTCACGAGCTGTAAGACGATCAACGTGATCATAACGCAATAGCTTATCAAGGAAGTCTAATGCTTCTGGAGAAACTAAATGTTGGTTATCAGAATGAACAAACCGCTCCCAGCGCTTACGGGAATGGCGCTGTAAAATATCGTGAAATCGCGGATCTAGATCAATGTTGTACTTATCAAGATACGCGTACAGTTCTTCGGTGCCCAGCACCTTAGCAATTCGTACAAGTTGATCATAGTTGTCATGGCCATGGAAGAATGGCTCTTTGCGGAAAATCATAGACGCAAGCATGCATCCCAATGACCACATGTCTAGCGAATAATCGTACATTTGATAATCGACAAGGAGCTCCGGACCCTTAAAGTAGCGGGACGCAACTCTTACATTATACTCCTGACCAGGATGATAAAACTCAGCTAGACCCCAATCAATGAGACGCAACTTTCGGTTTTCATGATCTATCATCACGTTGTGTGGCTTTACGTCGCGATGCATTATTCCCATGCTGTGGCAATAGTCCAGTGCCTTAAGTAGCTCGAATAAATAGTAGCGTATCTCGTAGTCTGTTAGTGTTTGGTAGAGTTGTTTGAAATCTGTATTGTTCACATGCTCAAATATCAGTGCTGGAGTTCGGGATACTGGGTCTTTGACGACAGCAAGGAGCGTTATTATGTTGGTGCCCCCACGCAAGTTTTCCAAAATCTTAATTTCGCGCTTTATCTTCTTTTTTTTCACAGGCTTCAATATTTTCACAACACATTTCTCAGTTGTTGTTATGTTGATAGCCTCGAACACCTCAGAGTACTTGCCACGCCCTAACTTGCGCACCAACTGGTAATCGTCTTGATTGCCCCAGTCGACTACATAATTCTCATAATCCCAATATTCGTCTGGCTTGTGGGCGTTTACGTCTGTGTAAACGCGAGCCGCACTTGGTAGTGTCATCTCCGCCGAATTATTGTCCACTCTATGTTCCTCTTCGGCAATAGCTTTAGATGTGTGTTCTTCAGATGACTCGGTAGTGCCTGGATGTGCCCACGCAGCAAGATTATCGTTAAAGAACTGACTGAAAAATAAAATGCAATACCCAATTAGTGTATACAACTTTTCGCACTTTTCAACATTTTTACAAGAAAACTCCAACATACCTGAAGAGTATAGGTTTCCCAAGACTTAATTTTGGATGATAATACTGGGGCCCCTTATGGGACCTACCACAAATTCCAACCACAAATTGATGCCTTAATCTCGGGGCTCTACAATCTGTGCAGTTTGTAACACAAATTATTCGAGGCAGTCGACGTAATATGCCAGAGACAGCAAATTGACGGTGGACGGCAAGCACGTTACTTCGAATGTTGCGCTAATTTATGTAATATATATAGAAGGAAATTGTTTGTACAGTGAGCAATTAGCAATTAACAATATATTTTCACTCAAATGTCAAGAATATGCATACATAAGAGTTGTGTTTTGCGTTTGTACATAATTATGTTGAAGATTGCTTCACAAATTCACAGCGCACATTTTTCATACCATTCCTCAGAAAATAGTGTGCATATGTGTGTTGCACACGCATCTATGTATACATTTCTGTGTGTGCGTGTGTATGGTGTATGTGTTTAAATTCCAACAGATATCATCCAATTTGAAGAGTTGATATTTTAATATCTATTAACGCACGTACAATCCGAGTAAAAAAAAAACGAGTAGAAAATTTCCTGTTTCCCGGTGTTTAACAAGTTTTCCAACAAATAACAATTTGCAATTGACAATAAAAACGGAGAGCACATTATCACATGAAAAACTATCACATTATTGTGTAACAAAGAAGCAATACAAGCTCTGAATGTTACTTTAAATTATAATACTCACATATTTTATTTCAGACAGCGTGGATGACGTGAAATTTTCATTATTTTCATTGCTGAACCGATATCAGTGATATGACAGTTCAGTGAACTAGTTCACCAGTGCTTGCCTTAATCAGTGCTGCCATCTTAGCTGTCTCAGTTTTATATTTTATTATTGTTTTACTGGAAAAAATACGTTAACAGGATAAACAAAACTTATTGTATATTTATTCCTATTTGTGCAAAACTTTTCAATTTCTTTGCGTTTTCAAAAGTAGCGCCAATTTTCGGTATCGATCGCGTTCCATTTCCAATTTGTTTCAGGCAAGCTGCTACACTATTAGGAACTGTACACATAGTCGCATCTAGCGGATCGTGCAGGATTTGTTTGAGAATGTAAAGAGTAGCTTAATCGGGCAGCATCCCGCATCTTGCATCTACTGTCATAGCTGTTTGAAATATTTTTCAAAAATAAGCTTTGAAATTGGCGTTTTTCATGCATTGCACTGTTTTGCAAGACATAAATGTCATTGCGGACAAGCAGATACGATAATAAAAATTAATGAAAAGAAGTTGTCAAAAGCAGCTCATGCCGGTTTTTTTTTTTTTTTAATTTGGTAATACTTGTTTTTACTTTTTTCTTTGTAAATAAGGTGTGCAAGTGATATGCCACATATCTTGAAAAATTACCATCGCTTTTAACGGAAATTGTTTAATTCTCTAAAGATTACAAATACTGAATAAACAAAATGCTTGGCAAACGGAAAAAATAGTGCAACATTTTTTAACGTACGTATTAATTTGCGAACCTTTAAAATTTCGAAAGAATACCTTGAACTGAAGAAGCTAAATGATAGTTTACATCTGTAGGAAATATGTTGGTTTAAAATATCTCTTCAAATAGTCTGATCGGCCAGATCTCTCTGGCACTGAACATATGGCATTCTGTGCAGAACTGCTTTAATTTGTAGCTGTCGCTGTGAGCTGTCCTGTTTTTGTTCCCAAGTGATCTTATTGCGCTTATAAGATTCTCTTGTGTTAGTTTAGCAGCAAACAAACTTATTTTTGCGTTCTGTGCTTTCAACCATTGTTGCGAAATAATAAAAAAAAATCTTAAATCTTAAGAATACTAAAAAGAATAACAAAAATCTTAATCGTAAAAATTTTTAGATTGGGGCAATCTCGATGTTTATTATACTACTTTATTTTTGTTTTTCGGTGCAATGCCAGTGTCTTACAGTCGTGTTCCTTTGTCAACATTACGTACATTATACATTTACTGCTGACATACACGAGCTGCTGATATTTAAAGTGAGTATGCGAATATTTTTACAAAATTATAATTGAATTAGTGTAATTTAATATTCATAATTAATAATAATGAACTTTGACAGGAAACTAGAAATGAAATTCCTTTTATTTCTGAATTTTTTTTTTCCTATTTATTGGGCAGAAAAGTCGTAATCTTATATATTGATTAATTGTTTTGTAATTAATTTTTCAGATCAGTTAATTGTCAAATCTGTTAATGTAAGAAATGCTGTGCATATTGGAATCCGAACACTGTAACTAATCGCTTATAGGCTAATCACAGGGAGCGACATCTTGCCGAACGAATGGGAATTTTCCAACGGTGTGAAACATTGTTCACATAGGCAACATCTGTCAATACTCAGTGTCAGCCACAGCTGTTAGTTAATATATAAACTGTTGCAGAGTAAATGTGCAGCAGCTGGCAACCGTGTGCACGGACCAACGAACAATTGCTATAGCCAGAGGAGTTTTGGAAAATGCACTTGACCCTTGAGTTAATTCTCAATTCAAATAAATAATAACTAATGACACTTTTAGCGAACCTTTTTCGCTAATTAAAATTAAGTCTCGTCAATGCGACTCCTCGTTGCTTACATGTAATTAAATATAATAATCTTGTCGGTAATTTTAAAATTGTAATTTAATTTCCTGTTTGGTTTACAGTAAGTGGAGATCGCAATTATCGAAAATACAGTTGAATGATGAATGCCTGACCTCTGTGTGAACTCTGCTATTCTAAAATGATGCTAAATACTAGATTTCGCTCAGTGTGCGTTGGGAGTGTGTGTACACAACATTACCCTAAGTCCACTCATCACTAATCAAAACAACTGATTGAAAACCCCGATTACAATCAGTGCCAGAACCCGGCGACTTCGTTTTTGTTGCCCAGCAGTGAAATCCATTTTGTTGTGCTTAAGGACTAAAGTTTTTAAGACTAATCATCCGTAAGGCTTTATTTGGAATCCATGGGAACAACAATACAATTTCCATTCAATCCATCAAGATTTTATATTTATATTTTGGATTAATATCTTGTCTTTTAAATAGATTTTTTTTTCGGCGTCCTAGCTAAATTGCAAATTTGTCTCGAGATGATCAGCCAGTCCCGACTGGACTTTATTCTCTTTTATAAGTCGGTATAAAACGCGTAAAGCCATTTTTTTTTTGTTCGTTACTGACTCGTTTCCTTCTAGAGCGGAGAATTTATGCTTAAAGTCCTAAACTTAACTCTACTACTACTAAAAATTATACTTTAACTACTAATACAATTAACAATGAGAATTATAATAATAATCATGAAATATATAAAAACCCAAAGCAAATGTGAATCTTCACATTTTTTAACTAAATGCGCATTTCCATTTATTTTGATTTTTATGCAAATTTCTTCATTCCAAATGTAAATGTCAATTCATAATTTGTTAGTCATACTTAAGGCTTGCATATTCGAATATTTGCCAGAAATGTACGTATAAACTCCCGGCAAATGCCCGGCCAGAGACGCGTTGGAACGCTTCTGCCGGGCACTGTTTGTTCGAGTGTAAAACTAATCGGAGGTACTTGGCAACATCACGGTTAATGGGACTACAACTGACTAACTGAGCAAGAATGCGCGATTGAGACGATCGGCGTCGTCCTGTAGAGAAGTGGAGGCGATTGCATTGCAAAGTGGAAAAACCTTCGTGCGCTATTTAGAGTCTGCTACGCTGCTCAGCCCGCAATTCCGGTAGCAAATGAATTTGCTTGTCGAATTACTATTAACTACTATGACTAAGCCTGTTTATCAAATCGAGTTTTTGTCTACGGTGTTTTTGCGCTAAGCCCCATCCACTTGTTCTTACTTTTATCTCGTGCCAGATCCAGAAAGACATGAAACTTTAATAAATTCCAAATTATTTCAAATAATAGAAAATAAGAAAAACACCCCAGTAACGGCAAGAAAACCAACCCATTATTGAGTGTTGACTTCGGAACAAAATACACCAAAAAGTATTATGGATTTATTTTTCTATATGATACCAGTGCGTTGGCAAGATTGAATTGGCACCAAAATTTGTGACCAAAGAAACTGCTTCTCAACAACGGCACCCTGGAGCGAAAATACACACTTTATTCGGAACCAGATGATCCTAAGACCAAGTAATTCTTCCATAGTCCGTAGACGCCACCAGCTCGGCGCAGCAGTGACAAAAATCTGAGGCAGATGACGGGATTAAGCTTGCGCACGGTAATATAAAGGGTTTCGCACCAAGATCGAAACTCCACATTTTTGATCGAGCGTCACGCCCTTATTACAGTAGTGGAAATAAGTTGTACAGACAGTGTTTAATTCACTTACTTCTACAGATCGTCTGACGATCACTTGAACCAAATCGACATAAATAAATCCAACACGACAAAATGTTTTGCAGACAAAAAAAAAAAAAAAACGTTGCACAAAGTCTGTTAATTGTAGCTCTTAAATGTTGGCTTTTGGAAATTGTAAGGGCGGGAGTGGGCGTAGACAAAAAAATTTTTGGAGAACGATCTTAGTAATCTAGCTTCCACGTATGGTAACTAATTGCGGGGGATATAGGCTTTTATCGTTATGAGGGACGAGAGTGGGCGTTGTAAAATTTTTTTTTTTTTTATTTTGAAGGGTGTTACTAACAATAAATCTGAATATATATATATACACTCAAATAGGTGTATCGGTTAACGGAGGCCACCCAAAATTTTATCTTTTTTTTTTAATTTCATTTTGCGTGTTTAAAAATTGCCATACAAATTTCTTATTGTTTTTTAAAGGCCAGTAATATAAATGCCAAATTTGACGTCTCTAACTCAAAAACTGCGGAAAATATAGCCATTAAAATTTTTTTAGGGGAAGAGGCCTGGGTGCGTCAGAGGTGGGAGTGGCAAATGCTAATCTTTGAAAGACATCGCCAACAACCTACCAACCAAATTTGGTGACTGTAGCCTTAAAATTGTACGAGATACGTGCTTTTATCGGTTTGCGGTTATCGATTTGATCAATTTCCTAGCCCCCTGGTAGACGTAGCACTCCAAATTTTACACTTTAAGAGACTAACGCGGGAACAGACCAGTATGTGTTTCAAGTTTCAAGTCTCTATCTCTCAGTTAAAATTAAATTCAACACAATTTAAATTTATTTAATATGTAAACTATTAAGCCAATCTAAATAAATAAAATAAATTAAAGTGAAATCAAACTCATATATTTTTATTATATATTATATTATAAAAATAATCTATGCTAAGCGCCGACAGCATTGAATTCTTAAATTAATAAAATAATACACAATTAAATAATCCAATAAGTGAAAATACTTTAAATTAATAATAATAAAATAATAATCTAAAAAAAGAATACAAATTCAAGAAACTTACTATTTAACACTTTGTTAGCGAAAAAAATTATGTTGTATACACAATTACAAAATATCAAAAGTTTTGTGCACACAATTACAAAATATTGAAACTTAAAATAGCGAATGGAAAATAAATGTATTAAGTTAGCGAAAAGTTTAGTAATAAATATAGTAGTTATTATTGAACATTTACATTTTTGGGAGTTATGCAATGTATAATGGGTAAGAAATAAATTGAATGGTCGTTGCCTTGAGTATCACCAATTTTAGGTGCATGGTGATCATGGTAGGGATGCTTCCGCACCTATAATTTGGTATTTTAAGCCAAAGTAATAAAAATAGTAACCTTTGCCAACGTTTGTGTGTACATACGTATTGGTAGATAAGACTGTAGATGCAACGTTGCCACTGGAAATTATGAGCAACATTCGTCGTGTCTCGCAAAAATTAAATAAAGTTGGCAAGTTGCAATAAGTTGGTGCATTTTGAATGTGTTTGTTTGTATGTTATTTTGTTTTTTACTGTTATTAAATTTGTCTATTAAGTTGTTGTATAAGGAGCTCTGTGTCGTCAGAAATCAAACTTCTATTCCACATTGCTGTGTTAAATTTGTTGTTTTATTGTTCTTATTTTCACGTGGTGCATGTAAAATGTGCTGGCTACACTCAAAGAATAAAGATGTAATCGGCATATGTTGGTTTTAAATGGTGTTGCGAGCACTGCTTATAGGCCAAGTCGGATATTCGGGTGTTCATTAGGCAAACTAGGCGGTGTCTTATCATTTTTGTCTAGCTTTCAGTAAGCTAAATGCTGAATTTAATGGTTAATAGTGTAGTGTCAGTTTTGTCTTCCTACACCACTGATAATATTCAGCAGGTGCTGTTGATAATATTCAGCAGATGTCGCCTCTAGTTGGTCTCATTAAATTTTTATCTTGTTCTACGTTCAACTCTCAACTTTTTCTTTCTTGTCAATTTAGTATTATTTTCTAATAGATACACTCCTTATAGATATGATTGCTTATCACGCTTCTTTTGTGGTTATCTGATTGTTGTAGATTCCGACACTGTCTCAGATAATGTTTATTTACTTACTTTCTTGACGTGGAGCTTAAAGGTGAATTTCATGATTTTTTAATTTTTGTACACATCACAATTAGATTTCCCTCTCTGTCTTAAGCATCTTTATATTTCCAGAATTGTTTCTGACAGACACTATTTGATTGTATTACTTTACTATAATTTCTCTGAGGTTGTATGGTGAGATCCACCAAATGTATTGGTACCACTCGGTTCAATTAAACTTACGGATTGGCTTCATGGGTTTTAATTGTCTCAAGTTAATCTCAAGCCAATTACTGTCCTTATTTTTTATTGGCATTACCTCGCGATGCTTTTTCATCGCTGTAGGTTGCAATTTGCGTAGGATCCGCATATTTTTTGCCACAAGATCGACGGCACGTCCTTAATGAAAAGGGTCATAAGTAACGATCCAAAAACTTTGAGGGACACACATACTCTTTGAACACGACATTTTAAGTAAGATGATTATCCAGGAGTGAAACAATGGGCTTGTGAGCAGAACGTTGTGACTCGAGTCAGTGCAAATGACCTTAAATTGCACCTTCAGAAGAAATTCATAATATAATATATATATATTCCAGATATTGCAAAGCTGATCAAAGGATTTTTCAAAAAGCCTTGGAAAAGCAGATAGCTTTGCAATACCTCTGAAATTAGAAATATCAGACTTAATATTTATTTAATTTAGTAATGGATGCAGTAAATAAATATAGCACTCATTAAGCACACAACTAGGAATGTTGTCAGGCCCAGGAAGAAGACAGATCTTACAGTTGTAGTACTAGAGATAAGATAACTATTCTTAAGGCTAGAAAACAAAATATTATCGGTACAAGATATGTAAGTGCAATATTAGTGCTACCTTCTGTGGATAATTCGATTCCAAAAATGAATGGAACATCCTTTGCATTCTTTGCAAGATTGGATTTTTTGTTAAGGAAAACAATTTTTTTTTAAGCAAGAAAAAACCTTTAGATCGATTATTTGTTTTGATAGCAATATGATATGGAGTTGCCAACCGGTCGGCTTCAAACTATGCACTGCCTTTATCAAACATACGGATAAATTACAAGTTTTAACAAAAAAGCATTTGATCTCAGGAAGTTTTGTTTTTAGTTTATATCGAAAAAATTCAGTGCCAAAACCTCGTCAGAAACGCACGCAAATTACAATTACGTAACCAAATCATCAAAGTTGTAAAATTACGTAATTTATGGTGATTTGAATATGTTATTATTTAAGAAACCCGATAATCATATTAATTTAACAATTATAATAAAAAAAAACCTGGGCTCTGATTTATTTACTGCTAGTGAATATTGGGACCCACATGCATATATATGTTGCGAACAATTTTAATGAAATATTTTATTGCTTTTAACGACTTTACTTTTACTTAATTAGCTTAATCTAACTATTTGTGGTAAACAATTTTCATTTATTATTTTATTGCTTTATTTGTTTAGACTTTATTAATTTAAGCTAACTATTTGTTATATTTGCAAATAATGTTCAAATAATTATACAGAAATATAATGTGTTAACACTACCAACTCGAATTATTTGCTAATTGAAATGATTTACTGTTTACTGTGTAGAACTGCGCATACCATTTCCGAAATTTTTTAATTGAAGACTCTTCCAACACTAGCAAGGGGTTATTCCGATAAGTTTTATGATTCCATATATTAATATCACGCTCAAACTAAAATTAAAAAAAAGTAATTAGCTTAAAAAAATTGTTTATACTTTACACACCATAATGCTTTCCCCGTATATTAAAATTTTCATAATTGGAGCCATTAAACGGGTTGCATAAAATCTGTGAACAACTTTCTGCAGTAACGGTTTTACTGGAGTAATCGTTTGAAATATTTGAAAATTTCCAAATGTTGGTGAGTGCAGAAACATATGAACGTAGGCGGGCCCAACCTGCAAACACACTTATAACTTAAAAAACCTTTTATCATTAAAATTGTAAAATATAATAACTTGTTTGCCTGTAACATTCATTTGAGAGCATCGAAAATTTCCAAATAGGTTGAAGGAATGATTCAACTTAATTTCGGCAATGTGTTTGTCTTCGGCAACGTTCCAACTAAAAGGAAAAATTTAAAAAAGCATAAGGACAAACACAGAATTCCCAATCCAAATTGAAAATTAAATATTCTTAAACTGTAGCTCAAACTTGAACGTTCTAGATTAATTTGATAATTTTGTTTGCTGGTTAATATTTAAACCTTTTATTATGAATACTGCACAAGGAAAGGTACGTGCCGCAACAAGTACTGTGTCAGTTTTCATTTGTCTACAGTCTGATTGTTTTGTCCATAGTTCGTCTTGTGGACATAATACAGGCATAATCTGGTCGCAGACTTGTTTAGAAATTATTTGCGGACTTATAGAGTGCATTCTTGGACAGACCAAACACCAAAGACCTGAAACATTGTATAATTTACTTCCGTAGTTTTTGTTTATAATTCTTTATTTTCATTTTGTATCGACGCCGAAAGAGGCTCTATAAATAAAATTCCAAAATGTAACGTTTTCTGGAAGATAACAAGTTTTTCGAATGGTATTCGGATTACACCGCATAAGGTATTTTTTTGTATTTGTGTATTTAATATACATATTTGTATGAATATGTCTATTAAGTTTGAAAAACTTATAAAATGCTTCGGAGGTGAGGACAACACAAGGCAGGACAAGGGTTTTAGAAAGCGACCGGCCTCCCTTCGGAAAGTTCAGATGTGGAAAAAACGGGATTCCTCGTGAAAACGGAAAAAATAGACAAATAGCAGATAGGACAAGGCGTCGTGTTTGTGTTACAGCCTTCAGAAGCATTGCTTACCATACACCCAACCTCCTTGCAATTACTTTTGTTAATACCATAACGTCTGATGTGGCAATAACTCATCGCGTCTGATGTGACGATGACTTCAGTTTGCCGCTAAGTTTGGCGAAGGCATTAAAAGCATGGCAACGCACATATATATATAGGTGGAAGGTTGAAGCCATATACACTGAACATAATAACTATTTAAGCCAATTTCGAAAATACGCAGTAATTCATAATAATTTATTAAATTAAAACTTTTATCTTAAGAGATTTGTCTATGTTCATAAGGAAAACTATTTTTGAACTATTGCAAAACATTGTATAAAATAAAAATAAAAGATTAACCATTTTATTTGTTTATCACAATTATCTAACGACTTCACAAGGACGTAAAAGCGTCAAGATAGCCGAGTCGCATTATTGTGAAATTATAACTGGCGTAGCAAGATTACTTATAAAATGGAAAATATAATTCAGAGAACGGCATATATAAATTTTCAAATTATTCAGCAAATTTGAAAGATACAAAGGCATTAAAAAACTTGTATCCCTCAAAATTTTACAGCGTTTATTCATTAAAATAAAAGTGAAACTCGCGTGCCTCCGCCACTACAAAATTTTTAAAGCTAAATGTTAATTTTTCCTAAATATAAATTTTAATTCTGAATTCTTTCTATTAATAATCGATATAAAAATTGCTTGTAATTTTAACTTATTGGACATACCTTGCTTGCCATTGGTGACATCCAAGGTAGCGTAAAATACTTTGTTTTATGTGGAAGCCACCAGCTATAATATTATCATTGTGAATTGCTTTGAAGTGTGCCAGATCGGCACCATTTTCTGGTATTTCCTGAATGTGACAGTTAATATAAAACTCATTGCGGCCATGGTAAACAAATTGGTTGCTTTGAAGTTCGACAGATTTAGGAAGAGTCCACGGAATTTCGGATCCTTCGGCACTATACCAAACAAACACAAATCCATTAATTTCTGTGGAATTCCATTTCTTTACTTTTGTTGCCGGTGGGACTGAAAGGCGGCAATTTTTTAGTTGTTGGTTATTTTTATAAGTACATATATTAGCCATTGATTTACCACAAGTGCTATAAGGAATGTTTGTACACATTCCATCTGTCCCTCTGAAACTCCATTGATGAAAGGGACACTCAATGTTATCGCCAATAACTCGACCTCCAACTGCTAGGTTCGCTCCTAAGTGTGGGCAATATGCATCCAAAACAAAAACTTTATGTTTTTGTGAGCGATATATTATAAAATGCTCCCCCAGGCAAGATAGATATGTTGATTCGCCAGCCTTAAGTTTGGATGATTCGAGAACTCCATACCAACCATTTGGGTATGGCGGAGGTAATTCCTTTGAACCAATTTTTCGCGATTTTCTTAAGCGGTTAATTGTGTCACGCTTGTTTTTGCTTGTTGCGTTGTTTATGAATTGCCAGCCAGTACTGTCATCCATTGGCTTGCATGTTTTAAGGAAGAAATCAAGATTTTTATCTTAGCTTAAAAATAAAAAAAATACTTTTTCCGCAAGTGAAATACTAATGATTTTGTGTAGTACTTGTCTGTATGAACGCAAGTTTCTCTGATGTACCTTAGACATTCGTGTTTTCTTCAGAAAAGTTGAGCTGGCACACCCAATGATAGCACGCCAATATACCTCAAAGTGCAAATACATATGTAAATCTTCAATCTTGAAAGCCGTAGTATTTCGAAGGTAGACTCTCTTTACAAAAAGGGTAACAAATTCAAACTAAGTCACCTTCCGCCCCGAATATCGGGAAAAAGTTGTACTCAGGTTGTGTAAGGCTATGAAACTAGGATATTTTTACTAGCTTCCTCTAAATATAGGTAAAAACATATCCCTTAATTGAATCAGCCGACTGTCCATGTAGCATGATAATGCTTGGAAAAAGTCAAAATCTCAGTCTTGCATTGTGCGGCATATGTTTAAAGGAAAAATTACCACTTTGGTCCTTAGCCGGTGTTTTTGCTCTTATGCTTTTTGATTTCGTTAGGAGCTGCTGAGGAGCGTGTAGCGATTCGGTTCTAACGGCTCATGGTTATTTGCAAAGACATAATCTGGTTTCTGATGAGAAGTGGCCCATAAAATATCTAGTTTTCGTACATGAAATATTGAGGAGACTTGTAACAAGTTACAATTCAATAATATGCAGCAATAGTCAAAGCATTTATTCTAAACACATGGAATAGAATTCAAGACTTACAAATCTTACAACGTTTAATAAAAATTTATGACTATCCACTTAGTTGTGAGTTAACAGAATTATTTGAACAGCCTCTTGGAATTCATTTGGAAAGTGGAGAACAAGTTTGTGGGGGCATTGATGACAAAAATATCCGAATCTGAAAAATGTAATTTATAAGCTGTGAGGTGGCATTTCCTCAAGCCCAGAAATCAAATATCAGACATATAGCCGGATTATTGCGAATTAAAGAATTTAAAGAAGACATAGATTTGCATGACATTGTAAAAAGTATTAATTTTATTTTTTTTATGCATTTAATTTTCCTTTATTTAAATTCATTGTGTTTTTATTTTATTATTCAAGCAAAACATATTTTTATTCTTATTGTCAAAAACCATGTACTTAAACAAGTGAGAACGTTACAGTCGGGCGTAATCGACTTCGTAATACTCTGATCCCATAAATAATACCATCTGACAACATGAACATGGTGGGTGTAGCCAAGAAAGTGGGCGTAGCTGAACAGCTGTTAAATTACGGGAGATATGGGGCTTTTGGAAATTTTGGGGGCGGAAGAAGGCGTGGGTGGAAAAGAGTCATAGGAATATTAATTTCAAGTTTTATAACTACAGCTCTTAAAAAGCTTTTTATGATTTTTGCGGACATGAGTGGGCGTGGTCCAAAATTTGTAAGAATTTTTAAAGAGTGTTACGGGTGTTAATAACTTTTAATTTTTGTGACTCTAGCTTTCCAATTGTATAAAATAAATGGTTTTATTGGTTTATTAACAGGTGTATGTACAGGTCATCCAATTGTGTGCTTGTGGTGGTTACCAGTAAAATACTTTCAAATTTTGATGACTCTAGCTTACAAATTATGAAAGATATGCGCATTTCAAATTTCTAGTGCCGAAGTTCCAGGGGATGCTGGGTGTATGCTTGTTCAGAAAATGTATATGCCGAAGTTCGGTGGAAGTTACCAGCAAGTTAGTGTCCAGTTGGGTAACTCTATCTTTAAAATGTGTTAGATATGCAGGCTTATCGATTAACACTTTCCGAAATATCGGCTTGGGCGATTAAGGGCGCAGGTGTGGGACATAACATTTTCGATTCTTAAGGGCGGCTACCAGTTATATATCTATCTAATTTGATGGGGCAAACTCAAAAAGTGAGAAAGACTTAGCCATTTTCGATTTTTATGGGCGGCGCCTGGCGACGGCGGCGGTCGACAAAGTCGATGCCGAACTTTGAAGCACATCACCAACAACCTACCAAGTTAGTTTAGTAATTGTAGGTTTAAAATTGGGGGATTTATGTGGATTTATCGATTTATTATGATCGATTTTATCGATATTTTAGCCACCTTGTGGACATAGCACAACAATTTGATCACTTTGTATGAGGCAACCACATACAAATCGGACGGACGGACAGACCGCATGAAGGATTTTGCACAAAACCAATATACTCTTGTGCCATTGGTATAATAGCAGTCTGAAATTATTTGTGTGATAAACAATCTAATAATGCCTGGTATTGGTAAGAAGATAAAGATTGATTGGTTGTAACAAAAAATAGCATACGCCATAGTTGAAAACTTGTTGAAATTAACAGTCAGAATTATGCAAACGAAGCTTTCCAATTCAATAAATTTAAGACAATGGAAATCATTAGTCATTACAAGTTGAGGTGGGGGTATTCAATTTGTTAGACTTGCTCGAACTAGCAAGTATGTGTATTCTAGGATAACAAACTTTGAAAAAAGAAGGACTAATTCTCGATTTAAAAACAATATACGACCACATCGTTACTTATAGTTATTTAACAAATATACGCATACCTTTGTCCAATCAAGGGGAATAAAAAACACCCAGTACAAACAAAGTGATAGCACAATTACTAAACTAAGCACTGCATAAATGTTTAATCGAACATGTGTCATAATTGTTAAACATTGATCAAACTCAATCAAGGATTTTAATTTAAACAAAACTGAGTACATATTATTTTTGAATTTTTTTTTACAAAAGTATAGAAAAATTTAAGCCAGCTATCTATGAGCTCTTTAGATCATAAGAGTTGAAAGATTTGTGTGAACCTGAAGAGAGATTGTCTCTTTTCAATAGAAGAAAATCATTAATATGTATGGAGATGATGTCTAGATATGTTCGTTTGCAAGTATAATTGAAACTTCCAAGTATAATACTGTGCACCCATGTTGAGTATATTTTGTTAGGCCAAATCGAACTGTTTTCATTTGGGGATTACACACTTATAAATTAAGCAATTTCTGTCTGAATCAGGCATGCTCCATTTTCGGAAATCGGAAAAGTATTCCGTTTTAATTTTCAAAGAAATACCTTCTCTTTTAAAAAGAGACTCTATGAGCGAAAGCCATTAAAAGAAAACAGCAACTTTAATTTGCAATATTTTTTTTTGTGTTGATTTACAACTATTTTGCCGTACTTAATGCTGGAAAGTAGTTTATAAATAAATATTTTGTGACCACTTTAAATTTTGCATGTATTAAATTTTTCGGCAAAACTCCGTCCGGTTTTGTTCGTGCAGTGTATCATTTAGCTCAATGCAATATAAATGTAAGTCACGCACCAAGTATCATTTTTAATGGTGCACCGTATAGTTTTGTTAAACTGAATTTGCGCATCAATTCCGCTGTATCTTTTGTAGTGACTGTGAATTGAAAATGATCTTATATAGTCCTCTAAAAATATACATTTGGTACATTTGAATACACAATTTTATAACACAAAAACTCTGTTTCTAAACCGATCTCGATGAAATTTCAACAGTTGATCAATTTTCATGTGCCTTTTTAGGCAAAACATTATTTTGTTGCTATTGGCAATCGATATGTATCGATTTTAGTTATCGATAGAAGCCATGGATTCAATTATATAAAATTGAACTGCTTATGGTATACAAAAACTTTTTATTCCAAATTTGAAGTATTCATATCGGCGCGACTCGGCTCTTAATGGAAATCAACAAATTGTATACTTTATGTAACATAGATTTTCAAATCAGTTCACCTAACAACCTTTGGGTATGTGGGCTGCTGCGTTCGACAAGCAAGCTCCAGAATACAACCGAGGTACTCTTGATTAAAGCAATCCAAATATTTGTATTGCGCCTTAACGGGGCACCAAATTCAAATTAAAAAAAAAAACAATTCAAACAAATTAAAAGTTCTTTGTTGCTACTGCCAACAGGCGATATGTGAATAATTTGCTGGCAAAGGCATACACCCTCTATTAGTCGTTCCAGCGATACAGCCTTGAATGTTCGTTAACAATTAAAAATAAAATAAAAAATATGCATTTAAGAAGCAGTACTTCCTTAAGCGTATGGGGTTACGTCTATATTTGAAATATACAATGACTGTACCAAGCTTAACGGGACCTTGTTTACGCATTGTATAAGGATGCTACTTCTTCTTACACTTTTCCGTTAGTTGCGTTGGTGTTTTCCCAGTTTTTTTAATATTTGCCTTTTTTAAGCTAGTTTGGCAAAAATTCCTCAACTGAACTCTCCTCGAGGATGCCGACTGGTAATAGCATTACAGTGATCTGCAAGGTACCGATGCTTCTGTCTCCATACTCTTGCCCCTGGCAAAGAATCGAGTCATGGTTTTCAGGTAACGGGCCGGGCTAAGGTGCAATGCAACCCGTGCCGATAGTCATATATGGAGCATAAGGGAATTAGACTGAATTTCAAAAATAAAAATAGAAACCAACAAGAGTCCGGTACTCGATGAAACCGGTAAGGAGAAATCCAAAAACGTTAGCTGAGACAGTGGCTCGAAAGCCTGGCCAAAGTGGTCGTAAAATCTTTTTGCTTAGTCAGTGGTGAGGGTGCAGTTGGTGAAAACCCTGACTTATCCGAATCCTTGGTAGAAAGGCAAATCACTTGTGCAGCCAATCTTCCGGCAGGAGCGGAAAGACGATTTACCAATAACCAGAGAGGAGGAATGCTGCAAGCATTCTAAAACGGCAGAACGCGAATGGGGCGGCCAACCCATCAGCCGAATGGCGAAACAAGGTGGAGTGGGCCAAAAAGGTGTTGCCACATTTTAGTGAGGCACCACCCAAGCAAAAAGGCAACGCTCTCAAGAAGCGCAGGGACCCGTTGCAAAACGGGCCAAGGTTCAGCCGGAAAGATCCTTTGCCGAGATTGCCAAGGAGATAATACTTTTAGCGATTCTACAAAAGGCGATAAGGACGAAAGAATTCCCAAGAACCAGTGGAAGTGGGTTGAAGGAGCCTTAGCTGTCCGCTGCTCTCAGATGTTGAGTAAGGTGCCTGGGCCACCACCAGTATGCAGAGACGATGGTTGCTACCAATGTAACACGACGGTCATCGCTTGCCAAGACTTACGCTCTATGGAGCTGTGCCAGGCTGCCGTAGCAGAGGTCGGCGAGGTCTATTCTGAGTCGTTGCAGCAATGCAAAGCATCCGTCCCTACCCATGACTCAGGGAGGTCATGACAGGAGGTCAAGATTGACGCCACAGTAGGGTTGACCGACCTGGCAGTGCTGATTCTGGACAAAGAATCACTGGCCCCAATCGAAGACGCCAAGGACGTACTGAACTTTGGCTTCGGTTCTATCACCGTAAAAGTGTACAAATCGGATGCGACGACCGGAGGGGATTCTGTCGCTGACAAGACAGTCGAGCAGGCTATTCCTCCGGAGATCGGAGCAACTGACGATGAGCTGGAGCCGGGCTATGCGTCTGACGCGTCTACATTCACTCGGGGCCTTGAGGTCATGTGCCTTGAGTTGAACGAGGATGACGTCGTACTGTCGGACGAGAACGACAGCAACAACTTGATGGTGAGGGTAGGATCTTCAGATGACGTTGAGACTACTGCAGATAAACCTTAACCACAGCAAAAGGGGATCCGCTGCCCTGATGCTCAGCCTGGTGGAGAACCTTGGGTGATCGGAGGCAAGGTTTGCGGGTTTTGAAGTAGGCCAAAATGAAGGTAAGACACGTACCTGCATTTTCACTAAAAAACACCTAAGTATTTTTCTGCTTCATCATTTAAGCAATGGCGATAACACAGCGGTAAGCCTGGAGCTTCAGACTGCCTACATGGCCCACGACAGCATTGGTCCAGCACCAGATGGGATTATGAGATTCCTCGTCCAGGAGAGTGAGAAGCACAATATCGGTCTAATTAAGGGCTCACAACACTCAGTGGGGGAGCACGGACACAAATCTGAGGGGTAAGTCACTCTCAACCTTCATTCTTAACACTAACCTCTTAGTATTTTACACGGGAAATGATCCCTCTTTCATAATCAAAAACCGGAGAGAGGTCATAGACTTGACCCTTATCTCACATCCAATGAGTGATCAGTTGACAGTGTCCGATGACAACTCCTTTTCTGATCACAGGTTAATAGAATTCGAACTTCTTTTAAGCCGCTCAAAACCAGTTCACTTCCTAAATTAGAAGAAGGCGAACTGGGAAGTCTTCAAGACCAAACTATGCCGAACCCTTTCGGAACAGCCACCAAAAGGTCCGGACAACTTTGCTCATCTCTGTAATCTGACAGACATTTTTACAATAGCATGCAACAAGGCTTATAAGCCGATGCGCAAGAAAACACCCCAAGTATATATCCTTCGACAAAGTTGTAGGTCCCTCTTCAATGCAGCGAAATCATAAAACAGTGGCCACCAGACGGGCTAAAAGGAAATCTTGGAGAGAATTCTGCACAGATATAGATTCAACTAACAAAGTTGCAAGGCTCGGAAAAGTTCTATCGAAAATCACCCCACATTAGGTTATCTGAAAAAAGATGATAACTCAAGGTCTGTCTCCAGTGAAGAGTCACTGGGCGTCCTCCTTAAAACGCACTTCCCAGGATGCTCTGAACTGCTTTCGAGGTGCACAAACATGTTTTGATTTGTTTTGATTATTTATTAAATCTCTTCTACACAAGAATAACATAAATTGGGCAATAAACAGCGTTTAAATCTGCAGGCCCGGATCAAATGAGCCCGGCCCAATTACAGTGGGCGAGCAACATAGCCATAAACTGGCTACACGAAATCTTTGGGAAATTTTCAAGACTGGTCGAATCCCACCGACGAGGCTCCAGTCAAAAAAAAAACTTTCACACCAAAAGCTGGGAAGCCATCACACACCAGTGCCAGAGATTTCAGACCCATCAGTCTGTCATCTGCAAATCTCTGCACGAGATGGAAAAACAGCATGTTATTAGTCTAATATGGGTTCCTGGACACTAGGACATTGAAGGCAACTGTAAAGCTATTAAGTTAGCTAGAAAAGGAACTATACTCACACTCCTCACAGATAAGGAAGGAATATCAAAGAAGAAAGTAGGTGCAGGTCAAATAAAAAATGGCAAAATGCAACCTACGCCCGCACAGTACGCCGAACATGGCTCAACATTACCGCAAAAGCGCAGTAGAGAGCTATGTAATCTGAGTCGCATGAACTGCTCTGCAGTAATCCGAGCTTGACATTCACGCCAATAGACTCATGTGCCGCTGCGAGGAGGAGGAGGAGGTGGAATCCCCGGAACACTTCTTCGGCTTCTGCCCAGCACTTGCCAGGAAACGGCTGGCAATTCTGGAAAATTACTTCCTAACTTGTCTATCAAAGTTAGCGAACATGAGACCGGTCAGGATAGCAAAGACAGCTGCAAAAGTAGCAGAGAATGGCCTGCGTATGTATGAGCAATATGCATCTGCCCAACAATGGCCTTCGAAGCCTTAATGGAGCTCACGCCACTCCACCATACCATAAACAGCCCACATAAACCTACGCTTCTAAGGATGTCGGCTGAAGGAGCTAAAGATAGTCAATATGAAACCGCACACCATAAAATGGTACACCGAAGGATCACCAATCAGGGCACAGGTCTTGGAGTGGTGGACACTCGGATATGCTGCCATGAATGGAGTATGACCCTGGAGACGCACACCAGCATATTTCAAGCTGACGTGTGTGCATTATGGAGATGTGCGGAGTTCAACCTTAAACGTAACTATCGGAAAACGGATATATCCATCCTATCCGATAGTCAAGCAGCAATAAACGCTATAATGGGGACGAAGATTACATCAAAAGTAGTCCTTGAGGCTCGATCCAAGCTTGACCAACTCGAGACACCAAATGGGCTTAACAAAGGATGGGTCTCGGGCCACAGGGATACAGCGGGGAACGAAGCAGCTGATGAGCAAGCGGGAATGGGGGCAGAGAAACTTAGAAACAATGAAAGGCAAAGGCGACAACGGATCAACGGGCAGAGACACCTGGGCACCGACAAACCAGATGTATTTTGGATGGCTATAATTATAACAATTTAAGCTAGTAATAACCACGGGAAGGAACAGGCTTAGGAAACTCACTGGTTTACTGACAGGACATTTTAGACTATGAAGTCACTAAACTCGGTATTCAAAGTACCGAACTACCGCATTCATGTGGAAGCTGGGGTTGATGGAGGAGCAATAGGCTTAGAAGGGGGCACAATAGATCGAGTTAGTCGCAGTACAGGTATCCAATTATAATAATAATAAGTGGGATAAGTGTCCTTATTGTAAATTATAAGATTTTTATTTAGAATGAAGGCCAAGAGCGACTCACCCGTCGGTTTCGTATTTGTGCTACTCAATCAAGCGTGGTGAGCATTGGTATCACAGCCTATGACGAGCAGATCTTGTGCTTCTCGTACTGAAGGATACGCTGAGTAACCTTATCGGGGCTGGCTGGTACTCCAGGCTTACTGCAGTGTTGTTGCCGTTGCTAAAATTGTGAACTAGAAGAATACTTGAATGTTTTTCCGCGAGAATGCATTTTCCTGGTTTACCTGGTTTTGAGCTACTTTGGCTTACAATTTTCGCTAGCCGCAAACCTTGCCTCCAATTACCTATGGTTCTTGGACTAGTGCTATGTCAACCACTCTGCCAGCCAGCCGGCGAATCAGGGTAGCAGATGCTGCCTTACGGTAGTGGAGAATTATTTGCAGAAGTCTCAATAACATGAGGAAATCGCACCCGCATCAATGTGATGTTACTGTCATGCTCGCCCGACAGTGAAAATTCCTCTTCGTCAGCTCAGGGCTCCAGCTCGTCGTCGGGTGCTTCGATCTCCGGGAAAGGTAAATCGCATCCGTTCGCTGCATCCGATTTGTAACTCCACTAGGCGGCTAGGAAATCGATCAATTTTAAGGCTTTTGTCTCCACATGTGGTTACATGGTTATTCGCGTTGTCCTTCAAAGATCGGAATATGCCATGCCCCCTCCGCCGCCCCTGGCCCCCACTCCTACAAATTTTAAATGGCTTTATCTTCTTCAGCTTTCGGAAAGTGTAAATCGAGAAAGCCGCATACTGCCAACCATTTAATATATAGAGTGATCAAATTTGGAAGGTAACATGCTGGTATCTCCTATAAAGATCGGCGGCTAAATTTTAATTTTTACCTTCCGACACTCCGACTTCTTAAGCCGACAAACACTTTAGTGTACATCAATAAGACAATATATCTCAAGCAGTTTGAAAGCTAGAGTCACCAAGCTTGAAATATACACTGCTAGTATCACCCTTAAAAAATCCAGAAAAATAATGTTGAACGACGCCCACTTCCGCTCACGAAAACGGTAGAAGCCTATATTTCGAGCAATTAAAGAGATTGTAATGGTCGGTGGATAGATCGATAGGATTTGGGTATCGAATGGTGGACCAACGGTGGAATGCACAGAAAAAAGGAAGATAGAAATGGAGGAAAAAAACAGGGGAAAAAGAAGATGGAAAGAAAACGGCTTCATGCGGATGCGCATAAAAAAATATTTAAAAAATTTGAATAAAATAGATGTACAAAAATAACGAATATAATTAAGTATAAAAAAATTAAATAAATAATAAATATAAAATTAACAAACAAAAACAGGCGGAATAATCCAACGCCGCCACCAAACAAATCGGGAATCAATGAGTGGCATCCAAGGAACATTGAGACGATTCGGATCGTCCCAGTGAGTTTGTTCCCGCCCATTTAAATTTTTGTAATCTTTGAGCTAAGTGAACAAAATATTAATATATCACATATATAAGAGAACTTAGTGTGGCCAACAAAATATTAGAAATTCACAATGTAAAATTATTTACTAAGTATATTGTGGATAAAGAGAGGCTTTATTGGGAATTAAATAGTCTAGTATGAAACAAATGATGAAAGATGAAGTGTTAAATGAAGAGGAATCATTAGGAAGGGACCCGAATTATATTTATATAAAAAAAATACTATAAAATAAATAAATACAAAAAATACAATACACAAAGATAAAAAAAATTAAACAAGCAAACCGGCGGCAACGACATTCGGAATTATCCACCGCCGCCACCAATGAGGAAATCACCGGGGACAATTGGAACCAGGATCAGAAGTGGAACCTCGGAAACACGGAGACAACTCGGATCACAACAACACCAGTGAGTTTGTTTATGCCTACTTAATTGCGGAGAATCGAGCCAAAGAAACAGCTGATCGGCCCGAACCATAAGAGCATCAGTGATGAGCAAGGCCTACAACAGTGATGCTCATTTTGTCCAACAGTGACGCGCACTTTTGCAGCCGGCAATAAGAAAGAAAATAATTAATGTTTTGTAAACCGTAAATTAAGTTGATAATTATAACTGTACTACATAAATAAGAGAAGTTAGTGTTGGCCAACAAAGAATTCGAAATCAATATGTCACATGTATCGTATGATTTATAAATTAAACAGTATAAAACTAACGAAGATGGTTTGGTAAATTAATGTGATCGGGTGAGATGAGGGCATAACAAATAAGCAAGAATAAAATAATCGCGAAAGGGAACTTCTCCAAGGAATTTCGAGGAGGAATCATTAGGAAGAGAGGGACAGGCAGGCTGTACGACATCCACACAGCCAACGATCGAAAAAAACTAGGCTGACATTATAAGAACAAATGTCACCCTGTTTAAACAACACCGCAAAGCACATTTGTAACAACAAATACAAAATAGAAATACAAATGAATGGATAAGAAATTAACATAATTAGGAGACTATACACTTGAAATTCATGGTATTTAAAATTAAATTTGTACATATATTGAACAGGTGACCTTAGCCAAAAAGTAGGAGGACTATTTAGTCGGACCGTGGATGAGCATCCTGCTATGCTGAGTCCATCGCTGCCACAAACAGTAGTCCTGCCGATTTGGTCTAAGAACATTTTTCAATGGTTATTCGTGTTGAAAGTGAAGCTTAGCTGGTCCGTGAGCCGTGGAAAAGTCCGAGCCACGTTACCGTTGAAGTGGATCTGCAGCTAAAAAGAAAAATAGAATTGATGATTAGATTATCGGCCAACTAAAATTTGTTCTTAAAGATAGCATACCTGGAAATGGGGTTTACATAGTACGCTAAGGTCAGGTCGTGATCCGTGCATTACCATTTAGTTATTGTCAACGTTGTCCGAGCAGTTATTAATATTTCAGAATAGAGAGGAACAGTTGTAGGCGAGCTAGAAAGATAAAAGAGTGTTTTAGCGTGTGATATTATATTATTTTCGTTTCGTGTTGTATGGAATGTTACTTGTAGGTGGCGTTACACAGTGTTGCCCTTATCTCACCTATCTAAAGGTTTGAGTTTTGGTTTTGAGTGTTAGTTATTTACAAGTAAATTTGCAGTGACTGCTTATTTCTCACCATTATTGTTAGAATACAATTTTGACTTAGAGATTAGGTTAGCCAAATATTTATTATAGGCTGCATATAATTATTTCTGATTTATTTATTGGTTGTTGGCATATTTATTGAAAATTGATTTATTTAATACATGTATAGATTTAATGCATGTTTACTGAGTCAGTAGCTATATATTGCTTGTTTAATAATATAATATTTATTTTTGCACTGGAGATTGGGTAGACGTGTTTGCGGTGCAGATAATTATTTTCCTTATACATATTTTGGCAAACATACATATATAAATTTTGTTGTAGGCGAAGGCGTTGTATTTAGGCAATTGAGGAAATTGCGTCTTAGCGGGGACTTTCAGAGAGATAGAGAGCAAGAGGGAATGGATTCCACTACTCGTGAACGTCAGTTAGCCAAGACTATGCTCGGTCTCGAGAACAACCAAGGGTACGGGAGATAGATGCTACGGAACATGATCCAGGGAGTGAAGCACCGAAAACGCTGAGAGCCATTTATAGACCGAAGATGCCGGGAGATCGGACTAGCCTAAATTGTTGGAACTGCAAGCAGCTAGGCTATACGTTCTTTGAATACCAGCCAGCTGTACGCACCATATTTTGTTATAAATATGGACATTCTCGCGTAGTGTTGCCCAAATGTCTAAAGTGTCGACCGGAAAACACCGGTCGGAACACGATGCAAGCGGAGGAGTCGCTACTAGATCTTATGTGCCCCAACTTTTTCCGCCAACATCCTTAAAAGCGTGGCTTTCTGCTTGAGCCTTATGGTATAGTGGAGTGGTGTAAGCTACATACGCAGGCAATCTTTGCAGTTGTTTCTTTACGGTGATGAGCCGCGCCCTGTCAACCCATGCGATCACGCCATAGGTTAGTATTGGTCTTACTACCATTAAGTATAGCCATCTTAATATCTTTGGTGATGTACCCCATGATTTACCGGCTATGCTACGACATATATAAAATGCCCTGGAGCACTTTAGTATTGTATTTTCCACATGGCTGCCAAAGTTCAGTTTGCTGTCGAATGTGACTTCTATGTATTTAACCTCTCTACTTGTTTCTAGTAGGACTCCTGGTTGAGTCCAACCTTCATACACCAGTCATTCGTCATCCTTAGCCCAGATTGGACTAGGCCACAGAGCGATTCTTCATATTTGCCTCGCGCTATGATAATAATTTCATCGGTATAAACTTGACATTGAATACCACTTTTAGCAAGTCTGTTAAGTAGTTCGTCTACTAACAGACTTCAGAGTAGCGGAGACAACACACCCCCAGCAGTGCGAGTATCCATTTGCTGATAGTGTAATGAACCTGTTGTTTCGGTTGTATTTTAGCTATCCCAAAACTCAGTCGAGGGTTCGAGTAACAAAATTTATATTATATATTATTATATAATATTACTTAAATTATATAATTTATATTGCGATTGCGACAATTGAAAAAACGCAGTGGTCAGGTTTGATGCGAGTTCCTGTGCGCAAGAATCTGCTCCAGGCACTCCTCCAGGACTAGCAGTTTCCTCGTTCCCCAAGGATTGCATCTAGTACTCCTGTGAGTCAAGATTCGCGTGTCTCACTCTCTGGCCAATAACAAGCCAAGCCACGCCTACTTCGCTTGGCTCATTGTTGCCTGTTACCACAATTCGAGCGTGGCAAGGATATACGCTTCATAGCTAATTTCAGGACCTCGATATCCTATGATTCTTGAGCTGATTTTAGAGTCCTACGATGCACAGTGTCCTTGCACCTATGCTTCGTATGCCGCGTTCAAGTGTTCTTGTGATTGCGACCGACTCACTTTCACTTTTGTACCGCTCGATTCGCAGTCACTCGCTTGTATATTCGTACGGTCTCGCTTACAGATTTGCACCGCTTCGCCTTTAAATTTGCATAGCCCCACCTTATGTTGTGTCGCTCTGTTTATAGGCGTTGGATGGCCACCTTTTGTCGGGACTGAACCAATGTGACGTGATCTTTTTGTTGGCGTGATTTTTTTTTTGGTAATTTTCCACTTCCATTTCTGCTGGCGCCAACCATTGTCTGCCGTCAGTGTGAGTATGGACAACAATATTACGTCCGTAATACTCCTCACACACTAACGGCACATGTCCTAATGGCATTTCGCATGCACATCGATGAATACATTTGTAATCTTAAATATGCAAGGATACTCACACGTGCATGGCTATATGGCTCCACGCAGTAGTATATTCTAGGCTCCTTCTCTCGAGGGTAGCCTTGATTGCATCGTGCGATGTGTTGTCAAAGAAGCCTTCTATATCTAAGAAGGCGCACAGTGCTACTTCTTTATTATCAATTGCCGCACTCAAAGTGCGTCGCAGCTCGTTAAGTGGTGGTGGGTGTAGCGGACTTTGTTTAAGCATAGAGCTTCTAATCTTGTAGTCTACCAGCTTTTCCAACGTTTTCAGTAAAAACGATGTTAAGCTGATGGGTCTGAAGGACGTTGAGTTGGTAATGTCTTTCTTCCCTGCTTTGGGGATGAAGACTACTCTCCTCCATGCACCCGGTATGTGTCCGAGGGCTAGGCTACTTACTAGTGCTTTCTGGGAAGGAGAGTATTATTACGGGAAAGGAGTATTTCCTGTCCCGTTTGAGGAAAGGCTGGCGATATGACGTCCATTCCGAGGGACTTATAGGGCTGGAATGCCAATTGCCCAATTAAGTCTCTCCCTTGTGACTGTCGATTTGGCGCCAGTATCTGCTCTCCCTTTCGATAGCCTCTTCCTGCACGGGTGTGCTGCATGGGAAATGCGTCTTGAAAAGTAGTTATATTTTCTGCAAATTACTGCTCGTAAAGGATTAATCCCTACACTTCAGTGCTAAGTTTGCATGAGGCGGTTGTTTCGCCAGTGCTCTATGAGCCTTGCTAACGGTGCTAACTAAGGTTTCGCAGAAGTCTCCGTTATTCTTCCGTTTGGCCTTTCTTATATCCTTATTATAGGAGGTCAGGCTTTCGGTCGACTTATAGCCTTTCCAGTTCGTTCTCCTGGGGTTGCGGCTTGGTATTCTACTATACGTATTTAATTGTAACTTAAATAGGATAGCTTTCTGGTCAGACATAGATTCCACTTGGGAAACATGCCAGTCCCTAAGGTGACGTGCTAGGGACTGACTAATTGATGTCTAGTACCTCCTCCCTGATTCTAGTTGCAAATGACGGTGTAGATCCGACATTGTCTAATTCTAGATTATATTTAAAAATAAAATCCGTTAGGCCCTCACACCTCAGATTGATATCGCTGCTGCGCATTGGCATCGCATCCGATGACACTGCTATTTTCTGTCTCTTGCCGTAGTCCACCAGTCTTTCTAACCCTAGTGGTGGGCAGGCTTCATCTCGCTATCTGCGTCTTGCAGCTCTTCCGCCAGTTCTTGTGAAGACATGCGGATGTCCTCGTCCCGTAGCATCTTTTCTTGTCTTGTGTCTACTGCGGTGATAGTATCGACTTCAACGATCTCCCTGCCCCTTGGATCAGGCTGAGACTTAGCTCAAGCTCTCCTTTTTAATCCGCTTACGGGGATGGTCCCATAGCAGTTCATCTATCCCAATTACCAATAGGACTCCTCCACCCTCGTTCCTCCTGGAAATCTTCTTCCAAGTGTCGGTCTCGATACTGTGGACCGATCCACACTTCTGGGGCAGAAGAGCGTGATGCAGTGGGGCGACGGTATGTCCTCTCCCACTTTGCATTCAAGGGCACGCGTTTCCACGATTTCATCCGCGAAGCTGCGATCCTGAGCCACGAGCAGCCCCCTTGACCTCCGGGCACACCCTTTCAAGGGGAGCGACCGGTAGTGTAAGTGTGCTGTTGCGCCTCTTGGGAGTTGCCAACGGTGCTGTAGCTGCTTCCCTGGGCTCTGTGGCCTTCTTCAGGTCAATGTCATCCGGTCCGTGTCATCGAGCCCACCGAGTTGACCCCCGGTAGCAGGAACTCTTCCTTCCTCTTCCGCTGTTTGTCCGTGACTGCTTATTTAAGGGGAATCTCGTATTATTCGCACCAAACCTCCCCGGGGGAAGCCATTCGCTATCCGCAAGCCGCGACGCGCCTGGTGGCCTCAGCTCAGCCCTATCTGAACCATCCTACAAGTTCTTTAGAAAAGAGAAATAAATAACATTATTGCAAAAGTTAATCAAATCAATAATAGTACTAAGTTACTATTGACTAGATGGTCGCAACAAAACCCCTAGAGCAGAGACAAGCGGAGCATGCTCGAGCAAATGAAGGGATATTTTAAGATGCAGGACAGGAAACAGTCTCTACGAGCTCGAGACCCTCCAAGGAAATAGGATTGGAGTATTTCATGCAAAAGATGTGAAACAATAGTACAGTGTAAGCCGGGTTAGCTCAATCAATTAGTAGAGAACGAGACTTAATCCTAGGGTATGGGCGATGGCCTACGTTGGACATTAGCCTCGTTGGATATTAGCCTCCTTTTGCACTCCTGTTTCTCTGAAATTACCTTCGAAAACGTAGTACCACACTAATGCTAATGGTCGGGAGATAGATCGATAGGTTGTGGGTTTCGATTGGAGGACCATATTAGATTGAGAGAAAAAAGGAAGGGAGAAAATGAGGGAAAAAAGGGGAAAAGGGAAAGAAGGTAAGAAAAAGGACGCATGCGAATACGGATAAAAAAAAGATTAAAAAAAACTTAAGTACATAAGATATAGAAAAATAACGAATATAATTATTTATACAAAATTGAATAAAATATTAAATAAACAAACAAGCCGGCGGAATAATCCAACCAAGAACGAGATCATAAATTTTTGATAACTTTAAGCTACGAAAATAATTATTAATATATTACACATGTAAGATAATTTAGTGTTGGCCAACAAAATAAAAGAAATTCACAATGTACAATTAATAATTAGGTTAGGTTGGGACGACTATCTGCCAGAGGGGTTGACACAAATAGGCCATGTTTGGCTCGTTGTGATACCATGGGATTTGGGGGGGTTTCTTCGACACTCGTGTTTTAAAAACATAAAAAAAGTTAGATATTTGCCCAGCCAGTTGGGTTTATTTTCCCAGGCTTGCCAGCCTTTTTCTTGCATGTGCTAGGCAGAAGCGGAAGAACTGTTCCGAGGATTCCATCTCGTCCTCCTCTTTGCAGCTCCTGCAGAAATCATTGCACGGCACCTGCGGTCTGTTGGCGGGAAAGCCGACCAACCAATGCCCAGTTAGAGCTCGCTTGAGCAGCTTGTACGATTCAGATTACACAGCTCTATACTGCGCTTTCCGTTAATGTTGGGCCAAGTTTGGTGTGCTGTTGCGGGCCCAGGTTTGCATTTTGCCATATTTTATTTGACCTGCGCCTACATTCTTCTTTGATATTGAGCTTGCATGGAGCTAGAGGCATACTAATACCTCCCATATCTGCGGGGAGTGGTAGTAAAGTTCCCTTCCTAGCTAACTGAGCAGCTTTACAGTTGCCTTCAATGTCCTAATGTGCAGGAACCCATATCAGGCTAATATCATGCTGTTTTGCCATTTCATGTAGAGATTTGCGACAGCGTGTTACTGATATAGATGATTTGATGATATCTAGCTAATAGATTTAATTGCCGCTAGGCTGTCAATGTATGCATATTAAAAAATTGCCAGGGCTAACTTTAAGCCTTTTTAGGCAATCTAGTGTGTCGGAAGGCTGAATGATAACTGTATATTGAGTTGCTCAAAGTAGACACCTCTTTGAGCCATCTGTGAAAAGGTTGCCAGTGGACTGGGAGTGCCATGAGCCCATTTCTCTCTTCGAGGGAAGTAGGTGCTGAAGGGTGTTTCTAGTTAAGTTACTGGCACGCAGTAGTCTGTTTTTAAAGAGATGGTTGACCTCCTTGTAAGATAGAAGCATGGCCTGTTTTCTGAGCAGTCTAGGATAGGGACTCCCTCGTTTATGGCCGTGAGGGCATCAGGTCAGCGGATGCTGCTTTACAATGGTGAAGGTTTATTTGCTGTAGTATCAAGGACATCTGGAGATTCCACCCTCACCGCGGTGTTATTGCTGGGCTCTTCATCCGGCAGCGTGAAGTCGTCTTCGTCCAACTCATGATACATGGCCTCGAGGCCGCGAGTCAGAGTTGACACGTCCGACATATAACCCGGTTCCAGCTCATTATCATTTGCTCCGATCTCCGTAGGAGGACCCTGTTAAACTGTCTTGTCACAGACAGCAGGTACTCCTCCGGTCGCCGCATCTAATTTATACACCTTTACGGTGATTAAACCGAAGCCAAAGTTAAGCTCGCCTTTGGCAGCTTCGATAGAATTTTGTTGGCCCTTCTGTGGCCTAATTTTTTACCACCCTCCAGTCATGGCTGGGTAAAGACGGATTGCATAATTGCAATAGATTTAGCACCTGGTCCGGTTCCTTCAAAGAGGCCTTGGCAAGTGATGACCTTCGTATTGCCCCGGTACCACCTACCATCTCTACATATTGGTGGTGGCCCAGGCCCCTTACTTAGCTTCCGAAGACAGTGGGCTCCCTACACCCATTTCTACTGATTTCTAGGGATTCTCCTGTCCTTATTGCCTTGGTCAAGGATCCCAATGAGGATTCTTTCCTTTGCAATCTCGGCAAAGAACCTTACCGGCTGCACCTTGGCCCGTTTTACAACGGATCCATGTGACTCTTGCGAGCGTTGCCTCTTTGCCTGGCTCTGCTCTATGTTGGAGGGTGCCTCACTATAGTTTGGCAGCACCTTTTTGGCCCACTCCACCTTGTTCTGCAATTCGGCTGGCGGGCTGGCCACTGCGTTTGCGTTCTGCCGCTTCGAAATGGTTGCAGCGTTTCTTCTTTCGTACGTAAATCTTTTTGCCGAGGCGCTGGTGGTTGGCAATTTGCCGGGATACATAGTGATACCCACGAGTTGCGGAGAAAGAATGCCCACCTGCACAGAGATCCGCGATGTGCAGGTAAGGCTGATTTAATATCGGAGGTCGCCAGGTATTCGATATGCTCCGTAGAGGACTGGGCTATTTGTGGGCCCCCAGCCAGGCTGACGATCGGCACGGGTCGCATTACACCTTAGTCCGGCCGGTTACTTCGAAACCATGACTCGGTCTTTTGCCAGGGACAAGACTATGGAGACAGACCGTGTCCCAGGTTCAGGGCGCGAGTCTTACCTAGCATCGGTGCCTTGCGGAGCACTGTAGTGCTATTACCAGTCGACACTCTCGGGGAGGGTTCAGTTGAGGAATTTTTGCCAACGTATTTTTAACATAATATAAATATTTCCAGTTTTATTGCAAAATTTACATTTAAATGTTTTGCACCAAAATGTGAGCAGGTCTGCAAGTCTCTGAGATCTGCAAGTTCACACAGACGCACGGGCGGACGGACGGACAGATGGACATGGCGTGATATTTACGCAATTGACGAAAATGCGGCGTAGTGGGAATTTTTAGGGAGATAGAGGGAATGGGTCCAATGGAAACACCAAGGACATCGATCTCTTCGTGTGTTGAGGCAACCGATGTATTTAAGCGTCGATTTCTGGCGCAGTTTTGGACTAGCTTCCCATATAGAAGGCCTGGAAAAAGATGTGGAGGTGATAAACGAAGTTGAGATAGAGCAATTATCAAGAAGCAAGCTTACGGAACCAAATTTAGATCGTTCGCTGAGTTTGGCTTAGGCAGGACATTGCTAGAAAAGCACGAAATTCGCCTGATCAAGGACACAGTACCGGCAAGGCCACGTTTCTATCCAGTTTCACCAGCGGTACAGGAATTACTTTTGGGAGTCATAGAGCGCAGCGAGAGTCCATGGAGTAACAGGCTTGTCCGGAAGCCATCTTTGCCTTGGCCGCGTAGAAAATACAGTGTTCATCAGCAGCATCGAACTTAAACATGCCTTTTGGCAGATTTAATTGGAGACAGAAAGTAGACCATGGTATCCGAATGCAAACAGCATTCACTGTGTAAACTGATGGAGAAGGTGATCACACATCCCATCTGGATGACGTCGTCGCTTCATCCAGAACCCGGTTGAATTACAACGTTCCAGAGAAAGCGTACATGGCTGCAGTGAAAGCAGTAGAGAAATTCAGAGCATATGTGGAACTCATGCCGTTCACTATCATAACAGATCATGCAAGTCTACAATGTCTTATGTCATTCAAAGCATGGGATGTTAGGCTAGCGAGATAGTCTTTAACCCTTCAGGCTTATAACTTCCAGATAGGATAGAAAAGATGAAAAGATAGAGATAATGTAGTGGCCGGCATGCTCTCTCGTCCTTTTGATGTAGAAGGGACTGACATTTTTCAGTTCGAGATTATCGCCTTTAAAGAACAAGTATATATAGATATAGCTGGTACAGATAAACAAGGAGAAGTTTCCCGATTTACATGTGGAGAATGGATTGGTGTTTAAGAAAACGAAATTCATTCAACCAGATATAGAAGAGATTCGTTGAAAACTATGGATTCGGAAAGCGTGAACGAAAACCGTAATTAGAGACGCACATGAAGGCAAAGCGAATATGTTTGGTGGAGACGCAAACACGATATGCCAAGCAAGTAGAGACTTACATTGCGAACTGCGATACGTATAAGGAGACCAAACACTCGACGCAGACGAATAGACCAGTCATGGGAGAAGAGACAACAACGGATAGACCCATGCAGAAACTATAAATAGATTTCTTCGGACCATATCCACGGTCGCGAAGTGTTAATATGGTCATTTTGGTCGTCCTCCATCATATGTCAAAGTTCATCTTGTTGAAGGCAATGCTAAAAGCAAAGGCAAAGACGGTGATCTGGTTTCTACACAAAGAAGTGTTTGGGGTTCCAGAAATCGATAACGGCAGAGAGTTTATATCCGAGGAGTTTATTTATTTCCAAAGTCGACGAGACATAACCCACATGCGAGCTGGAAATTAGGCACCACAAGCAAACGAAGAAGAAAGGGTCAACCAAACTATCCTAGCGGCAATAAGGACATATGTTAGAGACGAAGTTGGGACGAGAGACTATTGGTCATCTAGAGTGGGGCTCGAAGCGCTACACACCACATCATTGAAACTTCGCAGTATTTTGTGATGTTTGGGCAGCAAGGATTGCAAGCTTCCTCGTAAACAGGAGCCTTAACTGGTGCAGAAGTCAAACATCTTTCCAGGCAAGATCAGCAACGAATAACTCGGCAAGAAGTCCAGAAGACCTGCAAGTAATTATAATATGAACACGCGTGAGAGCCAATACATACCTGGTCAAGAAGTTATCAAACGGGACTTTGTTCTTAGTGATTTACAAAATCGGATTAATGCCAAGTTCTGTCTGAAATACGTCAAATGTCAAATCATCAAGCCGATTCGAAATAGTCTCTATGAGCTGGACGTAGTCCAGGGAAACAGGATTTTAGTATTTCATGCCAAACACCACTTAGCAGGGAACGAAGAGGAAAAAAAGGATAGCAGAGAGTAAAAGAAGGAGGAACAATATAAAAGGCACGCAGGCGCACGCGCATAGAATACATGTTTATCCATATATAAACATGTATATTTTTATACATCAATAAAAATAAAGTACAACAAAAAAAACATGAAAAGGACTAAGCAAGCGGCAACCACTGACAGAAAAAACTTAAGACTGATCAGCCGCCACGAAGGAGAAGATCGCCGGGGGGCAATTGGGCTAACACAGGATCAGAGGAGTGCAATCCAGGGAATAATAACACGACCCGAAGCATAGCAACAGACCAGTGACTTGGTTCCCGTCCAATTAATTACGGCCAATTGGCTCGCCGTAATCAGCTGATCGTTCATAACCCCTAAGACATCAGTGATGTGCAATGCCGGCAACAGTGATACTCTTTTGGCCCATCAGTGATGTACAAAAAAATATAAAAATTTTCATCTGTAAAGATTAAGTAATATAAATAATTGTAATAATAATTGTCATTTGTACAAGAATTTAGTGTTGACCAACAGAGTATTAGGCATTAACATTGTACACTTACTAGATAAGAATATTGATGATGAGAAAATATAACAAAGTGTGAATTAAATGGTCTAATGTAACGAAATTAAAATAAAGGCTTAAGTTAATGGGATAAGGAACCGTGAGAGTATAGCAAACAGACGAAAGTGGAATGGATAACCAAAGGGAATTTCTCAAATAAATGTTGACGAGAGATTTAAAGCAAGGGAGGGATACGCAAGCTGAATAACATCCGCACAGCTAGCACAGTAAAAAGCGGACTAGGCTGATGGAAATTTTTGTTTCAATAAGAGTTTAGAATTACTCCCAATTATTGTTAACTTTTCGGTCGATCCCCATCTGAGCCAATAGCTAGCCGGTAAAGCGGTTTTTTGGTGCTTCCGATAAGCAAGGTGAAGCAACTTTATTAATAAAGAAAGTTAATAAAATTTAAATATTACCGCACGATATAAAATAAAACAGAATAAAACCCTTAATGCACACAAGGTTTAAAATAATACAAACGGTGGTACAGACACGTACACAATAACTGCTAGAAAAGCAACGGAAGTGGAAACAAAAGTAAACCCATCAGCAACCAACACCAAAAACAATGTTACTGACAGTGTGGGAGAAAGATTTATATATAATGGAAACCAGAAATTACAATGTTCAAGAAGAAAACACCTCGGTTGCGAGCGCCAATCAAACACCGCAGTCTGAAGTGAAATTGTTGACGCATGGAGACGCATGTCAATAGCTTGGAGAGCTGTTGAGCTTCTCCAGCAGATGCTGAATCGAAGTCGCATTGGGTAGGAAGAGCGTTGGGATTTTTACACCGTCACTTTCAACGGCCTCCCTAACCCCGGGTTCCAGTTTGGCAGGTTTTAATTTAAATTTTTTTCAATTCTTCATTTGCCCAATAAAACTCCTTACAATTTATATATATTAACTTTTGTTATTCATGCTTCCCAGGCGAAAACAGAATTAAGCCTGAATTGATTTTGCCTATTCATATAAAGGCCAAAACGTTCGGAGTTGTGCCTGAGTTGGACCTTCCCTTAATGATACCACTACCATCTAGATTCGTTTTTCGATATCTATTGACTATATTCACTCGTTCTTTCTGAACTTGGGCATTTCATAGCTCCAGAAGTGACGGACCATAGCTCCTGGTGAATCAGCACACTTTTCATCATAATCATAATTTGTTTTATCCAACTTGTCTGTACTGTACAGCGCACTCATTTTTTCGATTGTTCTTGTTCTCACACAGAATACTTTAGTTAGTATGCACACAGCAAAGTAAATTAAGAAAATTTCACTCGGTTTTAAACGCGGCTTTTCAACGTAACCTTAGTGGCATTCCACTTTTGCTTTATGTCCTGGCCCATAATCTGTGATGCTTTATGTTTGGCGGTCAGACAAAGAAGAAAGTATATTCAATATTTGCACTATTTTCGTTGTTTGCTTAAAAAAAATTAAGTTGTAATTTTTGTAATGGCTCAAAAGTCCATTTAATTCAATTTTATTGAATAGAGCTATACAAATTTACAACTCAATTGCATAATAAAAAAAATGGGAAAATTAGAAACCATATACTTCGTCGGTACAGAAATAAAATTCGGAAAGGGAAATTTGTTGTTTGGAACTTGCGCCCAAAATTGCGATATATCGCAACGAATTCAATAGTGGGGTATGTTGTCGGCAGCACCACTGTTAAAAGCTCTGCTGAAGAGAAGCTGCTGCTTCTTAGCTCCAGCTTCCTCCTTTTTTTCTGATCGAGGTGCAAAAAAACGTGTCTCGCCAATTTACAATTATAAAATTATAAATTGCGAACTGGCAATAAAGAAAACAAAATCTAAAATTTTTTGAATCCATGGCTTAAAGTGGAAGTGGTATTCATCGCTAATTGAAGCGGCAAAAACGTTTACTGGCAAGGCAGTTATTGCGCGACAAATTTAAATTTATCACAAAACTTAATGTTTCCTGATACATGGTTTCCCTGGTAGGAGGTTATATTGTTGAAGGGCGGAAGGAAAACACCTTGATTCCAAACCCGGGATTGGCAAATTAATGTGTGGATTACTTTCTGGCCTTAGTACTGTCATCCAAGGCAGCATAAAGTTTTTTTTTGGGTTTAACCAACCAAATCGAAAAGAAAAACCACAAGTAAATTAATAGATTTCATATCTATAAAATTATATATACAAAATATAAATAGAAAAATAAAATAAAACAAAATAAACAAGAAAGTGTGCTTTAGTCGAGGAGCTCGACCACGATTTACCCTGAACATAGCTGTTAAATATATTCTAAACCTTTTGGAAAATTTCCCTATGATAAGTTTTCCACCTAAATGTTAGCAGGTCTTCAAGTGCACTCATTTCCTTTAGGGATCTCAGGCACTGAAGAGTAAAAGAAAACGAGCAGCGCATGTCTGACGAGATAACAGGAGTCTGAAGAATGTACACAAAGGCATATCGACGCTCGCGTCGATTATCATGTGATCTCTTTCTGACACATGCGCACGCATATTTATGCATACAGAAAATGCTTGGGGCTGCTGATGGAAATGAGATCAATATGATAATATATTTTCGACAATGACTTGGTATACGAAAAACTATATTCCAAGTTTGAAGTTTCTAGCTCTTATAGATCTGCGTGTTAATACAGACGGACGGACGGACATGGCTATATCGACTCGGCTGTTGACCCTGATCAAGTATATATATACTTTATGGGATCGGAGATGCTTCCTTCTGCCTGTTACATAAATTTGCACAAAACCATTATCCCATTCTTACCCATTTAGTTATAAGTGAAATGTTTTTTTATCTGTGTTCTCACAACAGTTCAGTTCGCTGTGAATAAGTAATCACACTATTAAATGAAACCTTTGGACAGTTTTCACGAAAGGAAAAGTGTACATAATAGGTAAAACAGCGATTCCATTCCACTTAAACAATATTCTTCCATTTACAAATAAATAAATATCATTTTCAAACACAATAAAACAAGCCTTCTCTTACAATGTAACTTTTTAATGACGCGCTTTTTATAATGATGATGTTCAGAGCGTTCGTTCCTTTGGAGACTTTAACTTTATGCATAATGTAAATAGTTACAAAAAAATGTATTACAACATTCATCTACTTTTATCTATAATATCACACATATATACTTTTATAAATTCGTACATATAAATAAAAAAAATGTATTCACTTCAGTGATAATGATTTGAGTTTAAAGCATGTGATTAAGAACAGAATGATAAAAATAAATAATAAATAAAATGAATAAAATTGCTATTTGAATAAGTTAACTCCTGGAAAAATAATATGTATAATTTTATTTACTGAAAAAACCAAAATGAAATGAAATTAAAAAATTTAAGTACGAGGTGTGTTCAAAAAGTATCGCGAATTTTGAATTTTCGCGGGTTACGTATATTCGAATTTCGATTTTTTTGTAGCGTTATGTTGGTACTCATGTCTCTCACTTATGCCGACAAGCTCGGCCATTTTGAATGTTCACTTAATTGTTGACAGCTGCTTTGCTTGCACGTGTTTTGGATCGTCTTCGATTTTTACCTATTCAAAAAAATGGACCAAAGAACCTGTATCAAATTTTGTGTGAAAAACGAAATTAAGTACGCGGATGCATTCCGAATGTTGATTGTGGCATACGGAGAAGCTACCTTGGACCGAAGCAACGTTTATCGGTGGTACAAAATGTTCTCAGAAGGCCGAGAAGATGTGAACGACGAAGAGCGTGCCGGACGCCCGAGCACTTCAACAACAGACGAAAAAATTAATGAAGTGGAGAAAATGGTATTGGCCAATCGTCGAATCACCGTTAGAGAAGTTGCTGAGGAGCTAGACATATCGATTGGCTCATGCCATTCGATTTTTATCAATGATTTGGGCATGAGACGGGTCGCCGCGAAATTCGTACCAAAATTGCTCAATTGCGACCAAAAACAGCATCGCATGAACATTGCTAATGAGATGTTGGACTCTGTCGGCGACGACCCAAATTTGCTCCAGAGGGTCATAACTGGTGACGAATCGTGGGTTTATGGTTAAGACGTGGAAACCAAAGCTCAATCATCTCAATGGAAGCTGCCGCACGAACCAAGACCGAAAAAAGCGCGCCAAGTTCGGTCGAATGTGAAAGTTTTGCTGACAGTTTTCTTCGATTGCAGGGGCGTGGTGCATCATGAGTTCTTGCCACAGGGTAGAACGGTCAATAAGGAATATTACCTGCAAGTTATGCGCAATTTGCGCGAAGCAATCCGCCAGAAGCGCCCGGATTTGTGGAAGAACAAAAATTGGCTTTTGCACCACGATAACGCCCCTGCTCACACATCGTTGCTTGTGCGCGGCTTTTTGGCCAAAAACAACACACTAATGATGCCACAGTCACCGTATTCCCCAGATCTGGCCCCCTGTGACTTTTTCTTGTTCCCTAAACTGAAGAGGCCCATGAAAGGACGACGTTACGCTACGCTTGACGAGATAAAGACGGGATCGAAGGAGGAGCTGAACAAGATAAAAAAAAATGATTTTTTGAAGTGCTTCGAAGATTGGAAAAACCGTTGGCACAAGTGTATAATATCTCATGGGGATTACTTTGAAGGGGACAAAATAGCTATTCATGAATAAATAAATAATATCTGAAAAAACACAAAATTCGCGATACTTTTTGAACACACCTCGTATCTTTATGTACGAAAATAAAATAATATTTGAATAAAATTTTATTAATAAGGTTTGCAAAGTATAATCCAATGAAATAATAATAGGATAAAATTTTATTTGTAGAATAAAAATAAAAAATTAAATTAAGAAAAATAAAATAACATATGTAATCGACTTCAAGAAATAAATATCCAAATATTAGTTAAAACAATTCAAACACTACCCTACACACAATTACAACTTAAAAAAAAAAAATATTTAAAATCCAAATATTACTTAACAATGTTACCCATGAAATTTAAAATGAAAACAACCTTAAATTTAGTTTAGTTTTTGAGATAATCTTCTTTTGCAAATAAAGTTCATCACGTGTTGAAATTTATAAAAAAAAGAGCTTACATTTTTTTTGTCGGAGTCATGGGGTTGTGAAATCTGAAATGAATTGATATGCACAAATGGGGATCTACAATCACAATTAACCTTGCAGGTCATGGTCGTGTTTGGTGAAGAAGGTGTGCTTCGAATGACAGCTAGACCACTCCGCCGTCGTGAATACCGACGTATCCTTGGTTCCCTCCCCCTTAATTTTTTTTTTACCTCCTCAATTTCCATTTATATTATTCCCTTCTTTATTATTTTTGTCTTGATTATTCTTTTAGATATCTTCGTGCTGAATTCGGATTGACCGGAATGGTCAATTCATTTAAGTATTGCCCAACGGGGCTTTTAGGGACTCTATTCATAAAATTCAATTCTGAGGAGAGACTATTCAAGGAATCGATGTTTGAGTTTGTTATTGGCATAATAGCTATAATTTTTTCTCTTTGATATTGTACAGTGAAAATTTAAAATACGGCAACCGACATTCTTCAGTTATCGATGTTGGATAATATCATATTAGTCCCATACGAACGATAGGTCCAAAGATTCAAAGAAATACAATTAAATTCACAAAACACGCTTTCTCTTATATTGTTGTATTTAATTAATGTAAAAAACTCCAGCTCTGTGTTGTCTACTTCAAGTCATCTACTTTGACATACATATTACAAGCCCAAGCTGTTCAAGCTGAAATCGATTAACTTGGCAGTGTAGCAGCCTAGCATTTTAGAGGTATATTATTCTTTTTTAATTAATACCAAAAGTTATAATCTGTTGTTTGGGGTTACATTATACTATTCGCGATAATACCAATGCGCTCCCTTAAAGTAACAATACGCTTCACTTAATTATATGTAACGCCCAAAGACGAGATGCATTCGCGATGTTTGCTCCCGCTACGACCTTTCGTCAGGACGTCTGCTGGCATCTGCTCTGTATGCATATACTCCACTTCAATGTCGCCAGTCAAGTATTTTTGCTTGATGAAGTGGTGGCGCACATCTACGAGGTGTGTTCAAAAAGTATCGTGAATTTTGAATTTTCGCGGGTTACGTATATTCGAATTTCGATTTTTTTGTAGCGTTATGTTGGTACTCATGTCTCTCACTTATGCCGACAAGCTCGGCCATTTTGAATGTTCACTTAATTGTTGACAGCTGCTTTGCTTGCACGTGTTTTGGATCGTCTTCGATTTTTACCTATTCAAAAAAATGAGATGATTGAGCTTTGGTTTCTACGTCGTAACCATAAACCCACGATTCGTCACCAGTTATGACCCTCTGGAGCAAATTTGGGTCGTCGCGGACAGAGTCCAACATCTCATTAGCAATGTTCATGCGATGCTGTTACGAATTTCGCGGCGACCCGTCTCATGCCCAAATCATTGATAAAAATCGAATGGCATGAGCCAATCGATATGTCTAGCTCCTCAGCAACTTCTCTAACGGTGATTCGACGATTGGCCAATACCATTTTCTCCACTTCATTAATTTTTTCGTCTGTTGTTGAAGTGCTCGGGCGTCCGGCACGCTCTTCGTCGTTCACATCTTCTCGGCCTTCTGAGAACATTTTGTACCACCGATAAACGTTGCTTCGGTCCAAGGTAGCTTCTCCGTATGCCACAATCAACATTCGGAATGCATCAGCGCACTTAATTTGGTTTTTCACACAAAATTTGATACAGGTTCTTTGATCCATTTTTTTGAATAGGTAAAAATCGAAGACGATCCAAAACACGTGCAAGCAAAGCAGTTGTCAACAATTAAGTGAACATTCAAAATGGCCGAGCTTGTCGGCATAAGTGAGAGACATGAGTACCAACATAACGCTACAAAAAAATCGAAATTCGAATATACGTAACCCGCGAAAATTCAAAATTCGCGATACTCTTTGAACACACCTCGTATATGTTTCGTACGCAGTCTCTACCTGTTTAGGAGGACCTTCAGATATAGTGCCTCCTTGACCGCTTCGGACATCGCAAGGTACTCCGATTCAGTGCTCGATAGTGCCACAATACGTTGCTTGCGTGCCTCCCAGCACACAGCTGCTCCAGACCTGTCACCTAGATTCGCTCCCCAATCTGCATCGATCACACCAAATAGGTCCTCGCCTGTTTGCTTATATAACAGGTACCTCAATATGCGTTTCGCTGCCTTCCAGTGCTCAACATTGTAATTGCTGTTGAACTGACTCATAGAGCTCACAGTAACTGAAAGAAACATTAAGGCACCAATTAAGCTTTGATAAGGATACTTTCGCATTTTACCTTCGAGGATCATCTCAGGACGCTTTAGGTTACTCTTTGCCTCGATTAGTGTCAATGCAAACTTGCAACATATTTTTGCAACATATTTTTCTTGTGAAATGAATATTCAGTGCTTGTCTATGCTCTGCTTAAAGTGTATGTCTAGGCAAGTCCTCACTTTTCTGATATCCTTCATCTCAAAAGCATCGCAGAGATCTGCCTTGATATTTTCCATCTACGTAGAGTCATTTGACGCTAACAATAAGTCGTCAACGTATATCGTGATAATTAGAGTTTTGTTCCTTTCTTTTTAAGTAAGCATGGATCCTGTTTGGTGGGTTCCAATCCTCTCTCCAGTAATGTAGTGGTCAGCTTGTGGCACCAACATAGGTCAGATTGCCGCAGTCCATAGAGAGCCTTCCGTATTAGGCAAACAGGATTCTTGGATTTGCTTAATCCTTTCCGCCAAGCTGTTACTGCTTTTAGATATGCCGCTTCTTGGGGGTATTCCTTGTTCCGATTGGTGATCCTGATTCTAACTTTTCCATGAAGTCGGTAAATCCCTCTGGTATGTCCATAAAGACGTTCTCTTCGAGCTCTCCATTTGGTGTATTTCCATGTCAGCTTCTACTGCTAATGATATAAGCAGTTTGGCCGATGTTAATCGTACTATGGGTGAATAAGTGTCGTGTCAGTCTTCTCCAGGTCGCTGAGCGTATGCCTTGGCCACCAGACGCACTTTCTTCTTGCCTGCAGCGCTGCCGTCATCCTTCGCGCGAAATACCATTTTGTTGCCGATTATTTTACGATCAGCTGGTCGTTCTACGAGGTCACACGTTTTATTTAGCACTTGAGATAAAAACATCTTTAGAATTTTTAGCTTCTTGCAACGTAGACGGACGCATGCAAAAGCCATTTCACACTCCTCAATGATTTCATCCTGTGCGTTGGCGTCTTCTTCCTCATCACTGCTGCTGCTGCTACTGCGGCATCGTATCTCTTGGTACAATTTTCGTGGCCTTCCGCGTTGACCCGTCCGAATAGTTTGTCCTCGTCCACGACGCGGATTGTGCAGTTGCTGCTTCTTCTCTTTGTATTCGTCCACCGCATCCTCACAGCGCACACTTGGCTCATTTGTTCTGATGTCAACGTTAATGTCTTCTGTGCCATAGAACTCTTCATATTTCGTCTTGAAACCTGGAATATCCCAGTAGAATGCACTCTTCAGATCTGGAATCGAATTTGCCTTTTTTGACGCCTTTTTCAAGCGGCTTTAGCAAGCTGTGCTTACAGCTCCTGCCCAAAACACTGGAGACGCTCCCGCTTGTTTCATCATGCACCTGGCCATCTCTACATGGCTTCTGTTTTGCCTCTCAGCTTATCCGTTTTGCTGCGGCGTATATGGGGCACTAAGCCTACGCCGGATGCCATGGCTCTTCATGAAGTCATCAAACTCCACATTGCAATATTCGGTTCTGTTGTCCGATTGTAGTGCTTTTTCCTTCCGGTGAAGTTTTCCCACTCTGCTTTATATTGCGTGAACATTTTGAATACCTCAGACTTTTGTTTAAGAAAATATATCTCGCAATATCTCGACTGATCATCGATAAAGGTTGCATATTATCTGCAACAAAACATGGACATGGTCTTTGACATTCATACCGTACAATCTGTCGCTCTTCGCCATGCTCTTTAAATCTCATTCGTTTATGTGTCCAATACAGGAATGCCACAAGACAATATTCTTTTGACTGCACCCTTCTATGTTGTTGGCTTGGATCCGCTCACTGTCCAAGTAGTATAAGTTTCCATATCTATTTGTACGCAACCAAACTATATTATTGTTTTTCACGATTAACGCATCATTTTGTCGGAAATGAACCTCGTAACCTCTGTCTGTGATCTTTACGATCGACAGCAGACTTTGTCTCAGATCGGGCACATAAAGCACTTCACTCAGAGTTAAATTCTCTTTTGTTTGATTTTCTTCAACTGCTATTCGTACGACACCGACTCCACTGTTCTGGGTCGATTGATTGTTTGCCAAATGCAATGTCTTTTCGATCATTGCGATATTTTGAAATGAATCCACATTTGAAGTCATATGCGCTGTGCATCCACTGTCTAGGCACCACATATTAACTTTAGTGGCTTCTTCAGCTCTCCTTGTCTTTCAGTCTTTTCGCCTTTGCCTTTTGACTTGCAAGTAAAACATTTTCTGTTCTCTCACATTTTAGGCGGCTTATCGCGTTTACCGTTTTGTCGGTGATCGAAAATTACGTATTGCTCTTCAAGTTCAAACTTAGTTCTGAGCGCATTTACTTCTTCCAGAATTTTTAATTTTAGAACATCTGACCTTCGAAGGTCATCTCTTGCTTCCATTGCGCACCGAAACATTTCGTATGATTCTGGCAAACTGTAAAGCAGGAGTATGCTGAGCAAATCATCACCTAATGTCATGCCGATTTCCTTGAGTTGCTTCACAGCCTCAAAGAACTCATACACATGTTCGCGCGCATTGCCTTCTTCACTTAGCCGCGACTACGCGATTATCTTCAGGAGAGATGCTTTCCGCACTGGACCTCTTGCTTGGAATGTTTCCCTAAGCTTTGTCCAGCAGTTGGCGGCTGAAACACAACATTCGGTTGCGGCCAATTCGGATCGCCAACACTATACCCGCTTTCTCGTTACACGTTTTCCATACTGCGGAGTCGTTCCCGTCCGTGAGAGAGCACATCTTAGTGCCGTCCGCGTACTGCCGTAGGTCGTTCTTCACTAGTATGGCTTGCATTTGTATTTTCCACGTATTGTAATTTTCCGCACATAGCGGAAATTATGAACCTCTATAGTTTCCAAGTGATTATTTTCCGCGCAGTGGAAGCGTGCTGGGCCCATAACCTATTAGAGATTTGGGGTTATGACCATGACCATTAATAACACGAGGAGTTGTATGTAAAAGTTATATATAATATATTTGTATGTAAGCTTTTGGTCAAGCTCGAGTGTCTTTGCTTAATGTAAGGGAACGACTAATTGGGCCAATCGATGTTATGTGCGTTTTTACAGTGATCTATTAAGAGACGCGCATAGAGATTATTGTAGTAACTCTTTGTACCTCATGCATACAGAACTATGTAAACATTGTTGCTTTAACGTATGATTATACTATTCGCGATAATAACAATATAATCAATACTCAATCAATATTACAATAAATCAAACGAATGAGACCGAAACATAAAAAATCTGTTCCGGCCAAAAGTGAACAAATAATACTTTTTATGCCGTGATCCCATTAAAAAAGTTGATAAGGGATGTCCAGCTGAACGTCTATATGAACGCGAGGATTTCAGAAACTATGAGTGCTAGAGGCTTTAAATTTGGAATACAGGTCCTCGTATACGCTGCGCTGACCAAGTTTGTTTGATTTTATCTGTAGCTGCCTCCGTTTTTCGAATGTCGATACTTATTGATTTGAGATAGGAATAAAAGCCACCATTATAAAAGCGGTGGCTTCGCGATCTGCACTGTTAGATCCGAATGAAGGTCAGGTCCTGGATGAATCATTTACACTAAATTCTAAAGCTCTTACTGAAATGATTGCCGTGCTAGACCAAAATCAATTATTTTTTTTTCAAGCATACAGGAATTGACAAGCCCAACTTTCTTGCACGGGATTGTGGACAGTCTGTCAGTAGAGATAGCATAAAAGCCGGTGTTTCTGTGAATTACACAGTACACACTTATATAACAGAGGGAACCTTATCTGTAAAGACTAAACTGGAAGGAGTCCATCTGCTACATATAAAATCATTTTGGTTTGGTAACTGAAGCTCTCAAATTGCGGGAGGTAAAGGCTTCTGGGAATCTTGGTGGCAGAAGTGAGCGTGTCAAAAAAAAAATTTTTTTGGGTCTCGTTCTAAGTAATCTTCTTTTGGTAACTTTGGTAACTGTTGCTCTTAATTTTCGGGAGATATAGGCTCTTAACATTTTTGAGGGCGGGAGTGGGCGTGCTTAAAATATGTTTTTCCGGTTTTGTAAGGGTGTTACTAGCAATATACCTTTTAAATTTGGTACATCGGCTTAGGGAGGCGGAGTGGGTGTGGCCATCCAATTTTTTATCGATCTCTTAGGGCAGATACCAATAACATACTTTTTAGATTGGGGACTCTAGCTTACAAATTGTGGAAGATATGCGTGTTTTAGATTTCTAGGGCCGAAGTTCGTAGGGGCGGCGGGGGTTTGCGTAGTTAGAAAATGTATGTGCCGATTACTAGCAAGTTACATTTTAGGTTTGGTCACTTATACGGATTTATCGAATTGCACTTTCCGAAATATCAGCATTGTCGATTATGGCGTGGCTAAACAGTTTTAATTTAGATACCGTTTGTTTGGTAAAACGCCACCTTGCTGGATAAATATGAATTTACTGAGTGCTTTCACATTGTATTTCATTTCAGATTATATTTTGATGTAATTACTATTGTTGGCAGCAGCAGCATAGACCTTTTCAATGATAGTTTGTTTACATACTTGAATTTAGAGTCCTGCGTGTCTTAATATAAATAGCTTTTTGTTAGTCTTAATTACATATCCACATTATGTTAAGCGCAGTTTGAGCTGCACCGCTCTCATTATACAACGCTCTCTCTCAATTAAGGGCGTGTTGCATAACTCTGGCTGATTGATCGTTTTAGTTACTCTCTCGTTTTGAGAAGGTTTATAGGTGACTTCAAATCTTCATTTCGCTCATCGATCGTTAGTAACTCTTATTGTGAGAAGGTTTAGCAATTGTCTTCAAATCTTTAATAAACAAATCATTGATAGCAAAGACTAAGCGTTGGCTTCAAGTCTAAATACATTTGAATAAACTTTAAAACGTGTTCTGCATTAACTTTATGTTTTTTTTGGGAAATAAAGCTATCAAAAAGCTGAAAGCGCAAACAACTATGACAGTAAAGTATTGGAATGGCTATCGTTAAGAAATTGTAATAACAAAGAATATAATTTGGTGCAATTAAGGTTATACTTAAATATTCTGTTTGTTTTCGCCAAAAAGTTGTAACATCAAAGAGCTTTTTAATCGATTCATTAATGATTCTAATTGTACTTCTCATACTCTCCTTTTTTACGACGACATAAAAGGCAGTGTGCCATATAGGCATGCAATAGAGTACTTAAGTCTGTCGTATCGCAATGTTTAATCCACAGCCGCTTCAAGATAACGGCTTTCGCATACCTATGCAATGCATTTGGTTAAAATTAAATGGTTGTTGGCCTCTAGAAACCACGTCGCTAAAATTAAGGCCGGCTTCAATGACGTGGAAGAACATGTACGGCTTAGCCTATACGTTGTGGGCATGGTATGTTATTATATCAGTGGGTATTACAATTAGCTTTCAAACGGCATTTTTGGTCAACAACTTTGGGGATATTATTATGATTACGGAAAGTTGCTGTACTACTTTAATGGGTGCCTTAAACTTTGTTCGCCTAATGCACCTACGACTGAACCAGCGAAAATTTCATGAAATAATTCAGCAATTTGTAATCGATATTTGGATACCAAAGTAAGTAGAATAAAATAAAGTATGTAATCCACATTTTCGTCAAGGATGCTTTTTTTTCTTAGTGCATATATTCATTGTTGAATGTTTGTCTATATAAAGTAAATTTTTTGTAAGCAGCCAAAACTTCCGAGTATAAAAAGCGACGGATTCAATTATCTGCAAATAATATGTCTTTTGCGTCTATATATCATAGACAATTGTTTCTTAAAAAGTCTCAAACTACTGCCGGACTGACCAAATTTGAAAAGTAAATTCCTAGAAACAGACAGTATAAAAAAAATTATTCTACATTTTTAGGAACACTTCTTGTCTACACCCTCTCACTCAATAATTTCAACAGCCCATATCTACCACAATTCTAGGGATTCGGTTACCGAATTCATGGCACGTTAATAATTATTCATTAGTTAAAGACAAACACATTCAGTGCACAACTGTCCAATCCACACTTCCAAAAGATGGTTGTTTGCAATCTGTGATTAGCAGTTACCGGTATCAGAGTATTCCGCAGTCGGTTACGGCCGACTGCAACGTTCTTTATTATTTCTAATTTATATTATTATGCAATTTCTGTGTAGCGACTCAAATGTCAAAGTTTCCAATGAGTGCCGTAAGTGGATGAATACCTATCGAGTGATGAGTGTTTTGCTGTCTTGTCTTATACTCATGTATTGCATACTGCCACTGGTGGAGCTATTCTGGATTGTTGGCATCGACACATCGACTAAGCCATTTCCATATAAAATGCTCTTTCCTTTCAACCCGTACAACAATTGGATACCATATTCGCTTACGTACATATTTACAGCATATGCTGGCATTTGTGTAGTTACAACTCTATTTGCTGAAGATTCTATATTTGGATTCTTTGTAACATACACATGCGGACAATTTCGCTTACTACATGAGAGAATTGATGTTTTAATGGACTCCACAAAAGTACAAATGTGCTCAAAATCTAACATAAAACAGTTTCACGTAAAACAAATACGGGAGCTTCACAGCATTGCCCATCATCATAACAAGATTATTTGGTAAGCGTTTGAATATATTATACTTTCTATATTCAATTGAATAAATAGTTATAAAATGTATGTGCCGAAGATCGGATACTTTTGATAGCATGATTATAATAGGTTAGATTAAAATACAAATAAAGAACACTTTACAAAACTAGTGGAGTACCACTTCAGCTCAAGCTCAGCTGTTACCTAAAAGCAAAATATTAAGACTAAGTGCAATGGGAGGCTTTACATAAACTGAGCACTTCCATTTACTTCTTCATTGTCTTTTAAAATTTAAAGCTTAAAAGGAATAATAGTATTGGCAATTGGTTTTTCAAAGCTTTATATACGACCTATACAAAGAGAAACCATCCTTAATGTCACATAGAATAATTCTAAGACCATCAATGAATGTTCACCTGGACGCAGATTCCATTCAGGCATATTCTACTTCTAACAGCCCATGGCTCTTTGCGTCCACATGTCGATTTGGCTGGTTCCGCCCCACGTGATAGGTACTGGGCAACGCTGGTGCTCTTTCTAGCTCCCCCTATGGTACTCTTGCATCGGTTCACTGCTTCGGCATCAAATAGATGCTGAACCCCTCCACAATGTTACTGCATTTTTCTTCTTCTGCATAATTTGCTGCTCAATACCCAGGGCCGCTAGACTATCATCCATTGTCTCAGTGCACAATACCTTTCGGACCTTCTCCACCTGGACCCTGTCTAAGAGGAAGCTGTATCATCCAGTATTCGACTCCACCTTTAAGCAAATAGGCAAGCAATAGCAGATTCCCAAATTAGCTTAATAACCAAACTAATTTGAATATATGTATATATTACCAATTTGACATATAAAGATGTATTTTTAGTTTTGCTGAACTGTTGGAAGATTTTTTTAATCCAATACTTCTTGTGAATCTGACCATTTCGGCACTTCTTATTTGCATGGTCGGCTTTCAGCTCGTTACTGTAAGTATTCATTTTTAGTTATCTTGCAGTATAGTTTACTGTTCTACTTATTAACAGGGTAAAAACATGTTTATTGGCGACTACATTAAGTTCGTCGTTTACATTTCATCTGCAATATCGCAGCTATACATACTTTGCGGCAACGGTGATACATTAATACAACATGTAAGTGTTCAAATCTTAATCTTTATTATTGTTCTTAACACATATAACTTTCCGGGCTCTCTTTACATTACAAAATAAATGAAAAATTCGAAATCAAATTGTTTTGTTTTTGTGCAATCCCCATCAAGCTGTTTGTCTGTACCGTACCCGTCTCTTAAAGCTTAGCCAAAAGCCGATGCGACAAAAGCCTATATATCCCACCGTTTTTTTTTAGCTAAAGTTATTAAAATTAAAGAGCTGATTATTTATTATTCACTGCAGTGTTCTCACTTCTACATTATTGTACAACGCTGTCCAAGTTCAATAAATTTAAAAACAAATATGTATTTTTTTAATTTTTGTATAGTCAACAATCACGGCTTATCATCTTTATAATTGCGGCTGGGAAGCAACCTCCAAAATACCGTACAACAAAGAGTTCCGAACAAGCTTAAAATTCATGATACTTTGTAGTCAGCGACCTGTGAGAATAACAGCTTTTAAGTTTTCAACTCTATCCCTTCAAAGTTTTGCAGCGGTAAATATCATATAACATAAGCTTACACAAAAAAAAAAAATAAACATTACCCTTTATTTAGATACTTAGCACATCAATGAGCTATTTTACATTACTCCGGTCGCTTTATTTTGATGATCAATAATAAATAAACTTGCCTTCTCAAAACTTTGGCAACATTTGAAATCATCTTGTTAAGAATATATAAGTAAATAAAAATAATAAACGCAAGTACGCTGATATTTATGAGTACAGAAAATTCTTGTGCCCGCTGATATTAAAGAGATCAATATGAGAATACGTTCTGAAGTAAAACTTGGTTATATGTGGGGTCAGAGATACTTCTTTCTGCAAGCTACATACTTTCGCAAATATTTCGTACCATTATACAAAAAAATAATATGAATTATGAAATAGCATTGGTTGACCTACAGTGTCTCAGAGCTTATTTTGACCATTCCAATACTGAGCACAACCCCAAAAACCTAAAGGCAACAGTCAAGCACGGCGAAGGAAGTGCCATGGTATTGGCATCTATCTTGACAGCCGGGTCGGAAATTTGGCGTGTATTGAAACAATAATGGACAGGAATGTGTTCCTTAATATATTAAATGAAAATATACTCCAAAGTGTCGAGAAGCTAGAAATCCGACGTACTTTCCGGTTATACAAGGACAACAACCAAGCATAGTAAAGTTCTGGCTTATCTGGAACTGCCCCCCACATGATAATTCGATCGACCCAGTCTCCAGATTTAATTGTTGTTTAAAATTTGTGGGCTCTGCTGGAAGATAACATCCGGAATCACAGATCCGATCTCGAAAATGCTTAGCTAGATGAGTGGAGCAAAATCAGTCCAGAAACTATCCGGTGTGTCCAAAACTGAACTTGTATAGATTTTTTGCATATTGGGCAGAAGTTCAAAATATGCATAAGCTGATAATATGGCGTTACATATTTTTCGTAATTTACGTGCCGGACAACTGCTGCTAAGAACACAAACACTGAACGAAGAGTAAGAAACGAACAGCATTGAAGAAAACGCACTGGGCAGAAGTATTAATGACGAACGAGAAGCAACGGACATGATCAAAATATCGCACAGAAAAAGTTGAAAATCAAATCGAAGAAAATAACAATCAATAACATTGGGTTAATATCGAAAGAAGTTCTCTTAAGTGACTTGAAGTGCTTAGCATTGTTTGTGGCGCTATGATCTGTATAAAGAAGTATGTGCGCTAAAATCAAAAGACAGTAACGGGTGTTTAGTTGGTTTTAGAAACAATCGTAATTTAAATTAGATAAAGCCAATAGGACATTTTGAGTATACTGGTGGATGCATCAAGTTGGATGGATGTTAGGTTTATTTTTGAGGAAGAGCCACGTCTACATGCAGAAATATTGTTTAGTTGTCATGGTGTTAACGTGCGTATGATTAAAACTGAAACTGATGAGAACGACCTGAACTTTAAACAAGCGTAACGAAAATCGACGAAAACAAACGATTCGCTTTAACTGAAGCTCGCATAATCAAGAAGCAGATTGATGATTGGATGCAAAATGGTGCCATTGAAGAATCAGAGTCAGAGTTTACAAGCCTTGTCGTACTTGGTAACAAGGTTGATGACAAACCACGGCTTTGTATTGATTACAGACACATAAATAAGGAAATTTTTAAAAACCACTTCCCATTGTCATTGATTGATGACCAGCTGGATCACTTCCAATATGCAAGATTTGAAGAACGATTTGAAGTTTGTTCCAACTGCCTAAAAAATACCAAAATGAAATATTCTATAGAAATAAGTATTGAAAATTTTATAAAGAACAAGAAAAAATAAAAGTAAAATTTTTGAAGGGAAGGGTTGATACTGTAAATTACATTGTTATTGCCGCTGCTCGGAATTTTTGTTTGCTTGTTTGTTTACACTGCAGGTTGTTAGTGCGATGTAAAATCAGGTTATTATAGAGGTGTAGAAAATAAAGTAGATGATAAGGAAGGCAATAATTCATTGCGTTCGCCATCTGCGAACAAAACCTCTGTTTACCTTACGGTAATTAGCTTTAAAAAAATCGCAGTGGAAAGTAAGCTTACTTGAAGATAAAAGCATAGATGTCAGATAATTGGTGGATAGCTTAGCTTACGTATTTAAGCCCAGCTGCGCTCTGAAAAGGTCTCTCCTGTTTTTGGAAAGTCAAACGCGTAATTGCACGCCGCCGACATCCATGTTTTAAAATCGTGAAACGATAAAAGATATAAATTAATACATCACGTGGCTGGTGGTCTAAATTGTTCATCAAATTACAAGCTCCGATAAGGCGCTGAAAATACTACAAACACAATCGCCAAGTTAAGCCTACAGAAAAATACCCCCCGAAAAAACACAAAAAACCACAACATACGTTTTGTACAGTGTCCAACTGCAGCCCATGGTCGTCGCCCCAAGTCCCGGCTATAACCTGCCTGATGTACATCGACTGATAAGGCTCCAAAAGAAATTGTTACGAGCAGCCCCACGCACCCTCATGCGCAACATCATCACCCTCTCGTCACCAAAGAGCAGTGTAATTGCCACAGAAGATGCCCAAGATCATCAGGCACCAAAACATAACAATATTTGATGATCCCTAAAACAAAGACTTCTTATTTCATCCTCAGTTCAGGCTGCATTGCATGACTCCCTAAAGAAAAAAGTTTAAAAATTAATTTTAACAATATCCTTATTTATTTCAATTTTAATCTATGTGAATTCAATTTTTGTTTTGTAACATCTAATATATTAATATTGTACATTATTCAGAAATTATAGCTTTAAATGAGCTCGTTGCACTTAAATGAAAGAAAAAAATACAATAAGTTGAAAGAAATTATGTGCTCTAATATATTACAAAATAAGTGCAATAGATTTTAATATTAATTATTTTTACAAAATTATTATAAATAATATATAGGCTTAGACCTTTTAATTTTATTTATTTTGATCGGAGCACAAAATCAATTATGTAGTCAATTTCGATAGTTAATATAATGAATTCGTATTTATCTCACCTATTTTATTTACTTTTTTTTTGTATTCGAATATTTCATTACCATTTGAGGGTTTATTCATTCATTTATTTTCGGCATTCTAAATCGACAGCGACTTCGATATTAAAGTGTTAGCATACTTTTGGACTGCGCTTTAATTCCAATTAGCATCTTAAAGCAAAAGTCTTCGGCATTGTAAGGGCGATCAAAGTTGAGTGCGTTGTTTTTTCTTTATCTATAATGTCTCTTCCATCATAAAGTTTAGAGAGTTTTGCACGTGCACGTTACACGGCTTCACATTTTAACACACTTTAAAAGTATTATTGCTGCTTACCAAAAAAATAAAATTGAAATAAAAAGCAAAATTGTGGATCAGATGCACCTACTTAAATATACTCAACATCCAAAAGATCTTTTGAGGGCGGGGCACCTGATTGGCTTGAAGGGTAAATTGATTTTGATTTAATGTCAAAGAAAAATTTTATTGATGGCAAGTCTTGCAATTTTTTTTTCTCATTTCTTAACTTATTGTTTCGTTTAATATAAATTTGTTTGCACCAATTTGACTTCATATTATTCATATTTTGATTTCACTTTAGATGGACTTTGACAATTTTAATATGGGTTTTCACTTAATTGATTTAATTAAAAATAAAAATATATATTTACTACACTATCAAAATTTTGTGAAGTATAGTTATACATATATATATATATGTATGTCGGGTCGCTTAAGGAATCGTCAGACATTCTGCAAAAGTAGGGGAAGCCTCAATCCGCTCAATACCACTGTAGTTCAGTGGTGATTGTACGGTAGAGTCGAGCTGACGATGGCTGTTGGCGACGGAAACTCCACTTGCTTGTGCAATCGTCTGAAGCCTAAGTTCCGTGGCGAAAAAATTTTGTTTGGTCACGGGTTTTATTATTGAATATATCTATTGATTTTTTCTTTTGACGTGCTGATTTGGCGGCGGCTTGGAAATCATTGTGCTGATTTTGTTTATGTTTAATGCCGATAAAAACAATTTAGAATATAGTTTCCACAAGAAATTTTGATTTGTTTGTTAGAGACGCACTTGTCCACTGGGAATTTTTTGTTGGTGGCTGTTATATTATTTTTTCAAATGGTAAAAAAATGGTTGGTTAGAGTCGATTTTCATCCAGTCCACATGTAACTTTTTCAATATCCACGACGAAAAGAAATCTAAGTCGATGGGACTTACAAAACCGTCACTTTCGAGAAAATAATTTATCGACCTATCTAGTTAATTATATTCAGACACATTACATACTTTTCACTTTTAGGTTGACTTGCCCATAGATTAAGTTGAAGCTGCTTTAAAGTATGCAAAAAACACCTGCTCCAACAACAACAACCACAACAAGAACAGAAGTGAGGGGTGATGCAAAGATGACGTCATTGCTACCACAGGCCAAGAAGAGCAGCGCACGCAACTCGATCAATGAAGAAGGACACACAGAGAGCCACAATGTGAACACCGCAAAGCATCACCATAGCCGCTGTGCTGACCAGTCGGTTACCGTTTTTGATAAGTGCCGAGCACTTGTCTGCCAAATTGTGGACACATTTAATTCTTCACCGTTCCAAGTTCAGAAAATCTTGACGATCTCGATGTGCTGACTCCAGCAACAATTCTTGAACCGGACCTAACGAGGATGGACTGCACTCCTTTTGATGATTTGCAGTGAGTCATCCACGTACATAATTTCTTTTGGTTGGGTAATTTCTTTGGGTTGGAAAATTTCTTTGGTTGGTTTGGCTACTAGTCTACATTTAATAAAGTTTAGAACGTGGAAATAACTTCGTGTTATTTATTGGAAAAAAGCTATCAAAAAGCTGATAGCGCAAACATCGTGGATGGCTTGAAAATTGTTAGATTTGGTTTCCTTTCTTGGACGTCCTCAATTTATCTTCCTGCTCCTCTACCTTGAATAGAAAGGAAGGAAGCTGGAGCTAAGAAGCAGCAGCTTCTTTTCAGCCGACCTGTTAACAGGGATGTTGCCCACTGTTGCATTCTTGCCAATACATCGCACGGTAGCGGTACCGGCTAAGCTGTGGGCGCGAGTTCCAAAAATTCAAATTTAACGATCGATCAATTTCGCTAAACGGATTTTATTTTTGTACTAAAGTAAATTACGTGGTTTCTACTTTTCTGATTTTTGTTTTTATTTTTGTATTATGTTATTTTATGGTAAATTTGTGTGGCTTTATTCAACAAAATTTAATTAAAGAAACTATTTGGCTATTACAATATAAGACATATGTAAAAGAATTTAGTGGTGACCAACAGAGTATTCGATATTCAAAATATACACTTATTAGATACGAATATTGTTGATGAGAAAAAAATGACGGAGTGTGAATTAATAGTCAAGTGTAATGCGAAATAAAAATTAAGGGCTAAGTTAATGTGATTAGGTGGGGTGAGGGTATAGCGAAAGTTGAATGATAAACGAAAGGGGATTTCTCAAATAAATTTTGACGAAATATTTAGAGGAAGGGGGTCAGGCAGGCTGTATAACATCCGCACAGCCAACACAGTAGTAGAGATTTTGTTTGTTTATATATGAAAGAAATGTAAATTGTTAACTTGAGTAAAGTATTGATATCTGATAAGCATAAGTACAACTTCATTATCGAAAAGCACAAACACACCAAAGAATATCGCTAAGCCATCCATTATAATACAAAAAATACAATATATAACATAATATCTACAAATTGGATAGCAGAACAGCAAGAAGCTCAAAGGCTTAAGGTACTGATATCGGCAAAAGCTGCGATCGGTTTGAGCTACGGTAAAGTTGACATACGCGGTAAAGTTAAATTGAACACGTTGATTAAGTTTGATAACTAAACCTTATTTAAGAAAACTACTGTCTTGGTTGTTGGATTAACTTCAAGATGCAACTAGAAGAGAGGGCAGTCCGTCGTGTTTTTTTGGGAGCAAACAATCCTGATGTTGATGCTGAGGAATTTAGTGGCCAACACAGTGTAGGAGCAAGGGCAGAAACCAAATGTTTTAAGTGTGATAATTCTTCGTTTGTAAAAAGACATTGCCTGAAAGTAAATCCCAAATGCTTCAGATGTGGCATTGACATTTGGAGGTGTTTTTATTCCGGTAGAAATTGATGTCATTCCAATAAAGGCAGAATTTCAGATAGTTGCAGACGAGAAAATGAGTTTCGATGCAATTTTAGGCAAAACCAGCTTGACTCAATAGAAATGAGAGTAACGAAGAATGGATAGAGTTGAGATTGAAGGTATGTAGCAGGTACTACAGAAAGGATCATTCAATGAGTTACTCAGCAAGTTTAAAAGTATGTGTGCAGAGCAGATTGATGTAAGTGATACTGTAGATTTATCTTAGGAGAGTGCTGTTAATGGCCTTATCCATGAATATTTACCCAAAAAAAATGCTAAGTATCCAATTGAAATGAAAATTATTTTAAAGGATGAATTGCCAATTTCTCAGCCTCCAAGACGCCTTTCATTTTGCCGCGAAGACTTCGTAGACGATCAGGTCCAGCAGTGGATAGCTAATAAAGTCATACAACCTAGCGATTCGGAGTAGGCAGCTTATACGTGATAATTTTATGAGGATATTTTGGATAGGCTTTACAAGGTAAGAATTCTCACGACTTTTGATTTGATAAACGGATTCATTCATGGCTCAATTAAAACAGGGATGAAGCGCTAGCCGAAGGCTTGGGGTGGTGATTTTACTGGCTCCATTGGCTCTTAGCTGGCACACACTCCGCATTTTGTGCAGTTAGCTGCTCGTATTCCACTTCGGCCACCTCCTCCTCGAACTGTTCCTGGAGCCGCTCAGCCTTCAACTCTAGATTGACCAGATCTGCATCATCACCAAACACAATGCCTACCGGGACGATAGCCATATCGATTAATGTGGACTTGCGAAGACCCGAAGACAGTTCCTGCATCAATATCTTCCCTGTCAGTCACTATGATATGCGGCTCAGACACCAAACGCTTGTTATCATCAACTGTCAAGCAATGAACACCCAACCCAATGTGTCTGAGTGTGGACGAAATGGACCGCGATTCACACTTTTCAAGCTGCCTTTTCAATCTAAATTCCAATGTCACAACTAGCCACTGAAAGCTTTGGTATAATTCACTACACATTTCATTATAGCCACTCCAGTTTCTCATGCTCAAGGATAAACGGTTTTTCAATTTTATTCAGTAAGTCTTATTTTTCCTTAAGCAGCACAGCAACAAACGAAATGATCTCAGATTCCGAATATGAAATGTCAAACTTTTTGGCGAATTATAAATATCCTCAACATTCCACTTATAAAACGACATGCACAAAGCTACCGACAACAACAAATGTACCGAGAAAGAAACGGTCTCTATGTGCTCAATGGCCCTCGCACTGCTGCTTTTGTACACGAAAAGATTTCACGAAAGTTCACTAAACGATGATTGAGTAGCGGATTGTAAGTGCACTTGCCATTATGTCTGTTTTAAGCACCTTTGGCTGTTCAAATTAGAGTTTTTTGCAATAGTTCACTAATGTTCTGTTTGTTTGGGTTGTTGTTTATTAAACACAACGATACACGATCACGTTGGGGTCACCAATTTTTTCTCTTAGCTTTTTGGTAGCTCTTTTTCCAATTAATAACACTTATGTTATTTTCACGTTGTAAAGTTTATTGGTCTTTTCTATCAATTATTAAAGGTTTGAAGCCAATTGCTAAACCTTATCACAACAAGAGTTAGAGAAGGTTTGAAGCCAAAACCTTCTCGCAACGAGAATAACTAAAAACGATCGATAAGCTAGAGCTATGCGAAACATCTGATTAGCTGCAGCAGCCAGCCGATCAGCGAACGCCCTCTATCGAGGGAGAGAGAGAGCGCTGCACAAAGAGAGCGCTGTACCATGGGAGCGCTGCTTTCACTGGCTGCTGCAGCACAACCGCACTTAACATAATATGGGTATATAATTAAGACTAACAATAAGCTATTTATACTAAGCCAGGGCTCCAAATTTAAACATGTCACGTATAATTGAATTTAGTTATAAATTGTTGTTTGTGTGTCTCAAAACAGTTTAGTTCGCTGCGATTAACTATTCAAATTATTAAATGACACTGGTGGACATGGTTCACTAAGTGCAAAGTGTATGTCACCTGAACATACCCATAACATTCCATTTAAACAATATTCTAGCACACAAAAATAAATAAAAATCCCATTAAAACACAACAAGATGAGCTCGAAAGCTCTTGTGCTCTCTGCTCTGTTAGACATTGATGATCTTTTGGGTAGATTAATTCCTACAACGTAACTTTTTAATGACGCCAATATTTAACGTAATGCATACTTACTTGAAAAATACAATTTTGAATTAAAGTAAAATTATCACACCGTTGCTAAAAATGTTTTACAACATTCATCTACTTTTATCTTTTATCTTAAATCTTATTCACAGCAGTGATAATATATTGAATTGAGAGCATGTGATGAAGAACAAAACTATAAAAATAAATAATAAAAAACATTAATTATTTTTATAGTTGAATAAGTTAAAATGAAATAATAAAATTCAAAACAAATTTTCTTTTTGAGAAATAATTTTGCGCCTAGACTGGAAAGAATTTAAGAACCGTTATGTACTAAAATAAAAAATAATTTAATAAATTAAATTTTTATTAAGTACAAAAACAAAAAAAATAAATACATAAACATAAAAAATAAAAAAACATATGTAATCGACTTTAAGAAATAAATATCCAAATATTAGTTTTTAGAATCAAAAAACTACTTTACACACAATAAGGATTAAAAAAAAAAAAATTATTCAGCATACAAATATTACTTAAAAATAATGTAACATGAAAAAAAAAATGAAAATAACCATAAATGTAAAGCATTCTTTTTCTTCCAAATCATGGGGTCGTAAAATCGAAATTGAACTGATATGCACAAATAGGGATCTGCAATAACAACTAACCTTGCAGGTCGTGTTTGGTGCAGAAGGTGTGCGTCGAATGACAGCTGGACCACACCGCCGTCGTGACTACCGACGTATCCTTTATATTTCGCTTTTATCATCAATTTCCATTTATCTCAATCCCCTTTTTATTATTTGTATCTTGATAATTCTTTTTGAGATCTTTGTGTTACACATTTTTTAATCTTTCTTATATTTAGTAAACACTATTTACTCTGCTTCTGGAACTCGAGTCTTTGCGCATGTGAATAGGTTCGACCGAAGTTAGATGAATAAATTTTTTGTGAAACTAGTAATTATTTTGAGTGATATATTGAGTTGCCATACATACTCGTTCCAAATTTGTCAAGGGATGAGTTAAGAGATCTGTTTGAAGTTAAGTATGGAACGTATCCTTAACCGCTAAGTGTTGATAGTAACATGGGTTTATCTTTTTGCAAGTAGAGAATTGCCTGTAAAATCGATAGCTCATTTAATAAATCCCCCAAGGAATGTGATTGTAGTTAACGACGTTTTTTTTTTGTCTATTTAATTCCCTAAAATTACAAAGGAACATTTCAATTATTATTATGCCGTTACAACATAGTTTTACCAATAATAAGCCATCAGCAACATCTGAGGCAAGCATATGCATAATTCGTGATGAGACCATGTCGGATACGCAACCTTGTGTCACTCCGTGCCAACATGTATTCCATAAACAATGTATTGTGACCCAAATAACAAAGCGGAATGCTTAAATTGTTTCGCAGACTTACGTGCAGCCGATTTAAAAAGGGTAGTGGGAAATTGCTCACCTGCCGAACGATCGTTGCGTCCTGTCACAAGAGCTGTTGGAAAAGCGAGAAGAGATGTTCTACAACCAGAAGAATCAGATCTTCTAGGAGCTCAATCGCAGGAAAATAGTAGCGTGAATTTAGCGGAAGATGTGAGCCACAGCACGCCGAAGGTCGACAAACGCGACAACAACCGGAATTGCAAATTGGTAATAGACCACCGCGTAAACCTCCACCACCTGGAATTCATCTACAAAGCGAACAGAATATTGTAGAGCAAACGGTTAACAGGTTGTTGGCAAATATGCCAAGGCCGTTAAATGCTGATCGTATAGTATCTACAGAGGAGATGCCTACCTTCCTTCATTAGTCACCAGGGTTTCCTACAACATAAAATTGCAGACGTTATTCAAAAGTGGGGTGTACATAATGATGGAACCTCACAAGGATTGCCTATGGAAGAGTTCTTTTATCGAATTAAAATATTGACCGAAGAAAACTGGCAAGGCGATTTCGAATCTTTAGGGCGTAATATCCATTTACTCTTAATCGGAAAGGCTAGGGGTTGGTACAGGCGCAACCACAAGCAAGCGGGAAAACGGAATTGAACTGAGTTTTGTCAAGCCATACGAGCGCAATGCAGAGAGAGTTGTACTAATAATTAAGTTAGCGAGCAAATGAGCTCGTAAACAAAAAAAACTTTGAAAGTTTCTATGAAAGCATTTGCCAATTAATAGATGAATAATTTGAAATTGTGCAGAATAATTTGTTGCCTGGAATTAAAGATAGATTGATGTTTGACAAAAATGTATTCTGTAACTCATTTGCGAAGACTTGTGCAAAAGAGAGAAAATTTTCTTCGAGAATGCGGTCGAATCAAATCAGCCCCAATGAAACTCCGAGAACCAGGTGGTTATCGTGTGTGTATCCTGTTGGAATTGTGAGACACACGGCTACAGATGGGAGGAATGTCTTGCGGATAGATGTGTGTTTTGTTACGGTTGTGGTACCCCTAATGTTTACAAGCCACGATGTCAAAAATGCCAACAGCTTTCGGAAAACCGAAAGAGGGGGAGCAGCCTCCAACAACAGGATGCCTGCAAAGTAAGTAAAGAACTACAAGATTCCGATGTACCTGAACCTGTTAGTATCTTAATAGACAATAGAATTCGGTTTAAGCTATATCATGAAAGATTAAGTAAATATTGTGAAATTAGGAAAAGTATATTTTCAAGCGATACAACTCCATGCTGCAGAAATACTTATCGCCAAAGAAAGCTTGTAGGGATGCCTAAAAAGAAGCGAAGATTATTGATCGTTTTTCAGAATAATAACTGTATGCGTAGTTATGCAAAGTATCGATTTAGAATTTGAAGAGTTTGGTTTACCATATACCGGAGCCAAAATCAGTTGTATAGGTTCCGAATTAGCTAAATTGTAAATACACCCAGTTCAAGTCCATAACTTCGCACGTAAAAACAGCAGATGGCAAAAGTTATCAAGTGCTTGGACCACTATTAGTGCATATTGTCAATAACGGGTAAGAAAAGGACATCGAGTTATATATCATCCCATCTATAATGCATAACTTAATATTCGGAATTGACTGGTCCGTCCGTAAAAATGACACTACGTGAATTATTACAACTAGAGTCGATTGTAGAAATATTCCAAAATTAAGACAAACAAGGCCTAGGATGCACCTCATTAATCAAGCATCATATTGAACTAGGGGATGCAAAGCCAATTAGACAACAATGTTATCCGGTTAGTCCTGCGGTTGAAAAGCTAATGTACGCCGTGATAGATCGCATGATAGAGTAAGGAGTGATTGAACCTCCCAAAAGTAGTTGGTAGTTAAGCCAAATAAAGTTCGATTATGTTTAGACGCTCGCAAAGTGAATGATGTTACGAAAAAGAATGTATATTCTTTGCAGAACATCAATGGTAATTTTGCCAGACTGTCCAACGTGGTGAAAACAACGAAGAACTACCGGAAGCATTTGTGTCAAAGAAATTGTCGAGAGCCCAACAAAACGCGAATGTTTGGCTGTAATTATGGTCATTGAAAAATTTCGTTGCTTCCTTGAGCTTCAAGAATTTAAAGTGGTCACCCATCACTCCAGTTTAATGTGGCTTCAAAGACAACAAAACGTGTCTGGCCGGCTTCCCTTAAGAAATTGAATACTACGTCGATCACAGATCACAGTGAGCAGCGACAATGGATCTTAATTTAAAGCTAAGGAATTCCAAGCGTTTATGACCAAAAGTGGCATTCGGCACATGTTTACTGCTCTTTATTCGCCTCAGAGCAATGCAGCAGAGAGAGTTAATCCTTCCTTATTGCCAGCAATTAGGTCATATATCCGAATAGATCAGAGAGATTGGGATGCGTACCTTGCTCAGATCTATTGTGCTCTCCGTTCGTCGTTGCACCAATCGTTGGGATCCTCTCCTTATAAGGCTTTATTTGGTCTGCACATGATTACTCACGGAGAGCATTATAAATGACTAAAGATGTTGTCCTTATAAGAAGAGCCAGTAAATTTAATCAGAGAAGATACGTTAGCATTGTTAAGGGATGAAATCAAGGCAAAAGGTAAAAAACTTATGAAATGAACAGAATTCAGTATAATTTGAGATCTAAACCAGGGTTTCGAAGAACATTGAACTTGAGTAATTTTTGTCAAAACTCAAACAAAAAACTCGCTTCACAATTTATAAAATGCCAAACTAAAAAGACGATTTGAAAATCTTTTTTTTTTTTTTTTTGCTAGAAAACCTACAAGGAAAAGAAATACGAACAAATCACGCAAAATAGTATAATTCCGGCCAATGTCATTTTGAATGGTCGCCAGAATTATCTGGTGTTGTAATGGCTCCATAGTTCATTTAATTAAATTTTGTTGAATAAAGACACAAATTTACAATAAAATAGCATAATAAATAAATCTGAAAAGTACAAACCACATAATTAACTTCGGTACAAAAATAAAATCCGTTAGGAGAAAATTTTTCGATCGTTAAGTTTGAATTTTTGGAACTTGCGACATAGATTTGCCGATACCGCTACCGTGTGATATATCACCGAAGATGCAACAGTAGTGTTTGTTGTCTGCCGCGCCCCTGTTAACAGCTCGGCTGAAAAAAAGTTGCTGCTTCTTAGCTCCAGCTTCCTTCCTTTCTATTCGAGGTCGAGGAGCAGGAATACGTGTCCCGCCACTTGATAATTATAAAAAATTTATAAATTGGGCATAACCAAGACAGGAAACTAAATCTTAACATTTTCAAGCCATCCATGCCTTAAAGTGGAAGGGATCGTTATCGCTGATCGGACCAGCAAAAACTTTCACTGGCAAGGAGAATATATATAAGAGAATATACAGCATTGATCCCCAAGGCAGCATCAAATTTTTTGTGTCAAACCTAGCCAAAACAAAACAAAAAAAAATCAAAAACTTTTTTTTTTTAAATATCAATATAATTATAAGAAGCTTATAGTCTTTGTTTCCTAGTCCGCAAACTTTACCTCCAATCACCCAAGGTTCTTGGACTAGTATTACATCGTCTCAAGCATCAAGGCAGCTGATGCTGCTTTACAGTGGTGAGGGTTCATCTGCAGTAGTCTAAAGGACATTCACCACCGTGTTGTTACTGTCATTTTCATCGGACAGTGTGAAGTCGTCTTCGTCCAACTCATGACACATGGCCTCAAGGCCCCGAGTCAGAGTTGACGCATTCGACGTGTAGCCCGGCTCCAGCTCAGTATCAGTTGCTTCGATCTCCGTAGGGGGGCTCTGCTCGATTGTCTTAGCACAAACAACAGAGTCTCCTCCATCCGTCACATCTTATTTATACACCTTTACGGGGATTGAGCCAAAGCCAAGGTTCAGTTCACCTTTTGCGGCTTCAATAGGGGCCAGTGATTCTTTGTTAAGAATCAGCACTGCCTAAGTTGTTGTCCCTTCTGTGGCCTCAATTTTCACCACCCTCCAATCATGGGGAGGTAGGGACGGATTGCATAGCTGCAATAGATCCAATACCTGGTCCGGTTCCTTTATGGAGGCCGAGATCCAGATGTACCCACGAGGTCTACTCGGGACTTCGCTCCAGTCAACAGCGACCAAATTCGCCCCAGGATAGACCTCGCCAGTCTCTGCTACGGCAGCCTTGTATAGTTCCACCGAGTGTGCTTCCTGGCAGGCGATGACCTTCGTATTGCCCTGGTGCCACCCAGAATTTCTACATACTGGTGGTGGCAAAGCGCCTTACTTAGCTTCTGGAGACAGTGGACAGCAAGGCCTCCGTCCACTGATTTCAAGGGATTCTCGCGTCCTTATTGCCTTTGTCAAGGATCCCTTTGAGTATTCCTTCCTTTACAATCTCGGCGAAGGATCTTTCCGGCTGCACCTTGGCCTACTCCACCTTGTTTTGCCTTTCGGCTGGTGGGTTGCATGCTTGCAGCATTACTCCTCTCGGCGTACGTAAATTTTTTTGCTGAAGCGCTGGTGGTTGGCAATTCTTCTTTTGCCTCCGCTCCTGCCGCCAGGTTGGTGTGCTTTGCCTTCCTATCACGGAGTCGGATGAGTCAGGGCCTGTGCCAAAAGCACCGTCACCACTGGCTAGGCAAACAGGTTTTTCAACCACTTTTGTCTAATAACCGCTCAGCTACGGGATCGCTATGAATAACTATAAAAATTATTAAATGACACCGGTGGACAAGGTTTACTAAGAGAACAGTGTATATCACCTGAAAAATAGACATGAAATTCCATTTAAACAATATTCTTGCACACAAAAATAAATAAAAATCCCATTAAAACACAATAAGATAAGCTCTAAAGCTCTTGTGCTCTCTGCTCAGTTAGACATTGATGATCTTTTGGGTTGATTAATTCCTACAACGTAACTTTTTAATGACGCCAATATTTAAAGTAATGCACACTCTAAATACTTGAAAAAGAAAATTTTGAATTAAAGTAAAATTATCCCATCCTTGCTAAAAACGTCTTACAACATTCATCTACTTTTGTTTTTTATCCTAAATCTTATTCACAGCAGTGATATTGAATTGAATTGAGAACATGTGATTAAGAATAAAATGATAAAAATAAATAACAAATAACGTGAATAAAATGATTTTTTTAAAAAATGTGATCAGTATTACCATTACAATATTTACAATTATTTATATTACTTAATGCTTACAGAAGAATAATTTTATATATTTTTGCTGCTTATATATATACATCGCTGTTGCAGGCATTGCGCATCACTCATGCCTTAGGGGTTATGGGCGATCAGCTGATTGCGGCGTGCTAATTGGCCGTAATTAACTAGACAAGGGCAAACTCTTAAGTATGTTGGGATGCTCCGGATCTTACTTTTCTCTGGATTACACTCCTCCGATCCCAATTGCCCCCTGGGGATCTTCTCCTTCGAGGCGGCTGGTCAGTCTTTAGTTTATACTTTCTGTTGTTGCCATTTGCTAACTCCTTTTCATACTTTTTATTTTATATTCTTATATTCTTATATTCTTTATATTTATCTATTGATAAATCTATATAAATTTTTTTTCCTGTCTCTTCTGAGGTTAAGAATCCCATGTTTTACCAACTGAACTAGCGGGGCTTACACTACGCTATTGCTTATTTTATTAACCTTTGCGATAATCGTACTTACATCCTTAGCCTTACTTATGGGTTTAGAGTTAGTATCGGAAGCGGCGTCTATTGAAAGTGACTGTTCTTTGCTTGATAGGAACACGACACCTCCGCTACATCGTGCTCCGGCCCGTGCTTCCCAGCCGACACTTCGGACTTTTGGGCAACACCAATCCAGGTTGTCCACACTTATAATAAAATACGTTACGTACTGTTGCCTTTTTAGCGCGTGTGTAATGGCCATATAGTCCATTTAATTCCATATAACATAAAAAAATCAGAAAAGTACTTCGGTACACAAATAAAATTCCCAGCGCACGGTTTCCTTAATAGGAGAATATATTACTGAAGACGCAAGGAAAACACCTTCATTCCACACCGGAGTTTGGCGTAGCTCCAATCGTGGGGGTTACAGTTGGATTATAGTTGTGGCCTTAGCACTGTTCACCAAGGCAGCATTTAATTTTGTTGTGTCAAATCAAGCCAAAACAAAAAAATAAAATACATAAATTTAATAACTATCAATATGTTATGAGTCGTTTTGTCCTAATGGGGCAGCTCCGACCAGCCAGTACTCCATTAGGGGTGGGTCTACCCATGCCCGCCGACCGTACAATCACACGACACTAAACAAATCTACACTTCACTATTAAACAGCTGACTTAACGGACGGTGACAACAATTACTTAAGACCAAAGAAAAAATACATTACTTCGACGTCCAACAGTGGCCTCGCTATTATTGCCACAGCGCTCCCGCCCTGCCGGTGGGGCGTAATCATATAGTTAATACCCCACCCTTTTGATATCCAAGATCCCATTCTATCTTAAGAACACTTCTGGTCCCCTCCCCTCCATTTACAAAACTTAAGCCGTCATTTTAAAGGACTTTACATATATTTAATGCAGCTTCTATATATATATATATACCCTCATTTTTACATATATATACAACTTTTATTCACAGCAGTGAAAGTGAATTGAATTGATAACATGTAATAAAGAACAAAGATCAGAAAACTATATTGTTGGCAGCAGCAGCGAAGAAATTCAATTGATTTTGAGTTGACAACATTTTTTGCGCTACCAGCTTTTTGATAGCTTTATTTTCAATAATTAATAACACGAAGTTACTTAACTTTAAAAACTTTATTTAACATACTTACACTAGCCTGTCTTAGTCTTTCAACAACACTTTGTTTATTATCTATTACACGTTTGAAGCGAATAGCTAAACTTTCAACACAATGGTAATCACGATCGATAAGCTAGATTAGCAAAAAACGAATAATAAGCTGCAGACGCCGGCGGCTTAGCGGGCGCCCCTTTTCGAGAGAGGAAAAGAGAGCGCTGCACAAAGAGAACTAAATGCTGGCTGGCGTAGTTAAACTACACTTTAGAGAGTGTGCATATGTAACAACAACTATTTACATAGAGATCATTAATGCGTTTATAACTTCGTTGCTGCTGCTGCCAACATACGCCCCGCCTTGAAAGGCTTCCTTTCGACAGAATCCTTAACAGGCAGCAGGCACAGCTTGTCGGCGGCTCTTCTGATAACTCCTTTAGACGTCATCAAGTCAGCAACTCGAGCAATGCCATCCCAGCCCTGAATTAAAGCAAGCACTCTGGCGAGTGGCCAGCTCATGGGAGGCAGATTCTCGTCCCTAACGAGGACTACGTCATCCACTTGAAAAGGACGAGCTGGAGATTTCCATTTGGTACGCTGTAGGAGGAGTGTGAGATACTCCTCCCGCCACTGTGACTAAAAGATTTGCTGTAGGTGAGTTACTCGATACCAGCCATCCAAGCGATTGTAATTCACCGTTTGTTAGATCTGACTCTAAAAATGTTGATGGAGGTGCGCCAATCAAAAAATGGGCCGGAGTCAAAACATCTAAGTCGCCAGGATTCTCTGAAATTGTGTCTAAAGGGAGAGAATTAACATTGGCCGCGATTTGGCAAACAAGAGTTCGACTGGCCAACACGGCGATAAAAATGATGCTTGACGGTTTTTACTGCTGCTTCCTACAATCCAATCAATATGTTACGAGTCGGTTTGTCCTAAAGGAGCAATTAAAGCAAAGAGTCAACTTCTCAACTTCCTTGTGTCGCAGTGAGGGAGACAAATTTTTAAATCTAAATAATATGGCTGACACTTTGTCACTCAAAGTGGGCACGGAGAATTGTTATATTGGGACGCCACAAAGGCTCGCCTACTATGGTTAGGAATTTGATTGTTTTTTCCCACGTGAGAATTGAAGGAATAAAATCCCATTGTATGCTCCAGGTTCTCTTTTACTTCTGGCATCGCTTCTCCATGAAGGTATAGAATTGTTGAGCTGAGGGTATTTGGTCCATCGGTGCAGACTCCTCCCAACAAGTCTGAGTAGTGATGTCCAGTTTTTGGAGCAGCATGCGTATGACCATGCGCCATATATTTCCTGGGAACTTCCCAAAGTCAAGCGCTCGCATATGGGAGTTGACCTTGTCTGAAAACTCTCAAAGTTTCCCTGCTGAGGTTAAGTCCACCTTCTTGAGCCCAATAATCTATTTGATATGTAATTGGAAAACGTTTGCTTAAAATGTCCATAGCCGCACGATAGTTTGCACTTGATATTTCTAGCGAACATATTGATTCTAAAGCTACGCTCGATTAACAAGACCGCAAGTGCTGAAAGTTTTCAATGTCACTAAGTTGAGTGTCTGTAACAATAATTGAGTTAAACATGGATATGAAATTTGCATATTCCGTGTAACCACCAAAAAAGGTAGGCAGCTTAAGCTCCAGTAAGCGAGGTCGATGAGAACGATAGTAGCTACCCGTTCAGCTGCCGGCTCAACATGGCGAAATGTTGACGATAAGGGACGCGGTTCTAATATTTCAAGCTGCCTTTTTAACCGACAAGACTTTTCTACAAACAGCCTCCGAAAGACGAATCAATCGAACTCTCTGCAGCTCGGCATAATTTTCTTCCGCCTTGCGCTCATAATAAGACATTTGTGCAGGCACACTATCTGCAAACGCGACTGTTGTGTTCATGTTTACGCTTAACGCACACACAAAATTGCTGCACAAAGTAAAGCGGCATGTATCGCCTAAGCACAACTGCTTATGTACCGAGAACTTAAAATTTGTTTTCTTCCGAGTCATGGGGTCGTAAAGTCTGAATTGAATTTAGGTGCACATATGGGGATCTGCATTCACAATTATCCTTGGCGACCTCCCCCTTTATTTTTTTCGTTTTTCCTCAGTTTCCATTTATCCCATTCCCCTCCTTTATTGTTTTTATCTTAATTATCCTTTCTGAGATCTTTGTGTTGAATTCGGATTGACCGGAAGGGTCACTTCATTTAAGTTTCACCCAACAAGGCTTTTTAGGGACCCTATAAATAAAATTCACGTAGTGTGCCGAGATAGGTAAACAAAATCCCCGCCCACATTCTGGAACAGAGCTAGTTCGTTGACGAGTCCTGACTGTTTGACTATATCCAGTGAATGAAGAATTTCGGCAGCAGTGCCCAGGTTCTTCTTTTTATGTTTATGTTTTTAAATGTGACCGAACTACAACATTACACGTGAGACTAGTTCGATCTCCCTTGGGTCTACAAATGGCTTCTAGCACCTCTGTTTCTTGAATCCCCGGATCATGCTAAGTAGCATTTATCTCGTACACCTTTGGCTGTTCTAGGGACCAAGCATAATCCTAGCCAGTGGTCGTTTAATCGTATTAAAAGCATTCTTTCGACGTCTTGGCACTCCTCGGGAAGCGTCTGGAGGTTGCCTATACGCATTGAATATATGATCCTTGAAAGTTGATCTCCGAAATTCATCTTAATCACTTTGACCAAATCATTATCTAAGAAACTAGATAATCAAGATCTAAGCACCAAAATGGTACTTTTCCATATTCTCGCCATGCCGTTGCTTGCGCTCCGCTACTGCAGCCCATATCTAAGGTTGGGTCAATCTGGAACTCAAGAGGTACGTACATACATCCAGTACCAGTCTTTTGCTTAAACAGGACTTTGTAAAGCGACTGCAGATGTTCTAAGCGGAAGATGAACTCAGCCATCGGCAAACCTTTCGGGTATTCGGATGTGGACCACATCTTGTCTAATATCCCCGATACTCGTTCGATTTCTTTGGGAGTGTCAACTATCATTACCCGCTTGTTGCATTCACATGGAACTTTTTTGTCACTCGGCGTGTACTCTCTGTTCGACTTCCAACGATCGGTTACCCATGAATAAGTGAGGAGGTGCTGCCGGTCGATTATTTCGCGTTTGTTTCGTTTGTTGGGAACTCGAATCACGTATCCCTCTTTCAACTTTCAGGGATGTGACCACTTCGTTGATCTCTCTCATGAAACTCAACATGCTGGACTCCTGACTCACGCACTCATCTCCTGTAATAACGATAACGATGCTCTATATGTCTCATGTGCTTGAGCTATGGCTACATTAATGGCAGATTTCTGCTCGCTGGTCAATTCGACTTCGCTTCTATCGAATACTTGTTGTGCTGTTAAAGAGGCGCCAGCGGCATCTTCTCGACCAGCCTTGTAACGTTTTTTTCCCATATAAAAAGAGAGGGAAACACATTTATACTTATAAATTAATAAAACCCTTAAGGAAAGTGTAAGGAAAGCACATATTAATAAATTAAAAATCCAAAAGATAACAACTCTGTAAATAAATACACCCACAAAGTGCACCAGTTGTTACTCACTGGCACTAGTGCAAATTTGTGAGCATACAAAACGAAAAGGGCAACAACGTGTGCAGGTGCAGAGACGTGCACAAAATGAAAAACGAGCAAACGAAAAGGGCAGGAAAATCGTTTGTACTTTTGGAGATGCGTATGCAAAGGGCAAAAGAGAGCAACAACAACACTTGTACTGGTGCGCATGCGTACGCCCGAGGTACGACGTGAGCTCATCTGTTATACTTAGGCGTGTGCATTGGAATTTTGAGAATGTGCATTAGAGCATTGAGAGTGAGAATTCGGCTATCACGATCGCACACACCCACACACACACCCACACACACACACACACACTCAAAAAAAAAGTATAAAAGGATGGAGCAGCCACGCGCTCGGCGTCTTAAACATCATCAAAGTCAACAAGCGTCAGCAATGAGTGAGCAACAGACAACAAACGTGGGTATCAACGAGTCGGCCTCGCATCCGAACCAGCGATGCAGGGATTCCGTGCGAAGGGAGAGCCGGTCCAATTGCGCGCGCGGCTACTGGTCGTCGGCCGCTGCGCCCACAGGGACGAGAGGTGCGTTTGGTGCAAGTGGTGTGCATCGCGAGACGCTGAATTCTGCATCGCATCGCGCAGGAACAACGAAATCAGAAACACGATGAAATCGAGCTGCTGGCGTCACCGCTACATGCTCCCAGCATTGAGACCACAGCAAATGCGAACAGGAACCTCGGGATCCGGAAGCCGCCGAGGATGTGGTGCCACGACGCCGACGCTATCCCAGCGACATGGATGAATCCGGAGTGGATTCGCTAGCAGTATCCGGAACTGCTCCCGACGCCGGAAGACGACCACACCGCAGTGCGGTTCGCCGGGCCGTGCGGTTCATGGGCGTCGACAGAGGCGGCCGAAACCGAAGAGGTAATGGCCGAGGCCTCAGAAGGGAGGGCCGAAGACCCGGGGGCGCTGGGCGAGGATGAGGATATCGTCATGTTGTCCGGGGACGAAGAGACGAAGTGAAAAAGGACCGGCAAATCCGGAGCCATTCATGAACCCCGATGACAAGGACACCGTGCCGTTCACGCCGACGCAGAACCCGAGGTGATCGTCATATAAGACGATGAAGATGACAAGGAGCGGCGCGGGGAAGGAGGAGGCGCCCAGGGGCATGGCGAGAGGCAGCCGCCACCGCCACTCACAGTGACCTGACATCATGAAGATGCCCGTTGCCCAGCCAGGACAAAGTCAACGGAGGTCTAGGACTATGTGGCGTGAGAGGTGCCGATACCGGGTAAAGACGTCGCTGCGAGGCACGCGTGTTTTCCCAAAGAATTAAAAAAAAACACAAAATAATATTACTATTAATATTTTCAGCTACCTTCTATCTTTTAGGTTGGAAAGAGGTAGCTTTCCACTGCCGAAAAAAAGGGGAGTGTAAGGAGCCTTATAGTTATGCACGTATGATTATACATGCATATGGATATTTATTAGTAAAAATATATATGTAAAGGTATATTCATAGTTGTGAATGCGAAATGCCCATATGCATATGTGCAATAAATGTTATATGCGCCACTCACAATAACTGCCTGTCAGGATAAAATGCGGCCCTGATATAGTTGCGGCGAATTCGCTCACTTTCGCCATCTCTCTTTCTAACGCAGTTGTTCATCCGTTTGAGCGTGTCTGACACACATGTCTATCAGTGTGTGAGGAGAATTGCGGGCGAAATATTGTTGTCCATTCTCACACTGACACTGGCAGACAATGGTTGGCGCCAGCAAAAGGGCAGTGGAAAATTACCAAAAATATCACGACACCAAAATGATCACGCCACCTTGGTACAGACCTAATTTGTTCGCCGTTAGTTTTCGGTAATTTTTCGATTGTCGTCTCCCACAACGTTGCTGCTCTTATCGCATTTTTCGCTACTGATAAAACGGCCTGTGCGCTGTTCGCAATCGTCGTTTCAGTCGATGCCTTCAGTAGTTTGTCTCAAATTCCTTCGCTTGTGTAAGAGCTGCAACTGCGATGATACCGTAGTAGTTCATATGCACACACAGAACACTCTTTTTTTCGTCGTTTTTGGTTCGTCAAGCAGAAGTTCAGCTCCACGTCAAGTTTTCTTCGATTTTGTAACATATCTTTAAATATGTCGCATTCCTTAAAAGACAACCGACGCCAGCGTTCAAATATTAAAAGGAACATTTCACGCATTGGCCGATGGACAATCTGGAGAACCTTCTAAGAGGTACCCAGATCTTCAATGTCGTTTAGATCTTTGTAGAACCGTACTTTAAGCAATCGTTAACTATTCAATCTGAAATAGAAAGTCTGGATTCATATGATAATGGGCGGGCTGAACTGGAAGACAACTATGTACACATTAAGTTGGCCATTTCCAATAATTAATTAAGAAATTGCTTGGTGAAGACTTAAATTGTACAGTCATTAATGACTTTAGATCACACCATTCTCAACCATCATGTCTGCCTTGTTTGCCTTTGCCGTCATTCAATGGCATTCATTTGGAATATCACAACTTAATTAGCTTGTTTAATCACCTATGAAAACTACACTAAGGCCCTAGAAAAATTAAAGTCTCGGTATGACAAGACAGCATTGATATTTACAGATACAGTATCGTACTTTTTTTTAATTGCATTCAGCTAGTTCATCAAACGCTACTCAGCTACGTTCGTTAGTTGATAATGCATCGACATTATTTAGTTCGCTTTCGTCCTTGGGCTCTAAAATTAGCATAGCTCAAGCCATGGTTCTCGATAAGTGCGACCAGGAAACTAGAAACAAATGGAATTTATCGCTAGATTATACAACAATTTATTGCTAGATTATTGGCCGAAGAGCCATATACCGTATATTTCCGGTCGGATTCGTAAATTGTTTTACATTGGCTAAAACAACATTGAGTTACGTTATCAGCATTTGTCGGAAATGGAGTTTCTGAGATGCAGGAGTTGACTTCAATCGGACGTTGGAGATTCGTACCAACGGCATCAAATCCTGCTGACATTGTTTCCGAGGTGCCCCCACCTCTGATCTGTAATCATCCATATGATTCTCCGGACCAAATTTTTTAACCCAACATCATAAACATTGGCCGATATCAAGCGACATCAGCAACATTGATATTTAAGTAGTCAATGCCGAACAACGAAAATCAACTTTCGTCGCCACAATGGATCGTAACCATATCCTGGAGAAACCAGCGAACAGCTCATACAATCGTTGTGTTCGCACTGCGGCTTACATGCATCGATTTGTTCAAATCACACGTATGAAACGTAAATACGAAGAGGTGTTAAAGAGGTGCAACGTTTTTTCCCATATAAAAAGAGAGGGAAACACGTTTATACTAAAAAAATTTATACTTATAAATTAATAAAACCTAAAAAGGCTACAAAGGAAAAATTTAAATTAATAAAGCCCTTAAGGAAAGCGTAAGGAAAGCACATATAAATAAATTAAAAATCCAAAAGAAAAAAACTCTGTAAATAAATACACCCACAAGGTGCACCAGTTGTTACTCACTGGCACTAGTGCAAATTTGTGGACAAAATGAAAAACGAGCAAACGAAAAGGGCAACAAAATCGATCGTACTTTTGGAGATGCGTATGCAAATGGCAAAAGAGAGCAACAACAACACTTGTACTGGTGCGCATGCGTACGCCCGAGGTACGACGTGAGCTCATCTGTTATACTTAGGCGTGTGCATTAGAATTTTGAGAATGTTCATTAGAGCATTGAGAGTGAGAATTCGGGTATCACGATCGCACACACCCACACACACACCCACACACTCAAAAAAAAAGTATAAAAGGATGGAGCAGCCACGCGCTCGGCGTCTTAAACATCAGCAAAGTCAACAAGCGTCAGCAATGAGTGAGCAACAGACAACAAACGTGGGTATCAACGAGTCGGCCTCGCATCCGAACCAGCGATGCAGGGATTCCGTGCGAAGGGAGAGCCGGTCCGATTGCGCGCGCGGCTACTGGTCGTCGGCCGAACAACGAAAATTAACTTTCAACCATGTCCTGGAGAAACTAGCGAACAGCTCATACAATCGTTGTGTTCGCACTGCCGCTTACATGCATCGATTTGTTCAAATCACACGTATGAAACGTAAATACGAAGAAAGGGTCCCACAAAATCTTACTTGGCAGTGTTCATTTGTATGGCATCCAAGGCGGTGCACATCGAAGTGGTCTTTCAATTATCCACGAAGGCATTCTTGGCTGCACTCAAAAGAATGGTTGATCGGCGATCGCTGCACACCGACATCTATTGTTATAATGGAACTAAATTCGTGGGTGCAGCAATTGAGCTAAAGGCTTTGAAACAATTTTTGTTTGATCAATCTACTCAAGACCCAATATCAGAGTATTATGCTTCTGATTTCGTGTCATTTAGCTTTATTTCCCCTGGGCACCCCACTTTGGCGGACTCTGGGGAGCAGCAGTTAAGAGCACTAATGAATTGCTGCACAAGACACTATCGAACACTCGCCTAAAATTTGAGGAGCTCTGCATTATCACTACAAATCGAAGCTGTCATCAATTCTCGTCCATGGTCACCAATGTCGCCTGATTCCAACGATCTATCAGCAATCACCCCAGGACTCTTGTTAGTTGGAAAATCTCTTTAGGCACACACGATAGCAACGCCTCATCTCAACAATTTGGAACGGTTTGACGTAATAACCGCTGCCAAACAGCAATTTTGGCGTCGTTCGTCATCAAACTATATTCACGAGCTTCATGCTCGAACCAAATAGACATCACCGTCTTCAAATCTCGCTGTTGGAGACATCCATGACGACAATCTTCCGCATCAGCAATGGAAGCTCGACCGCATAAAATCTCTTGTGCCGCACGGCCAATAGCATCTGTCGACCAGTACACAAATTGGCCATCTTCAAGGTGGCCGGGATGTTTGGTTAAACTTATTTGAACACAACTGTTATTGAATGATCAGATGTTAATTTGTCAATTTATCGCTACTTTAAATAACTCTGCTAAATATTATTCACTTATGTATACACTACATTGTAATTTTACTCAATATCGATAGTTTTCATTATCGAAGAGTTCGAGTTAGAGATTCGAGCAAGCCAGAAGCGCGCTTTTCTTCCGATCATAAATAAACTTGTCAATTTAAATAGTTTAAACACCGCCCAGGTCTGAAGTTTCATATTTGCATAATATTTCATATTTCTTTAATTCATATGTATTATAATTTTTTATGTAGAACTACATTTATTTCCCCATCTTTTTATATTGAAAAAAAATGTGTCTTAACTGTGATTGTTATATGATTTTTATAAGGCATTTTTGGTCCGCTATGCCTATATTTTTCAGATTACGGATGATGTATAATCGACAATCTGAGGTGGTAATCGACTCTCGCGTTTTTTATCCCAACCCAACCATGATCATCGAAGCGCAGTTATTCGAAGTTCCCCTAAAAAAAAACTTGTCCTAATTCATTATACTCCCATGCCTGATGGATTTGTTAAATCCTGTGCGATCGGGTTTCACAGCGTTTATAAATAAGATAATGATATTTTGCAGGAATCAAATTTTTTATTTGTGTAACGCGACTTATTCTGCAGTTTAAAACGGGGTGCATAACATGCTATTGTGAAATTAATTCTTGAGTGCATACGAATCAAGGAACAATGCAAAACTTAAGATAAGCTAAAAAAGAGTTAGCAGATTGTTACATTGCATACAATATGGTCACATTTGCAACACGCCCTCTCAAAGTAACAATTCTGTTCATCTTAAATACTAGTGACACCCAATGAAGAAATGCAACCATGATGCTTGGCACTGCTTAGATCCTTCGTTAGGACATCTGCTGGCATATGCTCCGTCTGCATGTAGTCAACCTGGATGTCGCCACTCTGGTGCTTCTCCTGGATAGAATTGTGGCGCACATCAATGTGTTTTGTGCGTGGATGAAAACCAAAACCTTTAACCAAATTTTGAGCGCTTTGGTTGTCGTTTAGGAGCAGAATCGAATCACATCTTCTGCCAATTCTATTGAGTATGGCCTCCTTTGTTGCTTCGCTCATTGCCAAGTACTCGGACTCTGTGCTTGACGAAGCTACGGTGCGCTGTTTTCGTGCCTCCCAACTCATAACAGCACCTGCTGATATAAACGCCTGTCCACAATATGCCCTTCTGTCGGTCAGCATCGACGACTCCGTACAGATCTTCGCCTGTCCGCTTGAATAACAGGTCGACTTGTTTGGTACCGCTTAGATACCGAAGAATGCGCTTTGCCGTTTTCCAATGTTCAGCATGTTGCATGTTGCTGGCAGGGTTGGCGAGATCAGCGTTGCATGTGGCGACATTTTCCGCAAGGTGGTGTGTTGTGGGTTAGGGAGAAGGAGCACATGTGAGTGAGAAGGAGCCTTGTGGAGTCAAATTCGGCGTGGGTGACGGCAGGTCACGCCGCAAGTTTATAATTTATGCAATATATAACTTGCTTGGCGCAACGACGACTTTACCGGGAGGAAAATTGCTGGATGCGGCCTTGTCACTACTGCGAGGGGATCACTGGGCAAATCCATCATCTTTTGATATTGGGAGCGCGCACGCGCACCGACGACGTATCTTTTCAGCCGGTGAGTGCGTTCCAGTATGGAAGAGGTGCCATCACATGCTCCTAGGATAAGCCATCAGTAACAAAAGTCGCATAGCTCAAGCGCATTAAGATTAATCGAACAAAAATTGAAATTCAAACGCATGAGCAGAAGAAAATTATTGTCACACTCAAATATTAAATTGCATACCTTATGTTAAAACACAAATTGTAAAAAAAAGAAAAGAAAAAACACATGTAAGAAAGTGAAAAGAGAAAAAATCAAATCCATGCCCTGTCGAGTGCAAGACGACTGCACGCATGAGATCAGAGCCAAACAAATTATACATTGTGCCGAACCCAAATTCAGCACCCAGGGCGCAGTGCTCCAGCGCATGCATTCCGCACTCAGAATATTTATGTAAATGTTGCATGTAGGCAATTAAATATGTATTTGAATGTTATGTTAACTAATTTGTATATCTATTCGTTATTCATGTTGATGTATTTATTTATTCACATATTTATCATTAATTTAAATATCTGGGTACCATTTCGGATTTTTGCCAGATTGGGGGAACAATTTTTGCGTCGAAACCCCCCTCCCCCCATACACTAAATACTTATATTGGAGCTCTAATAGGGTAGGATAGGGATTGAGGGCCACCTAAAGTAATAATTATATTTGTTCGATATTTGTTTTTTGGTTTCATCGGATTTGGCGAGATTCGCGATTTAAATTCAAAATTGAATAGCCGTTGCAGCATACAACGCCACCTAGCGGTGTATTTTGTAATTACTGACGTATTACAAAAATGGCGCCCAATGGCATTTTTGAAATCATCACGATCGCGAGAACCGTGGTTGAGGAAGCAGGTTCAAGCGATCGGCGTATGCGATATAAAATCAAAAAACCGGAAATTATAAAGAAACCGAAAAGGCGAGTTCTCGCAGTACGGATGCCTACTCTTCGCGCCGTACGAAACCGTGACTTACTATGGAGAAGATGCTCTCAAGGTAATTGCGCGGTGGAGGCGACCCTGAGAGTACCCTGAAGTCTTGTTTTAAGTGTTACTGCTAGGTTTAATGGGAAAGTTAATTGCTGTAGTGGCTTGTCCGTTCAAATTGAGCAGGTCAATTGCACCAGGCATAGGGTATGGAAGCCGGGTCTGTAATTATGATATGCCGGTATGTCACTCACGCTTCCAGGAAGGCAGTGAAGTTCGCGACTGAACATGGATAATTTCAGACGGCGATGACGTTCTTTTTAATAAAATAGTATGCACATACGGGTAAAGCTTTCTTAGAATTTTTGTTAAGTGTGTTTCCGCTAATTTGGGTGTCGACAGCGAGACTGTTAGGATAGAGTGGCCCATGGTACAATAGAGATGTAACCATGCACTCTACCGATGGACATCGTGTCGGCAAACAAATTTGACCGGAAACGTGCCCAAAAGGACTCAATCAACTGGGGAACGAACCAGTTAACGTCTTCATAAAAAATTTGTTTGTCTGTTTGAGCGTGAACAGTTTGGCTAACGACGGAGAACGACGATTAATATCAGCCAAAGGTGATTTTCCTTATAATTTTGATTGTTAAAATATTTGTGTTATATTGCGTGTTGAGTTATTGTCTTGTCGTTATTTATCGAGTAATAGTTTAGGTGATAATATTAGGAACAAATTTAGTCATGACGGGAAAGGAAACTAAGGAGACGGAAGCGAGTCATTCGTATCAGTTGCGGTCAGGGGGCGACAGCGTTGCGCAATCCGATTCTTGGGAAGTCACAGGGACAAGAGTAATGAGAAGCATCGGATTAGTAAGATCCCCTGTAAGGCCATAAGCTCCAGTCACCGATTTTTGCTTGCCACGAGAAGACCGATACGCGGTAGAACCGCCCACGGCAGCAGTGGACTCTGAGATAGTGTCTGCAATTAACGTTGCGATCCTGCAGGCTCAGGAGACCTACAGGCAGTCGATGGAAAGAAAGATTTCAAGAAATGCTGAAAGCTATAAACGACATAGTAAGACCGGCGCCACCACCTGTGATTCGTAGCCAGGTCCCGACGGAAACTGCTAGTGCTGAGTCTGGTCAGCAGCAAAAGTCGCATCAGGGGGCTGTCCCAAAATCACGCTCGAGCACCAAACCAGTTCCTAGGCCACCGACAAAGCCAGAGAGGTCAAACACCTCAAGCGGACTAAGTCGTGGTGGTACGTGGGAATGGCGCAACCCGGGCTCGGACCAGAGGCAACGGGTTAATAACCGAAGCAGAGATTTTAGTCAGGCGTCGACAATTGAAGAAAATCGGGGAACTGCGAACCATCGTCATTCGAATATCGAGCTTCACTCAGGTCGAGCTTGGGTCAAGATGGACAAGTGGGAAGTGTCATTCGATGGCGCGAACGACAGAGGATCCGTGGATGATTTCGTTTTCAAGGTGGAATACCTAAGGAGGCAATTTCAGCATCCGTGGGACGAAATCCTCAGCAACTTCCACGTGCTAGTAACGGGGCGAGCCCGAGAATGGTATTGGCTTCACGTGAGGCAACGACCAATATACTCGTGGGATTAGCTCCGATAGGCGCTCTTTGCAAGGTTTCGCGAAAGTTGGGACGACTTCGATCGCTTGCAAGACAGCGTCAACAACTCCCTGGGGAATCGGTAAACGACTTTATCCAGTCGATGACGAGTATGGCCTCCCGATTGGAAACACCTTTGCCAGAGCCTAAACTGATAAAGTTGATCAAAAAAGGCCTTAGAGATTCGGTTGGGAGATACATCTATGCAATGGATGTATACTCTGTTGATCACCAGCGGAAAGAGTGTAACGAGGTTGAATCTAGCTTGGGACAGCGTGGCTCTTGTTCAGCATATGGTACGCAAGCGAAATACGCAGGACCATGTAAAAACGTTAGTGCCATATGTGACGGTCTCGAGGGGAAAGCCAAAGTCGAGCCTGAGATCGACAAGTTTCGGGCCAAATCGTCAAGTTCAAGGCCTGGATGCTGGAACTGTAGCCAGCAGGGACATAACTGAAGAAATTGCTTAGATAGGCAGCGAAGGGTTTTTTGCTACCGTTGTGGGAGACCGGACACACTTGAACAGAACTGGTACATGCTGACTTTTCGTGGAGGTTTTACGTCCAGTGTGATGCGTCGCATAACGGTGTCGGGGCTGTACTCTTTCAAGTTGATTCCGAGGGCGATGAGAGACCGATAGCATTCTTTTCCGCCAAGATGGATAAACACCAAGTGAACTACTCAGTAACGGAGAAAGAATGTCCCGCCGCGGTGTTAGCTGTCGAAAGGTTCAGACCCTACATCGAGGTGATGCCGTTCACTGTGATTACAGACCACGCAAGTCTCAAATGGCTTATGTCCTTGCGTGACTTGAACGGACGTTTAGCAAGGTGGTCGTTGCGCCCGCAACGTTTTGATTTTCAAATTGAACACCGAAAGGGGGCTGACAAAGTCGTCAAAAACTCTCAAATCCGTGCAGGTCGAGTATTTTTTGGATTCAGTACCGTCCACGGGCAGGGTTGGAGTAACCCACCTCTGGGAATACTGAGCTAGACGAAGTTGCCCACCGTGAAACACTGGACGCGTTACATTTCTCATTTCGGCTTCATCGGCTGCTTCTGGTCGCTTCAAAGTACATTTCGCTTCTATAGGTGTTAATAACGGCTTGCATTCAGTCACCCTGAATATTTTCAATAAAGTGTCGATGTACTTTTCTTGTGCTAGGAATATGCGATGCTCTTTCAGATCATGCTTGAATTCTATGCACAGACAGGTTGTCACTGGGCCGAGATCTTTCATTTCAAATGCGTCTTTGGTCTGATGCAACCAATCCGGTTAATTTGTCGTCAACAGCAGATCATCTACGTAAATAGATACTAGGAGAATCTTTATCCCTGCCGTTTGACGAACAAGCATGGGTCCTGCTTCGCTCTAATCCAACTTCGTCATGAGTCTACAACGTCAACGCAAGCCGGACTGGCATAATCCGTATAGCGCCTTCTTCAGCAAACATACAGGGCTTCTCATTGATCATCTGTTGAAGCCATCTATGCAATTTCACATTCCTCAAATGTCTCGCTTGAGCTGCTCTGCTCGTCGCTGCTGATCACTTGTGCTGGTGGTTGATATATTTTTCGTAGCCTACCACGCTGGCCTGTCGTCTCGATCTTGGGACGCCCTCTGCTGCTGCTCAACTACCTTCTGCTTGGGTCGCTCAACTGAACTGTTATCGTCGCTGGTAGACTTATCACAAGGATTACTCGTGATATTGATGTCAAAACCTCCGTTCGAGTTTTGATCGCTTTCGTAGGACTCAGCGTATTCGCTTTTGAAAAAACTTTTCAAAAACTTGACATATTTGCTTACTATGACGTAAGACTTTTCGGGTACATATAATCGATATGCCTTCGATGTAGTTGAGTAGCCGACCAGTATGCATTCTTTCGATCTTGATTCAAATTTACTCTTATTTGAACCCTTTATTAATGCATATGCCTTTGTACTAGGAGTTTTCTTCGTCTAGTAAGTTTGGGGAATATCGCCGGATAGAACCTACGTTATACATCTGTTTCTGATATAACATGCTGCATTTACTGCTTCTGCCCAAAAGGATGGCGGCGCACCGGATTGCTTCATCATACAGCGTGCCATCTCGACCAGGGTACGATTATTTCTCTCGGCTGAGTCTCTGGATTCCGTTCACCTTCATATACTTGTCGAACTTTTTGTTGCAATACTCAGTCCCATTATCTGACTAAAGTACTTTTATCTTCTTACCCCTAAAGTTCTCTGCTGTGGCTTTATATACTTTAAAAGCTTAAAATAACTCTGACTTCTGTTTAAGAAAGTGAACTTCACAATAGCGCGAATAGTCATCTATAAAAGTTGCGAAGTATTTGCGTTCTCATTGGGCCGCATACAGTTTCCAATAGTTCTGTTGTACGATTTTCGTTTCCACTTTTATAAATACTTGCAGTTTGCTTTTCACTTATGCAGATTTCATATTTCGACAAGTTTCCATTCTTGCTCATTTTTATGCCGTGGGCTTTCCCACTTTTAGCCATACATTTCAAATCGCTTTCATTCAGATGTCCCATTGTATAATGCCATAGAGCAAGGTCGTTTTGACCACCATACGTTACACTATTCACTTGAAGCTCTTCGCCATTCAAGGAATATAAGTTACCGTATCTTTGCGCACGTAGCCAAACTTCGTTATTTTTCATAACAAGTGCTTAATTTTTCCGAAAATGAACTTCAAAACAATTGTCTGTGATTTTGGAAATCGACATCACATTTTTGCGCAAGTCCAAGTGTATATTATTGATACATTTCGGTCCTTCGAAAACCGTGTCCAGAGATCGAAACTGATCGTCGAATCTGGAAATACAGTTTTACACTATACGTAATCTGTATAAGTTGAATTTCGCGCCTAGTTCAAAGTTCGAATTTGTTCGTCGAATCTAAAAATATTTTTAGCGATTTATAAAAAAAAAACAACTGAAAAAAGTGAATACGATGTCGGACAAACAAATCGAACTACTGAAGGCTCAAGCCAAACTCAGCCTGACCTCGTTCGAGAAGATTTTAGCCGAGTTTCGGTCAAATAACTCGAAACTAGTGAACAACGGACGGATCGACCACGAATATTTCAATAAGAAAATATTCGAGTCAACTATGGCTGAAGTCACATTATACAAAAGTAAGGAGACGCAAGTGAAACCTAAGGAGAAGATTGATTTAACTACAACGGAACCCTCAACATCGCAGAAAGCTTTGGAGGAGGAAATGTTTAAGTCATCCAACGTGAAGGCTTATCAAACGGATCGTTCGGCGGGGCCAAAAAACCCTATTTTGGAGAAATTAGAGATGGGCCTTGCCGGTCTACGGGAAGAAATGGAAATCGCCCAAGAATGGTTGGCTAATCCAGCAAGAAAGGAGCTGCATAAAATTAAGTATATGCTGGACGTCCGTATGAGGACGATTGAGAAAATTATAAAGACGTTGGAAATGGAAGACAAATCATGGACATGTTCAGATGACATCGATGAGCTAATGTTCAAGGCGGAATGCTTGAAAGGGGACATCGACATAGAATTGTCGGATCTACCATCTACATCGACACAGGAGTATCCCAGGCAAGAAGCTCCAATGGTTGACATACCTCATTTTAATGGTAATGCCAAGGAATGGCCATGCTTTTTTGGCCTATTCACCGAAATAATACATGATCGAGAAGACATTAGCGACACAATAAAGCTAAATCACTTAAGATCATGCCTAAGGAGAAGCATCCACAATGGTAAGCCATTTACTGATTGGCTCAGCAGCGAACTACCAAAAGGCATGGAATCTGATGTGCAAGCGCTACGAAAATAATAGAAAGATTTTCGCTGACCGGCTGAACACGTTATTGGAATTGGAACCATTAAGATGCGATTCAGAGGAAAGGATCCGCAAGTTCCTAGATGTTGCAATTGAAAGTATCTATATCATAAAGGAAAAATCGAAAATTGGCAATTCCGCAGATGTTATATTCGCCCAAATCCTTCTTTGACGATTTCCGACAGAAGCTCTGCAGCGGTACGAGCAACATGTTAAAACGAAAAACAGAGAGATACAATCTCTGGAGGACGTACAGGAGTTCATCAATCAGCTATACCATGCGGTGGACTCTGTACAGAAAAACGTTGTTAAAGAGACAACGCACCGTCAACAGAGAACTTGCCGATTTTGTGCGATAAGCGGGCACAAGATAAGCAGATGTCAAAAATTTTAAGCAGCGAATTTAAACAAACGAAAGGAGTTTGTAAAAATGCAACATTTATGCTTCCGTTGCTTGGGGACTCATGCTATGGCGGAATGCAGAATGGACTGGAGATGCCAGCAATGTAACAAGCAACACAATAACTTGTTACATGAAGAAACAAAAAATGAGAGTGTGAACTGGCTTAAACAAAATAAAGGACAGGGAACACTGTTGGCCACTGCTGTTGTCAACATAAGAAGTGCCAATGAAAACTACGAGCAACTTCGAGCATTGATGGATGGAGGATCGCAGCGCACCCTGATATCAGAAGAAGCAGCGCAGCTTCTAAGGCTGAAGAAAAACAAGGAGAAAGTGGAAATACAGGGAATAGTTTCAAACGGCGTGGAACTGGCAAAACACAGTGTGCCACTTGAAATAAAACCTCGATTTTCAAGTAGTTTCAAGGCCAAAACTACAGCGCTAGTACTTCCCAAGTTACAAAGAGCACTCCCCAGCAAGAGGATTGATATGGATATCAATACAGATTGGAAGAATTGCACTTTAGCTGATCCAAACTTTAACATGCCTAGTACAGTAGACATGGTCATTGGTGTGGACTTATTTCCCTTAAGAATGATGGGTCAAGTCAGAACTATTAATGGAGCGCTTGGACAAAAAAAACACGACTCGGATAGATAGTTTCCGGAAATATTGCCCGAGCAACAAAATCATGACAGCGACCACAACTGTACACATTGATGATCTGGAGCGCATCTGGGAACTAGAAAAAAAAGACACCGATGTAACTGAAGAAAATCTGCATTGTGAAAATTATTACCAACAAACTACATCAGTAGAAAAAGATGGACGACTGATAGTCTCAATTCCATTTCATAGCACCATTGAATTGGGAGACTCTCGTAAGCAAGCAGTAGCAAGACTACTGCAAATGGAGAAAAAATTTAAAAAGAACCAAATGCTTTTCCAGGAATACAACAACTTCATGAAAGAGTACCTGCAGCTCGGACATATGGTGCCAGTAAACACAACAGGCAAAGACAAATACTATCTACCGCACCAGGCAGTGATAAAGGAAGACAGCCTAACCACAAAATTAAGGGTTGTTTTTGATGCATCAGCAAAAGCCACATATGGTCGTAGCCTGAACGACGTAATGTCAATCGGTCCCAAAATTCAAAGGGACATTTTTGACATTCTATCCAGCTGGCGCATGTGGCGATATGTGATGACAACAGATGTGGAAAAAATGTATCGTCAAATCAAAATAACGCCAATTGATCAGGAGTATCAATACATAGTTTGGAGAGAAAATCAGAAGGAGTCAATCAAAGAGTTTAAATTGACGACCGTAACGTATAAGTCATCAGCGGCACCATATATAGCAGAGCGTTCATTGCATCATCTGGCGGACTGCAAAGATGATGAAAAGCTAACGCACATTATACGAAACGATTTCTACATGGATGATTTAATGACTGGAGCCAACACGATAGAAGACTGCACTGCGATCCAACAGACAATAAGAGCTGTCTTGAACAAAGGAGGAATGCATCCACGCAAACGACAATAAAAACATTGGGATTGCTTTGGGACCCAAGTTAGAGCTATGTGCAGCTCAACTTCGGGCAAAACTATTGTTTCGAATCTCATCCGCCATGAACTGCCGAGGTCAAATCAACGCATGGAGCGACTCGCAAATTACAATTGCATGGATCACAAATAAGCGCAGTAAGGACAAATTTGTGAAAACCAGGGTCGATGACATTACGAGCCATCTACCATCAGTAAAATGGAACTACGTGAAGTCAGAAGAGAATCCAGCAGACGTCGCTTCAAGAGGAATCACACCAAAAAAAAACTGGAACATCATTCGACATGGTGGCATGGGCCACAGTGGCTAACCCAGCCAGCCAGTGAGTGGCCAGTACAAAAAGAAGAGGAGATATTGATAGTGGCAGCAACGTTGAATGAAGGCGATCCACTGACAAAATTGCTGTCTAAATATTCGAGTTTGTCGAAATTGGAAAGCGTAATCGTTAATATTTTACGATTTATAGCAAAGCTTCGGGCAAAAATCACGCAATTATCGTCCACAGACATCAACCTTTTGAGTAAGGCAAAATAAACAATACCAAGGAACTTCAGAAACTGCATGAAAAAATACAATATCTCAACGACCACAAAGTTCATTTGGGTGACTTGCATTTCTTTACTGCAAGTTGACACGTTTTATTGATTTTAGTGACTGTGGTGATTATAAGTCTTGTAGTTTACTTAAGATATGTACAAAATAGAGAGTTAATCAATATTACATTTACTGCAGATTAAGATTTTCCAATAAAATAAGGTCTTGCTCATCAGAGCAAGGCAGTCTGAATTTACAACTCAAGCTCGAGAGTGTATATTATTTATACACCAAGTACATTAGAAACATCTTTCAACGTTAAGACAACTCGTTGCTTCTGTTTCTTCACTGCGATTTTAGCATTACCAATGCCACAAATCCGTGTGGTCGGTAGAAAAGGCCATCTGTAACGCGTTTAACGAAAGTTTTCTGTTTTCTGCTGTTCCCGCACTGTTCTGTTCATGTGTATTTCCTTTCATATTCTTCTTTGGGTTGCTTCGACAACTTCGCGCGAAATGTCCAACCTTGCCGCAGCTGTAACATTTTCTGTCTTCATGCTGCACTTTATCACTTTTTCTTTCTTTGCTATTTCTTTCCACATTGATGCCACTCGTTTCAGCAGGCTTGCTTTTCGCACTGGCCCCTTTGATTGAAATGTCTCCTGTAATTTCAACCAGTATTCTTTCGCCAAATTACAATCTTCAATTATAGCCAACTCCGATGGGCTAATCGATAATAATATATCGCACGCGCCTTCTCATCGTATGTTTTCCATATGGCTTGATCTGCCGAATTTTCTGGGCAAATTTTCGTTCCATCGACATATTGCCATAGTTCGTTTTTCACTAATATAGCACACATCTGCAGTCATACATCGGCCCATACACCCGATGACAATTGTGTCCCAATTGGGAAGGCCAAGGTATGGCATGGCGAGAGAAGGGCGAATTGGCGGTTTTCCACCCCCACACTTGAAGTGACCGCGCCAACACACTTTTCGCTGATGTGAGGTTGACTTGAACTTTAATCCAAAAATGCGCTAAGAAGGGGATTGGGACTTTAGAATATTACACGGCAATTGCGGCACATATCTTATAATTTTGTTCAAGCCAAAACTTGTATTATCGCTCTCTGCGATGGCCTCCAAGGTGGAATTAATTCGTTTTTTTCCTGTGCTGTCCTAAGGCCTGGCCGCGTACAAAAATTCGAAAAATTAACAGGCGCGCAGATTTAGCCTCTGCCACGTTTAGCAATCGAGCTAACAGACGTGGAGGATGCGGACTTCTTTTATAAAATCACGAGGTGAAAAACGCTGCAGCTGCCTCCGCCAGCTCTTTTAGAAGCAGCCAAAACAAAGAAAAAAAGTTTTTATTTTTTTCGGATTTTGAATTGCTTCTTCTTTCTTGGGAAGAGTCAAGTGACCGTGCTCAGCAACATTTCTACTGAAGTCACAGGAGACTAAGTGCTACGAAACTGAATCAAATTTCATCGCCATCGATCGACATTATCGAACAAAAATAATCGGTAGAATTTAAAATTAAGCAGTTCCTCAATCCCTCCAACGGTGACCATTACACCACCCGATATTATCCCACCATTTGACGGAATATTAGCGTGAATTAGCTTCCCAAATTTTAAACGTAGTAGGTTCCTATCTCTTTTCTTTGTACATTTTCAAGCAAATATTAAAAATTTTCAAGTTTCTTTCGAACGCCACATTTTACAAATTTGCGGTCTAAGTTTCGCATTGAAGTTTTGCATAAACTTAAGGAGTGCAAAATTACACCGAAACACTTCTTGGCCTTCTTGAAAGATTATGGGCTTGGACGTAAGGTTGTTTTGAATTTTGTTGCGCTGTACGTAACGTCAGCTTATCTGCTCGCGAAAGGTTAGTAATAGGTTAAATACTTCTTTCAACAATTTATAATCGGATGCATGAGTAATCGTGTCCAAGCCAAATGATACGCGATACGGAAAACAACCTATGGATTGAATCAAAGCCGATCTTAAAGAACATAAAATGCTTGCAAGATGCAGGTTCCACTCAGTGTGATCATGCTTTTAATAAGAACGAAAATCAGCTACCATAGAACGATTGACGCGTTCGGCCGCATTACTCTGCGGTGAGTAAAGCTCAGTATACACACGCTTTAAAAGTCATTGGCTTTAATTAGGCTTTAAATTGGGTGCCAATCACTCATTAGTTTTGGGCACACCAAAACAATAGAAAATATGTTGTAATAAAAATTCTTGGTTTACCTGGGAACTAAACTTTTTCATCGGTTTTAGCCAATGATATTTACTAAATGGTCTAACATGATCAGTAATCCAATATGACAACTTTTACTACGGATACTAGGATACGGGCCAAATAGGTCAATATACAATCTCTACAGGTTGCGGTGTGAGCAGCAATCAACGGACGTGTGCAAACTTTTGTGGTCAGACACTACCTTAAACTTTTGGTGAAGTTCTCTCTTTCTAGAATCACGGCTAGGTATTCGCATTCCATGAAACTATAGTAACGTTGGGCATGGCTTAATTTTTTCGGCATGAATGCAATTGGCTTTTCTTAATTTTCATCGGACAATTGCACTAGCAAGGCACCTATACCAAAAACGCGGGCATCACAGTGCAGGAAAAACTATTTTCAAAATCGAGACTCGTAAATATTGGCGCGGAGGTTAAATCTGTTTGAAATTGGTCAGCGCCAGTTCAGCTTCGGTAATCCATACAAACTTCTTTTCGGTCGATAGTACGTCGGTAATAGGACAAGTGCGGTCTACGAAGTCCTAAAGAAATCTTCTATACCATCCACAAGCTCCAAAAAATCCGCGCACTTGCTTCAGATTCTTCGGTTAAGGCCAATTTAGAATACACGAAACTTTATCCGGGTCGGTATGTGTACCGGTACTACTAACAACATAAACTATATAATTGATATTTATTCCGCAAAAGTGGCTTTTGGCAAAGTTTAGAGTTATTTTTGCTTTTCGAAACTGTTTAGCGATTCTAACTAATATGGCAAGATGTGAAGAAAAATCTTTGGACAATATGCATAAATCATCTAAATGGCCAAAGACACAATGTCGGAAATCTGGCGGAATAATATTATCCATCAGACGACATATAGTTGAGGGAGCGCTACAAAGGCCATCCTTTAAATCAAGTTTTGAAATTTAATTTGCCTTGGGCAACCTGGAAAAGATGTCATCTATACTGGGTAGTGGATATGCATCCTTTTTCAGTGCCTCATTCAGCTTACGAGCATCTAGGCATAAGCGAACTTTGTTACTTATGCTATGTTACTTTGCACGGGTGAGCTCCAGGCACTACAGAAGGTTCAATGATATTAAGTTAAAATTGGGGTCTATTTCTATTTCTATTTCTATGTCTGCATAGAGTAACTTCTCCACGGCTGGACTCACTTGGTACTCACTAGCATTTGAAAACAATAATTTGAAGACCTCTAGTTGCTGATACTGTTGGGCTTTTAACGGATAGCTCACTGTGTCTGCAGCCCAAACTCCGCTAGAATCTCCTTCAAGAGAACTAATAATATTTGGAGAGAGAGCAAAAGTTCTCCAAAAATGATGTCCTAGTATAAGGTTCTGCGTGATCGAGGGAATTAAATAGAGCTTCATAGATTTTTTAGTGAACTTATATGTCATCTCAATGCTTAGAACTCCCACGTTATTCAGTTATCAGCAATTCGGGCATGAGACTTTAATGGTCAAACACGCTGTACTTTTTGAAGTCCTACAATGCCAGAGTCGAACCTATGCAGCTTATATTAGCTCCTGTATCCAACAGACCAAGTTCTGTAACACCCAGAAAGGAGACTTCTGCGTAGCTACGTAAATCTTGCTGATTACTAAAAATAGTAGAATTTTGTAATCTCCGGTTTTGCTTTATATTCCGCATAGAACTTCATAAGCCTTAAAGAACGCTTATTATGTTGGGACTCTGTGTCATTAAATATACGATTCCTTACGGTTAGATAGTTTGCTAACCTTTTGTCATAAGGATGATAACAAAGAGGAACGGTGTCAGGTTTCACAGCTGGATTCGATTCTTTCAAACGGGCAGTGGGATTAATTCCGGCGGAGTGCGTATGTTTCTCTGAAACCAACATGGATAGCGTTAGGCTTTCGGGGGCATCCGGCTGTTGTTGGGTGCACCCGATCGCCTGTTTTCCGACTGTCTTCGTAAGCACTTTAAATATTGGGGCTTATACACATTCGGAGCACCACATCCAAAGAAAAATATGCGTCGATCGGACAGACAATTTTCCCAAATGCGACCTACTTTATCGCAATTCCAATATTTCAACTTGGCGTGAGCCATACGAACAGCTGCTTTACTCACGTTCGGCAATGTCCACGTCTTCGTCTTCGTCGTGGTCAGGGTCTTCAAGAGCGTATACTTGACGACGTTGAAAGGGCTTTGCTCAAAAGTAAGATTCTCACTCATTTGGACTAATTGCCGTAAATGTCCAACCGAATGAACCGGCTGATATAACAACTTTTCGCGCGTCTCCGGTGGCAAATTGTTTTTTTAATTTTTTCCATCAACTCTTCTTCATGTATACGTAAGGCAGATTTATCTTATAAAGAGCACACGGCCTCGTAAAAGGACGAAAAGGATTCACCCTGTTTCTGCTTACGGGATGTCATGAGTTCCTTACTAATAAAATCAGAGCGATAATCCTTGTATTGCTGTCGGAGAGAAGCACACACGTTAGACCAGACAATCCGGTCGACTTGCTTATGGTATCTCCAATACCAATCTCGTGCTTTCCCAGCAAACAACACATGCATATGCTTGCATAAAGCGATAAAATCACTTTTTTAAGTTTCATCAGTGAGAGATTTAACACGATAGATGAACTTCTCGACCCCAAAGCCCTCAGCGGATCCATCGAAATGTAAATTCCACTTCAGGATGATCTCGGATGCTTTTCGATTGTACATTGAAGAGCTTGTAGGAGACGGAGTTGGATGTATGGGCACAGCTTGAGCTTGTGTCTCAATGGGAGTCGAGCGCACACTTTCATTTAATGATGACACTAGTTGGGTCACGGACTGTTCGATCATTTCTTGGATTACCACATAATCCACATCGTTTCTACGACGGGTAGTGCTGGAACGAGTAAGATGACCTCTTCTTCTGTTCCCTGCAGTTCTTGTGCATCCAACGCTGAAGACTGTGGAGCATTCTCTTTATGCGTCGGGTCTTTGTAATTTCCAACTACTAATTTCGCGTTTTGTAAAGTAATTGTCTCATTACAAGTACAGCATACTGAATTTTGTTCTAGCCAGGATTCTAGACAGGTAACGGTAAGGTAACGGGTAACACGAATGCGTATTATTCATCCCCTGCTTACATATCTTACACTGACCTTCAGCTTCCATGACTGTATGTGGGATATCTTGGGGACTACGTTCTAGAGGCATTACCAGTCAATGCCTTAACCAGGTACCCGTATATTAAGTTATCAAAACCTTAATAAAGTATTTCTACTTTATTAAGGTTTTGATAATTAAATATTGTTACAACAATATTATGAAATTGTAAAAGACAGTATTTCCAAACCTAATCATAGAAAATAATGCCTTCTTCAAAAACTTAGAAAACAAACGAGCAATTATTGTGAGAGCTTCACACTTGTGACCGACGATGCTGCACGCAGTCACTATTTTGGTATATTAATATGAGTTCCTAGTCGGACTATCTAAGGCAGAACCCTCAGTATCGTAGGTTCATATATAAAAAGAATATTTCCCCATTATGCATTGGGCTATAATCTTCTGAGCAATTCTGGTCGACCGTTCGAATGTATACGCCATCAAAATTATTAGTCGGGTTCTTTTGGTTTTTCTTCTTATCTGCAGAACGCTTAATTCTACTGAGGGACAAAGCGGGTGGAATCCTCTTGACCGTAGCTCTTTCGGGATAGGGTGGGTTGTTGCTGAGTCTCAGTAATGCATCAAAGTTTAAGTTTGTTTAGGGCTTCATCTACATCTTAACTACATGGGGAGACGATACTCCTCGAAAAGTTTATTTGAGTTCACAAATAACAAAAACGATTTTAGACTGGACCAATTCGATTGGTAGGGGGCCTTCATCTGTTCCGGGTGGTTTGAAAGGGGCGAGGTCTGAGGTGGTAGTCGACTGTCGCGTTCTATACCCTAACCCAACCATGATCATAGAAGCGACGTTAGTCGAAGATCCCCTAAAAAAAAAATTGTCCTCACTCATTGTACTACCATGCCTCCTAGGAACATAAACGATTTTCGCACTTCATGATTATTTTTTCAGGCTTATTCATTTTCATTCAGGATCCTTACGACCACTTAGTTTTAGCCTAATAATGGGAGTTACTTCATTCATAAAAAAATGACTTACGGATTAATTAACAATTTACACAATTTTAATTTAAAAAACTAATGCTACACTTAAATTATTTTACATTTTAAAAGGGAAAAAAATTTTTAGTCAGAAAAATTAATTTTAAAAATGAATAATTTAAAATTTAAAATTGATAAAATTTTAATCAGAAAATTCATTCTAAAAATCGATGATTTGCAATTTGAAATTAAAAAAGAATTAAAAAAAAAATTAATTCTAAATATCAATAATTTGATATTTATAAACTTAAAAAAAAAATAATAATTGGAGTCTAATAAAAACATTAATTTTAGAAATATAGAAAACAAAACTTTAAGAAAAACTATTAAAAAATTTAATGTTAATTAATTAAATTAAATAAAAAAATTTTTAGACAAGAATACTAGTACAAGTGGGCGAACCATCATCGCAGCCACTGTACTTCGCAGGTCAGTGTGCAAAGCAGGTGTGATAGAGGTACAGATTATTGTTAACTGGTAAAACTGTTTTTTTTTTCTCGTATTTTCCTCCTTTTTTTCTATTAGTGTTAGTATTTTTTTTTTTTGGTTTCTTTTCTTTTTTTTTTTTTTGTGGGCAAGAATAATAGCTAAAAATCAGGCAAATCAAATTAAGCTTTCACTTATCTAACATGCTACCTTTCGCCGAAGTGTAGAGGTGATCACACGTGCAGAAAACTTTCTCGGTACAGCATATCAGATAAGTTCAGCTTAAGAAAAACAAAAGCAACAGGTAAAGAATTTGTACACTTACTTGGGTCCAACGTTGGAAAGCTTTCCATCGATGTTTGTGTGTATAGGGTGGTGTGTGAATGTATGTATTGTGGCAAAGGCTTAAAGCTCAGCTTTATGTGTCTCTTTTGCTCTTCTCTTTTCCGATGTTTGGCTTTATTAGTTATTTAATTTAATTTTTTATTTTATTTTGGTTTTCGGCGGCGGGTTGCAAGGCATGAGGTCCGCCGGTGTGCAGAAACCCAAACACAAAGCTTTGGCCCAAAGCTTTGCACAAATGCAGCTGAACGCACGTACTCCCGATGGCAAGTGTGTCCCAAGTGAGAAAGCCCAGGGATCAAAAGACGAGGGGAGGGCTCCAAATTTAATTACAAAGAACTTCGAATTGGCGGTTCTCCAGCCCCACACCTGAAGTGACTGTGCCAAAACGTTGTGCTGGCGTGGGGTTGACTTCCACTTTATTACCAAGTGTGCTAAGAAGGGGATTGTGACTTTAGAATATTACGTGGCAATTGCGGCACATACCATATAATTTTGTTCAAGCCAAAACTTGTATTATCGCTCTCTGCGATGACCTCCAAGGTGGAATTAATTCGTTTTTTTTTCTGTGCTGGGGAGGCGGCCAGGCCTTATTGTACAAAAATCTAAAAATTAACAGGCGCGCGGATTTAAACTCTCCCACGTTTAGCAATCGAGCTAACAGACGTGGAGGATGCGGACTTCTTTTACAAAATCACGAGGCGAAAAAGGCTGCAGCCTGCCTCCGCCAGTTCTTTCAGAAGCAGCCAAAACAAAGAAAAAAAGTTTTTCTTTTTTTTTCGGATTTTGAATTGCTTCTTCTTTCTTGGGGAGAGTCGTGTGACCTTGCTCCGCAACATTTCTACTGAGGTCACAGAAGGCTAGGTGCTACGAAACTGCATCTAATTTTATCGCCATCATCTACATTATCGAAAAAAAAAAGCGGTGAAATTTAAAATTTGGCAGATCCGCAGTCTATCCAACGGTGACCATTACACCACTCCGTTGATATACATGTTAGGTTACAGATGTTATGTTACAGCCTTTTACCTACATTACAACAGGCCTGTCACACGATAGTTTAGTGTCTTCACATCGGGCATTCGGAACACCTTGGAGAGAATTCGTCGAAGTTGTTTGGCCTGGTCGCAGCTGATTTACCCGATTATGTTGGGAATTGCGATGGGAGAGCATTGTCCAAGAGGCCGACCCTTTCGACGATTGTATATTAATTTGCTGGGTCCTCTAACAAAATGTGGTTATTAAGTTTTATCAGGGCAAACAATAACTAGCACCTCCTCCTAGAAATATATGCCAAAACCAAGGAAGCTGCCGCGCCTCTCGAATCATTTTGGATCACATCTCCAACTCCAACTCTCGACTCCAACAAAAAAAGGACTCTAAATAAATAAAATTATGGGCAGAAAGAAATTCCAAGATGGTAGCAACAGTCCCACTTCTCGGCACGAGCTACTCCCAGTAGGGTCCCAAACCGCTACAATTCTTGGATTCCGTATCGCATATCGGTCAGCATCTATTTTGTCTAGTTCGATTTCCGTCTTTAGACAACGACATTGTTATTGCAACACCGTTTGTTTAGACTGCACAAGACCCCCGCTACATTTCCCTGGGCAAGGCAGTCCGATTAGTTAACAGAGTGTGCATGCCAAGATGACTCTGTAAGTGTTCGTGCCGACAGCGTTGAACTAGCTACAACAATACATTGCGTTTATTTTTTTAGTTATAAAAAATATGATGCTTGTCAGCAAATTAATTCATAGGTGTGTTCATAACGACGCTAATAGTTTATTCTTATTAAACAAATTAAATTAAGAATTTTTCAAACGGAATAAATAAACATCGCCTGTAGATTTTAAAATTTGGAGTATTCAAAACTTCCCCATAAATGTTGTTATGAAAATATTCAAAGGAGATCGACAACTTCACAGACTCTGAAGAAGAAGCCTTTTTATCTTCACTCTACAATAATTTGTCGGACGAACCAGTGGCAGCCTTTTCTCTCAGGAATGCTCATTATTAAAAATTATATAAGGTAATAATTCAAATTATAACTTGTTATTTTTCCTAAGAATTTTAAAGAATTTAGAGGCCTATATTATTATTAAAACACGTCATTCAAAACACATGGTAAGCTAAATCTTATTAAATAAAAAATCAAAACTAAAGCGGTGTAACAAAAAGATTATCACAAAAACAATTGCGTGATTGTTGTGGTTTCTTTTCAAAATATAAAAGCTCATTAAAACGCCATGTTAAAATACAACATAATTATAGTTAAAAAATTTGATTCACCTTGCATAATACTTTCAAAATTACGAACCCCTTTTTATATAAATTAGTTCTGCATCAGAAGTTGAAAATATGTCATCTTGAATAAAAATTGTGAAATTCATGATTAAATTTTTTTTATATTTCAAATTTAATCTGTTACATCATCGCCGAAAATGATCCAAAATCCGAATTACTTTCAACATTATGAAGCCCTTTTTATATATTTTAATTCTGCATTAAATACTTCTTAAAAGACATTCGAGAAATTCACATAAAAAAAATTTTTATTTTGAAAAATTGAGCTTCAAACTGTTATATTTTCGCCAAAACTAGTCCAAAGAACTTGTGGAATGGTTCAGATGGGGCCCCTCCTGGAAAAGTTATCTGTAAATAATTCGAGATTCTGTATAAATAAGCAATCAAGGACAAAGGTGCCACATCTCACTCCAAGGATGTCACTCGAAGTGTACCGAGCGTCAGCTTGGCAATAACAAATATAAAAATATCGGTGGATCGCTTTGCGAAGAATGTGGCAAGACAATGAGAGTACCGAGCTATAGACATGTGGAGGGAATGGGGGCGGGGGTTTTGTTGACCTATCTCAGCACACTAAGCGAATTTTATTTATTGGGTTTCTAAGAAGCCCTGTTGGGTAATACTTAAAGATCTCATAAACGAAAATCAAGAAAAAAAACTGAGGGGAAGGCGATAAATGGGAACTGAGGAAAAAAAGAAAAAGAAAAAAACAAAGGGGGAGGTAACCAAGGATACGTCGGTAGTCACGACGACGGCGTGGTCTAGGTGTCATCCGACACACACCTTCTGCACCATAACCTGCAAAGGTAATAGTAATTGCAGATCCCCATGTGTGCATTTCAAATCAATTTAGACTTTACGACTTGGAGAAAAAAAATGCAAGTTCTCAGTTTATCAACTTCAACACGTTACAAAGGTTTATGGCAAAAGAAGGGTATCTCAAAACTAATATTCGTATTTCAAAATTTGTTTTTTTTTCTTATATTCATGGATAACATTGTAAAATCATTTTTAAATAAGATTTGAACTTTGAATTATTAATTTTTATTTTTACGTCCTTATTGCATGGAGTGTAATGTGTAAATTCTTGAAACTAATATTTGGAAATATATTTTTTTCCTTGGAGTCGCTTACATTTTTTATTTTATTTTCTTATGTTTTTGTATTTAATTTATCTGATTTCTCTTTTTTTTTCTTCTTTGTACTTACTAAAAATTTTTCATTAAATTATTATTTCATTTTTATTTTTTTATTTTTCATTTTTTTTTTTTCAGAAATATTTTTAAAATTTTTCCAGTGTTTATGTTAAATTATATACGAGTATTTTTATTCCTGTTTTTTATTCCGTATTTTTCTTATTTTTGTACTTTATCAAATGTTTTCAATTTAATTCACTTTCACTGCTGTGAATAAAAGTTTTTTTTTTCAAGTGTTTAGAGTATGCATTACGTTAAATACTTACGTCATTACAAAGTTACATTATAAGAGTCAATCAAAAACAAAGACCATTAACATCTAAAAGACCAGAGAGCGCAAGAGCTTTAGAGCTTAATCATTATGGAGCTCGCGCTCACGCTTGAGAGTAACCTCGCTCTCAATTCATTGCCCACTCTCTCTCTTTGTTCTTGTCGTTTTGTCTACACACGTGCAAAAGCCTGCGCAAGCCCTTACAGTGGGACAAACAATACAATCACTTACCCAAATTTCTACACGATGAAATGGTGTTGTTGTTATTAATGGTTTCTTATTTTTGTTGGATATTATATATTCGGGGGTGGGCTTATTTAATTGTGTTTTAAATGAAATTTTTGTGTGGAAGAATAGAGCTTTAATAGAATGTAATATCTAATTATTATTATTTTTATTTTTATTTTTATTTTATTTATTTATTATTATTATTATTATTTTCCCCCTTTTTTTTGATATACTCTTTTTACTTGGTAACACTTGTCCACCCGTTTCATTTAATAATTTGATTATTTATTCACAGCGAACTGAGATCAGCGAATTTGAGATCACTGATACCAATAATTTTGCACTTATAACTATTTTTAATTTGATTATAACTATTTTCAATTTCGCACTTATAACTATTTTGAATTTTGATTATAACTATTTTCAATTTCGCACTTATAACTACTTTTAATTCGGCCCTTAAAAATAGAATTTAAATTTGTGATTTGCCGTTGATTTGTGATTTTTTGTCTGTGGGAGTTTTGATTATATTTATAATTTTATTTTATATACATATATGTATGTTTATATTCATATTTTTGTATAATAACTACCTGGACAGAGAACGTTTTGGCTGCTTTGATCGGCGACAACGAACCCTTCCATTTTAAGCCGTGGATGGCTTAGAAATTTCCAGATTTGGCTTCCTGTCGTGCTCGTCCTCAATTGATATATTTTTTATTTGTTTTTTTTTTTATCAAGAGGAGGGACACGTCTTCTTGCTCCTGTCTTTTTTCTTATCAAGAGGAGGGACACGTCTTCTTGCTCCGCGATTTTGAATGGAAAAGAAAGAAGCTGGGGCTAAGAAGCAGCGGCTTCTATTCTGCAGCGCTGTTGCCTCACTGTTGCATTCTTGGCGATAGATCGCACGGTATCCGCTAAAATATGAGCGGGAGTTTCAAACCTAACGATCGCCAAATTTCCCTTAACGGAGTTTATTTTTGTAGCGAAGTACTTTTCGAATTTTTTTATATTTTTTTTATTGGATTATTTAATAGAATTAAATGGACTATAAGGCCATTACAACACCAGATAATTCTGGCGACTTAGATTAGCTGGAATTATATTCGAATATCTTTTGCGTGGTATTTTCCTATTTCTTTTCTTTGTAGGTTTTCCAGCAAATAAAATGTGTTTCCAATCTTATTTTTAACTCGGCATTTTATAAATGGTGAAGCGAGTTTTTTGTTAAAATTTTGACGGAAATTACTCAAGTTAAAATTTCTTCGAAACACTTCTTGACTCTCTCGGAATGAAACTGGTTTAGATCTCAAATTATACTGATTTCTGTAAGCTTTATTACAGTTTGCCTTAATTCCATCCCTTATCAATGCTAACGTATCTTCTTTGATTAAATTTACTGGCTCTTCTAAAAGGGAAAACCTCCATGGGTAATCATGTCCACACCAAATAAATTCTTACACGGAGAGCATCCTAACAATTGGTGCAACGACGAACGACTGAGTAAGGTACACATCCCAATCTTTTTGATCAATTATTCTCTCAGCTGCGCTGCTCTTAGGCGAATAAAGCCCAGTAAACATGTGACGAATGCCATGTTTTGTCATAAACGCAGAGACTTCCTTAGCTTTAAATTGAGATCCATTGTCACTGCTCGCTGTTTCGAAGACTCAAAAACAATGAAAAATGTGCTTTTGTAAAAAATCTACGATGAGCTGAGTATTTATTTCATAAGGGGACATAACTAATGATACCGACTAAAGGGATCAAGGACTATTAGCAAGCCAATATGACCCCTCTTATTCCTAGGGTATGCACCAAGTATGTCTTTGTACAGCTTCTGAAAAGGCCGTTACGACACGCTTAGCCTTAGTCTCCTTACACTTATCACATTCTCCGATAAAATTTCGTACTTTTCTTGATAGTCCTGGCCAAAAGAAATTTCTACGCAACCGTTCAATTGTCTTATGTATTCCTCCGTGTGCCGACAAGACATTATTATGAGCTTGATGAATTGAATATAAGCGAAGACCATCTGGTATCCACAACTTCCAAGCCAGCGACTCCTGTGCAGGATTTCCGGTGACATGTTGTGTATGAATATAGACTTATTTGTCTATAACCCGTACATCGGGAAATTTACCCTGATCCGATTCAATCTTTTTCTTCATTCCATATTAGGATCTAAAAATTGGGGACTCAAGATCTATTAGTGGACTTTCTATTAATTTTATCTTCGCATAGCCGGGAAAGCGCATCCGATACAATGTGATCCTTGCCTTTGCGATAAGAAATTGTGAACTTATAGGATTGTAACCTAACCTACTGTAGCCCATCGAGCTAGCCGACCAGATACATTTTGTTGTATTCAAAGCCACATTAAGCTGGAGTGATCGGTGACCACTTCAAATTATTGAAGCTCAAGGTAACAACAAAATTTTTCGATGGCCAAAATTACAGCCAATCATTTACGTTCTGTAACACTGTTATTCCGTTGGGCTCTCGACAATTTCTTCGACATAAATGCTATCGGTAGTTCTTTGTTGTTTTGAACAAGTACCGCAAATAAAATTTATTTTCAAAATTTGGATTATGCATTTCTGATTTTTTTTTTTAATCGATTCATTGCAGACTGAGCTTCGACTGTTCAGTTAAACTATTTTTTCGTCGACAGCACTTCTGTAATGGCGAATGTTTCTTCAGCAAAGTTAGGAATGAACTTTCTGTACCAACCGCATACACCTAAGAATCCTCTGACTTGTTTTAGGTTTTTGGGTGTTGGCCAATTAAGAATACAGGAGATTTTTTATGGGATAGTTATTTTTGTAACACAAAACTGACTCTTTACCAGGCTTAATGCGAGATTAGCTTTTCTTAACTGCTCTGCTAATCTTACCAATACTGCAAGATGTTCCGAAAAGGTTTCCGAATGTTGCCAAACACACAATACCACAGATCGGGAGAATTGAGATCATCCATCAGGCGGCACATTGTGGATGGAGCATTACATAGCCCATGGCATTACCGTAAATTGATAAAGTGGTTTTCCAGGGTCTGTAAAGGCAGTTAGAGGACAGTTTAATTTGCCAATACGCATCTTTTAAATCTAATTTGGTAATTAGGTTAGCTTTTGGAAGTCTAGCAAAAATACCGTCGATGTTCTGCAAAGGGGACGCATCCTTTTTCGTAACATCAGTAATTTGGCGAGCATCTAAACATAATCGCATTGGCGAGCTCCACGGACTTTTGGAAAGCTTAATCACACCTAACTCTATCATACGATGTATCTCGGCGTACATAAGCTTTTCAACCGCAGGACTAACCGGATAATGTCCTTGTTTAATTGGCTTCGCGTCCCCTACTTCAACATGATGCTTGATTAATGAGGTGCGTCCTAGGCCTTGTTTTTCATAATTTGGGAATAATTCGACAATCGACTCTAGTAATAATTCAAGCTCGAACAACGGGTATTTCAGATTTTCTGTAGTGTCATTTTCTAAGGACGGACCAGTTAAAGAAGAAATTACTACTGGGGCGAGATTGAAAATTCGTCAAAAGTTATATTAAGTTATACATGATAGAAGGGATGATGTATAACTCGATGTCCTTTGCTTGTCCATTATAGACTATACGCACTAATAATGCTCCAAGCATCTGATGACTTTTGCCATCTGCGGTTTTTAAGTGCGAAGTTATGGGTTTCTACTGGGTGTATTTACTAAACGTTGTTTTGGCTAATTCGAAACTATAGAACTGATATTGGCTCCGGTATCTAGTAAACCGAACCGCTTGAAAATATCATTTTCCTAATTTCACAATATTTACTTAACCTCTTATGATATGGCTTAAACCGAATTATATTGTCTATTAAGATACTAACAGGTTCAGATATATCGGAAGCTTGTGGTTCTTCGCTTATTTTGGAGGCATCCTGTTGTTGTAGGCTGCCCCCTTCTTTCGGTTTTCCGAAAGCAATTGGCAATTTTGACATTGTGGCTTTTTAACATTAGGGGTACCACAACCGTAACAAAATACACGTCTATTCGCAAGACAATCCTCCCATCACAATTCCAACAGATAATTCTCGAGCTACATTTGTCTAACGCGACAACTTCATCGATTTCTTCAAGCTCAGCTGCATATTCTGTTTCTGGTTCTTCCAGAAAATGGACACGATAACCACTTGTTTGTCGGGGTTTTATTGGGGCTGACCTGATTCGACCTCATTCTTAAAGAAAGTTTTCTCTTTTTTAAACTAGTCTTCGCAAATGAGCTATAGAATACATTTCTTCAAACAGCAATCTATCTTTAATTTCAGGCAACAAATTGTTCTGCATAATTTTAAATAATTCATCTTCTATAATACGAGAAGGTAATCTATCCATTAATTGGCAAATGCTTTCATAAAAACTACAAATTTTTGCCTGGTTTTTGTTTATGAGCTCGAATTTGCTCGCGAATTTCATTATTTGTACGACTCTCCCTGTATTGCGCTCGTATGGCTTGACAAAACTCTTTCCAATTCCGTTTTTCTGCTTGCTTGTGGTGGCTCCAGCAAGTGGATATTACGCCGTAAAGATTCGAAATCGCTTTCCAATATAAAAACACTTCTACAGACAATCCTTGTGAGGTTCCATCAAAATGTTCACCCCACTTCTGAATCAGGTCTGCAACTTTATGTTGCAGAAAACCCTGGACACTATTGAAGGAACCACCAAGGTTGCTTGGAGGGGTAGGCATCGCCTCTGCAGATTCCATACGATTTAATGGCATTGGCAAATTTGCTAACAGTCTGCTAACCGTTTGTTCTACAATATACTGTAAGCTTTGTAGACTAATTACAGGTGGTGGAGGTTAGCGACGTGGACGGCCTTGTTCTCGCGGTGGTCTATTACCAATTTGCAACTCCAGTTGTTGTCGTCTTTGTAGACCATCGGCGTGGTGTATGCTATGGTTCACTTCTCCCGCAGCTAAATTCACACTACTATTATTGAGCTCATAGAAGTTTTGAGGTTAGGTTTAGGCAGCTATCGTTTGGAAGGTGAGCAATTTCCCAATACCCTTTTTAGATCGGCTGCACGTAAGTCTGCGAAACAATTTGGGCATTCCGCTTTGTTGTCTAGTCTATTCTCAATATATTGTTTATGGAACACATGTTGGCACGGAGTGACACAACAAGGTCGCGTATCCGACTTGGTCTCACCACAAATTCTCCACAGATCTTTTAACTCATCATTTAACAATTTTGTATAGCAACTCAATACATCAGCATTTACTAAACAGAAGAAAATTTTCAAAATGTATAATAAGATCCGCACGAAAGCAAAACGAGGTGATCATCTGAATTGTTTTTTTTTTTTTTTTTGTGAAAGGTGTTAATGGAATATTATTTCTGGATTACTTTGGAGTTTTCAGGCTGACTTGGTCGACCTCATCTTGTACTAACAGTAGATATCGAGATCCGAAGTAGCTAAGACTTTTCCGATGTTCTCAAAAAAAAAATCACGACGGATTCTGAAGCTAAAAAAAATATGTCTGTATATGACAATACGTTCCAGCACTCTACACATATCTCTCGCTTCGTAATGGTGGGTTTACTACTTGTAATTCCAACCAAAAACATCAGGCCGACCACAACTGTTGGTTGTTCCAATTAAATATATTAATTAGCACTTCCAAGTATTTCTAGTCGTGCCTCACCTCTTTTTCAGTCGGGCCTCAGTCAAGCCCCACGTTGGGCGCCAAAAATGTATGTAATGTTGATGCCCTTAAGCATTTAAAAAAAATTAAATGCTAGAAAAACCTGGGCAACGCTGCCCAAATTCTCCATTCGCCGGATAGAGTCGGGACCCGTCAACGAACAAGCTCGGTTCGGGAATGGGGGCGGGGGTTTTGTTGACCTATCTCAGCACACTACGCGAATTTTATTTATAGGGTCCCTAAAAATCCGTCTTGGGTAATAATTAAAGATGTCATAAAGGATAATCAAGAAAAAAAACTTTGGGGAAAGGGGATAAATGGGAACTCAAGAAAGAAAAAAAGGAAAAAGAAAAAAACTGAAGAGGGAGATAATCAAGGATACGTCGGTAGTCACGACGACGGTTAGACTTTACCCCATGACTTGGAAGAAAAAAAAGTCAAGTTCTCGTTTTATCAACTTCAACACGTTAAAAAGTTTAATGGCAAAAGAAGGGTATATAAAAAGAAATCTTCGTATTTAAAAAAATTTTTTTTTCTTATGTTCAGAGATAACATTGTAAAATTATTTTTAAATAAGATTTGAACTTTAAATTATTAATTTTTATTTTTACGTCCTTATTGCATGGAGTGTAATGTGTAAATTCTTGAAACTAATATTTGGAAATATATATTTTTTCTTGGAGTCGTTTACATTTTTTATTTTATTTTCTTATGTTTTTGTATTTAATTTATCTGATTTCTCTTCTTTTTTTTTTCTTCTTTGTACTTACTAAAAATTTTTCATTAAATTATTATTTCATTTTTATTTTTTTATTTTTCATTTTTTTTTTTCAGAAATATTTTAAAAATTTTTCTAGTGTTTATGTTAAATTATATACGAGTATTTTTATTCCTGTTTTTTATTCCGTATTTTTCTTATATTTGTACTTTATCAAATGTTTTCAATTTAATTCACTTTCACTGCTGTGAATAAAAGTTTTTTTTTTCAAGTGTTTAGAGTATGCATTACGTTAAATACTTACGTCATTACAAAGTTACATTATAAGAGTCAATCAAAAACAAAGACCATTAACATCTAGAAGACCAGAGAGCGCAAGAGCTTTAGAGCTTAATCATTATGGAGCTCGCGCTCACGCTTGAGAGTAACCTCGCTCTCAATTCATTGCCCACTCTCTCTCTTTGTTCTTGTCGTTTTGTCTACACACGTGCAAAAGCCTGCGCAAGCCCTTACAGTGGGACAAACAATACAATCACTTACCCAAATTTCTACACGATGAAATGGTGTTGTTGTTATTAATGGTTTCTTATTGTTGTTGGATATTATATATTCGGGGGTGGGCTTATTTAATTGTGTTTTAAATTAAATTTTTGTGTGGAAGAATAGTGTTTTAATAGAATGTAATATCTAATTATTAATATTTTTATTTTTATTTTATTTATTTATTATTATTATTATTATTTTCCCCCTTTTTTTGTGATATACTCTTTTTACTTGGTAACACTTGTCCACCCGTTTTATTTAATAATTTGATTATTTATTCACAGCGGACTGAGATCAGCGAATTTGAGAACACTGATACCAATAATTTTGCACTTATAACTATTTTTAATTTGATTATAACTATTTTCAATTTTGCACTTATAACTATTTTTAATTTTGATTATAACTATTTTCAATTTCGCACTTATAACTATTTTTAGCTCGGCTCTTAAAACTATAATTTATAATTGTGATTTGCCGTCGGCGTTAACGCTACAGGACTTTTTTAATTTTTGTGTTGATTTTATTTTCTTGGCGATCACTGCACTTTTGTCTGTGGGAGTTTTGATTATATTTATAATTTTATTTTATATACATATATGTCTGTTTATATTTATATTGATATTTACTAAATTCATATATTTTATTTTATTGTTATTATTATTATTATTTTTTTTTTTGTCTTGGCTTGGTTTGACCCAACAAAGTTTTATGCTGCCAGTGCTAAGGTCAGAACTTTAATCCAACTGTAATCCCCTCCATTGGAGCTGCGCCAAACTCTGGTGTGGAATCCAGGTGTTTTCCTTATGTCTTCCGTAATATATTCTCCTATTAAGGGAAACCATGTGCCAGGACTTTTAGTTTTGGGATATTTTACATATTTTTATTTATTAATTTTTTGTAATAACTACCTGGACAGAGAATGTTTTGGCTGCTTCGATCGGCAACAACAATCCCTTCCACTTTAAGCCGTGGATAGCTTAGAAATTTCTAGATTTGGTTCCCTGTCGTGCTCGTCCTCAATTAATATGTTTTTATTAGTTTTTTTTTTTTTTAACAATTAATTATCAAGAGGAGGGACACGTCTTTTTGCTCTGCGACTTCGAATGGAAAAGAAGGAAGCTGGGAGTTTCAAACATAACGATCGCAAAATTTCCCCGAACGGAGTTTATTTTTGTACCGAAGTACTTTTCGGATTTTTTTTTATTGGATTATTTAATGGAATTTAATGGGCTTAAAGCGGAAATTTTTCGCTTACACTTTGTTGGAAATAACTGTATTTGTCTATGTACACCGCAGCTTGTCTTGCATTCTTGTTTTGTAGTCTTAATCTGTTGTTGCCTGCGAGCAACGGTAATTGTAAGTTCCTTATGATTAAGACCTTCTTCGTTGTTTAAGCTACTTTCATGAAGTATGAGTCAGTCGCTCTTGGTTGCTTGAATCGCGTAGTATAAGTCGCATGAAGCGGACATATATTCTGTATCAAAATACAAAGCTCTGAATATATATAAACCCCAAGTTACAATACACCTCAAAAATGAGCATTTTCAACTTTTGATGCAGAATCAACATATACATAAAAAAAAAAAAAAAACAACAGTTTGGAAAAACCTTAAACAGCAATTTCTCGCCTAAACCTCAAAACTTAAAGCGGCCATTTTTCGCTTCCACCTCAAAAATAAGTATTTTCAGCATCTTTCCCAAAAAGAAAAAACCGCATCTTTCCCAATTCAACGACTGGAACTTCGGTGACACATATATTTTTTAATTTGCACTGAGCAACAGTCTTCATTTTCTTTCCAAATATTTATGAAAGTTGAATCTTCGTTCAAGGCAGCTGACGAAGGCATGAATACACTAATCTGTATCTATAAGTTAAATAGCCTTAAATAATAATTATCAATTGGTCAGAAATGTTAAAAAAGAAAGAGATCTTAATGGGGTGTCTGGCCTGCACAGACCAAATGGTAAGATAAGCGTTCTCAAAAAACCTAAAAGTGTGCTTTTAGGAAGCTTCCTACGATACGTCTCTCAAGTGAAACCATAATGGAACTATTTAATGAATAAAGTATATGTATACATACACATGTACATGTAGTTGCACATATTTAATTGTTTTAATTAGTTGCCGATGATTTCAACTGCATTCAGCACGTCCGACCTAGTTTTCGTTTTTACTCTTAATTGTCTAAATCAAGCCTCAGGAAAAAACGCTTTCTCTTCTTGAACCGTATGTGCTCGAATTAAAAACTCCATTAAAAAAAATGTTACAAAAATATATAAACATATATACATTTGGCATACCATATTTAAAAAAAAAATGTATACTAATTTCAAAAAGAATTTAAATCATTTACCAGAAATCCGGATCAAATACACTACTCACTACAACATAATATAGTTCGGTCGATTTTGTTTTAACTTATTATTACTACATATAAGTGCACACATTGCAGAAAGTATTAACTTTTTGTAATGATGTGTGTAAAGCTTTAAAGAAGAGTTCTCCAACCCCATAAAGAATAAATATTTTCTGTCCTTCCGTCCGTCTATGCAAACTAGTTCTTAATGATGAATCAATCTTAACGAATTCGCAACTTTCCTTTTACTGCAGACAGTACATGTGTCTGAGTCGCAAGATTCGAATTAGGTTTCGGAACACTATCATATGAACGATCGGTACAAAGATGAAAGCTGTTAACAAGTTATCTAACCAAACTCCACTGTAATGTGTGTTATTATTTAGGCAACAAAATTATTCCCTTTGACATTTGAAAGTTTATTTTTGTATTAATATTATTCTTCACTAGCTAACAACTTCATTTGTATCAATTATAATGTGAACAGCACAATCAAATACAATATCACTATTACATGCGCTAAATTTTAAATATCTTATTATTGGTAATTTTACGTGTAGGTTTTACATAGTAAACAATTATGAACCATAATAATAAGTAGTATTGGCTTCTATGTTATTCTGTGGTATTCTATGGACAACAAAACCAATTGTATTTGCTATTCCGTCTCTTAGACAACTTATTCACAAATGTACAGTATTGCTTATTTATTCATCAAATTGTTCATTAATTAAACCTGCGATGTCCATTTCGATTGCCTTATCCAAGTTTTCTTCAATTACATCACATTTGGTGCCCAACATATCGGCAGCTCTTCTTTGATGTTGCTTTGAACGATTGTGTAATTTTAAATTCGTTTTTCTGGGAAACGCCACATTGCATACTTCGCATCTGAAAAATAATTACAAGTTGTAAGTGACATAGTAGTTAAAGACGTAATTAAACATACAGAAATGGTCGTTGGCCCGTGTGAAGGAACTCATGTTTGTTTAGGCACGATTTTGTAAGGTATGTTTTTCCGCAATATTTGCATACAAATGAATATTTCTTCGTGTGTTTTACCCTGTTGAATAATAAAAATTACCGTAATGTAAAACCTTGTCATGCCCATTACCCAACCGTTCATGCCGACAGCGGGCGGTGCTCGTGAAGAAGCGCTGGCTACAATATTTGCAGGCATATGGCTTTTCTCCCTTGTGCCTGACGCGTATATGCAAATTTAGAAGATGATTTGTGTAATACTTTGCATCACAATCCGGACATTCGAAATTCTTGATACCGTGTCGCAATATATGGACTTTCAAGTTGCTGTGATCTGCAAAACATTTGCCGCACTGGTCACAGACGTATTTCTTAATAACTGCCGACTGTGTACTGAAAAATTCGCTTTCGTTGTCCACTGTTGACTGCGTAGCCTCCAAGCCTGATCCTTTGCTTCTAGACATCGTTGAACTAGGATTATTAGTGCTACCACATCGTTCTGCTTCTGTATAAGATTTGCGTGCCTCGAAGGTGGAAGGCGCGGGACTTATAATCGTTTTGGCGCTGCTTCTGGTATGATGTGCTGCGCTTGGAGCATTCACTGATACTGAATGCATTGCCTTCTTTGTTTCGTTGCTCCGTGTCAGAGAAGTCGCTTTCGTTGGAGTAGGATTAGTTGCCTTCGCATGGCGGTCTACCTCAGGGTAAGTCATGGATGCTTCGTACGTCGCAGCAGGAGCTGTAACCCCTTTGAAACTGCGTCTGGCACACTGAGTTGTGCTTTGAGCAACTGTCAACCGTCGTGTAGTGCGGCTACTTGATATGTGATACGCTTCCATATGAGTCCGCACAATCTTAGATTGCGGTTGCTTGCTACTCTTAATCTTCAAATTAGTCATCTGTCGTTGTGGACTACAGTTCAGTGGATCCAACGTAGTCGCTTCCTCGTACTGGACATCACGCAGAAGTTGTTGTACGTTTATACAACGCTCTCGGAAGGCAATTGAATAGTTTAAGTCCAAAACGCAGCACGGGCAAATGTGTTTAGGCATTTCTTCACCTTCATCAAACTTTAAGCAAACAAACAGCTTTTTAAAACGTCTGGATACACACAGGTGTACATATTGTAAACAAAGTCTTACTCTGATTCCCGTCAAAGTGGCGATATTTTCGATAATCTCTCGACTTTCCTTCTCAAATAGATTCGTGGCATTGAGATGGTAAATCATTTCGCCACACGTTCTGCATAAATGTGAAGCCGACATATTTGAATAAGATACAAATTCAATTATTATATTGGCATAGCCAAGTTAGGCAGCTGTGTTTATTATTATGATTATATTATCGAATGCAAAGAGTGAATGGCAAAATAACAGCTGATGCACTTCGACGTGTGACTGTCAATGTGGGCGCATCTTTTTAATTGCGGGCTCTAAATAACTTCATCCATCGCCGTTTGCACATCGAGTTCTTCTATGATCGAGTCTGGAAACACTAGAATATCGTCCGCAACTGTTATCTGTTTAATGACATCAAGCTGATTAGTTAATGCTTCGCTAGCCCTCTTCTGATGCTGCTTTGTGCGGCAATGAATCCTTAAGCCCGGTTTCCGAGGAAATGCCACATTGCACAGATCGCAACTGATACATTAAATTTAGTTTTATATGATATTATATATAATATAAAAAATATACAATAAATAGTGTTACATACCGATGTGGTCGAAAACCTGTGTGCAGAAATTCGTGCTTATTCAAACATGATTTAGTTAGATACTTTTTGCCGCAAACCTTGCATTCAAATGAAAAACTTCTTATGTGTCGAACTCTGTTAAAAAAATACAAATAAAATTAAGTGGAACTTAGAATTATATTTGTTGTGCTTTTGTTTTGCATCCTCACTGTTCGTGGCGTTGGCGTGTGCTGCCGGAAAAAAAGCGCTGCTCACAATATCTGCATGAAAATGGCATCTCTCCTCGGTGCTTAACCCGGATATGCAGCTGTAATAAGTATTTGGAGTAGTGCTTCAGGCCACATTCTTCACACTCGAAGTTCTTTTCGCCCTTGTGGCGCAGTATGTGAATCTGCAAGTTCTTCTGATTTGAAGATTGATGACCGCAAAGGTCACAGATGAAAACCTTTGGATCCGCCGTAGCTTTCGCATTGCTTTTCTTGCCCTTCTTGGTGCTGGATATCGAATTGGTCGTGACGCTATCATTTCGGGCTGAGGAGCGCGGGGCAATGGAAGACCCTTCCGTTGGACTGGAAGCTGGTGATATTTCGTCTTGGAAGTCGGAAATCTCGACGAAGGCATTATGCAACTCATCCATTGATGTGCTATTGTGCAAACTACTGGTAGGCGAATCATTAAATGTATCCGCCGCAAGGTTCACGATAGCCTCTGAAATTTGCTGACTCATTGCGACTGAAGCCGCTTGAGCTGGACTTGAATCACAGAAATCTTTACAATTCTCCGGTGTCTGCTTGCGACCACGTAAAAAGCGGCTTTGCGCAGAATATTGCTGATTGGAGACTGTCGGATCGGGTGTACTCGGTATGTGCTCGTCCTTTATTTTTACGCCCAACGTCCTGTTTGCACTAACATTTCCGACAATTATGTCTTTTTGCCCAGCTTTAAGTGGATCGAACTTCGCCTTGGGCTTCCCGTTCTGCAAAAATTGTTGCGTTCTTATGCAGCGCTTGCGAAATGCCATTGAATGGTAGAGCTCCAAATGGCAACAGGAGCAAATGTGTGTGGGCATATTTCTTTCTTCATATAACTACAGAAAAATACTTATTGTTCATGTTTCACTTCAAAGATTTGCATGCATATTTTACTGAGATAGATTTTTACCCGGATTCCAGTTAGCGTCTCGATGTTAAGTAATATCTCGTTGTCATCTTGCTCGAAGATATTTTTGGCATTTGGATTGAAAATATTTTCGGCACACGTCCTGCACTGAATCGACATTTTTGCGAGCGTCCTTTAATTGCATTAATATTTTTGTGTAAACTCAGATCACCACCCTAGAGTGGAGCAGGGCTGTAATTTAAGTATTTCTCTACATTAACATGTGACTGGCTTATCTAAAAGATATCGATAACATATCGCGAAAAAAGTGTAAGCCTAAATTTGTTCACAATTTAAACAATTTTCAGGCTTTATTGTTTCCAATTTTAGTTTAAGTGCACAATTGTTGTGGATGGCAAAACTATCTTTAAGTGCAAGTGAGCTAAAAGAAATATAAAAAAAATTAAGTGGAATTTCAGAATTAAATTTGTTATGCTTGTGTGTGCTGCCAAGTGCAAGTGAGTTGGGAATTTTTGCTTAACTAACTCCATAATTTTCAATGGCCCATTTGTTTAAATACGGAAATATTGGCTTAACGAGATACTCAATAAATCCTCTTTTCTACCTGTAACCTGTTTAATTTTCAATCTCTTCAATAATAGAATCGGAAAAATCTAAATTAACATCGCCATCGCTGACCGTTATATCAACTGCATCCAAGTCATCTTTAACCATTTGATTAACTCTCCTCTGATGAAACTTTGTAGTGTAATGATTTTTTAAAAATGTGGCTCCCTTAAACGTCTTCTTACAAGTTTCGCAGCTGAAATAAAAATAATAACAGATCAATAATATCCGTGAAAGGGCAAAGTGCATACCGATAGATATTTTCTCCCAAATCATGAGCATCTCTGTGCTTTTCCAAGCTAATTTTGCTAATAAACGTCCTGCTACACATATTGCACACGAAGGGTAATTCCTTTGCATGGTATTTCCTTTAAATTGAAATCAGGAATCATTCAGAGGAAGGAGAGAATCTTGTCCACTCACCGTTCGTGCCGGCAACGACTGGGACTGTTGCGAAAGGCCATTCCACAATATTTGCATACGAAGGGCTTCTCACCTTTGTGGTGAACACGCACGTGGAGCATGAGCAAAGGTCGCGTGAAAAATTTACAGCCGCATTCGTCACATTCAAAGTTTTTGACGCCCGAATGGCGCACTGCATGATCCTTCATATTGCTCAGATCACGGAAAGACCAGCCGCATTGATCGCAAACGAATTTCTTCTCCAGTGGCCCAATACGCGGCTTATTTTTCTTGACTTTCCGCATTGCATCAGGCAACTTTCTAATTACTATTCTTGTTGACCTTGAAATGATTGAGGATGCCGGAGGATTTGTTGTCGGACGAGTTGGTTTTTCATTTGGATGACGGCAACGCATAATTCGTACTCGAGGTGAAAGATGGCTTGGGGTATTTTGCACAAGTTTCTTAGGGGACGATGATACATTGGTACTTGAGGGGTACTCAGTCGTGTACTTGGATCCAATGATCGCATCTTCTCCATCACTAAGATCATAATCAAACAATGGATCAATGGCCAGCAGAGATTGTTTGGAAATTAAGTTGTTCCCAGCTAAATCTGTTTGTTTTAAGCTCATGAAATGCTTGTGTGTCTCCAGACAGCGTTGCCGAAATGCCACAGAATGGTTCAAGTCCAAATAACAACAGGAACACACATGGCTCGGTAGATGCGAGTGATAAGATAACTGAAAATGTATAAAATATATAAACATAAAATATATTATAATATATTTCAAGAGTCCAACGGACTCTTAAATTATTTACTTTTACTCCAGTAATTGCTTCAATGTTTTTGCGAATGTCTTTGTTCTCATGAATAAAAAGATTTCTGGGGTTGAGATTGTAAATAGGTTCTCCACAAGTTCTGCAGTGAACCGACATTATTGTTTTGTAAACATTTATATTTGGTTACTAAATGCACAAATAAAATACGATCAGTGTGTACACACATATCCATCTAAAATGCACAAAAAATGGCCACAATGAAATGTCATTGTCAGCTGTTGCTCCGGCTTTTCTATTTGCCGTTCGCCCGAAAACCACAAACATTAATCACACATTTAAAGCGCAGATTTTAGATTTAATTAAAGTCAAAATGGAAGACTGTCGCGCTCTTTGTCGCACCTGTGGAACAACAATAAATGAAGAGCTTGCAAGAGTAAAGCTTTTTGAGGAACTCAACTACCCATTAGTATCTTTAATTGAAGACATCACCGACATGTGGGCAAGTTTTCCTTAATATGCATTTTTGGTACTTGTATATTTTAAAGTAAATAATTGTAGATGGAGAGTGACAGGAGCTTGCCGGAATATATATGCATTAGATGCAAATCCTTGTTGGAAGAGGTTGTTGAATTTCGCGTCAGTTGCCTCGACACTCACAAAAAGCTATTGGAGGCCAAAAGAAAGGCGATAAAAAATCTTAAGGATGAGCACAACTTGTGTGAAGACTTCGAAAATATAAATAATGCGGACTGTGTTGAACTTCAACAAGCAAACTCGAAATCCAATTGCGAAGCAGCTGAAATCCAAAGACCCGAACCATCCAAGTACAGCGCCAAGGAAAATAGTGTAAATAAAAAAAACAGTTCCAAGAAAGCAAAAACATGGATTTGCGAACAATGTGGCGGAGAGTTTAAATGCTCAACATATTTAAAACTGCATATGTTACGCCACACGGGGAAAAAGGAATTTGAGTGTGATATTTGTAAGCGGCGATATTACACACATAACGAAATGATCCGTCACAAGATCCTGCACTCCAAAGGCAGACCATATTCTTGTCGCTTCTGCGACAAATCATTTCGTGGCACCAGCAGTAAAGCAGTTCACGAAAGGTTAGTTAAATCCTACCACATGCGAGTTAAATATGTATTTTATTATATTATTATAGAACCCATACAAATGAACGCCCCTTTGCCTGCCAATACTGCGAGAAAACCTTTACCTCCACCTCTGTTCGAAGAATGCACGAACGTGTTCATATTAATAACCGGAAATATCAGTAAATCTATTATAGTTATATATACATATCACATCTTGTTAAATGTATATATATATATATATATATATATATATATATATTTATAAATTATCTATTGCAGTTGTGAACCGTGCGACCAATGGTTTCAGCGATCCTCACATTTATCGCTGCATCAACGGACCAAACTGCACAAGGGTAAAATTATTAATACTTAAATAATGTCATTCACAATTGGTATGGTAAAGTTGCTTCTGTGTGATTGTCAGACAATCAACAGCTGACGTAATTTGTGTGAATGGTAACTTTATTCTGTCACTTTACACTTGAGGTGTGTACGCTGTTCTTTATAAATAAAATAAAACGACAAATTACGGATTGGAATTATTTGTGTTTTATCTCACGGCATATGTAACGTATTAAAATTTTAGGTTTTTTCAGTTGTGTTTAGAGAAGAAGTGTCGTTTTCCGGCAAATAAATTTTCATCAGTTTCCCAAGCCGCATTATGTATCGTAGAAAGATTTTGCGATTTAAAAAGGAGGATAAGTCACAGTTGATTACTGCAGTTAAGGTTCGGCGTCTTCTCTGGGACGTGACGGATAAAGAGCACAATGATCTTACAAGCTTAAAGGCGGCTTGGATGTCCGTGGGTGCTGAGATGGGCAGAGATCGTAAGTTATAAATGATGATACTTCATTGTATATAGTTGTAAGTAATAATTTTTTGTATTTAAAAAGCGCACGAATGCAAGGTTGGTTGGCGTTCATTACGACAGTGTTATCGTTACCATTGCAAGACGGCGCACAGCCGTTCCAAGACGTATGGTGACGATGCTGAGGCTGAAGCCGATCCTTTAGAAACTCCACACATTAAATGGGAGTTCGCCGATGATATGGCATTCCTACGGGAATTATCAAAAAAAAAAAGGTAATCAAATAATTATCAGATTTGAACTGAAATCAATATTATTGAAAAATGTTTAGCTCGGATTTTGAAAGTTTCGACGGAACTCCTGCTCCCAACTCGCCATTGGAAGATGATACGGAATATACCGATACAGAATACTTGGAAGGCGCATTTGACGAGAACAATGGCATTGTCAATGGCGGTGTAGATGCCAATGACACCATTGACGATGAAGTTGAAGACGATGGCAGTATTTTTAAACTGAAAATCGCATATGTAAACTTTGCACTTAAATCCACAACTTGGCGCGTATTTAAATATATTTTTTACTTAGAGGAAGAAACAACCAAAGAACATAATGAAAGATGACGTTTGCAGAACATGCGCGCAGCCAATTGAATCTTCCACAGCACAGAATTTATTTAATTCAGAAAATGATATTCTGCTGCAAATTAAAATGGTGACAGAACTGGTTGTAAGTTCGACTATACAGAATTATAATAGTCGAATTATAATTATTTACCTTTCGTATTTAGCTAAATCAAGAAGAAGACCTTTCTGACTTTATTTGCCAACATTGCCTGCAAAATCTAGAAATTGCAGTAGAGTTTCGCAGAGTTTGCATTGAGGCACAGACACAAGTCCTTCTCAAAGTGCAGGTCAAGGAGGAGGCGGGACAAGAAATACTAATATATCCAGAGTCACCTACACAGCACATTGTTCGTACAGACTTAGACATGGAAGATGAACAAGTGGAAGAATTCGTCAACTCAGACAATGAGAACCTTTACGAAGAAAAGGTGGAAATCCAGCCGCTATCAATGGCGACACCATCAGCACTAATCAGAAAAAAGTATAAAAGGGAGCCGAGAAATCAAAAATACCAGTGTCATCAGTGTGGATTGACATTTACCAATCAAGATCAACTGAAGATGCACATGCACCAGGTGCATGACGTGCAGCTCCAAACTAGGTGCGTTTTCCACGTGTATAAATATGTGTGGAAAAAATAATAATGAAATGATTTCAGATTTGTGTGCAAGCATTGCGGACATGATTTTAAATATTCTGCCCCACTCGTTGAGCACCTAAAGAGAATCGGAGTACATTTTCGACACAGCTGTGAGGAGTGTGGACAGAACTTTCACAGCAGGCACTTTCTCAAGAAGCATAAGAGACGAATTCATGGACTGGCGGATGAGCATATTTGCCACATATGTGGTAAAAATTTCACCACTGGATTTAATCTGCGCAATCACATTGTACGCCACACTGGCACCCGACCCCATAAGTGCAAACTATGCAGCGCAGCCTTTTGTACAAGTGGCGAACTGAACCATCATAAGCGCACTCACGACAATGTGCGTCCGTATCCGTGTCGTTATGCTTGTGGCAAGACATTTCGCCACTGCAGCAATCGCAGTACGCACGAGAGGTGAGAGCAACTAAAGTTCATATCGACTTCACCAATTTAACAACAATTTTATTCACAGAATACACATGGCTGGCAATCTGCGTCCGTTCCAATGCGAATATTGTGATAAAACTTTTGTGACAAAGGGCGACTGCAGAGCCCATCAAATGATTCACACAATGAGCCGTGATTTTAGGTAATTTCAACAACTAAAGCATGGCCTTACACATTTTTTTATATTTCTCTAATCTAATCTATTTCGCAGCTGTGACGTTTGCCAGCAGAGTTTCAAGCTACAGAAACATTATCTACAACACTTAACGACCAAGTCTCACAAAAGGGTCGAAGATCATGCTAAAAGAACGAAAAAGAGTGATTCATTGGAGTCGTGATTTGCATATTTAGATTTCGATATATTGAAAAGTTAACATTTGAAATGCTCTGAACAACGAGTTTTATCAAACTTTAAGTCATCAAAAATTTGTATACCTTGCGGGGAATATTAAATTTTTTGTCGTTCTTGCTTTATTTTAATGAAATCTATATATTCCATATAACCTATAATTCTGTTTTACTTTGTCAATTCGTAATATTAAAGCGTCGAAAAATACTTGTCTTTGTAACACTTATCAAGATATACTGACATTTTGGAATGGTCCGAGCTCTATCAGCTTTTTGAAGTGTTGCTGCCAATATACCTTTAAAATTTGGTGACTATGATGATTTTGACCATCAGATCCACATATTTTTATTAAAATTTTTTATCTATGTGCCTTTGACCGGCGGGGGTGATCATAAAGAAAATCGTCGGCAATCCACCAACCACATGTATGACAAACTTTTAAATAAGGGGAGATATTGTATATTGTTTTGTACAAATTGAGTATATCTTTTGATTTAGTAGCTAAGCTATCAAATTTTAAATGCACACTGTTGTTACGTTTTAAGGATATTAAGTCACAAAAATTGAGAGAGCCGATTCTTTTATAGCTTCTAATGATCGCCGCTTCCACTACCGTTTTGCTTGGCGCCATCGCCTGATGCTATAAATGAAGTGACATCCAGTTTGGTGGCCAGTGCCAAGATCGTGTCCTTGGCTTCGCTGCTCTTTTTCACAATTAGCACACTGGGATCAATCTCCAAAATGCGCGCGAGCTTGCCAAGTTTCTCAGTCTCCGGCAGACGAATGGCTCGCTTGTTGAGGACCTTGACCACGGGAACATTTAGCTTGCAATTCATACTGACAATTTGGCTCATGAGCGTTTCCTGAGTGACAACACCCAGTACACTACTGCAAGATGAGTAAGCAATTAGAAATAAAACAAAAGCTGACAGACATTAGCTAACATACCCATCATTCTGATCGATCATGGCTAGCTGTTCCACATTGTGCTGCTTCATAAGGGCAATGGCATCGGCAAAATTTGCGTTGGACTTGAGCAGGGCGACTGGAGCTGGCAGCTTTAGCTGCGATATGGGCACATTCCACCACCAGTGACCATGCTCATTTACCGGCTGCTTGAAGTCGCGCGCCTCCATCCAATTGTCAGACACGAACTTGGTCATATAGTTACGAATGCCGTCGGGTAAGATAACCACACAACGCTGGCCGGGCTTCAGGCTGCGTGCATGCTGCAGAGCTGCATGCATGGCGCCACCGCTGGAGCCGCCGCAGAGCAGGCCCTCCTCGGCATTGAGGCGACGACTCATGGGAAAGCAGTCGTTATCGTAGATCTTTGTCCAAACATCGACCACATTGCCATCATAGACAGTGGCTGGAAAATCATAGCCAATGCCTTCCACCTCATAGAACTTTACATCAGACTTGTTCAACTCGGCGGGGCGGGCCAGCACCGACCCATATGGATCAACGCCGACAATGCGGCAATTCGGAGCCTGCTCCTTGATTTTGCGCCCAATACCGCTAATAGTGCCGGCTGTACCGGCCGTGACCACAATCATGTCCACCTTATTATCCAGCTGCCAGAGTATCTCCGCGGCGGTGCCGTCATAGTGCGCCAGTGGATTGCCAGAATTCCGATACTGATCCAGCACAATCGAATTGGGCGTCTCGTGCTGCAGCTGCTGGGCCATATAGATGAGACCCTCCGGCGAATCATAGGCAGCCTCCGTGGGCGTACGAATTATTTTGGCACCCAGCGCACGCAGCGCATAAACCTTCTCATTGGACATCTTTTCGGGCATTACAATGATGCATTTGTAACCCTTAACCGCACAGGCCATTGCCAGGCCAATGCCTGTGTTGCCAGACGTCGGCTCTATGATGGTAAATCCTGGCTTCAACAGACCTTTCTCCTCCGCATCCTGAACCATGCGATAGCCAATCCGATCCTTCACTGAACCGCCCGGATTCAAGAACTCGCACTTGGCATCTAGTCAACAGGAATATTTTATTATTTCGTATAAGTTCATAAAAATGAAAGATAGTGATAAATAAACAGCACACGTGCGAAATATATGTGTAACAAGTGTAAAGTCAATTAATTAAGGTGAATAATCAGAATTTTGTGACATACTCACACATTTCACATTGAATGCCCTCCTTGGCTGGTATGGAATTCAGCCTGACCAGGGGAGTGCATCCAATCGCTGACAGGATGTCTGGAGTAATCTTTTGATGGAGCTCAATGCCACGTTGCGTGTGCGGCGTCTTCTCCTTGGTACCCAGATGCCATGTGCATTTCGAGGGCATTCCGGGATCTATAAAATCGGCCGGACGCACGTATGTTTTACTCGCGGACATGTTCGTCGATTAGTTTAGACTGATTGAGTAAATTTGTAGTATGCCTGTAAAGAATCTTTTAGTGAGTTGTCTGGCTCACACCATCTGGCAAATTATCAGGGGTCAAAGCAGGCACTGAACCCACTTCCTTATCAATGATGTTATGCTTTCATATTCTAAACAGTTTATTGTGAAATAATTTTGGACTCATACACATATTCATGGCCAGATAGGGCCACTTTGTACTTATCTGATATTCCAGCCTTACCTAGCTACATACATACATACATACATATATATTGCTACGCCGTGATCTAAACCAATTACTTCACCAATAAATTTTGGTTCGATTTGATAACCGCCATACAAATCAGTTTCAAGTATATTGAACTTATCATAAACAATAAATAAACATTTTTATTTATTTATCATTTGATATTTGTATGTATCATAATAAGTCGTGTATGCGGTAGTAAAATTACCCGTTATCTTTTTTTTTATTAAAGAAAACACACCTCTCAGTTGTGTCTACAAAATAAGAGTGGTAATCTCACTGCAATAAAATTTGGCGTGATAAATCACACGTCGTCGTGGCTCCCGCAAGCAAACCAGTGACTTCACTGCCATGTGATTAATGTCAAAGTGGTTAGTAGTGCTGTAAAATGCGAAAAAGTGTTCAGTTTGAAACCACTGTGAGTGTTGTTCAAGATTTTTGTCATAGAATTTTTGTCCCATGTGAAACTCATTTTACTCAAGCGATTTACCGGCAATAAAATAAATAAAACACATTTTGTTTCTGCTCTCCCGCTAAGCATACGCGTCAAGATTTCAATGCCCAATTATATTCTCTCTCTCTCTCTCTCCCTCTCTCTCTATCTATTTCTATCCCTCTCTCTCACTTTCTCTCCCTCTATGTCTCTCTCTCTCTCTCTCTCTCTCTCTCTCTCTCTCTGTCTCTCTCTCTGTATCTCTCTTTACTACTCTAGTAAACACTTAAAACAAAGATAAAATCTTACTTTGGTTTTGTTTGTTATTTCCAATGAATATTCAGTATAATTTACGTCACATACTAATCGGATTTACGATCCTTGTCTTATCGCTAAACCCCAATCGTATTCCTCAATGGATAGTAAACAAACTAAATTTATATAAATATTTTTTTCTCCCTCGCAACAAAAAGTCTATAAAGTAATAAATGTATATAGTTGTCAGCTTAATCTTTGGTTTGAAAACACTAATCTTTTTTTTATCAAGAGGTTTGCGTATCAAGTTCTCTGATAATATTGATTATTGGATTATTAATATACTTTCGAACCTCCCAGTTTGTTACAAAATCACCATGATTCCACTCAGGATCTTCCAAATGATGCAATTTCATATTGGGTAGCTATAAATAATCAGCTAATCTCAAGACATCTACCACTGCGGCCATAATATCGTTATCCGCGTACCACAAATGAGTTTTACTGGTTATCAAGTTCGTTGGGTAGTCTGGCGGTATTTCCGAATCGTATACTTTCATATTTTTCTTTTTACCATAGTCATAATAATGGAAGTGTCCAGACTGTTGTTCCTGCATATAATGCAAAAATTGGCTGGTCGAAACGCTGAGGGGACCTGTTGCAATATTAACGCAAGAGCACTCTAATATACATATAATATTTAGTAAAAGTTCAAAAGATACTTTATCACTTAAAACCGACTAACCGTGTTAGAGCGTCCATCGGGGCTGATGACATGCAAAATTCTGCAGTAGCTGAAAAATCTTGAATCCTGCCCACACGCGTTGTAAGCCAGCATGAAGTCATTATATGGTAGAAACTCCTGTGACTCAAATAATAGCGAATAGGTGCTTTGAAAACCCAGATATGGTCCCACTGCTCGAACCAGCGGATTAACCATGTTGTTGATGAACGCCACTGGAGCCAGCATTTGTGAGGTCCTGATCTTGTCATTGCACTCAGGTCGTGTGGACATGAGCGTAAAGAATACCGTTGTGCCCTGAAGGTGACCTATATATTGAATGGACTTTTGCCCTTGTAATGACCCCATAGTCCATTTAATTCCATTACATAATCCAATAATATTAAAAATAGAACGAAAAGTACTTCGATACAAAAATAAACTCCGTTCAGGGAAAACTGGCGATCGGTAAGTTTGAAACTCCCGCGCATAGTTAAGCGGATGACGCTACCGAGCGATCTATCTCCAAGAATGCAACAGTGAGACAACAGCGCTGCAGAAAAAACTAATAAAAAATATATATCAATAGAGGACGAGCAGGTCAGGAAACCAAATCTAAAAAAATTCTAAGCCATCCACGGCTTAAAGTGGAAAGGATCATTGTCGCTGATCGAAGCAGCCAAAACGTTCACTGTCCAGGTAGTTATTAAAAAAATAAAAAAAATGAAATATGTAAAATATCCCAAAACAAAACATTGTTTACCTTAATAGGAGAATATATTGTGGAAGATATAAGAAAAACACCTGGATTCCACACCAGCGTTTGGCTTAGCTCCAATTGTGGTGATTACAGTTGGATGTAAGTTCGGGCCTTACCACTGGCAGTATAAAACTTTGTTGGGTCAAACCACATCAAGACAAAAAATATATGAATTTAAAAAATATCAATATAAATATAAATATAAATGTACATATATGTTTATAAAATAAAAACATATATATACTCAAAACTCCCACAGACAAAAGTGCAGTGATCGTCAAGAAAATAAAACCAACACAAAAATTAAAAAAGTCCTTCAGCGTAAACGCCGACGACAAATCACAATTATAAATTATAGTTTTAAGTGCAGAAATTTGGGTGAATGATTGTGTTGTTTGTCCCACCAAGGCTAGCGCAAGCTTTTACGCGTGTGTAGACAAAAAAGACAAAAACAAAGAGAGAGAGTAAGTAATGAATTGAGAGCGAGGTTACTCGTAAGCGTGAGCGTAAGCTCCATGATTAACCTCAAAAGCTCTTGCGCTCTCTGTTCTCTTAGATATTAATGATCTTTTGTTTTGATTGACTCTTATAACGTAACTTTGTAATAATGTAAATATTTACCGTTATGCATACTCTAAACACTTGTAAAAGAAAATTTTGAATTAAAGTGAAATTATCCCACCCTTGTTAAAAATTAATTACAACATTCATTTACTTTTATCTTTAATCACACACATATATACCCTTATACATATAAATAAAACTTTTATTAACAGCAGTACAAGTGAATTAAATTGTTAACATGTGATAGAGAACAAAAATGAGAAAAATAAAGAATAAATAACATGAATAAAAATACTACTTGGGTAAGTTAAAATGAAAGAACAAAATTTAATATAAATTTTCTTTTATTTAATAAATAATTAGGCATACACACCGGAAAAAATTGAAAAATCTTACTGAAAAAAATAAATAAAAAATAAATAAAATAATAATTTAATAAAAAAAAATTTTGTAAGTACAAAGAAGAAAAAATATGAAAATAATAAAACAGGGAAATCAAATAAATTAAATGCAAAAACATTAAAATAAAATAAAATAAAATGTTTTAGCGGCTTCAAAGAAAAAATATATATATCCAGAAATTAGTTTTACCCTACATGCAATTAGGACGTAAAAATAAAAATGAATAATTCAAAGTTCAAATTATTTAAGAATGATATTACAATGTTATCCATGAACTTAAAAAAGAAAAAAAAAAAAAATTAAAACAATTTTGAAATACGAAGTTTTGTTTGTAGATACCATTCTTTTGGCATTCAATTTTATAACGTGTTCAAGTTGATAAAATGAGAACTTAAATTTTTTTCTTCCAAGTCAAGGGGTCGTAACGTCCAAATTGAATTGAAATGCACATATAGGGATCTACAATCACTATTACCCTTTGCAGGTCATGGTCGGGTCGAGTGCAGAAGGTGTGTGTCGAATGACACGTACGTACGGACACGACGTATCCTTGATTACCTGCCCCTTTAGTATTTTTTCTTTTTCTTTTTTTTCCTCAGTTCCCATTTATCCAATTCCTTACCCAACAGGGCTTTTTAAATACACAATAAATATAATTCGCGTAGTGACTCTATCCGGCGAATGGAGAATTTGGGCAGCCTTGCCCAGGTTTTTCTGGCATTTACATTTTTTTAAATGTTCACGAACATCCACATTACACTTTGTCCGTTGGTTTTCAACGCATAGTCAATCACAGCGGTATAAAGCGCCAGAAATAGGAATGCTCAGTTGACCTCGTCGTGTGATTCCTGGAGTAGCTAATACCGCAAGCATTCGCCAGCCACACATCATAGGCCTCATCAGCTAGTTGAACAGCCAGATCATTGTCAGGGCCCATCGATATCCAATTGTCCGAGCTACCAAATAGGCCATGCTGTATAAGTATTCTTATTAGATTAGATTCTGCAGTTTATGTGAATAGGGAATGCGAAAAACTCCAATTATGTACCCGTCTTCGGTGTTCCCTAATGCGATCCTAAACCTATACTGCCGATGAGTCACAAGCCCCAATTACATACTACAGTGGTTTGATAGATTCAGTTTTGGGGGTGATCATAATTTTGGTTTAGTTCAAAACAAATAAAAAGGTTATAGATAAGGTCATATATTATATTCTTGAATTATGCAATTTATTTTTTCAGAAGTCTTATCGTTGAAATATTTGATTTTATTTTAAATTTTGACTTTAAATATATGATTATGTACTCTCCTTATAAATTAAAGTTAGTACTGCTCCTAGAATTCTATATTTTTTCGTTTTCGCATACGAAAAAAATAATGGCGCCACTTACATAATTAAATAATTATTACTTTACATTTGAAAAACTGTCGTTAATTTTCTTTCTTTGTCATAATATTTAATTTTGTAATTTTATTTTTAATTAAATTAAAAAAGGTTAAAAACGGTGAATTTAATTATTATTTTTTCTTGCTTTTCACTTTTTTTAAGAGCCTTTTTCCACTTTACATATTTAAAAAACGCACATTTTGAAAATATTTCTTGTGTGAGTGGCGCTGTACGTCTGATTCAACAGCGCACTCGAGCTGGAATACTTTTAATTTGATAGTTCTCGCCGATCTTGAGCACAGCCGTCATGCCCTGGACCGCATGGGATTCAATGTGACAGTGGTAACTCCAGAAGCCTGGATTGTCCGAGATGAAGCGCAAAATGACGTAGCCCAGTCCGGGTACCTGGACAGTGTCCTTAGCCACGGCAGCGTAGTCGTCGGGCAGGCGCGAGAGGCGTCCTTGGCGATCTAATTGGCGTATCTGAAGCAAAAAGAGTTAAGCTTGCTTTTGATTGGCCTAACTAACTTACATTTCTCAAATCGTTAAGATTACCCAGCACGCCCTGGCCGACCAAGCGGAAGGTGAGCCCGTGTAGGTGAATCGGATGTGTGGTATCCGTGTGACTGGCCACGACCATTTCAATGGGTCGATAGGCGGGAAAGCGTATAACGTGCACACACTCGCACAGCTCCCGGGCACAGTTACGTCCCTGACTGGCCAGCGAACTGCGATTGCAGAAGTAGCCATCGTCCTGATATAGATGACGTCCCTGCAGCAGGGAAATTTCTGGGGGATTGAAGCTAATCTCATCGATTTGGAAGAGCTGTTCGCCATTTGATGCCTGTCGCATGCTTAGACTGGAGTAATGCGTTAAGAATTTGGTGTATCTTGGCCAGGGGACGGGCTCCACGGAGCGCAGGGATACAGTGCCCACATCTTTGTCCTTGGTCTGGTTCGCCTGACGCAGCAAACTGATGGAATCATTGATGGGTGACTTTAAGCGAAAATCATTGACGTACGTGGTAGGCTCGTCAAGTTGTCTATCCTGCCGCCTTTCCAGAATGCTGCGTAGGGGTAACTCGCTGCGAGCAGCACCCCGATAGCTGAGCACCGCGCCCTGGTAGAGATTCTGCTCCTGACACTGTTCGTAGCCTCGGACGCGTACCCAATAGTTCTTTGCATATTGATTTGCCTCGAGCACAAAGTCAAAACGCTCCGCTGCTGTTAGAAAGAAGCCATCGGCCACCACTGGCTCAATATCGTTGCCATCCGCGCTGATAATCAGCAGCTTGTGCTGCTCAATGGAGAATTCCACCGGACAATTGAACACACCATTGAGCACGACCCGCATGCGATAACGATAGCCAGGCGTAACGCGCAGACGCTCATAGCGATGCCTGGGATCCTGATCGGGCAGCTGGCTAAGATGATTGCGTCCCTTGCCGTTGATCAGAATATTGCGCACCTGCTGAATGTTGTTGTCATAAAAAATGTCCTGCACCATCAGCGCATGCTCCACCAGATCGTAGTCATAGAGCCGTGCATGCGGGTTCGCCTGATGGGGCTGTCGCACTATCAGATTGCCAGCCACACCAAAGCCCCGCTGCCAGCCCACATGGCTGTGGTACCACAGAGATCCACTGCGATCTGCCTGGAACTCATAGCGATACACCTCACCCGGCTGCACCGGATACTGGGTGACATGGGCTACGCCATCCATTTCGGGTGTACGCGACATGTGCACTCCATGCCAATGGATTGCGCTCGGCTCACTCAAGTAGTTCAGCACATCCACCACAACGGTGTCGTTTTCACAAAGCTCGATGGCTGGTCCGGGCACCATTCGATTGACGGCCATCACTGGCGTGGCAATGCCATCTCCATAGATGCAGTTCTCGGCGACACAGGCGCGTTCATCGAACTGGCAACGTTGACATTCGGCACCCAGGCGACGATAGTTGTGCACCACCAGCTGATAGTAGCAACTCTGCGTCTGGCCCTGCTGGCAGACGCGACGGCAGGGATGACTCTCGAAGCCAGCGAAACTGGATATGTCCACCTGACTGTACTCATCCTTCAGCTGCAAGCCTGCAGCCAAGTGCATCACCTTATTGGTTTTGTTGTGGCGCGACCAGGGAAATGACAGCCAGTCAGTTTTGGTGCTAGCCAGCTGTTCCATATCCAGTTGCATCAGATGACAGCAGACAACCATCGAAACAATCAAAGCGCTAAGAAGCCAGCAAGGGCAAGGGCTTTTACTTAAAGCAACCATGGCAAATTAAAACCTTCAACTGCGCCCAAAGGTCTAGCGCAACTCCCGAAGAAAGTTTGGAAATCCAAACTGGGGAGGCCTCGAAATAGTTACGCATGCGCAGCACGTTCACATAATAAAAGCTGAGCTGCATTTTATTGGCTTTTAATTTGCCAAACACAAAATACGCTCGTTTGCTAGATACCCTATAAGCATGTATCAAGCAGACAAAACAGTTGGAAGGCCTTAGTTGAAAGAGCTTTTCGGATCATTAAATGGTAATAGTTTAAAAAGTATTTTTGTAAAATTCATTTCACATTTCACATTGCAAAATTCATTATAAATAAATTTAATTGGTGAAATAAATAATACATCCAACCCATGCGCAAATTAAATATGTAATAATAATTTTTAACGATTATTTTCGTTTGCTGTGCTTATTCGGTTTTTTTGTACTCAACCTCACATCGTAAATTGGAAGATAACTATTACCAATTATATATTTTTGGAAAAAATACTTTTCATTTATTTGCAGATTGCTATGAAAATGGAGTTCTTATTGTTTTAATTGTTGATTATGATGATTATCAAATAATTATCCCTAAGGTGCACTGGTGGTAGACGGGGTCGGTGCCGTGCTAGCTGTGCTCATCAGACTGATGACGCCACAGGCAATTGGTGCACCGACCGACATCTCCTCGTTCTGATAGGCCAAGGCATTGGGCACGGATAGCGCGGAGGAGAACACCTCCGCATTAAGGGCCGTATTCAAATCGATTGGCTTGCTATGGATAACGACGGAGCGGCCAACGATGCCATTGAAGCCAAACAGCTGCAGGTAGATGCTCATAAATACTGCCGATATGCTGCCATCATCCTTGACTTCCAGATTACCAAGCTGCAAATAAGTCAAAGGTTGAAAGTGAAAGAAACATATTAGAAAGAATTACTTGTCTGAATTTATTACATTTTAATTTCTAGGTATTTTTTGTGCTTCGAATGTTTGTAATATTTATTTATATTGAAATTTTCATATTTTAAAATATTTTTTGTTTTTGTGTGTATTTTCATTTTCCTCTAATTAATAACGTTGCAACCCATAAATTTAATTTTACGTATATCTTAAAAAAAAAAACAATAATATTTCAACAAATTGCGATTTTTCTGTTGGTTAAAATTCAAATTCATTTTTGAATATTCTAGAAAATAATTTTTTCATAAAAAATAATTACTCATTTTCACACATAAATTAAAAAGGACATTCGAAAACGCCACTAGTGCAAAAATTTTACTATTGCGTGCCCAGAGTTAATGGATTGACATATTCTCTAAATAGATTGCAAAAACTTAAAATGAAGATTTTTGGCTTATGAATTGTAATTGTACTAAAGCGACTTACAAAATTGTTGGGAAACTGTCCGCCTGTGGACCTGCACCCCTCGGTGACATCGCCGTATGTGTGTATGTGAAGGGCATGCTTTCCCGGTGGCAGTCCCGTCACATTGATGGTCACTTTGATGTCACTGTTGTAGGGAAGCTGCTGGAAAGTGATCATGCCGGCTGCAGCCGCTGATTCGCCGTCACCCACAAGCCTTGCGCCCGCCTGCCACTGGGGTACCTGAGAAAGAGCTCTGGCTTCACTAGCTTGAATCGTGGCTAATTAAATGGGACCTACATAAGCGTAGCCGACGTATGCCGGCTGTGGATGCAGCAGGGGACTAAGCAATCCGGCTGCACCGATGCCACCCACAACTGGCCCAAAGCCCCCCAGTGGCACTGTCATGCGCTCGTAGCGCTTCACCTTTGTGCCGGACACCACTTTGACGTCATCGGTGCGCGTCAGATTGGCGGGCGCGGGCCGGAAGCGATCCAACAGATTTTGTGCGCTGCCAGGCACAAAATTGCTGTTAAAAACGTTAAAAAACAGAAATGCTAATATTGGGTTGCATCTGAGCAGCAGCATAGCGGCTAATTGCTGTCAAGCGATTTGCGGAGTTAAGACAAAATGTGGTAAAACACTCCTCGGTAATGCGACCGATCTCTGCGAATATTTCGGTCGAACTGAACTGAACGCAATGTGGACCTGTCCATGTCGTTGTCATTTGGATGACTTCGACATAGTTTTCATGCCGATTGAGCACGTTAATTGCTCTCTGTGGACAGTAGCTATATCACCAGAATATATCGCTAGATTGAGCCGCTGCTCAATGGCAATTGAGTGTCGCGTGTTTGATGCTTCGTTACCTTACCAGGGGCGTAGCGTATGCCATTCAATCGCAAATCTAACCCAAATCTAAACATTGTACTATGCACATAGTTCTGAATAATGAACATACGCACATCTATATAAATTGGCCTAAATTATCAATCAGCTCAGCTAGCAAGACAGGTGAGCTGACATTTTTCATAAATTAACACTAAGATGGATTTTTGAAAAATACAGTTATTTCATTCGGGCTTAAATTCATTTCTTAAAGGCTATGTGGAAGTTTCTGCGTTCCGATTGTCCTTAAACTCATATTCTGAGCAGTAAATCTTTTAGTAATTATACAAAATTTACTCCACGAACGGAATAAAAACATTTATAAATATTATCAGGCAATTTGAATATGTTTGCATACAATTTTAAAAGAGTGAAATAAATTAAAAAGAGAGTAAATAAAAATATTTCAAAGACCTCAAGCACACATCTGATATTCTAAAGAATTTTTTCTATATTTATATTATGTTTTTATTATCTTTTTAACTGAATTAAAATTTTAAAGGCTCAAAATTAAGTCTCGTATTTTTAATGAGATTTTTTATTAAATGAATTTTATCTTTTCGGATATTTTCTATATTCAATTATAAAATAGGTGTTCGAAGATTTATTATGTCCAATTTGTTGTATGTAGAAACGAAAGTTTCAGAAAATAAATTGTTTAAATATATTCGTATTTTTAATGGTGTCCAATGTTATGCACTGATGTTTCCAAACTTGTGAAATGCCTCACGTAAATTTAAATTCGTTGCAGAAACTTTAAGATCTCATATTTTTAAGAAGCTTTTATTTTTATGTTATTTAATGTTTAAGTAAAGTTTCTGTATACAATTATGATACAGGTCTAGAAAATATATTTTCAAAAACATTTGAATATAGCTTTCTGAAATGGGGATGCTTGCAAATATAAATTTGCTTCAGAAACTATTAAATTATGAAACCGCAAATACGTTAGGTAGTTTGATAACAGCTTATCAACCGCTTGGCTCCCAGTTGGTGACGTCTCTGCGTGATAGAAAAAACAAACGCCAAACAAGGTTAGTCGATTGAAAGTGAAAACGCCACCTCAAATATTCAACGCGATGCATGATTTTATATTCGAGATGACAAAGTTTTTCTATATTTTTAATTTCTCCCTACTAACAATTAACATATGATTTATCGGTTTTGCAGGATATTTTAAATTAGGTGACAGGCACGTTGTTGGGAGAATAAAAACATTGAAACATTCTATCGTAAATAAATATTAGTTAAATTAAGGTAATTAGTATAAGCGGCAGATAAATTCAAACTCTGACTAGAACGGGTCAACGGAAGCCGCCGCGTTGATTGTAGTGATTGTAGGCACCACGTCCGCCACCACCACCACCATTGTAGCCACCAGCGCCACGTCCACCAGATTGAGGATTCCAGCCTGTGCCTTGGACACGTCCACTGCTGTTGATCCACTGCTGCTGATCCAGGATTTCCTGCTGCTGTTGCTGTTGTTGGTACGGCTGATTATATTGCTGCGGCTGTTGCTGTCCTGCCTGTTGCCAGATTTGGCCACCACCGCCACCGCCGCGACCTCTGTTGGCGCCACGGAAATGGCCGCCACCACCACGGCCTTCTCCTCCTCCACCACGGCTTCCTCTACCGCCGCCACGACCGCCACCGCCAGGTCCGCCGGCACGCTGCTGCTGCCAGGAGGGCATCTCTGGTGGCGGCGGTGCGTGCTCATTGGCACGTCCACCGCGATCCGGCACGTGGCCAATCACATGTTTCTCTATCTTCGACGCAGTGTTCTTGCGCACATTCGCTGAGCTCGTCTTCTCAATGATAGCCAGATCCGTGCGAGCAGCCAACAGTGCCACAATATTAGTATCCTCTCCGCCATATTTGAGTTTCTCAATCTCCTTGAGATTACGCTGAAAACGATCGCCAATCTCTTTCTGTTGCTTCTTCATGCTCTCAGACCACTGAAAACTCTGGACAGTCGCCTCCAAACGAGTCAACATCATCTGACGCCGCAGATTGTACTCCGCGTCCAGGTCCATGTGCATGGTTTCGAGTACACGCCATTGGGCATCAGTCAACGGTTTGCCCATGCGCATTAGGGGCTCACCAAGCAGCGATTGCTGCCTCTCCTTCAGTCGCTGCTCCAGTTTGGGAGTGAGCCGCTCGAACAGCAGCTTTGCATTGATGTTTTTTGGTAGGTCACCCAGTTTAAGGTCAGCAGTCAGCTGCATCACCGCATGCTGCAGATGGGATTCAGTCTTTGATTTTTTATTGGGCGGCTCATTTGGCTGCAGTTTTATTGTCATCTTGGTGGCCATCAGCTCGGCGGTGAGGTAATCGAGCAGCTGCAGCAGCGAATCACGTGTCTGAAAGCGTTCCGACATCGGCCCAGCCACAAACTGTTTGTACGGGCAACCAAGCTCCGTCAGCAGCAGCGACAGCTCGAACGCGAAATCATTGTTCTCCTTGCTGCTGGATGCGATATGTTCGTCGGTCTTGCGCAGCAAGTGCAAGTGATTGGCCAGCCAGTAAATCAATTCGCGCAAGCCACCGCTGCCAATGCCACCGTCCAGGGCTTGGCTCAGTGCCTCCTGCTGCACGTTTTTATAGCCAAGTGCGTCCAGAGAATCTACTATATCCAATTCGAGATCCATTGCCGGGTGCTCTCTTTTTTGTTATTTTTTTCCGGCTCTGTATTATTTCTCCGACTGCTGGTCACACTCGTTTAAATGTCACAAAGAGGCTAGCTCCGAATACCCATCTCTAATAATTTTAAAAAGTAACTGAAGCCGTTATTAAAGCTTGTTATCATTATAGACATTTATTACCATTCTGAGAAGAATTGATGATTTAATTTTGATGGTTTTTCTTCAATGTAACTTCATAAATAAACAGATTGAGAGACTCATCGATGTCTAAAATCGATTCAGAATTGCTTAACTATCGAATGAGTAGCTCACGGATGGAGCGAACTGCGTTTTCGGAAACGCACCGAATTGTTATCGCATTTATTTGTAATCGAAGCTAAATGTATCTTGTGGCCAACGGCTGTTGATTTAAAAAATAATATTTAAGGAAGTACATTTAAAATAAATACATTTCTCTCATTCCCATTCAATACTGCTTTTCTTTTTTTTATTAATTTTTTTTAAATGTATTTTTATTTATATGCATTCATATAACTTCATTTATTATAGTTGATCAGTTTTAATATAATTTAAATATATATATAATTTCATATTTTGAAGTGTAGTACATATATTTATATATAGTTATATATATACACATATATATATAATAATATTTATATATATATATATATATATACATATTATTATATGTATGTATTTTTTTGTAAAGCAGGAAGTTTTAGGATTCGCAAGTGTCGCACCTTTGGTGCCACAAATTTTACACTTTTGTTTTTGTTTTCATTTTGTTTTTTGTTATACATACAACACTTAAATATGTACTTAAAATGAACACACACATTTAGCTATTTAATGTATACAATCATAATCGTAATCGTAATAATATTCAGTTACTTCATGTCTTCCAAAAAGTCTCTCAAATTAATAGAAACAAGAATATGACTTACACACAGACATTTGTTGTTTGCAAACACAAAACAGTTTAAAAAAATATAGAAGAAGGAAATTAACAAAATACAAAAATATTTCGCTGATGCTGCTGCTACGCAATGGCACAAAAATAAATTCCGCGCAAGAAGTTCCAAATCTCATTCCATGCATTGGCGCGACATGCGCCTAAGTGAAGCTATACTGATTATCAATGGCGCGTCCGGTGCACTCGGCTCCGGCTGCTGCACCACTGCCGCCACCGCCACTGCTGCTGCTGGCGGCACCACCACCACCATTGCCACCGGCGTTCGTTTCGCCGCCGTGACGTGCCGTGCCAGCGCCCGGATGAGCAGCCTGAAGTGACGCATTCGAAGCCCGTAGATGCGGCTGATCCAGGAATCCTTGACCCGCCGGCGGCGATTGGTGAACGGTCAGCGTTGTGGGATCCAAATGAAAGTAGACTTGCTCCGGAAAATAGACGTGTGTTGGCTCCTGTGGCAGTTCGATTTCGTTTGTCTTAAGACGAACACTTAGATTCATGGTAATCACTTCGTTGCACTGTAAATGTTTAAGAATTTCAAATTACGATTAGATTTCAGCTATGCACTTAAAATATGTTTTGTGTGAGCTAAACATGAAGCATTCGACAAAAATGGAAACACATTTAAGCTGAACACAAAAGAAAATAAAAAACACAGCTTATCAAATGAAATGCAACAACATTTAAATTAACACAAATTCATTTACTTGAAGTGAAATATCAATCAAGAGTTTAGACAGAAGAGACTGCTAAATTTCCCATTACTTATAAAAGAACAAATTTAGCCGTTTCAGATATAGAGTATGCCCGTTGAATATTTTAATAGGTACATTTTCGCTCTGTTATAATTACCATCTGATGTAAGAAAATAATTATCATTGAAATTAAATTTTTGAAAATACCGAATGCTTTCCAAACGAATTACAACAGAAACCCTTTGAAAATGGTTTACAACTATAACACAATAAATATATAGAATTTTATATTCACAGTAGATGCACAAGATCTATAATGAAGCATTATTGTAAGGCATTTTTTGTGTAAAAAAGAGAAACACTATTTAAAACTACGCGGTTTTAACTTAATGAATCAAAGATTATCTTTATATTAATAAATTTGTCTTGTAGGGTTCGGCAGCTGATGAAAATCATGAACTTTTAGTTAATCTGCAAGCCATGTTGCATTTGCTGTTAATCTCAGATTATTGTTATTATTGTTGATGGTGATTGTTGATAATTGGTAATTTATGGCAATCCTGTTCCTAATTCCTATTGATAATATGATGCACTTTTGTCAATCTCTGGCAATCCCTACTATTATAAAATGACAACGTTACAAAATCAAATAAGAAAAAATAAAAACCATCACTGACACTGAATTGACTCCAAAATTTTGGCTATCTCACATGTCTCGGCGATGGATGTCCATTGCCATTGCCATTCGCATTGGTGGAGCTGCTGGCCACGTTGCTTGTGCCACCAGCAGCAGCAGCAGCTGCCACATCGACGCCTGCCTCATGCGCTGCGGCGGCATTTGAAGCTGTTGCCATGTTAGCGGCCGGATCGTTCAGTCTGCTCGTGTGATGCACCCAATCCGTGAGCGTCACATCTGAAGTGCCACCGGACTCAAGCGGTATGGGATTGTGCCGGAAGTGCTCGAGCATCTCTTGGATGGTCGGGAACCATAAATGCTGCACTCGACACTGGCCCTTCTCTGAGATTGTCAGGCGCAGATGCTTAGCCCGTCCTTGGAAATTGAATGTGAGCACAAATTCACCGCGTCGCGTTTCGCTTTGCCGCACCAAAAAGTAACCATGACCGGCTGCCTCAGATTGCAGCACCATGCGAGCCGCTTCAGCGCGTGGCAACGTACCATGGAACCAGGGAAATAGACGCATCTCAGCCGTCAGATCGGCCACATTTACATCGGATTCGTTCTCCACCAGCTCATTTCCATCAAAATTACTCGACGAGGACAAACGCTGTTCGCCTCGCCCACCCTCGGCTCGGGATGGACGCGAGGGGATTTCGGGTGGCGTGCTACTCAACTCATGGCTGGCCTGCGAAATGGCATTCACATCCGTGGCGGAATTGGCTGCATTGTTGCTGCCCGAGCCGGCGGCGGCAGTCAAGGCGCTGTCCGCTGACTGCGAATTGACTAGATTGCCATTGGAGCCGCCAAGGCCCCCCTGCTGCTGATATTGGGGATTCTGTATGCCGCCCAATGCACCGCCTGCACCCGCACCGCCGCTCGTTGTCGGATTGGGATTAGCGGTCACCGGCGATGTTTGCATCGCTGCCGCAATCACATCGGAGTCGAGCATTGGCTGTTGGGTTGGCGGCGTTCGCATGCAATAGCGGATGGTGGCCAGCCAGCTGCGCATATCGTCGGCACTCTCGGCCTCGATCACATACTCCATGTTGTTATCCGCCTTGAGCACGAACGTGTTCATGCGATCAGGCATCTCGAGTGTGGTTGTTTCGCGTGCCTCCGAGATGAGGAAACAAAAGACACCGCTGCGCGGCTTTGTCGATTTGGGGGGCGTATAAAACTCAAGCATATAGCCGCCCACGGCCTTGACCAATGCCAGTCGGCATTTTTCCCATTTTTGTGTGCCAGCCGTTTGATCCAAGCTTTCGGCTGTTAAATTATTAACGATACCTTCCTTGCGACATTCCACAACGATTTTAGCCAGCTTGGTTTTGTTGCTTTGCTTGCTGCTGCCAACGCCGTCGACATCGTCCGAATTCTTGTGAAAGAAGGCCTGCAAAAAGAAGAGCTTCTAACGTTAACTTTTGATGACCTGGAGCATTGGCCACAATTGTTCACATTGTACGCTCACCTTGCCCTTGCGCAGTCCCTTGAAGGAGAGCCGGCGCAGCAGCGACTTGGGAAACAGACGTGACACCTCGTGCTCCTCTGCACCGAAATCACTGCTTGCAGCTCCGCCTTCACCATCGAAGAGGGAGCCAATGTCCGTCTTTAAATTGCTGCGTCGTCTGAAGAACTCGGTATCATAGTGCTGTGAGAAATACTCGACAAATTTGACAGCAAAATGGCGATACGGAATATTGCGTGCCACTTCCGGCGGCAGACTGCCATTGATAAAGGTGATGCATGCCTTGGCAAAGTCGCTGGCGGCAACGCGTGCATGACGATCGCAGAACTCCTCCCAAGTGGTACCGCCCGAGAAATAGGGTGCGGTGCTGCCCCCCATAGCCGTGCCGGTGCCCATCGGGGCTGGTATCAAATCACTGCCACCGGCAGCACCCAGACTCGTTGTCGGACCAATGTAGCCGCCAGCGCTGAAAGCGCTCGCAGTAGACGCAGCGCTGTTGCCACCCATGTGCAGATGCGACGGCTGCTGATGTCTGTGCGGGTGGTGGCGCTGCTCCGGCTCGTGGTGCCCGTTTATACTCAGTTTGATGCAAGAGTTACCCAGCGGAAGTCCGTGCTGCTGCAAAATAGCATAAAAATAAATCTTTTACTCTATTATAGGAACAATCTGTTAAATGATTAGCTTGTGTTTTTCCAAGATGTCCCGACTAAACTAAATTACACTTGCTCCCAACATTCTTGCAATGTTGATCAATGATCAGCATCGAGAACACATAACATTCATAGTTAAACTCAGTCATGAACAAAATTAATCATTCAAGAATTCAAAATATGAGATTTTGCTAAAAATACAACACAACTTTTCTATGCAAAAAAAAAAAAAAAAATACATATATATATATATATTAATGATAATAAAAAATATCTTATCTTAATCTTATAAAATATTAGCGTATTTTTGTACTTTAATCAAAGTGATTAAAACAGAAAATGTCTCTTTGATGATTCAGATCGAAGGAGGTTAATGCAATGAATTTAGAATTGTATTTCAGAAATTTTTTAATTATGATTTCTTGTATACGAATTAAAGTGATTAACACATAAAGTGTGCCTTGATTTCTTATGATTAAGAATTGAAGATGGAATAAGACCAATACGGTGAATATTGTATGTTCTGGAAATTATTATTCAATTAAAATTACATCTTATTATTATTAAATATGGTCAGTTCGTTCAGGCTCGGGTACTTGTGAAGAGCATCCTGTTTGGTAAACAAGATAAACTAGTTCACAAAATGCGCATTTTGCGTTTACGTCGCTGGTTTTGCGCACTCGTTACGTTACATACACTGTAACGTTCTTACGTTCTCGGTTTATTGTAAACGCTACTTTACGTCAAGTGTAGGCGTAAAAACGTATATACACACACATACACACCGCATAAATGTGTGTGGAATGCGTGTTATGTGTGTGTGATATGGCTGCTGTTTTGTTTTTGTTTAGCAGATTCGATGATAAGTTGAAGTCACAGCGCATTCAGAGTCAAGGCCAGCTCAACTCAGAAAATTCTACAATTTCTCATTTGTTATTAAAATACAACTGGCTGCACGCTCATTATGCGTAAGTATGCGTATCACACCTACACATTTGTTCTTGGCGTTGCAATTTTTCACATATTCAACTTACATTACGCGTTATTCAACTATTTATTGGGTGGCGCGCACTCAACTTGTAATTCTCCACTTAATTAAAAATTTTTCACTGTTTTCTCCGCTATATTTTTATTTTCCAGAAGAAAAAACAACGCAATACAATCGTTTATCGTCTGAACACCACAAGAATCGTCAGTCCTTATTAAGTTGTCGACCCTCCTCCACTGTGCCGCTATTTTTGATCTATCAGAGCACGAAGTAATCGGTGGTTGATATTTTCGGAATTGGGCGCCAATTATTTTATTTTCAACGATGGTCACATTTTCGAAATTAAAATTACAGTTTCTCACAGCTTATTTGGACCAGTGTCTAGCAAAAAATTTAAAGTGTTATAAGGTTTAAACAAAGAAACAAAGGCAAGTTTGAAAAAAAAAACATTAGTTTTTATTAAAATATTAATCTATTAATTAAAATTAGTTAAAACTGAAAGCATATCCAAAATACATATCAAAGCTTATTTGGGCCAGTCTTAAAAAAATAACATATGTGGCGTATAAAAACTTAAGGATGTTAATACTTAGTGTGATATACTTTAGCCTTTATAGCTTCCCTCAACCTATTATTCATGGAAGATTTTGCTCCACTCATCCAGCAGAGCATTCTTCAGATCCTGTTTACTGGATATGCTGTGATTTTCAATAACGTTTAAATCTGGAGATTGGGCCGGTATAATTATTATGTGGGGGCTGATAAGCCAGGACTGTACTAATCCGGACTTATGCTTAGTTGTTCCTGGTCGTTGTGCTGATAGAACCGGAAAGTACGTCGGATTTCTAGCTTCCCGACACTTTGGAGTAAATTTTCCTTTAATATATTGCGGTACATAATCCTGTCCATTATTGTTTCAATACACGCCAAATTTCCGACGCGGGTTGCCGAGATAGATGCCCATGACACTTTTTCCGCCGTACTTGACTGTTGCCTTTAGGTTTTTGGGATTCAGCTCAGTAGTGGACTGTCGCCACACGTTTCCGTCCGTCCGAACAAAAAATTTTAAATGGACACATATTCAAATATGACTATGCTCCGGAACTCCAAATCCATATCCAAGTGGGTTTTTGGCGAATGTCTTCCTAATCCATTTATTTTTTGCGTTTATAATGGGCTTCTTCCGTGGTACTCGGACATTGAAGTCATGGTTGCGCAGAACCCGGCGCACAGTTCCCACACTGCACTTTTTCCCCAATTCATCCTCCACCTGTTCAGTCTGTTTTGGAGCCGATAGCTTGGGATTTTCCCTTATTTTCCTGATGATCTTTCGCTCTTCCTGATCGGTGAAAACCTTGTTTGGTGCCATTCTGAACTTGTCCTCTATCCGATTTTGGTCGACGAAGCGCCGAATGATGTTGTATACAGTTGACTTGATTCAGCTTTTTGGCGACCTGAATATCCGATCTTAAAGTGTTCCAGGAAGAGTTTCGGTTGTTTAATGGTAGTCCGTTTGCCTATAGTCCTTGTTGGCTGGTTGCACCCGAGATGTAGGAGATAACTAAACAGACTACGAAATATTGGCCTATTTATACCGAAAATAATCAGCGTGAAGTAAAAAATTCGTGTTTTATGGCATCCATAATGTAACCGTCCCAAATAAGCTTTGACCAAAATTTAAAGTACGTTTTTATATGACCCGACCTAGCAGGTAGGGAAACCCCAGTTAATTGGGATCATATATTCATTTCATGTACCTGGAATCGGTCTTTGGAATTTTTGAAAAATATTGTATAGTTAGTTTATGGCAGGCAATTAAAATTTTTGCAAGACACTGGTCCCATTAAGCTGCGACACTGTATGTAGTAAATTTCGTGACATTTTGAAGCAGGCAGATTCTAATTCCGCAAAATATAAACTTTAAGCTATTAAGATATTTACATCATGACTAACATTTTTCCAGCCAACAAAAAAAAAAAAAAAACGACGCATAGGAGAGCCTCTTAAAAATAAATTTTGAAACAAGCATTTCAGCTCCGTTTATTAAAACTATATGTATATCTGTATCAGTAATTTATACACAGTCGAGTAATATTTAAGTGAATTTATTTATTTGAATGATTTATGTTCAAATCTCACATTTTTTATTGTTTCTATATGTTTCGAAATTGCATTTACTTAAAATTATTATGTAACTACTATGCATTTATTTATAATTATGAATTATTGTTAGGTTTGCTTGATCATTATAAATAATTAAAATTCTTGAAACTTAATTTGTGAAACACACAGTGTGCTACATATGTTTTCTTTGTTTGTTGGCTTTTTTGTTTTCTTTCTTTCTTTTTTTTCAATATTAATCTTTTTAATCGAACACATGCATTTTGGCAATACATCATTTTTTTGTGTGTGTAAGTTGAATACAGGAAATAGAAATGGGGACGGAAATGTGTGTTGAAAAAGACAATTGAAATCGTATGAATTTAAAATGCGGGCCACTTACTAACTATTATTTGTGATTGTTATTAAAATTAAGTATTTACAGAAAATGCTCAATAATAGATACGAATACAAAAATGTTGGTGAAGTTATGTTCGCTTTTCATGTGTTGTTGGAAATGTTGAAAATGCTTTTTTAAAACTAAATGAACAAAATTAAATCTCAACAGTTGCTAGATAAGAATCGAGCTAATACTAAACCTTTCCTATATTTAGTATATATGCAGGTTTGTATGTAAGTAAGAATGCAGCTTGAGTCTGAGTGAGATTGAAGCGCATCTGAAATCTCCCATTTGATTCCATTCTCAATATTACGTTCAGCATAAGCTGAATCTAGTTTTTGCCTTGCGCAACGTATAGCCCAAATTCAATTAACATATACAAGTACATTTTTGTAGTTTTAAAAAACTTTCCCAATTAGGCTAACACTACGTACATTTATTATTCGGTTTTGCTGTTACTGTACTAAAAAGAGGATCACCCAACTTAAAAAAGTTTGTTAAGAGATATAATTCATAGCTTTAGAATTGTGTGGTGTTCGTTTGTCTCTTATCCCTTACTTTCCTTGGTTTTTTTTTTTTTTTTTGTTTAATTCTTTTTTAAGATAGAGTTCACTCAGACTTCCATTTGTTTTGAGGGTTGATGCGCAATAAAAGGTTCACTCCACATCCGCCGGAGATCGCCCTGCAATAAACAGTTATAGTTAGTGAATAATGAATATATAAGACATGTTAAGTCGTCTTTCGCATACCTTCAAATAGGCCATCAGCAGCAGTGGTAATAACGTAAACGGTACTAAATAGAGTAAGGCGGGCTGGGCGGCCTTAAACACCTCCGAACTGACCGTAGCCGTTAAAAGACCCAAGAAATAGCTGCAATGAAATAATGATGATGTTGGTAAAAACGTGCACAAAACAAACAGACCAACAAGAGATCGACTTACCCCAATAAGGAACAATGAAAATATGTTAACCGTGAGCCGACACCCTTTGGCGGCGATAGCGTTGGATCCGATGTAAAGCCTTGTGACTTTTTATATGCATCATAGCGAAGCACAAAGCAGAGCAGCAGACCCGGCATCACCACATCACCCAGGCCAAGCATTGAGAAATGTCCGGTGTTGTGTATGCTGGGGAAGACCAGTTTGCCTGGCAAATTCAGCTTCGGTGTGTCCCGCACAATGCCGCCCAAATTCAATTTGCGGGCCACAATGCCAACGGGATTATCGGCGGGTCGTGTGGCCACTTTGACCATCACGTTTGTGCTGAATATGTACGATGAGAGGAACACCCAAAAGACGTCATAGATCAGCAGACCGGTCAACAGCAGAGTTGACACCTTTAAACTGGGCAATCGCACGAACGCTATAAATGCGACACACAGACCCATGCCCATGGCTAAAACAAATACCAAAATTTAAATTTTTTAATGCAATAATGAATTTCAATCGAAATTTAGGATGATCCACTTTGTCGTACCGTCCATTAGCAACCAGTGACCAGTGAGCACCCAGACGCACACAATGGATACGGAGAGCGTAAAGCTGAAGAGCTCGGCTGCCGTAAAACGACCACAGATCCCAAAGGAGAAACGCTTTCCATCCGTGCAGGGACGTATGATATACTGGCACATCGGCAGCAGGAGAAATGCCAGCGCCACAGTGGCAATGACTGCAAGTAAACGCATTAATAACAAGAATGAGAAGTTGTGTATGAAATGTTTGTTCAATTATTGCAAGCAGATGTGCATAACACATAACTAAACAACATGTCAACTTAACAAGTTACACTCACTGGCTGTGCACACGGCGAAGAGCAGCTGCATCGAGTCGAAAAAGAAGAACATGATCAGCAGCGATATGGAAGCGCCAAGTGGCAGACACAGCGCATGCATCGTATCCAGCGTTGCAAACTTGTCCGCTACAACAGAATCGACTAAGAACTTTGAGTTTCATATTTACCGATAGCTTATGTACTTAAATTACAAATAATAATTATATTATGCTGTGCTATTGCTCTTTAATTTAAGCAAATCTATAAAATAGCTTCATAAAAAACTTAATAATTTTATTTTAATATTTATCCTTAATTAAATTACTAAAGCAAAATGACATAAACGCTAAGTGGCGCTTAATGCTTGTTTTCGCGTTTTGTTGAAACCAATTAATTCATGATTTAGGCAAATATTGTTTGGATTTTAATTGAGAATGTCGAGTGAACATCAAACATGTTTTTTTTGTTTTGCTAATTTATATGCAGTTCAACTATGATTTTGAATCATTAAGTACAGAGCCGAAATTTGTTCAAAATGTATATTTATAGGGCAGCCAAGGTCGTAAACAGTTATTCGAGAAGGGGAACCGAAAATTTTTTTATCTCGCTATCTAATTGATATTTACAAACCATAATTTGCTAAGGAATCAGTTAACTTCAGAAAATATTCCTACATTCGCTTCAATAATTCAGGCATAATAATATATATTTCAAGCTACGACTGTTGTGATGAGAAAAATGACAGAGTGCATAAAGTTGACTTACTTGGTTCCTTTTCGACCTGCTCGCCCGTTAGCAGATTTGTCATGGACTCGTTGCGCTTCTTCTGCTCACGCTCGCGAGCCTCCTGCTCGATGTTGAGGCTACGAAAACTGCCGTAAACAATCAGGAGCATCGATATAAGGCAGGTGGATACGCGAGACGAGTCCATCACGCTCGACACCGTCCAGTGTAGCTCACGATACTCGGAATTAGATGCTGCTGCCGCCGCAGCTGCTGCGCCGCCGCCAACACTGCCACTACCAGCGCCAACGCCACCGCCACCAGATTGCGCGCCGGCGCTGCCGTGCGACATGCTCGATCAATGATAAGCGAGAATGTGGCCGCTGCCGCTGCCGATGCGCAGGAGACTTGTTCGGTCAATCGAAACCAGTTTTAGTTTCAGTTTGAGTTTCAGTCTCGTTTTCAGTATCAATTGTAGTCGATAGTGCTTATCTGCACCAACCAACCAACTGCTGCTGCTGCTGATGCTCCGTTGTTGTCTGTGCGACGCTGCTGCCTGCAACGAAACTGAAATTTACTTTGGGCTTATTAGAAAATTAAATGATAACCTTGGAATGCATAAAAGTTCAGAACCAGCTATGGTAAACCTAAAATGTGTGCTGTGCGTGTGTGTGTTTAGTTATTGTCTTTTTTTTGTTTGCTTTGTCTCTTCCTGTATTTGCTATAGTTTCTTGTAGAACTTTAAACAGCTGCTCTGACTGAAAAACAAATTGTATGATTTTCTTTGTATAGTTAAATATTCGTTCAGCACTCGCAAGACCTGAAAATCCCAACCAACACCCAGACAATAAGGTTAACTTTCACGCGGGTTAAAGTTTTCCACCCTGCCGCGGCAGAAACAGCAGCAGCAAAAGCGGAACACGGCAAGCCACAACTGTTGCCGGTATGTGAAAAAATAAACGGGCTTAAGCACAAAGAAGCAGGCCATAAAAAGTCACTGGAATAAATTATAAAGGCATTACCCAGTTTCTGTTGTGCTTTGGCCACTTGTAGTTGTACACCCTATATTGCGTATTGTTGTTGTTGTTGTTATTAGCGCCTATTGTTACTGCAACAAATTCTCTGGCATGTTCACACACAATTTTCAAGCTGCCGTTGGAATACCCTGTATTTTAGTTAAGTTCATTTGGAGTCTACGGATTGAGTTTTAGATGAACGCCCCAATACTAAATCATAATAAGTCAAACGGTCATTAAGAATTGAATTTCAGATAAGTTTCCCAAAATTCCCAGAAAAATTTAAATTAGTAAGTCATTAAAAACACAAGTGAAATTTCAGAAACATTATGAATTGAATTTCAAATGAGTTTCCCGGAAAACGTGCTTTCGAAATTGGAGACTGTGTCAAATTTGTCGTATTTTTCCCTTCTCCCACGGAGGTGTCGATTTGTGGTAAAAACACTTCTCTTCTAACAATCGCACAGAATTCCAGCAAAGTATGGAAACTAATCAATTGTTTTTCTGATACCTTTTCTCGATTTTCGAATGAGATCCAAACTTACTTTAAAGTTTTGTTCCAGCAACTAAAGCACGTGTTATTCATTACCCAGCAGAATTTCTAAGAGTTTTAGTATGTAGTTTCTCTAGTTAAGACAATATCTTTTGATTAGACGACAGCTCGTTCTAATTGTAATTCGTTTTCCTAGTGAATGCTTAACGTTACTAAGCATACAATACAGGACAAGGTTAGAGTGTTGCTGCTTTCTTTACACATATTTAAAAATCTGCACGACGTTGCCACTATATTCACACATATAATAAGTCGGGATCGGGTCTCTATTTAATAAGAGAACATATCGAAGCGAAGGCAAGCCAAATAATGACCTGTATTCGCTAATCGACCCACGGCGCCAGCAAAATTTACGACTCGTTTCGTTCAGTTTCGCCACTCTCAGCACACGAAGGCCAGTTGAGAGGAAAGGCTCATAGATTTGATTTGCAATCAGTTCTTAGTCGATTTGATGATTGGAGATAGCATACTTTTAAGCATTTGCCTTCAAATTGTCAACAGGGCATGGGATAGTCGAGCACGTAAACATTTATTAATATGTGCGCCTGCTGCTGTTATTGGGTTTAATGCACTTGTACAATGTTAGCCCACTGTTATCGTTAATGTTGAATGCTGTGCTCTGTTAAAGATAATGAAGACGTTCGTTAATGTTAATAAAGAGAATTGAAGCACAAAAGACAAAAGCGAAACAGTTGCCAACAACTTCCTAGTTGTCGGTTGTCTATTATTGTTGCTGTTTGTTGTTGTTGTCGCATGTTGCCAAGTGCCGTTCGTCGCACTAAATTATGTGCTTTGTATCTGTGTGTGTGGAATGCAAATGATTGAAATATCTAAATGTGTGTCCCCCTTTTCGATGCAACAATTTAACAGTTCCCACACGTTGCACGCTTGCTGAAATTGTCAGCACTGCGTCTGGCAGAGACAGACAGACAATTAGACGCCGACGGGGCAGAAAGGCGCTAATTAGAAATAAACCATGCGAGGGGAACGAAGTCGAATATATACATATATACATATATATATATAAATATATACGATCATTTTCTAATTTAGGCAAATTAAGAAGCAACCAGGGGAGCGTGTCGGATTTTAAAAAGCAAACAAGGAACCGAAGAAACAATTAAAGATATTTATTTACTAAAAGATAAGTAGAAATTTTTGGCGAAATACGCAATGTTATCTTTTGTGTAAATACGATTGACTGCTTACATTTCACTTTATTTTTTTATTTTTCTTTATTTTTTTATTACTTCTATTTTATTTTTAGTTATTTGTGCGATTTAAATTATGGCATTTAATTTTATATACTTAAAAATTTGTAAGAGAAAAGCATTGTTGTCTTATAACATGTTATAAATGTTTTTGTTGATCATCATTTGCAATAATTTGTTTACTTTTTTTTTAATTCAAAATTTGTATACTTGTTTCAATTTATTTCAATAATTCAATTCGACTTCCCTTTCGTACCTATTTTCATTTCATACACACAACACACAGCACACACAGCTACACACTCACTTTCGAATTTGCCAAGGCGACCAATAAGCTAAGTTAAAGAAGTACACGAACTAATTGGTCGACTATTCCCGCTACTCGAAGCTGCCCACAATCGAAGGTGAAAGTGAATTTTATTTACGAGCAGCTCAAGCGCGGGGCGGAAAACCAATACATACATATGTTTCGACATATATCCATGTGAACACATTTGTGTTTTTGTTACACACACACACACACACACACACATGAATAAGTATGCAAAGTAAGTGCTGAGTTTTGCTTCTTTTTTCTTGGCTTTTGCACTACTTCAATCATTTTTGGGCAAGACACAAACACACAACAAAAACAACAAGAAGTCGTCTCGCAACTGGCTTCAAATGCAGCACTTGTGAAATTTTATATACATAATAACAACAGCAATAACAGCAACAAAACCTTAAAGCGCAGGCAAAGCTTTTTTGTCTGATTTTTTTTCTCATATAAAAAATGCTTAGACTCTACTTCAACAGCCGCCGCAGCGCTCCACTGCGTAACAAAATTATAAGACACACACACACACTCGCTCACTGTGGGACATGTATGTATAGAGTCAAATGCGGTGAGGGGACGAGGGGCAAGTGGCAAGGGGCTGGTCTTTAATTACTAAAACTGCAGCCTGTTTCAATTTGATTGCAGCTCGTAGTTGGTGTAGACTATGTGGAATGGGAAAGGGGGTGCGGTATGTGTGGGGGGAGGGGATATTGTGCTTACCTTTTGCCTTCGCTTTACATTTACATTCGCGTTTGGCTGTGTATTTTGTTTTCCTTTGCACCGATTTTCTTTTCGCTTTTTTTTTTTGGGGGGGGGGGAGTCTACCACAGCACAGCTACATGTTTTGTTAATGCATTTTGATTTTGATTTTTTTGGCAATCTGCAGCCTTTTGCACTATTCACAAATTATTTAATTTGCAGTTTTGTAACTTGGTATGCATTTTTTTCACTATTTCTTTCTGCACTCTTTCACTGTTTTTTTTTCTGATGGAAAAACAACGAACTACGAGTGTGACCCAACGCCGTGAAGCCATAAATGACAATTCCTTGAATTCGTATTTGCTTATCGATAGTAAAGTATTTGATTTTTGTTGAATCATCGATAACATTGTAATTCATACTGTAAATTTAAGATTATGGAATGAGAATGACATACCATGCTATTTTCGTATTTTAGTATGAATTGAATTTTAACACAATCAATTTATCGAATTAGGCTCATCCTTAAAGCAGTGCTGCACAGTGCTTGAAAGGGTAATTTGTTATCGAAATAGAATTCTTGCAATATGTGCATTATTCAGCTATTCAAAGGCGGCCACACTGACCCAGACGTGATTGAGAGAGCGCTGCTGCTTCTTCGATGTACAAATAAAAATTTAAATTATTGCTAAACGTAACGCGCTTAACGGTAAAAAAAAGGATGTGGATGTCTTAAACGAAAAGTGTTGCTTAAACCGAGTGCAAACGAGTGAGCGCATTTGAATTGAATATTGTGCAAGTGCGTGGAGTAGAGAAATTGCATCTAACGCAGCTTCTCAACTCTAAATCGGCGGCAGGAAACCAACAACGGTCGTGAAAAAAGCCGTAAAGTAATCGAACGAACAAAGCTGTGAAACGAGTTAAATAAAAACCATAAAAATGGGTCTCAACGGCTGCTGTTCGTGTGTCAAATATTTGATGGTCCTTATAAACATCTTATTCTGGGTAGGTATGCAAGCAGACAACAACAACAACTAAAGCAGAAACAGCCTGCTCACCAACACAAACATCAACTGGAACACACATAAACATCAAATACACGCATACACAGCCCGTCAATTTGTTAACTGTGTGTTTGTGTGCGCGTTCCCTTTTGCTCACGCGCACACTCTGTGCAGCTGCTGCGCTGCTCACACTCCTTACACTCCAATAAACAATAGAAGTTCCGCTGTGGGTGGAGAGAGTATGCGACACATACACACACACATACACGCATTCAAACGCACATTTTGAAAGCATCTCTCCCCCCTCACTTTTGCTGCTCCCACACATTGGTTTGCGTGTTGTTTTTCTTGTTTTCGTCTTGACTTTTCCTGTTGTGTTTTTCTTTTTATTTTTATATGCCTTGTTGTTGTTAGTTTTTAAAGTCTGCTTCTTGCTACACCTTCGTATTTCTCGTATTCTTATTCTTATCTACAACGCCGCATTCATTCTTTTAACGCCCCAGTATGTATCTGTACCAGTCTCTGTATGCATACATATACATATACACACACACATACACACACACACACATTGATTGTTGTGTATGGGCAGGACCTAGATTTGGCGCCTTTTGGGTGCGCCACTCTTACTCTCTCTCTCGCTCTCATCTCGCTGAAAGGGTTCAACGTTTTTTTTCCCCGTATGAGATTTTACGAAATTTACTCTTTCCCGATTGCTTCATCGACTTGATTGTTATGTGTTGTTTGTTTTAGTTTGCTTGTAGAAAATTTGACCATTTGAATTTGAATTTTCAATGATTTTTGTTTGTGTTTTGTTGGTTTTTCGATTTTTCCCTATAGTATTTATTAGTCAAATCTATTTTCGAACAAACCAACAGAAATATTTGCTTTCGTTCCGCGTGGATGTTGATTTGAATGCTGTAGTTGTTTTTGTTTTTGTTGCTGCTTCTACTAGTGGGAGGTGGACGACGATTGTTGTTGCTGGTCACAGTGGTGCGAAGTATTCATAAGTTGGGGAAATATTCCTTATATACATTTATATATAAATATACCTATATGACATATATGACACGCAGCAAAAAAAAAAGACGATTCAAATTTACGTAGTAATTTCGATTGATCTCGATTTTATTTGCATAATTTGTAATTTAAGCTTTTTCCATGCACATTTGCAGCACTGTGACAGATTTCCAAGCATTTTCACGATTTCCGATGACGCTGCTGATGCTGAAATGCGTCTGACGTTTAAATTGGCATCCGCTTGCGTCTCTCTACATAATCAATTTCAGTGATTTGCTTAACTCTTCCTTTTTTTATAATTTTTAATTTTTTTATAATTTTCTTTTTTCAAAATTTGTTGTGCTATTTTTTGCACAATTATTCATTTACTATAGATATACGTTTGAAATATAAAAATAGTGGTTAACTGCACAAATGCTCAACTGTTCTTCTTTCTACAATTTTTCACAGAGTAGAGCTCCGAATGTAGGTCATGTAAGGAGTTGAAGCGTTTGGCACACATTTCTCTTGCACGCGACTTTTTGTCAGTTGTGTGCACTGTGTGTATGTGTGTATGTGTGTATGTGCACATGTGTGTGTGTGTGTGTATATGTTGTATGTAATATACATATGTGTTAATTATTATACTGTTGTAATCAATTTTCCGCTAATTCCAACATTTGTTTTACAACTGTGCTTTATTGAGAGATGCACACTTTTAAATTGTTCGCAGATTGCACTTTGGCTTGGCCTATTTTTCACTTGTTCTCTTGTGTGTGCGCACTCTCTCTCTCTTTCTCTTTCTCTAGCGGTCACTTAAACTCGTTCTTTGTTCACTCTTACTCATAGCAAAAGCTTGTCTTAAAATTAAACGAATATACTTCAAATTTGTGATAAACTTTGTGTATGTATTTGTATATGTATATGTATAGGTATACATGTATATTTGTAAGTATACGTATATGTATATTTATATGTGTATATGTGTATGTGTATGTATATGTATATGTGTATGTTTAACTATATGTATATGCATATGTATATGGATATGTATATGCTTATGTATATATGTTTTTTATATATGGAATGAATCCTTATAAGTTGTAAATATTCTTTATGTATCTGTATTATTTATAAAACTATAAAAGTATATTCTCAGCAAACTCAAAAGCTAAACGCTCTATTCTCTTGATTAAAAATGATTTAATTTAAAAATAAATTTTTAGGGTTTCTTGAAATGAGCTTTGTTAACGATGTCTTTAGTTATGTGAGGTTAGTTTTATTAAAAACACAGTTAATTGTCAAGCGTTCACGTTGGGGGTTGCATTTGGTATTTATGAAATTAATTATTGGGAAAATATTCTTGAATTGGGGTAGGTCGTCATTGTCCAAAATTTCGATACTGCCTATTTCAATGTACACAACAACGGGGAAAGTTTTGATACACATAGTGTAGGTGGTGTGTCAGTTTGCTTTGAAATAAAAGGTGTTTGCTCGGCTTTTGCGTTTTCTTGTTTTGCATATACTAAAATATTTTACTGTGTACAATTTGTTTTTCAAAATTTGTTGTCATATGTTTAAAAATCTTCTTATTATGACTGCATTTCGTGCACTTGACTAGACCAAATATATCTGTTTTATGCACTATGATCGAAGTAAAATCTTATTTATGAATAATATTTATGAATAATATAATATGTAATATTTAACTGGCAAATTGACTCAGCTCTCAAAATGTATATGAGAGAACTGTACAAGTTGCTATTGTCGTGACTCTAGGCTTCGTGACTATCGCTAATCGGTATATTATATATGTATATATTATATATATATATATATATATATATATATTTATTAACGTATATAATATATATATTTATATATATATATATATATATATTTTATTATACATTTATATGTATACTTATTGCATTTTAGCAACGATTTGCGGTCTTTGTGGTATATGTACAATCTACATACATACATGCATACATCTATACATATATGTATGTATATGTATTCAATTTATATGCTCATATGTCACAGCGTGTTCGTCATCGCAAATTATATTCACACATGATATGCAAAGTTGATTGCAAATCAGCAAAGTATTTGTGGGTTTGACTAGAAGTTATTTAAATTCTGATCTAGTTATGCACGACAACCTGCAAATTTGTTGGTGTTTCATATAATGATTTACAGTCAAAAAAATGTTGACAAAAATTCATTTTCCAATAAATATCTCAATTTATTTTACAAACAACAGAAGTTTTTTTTAGTTAATTAAATATGCAATTATATCTAACTTTCCTTTTGGTACGAATAAGTACCAATAAAAGCTTATAGATTTCTTATTGTGATTGTTCTAGAACTTGATTCTCTACAGAATCGTCTTCTTACTTTTTGCAATTGTATTGTTTTCACTGACTCTTACCGTAAACTGCGTAATCTTATCATTAGCAGCAGATGGAAGAACCAAAATTACAATGCACCAGAATCTAGCATTACACAATCTCACGTGGCAGTGGTCATAAATAGAAGCCGTGATACTGTGAAAACATTTGGTAACATTCTAATATTTGAAGAGCATTTCGTAATGGAAGAAGCACAACAACATTCGCGCTTTGCTCTAGAACTAGTCTGTAAATACGTACAGAACTACATTGAATAATTATTCCACATAATTCTAACTCGGAACTTTGTTATGTAATTCTATTCCCTATCCAATTGGAATGTCAGCATGCACTATATTATATGCAAAACAGAATAATCAGCGTTGAGTTCAGTATATATATACATATATAATATACAAGCGGAACGAGTACACAGCCCAAAATATTAGCTGGCATTTTTAAGAGATGATTCGTTTGCTTGATAATCCCCACGGACAAATGATAAGGTTATGGCCTTTCATTCGCATTGGCACTTGGTTCAATGTCTTGGCAAAAAAAAATAAATAAAATAAAATAAAAACAAAACAAAAATGAACGCAGAAAGGAAATATGAAGGGGCTCTTAATGTCAGGAAGAGCGTAAACACAGAAAGCAAATAGTCAAACGCAGACTCGAAATAATGAACAAAATATACAATTTCTCCGTCTGTCTGTCTGCTGACATCATAAGTTACAAACGGACCATGTTTCATAATGCCCATGAGGGGATGGAGGATGGTGGGGCAAATACTACATTGGGATTCTTGGCACGACTTTTGCCGCCTGTTTTAATTGCCGCCCCCTCTCTCTAGCGGGGCGTGTCGCACAACACACACATGGCGTCATTGAAGCGTTTTGCTGCTAATGTTTCGATTGATGAGATTGAGGGGAAAATATGACGTTACTTCACTGAGCAAATGAACGCATGACCTATTTACACAAACAAAATTTTAAATTTATTTATATTCTCTTTAAACATTTTGTTGTTTCTTCTCACAGCTCATCGGTTTGACCATTGTGGTCACCTCGCTGTGGATGCTAACGGATCCCACGTTCATGCTGTCGATGACACAATCGTATAACCATTATCACATAGCACTCTACGTCTTCCTGGCGATTGGCATACTAATCACACTGGGCGCATTCTTCGGCTGCTTGGGCGTTTGTCGCGAGAGTCAGTGCCTGCTTGTCTCGGTAAGTCTATTTAAATGCACAGCAGCAGCCCACACATCCTGCAGTTGTCTGCATTTGTCTCGCCCACCACAGTCTCATTAAAATTGCATTTTGTAAATCGTTCTTTTTTCGACTGCTGCTTATTTACGCCCACTTGCATACTTACGATAAAGTCCCATTCATTAATCGCTTACTCTTTGCAGTTCTTCTGTGTCATACTCATTGTGATGGTGGCACAAATTGCAGCCGGTGGCTGGGCGTTCCACAACAAAGACAAATTGGATGATATTGTGCGTGCAGCGGTCAAATCATCTGTTCAGGAAGAGTACGGACAGTCTAGCATGAGTTCACGCACCGTTACCTTTGATACGCTGCAAAAGAATGTAGATATATGAACACATGGCATATTTACTATTTATTTAATTTTTTAATATATTCCATTTTATGTTGCAGTTGAAGTGCTGCGGCGCGGACGGACCTGGAGATTGGGCCACGAGTCGTTTTAATAATGTGGATCGCACGAATATCATTGATATTGCCGTATCATCGATGAACGTATTTTACAATATACCCGAATCGTGTTGCAAAGAGGGTCTCAACGACTGTGAAAAGTCGCGTATTTTGAAATTTGGCGGCCCGTTGAATACGTCCATTTATCAGCAGGTAAACTCGAATTATAAATGCCATTATATAAACGGAGAATATAAACATGTGGGGAAGACTGCTGGTGTATCAAAGGACATAAAATAATAATAATATGAATCTGTAGAATATAAATCAAGCAATGTGAAAACAAAAGGCAATTTGGTAGTGATTTTATTTTATAAAACAACTAAGTAATTTATTTTAAAATATTTAAATCATTTAAAAAGATGACTTAAATCTGAGCAAATTTTAACTAACCTTGGATTGCTATCGGTGGGTTTTTGAACACCAGCAAGCGGTAGACCATAAAAATTAATAATCCCTTGTATCGATGGTTTTGTTTCAAGCTATAAAAAAGCTTCGCCTGCCTGTCACAGCAACAATAAAAATGTATTAATTATTATTGGTATTCCGCACGCATTTCAAATGTCTGGGCGGTAACTTCTCTTGTAGCTGAATGCGTATAATAAACATTCAATAAATATTTGATTGCAGTGAAAATGAGAAGCAGACAAATACACTCACACACACATGCACACAGAATCTTTGTATCTTAGTAATGCAATTTTTTTTTGCTTTCCAGGGCTGCGTTGATAAGCTGATCGATATCATTTATGAGAATTGGGCTACCATTTTCGCAATTACCGCCGCTGTTATTCTTTTGGAGCTACTGTCCCTGACCTTCGCATTAAGCCTGTGCTGTGCGGTGAGGAATCAGCATTACAAGGCCTGAGAATTACAGAATTCCCATAGGGAAATAACAGATGATGAGAAGTACTAACCAACCAAATGTAAACTAAAGCATAAGCGTTACTAAAAGCAACAACAACAACAACAAAAACAATTGGAGCGAAAGCAACACTGACAGCAACATTGGCAAGAAGCTGTAGCTGGCTACATTTGAGGGGGCCGTCAGTCGTTGCATCTACTTTAATACACTTTTGTAGTACTTTAACAAACAACAACTGAGCTGAGCAATTGTGGCAGACTTGGAATTAACGAAGTGTCACAGTAATTGAATGAACTTTATATGAACTTGAGATACGCAAAAAATTTTCTAAAATTACTCTACACAAACAAACCGATAACATTTTACAATACAAAAGCACAACTCTTTACACAGCAGTAAACTCCTTAACATTAGGATAGCCTAACCGCATACGGCGAAAAGTTTCAAATTAAAACAACAAATTGCATAATGTTTTAGCAATACATAAATAAATATAGTACGACTCATATACTATAAAGAAATCATATAGTAAATTAATAATTTAAGCACTAAGTAAAATCTTATTTGCCAAAACAAAGAAGTATAATTTTAATGATACTTTCGTTAAAAAATTTGTTGTTTTAATGTTCGAAATAGTTTTGAATCGTATGCAAATTTATATGTGCATAACTTACAAAAAAAACAAAAAAAAAATCTTTCTAATGAGCATTCCACAAGTGAAAATGATTAAAACGCCATCTTTCAGCTCTGATTAGGCGTTGCAATCCAAAGATCCAAACCTAAAAAAAAACGTATCATTTCTCTTGTGTAAAATCAAGTGCTAAAACTAAAAAGTAAACATTAAATGAAATTCGTTGAGCTTCGCGAAATGATATGCCAAATATTTTATGTATTTACAAAATTTTTTCTAACATCCAATGTTAAAAACAGCGCACTGTTAACTTAATGCCAACTAGCTGCCATATGAAGAAGCGCTGCTGTAGTTCAAGCACTGTTCAACATGCTATTAACTAACAGCCCTCTGTAAGTGACCCTGTCATACGATCGAAACTACACTCACACCACGCTACACACACACACACACACACACACACACACACACACACACACACACAAACTCATCCGATCTAAGCATATGTCAAATCAGACTACTTGCAATTTTGAATTAATAATTGTTTACTGTCAATCAAAGTACAATTATTTATACAAACAGTATCTTGAAAAAAATATAATTGAAAATAAAACACCAACTACAATTTTTATTTACTTAAAATAAAGATCGAAAAACACCCAAATACATACATCTGCATACACACATACATATATATTTATAAACAAATACATTCACATATATATTTTGTTGAACTCTGTTTTATTTTCATTTCATACATACAAGCGAAACTACACGAATTTTTGTATTTTTACTATTGTTAAGTGTATTTTGTTGTTAGCTAAACGTAGCTGAGCGTCATACTTTGTACCCTTCACAACGTTAAAATAAATCTAATCTACCCCCAATCCAATGAGAAAACTAAATTAAATTTACATACTTTACAAATAAACGTAATAAAATAAATATATATAAATTTACACATCCGAACGTAAACATTTATTTACATTATATAGTAGTTAAGCCAATTTTTGATTTAGTGAAGTAAAAATGTTTGTGCAAGTTAAATTTTAAAATGTAGTCTAAGTGAAAAATTTCACAAATAACAAATATGTATAACAAATCCAAGTAACAAAAATTAACACGTTCATATTGTAGTGAATCATTTTATAGAAAAATATAGAAATTTTGAGAAATCACTCAAGTAATACATTTGACATACACATTTGTCACAAAACCTCAAAAGTTGATTACGGCGCAAAGCTCATAAGACGTTATAACCAAACCCAAATCAATACATCAAACCTATTGCATTAATCAAAGTGAAAGTACTTCATAAACAATTAATTCGTTATGCAAAAATTGTGCATTGTCAAACTCCTTGCATACAATTAATATCTTAGTCCTTATGGAAGTCGACTTTAAAAGACAACTTGATGAAAATGAAGATTAAGCACGTAGTTTGTGGGATGAAAAATGCACACTTGGATTTACATACATATTTGTGAGAAAACCAGTTAAGCAATATTAATTGAACTCTACGATATGGACGCTCAAAAATCGTAAATATTAAAAAAAAAACACAAATATATGTGAAATACTTCATGTTAGTAATATGAAACAAAGACACACATTCAAATATAGATATTCACAGCCGGACGCATAAATACAAAATTCAATACATGAACAGAATCAATTTCAATAAATGTATTCAATCAGTGACATATAATTGATATTTCATAAATAAATAAACATCTATTTAACAAATAAATTAATGTGGCTTTACTATAAATCGGAGCTCGCTGCTTGTTAAACTGAAAAACACAAGAGGTCTTCTGGGACCTTTCTTTCGGATGTTTTTTGCCTCTTTTTTACTGTGAAGCAGTTATCAGCATGGGCTGTATTTAGGTCAGAGATTTTGCAAACGCTTCAGTATCTGCCGTGAGTCGGAAGCAAAGTTATTCAAGGTGGTTCTGAATATCCATGTCAGCGTAAAAAATCTGACAGTTCTGATCGACTTCGGGAACAACCGTTCGCCATGAACTCAGCTTTCGATTTAGTGGCGCTGGATTTGGCGTTGAACTGATATCATGTTGCTGTCTTGATAGTTTTTACAGGTTTTCTTGCTTGTCACACGCGACAATTGGTGTAGATGAAAGAAAGTATATACGTGTTATTGGTACGATTTCTGTCTTCCAAGCAAATAAGAGAGACCGGGAAACAATAGCATGGCTGGCATTTCCAACAATTCCGATAATGGCCGACAATACCAAACGCACAAATATTAACTACGATATTTTTCTATTCCCTTGAACTATGTTCCAATAGAAGCATTTAATGCGTTAGTATTGCATTATAAGCTTACAGAGGTTAAGTCGACGCACCATGACGCAAAGAAATTCAATCCAGCTTTAAATTGTATGCTTAATGTTTTTAGTAATACGCAGTAAATTGTAATTAAGAGAAAAGACACTGGACAATGGTCAATAATTAAATACGAATTGAGTTTCTTGAGCATGTGCTCGTTGCGGGCAGTGTCTGATACAATCCACTATCGGAATATAAATGTGGTTTTTTTCTGTCTTAGCAAATTTTTTACAGAAGGTATCATATTATATTGGTTTTGTGCAATGTTTATTATACTCTCTGTCCATCTGTATGAACATAACCTTTTTAACACCCTTGAACCAGACAAAGTTTGGAATGCTACGTCCACAAGGGGGCTAAAATCAATACTGCAAATCGATAAAGCCACATATCTCCCAAAACTTAAGGCGAGAGTCACCAAATTTGGTTGGTATGTTGTTGGCGATGTACTCCAAAGATCGCCATATGGCACGAATACCTCCGCCGACCCCAGGCGCCCGTCTCTAAATAATTGGCAATAAATTCCGTAGTTGTAACCTTCTTCACAGATCGGCATATAAAATTTCAATATTTTAAAATTTTGTAGCTAGAGTCATCAATATTGAAATGTTGATTATTACACCACCCAAAGTTAAAAAAGTTGGAATGAATAACTATGAACCTTCTCTATACATTTTTTCAGCCTGGAGGCCTCTGGCAATTTTATCGGCATAAAAAATAGATTGCCCCATGTTAAGTCTTTGCCCAATATTTTTTTATAACTAAATTTAAGAAAAGACAACTGTTCATTATTAAATTGTTATTTTTATTAAAATTATTTATTTTTGCCCAATTTTCATTTGTTGTTCTCTTTTATCATGACACATATTTAATTAAATGAGAACTAAAACTTACAGATTAAAAATAAATATATTTATTTCAATTCGTATGGGAAACAATAACCAAAGTGACACCGAATCTAAACTAAGAATTATGTATACATATGCAATAATTTAATAAGATCATAGCGAGTTCATACAACTGAAAAAGGTTTTTGGTTTGAGAGAAGAGTATTTGGTGTGTCAAATTTACTAAATTCCAAATGCTATTTTAATTTAAGCGTTGACACATAGGTATTTTTATGTATTAGACATTTAAATAAATAAAATAGAATGTGTTTTGATATAATATAGTTAGTTAATAGTTGTATTAGCTCATATTTATTATCAATGTGTATGGGTCTTCTATTATAGTATGTACTTATAAACAATCCAAATCACTAACCACGTTTACTGCTGTTAATTTACTTTTAAGTATTTTGTTAGGTTTATAAATTAGTTAATTTAAAATTTCGCTTAAGGGTTTATAGCATAAATAATAAAATTTAAATTATTAAAAATTTCAGGAGCCATGAAGTGAGTGAATTACCTTGGGTTTCATTTCTTTATCGCCTCATTTCATTCCAAGTTCCTTTACATTTAATCGTAATTTCAATAGCTTATATTGGAAAATTATTATCATAATTTACATTTACTAGGTACATTTTGATTTAAATTAGTTTCAACTAAATGCGAATGCAATATATGTAGTTAAAAAATACATCATTTCGTATTTTTTTTTTTCAATTTTAATTTCTCCAATCTTACTCATGCTAAAAATAGTTGCTACACAGTTAGGGACTTATCTTTGCTAACTAGCTACATATTTAGGATATCATTAAAAATTGTAATTCCTTGAATTTGTTTTATTTGTGTTTGTTTAATTTGTAGTTCGATCGATTTGGGAGTAGCTTAGTGGACATTTACACACAATTTCGATACGTTTACAGAACATTTAGCTGCTAAAAATAATGACAATGTTTGGCTTTAGCATAAAGTTGATCAATTGATTAATTAATAAAGGAATTACATTTTAAGCGTTTCAATTTCATTCATTATATAGTATTTTACTAGTTAGACATTTAAATGGTAAATTTTATTTTCCGTGTAAGTTTATAAAGATTGCACAATAATAATCCATACAGACTAAGTAGGTAGAATCTTTGGGTGGTTTATTAAATAGGTCGCATAGGTTTTCAAGTTTGAAGTTCAAGGACATTGATGTCATGCACTTAGTCACAAGTTAGTTGCAATTAAGTATTTATAAAAGTGCATTTGCTAGTATTGCCAATCATTTTGACTAGTTCATGATAGAACCTGATAATTTTGTTTGAGATAACTATGGCATATTGACGCATTGCCTAGAGAAGAAAATCGGTTAGTATGAAAGGCTCAAATACTTAATGGGCCTTGAGCAATTTTCTTTTCTCTAATTCAATATTTGTCTTATTGAAAGCCAATTGCGGCAACACGTTCATTGGGACAGAGAACAGTTTGCGTCTTTTTATGAGCATGTAAATATAAATTTGTAGAGGTGTGCTACATAAATATTTAGATGTTGTTGTTAAAAATAACAATGGAAGAACATTTATATAACTAAGGGGAAATTTCAAACCACATTGATTGTCTCGACTCCATGCACAGTGGCATTCAATGAACGCGACGCGTAATACATTTATTATATGTAGGTAATAATAAAACTTTTGCTGAAACAACAATTGGAAGGTACAATGTAAAAAGAACTTTTTTTGCTGTCGTGCTTTGAGGCAATTTTAAATATTTCGACAGCTTAGGCAATCGTATCATACTGCTGCCGGTCTCATTTCTGTCTGTCTCTGTTGATATGCTAAGAACTAAATTAATAGTATGTGCCATAATTAAAATGTAGTACACGCGTGGCGCATTAACAGATATTACGAGGACATGACACATGCGAAGAGTGGATGCATGTTACACAAGCTTAAGCTTCACTGTACGTATATGCATTTATTGTTTTGCTTTGTTTTGTTTTTTTTTTTATATATTGATGGCACGTGGCCCGAGCGTATGATTTATTAATGCAGGCGCAATTTAATTATTAATTATAAAATGAAATTTAATCATGCTATTATGAAAACAGGTGGTTAAAGTGTCAAGTGCTTTTTTGTCGGTGGTTGTTTTTGCATCCAGAATTAAAAGAAAAATGTTATAAAATATGATTAAAACTGAACAGGAAACATATGCGATTGGTATAAATTAAAATTGAATGGAAATCGATTTAGCGTATTGAAATGTGGCACACTTTATTTATTCTTTAATTGACCGCATAGTTCATAAATTTAAAACATGAGCATTTTGAATTTGAATATTCATTTGGTATGCCAGAATTTTCTGTTTACGCGTAAAAATAAATACTAATAATAAAAATAAATTAAAATCAACTTTTAAAGCGCCGAGTTAAACTGTTTAAATTGATTTCGGAAACAAACAATTACAGAAAACTAACACTCAAATGCAAACAGTTTAGTCAAGGAATTAAATTCACTCACAAACGATTATTGTTATGTCTGCTAAAAACAACAATCATGGGTAGGTATATACTTATTTATATGTAAGTACTTATGCATATACGCGTATGTATATATAAATTGCTGTTACTCTTTTGACTTTTGTTTAATTTTATATTTAAATCGTGTAAAGTAAATCTTGTTACATTTTGTTGCTAGAATGCATTTCTAGTTATCAAATAACCAATTCCGTTTCAAAGTTATTCTGTTTATTCATTATGGTTGGTGGTTCAGTTTAGCTGTTTGCTTATTTAATACCATGAAATAAAGTATTTCTTTTTATGCATACATATACATTTAATAACTACATATAAGACAAAATCGCTTCTGACGGCAGGATTAAATTCATAATATGCTTTAAAAAATTACATATTTTATAAATTGTATTCAATTTATTTTTTATCCGTTTCTCACCTAAGTACTTGTACCGTTACACACATATAAATGTTAAAGTTGGTTATTTGGTTTATCTGTTTACCCGATATTCATATTTTTATTAGTTGCCTAAAATAAAAATATCATTGTTATACTGGTGTCATTTGACCGTTGAACTTTGCACACACACATTTATTCATAACGATTAATGTTGTCCTTGCTTTTGCTTGGTGAAACTGGCGCAGCATATGTTTATTCAATCTATAGATCTATAAGCGGTATTATAGTCCTCGTATTGCGTATCTCTGGTTCGTCTTGTCATCAAAGGTCATTGTCGAACATTTGCAATGAGCGCGTTACCAAATCGTCCTTGAGACACGCCTCAAGAAACTCTTCTATCGTTATGATGCCATCTTGATTTAAATCCAATTTGCGAAAAACTCGATCCACCTGCAATACGATAACATTTAATCAATTTAAATTTAAATTTAAATCAACCAATAGTTGTTGCTAAACTTTCATTCACGACTTTTTGTTGATCATCGTCAAAATCCCTTTACCCAATGAAGCCTTCATCATTAAATAAAATATCCGCTGAAGTTTCCGCTCATAGGCGCACACAAAGCATCTGCTCGGTGTTTCCAATCCAATTCCCCAGAGCACCCACATACAAGCACAAATGTACTTGCATGCATATAGAAATGAATGCCTTTGTCGATATATGTGCACAATCATAATTACTCATACGCAGCGTAAGCCGAGTCGACTCGCAACGCGCTTATGTCGTTGAATCGGTAACGTCATCGGAAGCTGCACGTTGTCGAGTGCGGCTCTTGCATAAAAAATGATGCATGCACATAAGGCAAAATCTAAAGCCACAACCGCATTGCATTCAATATAAACTCAATTGGTTTTTCTTTGTCAACTTGTCACCGCTGGTGTCGAAATTTAATGTTTTAATAACTTCAATTTAATTGAATTCTTGTTGAGTGTACAGATACATATGTGGATCATGTTTTTGTTCGTAAACCAAATCAAACAAGTCACTTAAATACAAATTTTAATTGCGCATGCTAACGGGAAAATCGATTATATTCGGCATTAGCTAATATTGTTAGCATAATTTAAATGAGTTTGCGCTCAGGGCGATGACAGTTTGTGTTTCACTTATTTGTTTAGTCGAAGTTTAGTTAGTTATATTAATCTAATCTCAACTACTACACCTGAACAATAATGATTATTTAAATATAAGACCTCAAACAGATTTGGTTCAACTGGATATACATATATGCATATACGCTCCGCGAATTTCGATTAAAAGCACTCGTGTTTATGGTTCGGGTTCTTCTTCTTACTCTGTTATGATGCATTCGAATGCACGTTGTGTTAGTTTTTCCAGGATTTTTGTGATATTCCCTTTCTATGGTTAGACTACGTGCGAAACTCGAATAAAGACAATCACTTGCAAGCCTTTGGAAGAGTAAGTAGTGCATTATATGGATTTTCTTTGAATGGGATAATAAAATTTAGGTATATTAACAATTTACGTGTACTAACAAATTAGTTGCTTACAAAAATTTCGAATGGGAAGGGGAAAATCAATCTCACCTGAGCAAATAGCTAAGATACTGGCATACAAGGATACTGGAATGAGCAACCGGCAAATTTCAATTAAACTGCAACGATCGGCATCAGCAATTGATAATATATTGAATTTTGAAGAAAAGTACAACAAAACTCGATAAGAAACCAACATCCAAAACTTATCCCATATGCAGAAATCTGCAATCGGGCTGCATTAAAATGCTAGGGCAGCGAAAATTTTATTTGGTAGTTTAAATAGGAGGTTTGAATGTCGCAATAGAACTTGTCCAGCGCACAGGAGTGGCAAAATGTGGTGTTTTCTGAAGAGATAAATTTAATTTCGATAGTCCAAACTGATTAAAGTATTACTGGCATAATATAAAGAAGTCTGAGAGATATTTCCATACTCGAAGCTGTGGCGGTGCTTCACTCATGATCTGGGCTGCATTCAGTCAACACCTTCAACTGGATTTGTAACATCACAATCACCTTGATTTGTAAAACTTCAGGCCGTATAAGCTGGGGGGTTATACGAACTTGAACAAAGTTTTCTTGAACTTTATGGAGCTTCAAACACACCCTCATACCAATACCAATCGCATAGAGAGCATATGGGGACACCTGTTCCTTCGATTTTAAGTAGTTAATCGACAGTTTGAGACAGTTGAACAGCTATTAAGGCCTTCGTTAAGGAATGGTCCAAAATCCCAATATCTGAGTTCTAAATAGTTGTTGAATCGAAAGCAAATATAATCTTTTACAACATTTTTTTTTAGCTATAAACAAATCCGGAGACTAAACACATTATTAAGTTATTATTTTCATGTCATTACTACATATTATTTTAACTTTATTAGCACTTCTTTAAATCGAATTTCGCACCTTAACCTTATTTTGAACAAAAATATTTATTAAGAAACGGTATGTTAATGTTAAAAATGTAATTCCTTTTTAATTTTTCGTGTACTTAAAAAGTTAGCTGGTACTTTTGTGGAAAAACATTTTTCATTGTAAATTTTGGAGCGCAAAGTGCTTGTCACGTCCGTAAAAAATCGACAAATATATTTTCGAGTGACGACCACTCGAAAATGGCTTACGGATTCCGATCTCCAGAAACCTCTCCCAAAGATTTCTTTCCGGCCTCAACCTCTCCCGCAAGAAAAAATTTAAAAGTCTATATTTCCTGCAATATTACATCTAAAATTATGAATCTTGGAATGTAGATTACTCTCTCCTGAACTCTCCTTCGAAGATTTATAAAAATAACAAACACGCCATTAAACACTGCTATCAGCTGACATTATATTTTGATCAGACTATTCCGTTGTCGGTTGCTATCGACTTCAACATTCTCACTTGTTATTATTAACATTAGTCAATAAAATAATAATTAATGCATTTATGATTTTTCCATCATATAAAATTTTTGCGCACCTGATCCCTCGCCTTTCGGTCGTCCTCTGGCTGATGTGGCCTCCTTCCCATAAGCTCGTGTATGGCCAAAACAATTTCGCTGAGCTCGCCGCGACTGATGCGACCATCTCCGTTCAGGTCATACAGCTTGAAGGTCCAGCGGAGGCGTTCATAGACGGAGCCCCGCAGCAGCGTAGATAAGGTGACTAGCAAATCCTTTTGTGTTCGTAGATACAAATGTGTTTATTTATCGGAAAAGAAAACATACTAGTAAGGAGCGTAATTACCCGAAAACTAATGGCGCCATTGCAATTAACATCAAAAGCTTTGAACACATAATGAGCGTATAAGCTGGAATCTGAGGAAATAGAAAATATTAAGATCGTTTAAGTACTTAATGCGAGCACTGCCATTTTTGGGGTGACCAACTACAAGCTCCCAAATCTGCCACACATAACTGAAATGCTGCTGGAAGTTGCACTTTATGACGCGCAACCATAAAAAGACCGAAAAACGCCAGCAAGGACATTGATGTGCAACACACTCACACGCAAAATACACAAAAGTACTTACTGCCATGTGGAAAGAATTTGGCATAAATATCCTTAAAACAATCCTCGTGCACCACACCCTCGGGACATTCCTGCAAAAAAAAATAATGAAATTTATGAAAATATGAGCTCAAATGTACTGACCATAAGCTTAGTTCACACTCGAAGTGAATCCTTGCCAAAGTATGCGGGGCACTTGTACCTTTTCCCTAGCAAAAAGTATGGGACTTCTAGAGTCAAAAGAGCTCGACTAGGAAATGCCTTGAAGCTATTACATTGCAATAATTTACTTAGATACATTAAATGATTTGAAGATCAACGTCCTTTAGATTAAAGAGCTTTTCAATTTCATCTGTTATCTACTCGATTTCTTTTCTCAACGATTATTTAAATTGAATATATTGTGGTCTCTCTAAAAAATCAGATCATAAAAATACCAGTTTTTATATATTTATCTGGTTGACCCACATTTCTTAGAACTGCTTTACTCATGAATGTATGATTGCACTCATAGTGATAGTGTGCAATGAAATTCAAAACGCGTATGCACTAAATTGGCTGGCATTATTTGACGTCCAACTTAAAAGCACTTGACAATGTTATCGTTTGCAGTGCTTTTATTTTTCTTATTTTTTTTTCTTTGCTGACTTCCAGACTCATAAATTGATGTGCTTAGCCTACGCTAGAAATGTATATTCATATAAATATGAGCATATGTGTAGACACACAAATGTGCTCTCTTCTCACTTTATATAGGAGTGTACTTACTTATATATATATATACATATATATATATTTACTTTAATTTTGGGGGTGGTGCAAATAAATTGCAATGCGTATGTCCACTTACCGTTTTAAATCCTCTGTACATGACGCGGATTTCCTGCTTGGTGAACTTGGTTTGGCGGCACAAATCTTCGAGGGCAACTGGAATGGGTTTAGGCACGCGTGTGTGTTCCAACTCATAGACCACCTCTTCAATGGGGCTTTCTGGTGGTGATGCCATGGTGGTTGTTGTTGTTCTTGTTGTTGATATTGTTAATCTAAATGTTAATGTGAATGTTGTTTGCTGTTGTTGCTATGCAATTCAAGCCCGGATGCTTATTAATTTTAATTTGCGGCGTTTATTTATAGCTGCAGCATATATCAATTTCCATTTTCATTCGCTCGTAAAAAGCAACTCATTAACCGAATTCGTCGGTCACTCAAGCATCACATACATACATAGATCTATGTATATATTTAGTTAGTTCTCGTGGCCTTGTAAACTCCTTTAGTGGTTTTTCTTGTTTTCGGGGAGAGGGCGGTTGTCGTTCGGCCTTCACTATGGATTATTTGGATTTGTATTTGGCTTCCCCTGCATTTAGCTTTACACTTTCGGCATTCGAAGCACTAAGTCGCTAATGAGGCAAGCATCGCTGAAAAGAGCCAGAAGCGCAGCATAAGAAATGAGCCTGAATAAAAAGTTACATAAATCACTGATGGTCGACGGATGCCACAGCGCAAGGACGCTGCTCGTCATCAGCGCTAGTTGGCGGTCTCTGGGTCCCGATTCAAAAGGTCGAAGGAACAACTTGCAGCTGCCGCAACTTGTTGTTGCCGTCAGTCGGCTAACCAACTAGCTATCAGTATTTGTGTGTGCATGCAGCTAAATAAATAGGTGCCTACATTGAGTATACATCATGTTTGCTCGTGGCAAAATTTTGCTCACTTGCTCAGAAATGTGCGTGTTTTTTGCGCGTGTGTGTGGATGCTTGTGTGAGTGTAGTTGCATGTAAAGCTTGTCGGTAACATGCAAATGCTGAATATTATTGCGTGCCATAAATCAAAGCGAATCAAGTTATGCCCGCGCCTTGGCGAATGCAGCACCTATTTCTCACGTCGCTATTGGAACAGTTGACAGGCGTGAGAGAGGGGTTGGAGTTTGGGGTTGGGTGGGGGATGGGTGCAGATATTGACTGTCAGACTGTCTGTCAGTTCTGGTTACTCAGATGGTATTAATGAGCACTTTGCATGCAAATGAATTGAATGTGCATCGGTTTTGATGCCGCAGTTTACGACAGCATTTAACTTGACCCTCAAAACCACCTATACACAAATCACCAAATTTGAGATGATGAAACTTGATTTGAAGTTTTGGTATTGGGCATATCTTAAATTCGTTTTCATCAATGATTTTTGAAACAAATACGCTCTCTTTAAAATGTAATCATTCGAATATTAAGGAATTATAAAATAATTTACCTTTCACTTGTGGACAGTAAATTTGTTCGGATGTGCATTGAATGATGAGTTAATTTTATTATCGAAATACTTATTTATTTTTCAATATTTGATTCACAACAGCTGCAAAAAAAAATGATTTATGATTCATTTCAATTATCTTCTGCATAAAACTGGAACGGTTTCATAAGTTTTCAAGATTTTGGTTGATTATGAAAATCAATTTAAATTTCAATTTTCTATAAGTCCACCACTTATAAAACACCAGATGACAATAATTTTATTTGTGCTTTTAATTGTAGACGTTGTAATTGTAATTAAAGACGTTTTGAAAAATAGTTTAGAGTTATAAAAAATCGAAATAAATTATTTAGTTTCCGAAGATAGAATTGGCTATAGCACAGCATTGTGAAAATATGTTTTTCTTCTTTCAAAGCTTGTAAAATAGTGACAAAAGGTACATAGATCCGCCAAAAAAACACAATTGTTTCAATTAACTCTTCAAATACATATCTTCTTATCTTACTTCAACTTCCGCCTTTAAAATGTTATGTTTGCGTAATAGTAATAAGTATATGGTATTACATAGCCGATTCTTCAAAGTAAACGAGAAAAAGCATTGATTTATTGAAGCTTCGATAATTGATATAATTGTGCAAGGGACAAATTGAGCTTACCACGAGTTGTGCATTTGATGCATTGCTTTCAATTGAGTAAGAATTTAGGTTAGAAACAAGTTGGCAAAGCTGCGAATTTGGGAATTTATACGAAAATTCCAAAGACATGCCAAGGAACAACTTAATCGCAATTTCATCCAACACGAGTGAGCAACTTGACCTCGCTGCATTGATAAAATGCAATAGTGCTTCAACATTTCTCTTGTGCAAGTGCATCGTGTTTTCTATGGCAATTAAACTAGACTTGAATTTGAGCGAATGCACAATGGTGCACACAGAGACAAAAAAAAGTGATATCTAGCTGTGGACAGCAAAGAGTAATTTCCGACAACTCAGTAATTTTTCAGTTGAAATTGATAAATCTAGTTGATAGCGACAGAAAAGAAAGAGAGTGGCGGAAATAGCTTTCACGGTTTAATCCAGGCAAACATTTCTCGCAGTTCGCAGCGGTAATTTCCTTTTGGCATACAAGCTCAGTAAAGAATGAAATGTAACCTTTTGCATCCAAAATAAGAATTTCTAAAGTTCCTGCTTAACTTACAGCTTTCTAGCAATTTAAATATGTTGCAGGCTGCTCAAACTTAATTCAGATGCATAATTCATCTAGGTCAGAGCCTGAGTACCGCAAAGCACTTAGAAACCGAGCCAACATCTATTTACTGAGTAGAGAGCATTAAATCGATATATATATAGAATACTCATATTATCTTTCACTTGAAGTTGCACAAATTGTAGCTGAATACAATTCTTTTTATAGTTTTATTAAACGATTTTATTGAAGGCTTTAGTACAGTTCAAAGTTTTTCGTTAGTTGAACGCAACGGAAATGGAAAAGAGCCAAGTTGGGGAAATTGATTAAAAAATATTCGACTTAAAGCAAATTTCCTGACAATGTTGTCTGTAATCAATCGTGTATTGTTAGAGATACATAAAATATTACTTATGCAAGTATTACCGTTGACAAATTACAAATTAGGATGATGTGAACAATCTGCACAATGCCCAAAGGTTCAAGCTCAGTACTCGTCTTAGTAAGCGTTTCCTAGCCAGCATCTGTGAAAATAATTGTTGTATTTAATGTTCGGGCTGATTACTTCAAGAACGTTTTGAAAAATTTAAGAACACTTAAAGTAAAACAGTGTGACCACTTCAGTCGAACGAAACAGAAACCACTTTTTGAAACCTTAATTTCTCCTAAGATTTTGTTTACCAAAAATTAAACAATAATGACAATCGTTATTCGGATTGTTATCATAGTTTCTTGAAAATATAATATTTGTGAAATGGCCGGAAAAAGCTACCATTCACAAAATACTACATTTCCTATTTCGTATTCCAAAATAAATAATATTGAACAGACTTTCCTTAAGCAAGGAGAATAGTGCACAATAGATTATCATTAATCGTAACAGCTCAGAATTATAAAATGATGTTCTTAAAGTTAAATATTTGCGCATGCAAATCCGAACATAAAGCCAGCCTATCAAGCGTAAATTCATTCATCCTCCGTTTGTTGTTTCTACCACAATAAATAAACATTTCTTATTCTGGGAAAACCAGTTTACCATTAGGACCACTACGCCGAGAATGCCTTCGTTAGCTTTAACCACACCAAACAGCTGCTGAATAAAATTGTACAGCTAATTGCATGTCTCTATTTGCACAAATAAGAGCCGGTTGCAGCTGCCGCAACGACAGTTAACTTTCGATTGCCTGCATTTTACAACATTTTTATATCGCTTAAGAAGCGGAAGTCAAGGCGAACGCCCCATTTTGGGTCTTAAATCCACCCACAAACTCAAAATGCAGTAAGCCAGCTGGTGTTTTGCCGGTGCTGTTTTTCGAATTTGAGTGCCAGAAAAATATGATTGTCGAATGTCACGTATACGACACATGTGCTTCCGTCAGCGAGCACACGAGCACACGAGCACCCAGCACAGCCCAATGCCAGTCCTTAATATTCAATGCCGAGCTAATTAAATATTAAATTAGGTCACCGCTTAAACGTCTTAATGCGCCAATTGCACCAAATGGTAAATGACAACCCCAACAAATATGAGCACATTAAATTCTCTTAAAGAGCTTTAAGACAAAAGCGATATGCAGATTTGTTGTAATATACCAATTGTATCGGGTAAATGTGACATATTTGTATTGCCAAGAATAGGATTCTTATTCATTTGTCTAATTGAGTTTGTTCGGTGCGGTCTTCAGCCAGAGATGGAAGTATGAAATTGGAACTACGACGTAGCAGGTTCCGCTCTCCTCTACTCTGTGCTGCTCTGCTCCTCTTTGATGTGCTGGAAGGGTGTGCATGTCAGGCCTTTAGCTTCTGAATAGCAACGACAGGCAGCAGCAGCAACAACAAGGACAAGGCTTGCCTGCATTCAGTCATGCAATGCTCCTACTTGAAAATAACCTAAACAAAAACGCAAGCCAATTCCCCCCAAAGGCCCCTTGGGGCGTACACAGTGGCTCAAAAACCTCTTCAAGCAACCTTTCTGATATAAATATCCAAAATAATTGAGTATACTGTATGATGGTCTCCACAAGAAGATAAAGGCTTCTTAATCAAATTGTAAGTTATAACAAACCAGAAAAAAAATGTATATGACATAAAAATATAAATTGTAATTGGAAATATTGGCAAACTACATTTTCTAGTCAATTTTGTCCTGCTTAAATTAAATGTAAACAAGTTAGATATGCGACTTTACTATTGAAGATGGATCCAATCATGCTTAATAATTTTGTATTTTGAATAAAAATGAAACAAACAATTTCACACCTTCAATTTGGAATATCTTATATGTGTATTTAGAAATTATAGTAAATTATTAACGAAAGAGCTAAAAGGTACAGAATTTTCTACACGTATAATTTGGACTTGTGTATCCATTTGATTGTATTATAAAATGTTGAATTCATGAGATTCTCTCATGCTTATGCACCACTGTTCAATGGACAATGTCGCTAAGCACTTGTCATTTCACACAGCTTTCATGCCATTTATGGGGACAGACTTACATACATAGAGGAGTGGCATACTAGAGAAGCAATCGTCTAAATAATCAACCAACCAGCAACTATCTAAAATATATAGCCTGACAGTGGCGACACGCGATGGCCACAAAACCGCATTTTGTGTGTATCGTACCTGTGAGTTCTTTTGTGTACAAATGTATATATCTATTTACATATACACATTTACTTATTTAAGTTGCATTTTTTATTGGCGCTGAACACAATTACACAATTGAATTTTTGGATTATCCAAAGACCCCACAAGATCGAAACTACATCTTGATACGAACACGAAGATAATAAATCAACGCCAATTATACGTCCACCAGCAGTAAAAATGTTCAGTATATTTTTTATTTGGGGGTTTTACTTTTTATTCTTGACCAGATGATAAACGACTTTCGGCAAATCAGAAATTGCAACACTTCAATCTGCTGTTAGCCCAACCTGATTTGGGTGTGAAGGGTTCTTGTGGTTTCAAACCAAATCCGGCTAGACCTTTGCCAAAAAGAGAAACGACTAAATAATGAACCAGTAAATTCCGTGTCGACATGTGAGAAATACATTCAGCAAATTGAAATTTGCAATGGAATTTCACAGCACTTTTGCATGTGACGTCCTTGTCCAAGTGGGACTTGTGAGCCGCACATCCACATTTCGTCCAAATTCAAAATGCATTTGCACTGCGCCGGTGCGGTTTGAAATTGGCCAATATTGACTTTTATGCTTCAGGTGTTGGATGTTGTAGTTGTTGTAATTATCATGGCTCTTGCTAATGATGATGTTTCGTACTGACATTTGCGTATGGAGGATTAAGATTTGCATGTGCGACAATGTCTTCATTGATGCAGGCGTAATAATTATGTGGGGAGATGACAATCAATTGATTTATAACACATTTAGTGACATTCCCCATTACGAGTGCACAATAAATAATTAAGTTATGTAACAATCTGAACGAGAGCATTGCCCACGTATTTATATTCGCAATTGAGAGAAGGGTAAAAGTTTTGCAAATTAGGGTGTGCACACATCTTTGACTTTTTATCATAAATTAGACGGAATAAATGATAATTGATTTCAATCCAATTTTGTCGTGAGTTCGATTACGAGATAACTTAAACCAAGCTGTAAAATATATTAATCTAGTTTTTTCATTCTTTAAAGTTTTGCGTACTCAAATACAAGTATCTTACTTGATATGACCGGCAGAAGGACAGAAATGCAAAAGAAGATTGCAGCACTCTTAGATAATTTATATATTAAAAGTGCATTTCGTTGCTATGGGAAATTGATAACATTGATCATAGCGAACCGGAAACAGTTATCGCTCAAATAAGCTACGTGTTATACACTACAACCTATATTCCAAATTTAAGCTGATATAGTCTTTGAGATCCATATACAGCTGTACGGAAGGCCACCCTTTTACTTAATTTTAATGAGTTCAGGGTGTTCTAATCTCAATCGTTCTCCGGAAAACATGTACCTTTAAAACTTTAGCTCTTATAAAAATTTGGTAAGATAAGTGTATATCATACAGATAACAGATCAAAAATTGATGTACCTTATGATCTCGTTTAATTTTCGAACTTAATTTTGGATCAATTTATTTGCAAACGCGTTTGAAAGGTTAACTTTAAGAAATTGCCTTAAATCGGGAAGAAAAGACTTTACTGTACAATCACTATTATGTATATATATATTATGTATTATGTATATATCGTAGACAATTATCAACCCATATAAATTGACTGATTAATTAATTATATTACTGTATTCCACAATAATCAGTTTTTACTTTTTTATGCAGATTTAATAAAGTCAAATCCTTGAATTTATATTTATATATATATATATATATATTCTATGTTCTATGTGTGTGGCAGCATAACGCATAATTAAAGCTAGTATATTTGCCAAAAAAGTTGGCTATACAATTATGTCAAATTTTGGATATAAGCCAGCTGTTATTATAAATGTCTACGATGGAAAAATTAAGATATATATTATTATAGGTTTGCGTGTCGGAAAAGTGATGGGTATGCAAAATATTTTGATTGCATTAAACTAACAAGGGGACAGTTGACTAGCCTTACTATGCGTTAATGGAAAAAACTGATAAATGGCATTAAAATATAGTTAAGCATTAAACTTTCGTTTGAGAGTCTCGCTGGGGAAATCAGGCAAAAAGTGTTGATGAAAACTCGCACGATTCTAAAGCAGCGTTATTATTTTATTTGTATTTTTTTGTGGTTAGTTGCTCACTATTAAAAAAAGCTCGACTATGTCGTGATAATTTAGAGGACCACTTTGCAGCTGCATGTACGCAGCATTTGCCCCCACTGAAGCTTTGAGATATGCCACGAAATAATAACAAATGACTCCCATGAGTATGCTGAACAGCGTTATATTTGTTCTGTTCGTATCCCTCTTCGTAATACTTTGTCTCCGTGACCTTGTCCTTGTTCTTCTTTTTGTTGCGAGGTCGTAAGTAGCTCCATTCGTAATAATTTGTTAGTTAAATACTGTACCCACAAGCAATTCGGGCTACCACCATCCACACAAATCTAGAACAAGTGTCATTCATATCTCGATTTTCAATCAGCATGTGACACCCTCTTACACTCAACACTCTTATTAGTGATTACAAATAATAGCGTGAACGTAAGTTGAATGTACTTAATAGCTAAATAAGAGGTTGTAAACTCAATTGAATGATTTATTTATGAGACAAGTTAAGTCACATATACATACATTAAGAATCATTATAAGATTCCACCTGAAATATGCTGAATAGGTTTACAAATTTTTAGTCGACACGTCGTCGGTTCACGTGACAGAAAATCAATGTCACGTGGCCGTCTCTATCAGAGTATCACTTCCGCAGGCACAAAACTATACGAAACTTAGAAAAGTTAATTGGTGCCTCACCCAGTTGTAGTCCAAAACTATAACAATAGCTTACATGGAAATGAGTATACAATGTTGAACGAGTAGAATTTACTTTTATTTTTCTCGTGCTAGGCTACCTGTGTTTTTTTTTTTCCAAGTTAGACGAATTATTTTAACTTATTATACATTTTATTTCCTTCCGTAATCCTCTTCAAGCTTACAGAATTTTTATAACATTTGGGAACTTCTGCCCCGTAAAATGTATAAGGAGGGTAAACAACATGAAAATTCTATAACGCTAATTGGCGTGATAAAAAAAGTCTGGGCAACAATTAAACTATTGCGGTTGAAGAACGTTGTAGATTGAAGAATTCTTCACATAGGAGCTACATAAATATTAACGATAATAGTACGATGATGATAATTTTTATGGCAATATTAAACTTGTTACTAGCGAGATTGCACCGCATTTAAAACACAAGCAAACAAAATTGTCACTCATTGTACAAGTTCAAAGTTGTATGAAGACGAGTTTAAACAATAAGACTATGCCAGAATGTAGAGAATCGATATACTTTCTATTTTATTATATGTATATTATCATTTTTTTTCAGACAGCGCATTTCCATATATGAAGGTTGTATATTTCCAGATACAAGGATATTTCCTAAGTTTTAAATATTTTAGGAAGCTGAAAATTCATATAATTTAATTTGAAAAAAAAAAACAGTATTGTTTTTCTTAAATTTTTTTTTTTTGTATGCTTATTAATTATTTCAAATTTCGTACTTTATATGGTCGAATACAAAAACAAAATTATAAATCCATCTTGATGTGTTTACATCACTATTCAAATTTAATTTGATAATGAAATGAAAATAAAAATGGTTTAGGCTGCTGTCAATAAAACATAGACACAACAATCACATAAATTTTCTCCCCGCCAATTAATTTCATTCTCCTTCGCCCTTTCTAGTTTTTTGGATTGATCCGGATCAATAGTCCTCTTTATCTAAATATATATTTGCAGTGTATAGTCTAAGAATTAATGTAAATATGACATAATGAGCACATTACGATTCAGGCTTTTTGCAAAAAAAAATTTAGAAAAAATGTTTTTTTCGAAAACTTGTTTTTAGACTTGCTGGCATTTATTATGTGTATATGGCAGGCGGAAATAAATTAAGCCAGCTCATAAATTAGAGCAATTCAAGCAAAAAATTGTTGTCCAGTCAACATTTTGTGGTGCCCGCACCAGCACGCATACAGACATACAAATAGTGCCGCATATTTATAACTTGTCCAAAAATGATTGTAGTGAGTGCCCTCAAAGTACTCAGTCACTGGCCCCCAATTTCCCTTTTCTTCGTCAAGCAACAAAAATTGCTAAGCATTTGCGTTTCGCCTTTTGCTTTGTTGGCCGATAAAGAAAATGATTGTCTAAAACTTGGCGCATATCGCCAAGCCGGATGTTCTGGGGGCCATAAAAACTAGCGGGCGGCTCTAGAAGTGTTTGTGTATTTGTGTGATGGTTGTGCGCGGGTGTATGATGTATGTGTGTGTGTTTATGTGTGTGTGTATACGTCGCCAGCAGGACGACGCTCAATGGCGTTTTATTGTTAACCATTTCGCACAGCTATACGACGAGTACAATCGTACATGGAAATGCCCGCTGCCGCACAAGGGAAGTCAATGTGTTGGAGGAGTGGAAATCCAAAACTATTTTGGCAGTTTGTTAGTTTGACTAGCCGACAATGAAGTCAGTTTTTAGCCGGTTGGCCAGTGCCAAGTAAGCCAACTTTTTCATTGTAAAGAGTTAGTAAAACTATCGTATCGGAAAAGCAGCGCCAAGTTACTAGCCTTCTTGGATTTTTTTTTGGCATTTTCGTAGCACTGCTGCAAATGTTAAGTTTTAGTTCCTCTAAGCCATTTTAAATTTGTAGTCGAATTGATGAAAGCAATTACACGGTTCAAGTTTTCGATTGGGCTGCGTACCAAGTGGCCTCAATTTACCCCTAATTAAACTTCAATGCGAAACAGTTGCATGTAACAAGCTTCCGATTTGTCCACAGTTCTTCCATCTTATTAAATGACTTTGACATTTGTAGCTCTCTTGGGTTACATATATATATATACATGTATTGCTAAGACATATACATAGAACTGAATGCTGTTTCACTCAATTCACTCTCACTCAATTGTACTGCTTAGGTGGTACTGCAGGTGCATAAAATACTCGTGGGCATTTGTGCAGCTCAAACATCAGCTAAAACATCAGTATTTTGTACAAGTTGCTGTACTGTAATTGAACCCTTGATTTAAACTATTATTTTATTTGATTTTGAAAATTCTGGTTTAAATAATTCGCTTAAGTCAATATCCGTAGACTTATGTAGCCAACATTTATTAGTACTGAACATGTTTTATCATTTTTAAGGAATTTTTTTTTTGTTTATCAACAACAACAGCAATAACAATAACAAGCAAGCCGAATAAAAAAACATGAAAAGCTTTTTCAGCTGAGAACAACATAGCAGCAATAGCAACAACAATGTCAATAAATATTGAAACATTGAAGGTGCTACTCATATAAAACATGGGCGCTGCGCGAAAAAGTATGCTATACATATATACATATATATATTATTCTATTAAATCGCAGAATGACTGTCGACTCAACGAGTGGCAGTTTCTTGGCTGCTGCTGGAGGACATTTGCCGTTAACTTGGCCAGTGCCGGCATAGTAATTAATGCTTGTGAATGCCACTTGTCTCGCTTTCTGTGTGTGACTACGAGTAAGTTTGTGTGAATGTGGTTGTGTGAGTGTGAGTGTGCAGCATAAGTTGCGAAGCGTTGCCACATTTTCAGATTTTGCGTTATATTTTTTTTCGGAGGCTGATTGTTAATTGCATGTTGGTAACATATGTTGGCCTGTAAATGTGACTTTTTCAACAACTACGCCTCCTTCAGCTAATGCGCGGCAATTAAAAAGTGTTGCCAATGCTTCGCAACAAGGCCGCACAAGCCACAGTGGCAGGCAAATCTTTCATTCCATCATCTTTAATATCGTTTTCAAGCTTGTCACATGGCGAAGGCGTATTGCCGCTATGAGCGCCAAACTTTCCACAACTTTACATTCATCAGCTGGTAATAAAAAAAAAAACAGCAAGGACGGCATTAAACGGTGAGTGCTCGATTGCAATGTACCCTGGATACAAAAATATAATTATAGAATGGGTCTTTGTTTGGTATGCATCGAATTTTCTTATTTATCTTTATTACTTTTAAATGAATAATTGATTAATCAGAAAAATAGGCTTGATCGTATCTTCTATATTGATTGTAAAAAAAAGCGCGTGTTGATAAGTTAATAGTAGCTACTATCAGCCGACTATAATTTCTGCTTGCATAACATAATTAAATATGTTTTCATTTGATAAAACACATTATGTAATTGGAGTGGCAAAATTAGTTGTACAAAATATATTCTATATTCTATTGTCTGAATTATTTATGTGTTACATACATATAGTTCTATAAAAAATTCCATTTTATATTCTATGGTCTGAATTATTTACTTGTTAATATTAAACATTTACATACAAATAATATTGCAATTAATAATCCAACAATAATTAGCAGCGCTGCTAAAAATGGTAGTCATTTCTACTTTTATATGTGTTCTGGTAAATTACAGCCTTTAATTAGGTTATATATTTTATCGCTATTGGTGGACGACATAGATGTTACATAGAATGAGAGGGTTTGAAAGGTGGGCTTTTCTAGGCCTCTCTGGTATTTAACACAAGTGTATTTGTTAATACAAAGGAAGCAGCAATTAAAAAGTTCTATTATTATTACTGCTGAAAACTAGTTAGCCATAAATTAACTCACGCGGCATTTCAATAATAGTTGTGTTCTCAGCAGAGTATTTGCCTGTTTGCGATATCACATTATATAATTGCAGAAATGGAATACTGAAGTAGTGTATTATACTTCAGAATGGCGTTAAATCAACAATTACCAACTTGTCTGTCACTATAATTAATTTCCAATATCGTAAATTGATATATGTAGTAGTATGTAGGCTTGAACCATGTACATGTCCATTCAATTTTCTGTGGTTCCCTGTGTATTTTGATAGCCGGAGCCCAACACCCACAGAGTGATTAGGCAATTTGTAAAAGCGTTTGAATCATTTCACGCCTTCGGCTTTTGGCATTCGAGGTTTGCGTGTCTAAATGCTTAGGTAACAAATATTTGACCAGGCAAGGAAAGGTCACGAGGTGTGACTTGAACACTCGAATGCAATCGCAAAAATAGTGTTTAATCAAATTCAAATACCACACACACACACGCACACATTATTTGATGGCACTCGCAAATGATAATTTGATTAAATTCTTCTTCCACTGCTTCTCACCCCCGCCCCCCTACGTAACTAACTAATAGTACGTTGAATTGAATTCAGTTTATTTTTAACATTTTCTATTTGCAGTACTTTTGTGGGCGTTTGCCCACTTTGCATGAGAGAAGCTACTTTTGTGTAGGCGTAGGCGTGTGTGTGTGTGTGTATGCGTGTACGAGCGTATATGTGAATGAAACTAGAGCGCACCTTGATGCTATTTTTATACGCCACAGAAGCCAACAACAGCCACGAACAACAATTGTCGCTTTCTTTTGCACTGTTTTTTTCATGTTGCCGCCGCATTTTTGGTGCAGCATCCTGGGGCAAGTTCGCGTAGTTTTTGTTGCTGTTGCTGCTGTGAGTTGGCAACACTTAAAATATAGCTGAGCAAATAACGTCAAGCATTGTATAAATATATACATGACACTGAACGTTTTACTCACACATTATTTAATAAATTGCAGTGCAGCTGAAGGACCCTCAAAGCCCGTTTAGATGCAATGCTCGAGCGTTGTTGCAACAACATTTAAAAGGTTTTTTTGGTAACACAATGCACAATACGTATGTGTTTTATTTATTAAAGTACTCTTTATATTTCTGTTAAAGAATCTTTTATTTTTTTAAAATCAATCAATAATTGAAATGGTGTCAGATTCAAATTTTATGTAATTTTGTTGTTGAATTTTTAATGAAAGTAGATAAACGGATGTCGTTTATTGAGCCACACAAAATAAAGAACTATTTTTGTATACCACTTAATCATTATAAGTGGGAAACAGTCTATAATAAGTATTTAACAAGCAGAACAAAGAATGTTTGACCCCATAAAAAAACTAATGGTACAATCACAGGCGATATTTGCCGATAGTCACACGTGTTGAGCGTTTTAATTTTACAATTTTGAAATTTAATTCTATATCCATCCTAACGAGTGAAATAATGACAATAGATAGATTCAAATTTTAATTTTTTAGTGACTACAACATTATCTTAGGGAATTATTCTTGATTTTCCTACCTCATAAATTGACTTTGTCATGTGTGCGAAAATATACAGCGCGAACTGTTCGCGTAAGGTGATTTTTGTATGCAAGTGGATGACCATTTGCGACTAGTCAAATAAATCGCATGCAATTATAAATGTATACACATACATACAAACGCATGGCACGTTTTGTGTGTGAGTGTTTTTTTTTTTTTGTATCGATATTTTCAGTTTTTGGTGTAGTTTCAAATTCTATTTCAGCTTCGCAGGTTTTTTTCATTGCGCTGTATTCTAAAAAAAAGGTGTAGTACTGAAAGTATGAAACGTCATGAAACGTCATGAAACGATAATTTGATGTAAATTGATAGAGTGAATATAATAACAACCATTAATAACAATTACAATAAGGACACTTTGGGCTGTATGCTTAAGGTAAACTAGATTGAAGAAGTGTTTTTATATTAACGGGTCTTACATTCAAAGGCGATTCTAATTGTAAGATCCTGTGTAATAACAATAGATTCTCACAAAAGTCATTAGTATTAGCTGTGTAAATAAACTGTGTTATTTAAATTGAACTCGTCCAAATTCCACTTAAATATTGTTGTTAAATTAAATATGAAATTTTATTTTTATTTTGTTAAATTGCTAAATATTTTAGTGTGAATAAGGACTATAATTTTTTTTATTGATTTGAAGTCTCGACATCAGACTATTGAGGAGCGTTGATAGTTAAACCATTTTTTTTATGCATATGAGAGTTTGGGTGTGTGTGCGCGTGAGTAGGTGATAAATTTGCATTTATACCGTTACGCTATTGTTTACTTTGTAGGTTAGTTTGTTTGACTTGCCTTTGCTATATATATATTTACCTTCGATGCCTTTGACGGCAGCAATGTCGATGACGATGACGATGACGACGGCGAGGACGAGGACGAGGACCACAGACGAGTTAACCTCAAAGCATGGCAGCCAACAGCTCCCTCCGATACAAACCCGATGCTCCAAGACAGAACAGAGCAGAGCAGAACCTCTTGATTTGCCACACTCGACTCGGCTCGTCGCACTTGACTTGGCCCTCGTCTGGTTCTTCCTGTTTTTTTTCTTTTTTTCGCCTTTTGCGTGTCTCGTTTTAATTTGGTAATGACTTTGGCTTATTAATTTACTTGTTGTATAGTTGTGCTCATTTTTGTTACATTTTCAGTTTTTGCCAACTTGTCACTCACTTCACTTTACTCTCAACTCGCACGCACACCACACATTCTAATTTTACGTTGTTTTCTGCTGTTTTTGTTGTTCTTCTTGCTGTTGCTGTTCTTGTTGTTGCTGCCTAAATTCGCTTGCGAATGAAGCGACACAGCCAAAAGCCCAGCAACCAGCCTGCAGAAGTAAAAAAAAAACTGTATCTTTTAGATCTGGGCATATCCTTTATCTCGGACAACGCAGCAGCGCAGTCGGCAGCAGCAGCAGCTGCGACGTTAGCGGAGCAGCAGCAGCAGCATGAGCAGCTGCGGCTGTGGCACCGCCAGCAGCTGTAGCTGGAAAAAATATTTCGACTACACTGCTAGGCGAAAATTGAACGCTTAGTGAATTCGTTTGAATTGACAACAATCAACAATCGACGACAAACAAGAAGAAAAAAAAAACAGCAGCAGCAGTAGCAGCAAAAGCAGCAGACCGTAAAAAAAAGTTAAAAACAAACCGCGGTTGATTGCCGCCAAGCAGCCCAGTTTTCGTTAGCGTCACAGTTAACCGTTGCCGTTATTCGGGAATCTTGCGACGCGCACACGAGAGTATCCTATACACAACTGATTACAGTTACAGTCCCGCAGCGACGGCAAACGCAACCGCGACTAAAACGCTGCCTGGCAGGGACGTCGACGTCGACGTCGACGTCGTCGTCGTCGTCGCCTCGTCTCTGATTTGTTTCGGTTTTGCGCTCGTGTTGGCAGTGCGGCGACGATGACTGAGGCGGCCAGGTTCCGTTACTGAAATTTGACTAAGCACAGCTTTGGTATAGCCTTACTCCTGAGAAGCTGAGAATGCGACAGAGACTGAAGCGGCACCGCCGACAGCTTCATATTATTAAGCTCTCGCCGCTGCCTTGACGGCGTGGGCTACTTGCGGCGAGAGCGAAAGCCAAAGAGAGCGTACGAAGCCAGAGAGTCAGATAGAAGCTCGTCTGAAGAGAGGTTTTGGTGCGATGGCTCCCGCGCATACAGTGGGACAATCAGAAATAATTAAATGACTAATTGATACAGATTAAAAAAATGTATTAAATGCGAATAACGTTGTTTTTAATTTTTGAAAAAATGTCCAAATTTGTGAATATTAAAACTCGATTACAATAAGCTTCTCTCTTAATTTTGTTTATTAAGACACTACATTAAACATTATTGAACTTCTGTTTCAAAGTAATTTCGAATACTACCAAGAAAGTTTAGAGTATAATAAACATTTCATAATATTAATATGTAATTTCATAAATTATATTACATAACTGCTCCCACTGTGTCGCCTGCAAACCATCATTTTGTTTAGAAGGTTGCGAGTGATACAGTCTGGCAGCACCAAACAATTGTGTGGCTTCTCTCGTCTCGGCTTTCGGTCTGTTTCTAGTCTCGACTCTGTCTCGGACACATGTCTGTATATACATACGTTTGGGCATATTTTGGGCCATGTTGCGCTGCTGGCGTCGTAGTCGACGACGCTGTTAACTTTCACTGTTAATCGACATCATCGTCTTTTGCTAGTGTGCCTGAGAAATGCCACACCAGAGCTTTGGATGAGCATACTTGCTATGCCTGTCCCATGCCTCGCAGTCCCCCTTCTTACCAAAGGATTGTAGACTATTAAGCATTGCCACACTTTTCACCAACAACCGACGAGACACAGAACGACGAATATTTAACAACCAAATGACAAGAGTTTGGTGTGCGTGGGCATGTTGTCTCTGGGTGTGTGTGTGTCTGATTATTGTTGCTCTCGCTGTTGTTTTTCATTTTTCAAGCTCTGAAATGGGCTACTTGTGGGATGATGGACACGGCAAGATATGAACATTTGGGAAGCTGGGAATATGACAGGAAGCTTTCTAGACGAGCACTTCTCGCACGCTTGCGAGCTTTTTAAATTTAGCGTATTAACTCATTAAACGTTGAAAAGCCCATTGCCTGCTAAATGTGCACACATCTGCCACAGCAATTGTGTGTGTGTGTATGGATGGTGTGCATGTGGTAAATATGCACAAGTGACGCCTATGTGGCTGGCTTTGCTTGGCTTGATGCTACTATGGCTACGGCTGGCATTTTTCACACTCAGACCGCGAGGGAGTGGTGTTGATGGGGTGGGGTGGGTTATGAAGGGTGGTTTGCTTGAACTCGCCGCTTTATGCAATTTAAATTAATTTCTGTAATTATTTTAGTGGAGCACTTAAATGGCTTTATTTAAAATGCCCAAGCTTAGTGCGTGAGATCCTTTGTGCGTCTTTGTTAGCGTTACTCATACACCGCGTTGCATGCCCCTAAAATATGCAGAGGAAAGTGCGACATGGCTTGGCTTAAATGACAGTTGCGTGCCTCAAGTAATTACAACGTAATTATAATGACCATGAAGTGTCATCGTCGTAGTCTAAGCCATGGCAGCCTTAGGCGCGCACTCAACGCAATGTGTTGCATGCCCCGGCAGACACTATGGCACCAGCTGCCAATTCTCAGTTCATTGCGATACGTCAAGCGGTGGCCGCAACGGCTTTATGAGTGACGCCACACCAGCTTTTGCAGGGACTTTTAGCACACGAAAATAAATGAAAAAATTACAAAATTTCTTACCAAAGTTTTGCAGTTAACACAGAACAAAAATAATAACAACAACAATGTGAACTACGGTAAACAATATTGTTTAACAAACTGCGGCATTTCTTAACTTTTAAATTTAATAATAATGCAGAGAAACTGGCTCAGGTAAGATCAACTTGGCATACAAAACTTGTTCGACTTTAGTAGAAAAGTGTAGATAAAAATATACTTTAATTCTAGGGGTCGTTTAACTGACTTCTTGTAAATAATTCCTGCAATTCTGGTCTAAACAAAAATAGTTCCAACGAAGGCTTTAACAGCCATCTTGGTGCCTTAAGTAAGTAAATAAATTTGCTTATAACTTGAATGAAAAAAAAAGAATAAATAAATTTAAATCTCTGACAATATGCCTTTATATTCAATTTATTTATTATATATATAAAAACGTCTAAGCTCCATATGCCGTGAACCCATTGAAAATAAATTTATTTTTTGTTTATCTATTTATTCCGCTTTTCTGCTTGGTCGTCATAACTTAGAAGATAATTTTGTCTTTATACTTTTGCCGTTATGCATACAAGATTACGCCTTGAATCATCCTGTTCGAGTAATTTGTAAAGAGTAGAATGCATTATTTAACATATTCTCGACGGAACTCGCTCTTCCTTTAATACATTTTCAATAAATAAATATATAAAAACCTAAGAACAGGCTTAGCTGTGGTAAAGTTAACATAGTCCACAGTTTTTCTTTACTTTATGTTTGACTCCATATCTCACTTTCTGTCTTCTTCTTAACGTTCTTTCCTAATCATTGACATAAATGTTGGACACTTTTACATGTTAAGAGCCCAGGTATTTTATTTATTGAATTCTTTAATTTTTTGTTTATCATTTAAAATTTAAAATTTCTTCTTTTAATTTTATATAATTCAGTTCGAAAGATTCATTTTAAATTGCTATATATTAAGACCCTTTCAAATTTGTGCACTGTTTTAGTCCACAATGAATAAATAGATACTATAATGAACTCCTAATAAACAAGACGATCTCAGAGACAAGAAGAGCTATATACGTCAATTATAATGTAAGTTCTCAAACATCGAACGCATTTCGAGTATATTTTATTTTTTCGATCACTTTTACCGTTTCCCAAATTTCAATACAAATATATTACTTACCGAAATAATAGCCACAACTTTAAAGATATTTCTGAATAATGAATAATAAATATACTTTGACTTAATATTGATAATTTTTACAAATTTCATAAAGATCGATTGAGAAACAGCGAGGAAAATCGTATTTTACCAAATTACATTTCAGCAAATTTTTTTGAAACTAAAATATTTCAGATTTTTAAAAATTCACCTAGAAAGGGGAACATTATCATTAGTTCCATAACACTAGATCAACGTTGTGTAATTATATGAAAATATAGATTTTAGCTTATAAATGTTCATCTATTTCTCGTATTTACACTTTTACACTTTTATGGGAGTGGAGAAAGTCTCTACTTATCCAAGATGATAAAAATGCAAACATAACCATTGACTGTGAATGTGTAAGTAACATTCATACTAACATTTCATTCAGAATAAACTTGCAGATTAGCGCTATTTTATTAATATTATATTTGAAATATTCTCATTGCTATTGGCCTTGATAAAAACTTGCACTCCGCCCTGCACGATTATTTAAAAATACATGTTTTTTCTGTTTATTTTTTTAACTGTTTAATTTTTCTTTTGCAGCAGCTCATAATTTGCGCATTAATAAATAGGGTAAATACATATATGCACACAGATATATATATATATATATATATATATATTTGTGTATATACGTATATGTAAAATACAATAAATAATTACTTATATGCGGATGGTTTTACATTTGTTGTTTTCAATGCTACGTTTTACAAAATATGACAAATGCACGTATGTGTTTATGTATATATTTATTAATGTATTTATGCATTCATGTAGGAAGGATGAAGGCTTGATACAATAACAGTCGAAGGAAGAGTTGCTTGTTAGTTAGTTAACGAATGCATCGCATGCCATTCTATTCCGCCGTGGAATCAATCGCTGAAGGCACTTCGGGTTGCTCAATGATTGCAGACTTTGTAGCAGCATCGTCCGGCTTTTGCGGAGATTCTAGAGCATTATGGACAGGGTTTTCCTGGCCAGAAGCTTCCGTTGCTATTGCCTCAGCTTCCGGCTCCAATGTTGAGGTCTGTTCCGATGAGGCGGTGTCCGTTTCGAGCTCCGATGCCGATGCTGCCGCCGCCGCTGCTGCAGCTGCAGCTGCTGCCGCCTTCGCCTTTGATTTGGCCTTCTTTTTGTTGGCATTCTTCTTGGCATTGTTTGCCCGCTGCTGTTCCTCGGCTGCTTTGCATTTCTCCGCCTCGGCGGCGACAATCTTCGCCTCATTTGTCGTTAGCAGTGTCATTTGGTTCTGCAAATTGTCCAACGATTGTTTCAGCTCCGCACAATTGCGTGTCATCAGCTCCATTTTGGCATTGTCCGCTAGTAGCGCCACTTTAATGGGCTCAGGCTCTGGGGGCAGTTGCGGCATGGCGGGTATCTCAATATTCTGCTCTCTTAGCGTCTGATGTAAAGTTGTCCTCTCCAGTTGCAGGGCGCGCAGCAGCTTTTGCAGCTGCTCCACCTGTTTGAGGAGTCGTTCGGATTGCTGATCCCGCTGCTGCTTCTCGGTGGACAGTTCAATCACCATGGCATTGGCCTTGTCATGCTTTTGGCGCCAGCCGAGCGCTTCCTTTTCGATTTTCTTCGTGTGCTTCGACATTTTCTCCAGCTCCAGCTTGTAGCTGCTAAAGACTTCGTTGGATTTGTGTAGCGATTGCTGAAAATCATCGTATTTAGCCGTGTAAATGTTCAACTGTTCCTTCATCTGCTGTTCCCGCTCCGTTAGCTCCTTGATGGCACGTTGCGCCTGCAACAGTTTCTCGAGTCCAATTTGATTTTCTCTGTTAATACATAGCATCAGAATATATATGGAATTACAAATAACGCGCTCACTTGGTGAGTATCTCCTTCTCCATGGCCGCCTCCACTTGTGCCTTGTTGAGCTTGGCCTGATGCAGCTGGGACTCCAGCTGAACCTGCTCGTTCAGCTTCTCCATATGTTTCTCACGCGCCTGATATTGCTCCGCCAGCAATTTTAACCTAAAAATAAACAGAGAAGAAAAACAAATGATGAACATATGGTTGTCTTGTTGTGTGGCAGCCACACACACACACAAACACAGAGGCACAAGCACATGGATGGTATCTATAAATAGAGAGGCCGGTGTTTCTATTTGAGTTAACGTTTCTCACTTTTTGGTCATTTCGATGTTGTAATCGCGCAGTTTGATGTTCTCCTCGTTGTTTTTGGTCAGCGACTTTTGCACCTCGTTCAGCGAGCTCTGAAACTTGATCTGGCTCTCCTTGCGTCGCTCCTCTTCCACCTTGATCTGCAGCATGCTCTCGTTCTTCACCGACTTGAGTATGCGCTGCTGCTCGCGGCACACCTCCTGCAGCTTGTCCCGCATTAGGACACTCTTGTTCAGTTCGCGCTGCACCTGCTCCTTCTCCCGCTGCTGCGCCTCCATCTGACGCTGAAGCGCTCGAATCTCGGTGTTCAGTTTGCTCACCATCTTCTCGCTTTCCATGTGCCGCTGCAGCAGCAACTTCAGTTTGTCCTCATTGGTGCTGCACTCGTCCAAGGATTTTAGCACCTGCCAAACGTGTTGTGTAAATGAATATGTTTTGTCGATAACCATTACTTACCACATCCTCTAGTTTTGAGTCCCGTTGCTTTTCGTCGCGGGCGATCCGCTTGTTTTTGCTCGCCTTCTCCATGCTTGATCTTGATTCGTCCGTCCGTCCGTCCGTCTTTCTCTTTCTATATCTATCTATATCTCTATATGAGTATGTACCGCTCGTTCAAATTATTCCTATATTTGTTGAATTTGCTGACTACTGTGTGTCCAAATCTTCCAATTACAAATGACCTATTCGCTTTAAGAAATTTTACCAAAATACCTCTTTAAAATATATGTCTTCATAATAATATACCAAATACTTCATATATACCATTAAATCGATTAAGTGCGCCCGCTACTCGATAAGTTGAAGGGCGGGATGTTGCCAACCTTCAAAAATACGATTGATATGTGTAAGAAAGCTGTATTAAATTTAGCACGGTTGTATTGTATATAGGTCTCAGCTGTCATACATGTCAGCTAACATCTCTATGAAAGATATTTTTCCCAGCATATTTTACAATTTAAGCAACACAATAAATATTAGCGTTTATCTCTAAAGTTTCCAATTTATGCCAATAGGTGGAGACTATCGATTGGTAATGTAGTTGAAACATCGGTAGCGATAGCAATGGCTGGCAACTCTAGTTCTATATTCGATACATTCGATTGTAGGGTTAATTTTGTGTGTATGCGTATGTGTGACTTCGTCATATGACATTTTTCACATCGCTCGTATCAAGTCCGTCTTCGCCTTCGTCACTTGCTTTTTTCAACTTGCACGGGAACCACGGCCAAAGCGAGCACCAAAAAAACCACATTAATTTGTAGAAACAGCTTAAGATGGCCAGTCAAACGCAGGGAATACAGCAGTTGCTTGCTGCTGAAAAGAAGGCAGCCGAAAAGGTGGCCGAGGCCAGGAAACGTAAGTGCATATCGAACAAGACAAAAACACCTAAACGGTTGATAGTTACAAAAAAGCTTACGACTTTTTTTTCGCTAACGACAACGTAACGCGTTATGCGCATCGAGTCGAATCGCGTATCGTGTCTCGAGTCACATGATGCGTTTTACGTCGGGAGTCGAGTAAATATTGACAGAGACAGAGAGAGAGTAAAATGAAAAAAATTGAATTAAATTGCAGGAAAGGCGAGGAGATTGAAGCAGGCCAAGGATGAGGCCACCGAGGAGATTGAGAAATTCCGTCAGGAGCGCGAGCGCGCCTTCAAAGAATTCGAGGCCAAGGTAAATATTAATTACAATTTACGATGTGCTCTTTTAAATACTTTTATTCATCAGCACATGGGCAGCCGCGAAGGAGTTGCTGCTAAAATCGATGCGGATACTCGGGTAAAGCTGTCGGACATGGAGGGGGCGATTCGGACGCGCAAGGAGCCCGTCATCCAGGAGATTTTGCAGTTCGTCTACAATATCTCGCCGGAGGTGCACAAAAACTACAACAAGAAGGTTTAGGACTGTTTCCCGCTGCTTTTATTTGATTGTTTTTGGCAAGCTCGCTCGCAAAAATATGCTCGTTTCTATTGTAAATTCGATGTCCAAGTTCAACTCTTTTAATTCATAATTTAGCCACTTATTAATAATAGAGCGTACTATTTGCCTATATATTAATTAAACACTGCTGTATTATTATTCCATATATTAAAATTTGTTGTTTCACCAGGAGAGTATCCCTCGGTGCAGTTAAAAAAAATCATGTATTTTATTCGTTAATTTGAAACAATTAATTTTCGTAAATTGTTTTCAAAATATTTGTATTGTATTTTGTATTTTAGTTATGTTTTATTCCGTACAAATACAAGTTGTTTTCCTGAATGGGTTTTCGTTGAATGTATTTTAATTTTATATCAGAAACACTGATAACATCAACGACGTTCAGACATGAATGACGTTTGTACGGATTATCATTTTACTCTTACAAGAAATGCGATCATTTTGTTGTGTGCCTTGTAACGATACAAACAGTCGGAAGCGAATATGCTTATAAAATTTACCTCAAGAATGTTCCCATGAATGAAAGAGCCAAAATCATTCACCAAACCCAAAAAAAACGTATAATTGTTAACGGTTCTTATAAATATAAATCCTATAAATCCGTTGTAGATCAGACGGGTAACCAAACATAATTTTTAAAATGTTTGAAATGTACTTTAATTCTGTACACCATTTCTTAGATTGGGTCAGATAAGCTTTGATCTTAAATGGGTGAATATTTTTTGTTTGCTTCTTTGTTCACATCTCCAATTCGTTTAAATATTAGACTCATAAAAATTTAGATGTGGGCAGGTTGATTTCGGGCAGCAGCGGTATTTAATCTTCGGTATGCTTAGGATAAGCACAAATTTTTCTCTTTTGTATTCTTATTAACGCACATATGTCGTACAACTTGTATGCTAGTCTTTCTAGATTTAGGTGATTTTTGCATTTGGTATTTTTTTCGGTAGGATTTTTTTCTCGGTATTTTATCTTGGTAAGGAAATTGTAGTCGTTAGTGTTTATTTTGGTTGCGCTTGGGGAGCACTGTGGCACCTGCCGCTTGGTCCAGTCCAATATTTTAAGAGTAATCATCGCAAGTTAATTGTATAATAAAAGAGAATGGCTGATAAAGAGTGATAAGAGTCGCAAGTGCTAAGTGCAATCATTTCCGATGCTCCCGTTGACCTCTAGCTGACCAGCCTAGCACACATACATATACACACACATACAGACACACACACAGATGTCGTGTGAAAGTAAGCAAGACGAGCCAGAAATTTGCACAGTTTACCAAAAATGAAAACACGTCTAAAGCGAAATGCTAAATTTAGATAATGGCGGCTATGCTGCAGATGCGATGGAAATGGAGACAGCGGAGTCATCAGCATCAACCCAGATGCTGCCTGCCTCCGACGAGGTATCCTCCCGGCTGTCGGGCGAAGAGCAACCAGCTGCTCAGTTTGAGAAACCCTATTCGGCTCCATTGGCGCCTTACAATGAGGAATGGTTGCAGCGAGTTGGCCTCGGAGACAGACTGGTGGCTAAAGGCAGCATCTGGGGGGGCGAAATAGATGCCTCTCGGCGATTTGTGCGGCTCGAGCAAGGCGACTATGGCGACGATAAGTCTAATATCAGAAACTCATCATCGCACGAAGCAATCAGCACGAACGAGAAGCGCGCCAGATTCGCTGAGAGGTAAGCAAAATGTAGATACACTTGGGTAAATAATTATAGAATCACCGTCTTTTCCCAATCTGTAATTTTAAGGAACTTATAAAAACGTTTTTAGAAGACAAAAAATATCATTTAAAAATGGACATTAGAAAAGACATTACTTTTTTCAGCGTCCTTAACTTATTTAAATTTAATAAAAATAAAAATTTAATTCTATGACAAATGAGAATGCCTGAATAAGAAAATAAAACAAAGTACCACCAGCTTCATGTACTCAACCAAAGTTTATTCACGACTGTCGCGATGTTGTTAGTTAACAATAGTGAAATACATTTATGAGGGACTTTACATGTATACAGATGCACGGTTGCATTAAATGTAAATTAAGATAATTTTCAAAATATAGCATATGAAGGAAAAAAAAAATAGTAACACCATTTTTAAATATGTACAAAATAATGCAAATTATAAATAAATAAATGATTTCGATAAAGGTCGTCAGTGGTGCTTTAATTTGTTCGCTACTTTTGGGCAAAATGTCTTCGCAACTGTATGTGTGTATCTATGTGTGTGTATCTATGTGTGTGCATGCTTGTGTGTATGTGTGTGTATGCACTTTAGAGGCCTATACTAAGGCAAATGCTTATTAACTTAATTACCTTTCGTTTATTTTTATCTATTGTTGTGCTCAGATGTTCGTGTTTACCGTTACAGGGTGATTCCCTAAAGTTACCAACTTTTAAATCAGAGTTATCGGATTTCCGTTTTTAATCCATTATTATTATAATTATTCTTAGTATTATTATTATTCTTTCTACTTTAGAGATATTTTGATCACAGCAGTTTTGCACACATAAAGAAATTTCTACATTGAAAATAAAAACATTTTCAAAATACATACAGATTACTTGAAGATTTTGATATTGTATATATTTGTGTATATATATTTATTTAGTTGGAAATTATAATCTATTCTAGAATTAAATCGTTTTGGGTCGTGCAAAGCAAACGCATGTTAGACATTGGTTTTAGCTATATTAATTTAGATATGCGCCCTATAAAAGCTCTTTAAACATTTGCAACGTTCTAAGTTTGTTTCTTTAAGATAAAAAAATTGTCTTTTTAAAGTGTGAAATTATGTTGGACTGTCATAAATTGTTGATAAAAGCCCGTGATAAAATCTTTAATAAATCATCAGCAGATGTTTGGTTTGACTTCGGTCTGTGAGGGAAAATAATATTCGGCGTTGATTCTTGATTCTTTAATATTCGTAAATACGGTGTAGTTTTTAGATATTGCATGTAAACATATAAATTTATAGGCCTATATTTCTATATATTATTCATTTAAAATATAAATATTTTTAAACGCACTCAAGAAGTCGCATTACGCCGATTTTTCAGATGGTGTTATGCTGCAATTGGAGTGTATACTCTGATGTACTCTGTTCCTTATTTGTGCCCTTAATTACAATATAATATAATCACAGACTGTTTTTTTGAGTTTCTCAAGTTTACTGTAAATTTGATTAATGTGTACATTGAAAATATATCTAGAAGAAAGGTGAATTTTAATGCACGTCTGAAAAAAATATATAAAATTTATTAGCTGGCTAATTTTATTAGGCGATGCATGATTAAATAGCTGGCGTAGTGCACCCTGTATAAATCTATATAATAATGCATTCATTATCTCTGTAAATCTGTTACTAACAAAGGTAAGTTTTTACTCTCCTTTTGGGGTCGATATTAAATTTATATTATTAAACGGTATAATTAATGGCACTAACTAGCAGGATAGAAGGCAGTTTTCTGATAATTGTTATGACATATTGAGAAAACTGTAACTATGTAACTACAATTAAAGCCGGAATCAGAATCACACAAACACACACTGATCTGATATGCTCTGCTCAACTGCTCTGACTCACTCTCTCACACAGCTATGCTCACTTTGTCTCGCGCGACGCAGACGCTAACAACAGCTGATTTCTCTTTCTTGTCTGAGTGTAAGGTGGAATTTAGACTGTCAAAGGGCGGGGCGGGGGTAACAACACGATAAACGGCCAGACGCCTGAGTTACTCTTTTCCCTCAGCTGATTGCCGGCGAGTTCTCTTTATCTTTTTTGTTCAGTTGGTTGACGTTGCTGCTGCGCGTTGGTCGTCGTCATCGCGTTGTATTTTTTTCTCCATCCGCTGTGCTTAAGTGAATGTTTATATTAATAATTCGCGGAAGAAACCTTACTTTTTTTCACATTTCTTTGTCACATGTGAGTTTACTGTTGGGTAGGTTAACTACATGACAGAGTATGCGATTTACTCTACATTGATGAATTCTTTTGTTGAGGTTTTCTTGGTTTCGAGCAGTGTTGCTGTTGTAATGTATTAATCATCAGTTCGGGGACATAATTCAATGATTTCGCTCTGTGCAAATCTTTTGTGTGGGTGCACATGATTCGTATGTCAGTTTATTATTATTTGAATTTTTTATTTATTATTTACATATCCAATTATTTGTCAAATCAAGACGGCCGATAACGCAAGAATGAACTATATGTCAAGCATGCGTTATATAAGCTGTATATATTTAAAATGCTTCTGCCAATTCTCGCGTCTTTCTCTCATTTTTGTGTTTTGAATAAATTTTATATGTCGTGGCCTTGATTACAAAAAATAAGTATATCTATATGAAAAGATGAAACAAACATGTCCAAATGTATTGTGTGTAAATGTGTCCAATTTTTAAGAAACTTCAAGTTAATCACTTTGTGCGGAAAGGTCATTTTTGGTATGAACTTTTGCGGCATATAAACAAAAACCATAAACATGAATCATGGGCGCAAAGAGAACACTCAACAACGAACTGCGGATAAAGCAACACTCAACTTTAATTGAAGTTGCAGCAACTAATTAGTTTTGGTGTTTCCCATTTAACGGGAAGTTTGTTTGAATACAAACCAAGTTGTGTGTCACAACCCGTCAATAATTGAAATATAGTACGGGAAACCCACAGATTTTACAAATAAAAGTTTTAGTATGATAAAAAAATGAGCAACGCTTTATTTACATTGTTTTCTTATTTCTTTTATTAATCACAAAGGACAGAGAAGCCTGTATAAAACCTTATCTCCTTTTTGAACTTTCACTTCCCCAAATCCACCAATTTAACCAAATTGTGTTATCTATTATAAAAGAAAGCAAGTGTTATTTAAAATATTAAGAAACCGTCAAATAATCGTCTTGATAAGAGCTGAACTAAGTATCACATACATTTTGCTCTCGACGATTATTCATACTCTTTATATATGTACCTGTTGTAAATTTGATTCCACAGTGATTCACTTAGAGTATTTTTTAAAAGTCTAGTTGTAGTAACCGCCAAAGCATCTGAATCATAAGAGATGTCCATGGAAATGTGTTTCACAGGCAAATAATAAATTATATAAATATATACGTATGTACAGTGTGACAAACGCAAACAAACGCAAAATGTTTAAATGCCAATTTGTTTCATGCTATATCACGTTTGAAAAATAAACTTTAGTTTTTATTAAAATATTAAATAATTAATTAAAATGAGTAAAAAACTGAAAACTTATCCAAAATACATGTCAACTCTCGTTTCAGACAGCGTTAAAAAAATAACATTTTGCCGTATAAAAGCTTAAATAACGACATTAATACTTAGTTAGATATCCTTTATTCATTGAAGATACCAGCTTCCGGGTAGTTTCTGGACTGATTTTGCTCCACTCATCCAGCAGAGCATTTTTGAGATCGGATCTGTGATTCCGGATGTTATTTTCCAGCAGAGCCCACAAATTTTAAATAACATTTAAATCTGTAGACTGGGCCGGTGGAATTATCATGTGGGCGCAGTTCCAGATAAGTCATACTTTACTAATCCGGACTTACGCTTGGTTGTTGTCCTGGTCAATGTCCTGGTAGAACCGGAAAGTACGTCGGATTTTGGACGACCACTTTAAAGTAAATATTCCTTTAATGTGTTGAGGTACACATTCCTATTCATTGTTGTTTCAATACACACCAAATTTCCGACGCCTGCTGCCGAGATAGATGCACATACCATGACACTTCCTCCGCCGTGCTTGACTGTTGCCTTTAGGTATTTGGGATTCAGCTCAGTTTTGGACTGTCGCCACACATAATTCCGTACGTTAAGTCATGGTTTGGCAGAACCTGGCGCACAGTTTCCACACTGCACTTTCTCCCCATTTCATCCTGCACCTATTGACTCAGTTTTGGAGCCGACAGCTTGGGATTTTCCCTTATTTTCCTGATTATTCTCCATTCTTCTTGTCTTGTCTTCTTGACGTAAAAAATCCGGGTTTAATGGCACCCAGGTGTCCATTATGCCAATGTTGGAAATAAGCTGTGACCATAAATTAAGGTAATTTTTTACATAACCCGACCTAGCAGGTGGTGCAACCCCAGTTTATTGGGATCGTATATTCATTTTGGTGGTTAATATATGTACCTGCCATTGGTCTTTGGAATTTTTGAAAAATATTGTATAATTAGTTTATGGCAGGCAATTCAAATTTTTGCTAAAACTGCGTGGCATTACCTCTAGGGAGGAGTTGAAAATATTAGGTGATGAGAAATTTATAATGTCTCAGTGCTACTTTGCTACTTTTGTTATTGTTGTTTACATTTTCACAATTCTTTATTTGATCTACAAAACGGCTGCACAAACAAACAAATTCATCAATATATAAGCAATCCCCTGATGTTCACATAGGCGCCGTCTTGCTTGCAGTTAAATATACTGTCTTCGTAATATTATAACATTATACGGCTCTTATTCGCATTGACCTGAATAATTGGGGAGTGGAGTGCCGTAGCTGTTATGAGCTGTGGACACGCCAGGCAACAGAACGTCCCTGTTGCGTTAATAGGTCGTATTGAGACCCCGGGGAATCCTTCCAGGGCAGTGTCCTTGTATTGGATTTTGTTTAATGAAATCACACTCACATATTTATCCATTATACAACAACATATTGTGACCGTTAAGAATGAAAATATATGTTTGCCATACTCAACAGCGAGTCATCCACATTTCAACTGCCAGACGCACCCGAACGGCAACTGTTCAACGACAAGACCAGCCAGCATAGGACAAACAGCTTCAGCCACTCCACACCTCTACTGCCAATGACTGAACCCACTCTGGGCACCAATAGCTACGATGAGCGCGAGTGCAGCTGCCCACGTGAATTTTACCAAAGAGCCGAGCTCAACACTTCATTGTTCTTTGCAGACTGCAAGCGGTCGATTGATTTTGTCTTGGCCTACAAGATCAACTCACATGCACCAACGGAGATGGAGTATGCGGAGAAGCGACGCATATTCGAGGAGAGACTTATAAGACAGGGACTGGAGGTGGAGATCAGTCACATGGATCAAATCTATTTTGTCAAAGTGAGTGTTTGAAATAAATTCTAGTTGTTCTTTATTAAACAATATTTCAAATTCACATATTTCAGTTGCATGCTCCTCTAGAGGTGTTGCGTCGCTATGCGGAGATACTTAAGCTGCGTATGCCCATGAAGGAGGTGAGTACCCATTTATGTAGCCTTAAGTTTTACACACTGGGTGCATACAATTCCATGCACAATGATTGTTTTTAATATGCAAATGTTTTATGTTGTTTTAGTCCTTATCCAATTTGAGTATAAATGAAAGGTCAAATCGTCTACAATATGCGGCGCAATATTTGTCAAAGGTCTGCCGAATTATTATGGTCAAAACTAAGCATAATTAACCCTTGTTATAGAAACGCTCCTAACCTATGTTATGTCAATCAATGTGCAGCAATGCTGTACTAAACCTATTCAGCTTCAGCTAAAAGCCGTCATTGATAAAACAATTCCTAGTGTCAATACTGTTAAATTGTACATTTTGTGGACAGTTTCAGCAGTCAGCAGTCAATCACAGAAAATAGTAACCTTAAGAACATAAATAATGAATATTTTATAATATTGTGAAGTGTGTAATCAGACAATATATGAGTCCGTCTGTCTTTATATATTTCCGTAACTATATATTCCTTAAGAACTATCCAAATATGAGTTTCTTTTTTGAAAGTTTTTAGTTAACCAAGCCCTCTTATTTTAATTATTGTGTCTCGAAGATTTTGCAAGTAGATGTCGATATTACAATTTTCATAACCATAATCTAATTATAATAATCAATCATTGTCCATTGCACAATCTTTATAGATGAGGGCAGGTGAATCTCGGCCAGATATAGCTGTTCTTTCTTAAATTACTTAAAACCCAGGAGTATGATTTCTAGATATTACAAAGTTAATCGGAATGTGCTTTATTTCAACTGACTGCAGTTTAATCAAAATTGGCTTAATCTATTTTGTTAGAATTGACTATAACAGTCTGTTAATGTGAATCAATAATATGTTATATATTTTATTGAGAGCGCAGATTTTCCCATCCATGCGCTAAAAACTTATAATATTTAAAATGATCTGAAATAATCGTACAGAAAATTGACAATTTTATCGTTTTAAATATGTTTTACATTACACATCCATACTAAATATAATATGTATAAATATTTGTATTTATATTGGAAATAAGTTCTAGTATTATTCATTGTAGTATATCCAGCTTTTACTTGCACCACAATTATAAAAAAGTGCTCAATCTAGTTTTGTTTGATGTTATTTTACATTTTGAGCAAACATGCAATTCCCTGGCTAAATTATCCTTGTTTTATATTATTTCAGATACCCGGCCTATCTGTGGTAAAAACTTCAACAAAAAGTGTTTTTTCTAGTCTCAAAACAGTCTGGCAATTCTTTCTGCGTAATATTTATGTTGACGAGAATTTGTTCCCGAAACGTGCCCATCGATTTACGGCCATCTACAGTCGTGACAAGGAATATCTGTAAGTCTGAACTTTGTGGTTACTTATAATAAGCTTACAATATTTATCAATACTTATAGATTTGACATACGTCAGGACTGCTTTTTTACGACCGCAGTGCGTTCTCGTATTGTGGAATTCATTTTGGACCGCCAGCGCTTTCCTGCCAAGCGGGACAGTGAAATGGCCCTTGGCATCGCACGCTTGATAGCCATGGGTGTCTATTGCGCCGCCTATCCGCTGCATGATGTGAGTATTATTAATACTATTAATAAAATCTATTTAATCCAATAGTTGATTTTTAAATAACAGGGCGACATTATGGAGGTGGGCACAATGCGTGAACTGCTCTATACAAACTGGGCATCGGTGAAGAAATGGTATCGCTATCAGCCACTGGATTATATTAAGGAGTACTTTGGCGTCAAGATTGGTAAGAATTCGGAGCGAAATGTGAAAACACACTCTTTCTGACAATCGCATTGTGCATTTTCCAGGACTCTACTTTGCCTGGCTGGGCTACTACACGTACATGCTGCTCCTGGCCTCCATAGTTGGTCTTGCTTGTTTTCTTTATTCCTGGATTTCCCTTAAGAATTATGTGCCTGTGTAATTTACTATGAAATACCATAAACCTTGCTTCAGCTAATTGATATTTTTGCTTTTGCAGGAAGGATATTTGCTTGCGCTCAAACGTCAATATCACAATGTGTCCGCTGTGCGAATGGTGTGAATTCTGGGATCTGAAAGAGACCTGCAACTACGCAAAGATATCATATCTTATCGACAATCCGAGTACCGTATTTTTTGCCGTCTTCATGTCCTTTTGGGCGACACTTTTTCTGGAACTTTGGAAACGCTATTCAGCTGAAATTACGCATCGATGGGATTTAACCGGTTTCGACGTGCACGAAGAGCATCCAAGGCCGCAGTATTTGGCGCGTCTGAAGAACATTAAACCAACACGCACCGACTACGTTACTAATATAAAAGAGCCGACGGTGCCATTTTGGCGAATGAAGTTGCCAGCCACAGTCTTCAGCTTCTCCGTGGTGCTGCTACTGATTGCCTCGGCATTTGTTGCTCTCGTTGCCGTTATCGTTTATCGCATGTCCCTGCTGGCCACATTGAACAATGACCGCAGCGGAATGACTACATCGAAAGCGATTGTTGTGGCGACTTCAGCGGCGGCATTTGTCAATCTCTGCGTGCTTTATGTACTCAACTATGTAAGTAGCTGATAGATCAACTCTGATCTAACTGATTAATTAATTTGCTTTATTTCAGCTATATAGTCACTTGGCCGAGTATCTGACTGAACTCGAAATGTGGCGCACTCAAACGCAATTTGACGATTCGCTGACGTTGAAGATTTACTTGTTGCAATTCGTAAATTATTACGCTTCCATATTTTATATAGCATTCTTTAAGGGCAAATATATTGGCCATCCGGGTCAGTACATAAAGGTATTCCAGTACCGTCAGGAGGAGGTAATTTAGTGTATTCGCCATAATTGTATTACTTCTAATTGATCCCTTTTTTTTTAGTGCTCCTCGGGTGGCTGTCTGACAGAGCTGTGCATACAGCTGGCTATTATAATGATAGGCAAGCAGGCATTTAATACCATACTGGAGGTATGCTTGCCCATGTTTTGGCGCCGGGTGCTGGTCATTAAGGTAGGCCTCAAGAAACTCTTTGGAAACGCGGTTAAGCCTAACAAGGGCAAAGATGAACGCTGGATGCGTGATTTTAAATTGCTGGATTGGGGCGAACGTAGCCTATTTCCGGAGTATCTGGAAATGGTATTGCAATATGGTTTTGTTACCATTTTTGTGTCTGCCTTTCCACTTGCTCCATTCTTTGCGCTACTCAATAACATACTCGAAATGCGCTTGGATGCCAAGAAGCTACTGACGCATCACAAGAGGGCGGTTTCACAGCGTGTACGGGATATTGGTGTCTGGTATCGCATACTGGACTGCATTGGCAAGCTAAGTGTCATCACGAATGTGAGTTGAAACTATTCTTGTGGTGAGCAATAACGTGACTTATTTATTTATTTAGGGATTTATCATTGCGTTCACTTCGGATATGATACCTCGTTGGGTGTATAGGTATAAGTCAGAAAATGGGAGCTTGGACGGCTACTTGGACTTTACATTGTCAGAGTTTAAAATCTCTGATTCCACAGAGCTTCGCAGACTGGCTGGTGATTCTTTCAACATAACCACGTGCAAGTAAATATATTTTCAATGCGCATTCTATGCGAAATGTCTTTTAACTTACGTTTTGTTTTCCTTATACCAAGGTACACGGACTTTCGGGAACCGCCTAACTCCCCAAACCAGTATACTTATTCGGACATGTACTTTATTATTTTGGCTTGTCGCTTGGCCTTCGTTGTCGTTTTTGAAGTGAGTTCAATTTGACGTGCTCTGCACTGTTCGTTTTATTTGTTTCATTACATAAATGCTTGTACATCGAATAAGAAAATACCTTTAATTTATGAAATCCATTAGATTAGTTTGCTTTCTGTTCGTTCAGATGTGTATAGAATGCCAATTAATAGCCAGTGAACACTTTAAACCTTGATATGCTGAAACATACCCGACGTTTCCACAATGCTCTCCTGCAGCGCTCGATTCTCATTTGTTGATGTCTTCAGCATGCGGTACAGCGCATAAATGCCATAGGCAAAGAGCGCATTTAGTACTACCAGAAATAAATCGAATTAATTGCGTTATTCCTGGTCGTGAGATTGTGAGTCCAGCTTACCAAGAAATACACCAAAGAGCACGCTGCGCGCAATGCGTCGATCTATGGAGGCATCCACTTCATCAATTTTTAGCTCTAGGCATACAAAGATAGCCACTTCGATGATCATCGATGCACACGCATTAATCAACCATGGGGCAATACAAATAAGTCGTCGCTATTCAGTAAATATAAAGTAGAAAAATTATTAAGCAGTATATTCAGCAGCGATTTTCTTACCTGTCTGATGCCATCGACTAGAATACAAGCCACCACCAGATTTATCAACGCCTTTACCCAAACAGTGACCGTCAGTATCATATAGAATGCCTGTGAAAATTCATGGACCAGCACATAGTCCACTATAGAATCAATGAGTTATTTGTATAAAAACTAATGTACATCGCTTTCTCTGGTTACCCAATGTGGCCACAAATGTTCCAAATGGACTCAGCATCTGCACGTCACTCTGTTGCCATTGAGTCAAGTCCATAAAATCATTATATAGATGAAAGCTGCACAGGCTCAAGGTGCCCAAAGCAATTAAAACATCCAAACAGGCTATGCTTAGGCCAAAGGAGCGTATGTTCAAACAGGCAAATCGTTTCATTGTTGCAGAAGTACTAACTTATTAATAGCTTTGTTTCTGTATATTTTTTCAATAATAATTAATTATCAGATTTATTTTGAATGACAATTACTTGAAAAATGTATTTTGTTTAAATTCGAAATTTGTATATTATTTGTGGTTTTTATGTATTTTTATTTAATATCCTTTTTACGTTTATGTTATATCCTTGAAATTATTTATTTATATATTTTTTTGAACGCGTGCGTTCGATTCAAACTATTGGCCGCTACTAAATCAAACATGTGCATTGTATGACAAAATTAGGTCCGGCTTTAATTAAGTTGTCATTTTCTCTTCTTGTACTTTGTCTGTTTCTTTTTCCATTTATGTTTTAGATAGAAAAGTTCTCACTTGTGTTTTTCGCTTGTACGTAAGTGGCTCATGAACTAGATCTATGGGCTTCTTCGATTCACCATTTTAAAAGGTGTCCCAGCACTTTAACTAATGTTCTGACCATATTAGGGTGGAGGCTAATGTATGTCTGCCATATGATTAGCAAAATAATTGAATTAATTACAAAGTGTTCTTTTGTTTCGGTGGCTGGGTGATGATGTATTTTTATGGTTTTACTTTGAGCTAATGACCCCAATTGGTAGAAGTGGTGAAAATTGACAACAAACGGTTCTACAGTTAGTTAAATGTAAATGCTTTTTGAAGGTTTTTCCTTAGCGAATTAATCAGTTTTGTGAAATTTTAAATTTTGTAGAAGCACATGGGTTCATAAAATTGTTTTTAATAATGATAATAAATAAAAATATATTTTCGAATGTCTTTCATATTTTTCAGAACATTGTGGCTCTTGTAATGATACTCGTGCGCTGGTGCATTCCCGACATGAGCGTGGAGCTGCGTGATCAAATAAGACGTGAAATCTACATTACGAATGAAATTATCATTAATCAAGAAGCGCAACGCGCACGGTTTGGTAATTCAAAGACTTTTGACTTTCACACTTCACTTATCAAGCTACTAAAGCCACAATACTAAATAAAAACCAAATCTTTTGGCAATATTGGTTAAATTCTCTAATAATATGCTAATGCATTTATAATTTGTACTTTCAGAACGCTCTAGGCGAATGTCGATGTCACGAAATACAAGCGTAGAGGATGTGGATGCTGCCTCTGTGACTGAACCCAATTTAAAGTTGATACAAATGGAAAAACTACTCACCGCAAATGAAATTGAAATGGACTCAATTATACATGGAGAAAATTCGACCACAGGCATCTCTGGTGCAGACTTTTAGAAACCACTTTGAAAATCGAAAGCACAGTGATCTGCACAAATTTGCATATAGATTTATATTTGATTTTTAGTTTAGGTTGTAAAAGTGCTTTATTGTGTTATATCAGTTCCTTTGCAGAAACTTAATTAGTTATATACAATTTTTCGAAATGCGTATGTGCAAATGCTTGCAATACGGTTAAAAAGCTTTACTCACTAAACCACTCGGATTTGTTCATAAAAATCGTGAATGTGATATAAATTCACTACTAAAAAAACCTATTGGTACATATTGGGTACCTGTGCAATGTCTCAGTATAGATATAATGAAATCTCAAATAGTTAAGCCCATTAAATGCCAAACCACATGTTGCACAAAAAATTTACGTTATTGTTGCCAACGAAAAATAATCATTACAGAAGAAATTAATTCTCTGTAAATGGCGTTATTGTTAAAGTCTTTTTTTTTTAGTTTGCAGTGTACTTAGAGTGCACTTAAACTAATTTCATATTTCCTTAAATCTCATAATTTTTACTAAATATCAGGCTCTCTCGAACACCCATTGAAATCTCGCCTTAACAAGCATAAACTATAAAAATATACATAAAAATGTGAATATATTTAAATGAAGTAGTTATTTTAAAAAAATTTAGTACACATATATTATCGGTGCAATAATGTATTTATTGTATTAAAATAATAACATTAATATGCAATAAATATAGTCTTTTGATATTGTGAATTGAAATAAATATTGTATTTACCGTTTATAAATTAAAGTTGTGTTATTTATATAGATTATTTTATAAAAATTTAAATAAGCATTTTTAAAAACTGATACATTAGAGTCATAAAGATTATTGTCTCAGTAGATTAGGAATATTCATATTTGTATCGGTTTGAAAAAGTCTCCTTTTAATACACATAATATATATGTAAATGTAGCTTAGCTAAAGTTACACAAATTTACCGTAAGTTGTGTTTTTTAAAATGTTACTTTACTGACTAGTGGTTAACTAAAGTTTGGTCACCTATTGAAATATTAAATTACGTTTGGTCAAATTTGTGGACATCGAATTTGTTTTGATAATGCTTGACCTTGATTGACTTCTTAGCAAAATCTATAATTAAATTTCTATTTAGGTATTTTCTGGTTGAAAATGAGGTATGAGTTATGTTATGGTCCAACTGGTTTTGGAGAAAAAAATTTTGCTTACCCTCCATTCATCGCTTTTGTCCCCTGAGCCTATTAAAATTATCTAAAAATTCAATATCAGATAAATTTCCTAGTTTTTTTTACATATTTTTTTTTTTTTACAATTAAAAAACAAAATTTATTAAACAAAGAAATTTTTTCATTTATATATATATATATAATATATATTAATTTTTTTTTAATAGTGGATAATTTTTAAAAAGTGTAAGTTGTATATTTGAAAGCTAAAAATACTGATGTTTAATAATAATATAATGAACAAAAAAGCTAATATTACAGTTAGAGTAAAATGTAGGAAAATGTACCCTGCAATTAAGGAAAAAAGACCCAGAAAATATAGTTTTCTAAATACATTGTCTGAATAAGAAGCCGAGTTAAAATTACAGAGATTTACAAAAATTCAGGACGATTTTGTCTGTGTATAAGCATTTGGGTGTTGGACTGAATATCTAAAAGATTAACAACTTATGATATGAGAGGATTTGGGTTCAGAATATCGGCTAGGTGATTCTTACTGGTTTTTCTTTTTAAGATCTTACTATATGTGAATGTATATCGGTTATGCGTCGAGTTCTTTGGAGATTATGCTAAGTGAAATACTTACATATTTAAAGATGAAGAATGATGTTTAGCAAAAATATTTGATAGTGCTTAATTGGTGAGACTGTAAAAGCTAGTTTGTCTGGAAGGTAGTTGTTCTATTGATAAAAAAAGACCTTTAAATGTTGTGTATGATAAAGTTTGACAGGATGATTGCTTAATTGTATGTCGAACAAATTGGAAGATTATCTAACATAAGTAGGACCATGGCATTGCTATGAAGTCGAAATGAGTGCACAATTTCTTCCAGTGTATTCTAGCGCATACATCAGCCAAGAATCAGTTGCTCTTCCCATTGCATCGATGGCATCGCCAAAGCGCAACAAGCATGCACAAGTTGTGAGCAACCTTCAAGCTGACAGACAATGAGAGCTTGTTGCTATACTGGGTCCAAGTGCGGGAGTGGGATGGCCAATGTTGATGTTGAGAGTGCTCCCCTTTTGGTGCGCATGTGCCAGACAATGACGTCACTTGGGAAAGCGTGCGCCCTGTTATGTGGAGCGCAGCTGTTTTTCTTGCCGCCAGCGCAAATGGCGCACATGTCGCTGTCGCTGTCGATGGCGATGGCGATGGCGTTGGCAGCGTCCTCTGTTCACTCCGAGCTCATGAAAATAATAATTCTCATTCGTTTATTTTGTTTTCCACAGAGTGGTGCGCATTTGGCTGTTCGTCGTGCTCTCTGAGGTTCGTGGTGCGGTTTCTGTAATTGGTTCTACTTAGTTGTCGGATTTGTTGTCATCGCACAGTTTGTATTACGGATTTCTCGTGTGAACGGCCAAGCAAAAGCCGGACGCGGGATAATGCTGGGTTCGATTGCCGTTCGTTGTTGCCGCTGTTTCAATTCGAATCCGCTGCTTGGACCAATTCAGGTGCAATTGCAGCGGGCATTGCCCTAAGGAGGAGGGTGTTGTCCTGGCAATTTGCGGGGCATAAACCGGGAGGCAATTAAGTAACATTATTCGTCAAGGCCGCTCAGCCGGAAATCACAAGTATGTCCTAATTAAATAAATTCCTACGCATGTATGCATGTGTGTGTTTAATATATCCTAATTAAATCTGGACACAATCTTATATATTCAGGCCAAATGACCGTTTGCGATTTCTAGACTATCGATTTTGGTTGCCGTTGCCGTTTAGCATTTGAGGCAATGCTTTCCTTCATTCCATGCTAACTTAGTATGTATGTGTTGTGTGTGTGGTGTGTGCAGTGTGTGTGCGTGTGTGTGCGTGTGCTCTCGGATTTGGCGTCTTTGCAGTTGCATCGCGCCGCCTTGGCGCCTTTTTGTTTTACTCGCTTGGGCGCCTTATTTCGACAAGTTTTTCACTTGTAACGAGTAAGCTGAGTTTTTCTTTGTACTCGATTGTGCGCTTGTCTTGGGTTCATGGGGCAAATCTTTAAATATACTATGGCATATATTAAAATACTAAAATGTTTTAAGTTACAAATTGTAATAGGGAGCAGACTAAAATTTTTGTATTATTGGTAAATTTTGTGACTTTTGGATTTTTCAAAAATTTTGTCGGGTTTTATAATCTGCTTACGATATTCTTGGGTTATACATTATCATAAATATATCTGTAATATTGTGTTGATATTTTTTTCTCGCTAAATTGCGAGCTGCCTTCAGAAATTGTTGATAATTTTATTGATTTAATAAGCGACTCTGAGTGGGTAACTGAACTTATGCATTAGTCATTATTCTCGTGTTGATTTCGCGATATACAATATTCCTGAAGTAATTAAACGTCTCTTTAATACGTTTCAAATGTATTTATTTAGCTTTGCAGTGTGTCTGCGTGCTTAACGGTCTGTGTGGCATATGTGCTAATATACAGAACCAGACGGACTTGCCGCAAACTCGAATTACAATGCAAACAGTGGGCAAGTACTCTGGTTGACTGACTGACTGTTCCTGTTCCACAACATTTCTAAATAAGGCAAATGGGGCAGCTGACAGTCTTTTGTTTCCTGCCAGCATACGTTTTGAATGCACCGGCTAAAGTACAAACAGCGAGTAACCGATTGTGTTTAGCTGACATTGAAAGTGGTGCTTGGCGATGTTTCTTTTTAAATTGATTTTGTTCAATGTCCGTCCTGCTGTCTGTCTGTCCGTCTGCCCATCTGTATGAACGCAATTTTTTCGACACCATTAAAGATAGAGACTTAAAAATTGGAACACATACTGGTCTGTGCCCGCGTCAGACAAAGTGTAAAAACTGGAGTGCTGCGTCCACCAAATCTCCCACAGTTTTCAGGTGACAGTCACCAAATTTGGTTGGTAGGTTGTTGGCGACGTCCTTCGAAGATTGGCTTTGTCAGTTCCGCACCCCACGCCTCTCGCCTCAGAAGTATTTCGTAATTTGTCACTACTTTGGAGATTGAGAGAAAGTAAAATCGCTTTTAAAAACGAAGTTACGAATTGAAATTCTAGTTTTCCACAGAAACTAACAAAATATGCCTCATTTTATTCATGGTACTTAAATATGCAAAATGTATATGCAAATGTTCAAATGCCCTGGTCATAAAGCATTGCTGTTAATTACAATACCCTGAACTCATTAAATGTGAGGAAATGGGTATAATGAAGTTGTACTTGCAGTACGTAACAGGCACAAGGAAGCATCGCTATTCCTCAAGGTATATGTATTCTTAATTGATAGCCAGGTTGATATATCTTTGTTTACTTCAAATGTGTAATGTAATTTTTCGTATTTCATACGCAGTTCGTGTTTATTTAATTTGTGATCAAACAAATATTTGCAAGGTATTTTTTAGAGCATATTTCATTTAAAGCGGTCAGCACCTGGAGGAAAGCGCAGACTTTCACTGAATTACCCAAATATTTTTCTTATTGACAGTCGCATGAGGAATCGTGTCTAGTAAATTATAATAAGTATTTTGTAATTAGCAATTGGCTAGGCAGGTAAGCAATTTTCTATAACTAATGCAATCATTATAAGCCCGAGCTGCTTTTCACTAGGTACAAACGTATGTAAAAATGTTTTTGTTGTACACTCTGAAATTATTAAAAATGGGTCAAAAGTGAATCAGTTGTTAAGAATGGAATCTGTCCGACCCCTTAAAGTATATTCTTGATCGATTGGCCATGTCTACCCTCTACTCTTCTCTGTTAACCTCCTTCCACCTACTGCGATTATAGAAGTTAGAAATTTCCAATTTATTAGCCACATCTCTCTCACAATTTTAAGACTACAGTTACCAAATTTTAATGGTAGGTTGTTAGCGGTGTTCTCCAAAAATAATCATATGCCACGCCGACGTCCGCTGCCCTCAGGCCCCTCGCGCTTTACATTGTGAAGTGTCTATATCTTCCGGGATTTTAGAGTAAGAGTCGTTAAGTTTGGAATGTACATTACTACGAACTGCCTTTAAGAGCCAATGGCCAGGCCCACACTTGCAAGGTAACTTGCTGGTAGCCTTCTTCAGCAGGAGTCAGCAGATTCAGAAAGTATGTTACTGTTAACTCCCCTAAGAGATCGATAAAAAATTGGATAGTCACGGTCACTCCGCCTCCCTAAACCGATACATTTGTTTGTGTAAATCGATAAGATCATATATCTCACACGATTTGAAAGATAGAGGCACAAGATCTGAAGGTATTTTGCTACCCTTCAAAAATTCGGTTACGAACGTCTTCACCGTACTCTCTTTTTTTATGTATGGAAATGAAATGTGTGTAAGTAGAGCCTGAATGTGTCATGGTGGTGATCAATTATGTACCAATTTAATCATGCCGATTAAATAATCGAGGATAAGTTGTGATTTAAGTCTTATATTTAGACCAGCATTAGCTGAACTCCACATGCTTAGCGAATTGAATTATCACTTCCTCTTTGTTATGGGGGCTAATAAATGAGATTGAATCAGATAAAAATAGAGTTTTTATTTTGGCTATAATCAACAAATGTGCTGCAAAATAAAAACCAGTGCAAACTTAACGAAAAATTAAAGCAACTCGTGCTTCAGCAATAAACCCATAAAGATAATATCATTTATTTTAAATAAATCGTGCAATTAACTGCGTAATATTTTTTACGCAATTATTTTTTAATATGATTTATTGTGAATAAATTAACTTCTTTTTGAATAGATTGAAATATTATTGAATTTTTCTTTTGCATAAATTGTAATCAATACTCGACTCATAAATTTGCTGTATATCGCACATTTTAAAGGCCCCACAAACAAATTCGTAGAAAACTCACATAAAATGTACACACCATTGTGTGCTAACTAAGAAAACTTAAATTAAATACAGAAATTATGTTTGTATGTACACAAAAGGCACCAGAAGCCAATCAACATCAAAAAGTGAAGCGACCAAAGCCTACACAAAATTCTTTAGCCTTTGCACGAAGAAACAAATAAATACAATTTAATTTAAATGACTCACGAGCGGATATAATAATGCAAAACACACGCCGTCCAGATGCAAACCCTCCCCCAAAAAAATATTTGATTTGAAATATATATTAAGAAATTTATAAATATTCTCATGCCAGAGTTTAGACGACCCAATTTCTATATTTATTTAAAAAACTTACTGATTGTACCTAAACTACGAAACAAAATTGCCATGAAATATAGGCCAAAGGTGACTCACCTTGTTATTCACAAAATGCATTTGTTGGGAAAAAATAAAAAATTTCCAGGGTGCGGTTTTTTTATTTGCGTACATAGAACTTTTAAATTAGATTTTTTGTTATTTGTTGTGTTATTATAAAACATTCGTATTTTAATATTTCACATATACAAAGACAGTTTATAATGATAATTAATTATATATAAACATAAATATAATTATATTTTATTATATTTTTGAGCTACGCGGCCTCTGAGCCAAAATACAGCCATGTTCCTATATTCCAAATTTCAAAAAGGATTTCTTCTAAAAATAACAGTTTGCATTTCTCCATTTTTAATATTTTGGATGATTACGAAATATACATATATCTGAAAAATAGAAAATAAGCCTTTCTAATTTTAAGACACTCTTTTCAAATATACAGAATTTGTTTCGAAAAACAAGTAAAATTTTGTAATTTTCAGGGCATTTTTCTAAAACTCTGGTCAATTTCTTTTCTGGGCGGATTAGAGAATCAAATAAATGCATTATATAAGAACTCATATTTCCATGGCAATAATATAATAGTCCTACAGCCAGGCAGATGGACATGATATATATGACATATAGACTCGGCTAGTGATGCTAATCAAGATTATATATAATTTATGGCCTAAGTGATGTCTCCTTCCGAGCGTAACACATTTTATGCTAAAATTAGAACACTCTCTGTATGGGTATGAGAATAAGGTACACTTGATTTCCGTTCTGATAATTTAACGCAATGTTTATGTTCTTGTTTTAGTGCCTTAGAGCATATACTATATGCAGTTGTCCTTGAGTGCTATATATAGGAACCCAGCAACTAACACTGTCAGAATCACAACCTCCAATTTCAGTTACAAGTTTATCTCTTGGTGTTTCTGCGTGTTCGTTGACTTGTCTGCGAGTGACTAGTTTTTTTGTGTGATTCCGTTTCTTAAATGGCAAAAGGCTCATTCGGTGATTTATTGTGTGCAGAGGAACATTTTCCATGTTGAAGTTGTCTGAAGCAAAGAACTGTTACAGGAACCTTCTCAATGTAAACATTTTTATTTAATTACTTATTAATTTGCTAATTATTAATTATATTCATTTTCTTTATTTGTTAAGAGAAATGTATCAATGCAATTTTTATTGTTTTGTTTACTTCAGTTGAAATTAGCATAAGCATAAACCAAGTTTCAGTATAAAAAAAAAACAAAATAACCGTGGAATACAAATTTCGTGCTTGGAAAATTATTTGATTAATAAAAATATCAGCAGACAGTGGAAAAAACCTATTACTAACTTTTGTTATTGTTCGAAATAACATATGAACATTATTCAATGCGAATAAACGATATGCGACGAGTCATTTATACTCAAAGATTTATACCATTAAATTAAAATAAAATAAAAAAAAACATTATATATGCTAAGTATGCATAGGCAAAAACACTGTCGTACTATAGCGACTTATGAATTACCTTATCGCGCATTTTGTCATCTTTTCGGAGGCTTTGGGGCGCCTCAATACAGTGTATAATTCTATTCGTATAAGAAACATATATTGAAGAAAAGTGCACTATATTAATTGAGACATTGGCAAGCAAAGTCTGTCGCATTAATACAAATGAAATCAAATTAATGACGGCATACTACATTGAGGCCAATTAGTTTATTCCCATGCCTTTATTGATTAAACGAAAATAATATGGGCTCATCTATTAGACCGATAAATGTGAAGCCACAACCAAACTCAAATTGCATACACATCCACAAATATATAAATAAAAATACACACATCTATATATATTAGGAAGAACGATGAAATTTGTTATCTATTTCCTTTTGCTCCAATACCAACTGAAAACAAACGTCAAAGTCCCTTTTCATAGGTGTTGTGGTGGGGCGCAGACGCTGGGTGTGGCTCGAGCACTGAAAAAGTTTGTCACTGAAATTTATTTTAAATTGTGTGATTTTATAGATAAAGGTTTTCGTCGAACTATTTTTACAAATAACCTACGCACTCAAACTAATGACCAATGCTATATCAAACGGCATATGACAGCTGCGCCTCGTCAGCATATTCACCAACGCTGGACTCAGTCGCAAATATCCAGATATCGCCTTGTTAGCATATTTCACCAGCGCAGGATCTGGCCGAAAATATCCAAAACCACAGATGAAAATAAGACGCTCGTGCCTCGTCAGCATACTCTACCATGGGATACAGAAGGGATACCCGACATTTCCACCAATCGGACAACAATGACCAGAGCGGAACAGTTGGAAGTCCGAGGTTTAATTATTATTAGCTTGAATCTAAAAATTAGTTCTAATGAAGCACTCATAGAAACGATCATGTTTTTTTTTAAATAAAAAACAATAATGAATTGTTTAATTTCTATATGACATTTATATAAAATATATTATATTGTGTTGTCTGCTTAGTGGTACAATGACACGAAATTCTATTTTAGAATACTTACATTTTTGCACATAAATGTGTCACCAAATGCTGGCAATTAAGAAAATGTATAACTTATTTAGTCTGACAAGTCTCTAAGTCTTTTGTGCTTAATTCAGATGAGCGCTGTCTGATCCGGTAGTTATCATGCCATATCTTTATAGCTCCTCCGTTTCGAATACATTGCTGAATTTTCATTATGAAATTCATTTTCATCGTGGAATTTGTTATTTAGATTTTATTCAGCATTACGAAGTAAACTTTTTGTTAAACAAATTTTTTCTTCTTGTTTTTATAACAGATCATTATGTAACTTTTTTCTCATTAAAATTACTCATCCCTTTTCTAATAGCTTTCGATTGAGTCTATCTCCCATTGTGCCAAGCCAATGTTACTGAAAAGATTGGCATTATTGGCAGATTCCTCTAGTCGTTACCTAGTCGCTCCATTAACCATTAGCTTTATACCCTCGCTGCTGTCGTCGTAGCTGTAGTAGTCTTTAGTGTTTAATTATCAATGGCGTTATTGTTTTGCATTTGGTGAGCATCCAAATTGCTGGCACTAAGTTCTCATGCTTCTGAAACTACAACTGGCTCAGGCCGTATTCAGAGAAAGTGTTTTTTGGATATATTTGTATTAAGTCGACAGCGGTCAAAAATGAGTAATCAACAATTCTTGTGGCTGTTTCCGACTCATGTAATATTATCGGTGAAGGTCGTAGACATTTTGATAATTGTCGCCTTTAATTCTCTCGCAATTCTAATCGGAGACGCACAATCAAAGTAAATATTAGTATTAATACGTATGCATCCATGAAAAGAAAACATTTGTTTTGAAATACGAACAACTTAAGTTTATTTATCTTTACGAAATTGATCTGGTTCCGTTTAGTTAATTATGAAAAATAGACTATTTTGCTGGCTCCATTTAGCAATTTATGTAAATAAGGCAATATAAATACATAAAAGTAAGCAGTTTACTTATTTAACACGAAATGCATTAAAGTCAATCCTATTTTGGAAGTCATGCAATTTTGTCTCGTCTCCATTTATTTTTATTGCGTCAAATAATCTTCATTATGTTGCAAGGGATTTTATTGTTTTTCATTGCTTGAGATTTTCTTTTGCTGGATGGATGTTTTTATGAGTTTGTGCAAAGCTCTGATTTATGTTGGATGTTAATTGTGCTATTTCTTTCTGATTGCTACTTTCCTGCACCGGTATTTTGCGTAGCAATTTTGTTTAAAATTAGCTTGTTAGCCAAACGCGTTACTAAACTGGATATCTCGTTTCTTTGAGAATTTTTAATTGTGGAAGTTTTTTGGGTTACTTTGGGTAATTTAGAAAAACCGACTCATCATTATTGTGAAAAAATATACTTCTAGCGGCAATACATCACTGAAAAATGTAACACAAATACTAAATAAGTTCCAAAATATAGAATTATTTTAAATATTTAATAAAAATATAAGAAAGGTAAAATTAAGACCCAGAAAATATAGTTTTTCATTGTAGAAAATAATTTGATTACTTGCGCGTGACTTGCAGTAAATACATTAATTTCTGGCAAGTGCCCGCTTTTCGGTTGACTCACTCTAATACGGAGCATCATAAGGATTATGAAAATTGCATTATAAGTGCATTTATTACACATTTGTCTCACACCGTTTCGGACCTTGCACACTGAACTGGTTGAAACTGACTCACGAGTACAGCAGGTCGCGTAAATTGTATGCAAAACGCATAAATATCAAAGCAGAGCAGAGCAAAGCAAGCAAAATAAAATACGGTGCTTATCAGCCGAGTCGCATGGCAATGGCAATGACAAAAGCAAAGGCAATGCAAACGCAAACTGCATCCGAATGGGCTTGCGCACCAAAGCAGCAAATAATGAAGCAAATATATTAAAATCTGTTTAAATGCTCTCCCTCAATGCAATTAAAATAATGTAAGCAGACAGAGTTAAAAAAGTACTAAGGACTTTCAAATCGTAAAACTGCAAATTTAAACATTAAATGTACATAATAAATTGCTTGTTTTCTAGTGCGAGTGCAGGGTATCTATGAGTCGAACGATTGCAATATTGTACAAGCATAATGTTTTCCGTGTTTTACAATTGCGCTCTTGCTCTTTGGTTGTGTTTTCAATAGTTTTGTTGTTGCTGCGTAGACACTCTCAAAGTCATGGCCGATATTCGCATATACCTGAATAGAGGAACAGAATCAAACCTCAGCGGTGAACAGTGTAACGACGGCGCTCATGCCGCAGGCGACCGACCGAAAAAACAAAGATGAAAACACACATTTTGATCAAATGAACGCACAGTTGATGCAATGCCAGAGATTGAATTCGGAGAACCAACTGTAAATCTGTGACGGTAAAATGTAAAATATAGAAAAATAATATATACCAAAGTGCGATGTGTTAGTGGACTCTACATCGAGTTCAGTTCAAGTGCTGCTCGCTATTATAACATATATTTTGTCTATTAAAATCAATAAAAAGAATAACCAACAAATTGTGTGGACACAGAGTGGCATATCTAAAGTATGAACCATAGGCATATGATGATCGTTGATATAATAACAACTCATTGACGACAATTGAAGTGCAGCAGAAGCAGAAGCAGAAGCATGCAAACTTTATCACAGGCGAGTGGAAAGTTTTGTTCAATATTCGATTCGATTTTTGTCGCCAAGTTTCGCATATAAAAATAGCAATTAAGAAATTTATGCAACCCATTGCGGCAACAGTTCCAACACATTCCCACCTATGTATGTATGTATTGCATCTGCTTAAACGCTTAAGTGTGTCTTTTAAAAATAAATAACTATACACAAACACACATGTGAGAAAAACCTAACCATATAGTAATGCACAGATTGTCAAATGTACACCTATACATGCACATACATATGTATATTTCTTTTTAATTTTTTCTTAATTGATCCACGGCCAAAATGCTTGTAATTTCCTTAGACACATCACTCGCGCCTTGCCGCTGCCTTGGGCACCCAAATTCAGTTTGTATTGTTTTTGCTTCTTTCACTTGTTAACTAGTTCTCGTTGGACATTTCATCGTACGACTCGCCTCTTTCGTATTTTATTATTCTATGCTCGCAGCGACATCATTAAAACGGGCACAGCGGATGAAGCAACAGCTGACTAAATCAGCAAAAACAAGAACGCAACAACAACATTGCGCAGAATTCGCGCAGCAAGCATGACCGTTTTTATGTTCGTATTCGACCTTGCCGGGCGTACTTCAATATTTGCGAGGGCGGAGCATGGCAGGGTGAGCTGCGTGCTCCAAAGTAGCTTAAGAGCCCAATTCAAAGACTTTTGAAAGTGATGCTTTTGAAAGAGTTTATGTGTGTGTCGTCAGTGGGTTTATGAAAAGTATAAGAAACATTGCAAAACACAAAATAAAATATGATTATTTTTTACATGCAACTTAGGAGACAAGAAGCAATTTTCTTTATCTTTAACTTTATCTTGTTCTTATGTAATACAGCTTGAATTACAGATACAGCAAGTCATATGTAAAAATGTATATAATAATATTGTATGAACATTTCCACGGTCACGAACGGCACACTTTACAACCTTAAAGAACAACAAAAGAAATAAAATTTTAATAATATTTTGTGTTTTTTTTTGTCTCTTTTACGTTCGCGACCATGTAAATACCATTATAAATATGTTTAAACTCTTCAGATGATTAAATTCGATTAAAGTATTTGCAGAATACATATGGGATAATGGAAGTCTGCAAGATTTTGCTGTTTTGCCAGTCAGCCTTTTTTTTTTTGCGGTTTCTTCGATTACGAAGGTAACCGAAAACAAAAAAGGGACAAAGCACATAATTGCTTTACATTTTTAACGTATTTAGAAAGGGAAAAATATGTTTGGTAAATACAAAAATATCTTACCTTACCATCAACTTACTTAATGAAGTAATAACATTAATCAACAATATTCGGACGAGTTTTAAAAATGTAACTGCTATTTAAATGCTAAACTTGTTGAATGGATTGGGAAAAACGCAGAAAAAAGACTAAATCATTCATGCAAATGTAAATATTATTTGCGAGACAAAACGTTTAAATAGATTTCTTAGTGAAAGAAATATAGGACTCTGAACGGATTACGCGCTATCATTACAGAGTATGTGAAAAGGTCCATGTAAGAAAGTACATCGCTTAAGAGAAAGTGAGATGAAGAAAATTTAATTTTGCTCTTAGTAATTAAACTACGAACATTAAGACTGACATAAGGCGACTATGAGCTAGGGAGGGGCAGTCGATAACAAGGAGTCTATCAAAAACACCTAAAAAGTGACAACTATTTTATGTATTTTGCAAATGTATTTCGTGAAGTATGTATACCAATTATTGTTGATTTTTTGATTTAAGCAGAGCATTGTCATTTCATTTTCCTTAATATTTCTTACCGCGTTGTCGAAGCTACTTAAAGTGTTATTATTCTCCCTATGAGAAGCAAAATAATTGGGATTTATAAATAATACAGCCACTCATAAATACGTGCAATTCACAAGTAAATAAGTGCCTCGTCAAGTACTGGCTGTAAACTTGGCTATGATTCTAGGTAAACCGCATTCGTAGCGTATTCGATTCAATTTCAATTTCATTTTCAACTGCACATTGCTGAGTGGCAATAGTAGAAAAAAAGTTGCTGGTAGCTGGTAAAATATGATAACAATAATTGTTAGTTGTGTTCTTGGAAATTGTTGTTGGCATCTAATAACGTGTTTTACTCGTATTCATCATACTTCTGACTGGTTTCCAAGAGTGTAGACAAATGACATTTGACTATCTAGAGTTGTGTCCATTCAAAACTGATCTGCAACAACAGGTTTCCAACAACAGGTATCCAATCTAGATTTAAGCTTTGACAGTTAAATTAAGTGAGCACCTAATGTAAAGATGAAACAATTCTTAGAAGCGATCGTTAATTAAAATGCTCAAAATACAACAAAATAGTCAAAAATAAACAATTTATTCTGTGTACATAAATAAATTTTTGACTCTTTTAAAAAACAGCTACAAAAACAAAAGTTTGGTGAGTTCTTCGTCTGTTGCCTGCCACGAATACTAAAAGCATATATATATATATATATATATACGCACTATCTTATGCCCATTGAGTATATATTTTAGAAAATAAAAAGTATATTTTTAAAATTCAGAGTTGACGTTGCCAGCACTAAATGGCCAGCAGCCAATTATTATTTCCTAGCTTCAATTTAGCCTGTGCATTATGTTTGCCTAGTCATGATAGCCAGAATTAAATTCTCGAACGCTTTCGCTCAACAGTTACTCAATTTGTGTGTTGCCTGGCGCTTATCATTGAACAATCTCGGAGCGTACTGTCGTCGTTGTCGTTGCCTGGGGACAGGTCTAGGTCAGGTTCTGCGGGTGGGTCTGGACAAAATATGGGCTGGCTGATCGAGCAGCGTCTATGCCAGCTGTTTTAGCTAGTCCGTCACGTTGCCATTCCCCTCACCGTTTGTTGCCATGTGCTGTTAACGCTGGTGGCTGTGGTCTGCTCTGTTCAAATTGGCTGATTGTTATTGCGTTAAGTTTGCGTTTGAAATCATGGTGAGGATCACTTAAGGTCGATTGTGTTTATCATTGCATTCTGTGTCTAGTTATCTGTTTCACCTGATTATGACAAGCACAAACTCATGCAGGTCACCTTCTGTGAGGAAGTACTTGACATTAACCGTAAAATCAATCGTTCCACATTTCTCTTTCATTGTCAATTGACTTTGTTAGCACAAAGGTTGTTCGAGTTTTCAATAAGTTTTTTTTTTTTTTTGTTGTGTGGCTGGCCACACCCTGTGCCAATTTGTTTACGTCACGGTAACATGATTCGGTGGAATATATTTTCAACATTTATGCTTCCACAACATAATCAAAAATGAGATCATTTTAATGTGCATGCGCAACTCAATTGATTTATTTTGCACTTGCACTTGCAGTTCTTGTAAAGCATATCTATTTTTTTTTACTTACTTTTTTACTTATAAGAGTTTACAAAAATACATTATTAACTCATGTCATTTTAATATTTCATATTTTATTTAGTAAATTGCCATTTTAAGAAAGATAAGATTTGGTTAATATGGTAGCTGATGTGGTTTAGGCGGATCATTGGGTTTTGGTTATGTTAATGTTAATTTAATTTTTATTTTTTAATGAGTTTGTTCTACGTTTTCCAAATAACGACAGGCATCGGTTACAAATTGGCAATTTTAAAGATATCAATAATTAATAATAATTAGAATAATAATAATCGCTATCGCTATCGCTATGAAATTTTATATATATATATATATATAAGTCTTTCTCAATAAAAGTGTAATGTGCTTGTCATCTTAGAAATATTTTATTATTTTTATTCGTGGGATAAAACTATTTTTTGGACACGGTTTTCATTGAACCCATTAAAAATGTGTATAAGGGGTACATTGAAGTTGAGAAAATCTATGTATATACAAGAACACTCTTCTAAGACAAGAGTGAATAAATATTTGTCTGACTGGGTGATTTTACATATAAGGGAAAGTTCTCTAGCTCATAGTTGTAAGGAAGAGCGTACGAGGGAGTAATTGAGCCCTGTCTATTAGTCGAAACCCTGATGACAAGCACACATTACGAGTATATGTTATTAAAGAGCGATTGAAAAATAGGATGCAAATCAATTTAGTTGACGTTTGTGCTAGACGAAATCGGTTTTAATAACCTGCCAAAATCACATCACAGCTGTCGTTTTTTAACCAACTCTATTTCTTTCTCTCACTTATGACGAAATTTTGTGACCATTATGAAACTCTGCTCAACTAGTTGAGGGATATGTCTCATCTGGTAGTTGGATTCGATAGGCGTAGTCTTGCCTGATTGCCTGTCTGGCGAAGATGTTCTGATAGCTTTTTCAATTTGCATGGCTGGGACTGGGCAATAATCCACTACTATATTGAAAGCACGTCCAGACACATCTTATCAGCTAGATCTATTCCCTTGCCGTTTTCCCCGTAAATTACTATGTAATTATCACGTCTGCCTGCTTCCCACATTGTTAAGTTCACGTGCTCTGCCACTTGTTGTTTTTGATACCAACTTGTTCCGCTACTGGGATATCTTATCGGTGTACAACTAAATTACTAAAATTTGAGTGTTCTCACTCCATTCACTACCATAAACTAATAATCAATTCATTTATTTTAAGCTTCAAATATAAACATATCATTGCTTCTTTATTGCCGATGAGATCACGAATTAGAGTCTAAATAGGTTAGTTATCGGCGGCACAGTTGAAATGGGGCTAATCGTCAGTCCATAGGAGAAAACCTTATACTGAACTAAAACTAATTAAAACCATAAGTGGTAAAGAAAACCTAAGCCATAAATATTTTCAATTGAAATAACAGCTGATTGATGCAACACAGGTTTAATGTGTGTTAAATAAATCACATTTTAAAGTTGCAAATAAATCTGTTTAACTAATGGATAATGCATCTTACACAGATAAGATAACGAACCTTGTAAACATATAAACACGTTTTCGCATCGACTTGAAATCTCAACAGTGAATAAATTTATTCACATTTAAAATTATTTTTATATGTAAATCGCATTACGAGTGGTGCCACTCTTCATTACTCTCATCATAATGAAGAATATAAATTTTATTGTTGTTTCATTAATGTGCCATATAAGCACTTCAATTGACACCAAGTGTTTTGTGTGTCTACTTATGTGTATGTGTGTATTCAAACAAATGTATCAAAGTACCCTCATCTTTGCATAGATAAAAATAAAAATATTCATAAGAAATGAAACAGCAACAAGCAGGCGCAAACATTTGCCATTAAAAACAATTGAACATTGTTAGAATAGGAATTCCATAATTGACAGAAAGACAATTTGTTACATTTGTGTTGTATATCTCCCATCTCTCTCTCAAGAGTCCGTCCAAGGGGTTATAAGCTGAATCGCTTGCCGGATATCTTATTCGACAACGCCTCTGCTTAGTAACAATTAACTATGCACCCAGCGGGAATTTTGTTGATTACTTCATCGCTTCTCTATGCCTGCAGTGGTGCATTGCACTGCAGCGAGCATGTTGGAGACTTAATGACGCCATACCAATAAAAGAATTTGCATATGCGAGCAGGCACAGAAGTGGTAGAGAGAATTCGTAAAATCTACAGATTAGTGATGGGTCCATGCTTGAGTTTACTAACCCGAATATTAATGTGAATTCTCGATGAACTCCTAAAGACTTTTGCGATTAGCGATTGATATTAATTCGATAATATTACAAGTTTATTTGGCAGGTGATTTCCGCTTTGTTATGGAATTTTTAGTCATTTCAGTAGAAAAGGAGAGCAAAACAAACATGCGATTGCTATAACAGTAGCAGAAGCCTTACATTTCCTTTGTTACGCTCTCGTTTTGCTCTTCTTCTTTGTGATATTGCAAATGACAGAGCAGAGCAGAGCAGTGCAGTGCAAAAGATTTATTTCAGTATTCTATTATTGGCTCAGCTGTTGCTCTGTTGAATAGCAATAGCAAAACGAAATACTACGAAAGAGCGGTATTTTATATGTATGTATATGTATATATATATATATTAGTAAAATTCAATTTTTACAAAGCTAACACTAATAAAATCTGTATTTACTTGCTTTTCTTTCCTATTTCACTCAAAGACAAGCTGCCCAGCTTAAATCTATCGAATACATCGTTTTTAACAGTGTCTTCAAAGATACTATTCAAAATGCTTAAGAGGCGCCTCTTATGTATGTACGGAAAAGATCTTCGCTCTGTCTCTCTTTGTCTCACCTAACGACAGACAAACGAGGGCCAATTGAAAGAAACTGTCACGCAATGCTTTTATTAGCCGAAGCCATTCGTTGAACTTGAAGTCCAAGCGAATTTAATTGTCACGAGAGCTGCAGCCGATGCAGATCGCGAACCGAACCCAACATCGGACTGCATCGACCGAATGCAAGAGCATTCAAGTTTGTTGTCTGTGTGTGTTTGTTTGTTGTGTGTAATGGGAAGAGTTGGCGCTTTCATTGCAGGTAGTGAGTTTTGACAACATACATATATATATATGTGTACATATATATAATCAATGGTATTTCCTTAAAAATAAAAACAAATAAAAACAGAAAAAAACTGTCTGAATTCAGGGCAAAACATCGTAAACCGCTAATAATTATTAGGTTAAATATGAGCATCTAATTTTGACTATAATCAAATATTTATCGAATGTGTGTGAAACGAAAAAAACCAATCACATAAAGAGTTTAAATTTATACGCTTCACCTTTCGATTTTGCGCTTTAGGAAATGTGCAAATGCTACGCACAGGTAAATATTGGAGTATGTTTTTGAATAAGAGACTTGGTGTTGAGTGGCAGCTGTGTTGCATTCCATTCATTGCAATATCGCGATGGTGAAATCAGGTGCACATTTATTTAATTCAAGATGACCCGTATTTATAATAAGTTCTAGGAAAATCAAATACGTTTGTTTATAATCTATATTTATATTTATGCAAAATAAGATGTTGTAAGAAATATTTCACAGAATTTTTTCGTTTTCTGATAAGAGCAATTTGATATCAAGTCATTTTGAGCACTATCAATTTCTTTCGAATTAAATTTATCAAAGGCCGCTACATTTATATTATAAATAGCCAAATGTTCGCTGCTCCTCCTTCTTTTTCTTCTTTTTTTTAGATATATATTTATGTATTTTTTAAATCAACAATTAGGTGTTAAAGTTAGCGTCGGAGACTGTGAAATCACGGTTGTCAATTGGCTATTCAATGGCGCTTAGTCATAGCTTGCAATGCGAAAAAATATTTTATAAAATGCAAATGAAACAATTTGAAATAAGTCAAATTTGTAATGCTGTCGAAAATTTCATAATAAATTATGTCATAATCAGGTGTAGCTAAACAAACATTTTTTATTGAGGGTTGTGGATATGTTTATATTTGTATATGTGTATGACCAACAGCAATCGGATAACTCTTGCTGATAGTTGAACCCAGTTATTGTTTGGACATTTGATATAAGACTTGCCTTGAAGGGATTTCTTGCCTCTTTGATGACTTGTGCGCCAAGAGTTTTCTTTATTCTTTGTTGAGTTGCCAACGATAAACAAAGGAAGATCCATCATGTAAATATTTGGATGCGCAATAATGTATCTGTCTGCCTGTCTACGAAAAGTACTGCTCTTGGCGGCGGTCTTGCTTCACGACCCCGGTGCAGCTTCCTAAAAATTCCCAAAAAATCTTTTGATCGATTGTCCACTTAGCGCACTCCTAAATAGTTGTAAGCCGTAAATTCATTAGCACTTTCTTGTCTTTTCGAGTACTTAGCTGTCCATGCTTAGAAGTTGTTTTGGTATCTCTATTATTTGAGTTAGAAATTGTATTAAAATTAGAGTTTTAAAATCAATTCAGTTCTTGAATTTGGGCTTTGAAAAATTCTAAAGCTTAGATCTCGATTCCGATTCCGATTTTGAATTTCAGTCGGGAAGCATGCGGCTTCGATTCTAAATTTCAATCACGGTACGAAATTAAAAAGATTTATTTAGTGTTAGACTTGAAATACTTTAAAGTGAAATAATTCGTTTATTTTAGGTTTTACATTTGTTTGATTGACAAATGTATAAACAATCATTTAAAAGTAATAATAATAATATATTAATTTGGAAACGGGTCCCAAAATAGTTAGATCTGTACTAATTGATACTAATTGATAGGATAACTGGAAGCTTAAGAAATAAGTTGTAGAAGAACGTACTGTACTGCTCGCTGTTAAATTAAATTAATGTAACACAATAAATAAGCAAATTTGAGCCTTCACAAAGTAATATATAAAAACAATTAGCAAGTAGTTCCCTAAATCATGAATCATTTTCATGCAAGCGACCATTTGTGAAATGCAGCAGAAATGCAGCGAAATATAATTGTGAATAATTGAATTAAGATCACAAATTGACCAGTCAAAGGCTTCCAATAAAGGTAAAAGTCACAATTGTGGTAAAAATGTTGCAATACCGATCTAACTGCGAGTAAATCAAATATAATCTGTACATGTGTATCTGTATGCTTAGTATGTTTAGCGCCAATAATTAGCGGGGCAATTTCTTATGGATAACTGCTGACTCGAGTGTGCTCGTCACAAGGTACATATGAGCATGTAAATCAAATGAAATCGTATCGAATCCAATCAGCGCGTATACGACGTGTGGTAGCACGTAAAATTCAAAAGCCCGACTTGAGTCCGACTTTCATCTAAGTATTATTCGCTGCTCACAGCTTATGACCTGTTTTCGCTCTAGCCCCGCATCCCCTTCCACCCCGCCTACGCTACGCGAAACTGGTTCAAGCGACCGTTTGAAGTACAGCCCCCCAAAGTCCGCAATGTGGAATTAATTCAAAACTCTGTCCCTGGTCTGCCGCCAGTGGATATAATAACATTTTACTTGGCATCGACGTCGACGTCAGCGTTCAGAGCTCAGTCGATCAGCTGTTTGTTGTTTATTATAAACAAACGGCGGCGTTGTCTGGCTCAGTACGAAAAAGATACTTCGTGGATACACATCGCTAAAGATATTCCCGGGCACGTTACAAGCGCGCGCTAAACGGGCCGTTCGCCAGAACACAGACCCAAAAACACAGCAATCAGCAGTCAACTACTCAGTTTATTTGAAAGAAAACCCCCATCAAATTGTGCGTTTCACTAACAATAATAACAATTTAAACAGCAGCTAAATCAAGAGATTTCAAATTTTGTGACGGCTTTTATTATTAGCCTAGCCGTGTTAGCCATTTCAATACGTTGAACTTTGGAATAAATACATTCTTTCCGAATAGAATATTGTGCTTTTGCAAAAAAGTTTTAATATTTATTTATACTCTTAATGCGGCTATCACAAAACAAACAAAAAATTGTGTGCAATTTCTTGCCAATACGCATCTGTTTTTTGTTTTGTTGTTCTCTTCGTAAACAAATTTGTTTCGTGTTTTGACTTGATTTGTTGTGCGCATTCAAAGCTAAAAATTAGGTATTCCTTATGTTGGTTTTCATACAATTTAGTATTCTAAAAATTTACGTTTAATGTTTTAATCAATATTATATTTTCTTTAATGTTATAATGACTTAAGGCTAAAAATTTAAAAACGTTTTCGTTAATTTTCGATTAATGCTGAGAATGTTTCTGTACACAAATTTGATAAAATACCCAGCCACATTCAACTTTTTATCCTAAAACCTTGAACCACTTTTATTTCTTAATTGATTCTTAAACTGTGTATGAGATTTCTTAGAAAAAAGTTCTGCACTTGAGGGGGATCTTTTGCAATCACTTTTAACTAAAACCAGTTGTCAAAAATGTAATATATTCAAAGACGAAATACACACTGACTGACTTCAACTCAACTCGCATCTGGAGTGCTGAACAAAAATTCTAATTTATGCGTTCAGCATTTCATTAAAATAAAGTCGCATCGATTTGATTGCTTTCGTATCTGTCACACGTGTTTATTCGACTTAATTAGTAGTTGATTACTTTTGACCAGTTGATAACCAGTGACATGCTTATTAGTCAACAATTATTAGATAACTCTTGAAATAGTTTTCTTTTTTCTCGTAACAACTAAATTACTTACTTACTGCTTAATTAGACACATGGCTAATATTAAGCCTAAATAGTTCAATTTATTAAATCCATTTAAGTATTTATTGCAACATATTTTGCTATAAAAAAAAAATCGCCCTAAATGTGGCAACTCAAAGTGGCAAAACGTGTTTGTAAATATTTCAATAATATTATTGAATAGATTTTCAATTTCTTTGAAATATTTGAGTATATTTGGGTCGGTTGCAATTGTAAATTAATGATATGTAAAATGTACGCAAAAACAAAGGCAAATGAATACACTTATTTCGAGAAAGTCGACCGACTTTATGTTAAACAACTTTCTCTTTAACAAAATGTTTGCATTTTTAATTAAAATTTCCTTGCGTCTTATTTTTTGTTCACACATTAATAAATGTATTGGGTTCTTTACCATTGTACATATACAATCAATTTAGTTAATATTTTGAAACATATATAAATATATATATAAATATATATATTCACACTGATTTTTTGTTTGCCTATAATCGTGTGCTCAGTAAATGAGATATCACAAGGCTAACATCTTGGTTAGTAATTAAATGCCTATGTTAATTAGTTTTAGATAACTTTTTAAATTGGTTTTTCTTCTTCTTTATTTTTTATCATAATATCGAAGAAAAACAAAAGGTTTAATTGTTTTTATTTGCAGACAATCTAGGGTTTCAAATGTGAACCAAATGTGTAGACAATTATTACCTTTGTAACACAACACACACAACAGAAACACACAACAGACACACACAACAGACACACACACACACACACCCGCACACACACATACCAGACAAGGAACAAATTGTGATACGCCATCCAACGACGACACGAGCAGAGTGGCCAAGCAACAAATACACACCCATCAAAGTACAAACACATCCAAGACACCCGAAAGAGGAGCTTAGAAAAGGTCACAATGGATTTCGATCAAATTCTTGCCAAATGTGGTGACTTCAATCGCTACCAGTTTATGATACTCGCCCTCTTTGGCTTCATCAACATCATTGTATCATTGGTGAGTACATAAAGTCTATAAAATGCTTACATTTTATCATTAACATTATCCAACTCATGCTCCTTGCAGCATTACTTCACACAAACCGTGATAAGTTTCGTTCCGGATCATTGGTGCTATCATGAGAAGCTAGTTAATATGACATATAAAGAGATAGCTGATATCTATTCCAAATTTGAGAGTCCCTCGTGCACCCGCTTAGCAGACATTAATGGTGCCAATGTGACTGTCAGCACTGAAAGGTGCGAACGATGGATCTATAACTATGACTTTGGCTATAGAAGCATGAACACCGAAGTAAGTTCATATAAAAAATTAACTGTAGCAATATGTATGAAATTAGTATGAAAGCTGCACAAAAATAATATGATACATGTGTAAATATATCCTTAATCTATTTGAATAGTGTAGCCAATCTATACATTTTCGTTTGTTTGTTCCATAAGCTGGTTAAATGACTGGCTAACACTAAGAATAATGCGAATTGACGTCAATCGTTAAAAATTAAAAATTCATAAAATTAAAAGTAATATGCTCCTGAGCAAGCGCAAGCTGTTATTAGATGATATAAAAAAGTCAAACTCGATTTTATTATACTTACGGTTCGAGTTGATAAGATTTTTATGTCAAGAAATATCTTTTGGTTTGCTTTAGTTAGACTCCATCTCAATATTTTTCAACACAATTTTCATAAAAATAAAATGAAACGAAATGATAGCTATCTGCAAAATGAATAACTTCGAAAGAGTAGGCACTTGGGTAGTAAACGCTTAACAATTTTATACTAAAAAGCTCAACTGTTTTCTTCAGAATTTTTTTTTTTTGTACATTTAAGCAACTTTGAGACTTTAATTAATTAATTAACCAAATTGGCTCTCATTATTGTTTACATTCGTCGACAACTTATGCTTGACTTTTTAAAATTCGAATTCGTTAATAATAGTTGTGTATTTCTTCGTTTTAAATTTGTGCACAATTATAACTATATGTTCTTCTCTACAGCTCAACTGGGTCTGTGACTCAGCGTATAAGGCTCGCATTGGACAATCGCTGTTTTTTATTGGGTCCGTTGTGGGTACTCTATTTTATGGTCTGCTGTCTGATAAAATTGGACGTGTACCAGCGCTGATATTGTCAAATTTCTGCGGCTTTGCTGGCGATTTCTCTACCATTTTTACCAAGAGTGTTGCAACATTTACGCTCTGTCGTTTCATATCGGGCCTGGCGGCCGATACCAACTTTTATCTCATGTACATTATAGGTGAGTACTCTCTTTTTAACTTTGTCTCATTATAGTCTAATCAAGAATAACCCTTTTGTGACAGTCCTCGAATATATACGTCCCAGCATGCGAACCCTGGGTCTGAATATGGCTGTGGGCCTGTTCTACTGTCTGGGCCTGGTGTTTACGCCTTGGCTGGCTGTCTTGGCCGGACACTGGCAGATCTACTTGGCCTGCACATCGCTGCCCATACTGCTGGTGGTGCTCTACTATTTTGTGGTGCAGGAAAGCGCCCAATGGCTGGTAACGCGCAATGACATCGACGGAGCCATCGTTCGCCTGAAGCGCGTAGCACGCTTTAATGGCTGTCATGTAACCCAAGCGGAGTTTGACGAGTTCCGACGTCATTGTCAAATGACCCGTGAAATGCAAGGTGGCGATGACAAGAAGCATGCCACACTATTCGACATGTTCAGGACGCCGCGCATGCGCAAGAATACGCTCATTCTGTTCTTCAAGTCGTACGTTTTTACGAGTCCCGCACTTTTGGTTTACGAATATTTTAAGGCGATTTTATTTTTAGAATGGTGATTACACTGTGCTACGATGCCGTGTCTCGAAATGTTGAAGGAATGGGCATATCGCCATTTATAATGTTTTCGCTGAGCGCACTAGCCGTGTTGCCCTCGAGTATTTTGCTGGTCCTCCTGCAGGATCGCATTGGACGCAAAGGCATGGCATCGGGTTCCCTGTTGATTGGCGGTTTGTTCACATCGGCCGCTGGCATAGCCATTGCTTATCAGCAGCACAACCACAACGCCATTTTGTTGGCCTGCCTGACAATTGCGGCGCGTTTCGGCGTTGCCATTTCATATGAGTCGGGCTCACAGTACGCCACAGAACTGATTCCGACGTGTGTGCGCGGCCAGGGTGTGGCTGCTGTGCACGTGGCTGGATTTGCGGCCTCCTTCCTCGCACCCTATATTCTTTGGCTGGGCACGTTCTTTAAGGCAGCGCCTTCCATTATTCTGGGCGTGCTCTTCTTTTCTGGCTCCTTTGTGTGCCTGCTGCTGCCAGAGACGCTTAACCGGTGAGTGTGCGAAATGTGTTTCTATGTATGAACATAAATTCATATAAGCAAATTTGCTGCCTTAACAGGACTTTGCCGACGACTATCGAGGAAGGTGAGGTGTTTGGCAAGGACGACAGCATGTTCGACTTCCCATGCCTGCACCATCACAACGATGATGACTCGGACTCTGAGCTGGAGAAGTACAAGCGCAAGCATTCGCTAATCGATGTTAAGCAGCAGGTGGAGTCCGGACAATGCACCAAGCGCAAACAATCGTTGATCGATGCTGATCGCGAGGAGCAGGCCATGAAGGATGCCAAGCAATGAGCCAAGTTGAAATGCTAATGACTAGTTCGTAGTGTAGTTAAACAATTTTTTATAACGTCCCAATCAACCAAGCAACCAAGGAACAACAAAAATAGCCCTAAGTAGCCAGCTCTTTAGGATAAATCTAAAAATTCAAACTTTTGCTTATTTACTAAAAACAAACATTTAATGGTTACTTGAAGAATATAAAATGAGTGCTCAGCATCTACTCATCTTTTTTGAAACTTATTCTTTCTATACGCACTCGTACACACTTACGCACATGAATATACCTATGTATACATTTACATAATTATTAAAATCTAGGATTAAATACCTACATAAATAACTTCAAAGTTTTTATGTATTCATATATCTCTTAAATAACTTATAACTCGATTCAGTGTAAAATATCGAACGGAATCGGAATCGCATAGTTAACATTTAAGCGGCACAATTTCACTTAATTGAATAAATTGAAAACTTATATACATTTATAAATATGTAATGAATAATTTATTATAAGTGTATTAGTATAAAGCAGAGTTTATTTTGAATTGATGCATTGCAACTGCAAGTGCAAAACTGATTAAAACTACAATTTTAGAAAAAACTTAAAAATAAAATAAAACACTTGTATACACATTTGGTATAACACTTTGTGATTTATTTGGTTTTATGAATATGTTTTTAATACATTTTTGTGTTACCGTTTTACACCTTTTAAAGAAACTAAAAATATATCCATAATGCTGATAGTTGAGATTTCTACAGAAATGTGAATAGTTTTCCTCTTAATAATAATCACATACGCTTACCGTTCTTGGCGCAGTTAGACCTTAGACTTTTTAAACTTTCTCACAATCCATCATAAGTATTCTGAGTATACAACCAGCGATATTATCTCACGGTCTTCATGCTCATTACTAGTTTTGAAGTTGTTGTATTAGCTAGCTGGTTTACTAGCTCATTCGGACATACGATGGAACTTTCGATATCATACTAATTTTGGAAGGAGATTCCTAGTAATTTTTCTTACCAGTTTGATAACTTAACCTCCTAAATATGCTTGCGGTCCGGAATATCCTTGAAGGACCACAAAACCAATCTATGTTTCAAGTTGTAGTTAGATAAAATTGTAGGGAATATGTTGATTTATTTATTTTCACTATCAGATCATTGAGGAATGATTGATGACTGTACCTTTAAAATTTGTGGGAGATGTGTGGCTTTATCAATTTACGATTATAGGTTAAAACGGTTTCCTGGCCCATAGTGGATGATACATAATATACATATTTATATTTCATATAAATTCCTGATAATCATCACAAACTAAGTTCTCTGTTTGTTTCTTTGCGAACAAGTCTCTTTTCAAAACAAAAACCAACTTCTTCAGCGAACATCAAAACCGTGTATAAATATTCGGCTGTAACGGTTTCCTAGCCCATAGTGGATGATACATAATATATATATTAATATTTCATATAAATTCCTATTCCTGTTCCTGAGTTCAACTTTATCACCTTGGATTCACAGTCTTTTTTTGGTTCGTTGTATATCATATCTGCGAAAGCTATGCAAATATGTTGAAGTGTACCTCTTATAAGGTTATATTTGCATTCGTGCGTAAAAAAGCTAAGACAAAATTTATCGTATGTATCTTATTTTGGTTTTGTAGAAGTGAAAAAGTAATAAAATGAATGGATTTAAAGATATTTAATCATTTGAGAATCTTATTATTATGTCAATTTACATTTTAAAATATCGAATATCGAACTGGAATGGACTTACAGTAAAATTCTATTTTTAAATAGTACTCATAAATTTGACTTTCTTCTAATAATAAGTTATACACCGAAACTCTTCAGCGTCCTACTTGAACTTAAAGATCGCGGAGTGCGTAACAAGCCTATTACAACTTACTACGATTTGTGAAGTATAGACTTATCCATTTTCTGTGTGCCTTATAGTAATATACACTGTGTGATACTTTATGTTTACTTGAGTCAAATTTCTTCCATTTTCGGTGTTCCTCTTTTTTAAAATTTGGGTGCTACGTCCACTGGGGGCTAGAAGATTGCTATAATCGCAAATAAAAACAGTAAAAGAAAGTTACTTAATTTTGTTGCTAGATTACCGTTCTCTTTAAAGATCGATGAAAAATGTATGGTCACGCTAAGTCCAGCGGCTAAATGCTGATATATCTGATGGTGTAAGTGGATACAACAATCAATCTCACAATTTTCACAGCCTTAAAAAGCGGATAAAATCTTGTCACTACAACAAATAAATTAATTTCGTATTGCTTTATTAAAAGCAAATATTTATTTATTTACTTGAAGTTGTTGGTATACACTTTAAGGTTAAATGATAAGAGGTAAAAAAGGGGTTTTCTAAGATCAGTTTAAGTACAGTAGGAATACTATAAGTGGAACACGTATTGTGTAATTTATCAGCTACATCTGTATTACTATGCATCGTTGGCATGAATAATACTTATCAGACCATTCTGTTACAGGAACTCACTTCACGTTTAGCTCATCTTAAGGTTATTTGTTATCTACATCAGATTCAGGTTAATCATCAGGTCCAGTAATAAGCCTACTACTAAGCCTCTGACTTCTCTTCGGTGCACTGGGACGGGCTTTCGCGATGCTTTTTAAAGCATGGAAAGTACAAGTAACTCTCGTTCATGGCGAATTTTTCACCATCGGCCAAGTTCTCCGGTAGTTTTCTAGATAAAAGCAAAATATTAACTCTCGAGCTCTGCATGAATATTTTGACTTACTTGTGCAAAGTTTCAGGAAGCGTCAAGCATAAGCCAGCACCAATGAACATCAGAATACTTATGAAAATTGATGGCAGTGGCTTATAGAAATGGGCCAAGTAGATCACATAGAATGCTAACGTGCTGGAGGCCAAGCCAACGACATGTATATTGGACACGGCCCTCCCCCTGACACTGGTTGGGATTATCTCGGCAGCATATTGGATTTCCGCATCATAGGAGACCGTGGACCCGTAGCGACCCAAACCGATCATAACAGCCAGCAGAATGGCATTCTCTTTCGGATCCATAAAGGCAATAATGAAACCCGTTACTGTGGTTATAATTCCGCCGACCAGCAAAGCACCACACGCCATTCCCTTCCGCCCGATAATGTTTTGGAGCAAGAGAATTGTGCAGCCTGCAGGCAAATAGTTGATCGATGTGTACGAGAATAGCTTGAATGGAGAGGAGCCCAGACCCTCCATATTGCGGTTGATCACGTCATAAGAGAGTGTAATGATGACCCTGCATAGAATAAATATCGTAAGACAATCTATTAACGATTAACTAGCAGTGCTTACGATTTCAGCAGCAGGGTCAGCGTAAAACGACGCAGACGCGGTGTTCTAAACATTCCCATGAATGTATCCTCATGATTTGTTAGCTTCTGTCGCTCGTTCATCTTCTCGCGATAGTGTTTGACAAACTCATCAAACACAGAGTCCTCCACCTGCCTCCCATTGAACCTGGCCACCCATTTGAGACTTTGCACTGCCTGATCGTATCTCTGTTTGGTAAGCAGCCACTGAGCACTCTCACAGAGTAGTAGCGGATAGCAGAGCACCCCAAGCGCTGGCAGCGAAGCTATCCACAGATAGCGACGCCAGCTGCCTATCCAGATGGCGACCCAGGGGGAGGTCATCAGTCCAAAGCAATAGAAGATGGCGAGAATAATGTTGAGGCCAAAGGTGCGACGTTTTGGACTCAGGTACTCGAACACTGATATGTCAAATGGGATAAATGCAAATTGAACATTGGTAACGATTAAAGATATTGGGTCGTCGTATAGAGGCTTTCGCTTACTAACCCAAAATGTACACCAAATAGTACATGGTGTCGGTAGAGAGACCAGAGACAAAGCGCGAGAATGCAAACCATGGTAAGGTGTGCACAAAGGAAGTCATCATGTCACCGGTTGCACCAGCTAATGTTGTCATTATCAAGGTAGGTAGCCGCCCAATGCGGTCTGAAAGATAGCCGAAGGTGATGGTGCCCACCACGGAGCCCACAAAGAATAAGGATTGGCCTACGGCCGGTTGATGGGATTTGTCGCAGACCCACTGGAGCTCAGTTGTGAGGCTCTCGTAGCCGCTTTCACGTTCGAAAATCCAATCATGGCAGGTTTCGCTATTGGACACAATGCCCGTTCCATTGATGACGCCATCGAGCTGTGTGCAGGCAGGTTGACTTACATTTGAATAAATCGAGCGTATCGATTCCGCATTGAGACCAAGAAGATCATCATGGGAGCACCTATACCGACCAAATTTTGAGTGTTTAATTAGTACAGATGACATTCAGAAGCATTATGGCTGCAAGTACTGACCAATGTTCCGGCGTAAACGTGATGAGTGTTTGCGAGAAATAATGCAACGAGCTGAGAATATTCGTATAACCGTACAATATCAAGAGGACAAATTGGAAGCGGTTAAAGCTGCCACACTTTTCGAGCACACGATCGAAATCCATATTCAATTCAGTACCTAGCTGCTTAAGGTCAACTTTATTTACTTCATATACTATGTGTATTCAAATCACGGGGCACTTTGTACTGCAGGTATCGGGTTGATAGCGAAGACTTCAAAGCTTCTCGTTAACAACATGCTCGGGGCGAAGCAAGCTTCCAAGTGTTTTGGTTGAGATGTTGAGTGCCGGCCTTATATAGTATAATTGCCGTAAAGCGTCTCCCCAGATTAAGGAGGAAATTTAGTGATAAAATTTAAGTTTGACTATCTCTGTGGGCCGCTAATACGTTAAGACTTTCGCAAATATTGTATTCGTAGCGCCAAAGAGTCAGTGACTGCATGCTTTGAATTGCCTACTTTATGTGGCCAACAAACAATTACCAATTCAAAGGCACTCATTTTTGTTGACACTACTGCTTTAACATTCTTTTATTTATTTATACATACAAGAATTTGCTTTTATGGTAATCCGGTAATCCATAGTGATAAATTGCTCTTCTGCACAATGGTTATAGCGATGCAACTGTTGCACAAACACTTGCAACAACTTTAATAATATTGGGCATTCTAAATTTCGAAAGGGCATTTTTTGAAAGGCGTATTTGACTCCGGTGCTCTTATCAGGCATTTAACTCGACCGATCAAGTGACGAACGTGTCTTTGTTGATGGTGTTAGAATTTTCGGCAGTCACAAGTGTGATTAGCCTAAGATTTATACTAGAGTTAGTGGGGCATTTGCTGTAAGTCACGCCTGTACAGCAAACATTGTATATGCATTACCGCTGGGCTTATCCGGTACCTGACACCTTTATAGTACGGCCTAGATTAATATTTATATAAATTTGTATATATGTATGCGTTAAACACATTTATAGTATATATTACAATTGTATTGACATTGCGAAATTCAGTTAATATGCGCGCATTCCAAGCATTTGCAAAGCAGTGTGGAACACATCCAAATCATCGGGATAATTATTGACCTTTCTGCATGGCTCTTGTAATGGAACTGGGTTAGCTAACGGTAGTCTTAGCATTACTGACAATTTATACATTTATTGCCACATTTAACTTTAATAACAGCATTAATGTCACACCATTCATATTAAGCAATATCATCACGCCGCTCTAAGCTAAAGTGATTATAGTGGGTGTGCCTTATGGCAATAAATGATAAATTCGGAGAGTAAATACTATAAATTAAAGAACTTTATTTTCAGAGACTTTCTTTTTTATATATTTTACATGTTTTTTCTATGGACGCAACAGACACTACCATCTCCTCGGTCGGTTTCCTCCTTTGGCCAAAGCAGGGGAAGTAATACCAGTTTTCGCCTTTACCAAAATTCTCGCCATCCGCCAGTGTTTGGGGCAGTTTCCTAAACGAATCAATAAAATATATGCAAAATTGTACGCCATTTTTACTTACTTTTTAACTGTTTCCGGTAGAGCCAAACACAAGACGGCTCCACTGAACATCAGCAGACTAATGAAAATCGACGGCAGCGGCTTATAAAAGGTGCCCAGAAATATGATATATGAACTGAAGAAGCCAAATGCATAGCCCACCACATGTATATTAGACATGCCACGCCCCCGCACACTGGTGGGTATAATTTCGGCGGCATATTGAGCCTCCGCATCGTAGGCGACAACACCACCATATCTGCCCAGGCCCACCATTAAGGCCAAAAGAACCGAGTGCTCCGACGGATCCAAACTGGCTACCAGAAAGCCAGTTAAGGCTGTAATCACTGCACCTACAAAGAGGGAGGCGCAGGCCATGCCCTTGCGACCGATGAAGTTCTGGAAGAGGATTATGGTCAGGCCGGCGGGTAGATACGTAATGCCAGTGAACGAGAAGAGCTTAAAGGGTGAGGTGCCCAGGCCCTCCATATTGCGACTTAGTATGTCAAAGGCCACCGTGATGATCATGCTGGTAGAGAAAAATCTCTATAAGTCTGTTATCTTAATCACTTGCACTCGCTTTCGACTTACGACTTGATGAACAGTATGATGGTAAATTTACGCAATCGTGGCGTCCTCAGCATGCCCATGAATGTATCATTTGCGGTCTTCTGCTGCTCGTTCATCTTTCTGTTATAATACGTTATAAAATCCTGAAATACATTTTCATCCACTTGGCGTCCATTGAATTTGGCAATATGACGCAAACACTCCGCCGCCCGCTCAAATTGTCGCTTGGTCAGCAGCCACTCGGCGCTCTCGAAGAGCAGGCACGGATAGCAGAGTACGCCTAATGCCGGCAATGAGGCAGCCCACAAATAATTGCGCCAGCTGCCCACCCAAATGGCCAGCCACGGTGAGACCATCAGACCCACACAATAGAAAACGGCCAACACAATGTTAAGGCCCAGAGTGCGGCGTTTGGGACTGAGGTACTCAAATACTGCAAGAAGAGCTCGATTACAATCTGAGCTTGCATTCAGACTCATTGCTCAGACTCACCCAATATGTACATGAGAATGTACTGAGTATCTGTCGATAGGCCAGCTATGAAACGGCCAGCCGAGAAAAATGGCAGCGAGTGCACAAATGAGGTGATGAAATCGCCAAAAGCTCCCGTCAATGTGGTCAGCATGCAGGCCTTGAGTCGACCAATGCGATCCGCCAGATAGCCAAAGAATATGGTGCCCAGAACGGAGCCCACGAAGAAAAAGGATTGACCCACGGCCAATTTATAGGCATCATCGCAAATCCATTCGAGCTGTGCACAATATTCAGAGAAGCGAGTATAACACTGTGACTTCTCTTCCGTAAATTTCTGCCTACTTTTAGGGTTAACGTACCTCAGTCGTAATGCTTTCATAGCCACTCTCGCGCTCAAACTGCCATGACTCGCATTTGAATTCCTCATTCATTAAGAGCACCGGATTCCACTGAATGTAGTTACAGCGACCAGAGGATGAGATATTTTGATAAGCGTAAACATCATCAGGAACTGCAGGCATGCATCTATAAAATGGGAAAATTTTTAAAATTTATTCAAATAATTTAAATTGCATTAAATTGGATTTACGTATGCGGCGGCGTGAAGCTAATGATCGTCTGCGAAAAATAATGAAACGATGACAGTATATTCGTATAGCCATAGAGAGCCAGCAATAAGAACTGGTAGCGCCCAAAGCTGCCACATTTCTCCAATACACTCTCGAAGTCCATTGTGTAAGGAATTCTCGTCTTCTTTGTGACTAGAATAGCGGTCCCAACGTCTGCATTGGTCGTTGGCCGCCGATTGTGTGCCAAGAAACGACTGCTGCAATATTCATATATGTGTATCCATAGATATAAACCTACATATATCCATATACCTTATACGAATCGCATGCCATAATACAAAGCGTTTTCTGTGCAAATAGCAAGGCAAAAAAAAAAAAACTGTAATGGCTTATCTTGTAGACGGTGAAGTTGTTTTGTTTTATAATTCAGTAGCTGTGTAATATGTATATGTATAGATAAGAGGTCCTCACGTGCTATTAAGTGATTAGTTAATTAAGTTAAGATTAATCTAATATGCTATTTTGTCTCATATTAAAACAGTCAAGCAAATACATTCTTTATTTATTCAATACTCGTTCTGTATCGAACAAACTACTCAACAACTCGATTAAAAACAAAAAATAAAACAAAAATAAATAAAACCATTTAAATGAGATTATATGTCAATTTTTAAAATTTAGTTTATTTTTGCATTGATTTTTTTTTTGCCTTGTAAAATCCACAAGCAACCAAACAAGCATTTATTTTGATTATAGGTATTTGCGTACACTTCTATGCTTCTTTAAACCCATTGATTTTGGAATCGCGTATATAAATTATTATCTTGATTGAAATGTCTTAAGTCATATATATCTGGGTATAGAGTGTTCCGATGCAAGCTCTTTTGTCAATTCACTATGTATTGTTATCTTTTGAATCCAGTCATATGCTAAACATATGATAAACGTTAAAAAGAAGACGAATAAGAAATTAAAATCAAAATCCAAAGTACATAACGATTTAAGTAAGCATTTGCCTAGCCGGCAACAAAATATAGTGTATTGTTTTTAAGCTTTATTATTATTTATTATTTTAGTGCAAAATAAAACACTTTTTTATAACTTGTGTTTTATATTTATTCAGAGCTTTGTGCGTAATACAGAAAATATGTCCGCTTCACGCGATTGATTCAAGCGAGTAAAAGCGACTACATACGTAGACCACTACATACATAGACCATCGAAGAAGGTCTTAATCATAAGTAACAACAGATTAAGACTACAATACGGGAAAGCAGGACAAGCTGCGCTTTACATAGGCAAATACAATTATTTCCAACACTTTCTCAACGCAGTTTGTCTACTTCTACTTAAACAAAGTAAACTTTTACAAATTCAACGCATTACTTACGCTTCACTTTACAAAGGTTATATCTCTGAAACGATCATATTTATGTCGATATGCTTACTCTACGCGCGTGGAATTTGGCATCTTTTGCCATACATTGAGGGCTGTGATTATCGCTAAATATCCTTGTTCCAGATCCCTCGCTGAATCCCATTTCACGCATAACTTTGTGTAAGCCATATACTTTGCCTCAGTGCTGCTTAATGCTACTCCCATGTGGAAACAGCTTTAACTGCAAAGAACGCTCAGCCAATGTAGGACTTTCGGTCCGTGCTGTCTCCAGCACAATCTGCATCGACGAAACAGTGTATTACCTGACTTGTCTTCTCGTAATGCAAACTCAACTCAGCAGTGCCTCTGAAATATCTCAATACTCACTTGGCACCTGATTCGTGTTTCTTGCGCGGATTTAAATTCCGCTGCGCCAGCTTCGTTACTTAGTGCAATTTATCAGGCCGTGTAGTTATGCCTAGATACCAGTGATTGATAGCTAGCCTGGTTTGCATCCGTCAATGTCGCATCTGACTTGAAATCCTTCCTCTTTGGCAATAAATTTGCAGTTGTGCATACCATAATCACGTAGAAGGTTCTCAATGTAGTACGTATGGCCGACAGTAATGCTGCCCGTTTCACTTTCACGATCAATTTTCACACCTAGAAAGTTCTTTGATTGCCCGCCCTAGTCAACCTACTGTAATATGCGCTCCGTCACGCAGCTCAAATATTCCTTACTTGTGCTAGACCTAATAAGTCGTCGACATTTACGATTATTACACTCAGTTTGCTGGCTTCACGACGCGTGTACAGCACGGCAACTCTGTTTAAGGCCGAATAGAGCTTTCTTGAGTTTTAGGACTCGTTTAAGGAAATCTTCGATAGAAAATCACATCTCGCATATTCGAACTATTTTCTACCTCTAGAGCAATCACTAAGCTGATTTTCGAAAATCTGTCAACAGGGGAGAAATTCCCATTCTTATTTACGGCATATTGTTGGACGTATCCTTTGGCCACTAGTCGAGACTTCAAGGGTACTACTTTGCCATGTTCGCCACGCTTCACTGCAAATACCCACTTACTGTCAATTGCTTTCTCTCCCTTTAGTAGATCAACAACTCCCAAAGTGTGTTTGTTAGTAGACTATATATTTCTTCTTAATCGACGCCCTCCACTCACTGGCATGATCGGAAATCAGCAGTGCAATGACGCTAACAGGTGCAGCTACGTTGTCATAAAATGGTGTCATGGCTGCTCAGTGCGCACATTCTGCGCATTATGTCGCTTACGCTGTCATCTGTCATTTCACCTTCAAGAAATATCACATCACTTGTTTCAATTACTTTTCATGAACCAGGTTTATACAATCGGTATACCTTGGCTGTTGCAGAGTAGCCAACTAGTACTCTCACCTCACCTTTTGGTAGAAATTTCTTACTGTACTTCTTGTTAAGTATGATACCTTTGTACCGAAAACTCTTAGGTGACTTACAGAAGGTTTTTTTTTTGCCTGACCACGACCAATAAGGTGTCACATCCTCCGGCGTAGATGTGTCTGTGCGATTTTGCAGATAAGCCGCAGTATTTATAGCTTCGTCCCACAAGCGTTCAATTCCCGCACTCTGCTACACCATTTTGGTGGGGTGTATACGGCCCAGAACGCTGACTCTTAATGCCGTTGCTCAATAATTTTTTTTTTCGAAATCGCCGCTTGAAAATTCAAGACCGTTGTCGCAGAGACATTTTAATTTACGTCCAATCTGTTTTCTGCAGACGCCTTGTATACTTTAAACTTATCAAGGATTTCATCGCGAGTTTTCTTACCCCACACATACATACATATAGTCAGTAAATGTGCCAAAATACCGCACAACACCTAAAGAACATTTACTCAAATGTCTGTGTGTACGAAATCTATTGTGCCTTTGGCGCGGGTCTTAGATTTCTTTATAAATCGCTTTACACATATTTTTCTTCGCGCATGTTTCACATTCATTCATGATCTTTTAAGTCCGAACACTGCGCTACCTGCAAACCGTGCCCTAAATTTCTCTTAATTATTTTATTTAGGCTGATAAAATTAAATTGCTCAAGGCGTTTGTGCCACTTCAGTGTGTCTGTTAAATTATATTGTACGCTGAAACACTTTTGCTCATCTGTGTTGAACAAATATAATGCCGCTCGTTAGCAACAAAGATCACATCGTTTACATCATTTACGATTTTCCATGCGCGCACTCCTTTGCCTATATTTAACATTGAATCCCTTTTGAGTACTTTCGAGCCTGACACAGAGTTACGTTGAAGGTATTTTACATATAAACACGAAGCGGACAATGCAATAGAGGCAGCAAATCGACGAAAAGGGCATCAGGTTTTTTCTGAGTCTCTGGGCGCAAGTGTGTCATTATTTCACTTGACTTCTCTGCCATTAATGAGCATGCGTGCGAACAGGTAATCAAAAATTCTAGTAGACCCTATGGGTTATGAATGTGTGCGAAAAAGCAGCTACATTGTATTGTCTGCTTAGTTATATATAGTAGTGTGTAGTAATGTCAAATCGATAATCTTATTTTTCCACTTTATTCGCGCTTTTCCACGCCCATCCGTCTATATAATTATTTACAGCTAAAATTATTTTCTCTTTGTGCTCTCTCCTTCTATAAAGCACGATCTATCGTTACGCAAATGTGCTGTGCCACCACTGTCTAGACACCACATGGTCTTGGCGAAACCACCACCACTTGGGTAGGTTGCCGCCGGAAATTGTGATTACGATTTCTGACTCTCCTTATTTCTGTCGCCTTGCACTTTTTCGGTGGCCGCGATGATCACATGTCCAGCAGATGGTCTGTGTTGCCTATCTCTGCTGCGCACTTTCACGATGCACTTATCAGTTACTTTTGCCTTTATTTCTGTTTGCTCGATTGTCTAAACGCATAGAGAGTATTTTGTCTCTCCGCTTGCCGCTGTCGTCAGTCTATCCGATCTACTCCGTTCACGTTTTTACGTGCCACGAGTTTCAATGGCTATCACGAAATTGTTGTATCCGTCCGACAAACTCGTCAATAACAATAGAGACAACACTCTTCGACCATTGTAAAGCCGATATCGCTTTGTCTTCCCACTGAGTCTGCAAACTTATGTGTATATGCTCTGCCATTCTACTCGACTCTACCGACTCAATATTAGCTGTAGAAACTCCTTTAACAAAGTTGCACGATGCAAAGATCCCATTGGCGCATGCATTTTTTTCAGGGTGTTCCAGGCACTTGGCAATGTTTGGCAATTCTTTACGTGACTTATTCGGGATGCTTTTATATAAAGCATAATGCTTGCCAGAGTCTTTTCGTCTCTTGTATTAAATATTGCCTTTTGCTCAGCACACATGCTGCCATAGCTCTGAATATACGGGTACGCTTTTCATTTGATCGACTCAGCCACTTTTTGACTTTTGGTCGTCCAACTTCTTGATCGAACTCTTCGAGGTATTCATTTTCATTAACCACACAGCCATCACACAAGTAAGTTCAAAATGCTTTGATTCACCTTCTACAAGTATGTAATCCTCAGAACAATTCACTGCATTTTGTACGAACTACATTTTTCATGTTGTGGGCCCATAACCTATTATAACTTGGGCTTTACATTTTTTCAGAGCTTTATTCAATGTGTTTAATACAAAGGCAACATATTAAGACTACAAAACGGAATCGCAAGACAAGCTGTGGTGTAAATAGGCGAATACAATTATTTCCAATAAACTCCAATTGTTTAGGTAATAAATATAAGAAAGCAGGCTAAAAATGTATTTAATTGTTTTAATTTTTAATTTGACGTTGTGCGTGGCATAAATGCAATTAAGCTTTGTTAATAACACACACCTTCATATTGTACAACATTGTTATCACTCTTTAGGTTAAGCTTGTGCTATAAAAAGCTCTTGCTAATCACCTGACAGCTGCAGTCAAAGCAGTCTTATCACTATTGTTCTTTGACATCGATGAAATGTTTTTGTTGTTGAAGGGCTAAGACGGTTCTTTAAGCTTCCAGTAAATATTATATCATAAAAGTTATAACGTTGTTGAAATGATGATTTATATATATTTGCAAGTCGAACAAATCGCTGGTAGCGCAACAATTAACAATAACTAGATTAGCAATTTAAAACAAACTAAAACTGCAACATCTTAAATCGTTTTTTATTGTTCTTAAAGACGATTGTAGTTAATTGTATGCATAGTTTAATATGTACACTATATTGCTTTGGACTGGGAACTATTTTTATTTGCTTTGCAACAGTGTTTCGTTGACTCAACTAACTTTAAGTAAGAGCTTAAAAGTATTACAATAATTAACAATTAAAATAGTTTATAATGTCCTGATTTAAAAAGAAAAAGAAGAATTATTCGAAGTGGAAAGGGACTGGCCATTTCTCGGGGCGAGACGTGCCGTCGATATCGTGCGCTTCTCCATGAAGCTAAATATGTACCAATTATCGTTCTTGCCAAAGTTCTCGCCATCCTCAAGTGAAGCAGGTAGCGTGCGATTCAGGGTCTCCGGCAGCAGCAGACACAGGCAGGCGCCCAGCAAGGACAGCACGCCCAGAATGATTTCCGGTAGCGGCGAGAAAATGGTTCGCGTAAACAGGATGTAGGCGCTGAAAAATGTGAATGCATAGCCCATCACATGTACAGCAGCCACGCCCTGACCCCGCACACAGGTGGGAATCAGCTCTGTTGCATATTGGGCTCCCGAGTTGTAGGCAACCGTGACACCAAAGCGACCGATCACTGAAAGTGTCACTAGTAATGTTGTAGCTGCGCAAAATGTTCACGTTTAGTTAGATGCATTTCAATTGTAGGTATATAATGTAGATATGTGGACTTAAACGTTAAACGTTTTAATTAAGAAGACTGCTTCCTAAAAGTAAAGTACTGTTCAATATGAACAAAAAAATTTATTTGAAAAATTATCCTTGGGTCCCTTAAATTAGGCATTTACAAAACTAATATCTAGGGATTATCTTAAAGTTTCATAAAGCTCAAATTAGCTCATTGGATATCCTACATAAGTATTGCAATATCAAGTTGTTTAAATGTGTTCAATAGGTGACAAAAAGAAAAACATCCGGCCATATAAAGTAAACAAAATCTTTTCCATGAAAGCATCGGTGCCGAAGTCAAGACATCTATAATTTTTGAGTACAGCTTTGCACATTCTGTGAGTGAGTAAAATTTGTGAATCTCCCTTTTTTTTTATAGTATCTGCCTTAGGGAATAAGCACGTAAACTTGTGAAGGAACACTTCTGCTCAAACTCATTAAGTAATTAATTTAATATCATTTTAATTTTACAAGTCCGCATAAATTTAAGTGCTGATCATTGTGTTTAATTTCTAATCTTAGATCTTAGATCCATCAAATTTAAAGTTTAATTTTCACCCTAGAAAAATGTATTAAAATGTATTCACCTCCAATTAAGAACTAAAATTTGTTGAAGCCATAAAATATATAATTCTTGCTGTTCGCCAAAAATTGTCCTAAGTAAATAATAATTTAGCTTTGACTTACTTCGATCAGTGGCGGCAGTAACGGCATAAAGAACACCGCCCGTCACCGAAATGAAAATGCCACTGAGGAGCAGCGACATGGAAGCCATTGCCTTTCGTCCGATACGATCTTGGAGAGCAATGAGTAGCAAGCAGGCGGGGAAAATTGTAGTTGCGCTCAACGAGAACATAATGAATGGCGAAATGCCAAGGCCTTGCACATTGCGCGAGACGGCATCATAGCAGAGGGTAATGACCATGCTGTGTGGGTGAGCGGCGAACAGATAAATACAGATTACAGTGAATTAGTCAACGAACTGAGACTCTGATAGCTACTCACGATTTGAAGAACAAAATGAGTGTGTTGCGGCGGAGACGCGGCGTTTTGAAGAGGTCCAGCATGTTTGGCGTTGTTTTTGGTGTCAGCTGACGTATTTTGCACTGTTCCACGAATTGCACATAGACGCTCTCATCAAGTTGGCGACCATTGATTTTGGCCATTCGCCGCAAGCAGTCAACAGCTCGTTCATATTTCTGCTTGGAGATCAGCCATTGCACACTCTCCGGCACAATGAAGTAGAACAACGGCACCAAAGCAAATGGCAGTGATGTGACTAGTAGAAAGCCACGCCAACTACCCACTAGCACTGCTATCCAAGGCACAAGCATCGAGCCCAAGCAGTAAAAGATGCCGATACAGATGCTCAGGCCAAGAGTTCGCAGCGAGGGTCGCATGTATTCCATAACTGCGAAAAATAAATAATACAAATTAATAATTAATAAGTAAATTTATACGCTGCTCACCCAATATGTACATCATTAAGAAATTGCTGTCCGTGGCAAAGCCGGAGATGAGGCGAAATAAACAAAAAAGTGTCAGATTCGTGCCAAATATTGTCAAAATGTTGCCCAGCATCGCAATGAGGTTGGCAAAAATGAGGATGGGCAGCCGACCCACTATGTCCGCTAGATAGCCCAATACCAGAGTGCCCACCACGGAGCCCACAAAGAACATAGACTGGCCGAGTGTGAGTTTCCACGTCTCATCGCATATCCAGTTCATTTCGCTGGTGAAGCTATGGTAGCCCATGTAGAGCTCATAGTTGTAGCTACTGCATGTCTGTGAATCGGTTGCATTACTGCCCAGTGGCAAGCAGCTGGATGTGTCTGGTATGCTGGATTCAGGATCCCAGTTTTCGGCGCACCTGGGCGTATGGATGATAATTATTTATTAGGTATGCATATTGATACAGAGATACATACCAATACCTTGGCACGAAACTAATAATCGTTTGGGAATAGTAATGCATAGATGCGAGCACATTTATCAAACTGAAGAGTAGCATCATGAGTAACTGCAGCCGACTGAAGTCGCCGCATTTCTCCAACACCTTATCCACTTCCAGCATTATACCTACTTGTTCCCTCACAAGCTGCATTCACATATAGAGCGGATACTTTCTATTACTCCCTTGGATTATGTTCAGTTCTCCCTGATAAGCTTCAGATTTGCCCAATTTTGCTCCTAGTTAGCAGCAGCGTTGCACTTGTGGCACTTGCATCGCAACTCAATTCATTAAATCTGATTTTTTTTCGCGTAGCGCTGAATTCACTTAATTATCCAAGCCAATTAGCGTTTCTGATTTCGGGCACGACTCAGCTTCATGAAAAATACTTATATAATTAATGTTTGACATTTTTTTCTAAGTAGTGTGTGTACTTGATGTAATATTTTGCAAGGATAGAATTTATATATATTCACTTTTTTCAATTACTTTTTATTATCATCACAATTTAGTAATTTTCTTAATATCTTGCCTTAATATATTTATATTAAAAATATGTGTAACAAGTGAGAACGTTGCAGTCGGGCGTAACCGACAGCGTAATACTCTGATACCATTAAGTTATACCATCTGATAACAGATGCTACAGAACAGAGCGGGTGAAGTTAAAAAATACCGATCTTTGAAGGAGGTTCTTAGTTGTCTATCCTCCAAGTTTGCCTCTAAAATTGCGGTAGGTATGGGCTTTTGTGAATTTTACGCGCAGGAGAGGATGTAGCCAAATATTCTAATTCCGGATTTTGAAAGGTGTTACTATCAATATATTTAAAAAATTGGTGACTCTAGCTATCAAATTGTGAGAGATACGAGTATATGGTAATTTCGACTTACACTAACAATTTCATCAGCTTGGGCATGTGGAGTGGGCGTTGCCATTCAATTTTATCGATCTCTTAGGCTAGTTACCAGTAACATTCATTCAAAATTTAGTGATTCTACCAAAAAAAATTGTGAACGATATGCGATTTTTAGATGGAGGGTGTGGGCGTTTCTTTGAGAATGTATATGCCAATTTTTGAAGGAGGTTACCTTAAAACTTTGTTTACTCTTTCCTTAAAATATTTAGAGATTTGCGGATTTATCGATTCATACGTTTCGATTATAGGCGCAAGTGTCTTACAAATTGTATATCAATTGTTTAGGGCGACTACTAGTAATATACTCACCATATTTGACTCTAACTCTCTAACTCAAAAGCTGCGAGAGATTTATAATTTTAAGGGGCTGGGGCTTGGGTGGCTGAGCTGGGCGTGGCATATGCCGATATTCACAGGCCATTGTCAACAGTCAAATTTGGTAAGTGAAGCCTTTAAATTGTTGGAGAAAAGTTGCTTTGTCGATTTTCGATGATCGTTTTTTATTTTTTTTTTTAGCCTCTTAGTGGGCGTAGTACCTCTATTCTGACACTTTGTTTGACGCGGGTACGGTAAGTTTTGAAAGTTGTCGAAAAAAGTTGCGTTCATACAGACAGACAATCGGATAGACAATCGGACAGACAATCGGACAGACAATCGGTCAGACAGCAGGGCAAAAATTCTATATACTATTATATCTTCGGTGTCAGAGTATTAAAAATGGAATGATAATTCTTTAGTTCAGGATAAATACTTTAAAATTTTAAATTAAATTTTGACTCTATCTGCGTTTAATAAATTGAAAAAATGATATGTAATTGTCTATGAGATCGATTGGGGTTTTAATTATCGCGATCATATATTAAATTTCTTCTGTCAGTTACATACGCAATTTTTTTTTATATGTTAGGTACAAAAACAAGCTGAAATCCGATTTAATAACCCAATAACTTGGGGTTACATTGATCAGGCAATTGAGTATCAGCTTAAATAGAATGCGCAATTATTTTTAATTGCAACCAAGACCGTACAAAGAAGCCGTAAAGGGTATCCAAAAGTTCTGGATATATGGGCAACTTGTGGTGCAGTTATATTCTCATTTATATTTGATGAACATTTTATAAAGTTCACTGTGATTATTCACATATATTAACATATTTTTATCTCTATATATGGAAGTATAAAAGTACTTACCACAAATCGACATAAATATTGAATTTATTAAATAAATAATCCCGAAAGCATAAATTTTTGTGTGCTGGTATGCATTTTTAATAAATTCTTATATTTTCACGATTTTTATTTATTTCCTCCTTCACAATACTGAATTCAAGTTTCACTGAATTAACTTCCAATATGAAATGCTTTCTTCGGCTGATTGTATTACGATATTACATTACGATAGGGAACAGCTTTTTGCAAATTACCATAAAACAGCTGAAGCCTGAGTGTTTTGAACCAGCGCTTGAGACAGCCACCGACAGATGCGACTGTGATTATTTTATATTTCGACTAGAGCAGAACACTTGTAATGCGAACCGCAGCACACCGAAGTCAAGTTGGAAATGTCGCCAGTTCGCTCATTGTTATTGTCAGCCGAAAACAAATGCAACCGTAAGCATACGTATGTATGTCTATATGCATATAGGCGTTGTGTTTCTGGAAGACAAATATAGATTTTGAGCGATGCGATTGCCGTGCTTACAGCGATTTTGCATGCAATGCGATTCGCTTACAGTTATTAAATATAACTTTTTTTGGCCTGCGTGACGTAGCTGTGAGTCTTGAGCCTGCGTGTCGTTGAGGGTCTAGTTGAGAATTTAGTGACAAAACTGTCGTGCGCCCATTTCTTGAATCGCAATTTGTTTTTGATTTTTTTTCTTTTTAATAACGAATTCTATCTTTATCTCTTAATAATCCAAATGCTGACGTTTTACGATAGATTGCACGTGCACAGATAATGGGAAGTGTTGTGCAAAAACTTTGGTTAACTTTTTTTTTTTGCGAATAATTATTAAAAGTTCTCTAAAATTTGTGACATTTTTTTAATTGTATAATTATTTTCTTGCTTTATGTACTTTTTTGCGTGTACTTTGAGTTTTTTCGCCTAATTTTGCTTAAAAGCAATTAATTATAATTGATTATATTGATTGTTATATATATATTGATTATGATTGCGTGTAACTGTATATATACCTATATATCGTCATCGATATATATATGTATACCTTCGAATCGTCGTCCTTTTCTCGCACATGCAGTTGATCAAAATTATGAAAATTTACATTATATATAAATTGGGGCATCTTCCTTTAAAATTGTTAAATTTATTGCTATCGGAAAACGATATGTATCGATATTTGTGAAACGAAGGCAGTTATTGATACAATGAAGTTTCTAGCTTTTGTAATTTCTGAAATCCGCGTATTCCTTGAAAGCGTCTTGTTTAATATGTTACACTCTGCTCGATAAAATCATAAACGTCTTTTCGAGGGTATACAAAGTTACAGGGAACTCTAAAGTAATTTTGTATAAAAAGACTTGCTAGTGCCGAGGATGATTGTATACTATTTTGGTGAGGTGTTATATTTTATAATTCCAATGTTCACAATTAATAGCATTAAATTTAAAATCATACACAGCTTCGAGCCGATTCAATTGCAATTTGAACGAATGTCATATTTACCAACTTACCTTGATCGTACATATTTTGCAATCATGTCAATAACTTATTTGATATTAAGCCTCTTCTACTTACATAATTTAAATTTGTACTGGACTAAAGTATATACCCATACATACATTTTTTTGTAAGGATGTTTTGTGTCATAAAGCATTTTAAATGGCATTGAAACATATTAAAAGCTTGTTATATATTGCAATACAATCGAAAAAAAATTATAATTTCTATCAAATAATTAATTTAATTAATTATTTATTAACAAATTATTTTGAATAAGCTTAATTGAATTTTTTGAGTGCTTCGGTATTTCGTAGTGTGCTACGTGGCATGTTTTAGCAAGCTTTCTCACTCAGTTGTTTTGTTTGTTTCGCTGTGGGCTATCATCTAGCTTAAACGTAAACAGATGACTTGCAAAAATGCAACGCTGAATTCACAAATATAATATTTTTGTCATTAAAAATAATATGCCTACTTAATAAGATTTCATCAATAATATATATAATTACTGAACGACTGGAACTACAAAGCTGTATTTTGTACTGAACGTCCCTTTTTATACTCTGATACCGAAAGTATCGTAGTATACCGGTTTTGTATAATGTCCGTCATGCTACCTGTCCTACGGTCGTCTGTATGAATGCATTTTTTTGGACATCCTTAGAGATAAAGACTTAAAACTTGCAAGATATACTGGGCTGTGCCCGCGTCAAACAAAGTGCCAAAATTGGGGTGCTCGGTCCACTAGAAAGCTATAAAATCGATCAAATCGATAATCGCAAATCGACAAAGCTAAAGCGTAATAATAATAAAGCACAAGTACACGAGAAAGGTGCAAATTTGGAACACGACGACGTTGATAAAGCATCGAACATAGACTGTTGCCGAACTGCACCGGCAGGATTCTTAAAACATTCTAAATTGTCTTATAGCTATTTACAATTATTCTTATTCGACAAAAGACATAGGCAGCTACATATTTACTTCTGCAAATGCGTCTAGACTCATTATCCTACCAGTTCAGCGAACTCTTATCGCGGAAGGTTTTATGATGGTAACGATGGGAATCGCGCACATTTCTGTTCACGTATTTACATTTTTTCTCGTTAAGAGTCCGAATTTGTTATCTTACCGTTGTAAGATTGAACAATAGGCATATACCATATTGTAGGCTAAAGTCCCCTAACAGATCGATACAAAATTGGATGGCCACACCCACAACGCCTCCACAAACCGACACATCTGTTGTTGTAAATCGATAAGATCATATATTTCATTCAATTTAAAAAAAAGACTCTCTAATATTGAAAGTTACATTGCGAGTGTCACCCTTTCCCGCCCCCAAAAACTAAACTTTTCATATTGCCGGGGATGTTCTTCGATTTTATCATAACCAGAGCACAACAAATAAATAAGCAATTTAGATATGCTTAAAAAAATATGCAAAATGTAAAATATGTACGAAAATAATTTTGTTTTAATGTTTTTGTTTGTTTATTTTCAATAAGTTTTTTTTTTTAATATGTATTGGGATTCAAATATATACTAGCGATTTGATTCCTTAAGGGTAAATTTAAAAGTAATTATTAAAATCAGAAACAAAAATCAATTGTTAATTACTCCTAATTAAATGAATAATAAACAGAATAATGAAAAACCGTAACGAAGGAAGTATATCAAGATCTTGAAACATTTTGAACTCATCTTTCGACCGAGTCATTCAATAGCATCTGTATGCTAGAGTGATCCAATCCGGATATGTTCCAAGTTTCATCAAGTAAGCTTTAAAACAGAGTGACTAGTTCTCATAGAAACTGAAAGACAGACCTATGGTTAGACAAACGGATTCGACTATATTATCTTGTGAAGCGATGCTGAGCAAAATTTTATAAAGCAGACTTTTTATACTTTGATCCCTTCGTTATAATATATTGATTTTGTGCAAAGCCCGTCATGCTGTCTGTCCGTCTGTATACACGCAACTTTTTTCGACACCCTTAGAGATAAAGACCTAAAACTTGGAACACATACTGATCTGTGCTCCCGTAAGACAAAGTATAAAAATTGGAGTGCTAGGTCCACAAAAGTGCTAGGAAATCGATAAAATTGATATTTGCAATTCGACGAAACCAGATATCTCCCACAAATTTAAGGCAACAGTATTAAAATTTTGTTGGTAGGTTTTTACCGGTGCCCTTCAAAGATCTTCATATGTCCTACGCCCCTCGCCTATAAAAATTTTAAATGGCTATATCTTAATTTTCGGACCACGCCCACACTCGCCGCCCACAGGAGCTTCGGCACTAGAAATCTGAAATGCGCATATCTTCCACAATTAGTATGCTAGAGTCGCCAAACCTTGAAAGTATATTACTAGTAACTCCCCTAAGAGATCGATAAAAAATTCGATAGTCACGCCCACTCCGCCTCCCTAAACGGATACATCTATAAGTGTAAATCGATGAGACCACATATTTCATACAGTTTGAAAGCTAGAATCACAAAATCTGAAAAGTATATTGCTAGTAACACCCTTCAAAAATAAAAAATATCAATTTTGTACCACGCTCACCCTCGCCCCCAAAAACGACTAAAGCCAATATGTTCCGCAATTTAAAAACTACAGTTACCAAAGGCAGATTACTGAGATCTTTCTTAAACATTTTCTTGCCTCGCCCAATCACGCCTCCAAAATTCTCGGAAGCCTATATCTCCCGTAATTTAATAACTACAGTTACCAAACTTGGAACTCTCTAATAATTTTTTCGGACACACCCACTCCCGCCCCCAGTAATTACTAATTATCAATTGGTTAGGCAGGTAATCCATTTTTTTCTAGCTAATGCATTCGTAATAAGCCCGAGCTGCTTTTCACTGCTTTTCAAACTTCTTCCAAAAAAGTTTACGTGATTGTCGCGAGCCGGGCGTTTTTTACACTTTGCACCCATTAAATATCGTTCACGCTTAACATTGTTAAGTGTCTATATCTTCCGGGATTTTTGAACCGATGGCCAGGCCTACACCTGTGTCCATAATCGCTTAAGCAGATATTTTGTAAAGGAAGGTAACTAGCTGATACCCTTCTTCATAGATTGGCATATATCTTCTTCAATTCGTAAACAACAGTCAACAAATTTAGAAAGTACTTTACTGGTAGCTGGTAGCAATATTAGATCCAATTTTGTTTATACCTTAACATAATATTGATAATCTCTACGAATTTCATCGAGATCGGCTACGTAATTTGCAAGAACCCCGTGTATGACCTATGACATGTGAAGATTTTGTCAAACTTTTTCGACTATATATATTTTATTTAAATCATTCGAGTTATTTCACGAATTATCGTTTCCATATTAGCATGTTCTATTCCGTTTGTATATCTTAAATGTTTAAGACTTCAATCTAATTTGATAAAACAAAATTTTTTTTTTTTATATTATTTTGTGGTAATGTATGATCAAAGTATTATGTATAATTGTACACAACTTTGCTTAGCGCGTTGTCGATTGAATGAAAAGCAAAGCTTATTTGCAAAATTTTTCGACCTTAAAGGCAGAATATCCCAAATGTAGTTTGTTTGTAGAATTTTTTTCAAATTAAATTATTAGCATTTCAAACCATTTTACAAAAAAAAAAAAAAAAGTGGTAATGTGAAACACTACCTATTAAATACATTACATAAAATTTTTAAACATAAGTTTTGTGCTGGACCCATGGTAAGTGTTTTTTTTATTATTATGATTATTTTTTTTATATGCGTATACTTCAATCCCAGAGCCAAAAAAACAAAAACATATATTTCAATTATAAAAAGCAATCAATAAATAATTAATCAAAAATGTGTAATTTATCGAATTTTCAACATTTCTTTTTAACTTCGGAATCAAATTATTAAAAATCCTGGCAATGGTTTGGCCCTACGTTGATTCTCAGTTAGACTCTTTTATACACATTTATATATACATGTGTATTCATGATTATGATTAATGAAAAAAGCACTGTGCAAAAAGCGTAGAGCTTACAAATTCAAATGTAACGCTTAATAAAAGAATTTACTAATTTCAGGTAAAGTGAATCTTAAAAGAATGTGCTCACAGAATATAACCGGAGCCCACTTGTACTGGTGTTCGTTTTATTTATTTATGTAAATTAATGTATAAATATTATTAGTTATTATATCAAAGCCGTTTAATTTTACCCTTATTTGTAAAATACTTTTTATTACTTAAGAAGTGTTCAATCGATTTTTATATTCTGTGATCCTTTGCTTACGCAAATGGTCGCCAGAAAATACATACATAGCACAGCACAATGAAATGAAAATTTTAAATTTTTATTTAAGTTTTTAAACTGAATTTTGCGTCGATTGTCGACGCTTAGTGCACCATGGAAAAGAAAAATCATGCGTCTTCATAGCAAAACTTTCGGCTTCGACAAGGTTTTCTGGCAACTTTCTAAAATCAGACAAGTATACGATTTAGTTTGGCGCAAAGGGCACTTATCAAAATAACAACATACCTGTTCAGAGTTTCAGGTAGCATCAGACACAAGCCAGCGCCGAAGAACATCAAACTGCTAATGAAAATTGATGGTAATGGTTTATAAAACTTGGCCAAGTAGATCACATAAAACACTAGAGAGTTCGAGGCCAGTCCCACAACATGTATATTGGAGAGAGCTCGCCCCCTTACGCTAGTTGGAATTATCTCGGCAGCGTATTGGATTTCCGCATCATAGGAGACCGTCACGCCATAGCGGCCCAGGCCAATCATAATGGCCAGCAAAAGGTAGTTTTCATTTGGGTCGAGGAATGCAATAAGAAAGCCCGTAACCGTATTGATTATACCACCTATCAGCAAGGCACAGCAGGCCATTCCTTTGCGTCCGATGTAATTTTGGAGTAAGAGGATTGTCCAGCCGGCTGGTAAATAGTTGACCGATGTGTAAGAGAATAACTTAAATGGGGAGGTGCCCAGACCCTCCATGTTGCGGTTGATCACATCGTAGGTAAGTGTAATGATGATCCTGCGTAGTCAATGGTATATCAATATATCACGATTTACTCGCAATTACTTACGATTTAAACATCAAGAACAGCGTGCAGCGACACAAATATGGTGTTCTAAACATTCCCATGAATGTATCCTCATGATTTGTTAGCTTCTGTTGCTCGTTCATCTTCTCGCGATAGTGTTTGACAAACTCATAAAACACAGAGTCCTCCACCTGGCTCCCATTGAACCTGGCCACCCATTTGAGACTCTGCACTGCCTGATCGTATCTCTGTTTGGTAAGCAGCCACTGAGCACTCTCACAGAGTAGTAGCGGATAGCACAGCACCACAAGAGCTGGCAGCGAAGCTATCCACAGATAGTGACGCCAGTTGCCTGTCCAGATGGCGACCCAGGGGGAGGTCATCAGTCCAAAGCAATAGAAGATGGCGAGAATAATGTTGAGGCCAAAGGTGCGACGTTTTGGACTCAGGTACTCGAACACTGAAAGCATGAAATTATAAATATTTTCATATTCAATATTTAATAATGGTTCAAAAGTTGTTGTTGTCTAACCCAAAATGTACATTAAATAGTACATGGTGTCGGTGGAGAGTCCAGAAACAAATCGTGAAACAGCAAATAATGGAAAGCTATAAGAAAACGAGGTGAGAAAATCTCCAGATGCGCCCGTCAATGTTGCCATCAACAGTGCTGGAAGTCGACCAATTCGATCCGAGAGATTTCCAAATATGACGGTGCCCACAACTGAACCAAGGAAAAAGAACGATTGACCTACGGTTGAGTGATGCGACTTGTCGCAGACCCATTTCAGCTACAAGTGGCATAAGTTTCGTGAGTTGCTAAATAAATTGTCAGCATGGCAAAATACCTCAGTTGTAACACTCTGATAGCCCTGTTCACGCTTAAATATCCAGTTCTGGCACTGACCAGTCTTTGCGACAAGACCCGTTCCATTTACCACTGCATCCAATAGTGTGCACGATTTGTGCGTCACATTTGCGTATACCGATCGAATTTCTGACTCATTTAAATTCTGCAGGTCGTCATGGTAGCACCTTTAAGTATAGAAGTAGCATGTAGAGCTTTGGGTGACTGTTGTCAGGTACTTACCAATGCTCTGGCGTAAATGTTATAAGAGTTTGCGAAAAGTAATGCAAGGAACTAAGTATATTCGTATAACCGTATAACAATAATATAACATATTGAAAACGCCCAAAACTTCCGCATTTGTCGAGCACACTAGTGAAGTCCATGATTTCACCGCTTGAACCTCTATTTGCAAATTGCAATTGTGGACTAAATTAAGGTTGACTTAAGACTTGTCGCTTAAACGTAAAACCGAATCCGATCAAATACTAGATAGCCATCACGATGACACATATTTCTGAAACAGCTGACTCAATTGGAACTGAAACGCAACTGCTTTGGTATCAACTAAATTTTACCAATCCCATCATTAAACATATTTTAAATTAAAATCATTTTTACAATATTATTTATTGTTATCTTAAATTAGTAGTTCCTATCAGTATTATTTTTAGCGATTCCAGCTACGTGAATAGCTATGTGAGTAAATTCCCTGGTAGTCTTATAGATTAAGTTGATCACGACAGTTCTAAGCAGATCAGCTAGCAGCTAAGTGACACAGTCAATTTATTAAATTCTTAAATTTGATTAAAAAAAAATGGCCTTCGAGTTATGGTAATGCAGGCAAATTACTTTGCTCAAATAATATATATCCAAAGTCTGGTCAAGGAATAGTCATTCAAATCTATTTGGTGTTCAAACAAATTTTTAGAAAAGATGTTAGCGAAAATGTAAAAAATATTTTAAATACGGCTGTTGGACAAAACACTACCTAGTAATTTATAATTAGGTATAAATAATTAAATGAACAATTGCATGTGCATGTCTTTTGCTTTTTCATATCAAAATAGCTATTTACAATTTAGGCTCCAGTTCGATAGCGTTTCTTTTCAAAAGGGAAAGCTTTTCCGTTTTCGCAAATTGGAGCGTTTAGATGACCGTTTTAACAATTAAGTCGGAACGGTTTTCTTTCTTCACAAATTGGAGCACGCCTGATCGACAGACAACTTATCAGACTGATGAACATGACTACATTAGTTCAGCTAGGCATACTGCTGAAGAAGGGGAGCTATGTAAATATATATATGCAGGAGAGTATTCACTTACAATTTACATAATGCACGTTTGCCACATTGCTTGATTTGTTTTGATCAATTGTTTTGATCTTCGTGTTACCAAATGTAGAATTAAATGAAGGCAACTTGCACGATTTCTTGCTTTACTTGTCACATTCCAAAACTGGCTGAGAAACAATGGTTGGAACTGTCAATACCCTTGCAGGTCTGCGGCCTGCTACAAATTTGCGATCATAAATTAAGCGCACAAAGTGAACATGAAACTAATGACATTATTCGTTCTTGCTTGCAGACTGGAGGACATGAGGAGATGACTGGGTAAGAGGTGCTGAGTAGTGGTTATATGGTATGCCTGTGCCAGGGCACACAGCGTCTGGTAAATTGACCTTTCGCGGCTGCTGGAGCCAGGCATTTGGTTTGCTGTAATTTAATTGTCGACTATCTGACCTTTTGAGCATGCGCAACTTTGTTGTTGTTGCTGTTGTTGCTGCTGCCGGGTGCCATTTCATTGGTTTAAATTTTAATTTAGCTGGCACATTACGCGCAGTTAAGCGTAGTCAAAGTCCTAGCTGATAATAAGTGAACGTTTCAATTGGGTGTGCAACGAAATAAATTTCCACACAATTGCCACAAGCGTAAGCGAATCACAAACAGGGCACAAAATAGAAAGGGCAAAAGGCAAACGGGTCCCTCTAAATGGTTTAGCGGAAGAATAACCTTTCTAAGTCGATGCGAGCGATGCCAGCATCAATGTTGAACCCAGGCACACGATTCAGCGCCAGGTGGCTGCTGCCCACTCTAGCTAACACATATATATACCAACCTCGTCTTGTTGTTGTTGTCTGGCTGACTGGTTGGTTGTTGTTTGTTGTTGTTGTTGGTTTTGCTGGATGTCGGGCTGTCTGGGTGTCTAACTGATTGTATGCTGTTGTGTGCGCGCCATGTGGCATGATCAGTCTGGGCCTGTTTTTATAGCTGTAGCTGGTCTCTGAGTTGATCTTCAATTAGTTTATTGTTCGCTTGGTCTTTTGCACCATGTGAAGCAGGCGACATTTGCCGCCAGGTTTTACTATAAATTGCCAGAACGCCATCGAAACGTTTGCAGTTGTTGTTTCCTTCTCTGGCGCGTTTGTCATTCGTTGTTGCGTTGCTATCCTCGATTCGGTTAGCCACGTTTCAAGTGGTGTTTAATATTTGGTGTCTGGACCACAAAAGGATTGATTAAAGTGGAGAGACACGCAAGGACAACTTAAAACTCAAATGCTGAAGGTGTGTGTACCCCTTACAAAATTTAAGTGTTAATTAAAGTGTTATAAACTTGTAGTATTACCTATTTGCAACGGATCCCAAGGAGTACAATTTTAAGAGAACTTTGAATGATCTCAATTAAAGTGTCACCGTTTTAAATTGTTATCGTCTCGTTTGCAGATATTTCTGCTGAGCGCTGCGCTTGGCTTAGCTTACGCCGGCAGTTTTGGACCCGGTCCATACTATGGGGGCCCAGCTGGACCCCTACAGGCCTATGCCGGCTACGGTCCGCATCACGGGCCACAGCCATATGTGGCACCTGGTGAGTCGGAGGAACAGTTAAATCAATTTCAGGATCATTATCTATTTGCCTTGGCCTCACAGCTCCCGCACCCAAGCCAGTTGCGCCTGAACCATATGATCCTGATCCCAAGTACTCTTTCGGCTACGACATCCAGGACGGCTACACCGGTGACCTGAAGAGCCAACATGAAACGCGCCACGGCGATGTGGTCAAGGGCAGCTATTCAGTGGTGGATCCAGATGGCACCAAGCGCACAGTGGACTACACAGCCGATCCCCATCATGGATTTAATGCAGTTGTACGCAAGGAGCCGCTCTCTTACAAACCATTGGCTGCACCAGGACCTGCACCACATGCACTGCTCGCAGGACCGGCGCCAGCACCTGCATTGCCAGCAGTGCCTAAGGCGCCGCTCCCGCTGCTTTCCTATCCCTATGCCTTGAGTCACTTACATCGTGCAGCACCAGCACCGGCTCCAGCACCGGCACCAGCACCAGCTCCTGCTCCTGGTCCCGTAGTTTCCACCGCACATTTTCATGCTGCCTATCCAGCACTTGCCCATAGCCCCTACGCCCAATATCCCGCCGCTCTTCCCGCACCTGCTGCCGACCCTCACCACGCCTACTATCATCATTGAGTTCAACAGGCATTTGGCAACTAGAAGGCAATCTATTTCTAGCTTTCTCCGGTCTTTAATTAGTTCTGACCTTACTAACACCACCTCCTATATGTGTTTTTCTGTTTCTCCAATTTCATTCTGCTCTTAAACGGTCCACTCTATTCCTTTTTGTGTTCGTCACTCGATGTTGGTAATACATGCTTACATATAATATTAAATATATACGCGGCCTTATCTCACAAGTTTTGCTTTATATAAGTTCAAATACTTTAAAAATGTATGTGTTGTTATATTTCAAGTATAAACTTAAATTCGCTGCCAAGGTTTTTGATCTTGAAATAAAATTAAAGATTGAATAATATCGATGTTTTGGTAAAATTCCTTTGCAAACTAATTTGAAGATACCTTGGATAGAAGAAGTCGAAATTTCTGTTGTAATAGTTAAACTTATGGATTAAAAGGACGTATACAAATGATTAAAGAGTTTCTCACAGACTTTATGCAGTAGTGAGATATCTGAGTCTTTCCTTCTAGAATATGAACTTTGTGCATAGCATACTTTCAGAAGCACTTAAAAAATAAGCCACCTGGCTGCTGTTGATTTTGATTTATAAATATGTTTGATTGACTTATTCACTAGTATAATTTTTTGTTTACGTTGCTCCAAGAATTTAAAATTATAAAGTCAAGATAAAATATAACGGGCTAAATAGCCTATTTAGAAACTATGTTACTATACCTTTGCTGCACCCAACGCAGTATGCATAGAGAGAAGGCAGGTCAACGGACACAGCACTTTTTCAACTGCGACGTACTTTGAGTGCGGCAATTGATAACAAAGAAGTAGTATTGTGCGCCTTCTTAGATTTAGATCGCGCGTTTGATAAGACATCAAAGCTACCCTCGAGAGAAGGGGCCTGGACCCTGCTACCTACAGATGGATACTCATATTGCTGCGTTCCAGGCAATCCAAGGCAATATTACATGAGAGCACTGTAACAGTCCTAACCACCAAAAGATGTCCCCAATGGGGAGTTTTGTCTCCGCTACTCTGGAGTCTGTTTACTCTCATAGCGCGAGGCAAGTTTGAAGACACTCTGTGACACAATACAGTCAGGGCTAAGGATAACGAATGACTGAAATTGTCATTGTCCCCTTTACTAGACCACATAAGTTACAGAGGAGGAGGCAAATATAGCTCTCAAGAGCCCTACTGGAAATAAGTAGGCAGGTTAAATACCTGGGAGTCACATTTGACAGCAGACTTAACATTGGCACCCATATGCAAAATACGATATTAAAGTACACTAGGGCGCTTTATACATGTCGTGGCATAGCCGATATATCATGGGGTACAGCACCACAGATATTAAGATGGCTGTACCTAATGGTAGACCCATGGGGGTGATAGCATGGGGTAACAGGGTGCGGCTATGTATGTATGACAGGAGTAATGCGCACCTGCCCAACAAGCGCCTTTGAAGCCTAAATGGAGCTCACACCACTCCACCATACCATAGGGCTTAAGCAGAAAGCCACGCTTTTAAGGATGTCGGCAGGAGTTGGGCGCCATCATATCCTAAGCCATACATGCCCAACTACTTTCAAATGAACTGCCCCTACTAATGCAACCTAGGGATGATATGGTACACAGCTCCGTCACCAGCAAGCGCCTCGCCCATGCAAATTGGAAATGGATATATCTTCCGCAGTGAAAGTAAATATCTATATCTCCTACAATTTTAAAGATGGAGTTACCAAGCTTGGAAGGTAGCTGGTAACCTCCTTCAAAGTTCGTCAACAGTCCGCCGACAAAAATCAATATATCTGATAGTGTAAATCGATAAAACCATATAAAACGGTAAAAGCTTACATCTCCTGCAATTCAAGAGCTAGTTTCCAATCTTGGAATGTATATTACTAAGAACGTCCTCAATAACTATTTTTTATATTTATTTAAATTTAAAAACTATAAAGCTTGGAAGGTAGATTTCCAGGACACTCCTCCAATATTTTACGCCACGCCCAGTCCCGTCCCCAACATTTTCAAAAGACTATATATTTTTTTTTTTTTTTGCAATTTTAGAGCTAAAGATTTTAAACTTAGAAAGGAAATTGCTACGAACCGCCCACACAAAAACAAAAGTTACAAAGGTCTATATCTGCCGCAATTTTAAATAAAAGCTTGAAGGATAGATTACTAGGATCCTCCTCAGACTATTTCACAAGTGGTTACGCCCGATTGCAACGTTCTTACTTGTTATTTGCATAATTTTGAGAGAGGGAGTTAAGATTTATTAATATTTCCTTAAAAATCTTCTTTAAAGGCAAAGTAAACATTTGTTATCAATTGTGGCTTTATCAAAAAACCAAGTCATTGCCAATAGATTATCACTATATGGCAGCTCAAGCGGAAAATATTCCCATCGTAGAATCAATCCATCAACGATTTGTGTACTCTAATAGTTTTAATATAACAAGTACAACACCAAAATATACAATTGTACGCATTTAAATTGAGTTCATAATGTAATAATTGCCATTTAGGAACATGAGTGGTTCAGGTTGGTAAATTCGTTAAAAGTTTTAAAATCATAATTGCAAATGGCTTTATTAAATAATGACAAAAATCAATGGTAAAATCGAACAACCAAGGCTTGTATCCATTAGCTTTCCGAAAAGCTTCCGACCGTAGTGATATTTCACTGATAGGATGAAGAGGAATTGTTTTGAAATGAAAAATTATTTTGTGACGGTCGACGGGTTATTGTAGCCGACAATTGTGTGTGACTACCAATGATTTGTTGTAGCTGTCACAAATTGCAATAGCTATATTTAATTTTATTGCTTCCTACAAAATATAAATAAAAATACTGTCCAAAATAGAAACCATGGGCATACTTACATTATAAGGAACTTTTAAAGTAATCCATAATTGTAATGTTCCGACAACAATAAGAGTTGTATGCATGTTGTAAAGTTTCGATTGCCTTTAATAATTAAGAATACAAAACATTTATTTTATAATTTCTTTTATTTAATTTAATGGGAATTGATGCAGACACTATTAGTATACCTTTTATATTAAGACACCCTCATGAAAAAGAATGGGTAAAATGGGTAAAATGGGTATACTAATTTTTATTTTTACTTTTTTATGATATTCTCATACCGATGTATACTCGATTATTGGTTTTGTGTAATGTCCGTCGTACGGGACATTTTTTTTTGGAACACTCTTAAAGCTATAGCCTTGAAACTTGGAACATATATTGGTGTGTGTCCGCAAAGAAATCGATATAGTCGATAATCGCAATTCCATAAGGGCACATATCTCTCAACATCTCAACAGTAATCCATTTCAGTGGTGGGTTAGTTGGCGATGTCCTTTAAAAAGCCCCACGCCCACAGAAATCTTAATATGCTAGCTCGGCATATACATTTTCATACCACACTCACACCCGCCGCCCCCTGATTTTCGTCCCGTTGCAAGCTGAGTCATCAAGTTTAGAAAGTTTGTTACCAGCAGTTATCTTGAAAGACCAATAAACACTCGCCTTCAACATCCTATATATGTGATGGTGTAAATCGATGGAATGCAATTTGGAAACCAACACTTTATTTTCTGCCATATTCAATACCGCTCACAAAAAAATCACAAAAGCCCATATCTGCCGCAATCAAAGACAATTAGGAGGTCAGATTTTGAGGAGCTCCTTTACTGATCAGTATTTCTTGGCTACATCACTCGATTCCGTTGCACCTGTTATCAGATTCGGTTACTCCCTACTGCAACATTCTCACTTGTTTTGTTCTTGTCATTTTTATTATTGCAGTTCAGTTGACTTGTAGGTCCAGTTCGGATCCTCATTTAAGTTTTATTGTAAAAGTCTGAAAATGTAGCAGTCCGATGACACACCGAAAGAACTTTCGAAAAATGTGTGACACAGACGCTATTCGATATATTGATTCCGAGGTCGAATATACCCTATCTTTATTCAAAAGAGCAGTGTAAAGGCTAATAAAAATAAAAAATCCTAAGCTAAACAGCCTTATTATCAGCAGGTTACACTTATGTGTTCAATATGTTTACAACATAATATCCTTTGCAAAAGTTTTAATCTATAAAATTAATATAAAAATGTTAACAAGAATAAGCGAAATATTGATGATTTTCAAAAATTATATACGGCTGCGTCTAAACTTTTTACATCAATGTCAATCTATTGTCAGCAGCAGCAAGAAAGAAATGTTAATTAAATATTCATACTTAGAGTCAATATTATTTACTTGGAATATTAACAAATAATCAGTCAAGCAATGTGTTATCAGCTAAAAAAATACCAAAGAACGAAAGCTGAAAGTTAAAAACGGCGAACACAGTTTGAGGCAAAGTATGAAATTCTCAGTAATTATTATTTTCACAATTTTTATATAATTTATTTTATTTATTGTTGTGTTGTGGGGAAATCAGAAGGTTACAAGCTGATAATCAATAGTTAAACAGGGTTCATTACGAGTAATTCAACGTTGGAGGTGTAAAAAGGTTTCAGGGTAAGTTCATTAATTTCGGAAAACCGATTTTGTTAAATTAACGACTTTACAATTATACTGACATGAATGGTGCAATCAACATTTTTTTCTAATGCTTTGGATGAATTATTTGATTTGTGTGTTCCAATTTATGAGCCATGTAGGTCTATCAAACCTCAGATTACTCTCGTTACTTGATTGCCCGATCCCACTTCTCGCATCTTAATAACAAATGTTATACGGATTACCGGGGATATGAAGCTTGCAGTTTCAGCGGGAACCTAAACGTTTCTAAGAATAACATAATGCAAAGTGTGGATCATCAAAACTTCATTTAGTCTTTTTTTTTTTTTTAAATTCGGCATACTCAGATCAGGCCTTCGCCGAGCTGGCAAGCTCAGGTACTGTACTGATAGTCTTTTAAAGCCTTTGTGGAATATTTGAAATGTCCCTGGTGTTATGCTCTTTTCCCGAATTTTGGAGTGAATGATTTATTATTCTTCTCAATAAAAAAGGAAGCAAATTTAATGTTCAGAATTATTTTTCTAAGTTGTCTGCTATTCCTAAGATTTTTGAGAAGTTGATAATTTATCAACTGCAGCATCCTGGATATCAACCTGCCAGCATGGGCTTATGAAATATAGATCTACTGCCAATAACTTATTTACCTCGTCGGATTGTTGGGGTTCCTTCCTGTTTAAAATAACACGATTGTACGCTGACACATTTTAATAGTGCGCGATAATAAGACAAAGTAACAACCTGTGAACTGTAACAACCTCCTGAACTACTACTAAATGTAACATAGGTAGTGATTGTTCATCTTCTTTACCCATCCTAGAATGAAAATGGTATTTGTTTTCTTCATTATCCCGTGACCACGACGCTTTTAAGCTTACCAGATTTTATAATATCTAAGCAATAGTACTCAACAGGCGAAAAACTAAACCCTTAGCGCTTCATTTCGGATTCATTATAAACTTCATATATCATCATTCATTAAATGTGTGCTCAGTTCCAACATGAGTTTTAAATTCTACTATCTATTATTATATTGTTAAATTTAAATTCTACATTATAATGAGCTAACAATTCTTTTATCAACGTTGATTTGCTAATAATTCATTTAAAAATGCATTAGATTATTTATGGCTCAACGACCAATTCAAATTGAAATTTCAGTTAATATTAAAATATCGTTATGTTATCAGAGGAATATCGTTTTACATTACGTTAACCTGTCATGTAAAGCGCAGTAAATGCGTTTATGTTAATGTACTCATATTGATCTCATTTCTGTATGCATAAATATATATGCGAGCGCATCTGCGAGAAAGAGCATCAATAAGTTTTTGTATGTATGCTGCAGAGCCCGCCCTGTTACTCCTTTACTACTGCGTGTTCACATATTTGTATGTATGTCTGAATATTCACGTGTTTATCGGCAAAGGCATTTGCAGACCTACTCACATTTTGGCGCAAAGCTTATGATAAGAAAATTTTCAAATAGCTTTAGAATATATTTAACAGCTGGGTTCAGGGTAAATCGTAGCCTTGGGTGATTTGGGCAGTTGAGCAATAATATGCGTATGGATATTATGTATTAATCAGATTCTACCTATACAATTTTAGCATTCATTGCTATAGGAAATTTAAATTTATCGATAATCGAGAAAGGGAGGCAGATATCGGTAAAATATATTCCATATTTGGCTATTTATACTCCAGCTCTTATAGTCTCTGAGATCTGCGTGTTCATACAGGCAGACGGAGAGGCGGACACGGCTATATCGATTCGGCAGTTGACCCTGATAAAGAATACATATTCTTTATGGGGTCGCAGATGATTCATTCTACTGTTACATACATTTGCACAAAACCATTGTAACTTTTTATATGTAGGCGCGTGCGCAAAACTTCAGATCTGATCATTCACATTGGCTTGATTTACTTTTAAAATCACACAACTCATAATTGGCTCGTGAGCAATTTTCGACCTAACCAACTGTGATCAGTATAAGAATAATGATCATCTTGTTGGTCTATACTGTGTCGGTCGAGTCATTCCATTAGCACCGGCAGTGCATAACAGTGTCAGAGTATCACGTATGGGTCAACAGCCCCAGCCGAGTGTGGTCGGTTCACTTCCCAGTTGTATTTGAAAAGCATTTGCCTATAAGCGTGTTTAAAGTGTAACATCTTCACCACTATCAATGTCACGAAAAGTTACAGTGGGATTACAGCGCTGTTAGCTGGCAACACTGGTTAACAGATCTAAAAGCAGCAAAAGCCTGAGTCGTAGAAAAAAAATCACAGAAGAACAGCCAGCCCAAAGAGAAAGTCAAGTTAGTGAAGCGGAGCGTCAAACAAGTCCCGAGTACCCCCAGTGTAAATTTGTCGATGCGTCGAGGAAATAAGACGTTGTTTATAAAGTCGATTCTCATATTTCACTGTATATATACAGTGAAATATATATATATATATATATATATATATATATATACTTATGATTATGAAAAATATGAAATAGATATATGTATGAAATATTCTGGGCATGAAGACGGTAATTCGGCATAGAGGCGTCTCCTCTGGCACAATAAGCTGGACTGTATGACCGCACCGAAGTTCATCAGCTTGAGTCGTACGCATGTTGGAAATCTTTTGGCTTCAGCCAACTGCGTGCTGCGTTTTGAGCTGTTCTTATCTGCCTATTTTTTCTTTCCGCGATTACGTGGGTGTCTAAAAATCAGCAAGCTTTTTTAGGTTGGACTGAGAATGTAAAATAACTGTAAAAAAAATCATTTCATTAAACGGCTATAACATGTGTTGATGATTTTGTTATCCTTTTAGATCCCAAGCTTAAGATTTAAAAGTATATTTTTTCCTCTGCTAATCGAGCCTTTGGAGTCTTGGGTTTCATTCAGCGCAGGCCAAGAGAATAATTAGATTTAAAATAAAATAAAATATTTCACTTGTAATCCTTGGCTACAACCACCCTGCTCTGTCTAACTTGTTATCAGCTGAACTAACTTATGGTATTAAAGTATTTCGAATTCACTTACGACCGACTGCAACGCTCTCTCTTATTTTTTTAAGATTTCAAGCTAAGCTGTTGAAATTTGTCACTTATCCGATCAGAGTCCTGCTGCCAGAAATCGGTCAAATGCGGAATCTTAAATGTGGAACAGTCAACAGCCAGACCTTAATCTATGAGCGACTATTGAGCGACCCTAAATAATTATGGAGTAACATTGTAATGTTCCAAAGCTTTGTAAGATTTAAAGTTAAAGAAAACATTTATTTGTAACGTAATTTATGTATTTTCTTTTGTATTTATTGTATCAACTTTTTGTAATTGTCATATATGTTTATATTATATGATATAGTATAATATCCCATTATGTATAAATAGATGTATGAATGTGTGTTTTGTATATAATCGTCTAAGTATTATTTGTTGATATTATTGTTTATATTTTTTTTTTGCATGTTTGCTCATGTATATGTATGTGTATGTACGCTTTATTATATCTGTATATATATATATATATATATATATACTTTCAACCTTTTGCAGAGCAGATTGAAATGTTTAAGATCTGATCATTGATTTAATCTGCCATAAGTTACAAATTAAATGTATGCATTGTTTTCTTCGCATTGGTCTTGCAAATCAAATTAAATATACACTGTTGTAAGATTATAGTCCTTAGTTTTGTAGTAAACGGTATCAAAAGATAGGTACAATTGAATTTGCTTGTACTGATGTACAAGCTACCACTAAAACAATTTGAAGCTAGTGCAAGCCCCTTGTCTACTTTCGCTTCTAGGTAGAAGAGAAATAAGCAAAAGTAATTTAAGTTTTAATTTAAATAGATAGTTGCGATATTATTATTTATAAAAAGACATTTCTCTAGTGAATAGGTAAGCATTTAACTGGGCATGGGTGAATGTGAAAGATGTGTTTCAATGCTTTACGATTGCACATAATTTTGCTTAATGAACTAAGAATTAGATTGTAGGATTCTGTGTATTTATGTGACATTGAGTTACGCTTAATATTTCGAGCATGTTTTATACATATGTATGTATAAATATATATTTATTAAATAAGGAGCTAATATAGCACGTAATATATTTTGTATATTTTCGTTGATTGTTTGGCTTTGTGTCTATCTTCATATCATATAGTAATTCATATTATGGCATATAGAACACCGTTTTTATCATAGACAACCACTTGATGCACTGAAGACTATTTGGGATATGCTTGAATTGCTTCACTTCATTTTTATTTATATATTTTTCTTTTTCTTTATCTTAAATAATTAAATATAAAATTATTCCAAAGCTGGCAGCTTTACAGTTGTATTCTAAATATCTTGCAAATTAATTGGAATGTAAAACGACTGTTTTCTTAATTTTTGATGTAGTTTAAATAACATGCATGCATTTAAATTCGTGTTGAATATATGTATGTAGTTTTAGCTTAAGTCAAATTGCATATTATTGCATTTTAAGGATATGTTTACTAATGATTTTATATGTTAATTTGATGATTTATCTAGCGTCTGGTGTAAGCTTTGTTTGTTAGCTCTTTTGGTTCATTTGTTTTTAACTTGAAACGGAGGGTTTGAAACTGTTGGTTATTGGTAGGACTTCTTTTCATGATTCGGCTAGAAAAATATTCATATTGGGTAACTTTTCTACACTGATTGTGAATTGTGAGAAAGATCATATGTATGTATATATACTATGTATGGATTTTCAAAGTCAGTTCTTGCTCTATACATTAAAAATGTAACTACATTACTTTGTATTCGAATATGAAAATAAAAAATTGTATTCATATATGTTATAAATATAATTCTTTGTGTTGAATATTGTCGACAGTTGAGAATTTTTTTTAAAACAAACTAGAGATTGCCATTTAAAATAGTTCGTTGGACGAAATTAAAATATTAATTTAAAAGATTCATGTACTTTTGAATTTTTAAAATGCTACTATTTACTGTTGTGGTTATTCAAAGAAAATTATTGATTTGCCTTTGGTCATATCTGATTTATATTTTGTTTGATATTTGTATAAACTTATGTTTTACATATTATCGTTTATGTTATATGGTATGATTATTTTTGAATTTTTTAGACATTAAAAACGTTCGATAGTTTGGTATTTAAAGCAATTTGTGTTGTATTTATCGTTTTCACATATGCGTATTTATGTAGGTAAATATGGATGTAATTTGACTAGTAGTATTAAGTCGAATTATATTGATTTATCTAGTAAACATCTCAATCAGTTGATTTATGAGTCAGAGATTTGCTTTATTGTGATAGTAAAGATCATAGAAAATGTGGTCCATTTGGTGATCGTATTCGTCAATATTACATTGATTAAGTTCGGGGAAAACCAATTGGTTTTGTATCTACAATTCAAAAATAGATGTATATAAGAATAGGTAAACCTGAAATTGTGAAAAAAATAAATTAAGCTAAATAAAAATACAAAATAAATCGTTTTTCAATAATGACTTTTTTTTTAATTAAAAACATTGCAGCACACTTTTAGTTAGCACGTACATTATAATACAAAATACACATTAATGGAATATTAATAAATTACAAATTAAACTGAAATAAAGTATTTTGTATTCAAAGTAAAATGATAAAGTTCCAATTAAATTCTTATTAAATATGCTTCACCATTTTTTATTTAACGTATACAAAATATAAAGTAAGTGGGAACATCAAAAATGATTTTTAATTTATTGTTGCCTTGTTTCGAAAAGAGTGCATCTATAACAGTTTTGCAAGTGCTCGCAGTTAATTATTCATTATTATTACGATGTTTTTTAGACTCTTAACTATATTTTATATTTCTGCATTAATTTCAGCTTTTAATATGTATCGTTCACTTACTATTAGTGATATTTTCTGATTACTAATAAAAAACTTTCAGCTTTCTTTCTTTCTGCATCCTTCTCTTTTTGTATATTCATATGTATAAATATATGTACTACGATAATTATATGTTAAGTTGCGTGTTGTAATTATATATAAGTAAGTGTATATGTAAGTATATGTATACTGTTTAGAATTTGCTTGCACGCCAGCCGTTACAATGAATTATCCGTAAGCTGGGTTTCTATTTCTTAGTATTGCCTTTCATCTGTAAGTATCGAAACTTCTTCATTTCCTTAAATCCACACAAGTTTTCTCCGTATTTGTGGTCGTGGTCGTCGTTGTATTTGTAGTCGTGCAGCTGCTCGTCTCATCCAAGTCATCATTGATTGGCTCGATTTCCTGCTCCGTTATAACAGTGACCAAATGCGTGGCGCCATCTGTTTCCAAAGACACGGAAATAAATTTTGTCAGATATTTGTGGTAATTATTTTTAAATATTTCATATTCTGTTTTATCTTTTTAAGACAACATAATAGTTTGCATTACCGCTTTGACATACACTCCAAACGCTCTAGCCAAGGTCTATGGTCATATAGGTGGGCAATGACAGGGGAATTAAGCAAGAGAGATTTCATATTAGTTTTTCGGATTAAATAAAGTTTGGCTTTCAAACACAAATGAACAAACAACATCAAAAGCAAAAAGAGCTAAAAAAAAATATTTAAATCTACATATCTTAACAGAAAAACAAATCAACCAACTGAAAAAACTTTGACAAAGTACAAAAATTCAAGATATTTTCGCACCATTCATGTGCTGTTGCAACAAACTGGAATGCGGCGGAGGCGGCGGACGTCCGTCGTCACCCAAATAGTTTGACGTCTGCATGCCTATGTTGGGCATATCGATGCCACCGTTGCCAGCAAGGATTCCCCTCTGAGCGTACTGCTGCTGTTGCTGATGCAATGCGTTTAAGGCCCCGCTCAACTGGTTCTGATGATGCTTGGCGGCCAGATTAGCCAGCTGCGGATGCTGCTGCAGCTCGTTGCACAGACCGGGCAGCATAATACCCTCTACACATGCATATAAATATGGGGAATCACAGGTACATATGTTAGGCATGATCGTAAATCTATTTCATGCACTTTAATTAAGCAGCGCTTTAGAGACTATAAATTGTACTTGTTATTTCATAATATCCTATTTTATATAAAAATACCAATTTAATGCAGATTTATAAGATTTTATCTATTTTGCCTAAAAACTCAGCGAATAAATGTTATTTCCCGATTATAGAAAAACCCAAACTATAACTTTTAAAAACAACAATCTTTCAAATAGTAGCTTGCAGATGAGTTTTTGATTTGAAAATTGAAAGTAATCATTATTATTATTATTGACGTTCCTTGGACTCAGTGATATTTGGGCAGCTCGCACTTACTTGAATTGTGTTCGTAGTGACCATTCTGCTGATTCATTTTGGCCGGGGAGTCGGTGTTCAGCTGCGAGGCAGTCACCGAGCGCGTTTGCAATGTGTTTGGCTTGGAGTTGAGCGCTGAACCCGGTGCGCTGGGAAGTCCGCTGCTGGTGGCACTGCTCCCACCACCGCCGCCGCCGTTGGGCTCGTCGAGCAACTGACGCAGACGCTGCAGTTGCGCTTCCAGCTGGCGATTGTGATCCTCGAGTATTTGCATGCGCGCCTCCAGGCGGCCCTTGTGCTGGCGAAGTAACTTCGCCTCGGCCATCATGTCCTGCTGGCAAAAGCAACAACAAAGGTTATTTTGCTTTATTTGGATGCATTGTAAGACTTATTTGCTAACCTGTCCGTGCTCGCCTTGACTGGCCAGGCCCGCCGTGCTGGAGCTGGAGTGATGCATTCCATTGGAGTCGTCGGGTGTGCCGCTTTGTTGCTTGCTGCACAGCTGCTGGTACTCGGCCTGCAAATTTGAATTCTCCTCCTCCAGGTCGCGTATGATGGCCTCCAGTTCCTCGCGCTGCTCCGCATCCATGGCGGCCATCACCTGTACCGGTGACTTGGGAGCGCTGCCATTGTTCGTGGGCAGCGCCTGACAATACTGTGCTATCAGCTGATGCTCATCATCGCTGTCCGGCGTCGAGTTGGACCCAGTGCCGCCATACTCCACTTGTGCCAGTCGCGACGCATACATCTCCAATCGCGAGTGCATATCGCTCTGCAGCTGATGTGTCGTGTGCTGCGGACTGGGCGCCGGGCTCTCAAGTGCATCTCCTGCGAATGGTTACAATGCTTACTTTTAGTAAAAGGTAAATCGATCTTTCAAAATGCAAGTGCAATTGTACGAGTATATCCAAAATAACATAGATACTTAAGTTTATATAAAATATCGAGTTCTGAGAGCGATTGTAATGAAATTATTTTCCTCAGTTTTCTGTTATTAAATGGTTCCAAAGAAATATTTGACTTATTGCAAATTCTGTCAGTGTACCCACCTTCTAGAACACTCTGCACGGGCAGGTAGCCTACGCGTGGATGCTTCTTAAAATATTTGCGACTCTTGAATTTGTTTTTGAGCGCACGCGTGAAATCGCGCACGTCCTCGGTGGATGTGGTCTGTGGAACGGGAGATGAAAACAATTGTTGTCGATTGTGTGTTTAGTTGGGTGATTATTAGGCATACGTACCGTTGTGCAGTATTCGTGCATGGGGTGCGTTAGCTTGTGATTCTTGGCATTGCGTCCAAAGAAGAAACACTTTTGGCACATGTCGAAATTGAAGCACTTGAGACAGCGATAGCGGAAGCCTACAATTGGATACTCCTTGCATATGTTGCACTTGGCCTGGTGCTTCGCAGCTTCCGCGGCGGCCAGACGATGCAGCACTGGCAACCACACAAGACTCTGCGGCTCGTGCTGTAACCAGCCGAGGAAGTGTTGTAACTCAATTGAGATTTCCTGATTGCCATCGATGGCCTCCTGGGAGATGCCCGCCTGCTCCAGGCATGAACGCACCGAGGGCTCAATATTTGAGCCGCCAAATGCGGCCACCTCGCCCAGTTGACGCGGTACCTGTAAGCAAATAATTGCATAAAGCATATCTAATACATTGTCTGATTGCCACTCCACACGCTAACCTGTATGCAGTCGTGCAGCAGCAGTCCTAAGCGTCGCTGATCCGCCCTTCGCTCCGTGTCGGCGACCAGGCGGAACAGATATCGATACTTTTCCTCGAGATGACCCCTGCAGAGCAGCACGAGCCCCACCTTGAAACTGAGCACACGTATCTGACCGGTGCGCTGCGAGTCGTACACATTCAGGATCCAGTTGATGGCCAGGTCGAGCATTAGCGTCAAATCAATTTTATCGATTGTCACATAGAGCGAATGCAGCACCGTCGTCATGTCCGGTATATCGATAAGCTTGTCGTTCTGTGCCCGGAGTCCGTGACGATCGAACGATTCACACGCGGTGGCCATTGAAATGCGATCAAGTGCTAAAATTAAAAACATGGGACATTATAAACTGATATGTAATCTTATATGCAGGACAAAAGTAGTCTAAGTATACAATGGTTTCGAGAACGCTAAGAGAAGGTATTAATTTAAAATCTGTAGAAATTCTTCAGCCCACAAATTTGCTTGTTGCTTGTGAAGTCAATTAACTATGTCCCGTGGAAAATAATCTGGCAGCTTTGGGTGCATCCAAAGAGAAACCAACAATAAATAAGATACACATACAAATGTATTTTAAAATTAAATTAAACTGATTTTAAAGTAATTATCCTTTTTTAAACACTTCATATTTTATTATATTTTCATTGAAAATAATGTTCACGAATTAGATTTTATTTTGAATTATAATCACTTATGAAACCGAAATGTATTGTAATTTGTAACATTCAAAAGAGTTATGCGGCCGCATATCTTTCATATAATTCACTGTTTCACTTCGAATAACTTTTTTAAGCAAATTAAATTTGCACACCCCATTACAGCAAATTAATTAATGACCCGTACGTAGTAATCACTGCCTGCAATCAGGTACTTACCCAGTCGGGTTTGGACGGCTCGCAGCTTCATGGCCGTGCGATAGGCTGAGAAACGAATCTCATTAAGGTCAGCAAGTCCCTTCATCAGTTCAATCATCTCCGGGTGGTCCCAGTGTGTGGTCTCGCGTTCGTGGCTGCGTTATGCAGATTTGGGTGAGTTTGGTTCAGTTTAATTGGGCGCCGTTTAAATTGAAGCTGTGGGACTAAGGTGTTGATACTTACTCGATGTAGTAAGGCACATTGGCGGCGGTTGTGGCACGTTCCCAAGGTGGCTTAACACTTTGCCCCAAGTTTGGTAATGGCCCAATGGTGCCACTGTTCGATGTGTTGCGTCCGTCGTCGCCATTCTCGTGCGTATGATTTGCGCCTGCCTGGCACAAAACCTTTTGACGCTCGTCCATCGCAATTTGCAGCAATTTCATGCTGTGACAAATATAGCAAACAAATAAATAAAGTAATCGAAGCGAAACCAAAAATCAGGGCCGTGCTGTGATAAATTTCACAGTGTACACTTACCGTGTATTCAAATCCTCTAGTTTGGATAAACATGGCGTCGGCACCAGCACCTGATTGGCAGTGAAGAAGGATTGCTGCTCGTTGCAATCATCTAGTAAAGCACTTGCCGTTGTCATCTTATCACGGAGACGCTGCAGCTGCTGCATCTGTTCATTTGCCTCACCCACAGATGTAGGCGTCTGCCAGGCATTCTTTGTCTGTTCAGCCAAGGCGACACGGGAGCTCAAATCCTCTAGGACCTTCTGGAATTGGCGCATTTTCTGCAAGAAATAAGATTTAAATATCGAAGTTAGTAATGTTTATAAATTTGTGTTATGTTGTTTACGAAAATGGTATACATGTTGCATATAGTAAATAACAATAGCATTGCTGCATCATAAAATGGCCGTAAATTAAAATTAAATTTGAAATTAATTTATTAAATTAAATTTATTTTATTGATAATACTCCACGACTCCAAAAATTTATTTTTTATGTACCTCAAAAAGCATGATGTACCTCAAAAAGCAGTGTATTGCTGAAACGCGAAACGTTACTCTGTATTAAAAAAATATTTTTCAAAACAACAAATGATATTGCAATAATGAATATAATTGTAACTGAACCTATCCCAGAAACTACTTTCAGAAATCCATTCTAAAGTGACACCCTTAAGCAAAACCCTTGTAATGTGGCATCGAGTGCTAAAACTATTGGCGAACATCTCAGAAGCACTTAAGCTGATTCCGAAATTTGATAAATGGGGAAGTAAATTTGATCTAAATGTATTTTAGGAGGTGGGTAAGGATATCGACCAAATGTAAAACCAAGTACGACCGAAACATTTATTTTGACTCCTCAAAACTTCCTCCCAAAAAAAATAAATATATATATATATATATATGTACAAATAATAACAGTTGCACTTGAACAGCTACCCCTGGCATTAAGTCTACAAAGCAATTTAAAGGAAAATTAAGCAATATAACAAGGGACTGCACTTTAAACGATTTAACACATATAATTGCTGGGTCGGGTGTATTTCCTTGTCGAGCATTGCCGAATTTTGTATTTTGTATTTATTCAATATTTTTTTTAAATAAAATTGAAATTTTTGATTCTTTCTATATTTATGTGGTTGCTTCATTTTTGTATGGACTATTTTTAGTTATCTGCACTTAAGCAATTCAGTATTAGCATTAGTTTGACGTAGATCAAACAAACTCTTGTTTATCTTGTTTTGCATTTTAAAATATTTTACATGTTATTTATTATGCATTAGTGCTCAAATTAAATAAAGTGTACTCTGATGTAGGTGTGCATGTATATTTAGCAAGTCCATTTAAAAAGTATTTGCCTGCGGCTGGTTCTTCTTCCTAAAGTTGGTATATATGCACATAGCTGCATCAGAAGGGATTAAATGTAAGAAACAAACACCAGTTATGGGGAGTCGCATATTATTAACATAGACACACACACATACACAGACACATACACACATGCATCTATGTATCTTCAAACACATTGCGTTCGGCTTGTCCCAAATTATTTGCTGCCTACTTTTCGGCCGACATGTTTAATTATCTCGAGTGACAAACACAAGCATTCGAGGTAACCCTTTAGTGGTGATGAGTATATTACGCATACGCCACATTGCTCGCATTGTTGCCGCTATAATAGAGTAATGTGTTTACGGTCGGGCATTGCAATTTGAAGTTGGGAATGCATAAGAAAGTCAAAGGCACATTTCCTCCATCTCATACTCCTTTGGTGTCCTTGCTGCTTTGCGTGCATGCTCTTCATTAGCAATAAAGAACACTTTAATTTTTGTGCACAGGGGGCTGAGGATGAAGGGCTGCCAATATGAACGCTTTGTGGATGCTGACATCGGGGAGCTGAGGTGGAAGCATTTATTCCAGCATTGCACACGTTTCATTTTGCACATTTTCATCATATTCGCTTTTCAATTTCATTTTCGCAGACCATTTGGCGGAGCTGCAGTTGTCCCCTTGGAGTTTGCAACACAAACTTTCTTGTCCTGCCATTTTGCACGCAAATGCATGCAACAAACAAAATTCATTTACCTGTGCACAGCTTTCAACTTTCAACTTTGCCGCAGTGCACCAAGCATTCAGCAGGATGCTAGGATACCACGCCGTGCGTGGAAAGCAACTCCTGCCCCATTCTCCATTTACTCTATTATTTAATTTGATTATCTTCCTGCTGCTTTCTAGCTATCGTCTTTGTGTCCTCCTTTATGTACACACATACAAATGCGTAATTTTGTTTTCATGAAGTTTGTGTTTAATATATTGAACTTTGTAGCTCCTGCTGGCTGCCAGGGGCAAGTTTATGTTCCATAATGCATGCATGGGCAATGTACATGTGCCGGAGCTGAAAGGAGCCCATCGAAAGGAGTTGCGGACAGAGGTCATGGCTTTGTTTACTATTTAACTCTTACTTGCAAATTTTAGTTCATTTTCGTTTTGTACCACACTCTTTATGAATTTGTTGTGATTGTTTGAAACTTTGTTGGAGCACCTCATTTTTGCAAATATTTTTTTTTCTTACACAAAAAAAAAACGCATTTTAGATTCAACTAAAATAAGAATGCACATTTTGGGGAGTTTAATTGATGTACATAAATAATAATAAGTTTTATTAATAAACTTTAAAATAAAAAGTTTATCAGTTATTGCAAATTGTAATCAATGCTTATGGAAAATGACTTTAATCTCAATCTCATTTATTATTTAATGCAATTGTACATTGATTTCGTGGTTTTGGTTTTTTAAGGTTTATGTTATTTGAAATATCATTATTTTGAAATTGTTTTCTAGAATTAAGAATAGTCTGCTTTCTGAAGCAAACTGATTTGAACAGCAAAGGTTTGCTCACTTGCTAATTAGGGGTAAGCATAATTGAAGTTACAATTTACTGCGCTTCCTTTTGCCACAAACAACCTCAACAAGAACAACAAGGGGGGAAACCACTTTGTTGCTGTTTAATTAGCAAAAGGGGGCACCAACAATAAAGGAAAATTACGATACTGAGGCTTCACTTGTCACCGCAAATGGTTTGCCGCTGCAATCAATAATTTGATGTTTGCAATAAATATGCAGCGTGGCGCGCCCAGTTTCGCCTTGCACTGCCCTGTCCCGCCCCGTCTGCTTGCAGCAGCACTAATTAGAGGCAACAAGGCAACGTTGCCGCAACAATGGCAAGAAACCGTTTGATATAAAAGCCATTAGAAGAACTACATAGTACGATAGGAGGGCAATGCCCTCTGAAAGCCCAAGTATGTCAGCAAAAGTTTGTGCAGTTTTAATCAACGGGAACAAAGCCACTGCCAAAGTCAAAGCCTGAAAGTTGCGTGATATTGTGGTGCGAATCTTGCAAAGCAATATGCCTGCTTTGGATTCCCTCTCTACCCTCCGAACAAAAATAAAACTAAAAAAATGTGCAACACGGTGCAAGTTATTACGTGGCACTTGCCAGGCATCGCAGCAGCTAATGCGGCGGCTCCTATATCATTGCGACCGCTGGCCAACTAAACGAGGAAAACTAAAACTGTTGTCATACTTTCTATGGCATCTCAGCACGTTGGCGACCTGGTGAGTTGGCACCTCAGGGCATCCACTGGTCTCTTTCTTATTAAAAATGCCTTTATTTACTCCCACTGAGTGCATTTTATGGCGTCTGCTGTCGTTTGCCATGTCAAATGGCTTAGCAATTGACCAGCTGGAGTCATATCAAATGTACGTCCATTGACAGTTGATCTATTGGAAATCAGTTCTAATGCCAGCACTAAGCCTTAATTGACATTTTAAGTGGTAAGAAAAAAATGTTGATTAAACGACCTCACAGATAATTTAAACAGCATCATTGTTCAAGCAATCCATCTTCATTCATATTAACAAAATGTACATTACAAAATAATCTTGAGAAAATAATGTTCTATTGAGACTTATTTACCAATAGGACATATTTGAGATATACGTATTATTTACCACAAAAGGACAGTATTTATACTTATTTACAATAACACATTAAATGTTTTAATGTTTGGGGAAAATATTTTAAAAGTGATTTCCCACCCTGAATGGATAGCTTTCAGTTTGGTTTCTTTAGGACTTTTGTAAGTAATGAGCCCATAAATCGGATATTTAATTAATTGAGATTATAAATGAAATTGCGTCGCTTAAAATCGTGCAATTTCATCGCTGGAAAACTGCAGTCGGAATTACAGTTATTTTTACAGTCGTCAGCGAAATGCTCATATATATACATAGATATGTGAGCTACGGACAACCCTTATTGGGGAGAAGTGGCTGTAATTTAATCAAGATTTTATATGCAGTCAAGCGAAAGCGTGGGAGACCAAAGAATGTGTGCAATTAAAATCGTGTGGCTTAAATATGCCATTCTGGAAAATGAAGCAACTACTTTTACATATATATGTTCAGTAAAGTACAACGAGCTGTTTAGTCAAGACACAAACCTCGTTTTCATCACGCAACATGCCCACAATTTGAAGAAACATGCGTTCCGCATCGTTCTGTGGATCGCAGTTCGAGTAGGTGTCGTCCATGAGGGTGATGTCGCCGATGCGACAGTGCAGCTGCTCCTCCGACGAGGATGAGTACAGCGACAACATGTTGCGTCGTCGGCGCTCGTCCACAACATGTTGCAGTGCAACATCGACATTTAGCGAATACGATGCATGTGTTGTTGCTGCTGCTGTTGTTACAGTTGCTGTTGTTCCTGCCTCATCATCGGCATCGGCCTCATCGCAGCCACTGCTGCTGAGCTGGGAGTAGCTGAGACTCAGTTGACTGCTCTCATCGTGTTCCCCCTCATCGTGATCCAACTCCAACTCGAGCTCCAGTTCGTGCTCCAGCTCGGTGCCACCCGTGCCACTGTCGCCGCTCTGAGAACTGGCCTTGGCAGCAGTCGCAGCATCATTGACAGCACTCGGCGCAGCAGTAGCTGCATTGGCCACCACCACCGCGAGATGATTGTAGGCTTGAGAGTCGCCGCTGCTGCTGCTGCTGCGACTGCGACGCTTCATTGAGCGAAACGGCGAAAGCAGACGTCGTCGTGTGCTGCTCGTGGGCGTGGCATAGGGCGGCAGTTGCTGTTGCTGCTGCTTTTGTTGCTGCTGGGATGGCGCACCCGAATAGCGTTCCAATGACCTTGACTTGCTGTGGTTGCTGTAGATCGTTGCACCACCAGCTCCAGCACCTCCCCCATCCGGCTCAGTTCCAGCCGCCGTGCGTCCTGGCGACTGTCGTCGCTGCCTTCTGCCGGCCTCAATGTGAGCGTTCTTTATAATTTCGCCAGCCTCATCGGAGCTGGAGCTGTGCGACATTGTCGCTGCCGGCGTTGTTGCAGCAAAAAGTCGCATCGTAGTTGGTGGTGCTGGTGTTGATGCTGTTGTTGTTGCTACTGCTTGGTTTAATTAATCTTTCTTCACTACTATGCAGATTTCAGGTTTTGTTGTTGTTGATGTTTTTTCTTAGGCACTTTGCATCGTTTTAGGGCACATTCTTGCGTAATGAACGTTTCTATTTTTACAGACCGGTTAGACAGGATTATTTTTTCCTTTGGCTTTTTTTTATTATTGGTTAGTTTGCTGAATCAATATAGCAACGGGCATTAGGCAAATGGCCAAACAACTACAAATACACATAAAGAGAACACATTCATGTTTGTGGATCGTAATCGACGGCGCAAATAAGCCACTCAATTACGCCGAAATTTCTCAGGGCTGTAAACATTGCCTAGCATTAATTCTCCAGACATCTTGGAATGTTTAATAAACACGTTGTTACTACTTATTTTGTTGTTGTTGTTGATGTTTGTGGTGTTTGTAGAGTCGAGCAAAAGGTTGTCGGCTGCATTTTGTGTGCACAATTGTTGGGCGTGTGTAAATTTGGTTGGGCAATATTTGCCCATAGATAAGCTCTTCAATGTTACCAACATCAAGTTAAAATGTTGCTGTCTCCGTTTCCGACTTACATATCTGACAATGACTTCGCCAGAAGTGAGTAACGGCAGAAGGGTGGGGGGAGCAGAGGATGTTATTGGTGGAACCCAACAGAAAAGGTGACAAAGGTTAGTGGAACACCACCAGGAATAAAAGAGAATAAGTTACACTTGTTTAAAGCAGGCGTGAAATGAATTGTGTCAGTAAAGTGGAATGGAAGTCAAAGATTTTGAATTTCACACAATTAATACTGGGATTAATTAAGTCATGCAAGTTCGCTACTACAAAGCCAAATCATTCCATATTCTCAAGGGCTTAAAAAAATCTTTGAAAAAAAGGCAAACAAGCAAAGAAAACACAATCTAATGGCAAACCTAACTTGATGCTGAAAGTCAAAAGTGTCAAGTAGTTAATACTTATAACTAAGCAATGACCCCACAAAAAAATTACAACAATATCTATGCACGAAGAACGTGGATTGTGAACAGCATGATGATGAAAAAAGATGATATTTCAGAATGGAGTGACAAAAAGCGCAGTAGACGAAAGCTCATTAAAATTCTAAGCCGTAAAGCAAAACAAAGTTTTAAACAAAGTCAAGAGCAGTTCGTAGAGGGGAGTGTGGGGGAGGGGGGTTTGGAGGTGGTTGTTCGTTGTGGAGCGAGTTCACGACAGACAAGAAAGCTAACAAGCCAATGACAGACAGGCCAGACGCTCCCCGCCCAACCCTCTTCGACCGACCCGTTGACTGCCGCCTGTTAAGAGAAGTTCTTAAACAAAGAGGAGAAACAAAAATACTGGAATACCGTCAAGTAATGCCGGTAATGACATTGTAACGGTATTTATTACAACATTACGACGAATGACAAGTGTCTAATTAGTTGGGCAAACATGTACCCCCTTCCCCCTCCTCCGCCCCTTGGCCAGCAATTGTTGTACCAATCTGTTGTTGTTTGTTTGGGAAATGCATAAATTAAAGTCGCTTCCACAGAGTCTCCATAGTTTTCAACTGAAAGCTGAAAGACACTCACATGCGCTTTGCAGCTAATTGAAAATGTGACACACGCATTTTACATTTTTGCACATACATTTTCTTGATTGCAATCTATGTGCAACGGCATGTTTATGTGTGGCACAAACGAAACGCGAGTGCAGCAAAAAAATTTTTAACTATTATTTGATTTGTAATTTGCTGTTTTTATTCTTGAATGCCATACAAATTATTTACGTAGAAAATGCATTTCAAATTCAATTGATGCATTTTGGCGAACATGAGGAAAATCCAAATGAATTTCACTTTTACTCTGTATCTCTCTTGTTCACTCTCTTTTACTCTCACTCCCCTTCTCTCTCTCTCTCTCTCTTTATCCCTTTCCAGCTTGTGGCTCTGTTGTCTTCTAAATTATAAAGTATGCATATCGTATTTGCTCTGGGACGTGGCCTTGCATATGAAATCCTGTGCAAGTTTGACAGAATGCCGCATTGATGTTTGAATAAATGCCGGGATGAATATTGGAATGTTTTGTTGCTGTCGTTGGTCGTTGCTTTTGATATGCAAATACTTTTTTGCAGCAGTAGCTAAAAGTAGACAACAACAAAAAGTGCTCACGAATTTAGTCGCATTTGTAAATTGTGTAATTGAATAGCACCAAACAATCGGATGAAAGTATTTATTGGTAAAATGGCTAGGTTCACTTGTGCCATGAAATATCTTCAACTCTGACGGAGGAATGCAAATAGTGCAGAATTGTAAATAAGCACCAATTATAACGGTACTGATTTATGATATGATATGATTATAACAAATTAATAACTTTACTTTAATTTGGATTGTAAATACGGAATTTGTAATAAATCTTTTCGAAATTAAAGTTACAAATCAAATTATAAAATTAAAACAGTTCATTGAAACTTAAATGAAACTCGAAAATTTAAAAATATATAATTTAAAGTGAATAATGAAAAAATATTAAAAAATTTAAGTTTAAAAGAAAATTTAACATGATTGAAAGACAGCTATGCATTTTCAAAATAGGCTTCAAAAATAAACATTTTAATTTAACTTTTAAATTAAATGATATAAAATTTAAAGTGAATAGTAAAAATATAATAATAAAATTTTAAATAAAACAAAAGAGAATAATGTTTGCAATAAATGAGCAAATTGTAGGAGATGTATACGAAATTCTTAAAGCTTATTTTTCGTTTGCATTCCTGTCGAACTGTCAAACTGTTTTGCGATTCGCAGCACATTGACAAGAAATTATCTTTGATCTATTCGGTAGCTTTTTTGGTGTATTAACAATAGCGAGTTTCACTTTCAGCTCGACTAATACGAAATGCGCGGCACATGCGATGGTGCCAAAGATTTTAATGGCGAATTGGAGACAAGAAATCAAACAACTCAAACAACCACACAACATATAATTCACACGAATTTGGTTGTTTATGTAAAACCTCTGGCAAAAAGCAACTGAATGGTAAATCCGTTTACCTGCGCCCCATTGAAGAACTATTTTTGTTGCTTATCAACAACGATTTCCAAAACTAATTAAGTGGCTAAAGCTTGGCCTCTGGGCCAAAGACAATGCGAATAGAAAGCCTGCGGTCACATCGATAACTCGTCACGATCTCGAGGTGTTTTTTTAGATTTCGATGGTCCAACAAGACAGACACAATACTCGAAACTGAGCGATGCAGACGGGCATGGAGAGAGATGGAGAGAGAGAGAGAGAGAGAGAGAGAGAGAGAGAGAGAGAGAGAGAGAGAGAGAGAGGGAGAGAGATGAACAACCATGACAAGAATACAGGCAATAATTCAAGTGTGGAAAGTCAAAGTTATTGCGCTGCTGTAATAGAAATACTGATTCATGGACCGCAATCAAAATGTAACGAAAATTGTGCATTTAAATCATAAACCCACGAATTCAATTGACACCGACTTTTGGCCAAGCGTAATCCACAGTGATTTTAGCAGCAGCAGTTTTTTATAAGAAACGCGTCACTTGCTTTGGATAATCGCGAATTGATTGAGGCCCAGAAGTGAATGAAAAATCTCAGCTGTGCTGCTAGCATTTTTAATCAATCTGTGCGTAATAAATATAAGTAATTGTTTTTGAGGCATTACCAAGCAACAAAGCGCAGACTCGTCAAGCCAACGACTTTGCGTAGTGCATTCAACTTTGAAATTAATTCCAAAAACAAGAGGGAAAAAAAAGAAGCAATTCAATGTAAAACAGAACTGTCGTCTGGAGAAACATTGGACACGTTGCCTTTGCGGATTATTATATAAACATACAACCAATATGCAACCGGAAATTTTCGTCAGTTTTATTCACTTTATTGTGATTCAATGGAAAGAGAAAAATAAAAGACAGCAAAAGTGCATAATGTGCCATGGCTCTCACTTGGTCCCCTCAATTAAGGCTTGGTGGTCGGCCGCCGCTCGGCTTGTTGCGCTCTGTTTCGCATTTGCTTTCAAAACTGCCAGATAAGTTCTACGCCCTTCCCCATCCTATTTCGCCCAACATCTAAACGAGTTTAAAGCTATTCTCTGTGCCCGTCCATGCATAATTTTTCAACTCTGAGCTCCGAGCGACCCATTGTCAATGTAGTTGTTGTTGTAGTGCGTAAACCCTACTCGAAATGCATTTCTCACTGAGTGATACAAACAATGGGAAAGTGGAAAATGTGTGGGCGTATTAGCATGCGTTGTGTTTTGTTTTCGATTTGGTATTTGTTTCAAATGTGCTTGGTTCTCTTTTTATTAATGGTTGTGTGGCACTGCATACAAGGCCGTTGGATAACAAGTATTTGTATGCATTTAGATTTAGCAGCCAGTTGAACTTGTCTTATTTCAAACGACAACGCACGAAATTTACATGAGTAAATCCCTCATCTACGACATCATCTAAGAAAGGAACTAATTATAATATTAACCAGATAGCTTCATATCACTCAATGTAAAATCTTCCATAAATATAATTCTGTGAATAATCCATTTTGAATGTATGCACAAAATTTAAAATAAATGGATAGGAATATATATATGCTCAAACTGGCAAATCTCATGAAACTCGGTCGCATTTCAGTGGCACAACAATATAAATTTGGTTTCGCATCTAGAAAAAACTCACATTTGCAGTTTACTGCATTATGCCTCAAGCTAACAGCGGGCAAAACATATACACCAATTCGAATGCGTCATGCATCAAGTGGTAACCATAAAGGCATTTGCCACGCTCTTGTTAAACATCAATTTGGGTGGCAGCCGTCTTAGAAAATCACAACGTTGAAAATAGTATTTCGTGTATAAAGTGCGACTTTTTGTTGCAGCAGCATAAGGATTGAGTGGCAGGCAGCAGCTAGCTGAGTATTTTCCGAGTTACCTAGTTTTTCTAAACAGAAAACAAAACAAAAAAATTGCAAAGACTATGAGCTAAATGGCTTGGTGGGCGCTTTGACCATGGCCAGCAATGAAAGTCAAAAGTGGCAAGCGATGTGGCACAATTTATCACACACAAATGATCGCAGCAAGCCGAGGCATGAAACCGAGACTGGGGAGTGGATAGTGCGAAATTGGAAATGGAAATAGAAATGGCAATGGGAATCCGAATCCAAATCCGATCCGAATCGGAATCTGAATACGAAATAGGAAAGAGGTCAGTACCGAGAGTCTCTATCGAATTCAAGGATGACGGCCCCGGAGGCGAGGGCGTGGCCATGTCTACGACGCCTTTTAAAAGGCTTTTGGTTAAACGAATTTTCATATAAATTACGAGTGGCAACGTTCTGCGGCGCAAGACGACTCGGGTAGGTGGATTGGCAAATGGAATCAATTGTTGAATTTTCCACAGTCGAGGCGGCAGCATCGTGAGGCAAATATAGCGTGGAAAATGTACAAGATGTTTTTGCCACGATAAATAAAGTTGCAAGTGTGAGCTGCATCAGCTGCCAGGCAACTGGATATGCTTCTCAAGACCCCTTCTGCCCCCACCACCAACGTTGCCTGAAGGGTGCACTTTGTGTATCCGCCTGACAGCAATTTGCCACAAATTGCTGCTACGCATTCATACAAATTGAACGTCTGCCGCGTATATATGTACATACATATATATGTATATATATATATAAATATATATATATATATATACGTGCGTGTATATGTACACATGGGGATTAGAAACTGTTTCAATGGTCGAGAACCTTAGGACTGGTTTATTGCATCGCCAACGGCCAAGGCTTTTGATTCTGCTGTTGCTCACTCGAATTACCTCACTCGTGCCAGAATACAAATGTAGTACTGCTAGTTGTGATTTAAATGGGTCTGCGGACTCTGGCCTAAGGTGGGCTGAGTTACTGGATCATTGTGTGTGGCTGGACCAGGAGGTTTCTTTGTATGCTCATTGTTTGTCGGATTGACATTGTTATAGCAATTAATTGCTTTTATTTATACAGAAAAGATTTCGTATTTATATTTTATTTGTCTTTGGTTCTGTCTATAAATATCGTCGGCTAATAAAATATTCTTTATTTCAATTTAGAAGGAAGTGAGAAAATAGGCATAGTGAGAAAATAGGCTACATGTCTTTTATTTAATAATTTATAGTTCGCTTAAGAATGTAAGTCCGGTTCGATTCCTATCTTATCATTTTAAGCAAAACTTAAATCACTTTAATAAATTTTGTATCACTCAAAGCGGAAGTCAAAAAAGTTAATCAAAACTTTATGCAATTTGGAAGAACGTGAACAGTGGCTGTATAGAATTTGTAGAATCTTTCATTTTATTAAGCCAAAGTAGTCATGTTCAAAATATACATAAAAACATGATAAGAAAACGCACAGCATTGTGTACAAATGAACCAATGCAATGCAGCGCAAAAAGTAATTTCTCTGGTGTTTTTGACAACTCCTTTTGATCAAAAATGATTAATAACGACAATGTTTTATGGCACTGAGACTAAAATATTTGACAATAGTAAAATGTTTTATTCAAGCGTAGTAGTAAGCAGTCAATTTTATTTATGGATACATTATAATACATAACAGATGACAAAGCAGCTTTGAGCTGAAATCTTTGGTACAGCTTATGCCGAATTGAGGAAAAGGTGCAATTGCATAACTTAAGAAACGATGAAAAAGTTTCAAGCCAAAACCAGGTCGACCTGCTGTTGGTAAAATATATATTTAAATATATTAAGTTAACCTAGCCAATTAGAAAAGTATAAGTTAAGCAGTTGGATTGTTCGGTTTTGTAAAAGTTTTTGAAAAACATCGAATGGAGGCACGTAGCAAGTGCAGCAGCTGAACACAGAATGGGGCAATGAATGAGGATTAGGTGGCGGGCTTCAGAGCGACTACGTGTGAGCACTCGAATACATGTTCTTTTGTTTGCGAAAATTATTTTATAATCATTTTATTACACCCCCAAACCGAGTGGCCAGCTGCCAGCACCAGCAGCAAAACTGCCTGCAAAACTTTTCATGGCACACACCTGCTGCCCGGATGCTTGGATGCTTGGATGCTGGGATGCTTGGATGCTTGGATGCTGCGGACGACAATAGTTTGACTGCCAGTCTGGCCGGCTAGCTGGTTGCCATTTTGGCCCCCTATTGATCCCAGCGTTCTGAGTGGAACCCGCACACGTTTATGGCATTGAATCTTAATTTTCATCAGACAATGACGAAAATGGAGCATAATAGATAAAATTAAGTGCAAGTGCAGCAGACAGCAGACAACAGACAGCAGGGGGTGCAAGAAAATCACTGCACGTAGGGGGAAAAAGCTCCGACCGTTAACCTGGAAGCCGTTGTAGCCGCAACTAGCTAACCATAAAGCCATTAATAAAGTGTTTTCAATGGCTTTCAGCTAAATGCAACGACTTCAGCAAAATGGCGATTTCGCCGCCTGAGAATAGTTTTTGTGTGGGTGACTGCAATCGCTGGGTAATCTTGTCAGCTGACAGGGGCACAAATGATATATGGAGGCACATTGATCGATAAGCATGACTTAAGGATATATGGCTTAATGTTTATGATGAGATACGCTATGGTATGATAACAAAATAAATTAAGGAGTGAAACCGAACTGAATAAATTATAGCAAACTATCACAAGTTCGGCTAACTAGAAACCCAATTCAACTACTTGCCCTTCACACACTCTGGGCATCAGGGCTTTGGCACAACTTAACACTAAGTGGAGTGAGTCAGATATGACTAAAACGAGCTCCACTCATTGAATTGAGTCTTGACGTGACCAATTTCTTATACCTTTTAATAAGTGTAGTCTTAGTTAATTATATTTGAGTTCCCTGTCAATATTAATTTAGGAAATTTAAATTAGACATTTGATAGGTGTCCTACACCATCCCCTCCTTCCCCCTTCCCCTCACCATCATCCTAAGAAAAGCCTTTGCATAATATTTACCCATATCTTCGACGCCTGTCTGTTCAGTTGACACTGGCTATGAGTCTTAATAATACTAACAGGCCAAACCTAAAGATTCCTTTTTAACCGGAGACGCCCATGCATTGAGCCAAATAAGCTGCGAAAGTTCTCATCAAAATTTAGCAGAATTTTACCGCAAATTTCACGCAAATTTTGCCATCATAAATTTAAGATGCTGAATCGTAAACTTGCCGGGTTGGGTGGAAGTGGTGTTTTGGGTGGAAAAGTAACGTTAAGAGCATAACCTTTAAATTGTTGCCACCTACGCAGCAGAAGAGAATTCCGGCGTTGGCTGTGGTGGGTAAGGAGAACAATAATAATTTTAATGAGTTATAAAAAGTGCTTTTATAACTCGTGCAAATAAGCAAAATTCTACTGCTGCCAGCGCCAGTTTGAACAGTAAACAGTAAGCAACAACAACAAAAGAAGCCTAAATCAAGCAAAACAAAAGATGTTGTCAGCTGAGCACCTGAAATTCAGACATAACAATTTAAAAGTTTTAAATGCGCTGCAGCAAAATAATTTACTCGCAAAATTTAAGGCTCAATTTCCGTTTCTTTTTTTTACCAACCCGCTGCCTGCATTGAGCCGCAGCGAATCCGCCCAAAACAAGTTGAAGCTGCCGCGGATGATTAAACACAATCAGACCCAGCTCAACTATCCAGAAAGAGAGGGAGCAAAATACAAGCAGACAGAGACAGAGATGATTGCACCAAGCCCTAGTCTGTTTGCCAGCTATTTTCTTTGTTAAAAATGATAAATATGTCGAGATCTATTTTGCTTTTGTTTTTTTGTTTTGCGGGTGTGTCGCTTAATGGTTTTATGTTGAAAGCTCAAGTATTGAACAGGCAGGCCTATAATAATATTGAGTATTACATTCTTTGCACGACAGATTTCCAGCTGTTATTTGTTATTATCATTTTTGCTGATGATCTGTTTTCAATTTTTGTATTGAATTGAAGGCGAAAGTGAGGCAAGTCAGTGTTATTATTGCTGGAGGAGTGTGTAGATACAAAATGGATATATGAAGCTTAATCAATTTGACATGAGCTTGAAATGGATTATATATTATTAAGTTAATATGCTGTCTACTGATATAATACAAATAGATTTGTTTTCATTCAATTTCATTTGACTTCTTGTAGAACAATTAATCGAGTAATTAAATATCATTGCGGCAATAAAAATTTAGCAAATGTGACCATTGCATGAAGTAACAGAGGATTTCATTCTCTAAGAATAGTCGCAAACATTAATAATTCCAAGTTTTTCAAAGTAAGAAAAAAAATCAGTTAAACTCAACAAAATCAAACTAAAGAAAGCCAATAAATTGAAAGTACACGTGTACAAGTCAAATGTGTCAGAGCCAATATTTATGTAGCATTATAATACATAACAGCTAACAAGGCAACTTTGAGCTGAAATCTTTGGTACAGCTGTTTTTCAAGTTAAACTTAAGTAAATTGAACATCAATCATGCAATGGAATAGCAAGCATTTAATTCCGACTGAGTCGTTGAATCAGCTTAAAATTGTTTCTGGCTTCAGTCTTCTAATTAAGCAGCGTTAAGCGCATTTCCAGCGCTAAACAAATACAGACGCAAATCTTTAAAACTATCCAACCAACCAATCAACCAACTAACTAAACAACTTCGTATGCCGTTTGCCACACGATTGACGATGGCTAAAAATAGGAATTGGAACTAAGAACTCGGAATAGACGTGCAACTGGCAGGCGTAATATATTTGCATTAACCTAGTGACACATTTCGACATAATCTGATTAATTGGCGTGTAAAGGAGAAATAAATTGAGCGAACTAATGAAGCGAAAGAAAAAAATACACTGAGAAGATGTTGCAGCAGCAATTCTAACTGATTGGAGCTGGCGTCAACACCCACGAGTTGCAATCCAGGGTCTGCAAATGAGTAAGAGTCGCCACGTGAGTGGCTTCCAGTAATAATTTTCTCGAATCTTAGCCTCTGACTGGCAAGATGTTTGGCTGGTTGATTGTCGGCCTGAATGCCTGCTTGGCTGACAGTCAATTTTTCTTTTTACAATTAATTGATGTCAACGGCTTGGTGCATCAACCAGGAAGATTGAGCAATGAGACCGCAAAACGGCGTCGCTATCGTTATATCTGCGCTTTGGCAACTTCATCAAAGACGCGTCAAACTGGCGGCGTTTGTCTTTCTTGTGGCTGCATCTGTATCTGCCTGTCAGCCTTAGACTCAAACTCAGCCTCAGCTCCAGACGCAGACGCCGCCAACGCCGCAAAATCAATCAGGCATGGCAAAACACCATACTTTCCACATTTACAATACACACTGGCCCTTTCCCCCACCCAGCTCTAATTCTAATCCACACTTAGGGCAGCGAAGTTGCGCCCAGGCGCCCACATTTCCAATTTATTAAATGACATTTGTTTTGTGCGCTCGACTTGTATTTGTTTTCGCCTAGAAACATACATTTTATATATATATATATATATATATATATACATATACATTACACATATATTTGTGCCTATGGCCCCAAAGCATCAATTTTTAATTTCATTAGCGTGGCGCGACCCCAGAGCCCCACTTTGGATTTTCATTATCTGTTTTTCCAATTTGCATTTGCCGGTTTTGTGTTTTGGTTACAGCACTCGCACATTTTCCGGTTCATGCCTTGCCCATTTGAATTTTAAATGATTATTGATTTTCTCCATTTTTATCTGTTTTTCGTGTGCTGTTTTTGAGCTTTTTTTCCGATGGCCTATTTGGTGGCCTTCTAAAACAGTCACTGGCAGCTGGCCATAGCTGGCTATGGCAAATATTCAAAATTCAGGGCCAAAATTCATGTTAATTACCTAAAGTGCACAAAGTTCTCGGCGTGCGTGTAAAGTAAAAAAAACAAACAATCGAATGCAAATTTGGATCGAGTAGTTTTAAAATAAAACACAGGTAGTTCTCTGGCATAAACAAATCTCATCAATAGCACAATTTGAAGTAAAATTATTTTTACTGCTGCGGGAAGTAAACATAAATAAAGCAGGCACCGCACTCATTTATTAGTCTTTAAATCATTAAATCAAATTTGATGGATTTGCAGTTATTTAAAAGCTATTATAACAAACGATTTCCGTTAAACAACTGCGAAAGATTTTAAGTACTTATCTGATTAAGAATTCTGTAGTGAAAAATACTTAACAGCTTTGGCTGAATTCATGTTTAATTTAATGTGGGGACCAAATATCAATTTACTTTTTAATTCAATACATTTCTATTGAAGTAATCATTAAAATCGAGTGTAAAGTTGATCATAAGCAGATGCTGGTCATATAAATTTTGGCAATATTAACGATAAACTTAAAATTACAATTCGAGTTCTGAGTATAAATTTATCTGTGCGTTGCTTACTCACTTGCTTATAACAATGGAAAACCACAACAACAAATATTTGAAAACCAACGAAACGCACCTGGCCATAATCTAAAATGTTTATTTTACAATTAAATTGCGGAAAATTGCGCAGTAATTTTGCCAAAGCACCGAACAAGCCAACCCATCCAGCGCTGTGTAAGGGAAAGGTGCAAGGGGGAGCTGTTTCAAATATTATATGAGTGGTGGCGGTTTAAAAATATGTATGCAATTCAAAGAAAATTGCTTACTTTTATTAATGATTTGAAATTGCAGAAATTCAGGTAAAATCGTTGACCAAATCAAGTACGTAGCATGCAAAAGCAGTCCAAATATTTGAATTTCGGGCAAGAAAATATAACTCAACAGAATGGAATTTCTGAGATAAAACCAAATATAATAAAATGTTTCTTTAAAATTTACAAAACAAAAATGTATGGATATGCAATGATGATAAAGAGTTTGCTACAATGGAAGAAATGGATGATGGATTATTATTGTTCAAATAAATATTGGTATTTGCTTCAACTGTACAAATATTTGAATGTTCTAAAAGTTATTTGAGAACCATTTCATAAACAGAAAACAACAAAAATAATTTACTGAATTATTGGTGCTTCTTGGAATTTAATATGCAAGCAACTTTCGTAACTGTTCATTAAAATCCACTCTTTGAGGGTCGACTCTTTCTCTGGATCAATTTGACATGCTTTCGAATATTCGAAGACCAAAGTAAAATAAATAGTTGCAGCTCATTAAAGTCGCATTAAAGTCGTGCTTTGCTATCGCTATGCTTTGTAATTTGGCTTAGTTTGCACTTTAAGCCATTTGCAATGATGGCTTTTACTTTTCTTTTGAGCCGTGATTTTGGAAACGGGAAAAGAAAAGAGTTCAGCTAGTTTGGTTTTTAATGCTTCATGCTTCACCAGCCCGCCTTTGGTGGTGCTAATTGTTCATTTGAAGTCTTATTCTTTGATGCGGGCTGACTTGACGTTGATAAATGAGGCGCTCCGCATGTCTGCGAGTAGGTTTTGCTGTAGGTTCTGCGGATCAGTCGTCTAACTAACTAACTTGATAATGCTTAACTGAAACAAACTTGGTTCTAAAGTTCAACTGAGCAGCGTTGTGGTTGTTACATGTAAATTTTCTGCTCAATTAAGTTGTCAACATTTTGACAAACATTTGCGCTCATTAGAGAGTTTGCCTAGCATTATTAATACTTGGCTGCTGCTGCAGCCTCACAACCGAGGCGAACTCGAACTCAAACTCAAAGTGAGCCCAAGAGCAAAATGTGGAGTGGTAGGCAATTTGTGGGTGATTTGCATAAAATGCCTCTCAAAACTGCCACTTGGGCAGTGAGTTGTGATTTCTTTTGGTTGAGCTGCTTTGCCACTTCCCGGCTAATGTAGGCAGCCAAAGCATCTGTCAGTCAACTCAGACATTCGTTGATTTGAATTATTTCATTTGTTTGCACCCCACCCGCCTTTGATTTGCTTAACAGTTCAATGAAGCACATGCGCATTACGAAGGGGGATGGGGAGATGTGAACACTCTCCCAAATTTCTGATCCTTACTTAATTGAGTGCAACTGTTAAATACGAGAGTACTCCCAACATAATTGTTCAATTGAAATGATTGAACTGACCAGCGTCCGCTGCTCTCTCGATAAACAACATGCGGCAATTAGTGCAGTAATTTTTAATTGATTGAAACAACGCTGACAGCGACTATCATTGACATCCCAGAACCCATGGGCTGTGTGCGTGCGAAAGCCTGAAAAAAAGTAGAAAGCTATCGAAGAGTGGCTGTTGCTCAGTTCTTATAACTGAACTCTTGGCCCAAACGCAGATAAGTAGGCTTTAGCCATGCTACGTGTTCAGCCAAGCATTGGAAAAGCTGCATTTAGCCATGGGCAATGAAAGCAAATCGTTGGGCTTAAGCGCTAAAGCATGCTCTGATATGCGATAACACTTGCGCTGATTTTTAATGAATACTCGAATAACCGAAGGGAGCAGATAAACATTTTGATTTCAGCGAGATATGAAATGCATACATATTTAATCTGGCTACAAATCGCGTAAGCAAATTTCAACTGCGCAATTTATGCAGCTGTTTTCTGGTTCAAATACATTTAATTGTATGTTAAATTATTTAAATTTCTGCTGTACCAATAGATACTTTTTGCGCCAGCTCAACTTACACTTATCCGACACGCTCAGCTGCCACTTATTCAGATACGCTTCTTATGCACGCTTGCATATGCTTATTCTGCTGCATCTTCTTTTACTACTTCCACTACTATTTTTATTAAAGCCAAAGATGCATTTCATGCATCGTGCAGATGCTTGAAATATGTCAATGCCACCACACCAGACAACAACAACAACAACAAAATGGGACTCTTGATGTTTTGCCATCGCCTATGGGCATAACAAGCTCGACGAGAGCTGTTAGTTTTTGCCGGCTTATGCAATCCATCGGATACATTTTTGCAGCTCCATCATTTGACATGCAAAATGCACAACCCGCCTGCTTGTCTGTCTATCTGTCTGTTTGTGTGTCCATTAATTTAGCACTCACGTTGCATATGGAATTGAGTCGCCGTTGCAGTTGCATCTTTGGGGCTATAAATAACCACCTCAAACAGTTAACACCATTAACCGCATATTAATTGGCCGAAATAGACACTATGAAAATAACACCAGCAGGATTAAGCGCCACGACAAAGTCGCCAAGTCTCGACATTTGGCTGACATTTGTGTAGATGCCATACAAGGCGTCGCATTGCCACATGTGGAAAGCCTTAAATGGCTGTCGGCGTCTGCAAGTCGCGTATGTCAAATACATATGTTTGGCTTACTATCCACCAAACCATTGACATGCAAATGTCAGCCAGGAGTGGGGAGTTGGTGTGTGGTTTGGTTGCAGTGTGGGTGCGGGTGCGGGCTGACAGCAATTGTGGCGATAATTGCACATTTGAGGCACGCAAAAATTGTCAGACAGTCTCCGCGCTGCCCCTGCCTCTTAGTGTACTAATAAATATCAATTGTATGCACAACAACAACAACAACTGGGCGAAGAACAACAACAAAAAGTCAAACAGCAAATTGTATTTCACTGTCTTTGAATTTCTTTAAAGTTCTTACAACATATGTACATTAGTACAGATGTACATGTATATACATATATATATACATACATACACTTGCAACGCTGCTGAGCATGCATAAATTAAGTGCAATTAGCATACAAACTTTTCAGCTTTTAGCTTCAATCAAGAGGGGATCTTAGGCACAAGCGGCAACTGCCAGGAGCAGCTACAAACCATACGTGCCACATGCGACAACCACGAGAAATGCACACTGCATGCTGCGATCCGCAAATATGGTAAATCAACTACGAGGAGTTCTCAATTTTGCCATCCATTCCGATTATTAAGTAGCTAAATTTGGGAACCGAGAACGCAACGTTGTTTGGCCAATAAGTGCAAGTTTATTTTGCAGTATCTAAAAAGATTAGTTTGCCTAGAGAGTATTGGTGCTATAAACATTATTGCTAAGCTCGAAAGACAAAGATAAACGAACGAAATAAAATTGGACTCAATTTTTTTATCTCCCTTGCTGTTAGAGAATTCTCACTTAAGCTAAACATTCCCTAAACCGTTTCAATTTGAATTATGTACTTAAATTGTAGCATGATTTCACTATCAACATATTTAACATTTTCGAATACTTGCAGAATGTAAAGATGTTGCCTGCTCGTGCTCCTATAACGCTTTGATTGAGTCGTTGAGTTATTATCAAATTCATTAGAATCCAAAATTTGGCCTTCATACAGCAGCTGTTTTTGAGCGAATTAAATCAAAAGTTTCACATGACTTTTGCAGAAGAAGAACCGATTAGATATGCCACAAATTGAAACCACTCAAAACTAAGTGGGCTCACAGTGTCCACAAGTAACCACAGCAAGGAGTCCCAATGAAGAGGACATTCGAGCACAGCTCCAGCCAGCACAGAGAAGGCACATTGTTGGTGTTTGTTTACACATTTAATAAGTATACAACACATATAAACGTATGTGTATATAATATATAAGTAGTACACAAATACACGTATAGACTTCTGGAAATTTATGCACAGTGGCTCTTAACTAAATACGTTCAAGACCTCCTTTACAGTTTACATAGATATATATTATATATTTATATAATATATATATATATATATATATATATATACCAAAACCTTATTAAATCAGTTTTCGAAGAAAAGTTTTCTACACATTCGTGTTCTGCAAACTGCAGCTCGCGATATAAACCAATCAAATGAAGTGATGTAGAAGCAGAGATATAAAGCAAAATGCAAAGATGCTTTCATGGACATATTCAGTTGAGCGGCGCTGTATATATACGAAGTGCAAAACGCGTATGTGGAACGTATTTATCAGTATGGAATTTAAATAGCGTTCACGAAATGCTAAAGTGAACACGTAAAATTGAGTGCAGATTTCGGCAGGCAATCGCAGGTAAATAAATACAAATATTTGAGAAATTTATATAAATATCTGGCTGCCTGTTGTAAGGGCAGACAGCAGACAAGCTCGTGAATAACAACGCAAAATATGGAAAAAACCGAATATATATTTTTGTCGCTATTGAGAAATATTTCACATTTAGCAATAATGAAACTGACTTGAACAGACTTTGAAACAGAGCATTCAAAAGACAATTTTTTGTTTTTAATTTAAAACAAACTTTTTGTGCTCTAAGTGTTAAGTAGTTTTAAATCCAAAGATTTTAAATTAAGTTATTTTGAAATGCCAAATGAATTGAAAAGGAGTAATTCACGGAATCAAAGGTTTTGCTGAACTCGCATTTACAATTGAAATAAGAATTTCATACAGTATAATCATGAACTGCTGCAGCTGCAACAAATAAAATACGGAGCCCCACAATAATCAAGTCAAGTATTTATCTTTATGGACAATTAGTTTCAAGTCGTTGACAAGCATTTAATGTGTTGTCCTAAAAATATTTTCATTCTTATGATTTGAATTTAAGTATCGTCACATGTTAAATACGTTAATTTAATTTCCCGTTATTGACAATGCCAGCAATTTTTTTGATTCAAAACATTGCTAGAAAATAATGATTAGTTATGCACAGAAGTAATCAAAAAATCAAAATATTGTTGTATCATTTAACATTTGTGCCCTCAATTGGGTATCTCAATTAAGAATGTTCCTTTTCGGGTGCCCAACAATATCCATTTATTTTAATTGAAATTTCCAAGTAAGTGGTAAATTATTATTAACATTGCCTTCGCTGATTGTAGAATGCGAAGTAATTACAAGCAGTGCATTTGGCAGTCGTTCTTGCCTCATAAAGTGAGCTATTGCTATTAATTGGTGGCGATGTGGCGCTTATCTACGCAGCCACCCATTCGAAGTGGGTCAAAGTTGCTTGTGGGGCGGCAAACATGTGTGCTTTTAATAAATACGAGTATTGCTTAAATAAAACAGCAGCATCACAACTCGACCATTAAAAACCCGACGAGGGCAGCTTTCGATTTCATTGTACAAATTTGCTGCATCCAGTGGCATTAATTATGTGCCTTGTGACGCTTCTCATCATCATCGTCATGCACATCGGCAGCCTCATAAAGAACAATATAAACAAGAACCGCATCGACATATATACACATAAATATTTACATATGTACATCAATTGTTATCATCGGACTGTTAGATAAAAGTGACAAATTTACGTACGACTTTTGTTTTGGAATGAGCAACTGCATGTTTTTATGATGGGACCCCAAAAAATGATGTGGGTATTATGTTTTGGTAGTGGTTCTTATATATGAAGACATGTAATAACAAAGAAAAAGAAGAAAAAACATAAAAGAGTAAACGTACTTTGGTCGTGTTGGTAATAAGAATTTGAGTTACAACTGAAACTGAACTGGTCTGCAAAATACAAAAATAATCAAAAAGAAACAGATCAGAACAAAATATTGACAGATAAAACGCTGATTATGCACAAATGAATTAATGAAGTGTATTAAATTTGGTATAAAAAAAGCTACAATTATGTTTCCTACAACATGTTGAACCAGATGTTCTGGCTACAAATGCGTATCGCAGCTGTCAAACGTTCAACTCCAGATTGCCTTTCATTTTGCACTTTCAAAATAGCCCTCAAATAAGTCTTGCGAAAGCCAGCTCAAATACATAAATGTTGACATCATCGATGTGTCCAGGAATTTGATGTGAATAACCGACCAACGGAAATCGAATGGGGAACAGAAGACCCTCAATTTTGTTGCATGAATGCGCAATGGACTTAGTGTGAAAAAATTCAAGTTGAATACGGTTTTTAATTGTGTATAGACAAATATACAATAGAGCAATTAATTTTGTATGGGTTATACAAAACACATTGCAAATAGGACGTGTGGAAATCAAATGCCGAATAGCCGACCCTCGATATTGGGGCATGAATAAATGAATGGATTTTGTGTTAGATAACTAAAGTGGAATATGGATTTTAATTGCATATATATAAGTACAAATTTGGAATATACAGGAGTGGATGTTAATTGAAGTAAGGTCACCTGTAAGTAGCGCAAAGTATTTAATTTTTTCTAAGGGGAATATAGCAATATGAACTGATTACCGCGAACTCATTTCAGATAGCAGACCCTTAATGTTGGGGCATAAATAATGGAATAAATTTTGTCGCAAATAATTATAGTGGAATATGGTTTTAATAGTGTATATATAAGTGCAAACTCAGAGTATATAGGAGCCGATATTTGTCTTAGTAAGATCATCTGCAAACAGCGCAAAGTATTTAATTTTTTTATGGTTCATATAGCAATATGAACTGAGGACCTCGAGCACAATTCAGATGAGGCGTGTGCAGTTTGACTCATATAGTCCTAATTAAAAAGCTGACAAACAAAGACATCTGCGACTGTCTTCTCCCCGTTCTCCTCCTCATCCCCGCCGCCGATCTCATAATGGAGCTCGTCCTCGTCAGAGACACGGTTGGAATGTGCACAACGAGATAAGCAAACAGCAGCAGCAATAACAATGACTAACAACTGTAAAAGATAAAAAATCGCACACGCATATATACAAATGAAGATGTGCGACAATGTAAATCCAGTTGAGATACAACCAGACAAAAGTGTGTCTGCGAGTAAATGGAGTTGCTGAAATCCCAAAGAAACCAACACATATGTTCATAAGGTGCTGGCGAGACTGTAGCTGGGTCTGGCGCTCAATCTCAGTCAGGGTCTGATGCTGATGATGCTGGGGAAGCAAGCAAATAAAATGACAACTTTAACAAATAAACTGCACAGAGAAGTCCTGTGTGAGTACTCGAGTGAGTACTCTAACTGCAACTTCAACTTGAACTCGAATTCAGACTCCACACACAATATTCAGAGGCGGATTTCTTTCTTCCCCTTTGAGCCACTGAAAAGATTCGATAAAATGCAATGAAAATAATAATAAACAACCTTCGCTGGCTGCCAGCGAGGCATTGACCAGACGAGCGTGGGATATTAAAAGTGTGGTCGGACACAGTTTTTTAGTAGGGGTGCCAGTAAAATAAAAACATTCTTCTTCTTTTTAAGGGAGCACATGAAATGTGAGATGCAAATCGAGTGCTTATTTACAGAACTTATATATACTTGCCATTTTTTGTTTATAGCTTATCTGGCTGATGTGCAAAGAAAATTGTTGGGCAAGTTGCATGTAATTAAATGATAAGTCACTTGTAAATTTCATTATCTCACAAAGTGGCACATGGGCATAGAGATCTAGTTGAGAACGCTTGGTAACCGATGATGACAAAATTGGCCTATATTTTTTAAAATATATTTTTTTATAATTTCTAAGCTTGAATAGGCCTTCAGCTCGTTTCAACTTTTTATATATGTTAAATGATTGTTTATTAATCTGTTGAATTCCTTTCTTTCATGTCATGCCTGACTGGCTTATATTATTTTTAAAAATTTCAATACGCAATTTGTGTATTTAATTTAAATAAATAAATTTTTGCTTAACGCCGTCGTCATATTCTCCCAAACCCCGCACAACAACAATAACAACAACAATAACAACAACAATAAAAGCCACTAAACAACAACTTGAAAAAGAGAAGAAGGAAAAACCGAAGCGTTGGTTCATTTAAGGTTGATAAAGTATCGAGTACGCACACAGCCAGCGATGTACTGCAAAATGAAAATGAAATTCACCGCACAATGCGCACAGAACGCAAATAAAAAAGAGGCAAGAAAAAATCCGAAAAAAGGGCGAACAATTTAAAACGTGACTGTTACAAAGAATTTCATTTCATTTATCACACACAAATTTTTGCCATGTTGCCGACGTCGCCGACGTTGACAAAAATGATTATTATAAATTCGACCTTATTACTCTTGTTACTTTCGTTTGTTGTACAACAGTTTTTCGCGTTTGGTTTTGTATTTCACCTCATGGGAAGCAAATGGGCGCACATTAAATATGAAAAGCATTGGAGCAGCAACACGACACTTAGCACAAAATCACTTTGTTTTCATTACGTATTTTCTCTTTTTGTATTGAAAAGATCCTCGCAAGTACATATCACGAATATGCATATGAAAATCTGTTTTTCGTTTCGTTTTGGCCTTTGCCAGTTGATCGCGTTCTGCGCGCGTCGCTTCTGCATACAAAACGCAACCAACTTACGCGCCGGTGTCTCGTTAACTGACCCAACAACAATGCCGTCCGCATGCGTTAAGTGAGCGTGTGTCGACGTCGACGTCGGCGTTCGCGCTGGCGTCTCTGTCAGCGTTGCTGCAGCCACTTTGCGCTCAAAACTTCAATAGCACGAAACGAAACTTGTTCTCCCCAAACCACAACACACAAGCACATACACAAATACACACACACACACACACACACACACACACACTTGCTCTCTTACTTGCACTCACAAGCACACACTCACGCATGCGGAGGAGAACTTGTTGCTCGCATTTTGAATTTTGTTTATGCCGTGGAACTGTTTACATGTCAATGTATAGGATTATATCTGTGTATTTTTTATTTTGTCTCCAGCTTGCGCTTTTTGCCCTCCCCCCTTCCATCCATCTTTTCTCTCTCTGCGAGCTTCTGGCTCATTAAGTGACTGTGTCGTACGTTGAGCATGAGCTGAGTGGCTTGTCGGCCGGCCAATTGAGTGGCGCTCTTGAGTGTTGTTGTGATACTCGTAACAATTCAATGAGCATTACGATTCGCTTTGTTTATTGCCACAGTTTTTTTCATTTTCATGTTTATTTTTGCCTTTTTTCTGTTTTTGTTTTTATTTTTGTTGTGGCATTTTGGCTTATTTCGATACGATTTATAAACGCATTTGAATGGCCCGTTTTGTCACTCTGCTTTATTTTTCCGGCATTTCGATTGTTTTTATTTGATTTTTATGACATTTTACACACATTTTTTGCGGTTGCCGTTTTCGACTCATGACTCACGGACGGGTTGTAGATCATAATGTAGCACTGAAGGATTTATTGAATGAATTTATGTTTATATGCAACTGGAAAGTCACCATCGAAAAGAGATGTTTTCAATTTAATGTGTGTGATTTTTGAGAGCTCAGGTGCTGATAAACAAATCGGTAAAGTACTCATGAAATACAGTTGTATTTATTTCCTTTTATTGTTATTATCGCGAATAGTATTACAACATGTTAAAGCAACAATGTTTACATAGTTCAGTATGCATAATGCACATAGAGTTACCCCAACATTCTTATGCGCGTCTCTTAACAGATCACTGTAAAGACGCACATACCATCGATTAGTACAATTAGTCGTTCCATTAAGTCAAGCAAAGACAGTCGCGCAGCGCTTGACCAAAAGATATGTAAACATTTATACATATAAACATAACCTCTACGGGAAAACTCCTCGTGTTATTTATGGTCACGAGCCCGGTGTTTCAACCAGTAAGCCTGCACCCATAACCCCAAATCTCCAACACATTATTTTATTCTTTTGTTTTTTAATTTTTGAAAAGTAATTTTAAATAGGCAAATTAATTTGCAAATTTAAATGAGAGTTTGTATGCGAAAAATATTTTTAGTTTCACAATTATCGTGCAAGACCGATAATAAATTATGTGGCTCAGTCAAACAGTCACAGGTTCTCCAACTGCAGCACTTCCTGCCTCACTCACTTGCCACACATGTATTAGTTTCTCTGATTGTCCACATATTTCTTCGTTGGCAATTTAACTCAAAGCCAAAAAAGTATGGAAAACTATTGCAAAAATAAACCAATTTCTGCTGCAGTTGGTTTGTCCACTAAGCGACTGAGAGACGATATTATTAAATGGCAAAAAGAAAAGTGACAAAAAAAAAAATTTATTATTCGCCACTTTACACAGACATTGTCATCGTTGCAACATGTGACAAAGTGTGAAAAATATTTGCAGCGAGTTTATTATAAATATAGACATTTCTTCTTTAATTTTAGTTGCTCTGCCAGTGGATTTGTCCACACTTGTGCCGCCGGCAAAGGACGTGCCACAAAAATGTATTAACTCCAGACGCGACAGCTCGGACGACTGAGCTCTGGACGGACAAAGCGGCAAGAGTTTTTTTATATCCATTTTGAAGAGTCGCTGGAAAATCTATTTTGAGCGCATAATTTTTCACGCTGCCACCTTTTGGGGCAGCATTTTTCTGCTTTTTTTCTGGCTTTGCTTTGCTTTCTATATGCATATATTTCTTCACAAAAGCCGATTTGTCGTCGTAGGAGTAGGAGTGTCTTTGGCATGTTTTTGTTGTTTGCTGGGTTTGTTTTTGTAGCCGGATTTCCTGCATTTGTAAATTAAATTTTAGTCTGAGAGCTGCGGAGAATTGAAAGTTCTCAAGTTTGAAGTCTTGTTCGCTTTTATTTTTGAACATTTATTAATTACATTAATGATAAATGCTGACGAATTTTCAAAACTTGTACCTTAAGATTAATATACATTTACGTTTATGTTTTTCAAATTCAAAGCAACGTCGCGGGTATTTACAAACTAAATCCGATTATATTTAAAGTATCTTTTGCTGGCAAAAAACTGTTGGCCAATTATATTTATGCGAAGCAAAGTCAATTAAATAACAGTTTTATGCAAACTTTTATTTCTCATTTAATGCCCAAAATGTTTACTAAATATCGTAAAAGCGGCAAAAAATTTTTATGAAATATGCTCAATACCAATTCGGTTAAATTAAATTGGAAAAACGTTTCGTTGCACACAAAAGGGTGCTGGAAGACAGCGACAAAATATCGCCAAAAAAATAAAAAACAATTAAGACCACTGAAGTCGAGTCAGCTCGACTACGAGATACCCCGAATAAACATATCATATAAGGCTATTAAAAATATCAATTTTAAAATAATTTTTATAATATGATTGTTTCGTATCTGATGTTCATGAAATTTCAGTTGATCAATAATAAGTCAATGTATTCTATATATTAATTAGAAGTCTCTGACTTTAAAACTGTGACTTTCAGGCGGGCATAGTTATAAAGACCCGTCTGTTGATCCTATCTGTTAGATCCTTTTGCACAAAACCACTCTACCCTTTTTACAAATTTGTAATGCGTTCGGTGAATAAAAAAACAAATGACAGTGTAAATGAATTGGCCTGAGTTTCGTTCTGTTCACATATTGGTTTTGTGTGTGTAACGATGTGGGAATGTATGTGTGTATGTTTGTATATGCCCGCATTTTCAATACAACGGAACACGTTTGACAATTATACACGACTACATTTCGTGGCAGATTGCTGCACTTTTTGCACACAACAAATGCAACATGTTTACAAAATGGCACAAAAAGTCAACGACAACGAGAGCAGTGTGTGGTCTTAAATTGATAGCGGGTGCTGTTGGATGGGAGTTGGGGTGGCTTATGCACCTAGCCAACTAGCCGGCCGAGTTACAATCATAGCCAAAGTAATCACATGGAGCAACACACGGAATTCCATACTCATAGACAGACTCAGACCCAGAGAAAGAGCCAGAGCTAAAAGCCAAGCCATTTTAGCGTGACAATCAATTGATTTCCCAAGTGGTTGGCGGAAAATATTTTGCTTGTAGTTTTGTGTGCTGTGAAAGCTTTTCTATTTCTTTTAGAATTGCAATCGCTTTTTTATTTTTTTTGTCGTTTTTGACAGGTCTGCTGCATTTTGTGATCAATAAATCATTTGCAGTGTGCAGTTTGCGTCTGGCTGATTTAACAAAATAACATGCCAAGAGGACAGCATTGATGAGAGGGCACTTTTAGAAAGATGCTTTGCTGTTTAATTTTCGCGCGCTTTTTAGTTGCTTTAATTGTTAATATCCATTTTGTATTGGTGTTATTAGATGTGTATTTTAATTTTGATCGGCAAACTTTTAATGTAATCTGCTTGTCGCGGTTGGTTTCCCGACTAAATTATCTTTAAAAAGCGTTACATACTTTTGGGGATGGCATGAGAAATGACCAAATGTGAAAATGTCGCTTTTCCGACATACATTTTGCGAAATATTTGATATTATAGCTATCACAGTTTTTAAAACATCATTTATAAACATCAAGCGGCCATAAATCACAGACATCACGGCATTCAAGAATGACCAACATAATTCACACTGCGTATGAGTGATTTATTAAAGAATTTTCGAAAATCGAAATTGATTTCATTGTGCATGGGCTGCATAATAAACTAAGCCAAGCTGCAGTCGTGTTGTTGCAACCACATTTTTTACAAACCCGAACTGACCACAACACCAAAGCTCTCGGCAAGCTGGCCAGTAGCCAAAAGGCCAAGTGGACTCAAGGACAACGATGACAAGAAGGGCAGCAGCTGCTATTGTGGCCAAGTCTACTGGTCATAAGGGGTTAAATAACTGTGTGTGCGTATATGTTCGACGTCAATATTGACCACATGTGGTTAAATTATGGCAAGTAGAAATGTGCGCAGTGTCAGGGCCCCCAAAGCATTCAGTTGGCTCCCTATGTGGCCTCTGCAATTTCAGTGCGTTTTTGCCACATTTATTTTGCTATTTTTGCAGTTTAACAGGAAATCAATGAGTTATATTTCACAGTGCAAAGCAATTACTTTTTAGTTGCCAAGCCATCTGGCTCAGCAACAACTGACCAACAAACGAACTGACGCTTTTAAACGCATTTGTACGACTTAAACGGGCGTATTATGCCTGATTTAGGTTAAGTGGCAACACAATTCGATTCTTCAGACCATGTTCTCCTCACCCACCATAGAATTTGTCACGTAATTACCCTTTTTAGAATCATCTCTATAATACGCCAAGAGTCCTCCATTATTTTCCCAATCAGCCAGAAGTAGTTCCAGTGTGAATTTTGGGTAGCAAAGTTTGACAAATTGCAGTGCAATTTGCACATAACCTGCGGCCTTAAAGTGAACCCCAAAAGGCACATTGACATGACGACATTGATGTAGCTGATGCATCATTTGTGAGGTGGAGTCATCACCAAGTTTTGCATTGGGGAAGTGGATTGTATGCAGGGCAAGCTGCAAGTTCGTTTCTAATTGGCAGGCATGCAAGTGGCACGGCAATCGGCAGCATATTGATTAAAGACTTGCCACATGTATCGCAAATTTTGTGGCTTCTTAGTGACAATTTTGAAGTTTTGCTGCCATTATCGGAATTGTTTCGGAATTATTGTATTATATTTGTTTATATTTAAGTTAACAAAGATTCTCTTTTTTTATATTACGTAAACAGTTGAAGGACACAAATTTGAGTTTTGTTTTAGTATACTTTTTTGTGTTTTAAGTGCAAAGCCGACTAATTGCTTTTGTTTTCTGGTTATTAATTTAAAGATGTATATTCAAAAATTCTTTGAAAGCGTATGTCAACGTTAATATACTGGGTTTTTGGTATACTTTTAGATATGAACAATCTTCAGCAAATGACATATTCCACAATTCTAAACCACTTATTAATAATTAAAGACGCATTTGTTGGCACATGAAAACTTGTCATAGACAACTTTTATCTTCGTGTTTGCCCAATTTGAATTTCATTTCTAGCTGCAAAAAAATCATTTCATTTTATTAACACAGAAAAGAACCCAAATCTTGTCATTGACGTGGTGAGTTATTTTAATTTCTTGTGACTTGCCACATGGTGCATGCTCGACAGAAATGCAGTCAAAAAATTAAAATAAAATTGGAAACTTAATGCAATTTGCACGATTTTAGAGAAAATCTTCGAGCTATGCAGATAGAACAGAACACGGGTGGATTTTTTAGTGGTTAATTAACCGAGGTGTTCGCTGCGGCTTAGACAGAGCTGCTTCTGGTCAGAACAGAGGAGGTGAATTTTAACCAGTTGTTAGCAAAGTTTTTTCCCACATCAGCCTGGCTCGTGTGTGTGTATGGGTGTGGGTGTGAAGGCGAGCGCTGCATAAAGCGTTTATTTTAGTACACAGAAAGTTTCATTTGCGCTTCTCCAAGCTGCTCCATTTTTGTGCTGGTTTCCTGGTAATTGTTTTAAGTTGCACTTATTTAAACTTTTACGTTTTCTCTGCCGAAAACTCCCGCGCCCAATGCTCGACTAACTTTGGCAGCTTGTTGAGAAAGTTTTTTAATTCTATTTTGCTCATTTTTCTGTTTTACCATCACATTGTTAATTTTATTAAAGTTTGCCTTATCAGTTTTTCGTCGGCTGCAACCTGCATGGCAATCACAATTATTTTTCCCAAAGCATGGCAGAAAATTAAAATCTAATCCAGAGCGTTAAGCTAGTCTTGCTTCAAACGTGTATTTTTGCATATGTAAAGAATATTTTGCTAAATTTTAGTCCGAGAGCGAACCGAACTTGAATCAATCAAAATATTGAAATAATTTAATATTTTTATGAGATTAAAAATTGGTTTTATTGAGTGTGAATAAGTTTAAATAATACTCAATTTTAAATTGAAACGCATTTAATTTTTGATGCGTTTAGAGCCAACGAAAAATGTTTAGCTAAAATGCGTAGAAAAAGAATAAAGGAAACCGGATTCGGGCGAGAACAATATAAGCTGGCAGGATGGGCTTAACCCGAGTTGTTTTGATGTGGATTTGGATTTTGTAAGATAGATTGTGCCTGGCTCTAAATATAGAAACATTAGCATGTGTCTCAAAGTAGCACAAGACTGTACAGTGAAGAAGCCTGAGGGCGTAGCACGTTAAACCCTTAACGCCTGACATCTTAAGCCAACTCTCTTGCCTTTCCACTCAAGTGTCATATTTATGCGAACTTTGTTGCAAATATATATTACTATGCCGTTGTTCACTTGTTGTTTCTTGCTGCCACATACAAAAAAGAAACGTATTGTTTCGTTTTATGGCGTTGCCTTTTGCTGCTTGCTTGCTTTCCTGGCTTTTGCTTGCTGTATATTGATTTTCGCCTGAGCTTAGCTCGGTTGCCCAAAAGTATGCTACCAGCATACACAATATGTGCACTTTATGCGCTTTGATATTTTATACAAGCTCCGCCTCAACGAGTTATACATGGACATGGATATATACAATGTATGTGTGTATGTACTTGTATATCCATTGTTTGCACGCTCTGTGACATTTTTATGCGGCCAAACTTTGTTGCATCAAATTTACGGTGCGTATGAGTAACGACAGCAGTCGCCATCCGACCCGTCACATTTGTGGCCCAATATTTTGTTGTTATTCGCATTGTTGCTGGCGTTGTTTTGCAAACCAAACGATATGTGTCGTAAAAAACACACTTGCATTTATTAGCCATCAGCTGAACCAACCCACAACCACAACCAAACACCAATCAAACTGCCAACTGCCAAGAAGAAAATCCCAAAAATACTATAACAAACAATGCGAAAGTAAAGGGCATTCAACATTTTCAACATTCTGTGTTGTTTTTCTTTTGGTTAGTTCGTTTTTGTTGTTTCTTGGTGTTGTTTTTTACGTGCATAATATGGAAATGTAATTGAATAATATATATATATTTGGCAATTCATATGTGCTAAGAAAAGTAAGTATACGATGATAGAATAAAAACACAATTTAGTAGTCTTTTGGCAATTATTGAAACAGCAACTATTTAAATTTTCAATTTAAGTTCTTACATGCCGGGATGAATTTTAACCTTTGTTTATTTTCAAATGAACTGCCAATGGCATTTGTAGTAATCACTATGCTCGCAAATTACAAATTATTTATGCTTCTTTTGATTCCATTCAAAGACCTACCCACACTTGGAGCACTGATTCGATTTTCTCTACAAATTACTTGCTGAAAAAGTTTGAACGCACTTCCACTTTGCAAATATAATTGCACAAAAAAGTACGCGAGCACGCACAGAGACAATCAGACACTTGCACACCCACACACACACATATACACACACCCACCCACCCACAAACACACACACAAACACACACACACACACACACATACATGAAAAGGACCCTCGAAAATATAAAGTTGAAATGATGCTTGAACTGCTGAAGCTCAAACAAATTGGAGCCCATACAAATTACAACGGCAAAAAGTCACGGGCTGCAAGCCCCGTAAGTCAATTCAAAGTCTCAGAAGGAAATTCGCCCGAAAGCCAGATGCAAAATTATGAAAATATAACACAGCAAAAATGTGAATGAAGAAGTAAAGTAAGGTCCTGATAGACTTACCGTCATGTATTCATCCAAACGATGCTTCCAATTGTCAGATCTATCGATTAGATTGTTCCATTGCTCGGAAAGTTTGCCAACCTCGCGTCGAATGCTGCGTGCCAGCTCCCGGCTCTGCTCCTCAGCGGTCATGTAACGGGAGTCGGAGTCATGGGGAGCTGTAAGGATGCGGCAAATGAATATGTGTGTGTGAGTAAATACATCGTGAAGAAGTTACAAAAAAAAAGAAAAAAAATTAACTGAACGAGCGGCAGACACGCTCTCTTTTTAGGCAAGCAAAAACAATAATTGCAACTGCTATCAAATTTGGTAGGCGGTCTACCTCCCCTACACATCCCCTACTCCCTTCCCGCTCACACTTTGTGCTGTGGCACGTAACGTAAGGGCGCGCTCAACTTTATGAATTAGAGATGATATTATGGTTCTTAATGTCTCCTGACAGCGATGATTATGCTGACGATGGTTGTTGGGTGGTTTTGGGGGGCTTGGGCGGTGGAGCGACTTTGATTATGCTGATTGCACACAGTGATTAAATTTGCATTAAAATGATCTCAGTTTGTCGCAAGTGTCGAGCAATTCTCCAGAGCTCGACAATGTTCTACAGCACGCAAATTAAATTTAGCTGCACATGAAAGAGTTTTTTTTTACTCAAATTAAGTGCTTATCGTCTGGATTCTGGATTCTGGTTATTTGGAAGCCCAAATAAAGCTCAGCTTATTTATATCTCAGCTTAATCATCGATTTCCGATAACGAGAAAACTCAGACCATGAAGGTAAAAAAAAAACATAACAACTTTAGCAATATCCGCTTCGATTAACTAACTCGAGATCAAATCGACAGTCGATACGACGACAAGAAGCAGAACTGAAAAAGAAAACATAATAGAAGTGTCATGGAACATGAAAGACAGGCTGACATGGATGTGGAGGAAATGCATGAGAAAAGAGAGATAGAGAGAGGGAGAGAGTGACATGTGGCAGCAAAGAGAACTGCTGTGCGACAGTGACACCGAGAGGTATGACAACAACAGTGGCTTCGATGGCAGCGCATCAGCATCAATGAATGTCAGGAGCCGTTGGCTAAATCAGAATTTAATTTAATGCACGAACGGAGCCGGCATACAACTTTTATGGCCCCGAACCGGAGGCGTTGCTTGTCGGACACTCGACATCATGGTAATATAATGGCGCTAAGCAAATATCACAACTGAAATACTCAAATACTGAAATACTTTCGAGGAAGCGTCCGCTTCTGCCACTGCTTCTGCATCTGGCCTGTTGTACTATTCAAATTCAATTTGAGATTAAGTTTATCGCATAGATGTTTTCTGCTCCTTGCGCGCCTCACTGACTGACATTCTGACATACTGACGGACTGACGACGACACAGTTTGATGGAAATGTGAAATGTATAGTGTTGAAGGAGACGTTGACAAACGGTTGGAAAACGTTTTTTTGCATTGATTTCAATTTATATCAGACTTGCACATTTTTCTAAAAATTAAATTTGGTCAACTACAAAAAGGCAAAGACAACTGAAAAAAAAATACAAAAACTAGGTTAAAAGTAAAAGTAAATTTACAATTAGTTTCAGGAAAAGTAAAAAATATATTTAAATGAAATTAGAACCAGTCCGATTGGACAAGTAAACTTAATCTGAATCAAACACTTTCGAATGCTTCCAGTTAACAAAAATATGTATTTGGGCAAAGATCATAATTGAAAAATCCACTGTTCTTGTTTGAAGTATATTTGGTTTATAAGTGCGGCTAGTCTGCTTTGTATCTCTATTGCAACATTATGATTATATGATTAAACAAACTTATTTCGCTTACATGGGGAAAGCTGTATTGAAGAGGTAAGTTCCATTACAAAAACGCGTTAATTCTCATTAATGCAAATCGTTTTTGAAATTATCATTATAAATATTAGAACCACAACTTAAAAGAGTTAGGCAGTGAAACTGACATTTCGATTGAAAATTCTATATTTGCGGGATGACTATGGTGAGCTCATAGCTTTTGACAGGACACATTCTACAAGATCCTGGACGAATGCTCGAATGTGCCCATGGTTAGTGACATTTCAAAGCTATCGTGCCCCAAACCAATATATGTGTTACAAGGCGAGTTTTCTCATCGTAGCAAAATATTATATATCTCCAGTTTAAATAAACTTAAAGTCAGAAATGCTTGCTTCAACTTTTTATCACCTTAAAGAACATATCTCACCAGCGACTTATGTTTAAATTGAAAATGACAGTTAAATTATAAATTACAAAAAAATGTTGAAAATTAATAATATGGAGAATACCTAGAAATTCATTCATTCAATCTTGTTTTATAATCAAATTAACACAAATATCGTGTATTAAGAACAGTTAGAAAAACTGTTTAAAATGTGCTTAGACACTTTAATAGGATTTTTGGGGGCGGACACAGCTTTGTTTCAATTAACATTCAATTTCACGCACACAAGCTAACCGCAGATTAAACATCATTGGTAAAAATCTCACGCCAGACAAAGAGATCCAAATGCCGCCCAGAAGTACCCAACATAACGAGATACGCATACAGACACACACACGCACACCCACAAATAGACGGAGTAACTGTTGATGGTTGGCACTAATAGCGTACTAATCGCTCTAATTGCTTTGGATGCAATTATCGTTCACGCCTGCTGCTGGGCGGCCGGGTGAGGCAATTGGCGATCTGTCGCCGTTTTGTGAATGCTATAAATGAAAACAACCCAAACCGAAGGCAACCATTTTCCAAATGGTTGTCTATGGTTAAAAAAAATTAAGCCCTGAATACACCGAAAGAAAAAAAGAGATATGCAATGCAAAAAATCAATTGGCAATTCCCCACCAGCCGCACAGCAGTTGTCTACTTTTAGGCATCTCACGTGCCCCGAACTTTACGGGTGCTTCTCTATTTATGTGGTTGTAGGGGAGTGGGTGTTTGTGTGTGATTAGGTGAGGGGTGTGTGCTTTAGCGGTTTGGTCAACTGTTAAGCTTGTAGGGCCAGTGCACAATCGAGTTCTTAGTTGCACATGTTGGTTTGCTATTTGATTTTGAGATTTGCCATACAAATGGAATGCGCTGTGAATGGCATTTGTTGAATGTTGATGAGTTGTTTGGCTACTGTTAGAATGGAATGAATAGATTTCCAACAGTTACTAAAGCGTACACAGGGAGAGACGGAGACAGAAAGAGAGAGAGAGAGAGAGAGAGAGAGAGAGAGAGAAAGGTACTGAGGGAGGGAGAAGCAAAGTGCTATAGTAAGTATTTCTAGTTTATTTGAAATTTTAAGACTGACCCAAATTAACTTTAAATAGTTGAAAATTCATTGTCACTTTTGTGGTCAAAGTTAATGTGCAAGGATAGTAGATGGAAAAGGGGAGGGGGGAGCAGGGGCTTGCTATCTGCAATATATACATAATAATTTAATGGTATGCCGTAAAACTTACCCTCCGTGTCGCTGGTATCCGAAATGGGCGCTTCGCTGGCAATATACTGACGACCGCTCGTTAAATTGCTCTCAACAATTGGGCGTTTATCCTCCAACTGACGACGAAAAGCTTTATGATCATCCTGCAAGCGGAGACAGGATACAAAAGAAATGAGATTTGGTTGGCTTAAACTGTTTTGCTTGTGCAAATAAAATAAAATGTTATAACCTCCCTATGTATTCCATATATACTATAGTTGTCAATGCTGCAAAAGATTTATTTTTTGGCCAAATCGGATGCAGAGACAAATAACACGAGTGCCGCTGCTGGCCTCCGTAAACTATTTGCTCTACACATATATACTACTATTGCAATTGCTTTTCGACCGTGAAAGACCCAAAACGAGCAAGCGTTTCAAGTTCGCCCTAATAAAACATCATGAAGAGCTCACAATAAATTTCATATTTAATGCATTTAGTGCAAAAATATATAAAAAAAGAACGGTAATAGCAGCGAATCAAATGAAAGGCAATACGAAATACAAGTCAAATTCTTTTCTGAGTTTGTTAGTGCCACAACTCAAGTGTTGGCTTCGCTCGCCACTCCACTCTCCACCCTCCAGTCCACACTCCACACTACACAAGCCGAAATGTAAATGTCCGGCAGACCGTAACTTAGTGGCAGGCAATAGATTTTCAGAGCCTGCCAGGAACCAAGGGTGAAAGTTGCCCCATTTTTATGCTGAGCTCACGGCGGGGCTGCGTTCTGGAGGTAAGTGAAATTCAAGTGGTGCACGCTGTGCTAGACAGTGTTTCCCCATTTTCAACTGGCCAGACCAGAACTGACTCGTATTGTTGCTGACACGAGTACAGCTACCGCTGATATTTCTACTGCTGGGTTCTTTTTCTGCCTTGGCAAGTCCTTAAGTGATTTCCGGCATACATACATGGTACATATGTGCTGCATGTGAGTGTGAATGTTTTTGACATAACAAGCACCATTTAACAATTATTTAAGAATTCTCAGCTAGAGAAGTTTAGCTAAGTGGGACTTTCAGTTCAACAAAGAAATTCGGTCAAGTTGGCCAGTTATAAAGATTTGAGCACCAGGCATGAGAGGAATCGAGAGCTGCTATGCATAAAAAACTAAACGGAATGCAGTGTATAATGTACAATTCTTATGAGGCTATAAAAAACATTGACGCAGGAACTGTTGAATTATTTAGTGGATACATTCCAATATTGAGTGTGACTCAAATCGCATTGATAATCCACATCACAAGCACGCAGGTACAAATTATATGTGCACGAGCCGATTTATTTTCTTTCCTAAATAAATTGAATTGTTTCTCTACACTTAACTGATTATAAGCAACAAACCAAGGAGTGGTTTCTCATCATAAATTTATCTGATTGTTGCTTTACCAAGCGGACACATACATATATTAAAAACAGCTGACTCCCTTATCATATTAGAAGGTATAATAGAGTTGCAGGTAGAGAGTCGGTTAAATATGATTCGTGTAAGCCCAATGAATATCTCGTTTAACCAGAGCAGTGTTGATATTTGGAGTAGCAACAACCGTTCAGAATTTGACATAATAAGTTAATTAATATCAACTTCCCCGTTGAGGAAATATATTAATGAAAAAACATTTGACAAGTTGTTCTGAAACGTACAGCGATTTGAAAAGAAAAACACAAAGTGGCTGACTGTGCAATGATTGTAGATTTTTAAGATAAATATCAATTTTTAACTTTAAATTTCAATAAACATCTTTAAGATAAGTGTATTTCTCATTTTGTGGTTTGTATCAAAAACAATAACATTTATATAAGTCGATCAGATACATGTAAGCAAGATATGCAAAGGCTCAATTTTTAATTGACAAGAAACTTTTTATAGTGTATTGTGAACCATCACTAAGCATATATTATTTTCTGCTTGGTGGTCTTATTATGAAATTCAAAATATATAAGCAATATTCAAAATGCAATCACATAAACAGAAGCTGTGTCCGCTTCTCTGTATGCTGATTCGATTGAGTAGGAATAAAATGCAATTGCAATGTGATAAGTTGGGTTCATTCCGTTTGTGCATAAAATCGCATTTAAGAGACATTGTTTTACAAACTAAACATTGGAATGCGGCGTCGAATGCGGAATTCGTATTAATCTCGCTGACTGTGAATAAAGTGTGCGAAAGATTTGCTTGACATATAATTATGGCTAAATATTTGTTCGAGCTTGAAAAATGTCTGCCGCACAAAATGGGCCTGCCAACCACTTTATGCACCATTAAATCACTGAGACCCTTCATACCAGCACACCCACACCCACACTTACACCCAGACACACACACACACACAGCGAGGCGAAAAATTACAAATTGTGCCAGAACATGGCTCCCAAAATGCCATCGCTCCGCAATTGTATGGGGGAAAGCCTTCCACACAATTAGTTGGGTAGAGCAAATTGAGGTGCAGCCAGTGCTATGACTATGAGAAAGGTTAAAATTGGGTCGTTGGCAGCATACAAAAAATAGCATAGGGCCGCAACAGCAATAGCAGAAGCAACCTCATGATGGGCACCAACTGCAGTGTGAACTTTGTGTTTAAATTGAGGGCATGCTTATTACAAATACTACACATAATTGCCGAGGACCTGGCTGACCCAATGGGCACTCAACGGCCGTAACATGAGAGCAAGCCCGCATGTAACACAACTTAAACTATATTAATAGTGGATATAAAATCAAGCTGTAATGCTACTACTCTATATTCACTAATAGTGAAATGGGATATCTGGTGCCAAAAAAAGATCCTGTCTGTGCTATATTATCATATAATATTATCACATCAAATAAATAATGGTTTATTGATGGGTAACTCTATTTTCATTATTTAACTGCTTAATCTTTTCTTTTTGTGGTGTGTTGTATTTTTTTCCGACCTAATATCGAAAAAAATATAAAAAGAGTATTACACAATGTTGAATATGTAAATACATATATAGATAAATCCGATCCACTGGATTTTTCAAATAAGAACATTATCTATCTTGAAAATGGGCAATTGCCTTTTAAATATTGACTAATTTTTACTAACCGTAAATATTCCTAAGTAAAAGTTAGATTATTTAAAGAACTCAACCTTATGAAGAATAGAGTAATTACTATTATAGTCTTACTAAAATGTTAGTATTTTGTAAACAGTAATAATAATTTGAAATATTTTTATCCCAAAAAAGATCACAACTACCATTTATATAAGAAAAATATGGGGGATTTATCTATTGTAAATATTCTATGATTCTTCATTTCTTTTTTGTGTATTTGACGAACTGTCATATAAAAAAAAAAATTCTTATAGCATCTCACATGTGTAAATATAAGTAAATCCAACCAGTCTTTTTTTTAAGATTTAAAGAATCACCCCTCAGCCAAAGTTATCCATTATTTAAGAAAGTTGTTATAATAATTAGCAAATTTATCAAATTGTTATTCACATTTTTTTTTAATGATTTGAATTCGAAATCCAAATTGTATTATTAAAATATTATTTAACCTCTTAAATGAATAAAGCACTTAACAAGGTTAAAGTGAATTTATTATCTAATTCTATTCAACTTGAACTTACCAACTGTTTTTGTAGACTGGCCGCATCACCACGTACTGGACCCAAGCCTAGGGTGCTCAACTCCGTATCCTTGCGAATGACCCATTCGGTTAGTTCGCGGAGCGACAAAAGCAGCGCATTCCAGTGCTCCGAATTTGACTCCAAACGGTTTCTGCAAGCAAAGGCAAAGGACAGGGCTTGGGTTAGGAGTCGCTGACGAGTATGCTACAAATGGCAAATATAAGCGTTATGATAATATTAAATTTAATTTGGCACTTTGCAACACAGGCAAGTAGCAAGCGGCTGTGTTGATTATCAAGGAGCATGGCAACGACCGCATGATGCGAGCGACAATTTGTCTGCTTCCGCTCCTTTGGCTGGAGGTACAGTTTGGGGTGATGTGGGGCGGATCTCTAATAAACCCTCCGTTGCCTCGCCCCAGGGTCGCAGTCGACCCAAGTGGCTATCGTCTATGTTGAATTTGAGCTGTCGCTTTAATTGTGGGACACCCTGGCATTTTATTCTCATTTTATATGGCTGAAACAGCATCCTGTCCTGGCCATATCGCTGCCATATTTTGACCCCATTGTGTATGAGTGGTGGGTGGGGTGAGGGGTTTGGTTCAAGAATTCTGAAAAATCTGCATCCACGGGCTCTCTGCAATAACAATAGTCATCGCTTTGTGCTTTTGTCTGTTTATCTTTGGTCAAATTCCTTGGCTCGTTTTCATTATTATTATTTTTATAGTTCGCATTCGCTTGTAATTAAGGCAAGGAATAGAAGTCATGCCCAGACATTCAGGCATACGTCAGTATTATATACACATACATATATACATATATACATGGGTTATACTTTCGGGCAGCTGTTCAATTTACGCTTTGCGTCCATTCAAATAATGAATGGAATAACTTTCTTCGAAAATATGATTGGGCAATGAGATGTATTCAAATATTTTTCTCTTGCTTATTATCTCTGTTGTTTTCTTATATATATAATACTTTTTTGGCGTTGTACTTATACCCACTTTTGTTTTTTTGTTTTTTTTTTTGCACGACGTTTGGCAGTTAGATTTTGTTAGATTTCTTTGCTTATGTATTTTATTTATATTTTCGACAGCTTCTGTCTCTGACTTTTGCAGACACAATTAGAGCGAGAAATACATTTTGCTGGCAAATGAACTGGGCACAGGCGGAACAAATCATGTGAACTGGAAATGCATTGCGTCTTCTTTATAGTTTTGGGAAATGAGAAATATTTAATTAAAAGAACAATAACAAAAGCTGCCTTATTAAAGTCAAGAAAAATTCTCGTCTTTTATTTAAAATTGAGCTGGCTTAAATCGTATGTAACGCTTTATTGGTCTCATCATTGAATTTAAAATACTTTGAAAGATAAGTCATACTCTTCCCCAGTGCTTGCTGAATAATCAAAATGTTCTGAGCCACTCCACACTTATGCTATTTGGATATTTGAAATACGTGAAACTTTTCTGTCGTGAAGCAAGATTGTTTCGAAATGATTTAAATTGTAGCTAATAAATGCGTAAGGATATAATTCGATTGAGTGAAGTTAAAGCTCTGTATTCATTTTGTAGCCTTAGGAAAGTCTTGTGTTCATCATCCATTTATAACAGACAAGAGAATAAATATTGTAATTTTGCAGATCTGTCAGTGCTTAATACATTGATTGAGTATTATAATACTTTCGTATAAATCATTTCAGCTCGTTTTCGGCTTGCAATATGTATTTCAACCCTCATAATTTTTCGGCATCCGCCCGTTGTGGGTCTCCCAAATGTAATTTAAGACAAACCACACGCATCGCAACCACCGCACATGACACCACCCACATGGATTTTATATATTGTATATCAAGTGAGTTCATCAATCTTCGCGCAACTCAAGACGGCAATCAGCAGTGGCAGGCAAAGAATGTGTTGCAACTGGAACACCTGTAGATGCCACAAACAACATAAAACAAACTTGACAAAAGTTAAGTTTGACTGTGGTAAGGAAATGGAGCAGTGGAGAGTAGATGCAATATGCGGAAGGATGGATAAAAGTTCAAAGCCAAGAACTATGCACATAAATGACCCAAGGCGATTACCCAAGTGCTGCGGCTAGTACAAACAAGTCAGCTTAGCTTCGAGAGCAAAACTTTTCAAGTGCTGTCCAAGATATTTCACTGGAATTTATAAGCTAGCAAATCTTTGGCAGTTGAGCAAACAACAAGTAGAGCCAAGGCAAACAAAGTCGACCAAAAAAACAACTGCTGCTGGCCAAACGACAACGACAATGCCAACAACAATATCGGAAGTGCTCAAACTTGGCTAACGGAAATATGCCAAAACGCCAACAATGAAAATAAATAGAAAGCGTCTCCGAACTGACAAAGAATAATCGTCAAAACTTGGCCAACAAAAAAAGCGTCACAGGGGGGCTGCTGCTGAGCATGGCCAAACATTTCAGACACACTTAAGGTGTCATTCGTTAGCTCTTGTGGCCTAATTGAAAAGCGCTCCAAGAGGACGTTCAATCTGGTTGCCTACTTTTGTGCGCACAGGGTCCACAGACACAGGCCCAGACTCGGCCACATAATTGCCATTTATATTCATTTTGCGTTCGCTTGTTTTTCAGCGCTTTTCGCGTGTCATCATCATTATTCATTTTACACACAGCACCGCCGCTCTCTGCACCAGCCCCGTTGAGCGAGTAAACATCGTCGACTGCCTGACTTTGACCCAAATCAGCATCAGCATCAGCTTCAGCTTCTGTCCATCGCCAGCATCAATATCAACAAGCGGACAATATTTGTATACGCTGGTGTGCTTTATTTATGAAACGTGGAAATTACAAACACTGGACCAGAGAAAAAGCCAACGCGTTTTTACCCTGGATTTCATCGTGTTATTGCCTGGGTTGGTCTGCTGTCAGCATTGTGGCACATCAAAACAGTGACACAGTGTTGGGTCGGCGTCAGTTCACTCAGTTCCGGCACTTTTCACGCGTTTCGCTTATATTGATTTTCATTGGTTGGCTGCCCAACCACCATCCGAAGCTGTTTGATGGGTTCTTCGCGTTTACATGAAGCTTTTTGCCTGGCTGGGCGGAGAGTGTTGTGTTGTGTTGTGTTGTGTTGTGTTGCGCTCTGTCTGGCACCACCGAATGGCAACCCGCTTGGCTGGCTTGTTTATGTTGCTACTTTCGCATTTTCGACAACACAAAGTCTTTTAACCCAGCTGCTGTGCCAGCAGCGAGTGGCACACAACTTGAATTTAATTTGGTTTCATTAACGCGTCAGCTCGGAAGGCATTTACACAGTGTCCGTAACTCAGAACTGGCTACTGTTTAAAACGTGTTAAGTGGCTGTTTCTGCAAAACTCTTGATAATGCAACAAGCTCGTAAAAATAGAACTGGCTGGTCTGTAAGGATATTCTGTGAATATGGCAAGTTAAGTTACTACTAGGCCTTGTTTTCAAAATATTTTGAGGAATACTTTAAAAATAAGTATTTGAAGAGTAATTCGTATTTTTTTCACCTGGCTAATGCTTAAAATTGATTTCGAACTATTAATAACACAAAACGTGAAATAAATAAAATAAAACTATACGTAGAATCAATTAGACAAAGTGGTAAAAATTTAAGCATATATGTAATTTCAATTAGACAAAGTGGTAAAAATTTAGGCATATATGTAATTTCTCAGTGCCTCCTAGAGTTTCATGTTACTTGCTTACAATTTCTCTTAACGGTTGTACTACTAAATAATGTTGTGCAGGCACCTTTTCGATTACTCTATAATAATTACAATTAACTTTATAATTTAATCAATTCTGAGTCCTTTATATCCATCATTAACTCAATATCCCAATACGTCGCATTGGTGTTTAGGCATCTTAACTTATTTGTACTATTTTTTTTTTATTTTTGTTCTGATTTGGTTTTACTGAGCTTTCCTTTATAAATACAAGTATTGGACAAATTTTTCATTTAAATACACATTCCACAAGCATTTTTCTTATTAATAATTTTTTTTATTTTAGCTTTTAGCTTGAAGAGCTTGTCTCTTTATTTATATGAGGCTTATATCTTGTCTTGCTAACATCAATCCACCGCTCATAAGCTGTTGAGTTAATCCACTTAAATTTTAGTCCACATATTTCTCTTCCTTTTATAGCTCTTAAGCCAATGACTTTCTGCGGGGAGTCTATTTTGTTTTGTTCTATAATTGATTGGGTATTTTGTATAGGTATTTATAACTTGAATGATTTATAATATTTTCCGCATTGTTTCAATTTGTGCGCATTTATCATGTTCAGCATGGCCCAGTTAAAACGCGCTCTTTGTTCATGATTCCCAAGCCGACACTCAACAGCAAGCCCCTTTAAAAACAGCAATAATAACGCCGAACAATAACCGGCAAAAGCAACTTGAAACACTTTTCGGATGTGGTTTGAGCACCATCATCATCATCATCATCGGCATCCGGCTGAATTCAGCGATACATACTAAATACGGAAACATTCAGGCAGACTGCAGCAACAACAACAAAAACGAGAATGTGAAAAGGTCTGAGGCAAAAAAACACTTACCTGATTGCAATACTTTTCGATTTTAAATTATTCCAACGTTGATTCATTTCATCCAAGCGACGCTGCAACATAACAGCGTCCTCTTGTGAGGTGAGCGAACCCAAAAGTTTGCGGCCGGTGCCATCGAGACGATCATAAACAACGCGATGGGTTTCAATTTCCGATTGTAGATCCTGTAACGGCACAAACACACAAACACGTCAAGTTATAAAGTTGCAAGGTTTAAATTTGCAAAAACATATAAAACAGAAAAAAAAACATACGCGGAAATGCTAATAAATTAGTGCATGTGAAATTTATTCAAAAGTGCACGACCTCCTCGGCACCAGGTAGGAAATTGAGTTTGAATTTCAATATAAATATCGCAGCCAAACACAACTCACACCTCACATATTTAGTGTGCTGTTTAGGGTGTTACTGTGTGTGCGTGAGTGTGTGTACGTATCTTAAAACTGTGATATGCAAAACGTTTGCAAACATTTTGAACAAAGCAATCTCCAGTTCACTATAGCCAGAGGGATTGGAGGGTAAGCAGGAGGGTTGGATTAAACGTCTCCCATTTAAAACAACAAGCAGGCCATGAAATTGCCGAGCATGCCATCAATAAGCCCGTGCGGCGCCAAAGGCCAGCTGAGCGACGCTATTGTGTCCAGCCTCCACCTGCACGCGCTCTTTTCACGGCACTCTTGAACATGAGTGACAAGTTTTTAAACGCCCCGTTGCCCGTGTCCCATATCCGGCTCTCGGCGCTTTGCAATTATTAACCGCAGGTAACCCCTACCCCAAACGACAACACCCCTCCCCCGAGTAACCCACCAACTGACTAGAATAAAAGCAACGGCTGCGGCTGTGGCTGCGTCTCATTTCTGGCTGTCAGTGGCATCTGTGTTGTGGCAGGTGTTTTATTTGTCAACCCGCTTGGTAAAGGCTTAAAAATGTTTCATCTCTCTCGGTTTGTTTTGTGTTTTGCTTGGTCCCAGGTCCCGAAAACCCAAAAAATGTGCACAGTTATTTGCTGTGGTTTTCTTGGTTAAGTCACCCACAAAATACACACACACTCGGTCAATACATGTGTTTGAACGATGAGCTGGACTTGTGAATTTTAAGACAGGTCGTGTAGGGTTTAAAGGCTTTAACTTTGATGTGGTTTGGTTCATGCGGTTGAGTTTCCAACTCAGCTTATGCGAATAGGGTTACCACCATTAAGAAGTTTTTAAGGTACACCAACAGCAAAACCTCCAATTAAACTTTAATTCAATATTTATACTTAGAATCAAAATAATAAACCTATATCCAAATCTTTTATATCTTGCACTTCTTTCATATTCTAATCAATTGAAAAATAGATTCGATCCCCTCTCTCTTGTATACGATTTTAAATTTGACGTCATGTATGTGAATTCTGATGTGTTTCTTGACTACTTTTTATTTAAATGCAAGATTATATATTCTTTGAGATTGCACAATCCCATTTTACCCTTTTTGACTATTCTTAATGTGTTCAGGGTATAAAGATAAAATAAATTATTTCTAATTTATCCTATCTGAAATTCAGAAAACAGTAAGGAAAATTACCCTGTCGACTGCTATTTGGTTAAGAGGCCGTGCATTCCAGAGGAAAGTCATTCGACCCGCGAAAGAATGATCTCTGCTTCGAATTGCCGTAATCGATGTAGAACATTTGTGTGTGTGATGTGATAACTACAGAAATCATCATGTTCCCCCGCTAACCTCTCTAGAATAAACCATGAGTTCATCGCAGGAAGCACGGCATTCCATTGACTAATTGGGCCATATATTTATTTTAAACGTTTCAATTGTCCAATTGGCAAAAATCCTTTCACAGTTGGCGCTTGTTGCGTGAAAGTACCAAGGCAACGAGTTCAGCTAATTGAATTAACCAATCAATCACACAAAACGTGCCAAATAAACTAATTAAAAGAGGAATTAGTGGCACATATAAAAATAGCAGCGCAGGAAACGGCTTCTAAAATAATGCGTGCCAAAGTGTGTGTGTGTGTGTTTGTGTGTGTATGTGAGTGTATGTGTGTGTGTGTGTTAGCTAATTAAACCTTCATTAGAGGGCCAATGGCTTTTGTTGTATGTAAACAATGGATAAAATATAGAAGAAAGAGAGCAAATAAATAAATCCAAGCAAGCAAAGGGCGTAAAACTCGATCTTTTTTTTTTTTTTGCTGTGATGCTGTGCGAAACGAGAGGACAATTAATTTGGCTTATGCATGTCACACACACACACACACACACACACACATACACCCGCCCACGCATGCCTGCACACGCACACACACTCTCACACACTAACAGAGCAATTCAATTAATGCGCAAAAATTGTTTATACGCCAATAGAGCGGAAATGAGCGATGCGAGCGTAGGGCGCCGGAGGGGGTAAGGGCCCGCAAAAAACACACAGCAAAACAAAGCATTTTTAATGAGCAGTCAGCGTCTCAGCATTGGTGGTTGTGTGTGTGTTGGTTGGGTGTGCATGTGCATGTGTGTGTTACCAGGCGGTTACGTATTGCCAGCCAGGCGTATAGGAAAAGCCGATTAAATCAATTAAAACCAGAAATGCCAATGACAACGGCGTCTCCACTAATAACAGCACTTTGTCGCGCTGCACTTGGTCATTATCCTGGTTGCCTTTCCCGTCCTCCTCCTAACCGTCCAGCCCCCGTCGCTACAACGACGAATGCTCCTAATTTGTACGCTGAAAGACCTCAATTTCTTGCACACTCACACACACGCACACACACACATAAATGCTGATAAGCACACACGCCGTTCCTTATATATATGACGAGAGCTTGTCATTGTTATCTCCTGTCCATATCCATGTCATTAGCGGCGAGCATTTTTAAGGCCACTTCGTAGCAATCCATTCCCTGGTTCGGGAATAGCCTAAGAATCATAAGAGCAGTAATTAAATGTGCGTGTTTGAGTGTGTGGGTTGTGTGTGTGCTTAATGCTGTCTGCCTCACGCTTTGCTGGCTTATTTCTCAGAGTTTTGCTGCTGCTATTGGTGTGTCGGTGTGTAGAAAGTGACTGCATTTTGCAGTTTTAAGCCCCAATTAAGTAAATGTGGCTCTCTCTCCCCTCCTAATCATCCAACAGCATGTTAGACCAGTTGAGGACATATGCTTTTTTTCTGGCTGCCTGCTACTGTGTTGTTGACTTTTATGGGTTCATTTCAGACAGCTGGCGCTCTAAATGTATATTTATCTTTTAAAATATTTAATTGAATTACATGCATACGTTGAAATAAATTCAATTTATTTATAGATTTGCAGTAAGACAATATATTTTCTTTCGAATTATTATATATAAAAATTAAACCTTCGAGTAATTATTTGATATCATTTTCACTATGTGTATAAAACTTATGGCTTATTTTATATGAAATGAAAAATAATTATAAATAAATAAGATTTCCCAAACAGTCTAAGCTACTCCAACACATAAATAAAAAATGCTGAAAAATTCTCGATGCACGAGATGTTTTAAATGGTAACTCCAGTTTTAATTCAAAGATGCTTTAAGTAGCATACCATAAATATTTTTGAAAAACTTTTCCAAGTCTATATGTTTTTCATTTAACCGAAGTTACAAAACATATGTTTGAAAAAAAAAACATATAATATATATACATAGATATTTAGGGATGTAGACTATGCTTTGATTTACATGAGAAACTTAACGCCCAATTCAAAGGGTATTTTTACCTAATACTACATATATTGTTCATGTAATTTTTGCAACTTCACTCAGCTTATTCATTGAGATGGCTAAGCTCAGATCTTTATAAGTAAATTTTTCAATTCAAAAATGCTCTAAACAGTATACTAAAAGTATTGTACGAAATTCTTTGCAACTCCATAAGTTGCGCATCTAACGTAGGTTAAAGCCTATGGTGACTAAAGCTGCAATATAAATTCATAGAATTGAGAGCATATAAATTATGCAAATGCTCGGGGTATTTCGCATACACTTTCAGAGCGACCACGGAGCGTATGATAAATATTCGCTTGGACCCAACGCCTGCTGCAAAACAAACTTGACAAGGTGGCACTAAATGCTTATATGCAATGTCAGCATGAATTTAAAATCAAATTTTTGAGTAAGCCAAAAATACCTCTGGGTGTTCTTCCATCATAAATAATAGCGCAGCATATCAGCTAAACAGGGAACAACAACAACAGTAGTCAACGATGGGTGTGAAGGGCAGGAAAACATCATGAAGCAGCAGCGGGCAAAATACAAATAAAATGGAAATGCGTTTATAACGCGCTCATAAATATATTAGAGGCACATAATAAACACATCACCAAGTGATGTCGACTGAGGCAGTGACGAATGTTTAACAAGGCTGGCCAGGCACGCAGCCCTCAATCCTCAACCCTCAACCCTCAAATGTCAACTCTCCCCCTCCCCGGTGTGGCACCGCCTGCTTCTCAACAGGAACAGGCGTCGAGCTGTCAAGTGGGGCACGCCCAAGGCGCTCGTGCGGCAGTGACAGCCATGCCCTTGCCGCCCACTAAACGACTGAAAAACAAAAGCGACAACAAATTTAAAAATGCCCCGATGAGATCTCATTCCCCAGTGGGTGTGCCACCCCCTAAAACACCCTTCTTCCTCTCAGGTCCTACAAGTGCGCATTTTGATGTAGCACTTTACATATTTTAGTCAGCCGCCTGTTTACATGCGTGTAAATCCTTTATGGCCAACTTTAGCTGTCATTGCCAACATGACGAAAGAAAGAAAGAACTGAAATTTGATGTTCACCGAACGACAAAATGTACACAAGTTGTTTGCTTACTGCTTTCAGGCTTATTTGATTATGTTTATTTCAGGTGTTACCTTTCTTTGGATGAGTGTAAAGTTAACTTTAAACACACAAGTGACAACACTGTTAAATTCCTTGGTAAAACGTTGGAGATAAAATTGAACTATTTTAACTTCATCACAAGCCACCATCAATTGCTGTGTAAATGCGACATTGCCAAACTTCTTTCATATTTAAACTATAATTGCGTTTGTAAGGGAAATGCAGTAAAAACGCCTAAGCCCAAGTAAATTTTGCCCAAAGTGCAATCAATATAGATTCAATCTATTATATGTTTCTGGTAAAACATTTTATCTACAAATCTATCTACACTTTACAAATCAAAGATAAATAGTTTGAAGTATGAAAAGCACAAGGGACTGCAAAACCAAATGCAAATATTCAAATCAAAATGCAAAAGCTTAACGAATCTCTGGGAAAGAGAGGGGGTGAGAAAAGAACAACAAAATGTGAGCGGGCCTATTGGAAAAGTATGAAAACTATACTTTGGAATGTATTTTCATGCGAGAGAAACTTGACTGCGTTTGTGCTTGACTTATCTCTAAGCCTTACGCTGCACTGAGCAAAGCCAACGCACACGCACCCCCACAAGCACACACACACACACACACGCACACACACACACACAGACTCACACGTTCTTAATCGGCTATTAGCTATAGTTAGCTGATAAATTGCAAGCATTAGATACTCTGTCAAAAAGTCCAAACTGGAAAAGGTATGGGTTCTTTGGCTGCTGCAAAGCAGCTCTTTGTTTTCCACACACATTTTACAGCATCTTGGTGCCCAGAACTTTATTTAGTAGAGCAAAGGCAAAGGAGCTCCGCTGACTCTTTAGTACACGCAGCCAACTCATAAAGAGGCCAGGTGAATAGGGGTATCATAGTTTTATTCACGCTGAGACCTGTCTTCCGGCACTGCCACTCGGCATCCTTTGGCTTCGTTTCGTTTTGATGTGTCTTTTGCTCAGTAGGTGACTGAAGTTTACGACATGGGCTTGTCTCCTGTTCCTTTGCTAGTCAGCATTACATTTTTAAGCTGTTTCGCACTCATTGTTTTCAACCAGTTGTTGATGTTTTGACAATTATGTGCCGCATGTTACGCTGTTTGTATTCAGGCGCATCTTTGCTCGGTAATTTAATAGTTCTGCTTAAGTGTGTGGCTAGTTTAAAAGCGCTTCGTTCACAACGAATAATAGTAGCATAACAACTACACATATCTGATATACATATCCTTATTAAGTTCTGTAACTATACTGAAACCCTTTTAAGCCACTTAGTTTTACAAATGCCAAACTCTAAGGTATCGCACTGCTGCAAATAAGTAGCCCAGTGGGTCTTGCGTAATCCTCAATGAAACGTCCACATCTGTCCGGATCCGACTTATATTTTACTTTTGACCAGACCTGTCTTTAGTGACTGGCGCATTTCCCATCACACAAACAAACACACACAAGCCTTTGTCCCTGTGTCTTGTATTGTCTGTTGCAGCCAGCAGGTGAGATCAGGTAAGCTTAGGTGACTTCAGTTTCTGTCTTTGTCTGCGCCTCAGTGTGTCACAACTGCCCCATGTCTCCTGTTATTGTTACTCGTATTTGCCTTTGACTTGAATTGTTCTTCTGACGTTGCCGGCAAGGCATAACAAAAAAAAAAAAAAAAAAGAAAAAAAAGAAAAGCTGAAACAAAAAACTAAAAAAAAAAAGCAAAAATAACTACAAATAAAACAAACGGTGCCATTATTTTTGTGAGGCTTGCACGTACGCCCGGGCACCTTGGATAGATCCCCGCACCGGGAGCCGGTCATAGTCAAAGCCATTGTTGTTCTTGTTTTTGTTGTTTTTATGTAGTCCTTGCTGCCTGCCGGCTGGCTGCGAGTCGGCTATTAACCCAAATCCCCAGAGTGGCAGTTGTTGTGTATTTCAATGTGTCTGCCTCGCTGACTTTAGCGGAAAGTTCAACGGCAGCGCCCATAAATAAAAACATCCTTTTTTTTGTGTTTTGTTTAATGCATATTAATCATACGCCATGTTGTCGCCTGCATTTCAATTGGCCAACTGTACGGCGATTTCAATGCAAATATTTGTCAGTCAAATTAATTAATTAATTTCCATTTATTTTTGGCATGCGCTTTAGGAGAGTTGTTTTTTAAGCGCCTCTTTAAACCGCTTTAATAACACACACAAAATGCAACGCAAGAAAGAAGAGCATATGAAAAATGCATAACAAAAGTGTTGTACAAATATTTTTTAATTAAAAATTTTTACGCGCTTCTACACAAATAGAGCGGAGCGAGTTGAGCAACAAAAATGTTGTTTAATATTTTCTGGTTTGGGCCCTATAAAGGTGATTTTCAGACTAAATGGAACTGAAGTGGTGACAGCTGGGGCTTTAGGCTGTTATGTGTAAGCCCGGTAAAAAGTTTAACACTACACACTAGGGACTGAGTGAATAATATACTAGTTAGGGTCGGACTCAAGGCTTCTGTTGTACAATATAGTTTCACATAATTTAAGCCGGCAGGTGGTATTTAAATGAAGTCGTTGCATTTGAAACTAGATTCCGTAAATAGTTGAGTCAATATAGCCATGTCTATCTATCTAACTAATCGCCCAGACATAACAGTTTTTTGATTACATAATAGAATTGGACGGCTCAGTAAAATCATTAATCATTAATAGAAAGAATTCCTTAATGAAATAACTATTAATTTTCAAAAATAGTCTAAAGAAACTCAATAGTTACACTTATTATTAATAAATATTCGACAGTCGTAATTTTATTGTTATTATAACCCCAACGATTGTAATTATTGTTATTATATTATTATTGTTATTATATTACAATATTCCGCTTACAAAGTATTGAATAAATCATTGCGACTTTCCAACTACTATCTGGCTCTCGAGTCTGGATTTGAACTTATGTTGCATATCTGCTAGTTATGCTTTCATTAATTATTTAATTATATTAAGCTTCAACATGAGCGAAACTCAAAAGTATTCTAAAATAAAGGCATGTGAATTCCACTTCAAATACTACATAAAATTTATATGGCAACGTCAGATGTCTTTATTGAAGAGGATGCAAATATTTAGATGCGAATTTATTAAGAGACTTCATCCTGACATATACTATGCAGACAGTCAGCGTTTGTTTGCCAACAAATTTATGCGCCACGTTAAGGAATATTTAGCAACGCTAACAAAGGCGGCCCAGTTGGCACATTGGCCAAGTTGGCAACTATTTTCGCGGGGCTGGCACAAAATGTGTTCAGCGTTGCAAAATAAAACAGAACGCAAAGGGAACTGCATGGTTAAAGTCAAAATATGCCAAGCTGAGTTGAAGAATATGGGGGAAGACGGAGGCAAACAGATGCTGGCATTTTAGCATTGAAGATTTGCGTGATGTTTGTTGCAAAAATATTTTGCATAGCAAACGAGGCAAGCAGCAATGGCGAACGCTCATTAAAATTCATAAAGAAGCGCAGCTGGCGGAGCAGAGCTCAAAGATGGAAGAAATGTGTGATGCCATTACTTTTGTTTATTTATTTGTTTATTTTCTCCCTTTATTTTTTTGGCACAAAGTAAATTGAAATATATAAAATGCGGTGGCAGTATAATTGCGCCTCGCAGGCGCATATCCTAAGGGGCATAATAAAATTCCACATACGACCGGACTGAGATACAACGTAGCTTGAAAATAATTGAGAAATGTTTGCTGTTGGGGCGCTGTTTGAGGGCGTCAAAGTAATAAATAATGCCTGGCAAATTTGGATAGTATGAATGTCTAGAATAAAGTGAATTTTTGATTACGCAGTCGATGTCAAGATAAAATATAGCCTGTGTGTAAGATTTAAATAAATTTGCAGATAATCACGATTTACACCGAACTTTTTTTTTCAATTGTTGGTGTCCTAAAAAATCGTTAAGATAGAACTCTTAGTATAATATGAATTTAAGTTTTAAGCGAGCTTTAAACTTTTCCGGCTAAGAAGCTTGTGAACGCCAAAATGTATTTCATGTGGTGCTTTGAAATTTTGCATGCTCCTTTGGTGCAAGGGGAGCATATGAAAAAGAGAATAAGCTGCACAGACAGCAAGTTTAATTTGTTTATTAAATATAAACGAGTTTCGTGTGCTCTTCCTCGCTCATGGAGGAGTGCGGGTAGGCTGCAGGGTAGGCAACTGGTTGAGGGAAAGCTCATCAGAAGACTCATCTTCATGATGACGGCAACGATGACACTTTTGAACTACTACTTTAACTTTGTTTGGACCTGGGAGGCAGTCAGCTCGGCCTGAGTGCGGTTTTGACCTGTGCTTCTCATGAAGCTGTGGCTTGATGTGAATCTGGGTTCAGCACTTAAACCATTTGTTGGGCTGCTCATATGCAGTTACTTTTATGTATGTGGCCACATGAGCAAAAGTTTTAGCTGGACTTTGCTGGGTGACTTTTTAAATTAGTCGTAATAAATAATTAAACATATCACATGTATATGCTGTGCGACTTTTGGGGCTATCCCTGAGCATGTTGTGGATTTGTGCTTCCCAGAGCGCAAGCACCAAATTGCAGCTAAAATGTTCTTTTCTGTTTGCGCTCGCAAAGTTTGGTACTCAGTAAATAATTGCGTTTGACAAGCAAGCAGTTTGCAAACAAAAGTTTGTGTCAGCAAAATAAAACAAGAGCAAATATGTAAAAATTTTTAAGAAAAAATAGTCTATAAGGGGTAAAGGTAATGGGAATGTTGTTTGGATCCACAGTGAAAAAAAAAATCAACAAGAAATGTTATTTGAACTGGGCAGTAAGAAAGCTATATTAAAAGCGTATAATATTCAGCTACTCAACAATTATCAGCACAGTCTAAACTGCAGGGGAAAGATAGTCAAGAGTCTAAGCAGAACATGCTGATAATTACTCCAAAATTTTAATTAACTTAATGGTATCGCAGCGAAGGCTGCAATGAAGCAAAGTAAATACTACGAAGGCAATGATAAGCCATGAACTGACTGCAGAAAGCTGCAAGGCGCTCGTGTTCGGAATGACAGTAATGTCACGTAGTGGCAACAACAACAATGCAACATGCTACCATCATGCAGCAGCAGCAACAATAAAGGAGACAGCGGCAGCCACAACAGAGAGGAAGCCAAAGGAAACACAATAACCATATTGAATTCCAGTATATATGTATATATTTGTCAAATACATATACACACAGATACACACAAGCATAGTCGTACAGCTATCCCGGGAGACAAAGTGTAACTGGTTAAACGTTATCCGTTGTTGTAGTTCAGCTCGTCCGAGCTCCTCTCTGACACCGGACAATGTTCCAAAAATATTCACAGCTGAAAACAAACGATGCCAATACATTTGAATTCCTTCACGAACTATGTCTAAAGCAAGAAGGAAAAATTGTCTGTATCTTGTCGATCATTAAGTAACCTTGCTCGATAATTTGTCAAGTGAGATATTGGCAATCAAATATTGAGAGATTGAAGTTCGAAATTTATATTTAGTTATATTTTTTATTTACATGGGAATTTATATGACATCAGAAAGAAATGCAAGTAAAATTACAGTTTTAGCCCAGCGTTAAAAATATATATTTATTTTAAATTATTACTCTACGTTTTAATGGCAAGGAATACGTATTTTTAAATGAACCTCATTGCACATAACAAATCGATTATACGCTTTGCACAGCTATAAAGCAAACTCAACAACGGTCAACTGGATAAATTAAGTATCGCTTTTCTGAATGCATGGTAACAATCAGAGAAAATAATAACTAATTTTCAGGATAGAAATACCTTCGTTTACTTAAAATGGCAAAAGTATATTGCTCTGGACTGTCCCTCATGTTCTTGAAATTTTTTCGAAGTTATTTTTTTTTCTTTTTTGTATTATTTTCAAAGACCCAATTAAATATTAAAAGTTAAAAATGGGGTATTTGAGAGTTTTACACAGCCCATATACACATTCAAGTGAAATATTTTTATTTGGGGTCTCTGGATTATAATTCTAGAAGCTTAATGAGAGTATAATTAAACTGGTAATCAATACAGTTAAAAGACCTACTGCTTAAAATAAAAAACGAACTAAGTTCCCAAATCGTCTAATTTATGTTATTAGGAATAATATGCAATTTTTACTTAGACGTAATATGAAGAAAAAGATTAAATATTTATCATGCTTATACGGCATGTTTTAGAATTTCAGAATACCTTTATGCACGCAACATGGTTATTTTTGAATTTCGGGCGAAATATTTTCAAAGCATTCTTTTGTTCACAACTCCGCATTAAGTGGGTTTTACTAATTAAATTCCCGCTAATTTGTTTTCATATTTTTGCACGCTTCGAGCATTTGAGCGCAGTTACAACAAACACACACAAGCATGCCGACTCAATTTATATATTCGCGCTTAATTAATTAATTGCCTCCATAAAATTATGGGCATATTTTCTTTTTGTTCAAACGAATTTTAAGTGAATGGCATTTGTTATGACCCCGTTTAAAGGCGAATATTAGTTCTTAACTAATATTAAGTTATTTGAAAACTACATTTTGTAAGCGTTCGTCCTATAAACACTTTATCTCTGTAACCCACTGACTTTATAACAATTGAAAATTAAACACTGATACAGTCTGCAGAATTAGAAGTTGCTTAAATGTAAATATATATATATATATATAATGCGGTTAAATAATTATTTAAAGCTGTGTGCATGGTAATCCCCTTTTGAGTACTCTCGAGAAAAGTATTTTATGTTGCTTATAAAAATGCGCATGAATGCAAATAAATGGTCTTGGCAAAATAAATACTTGTGCGTATATCGCCTTAATTCATTTTACAGTTTATTTCATGTTTTTGTGTGTTTATTATTCCCAAGCTCTCGCAATTTAAATTTATGCTGCCCAGAGTGACCGCTATATTTAAGGCTTTTTATGCGCTCGGTTTTCATTTTTTATGTGCTAGTTTTTAATGTCCCAGAGCAGTGCTCGCTTTGCATAACTAATTAAAGTTTGTTGCCGCTTCTCGTGCGCCATTTCTCAGCTTTTGTGTGCAGTGCCCTGTTCAGGCGGCAATAAAAAGGAATACGAAAAATTATTATGACACGCAAAAGGCGTTTCTATGGCAGACCTGGATCACAGGCAAACGCCCACTCAGAGCAGAGCAGGGCAGACCAGAGTAGGACAGAATAGGATGTGAGAGGATGGAAATTGTAGTATTAATTAAAAAAAATGCACGTACAGATTTCTTAAATGGAGAGAGAGAGATCAACTAACAAAATTAGGATGTCTGCATTTTATTTAAGCACTGCAAAAACAAACACATAGTTTTGAAAATCTATAGATTTAAGTCAAAATGTGGGACAAAACTTAAAGCGAATATCCTCGAATTCCTCACACCTTATGGCGACAAGCAAAAACTAACGCAAGTTCTGTAAGTCTTATCAATAGATATAAATCAAAACACATGAGCATTTGGAATTCAGAAGACTCGCAACTTTTTCCAGCACCCAGCTGGCCACTGACCTCAGTTGATCCAACAGCAGCAGCAGCCTCCGAGGGCCACCAGTGGAAACAACTTTTCACAAATTATCAGCGCAGTAAATGAAAGTTTGCTATGGCCAGGCACAGAAATTACACATGATGCTGCTGTAAGTTTATTATACACTGATATCGAAGGTAAAAGAGTATATTGGTTTTGTGGAATGTGCGTCAAACAACCTTTTCGACAGCTCAAAAATTACAAATTAGAAGTTGGAAGATATACGCGTCAAACAATGTATTAAAATTAGGGTGCTACGTCGATTAGGCCGCTAGGAAACGGACAAAATCGATCTCTTAAATTCGATATAAACCACAAATGTCCCACAATCTTAAAGATGGAGTCACCAAACTCCGCCGTAAACATCTAAAATGCTTGTATTTTCTGCAATTTTAAGGCTAAGTCGCCTAGTTTTTTAAGTTTGTTACAAGTAAATCGCGTTAAACATTGAAAAACCCATTTTTTCTTTGCTACACCCACCTTTTTCATTGCCACCTAGTTATCAACTGGTATCAGAGTATTTTTCAGTTGGTTGCGCCCGTCTCCAACGTTCGCGTTTGTTTTCTTGTTTGTTTTTTGCTGTTTATTTCCCGATGAACTTTTAAAACTGACGTTGGTCGAGAAATGTGTTACCAGTGCTACCCTTGGCTCGAAACCTAGGAGCCTGTGAACCTCGGAAGGCAACTCACGTGTGTACGCTATTATGTTATACAAATATGTAATGGAAGTTTTCCAAACTGACCGCCGAGTTGAGTAGAGCAGCTAAGCCACGAGCTTGCGGGCCAGTTAGCGCCCAATTAAAAATACAAATAGTCTGGCCAACTGTTCGAGGCAACAGTAGCTGTGGGGTAAACACACACACACAAACGCATCAGTTTGGTGGCCAAGTGGAAATCACATTGGGGCTAACATTTTAGTTGTGTAATTAGATTTATTGAAATAAATTGGCAATTTGTGGTCAGGTTTTGGCCTGGTTTCTTAACTTTTAATTGAAAGTTTGCAAAAAAAACTGCAATTTGACTTTCGGCAAAAGAGAGTTTCCAAATAGCTGACCAACTTAAAATAAAAGAAAACAAATTATAATAATGCACTGGGGTAGAAAAAGTCGAAAAATTTCAACTATTACTGTGTCAAAAATACAAATAAAAACTTATGTGCATTACAACTAAAAAAAAAAATTTTGTTTGTGCACTTAATGGTGTTGAGAGAGCATGAAATAGTATCAACCTTGTTGCCACTCTACAAGAAAAATATTATTGTGTCGTTGCTGATGGCAACGCTCCCGAGTTTGGTGTCAAGAGCTGAGCACCAAGGGTGGGCGTGTGGTGGCACTGTGGTGCTGCAGTAAGCATGCACCACTATAAATAACGATATCGCAACTTAGTGGCTTGGTAAATGTTGCCGTGGAGCCTTCAGCAAATGCTTTGCGTACTTGGTTTTGTTTTTACGTTAAGTAAAAAGCAAAAAGGGGAAAAATATGTCAAAAGGTGTACTAAAAATAAAAGTGTAAGTGTATATTGTATACATTAAGTTCTAGGTAAGAAAAGTCGCTGATACAACAAAAGAAATTGTGAGATGAGAAGTTGTAAGGACAACGAGAATGTGGATATAGGCAGCAAGAGCTCAATTGACAGCTTAATAATAGCTTTAGAAAAATGACACAGCCGTGATCTTACTTAGCGAAACATACCAGCATGAATATGTTCATATAGGAAATGATTCGGAATACGGAAAAGTTCTACGGCTTGAAAAGTGTATGCTATAAAAAAGATGCCACGAAGTAAACAATATGAAAATCAGGCAGACACAGTCTATTGAAAAAAAGACAAACAAAAACACAACAGAGAGACGAACATTAATAAAGTTGGTAACTTGCAGTTAACTTCACCCGTGAGTGTGCTTAAGCATTATAAATTGGAATGGGAACAACAACAAATGGGCAAACAAACGACTAAATTACTTTGGCCAAGACCAGCAAAAGTCCACAACATGCACAGCAGCAATAAACAATATTAAACCGCAGCCACGTCGCAGGGGAGCTAGAAACCTTCGCAACGGCAAATGGCAAACTGATTTAAAATTAAGCAAAATGATTTTACCTAACGTGCGTTCGAGCTGCGCAACACGCACACACACCCAAACACAAACACACACAAAATACAAATGAGTATCATCAATCATCCGAGCGAGAGCGAAAATAAATGAAGAGAGAGATAGAGAGAGAGAGAGAGAGAGAGAGAGAGAGAGAGAGAAAGAGAGAGCGTAAGGGAGAAGGGTGTGTGGGATTGGGTTGGGGTTTGCTGTGTATTTGTATTGAGTTTAAAAAAGGATAAGCAGCTAACTTTGTAGCTGGCGGAAGTTGGTGAGCACGAAATGCTACTGATTTCCCCGATATTAAGTAACCGTCCTGTTGGCCCGGTATCAGCTGCAAGCACTCAACTTTTTTCATAATATTGCTGCAGAAGCATTTTCGCAGCAGTCAATTATGTTAATAAATTCAATAAACAAATTGCTGACTGCCTGACAGGGCTACCTTAGAGTCTTGCCTTTGATTCAGCTTCAGCTTGTTCCACTTTTGGGAAACCAATTTTAAAGTAGCCTCCTCTCCAACTCTCTCTCTCTCTCTCTCTCTCTCTCTCTCTCTCTTTTTGTCTAAGCGATAAAGTTGTTGGCCTAAGTGGCGCACTTCAAGTTTTGCGGTTTTGTACAAAATACACAAATTCCAAAGTTCGTCTCGCTCTTTGTCAACTGGCACACCCCTCATAGCACACAAAAACACACAAACACACACACACACACACACACACACTCACCTAAGCCGACGATTGCGACTTCGAGTGGCTGCTTATGTCGCAATTGTCTGTCTCTCTACTGCTCTTCAGTCGAAGCTAATAAGTGTTGCTTTTGTTGGTATTACTGCTGCTGCTGCTCTTGATAACTTTCTACGGCTTCCAGAAACAAGTTGTTGCCTCGTTCAGTTTATTTATTTGAAAATGATTTTGCCAAGAAAACCACAGGTACTTGAAATTAAATTATTTACATTTCGCTGTCATCATCGCAAGCAAGCAAAATACTCCTTAATATATCCACAGTAGCATCAGCTGACATAACCATCTTCACCAAATCTGCTTCCCCCCTTCCCCGAGCAAACAATGGATCCTCTGGTGAAAACTTTTCTCATTTGCATGATTTTTACTTGCTCATGTGTTCGCAGGCATTGTTTTGTTCTTTAAGAATTTGACTATGTCTTATACTACATGTGATCAAGATAACTTCGTGCTTAGAACCTGCTTAAAATGCTGAAACAAACAATGTTGTTCTCGACAAATGGATAATGGATGGATGGACAAATGTTGTTGATATCATCAGTTAGTTATTATGTACTTATGGAAAATGTACTTATATGATTTGTTTATGTATAATAATTATTATTATAATTCATCTACTATATATGATTTACCAAACATATTTATGAATTGCCTATATATTTCAACTGATATGTACGAATATAATGATTATTATTATTATTCGTCTACTATAAGTCAAATAGTCAGTTACCGAAATTTATCCAACACAATCTTTCAAGTACGTTGTTACAAATGTGCAGTGGTAAGTGCATGTCGCATAAATAAATTGCCAACGGCATTAAATCGCACATGAAGCAGATTAAACAGCGCTCAGAGAGATACGCAAATTACATAAATTATGAACGCAGCTGCGACAAGCAGAGTCGCAATAAGAACAGGCGACGTCTCAGGAAAATATGGACAATGAAGGTGGATTGTCAAATGATAGGAGTAAATCTTACAATTCCAGAAACAACGCAGACAATTGGACTAATGTGTGTGTGCGAATGGGTGTGTGTGTGTGTATGTGTGGGTGCATGAGTGTCGTAGTTGCTGCTGCCAACATAGACAAATTACGGAAGGGGAAGGCAGAACTGGCACGAAAAACATCTCGAGGATACTAGATGTTAACAGTGACAATAACAAGTTATGAGACAGTCGGCAAGGCAAACAGCGCATAACAATAAAATGCAAAGAGCAACTTGGCAAATTTATTTCACAAAACTATGGCACAAATAATAAGAAGTTGGGATTGGATGGGTACAAGAGGCAAGGAGTGAGGAACACATGTTGGCATGTTGATTGTCACGTGTATTTCTTTTTTTTTCATAGTCTGCTTTTTTGGCCAGCTTATCCCCATGGATATGGAGGGACATGGAGGGACATGGAGGGACATGAGACACGTAGATAGACAGGCGCACACTGAGAGCTAAAAGTATTTGGCAAGTAGATTTTTGACTTGCCATTTACGACACAGTCACCATTAAGCGTTTTAGCGACCCACACACGTTCCAACCTCTCTCTCTTAACGCCCCGCCCCTCCAATCCACGTCCTTGTCGTAACGCTTCATTTTGCCTGGCTGAGCCTGCCAACTTCTGACGTGGCCTTTGAAAAGTTTTTTTTTGCTAGATTTAAGTGCGGCGCCAGTTGCCTCTATGCATGTATTTAGAAGCAGACACTATGCGCACACTTACTTATATAGTGCTTTCTTTAACCATACACCACATTAAGAGCTGTGTCTGTGAGTGCGCACAAATCTTTGAGTTCATGTCTGTAGCTTAACTTTGATTTCTGTGTGTAACTTTCTCACTTAAAGTGGCGTTAAGAGCGCTACAAACTGTCGTCACTAGGAAAAGTTGCAGCCGTCCGCATCCAAGGAAAACGCAGAAAAAGGTATTAAGATAAGCTGAGGCCCTGCAACTGTTTTTATATATTTCGATAAGAATATTATGATATAAATCATAAGTTATTTTAGTTCTGTTTTTACTTTTTGACCCGATTGTAAATATCCTAAACGAAATCAACTCGATTGGTAGTCACAAGCATATTTATTTGTCAATTCAAATATTTAGTATTTCTTTTGAAGGCCGCAAAAAGCTTTTAAGGGATTTTTTACTTTCACTCTGACCAGCTTAAAAATTGCTGTCTTTCAGCTTATTGATTTTTTTTGCAAAATTATTTACGAACCTGGTATAAATGTCAAAATAAATAAAAGTGCAACATAAAACTAAAACCGAGTCGACAGGCAGCCGCAAAAAGCATCAGAAAACTTTTCTCAATACCCACAACAACAACGACAACAACAAAAGAATAACAGAGAGCTCAAAGAACAAAATTTATAATGCTGAACATTGAGTTTGGCGTAGGGTTCTTTGGCTTGGTTATGTTCTAGAGGGGTTCCACGGCATTGTATGGCTTTCACAAGGAATTCAAGTGTGCCAACTGTCATGTAGTGAGATAATGTTATTCTGGCCCGACCACAAGCAACCCTTTTTGGCCCACAGGCTCACAGCCCCACTGTCCCACAAACATGGCACACGATAAGATGGCTAGTGAGACCGATTTGTGGGCGTGACATTTGGAAATTCTTTAAATATTAAAATCTTGATTAAGTTAAATGCGCATTTGGGGCCGAGCAACTTAAGTACACATTTTACATTTGCCATGCACATAAACTGATTCCTTGATTCCTTCCATATGCTCCGCCAAACAGGCCTAAAGTCAGTGGGGCCAACAAATCTCTGTCTGTGCCGATTGTGCTGAAGTTGGGTCGCGTTGCTTTTTGTTAGGGGTCTTCCACGCCGCGTACATTCCTTTAGAAATGTGCCGCGCCTGCTGGTCTTCTTGTGTTTAATTTAAATAATTTAAAAACTTTACGCACGATTTGCGAAAATGATACAGATGGCAGCTCCTGTCAACACTTGCAGGACACTCCACACCAATGTCGGGCATTTTAAATTTGTTTTCGTAGCTGCTAAAATTTATATCTCCCAACCTTTTTTATTTTTGAAGAACCGACATCTACAAGAAGAAGCGAGTTGTCTGTTACAATTATAGGCATACAATTAGGCCCTAATTGAGCCCACATTTCTCAACGATTTTAACGCTTCACACCCCACCAAGCAGCTAGAGGGTTCACCCCTTATTTCGATACCCGAAAGGGATGCTCCGTTGTACATTTTTTTCTGACATTTGTCCGTCTTTCGTTTCGGTCGCACATATTCAATTTTTGCTGTGAAGCCTACTTAAGTTGTCATCTTGATTGCTTTTGAAGCCTACGCTAATTTTTCTTTTTCCCTTCACACGTCTCGTACTGCTGTCTTTCATCTATCATTTTGCCAGCCTGTCGCAGCTAACAAAATGTTCTTTTTTTCACAGCATTTTTTCCCGTTTCTCTGTCGCGCATATTAAAATACAGATTTGCTTGTAAAATATTTCGTTGAAAATGAAAAAAAAGAAAATTAAATGAAAACCTAAATCGCTGCAGAAGGCCAACAAATTGGGTTGAAGAGTTCCCCACGTTATAGCATTGTTCCATTAAGTGACAGACTGGAAACTGAGACTGGCCTTCATTTTTCATTTATTCAATTGACATTTAGTCACATTTCTTGAAAAAATCTGTGCAAGCTGATCCGATTTATATTTAAATTTTGAAGGCCAGAGTTAAGGCGACATTTTCCAAATTGTTTTATAAAGCGTATTATAAAACTAATGTTTTAAGGTACGTTGAAAAATCTGGAAAACATTTTTATAATTGAAGATGAACTTCTGCCTGATTATTAAATATGCAACGAATATGAGCTATAAATTGAAAATTATGATATATTTCTAATTCTCTATGAAGTTTGTGAGAGTTCTAAAATGCAAAACGAACTGCTTCGAAGTAGCTATTTAGTATTTTCTGTTTAATATTTTTTTTTATTCGCGTAACTTACGTCAACTTATATATCGTTTTAGATTATTGGTCACTGTGCACAAAGTATTCAACTTACCTGCAAAGAAGGAATTGCAAACAAAAATAATTATTTAAATGGATACGTGTCAAAAACAATGAAACAGTTTAATGTTTTCTACAAAAATTAAAATCAACTTCTGCAAACATTTATAAACAATTGAAAATTCTTACTGCACATGAAACATGACATTTAATAAATGCTTGACTTGCATTAAATTCCATTGAACTAAAAATCCTCTATCTCAGAAGCATCAGAGGAAATACTAGGTACACGTATGGAGAAGCATATGGAATAGCTGCTGCCCTAGACAGCCTTGAGATTTTATTTTTTTTATGTAATGCAGACTAAGGCAGCTCACGAATTTTCAAAACATTAAAATAATAAAAACAATGTAACAATCAATTTAATTAAAATAAGGTTTCAAATTAAATGGCTTAAAGTTTAAGTGGAATAATACAACGTAAAGTGGGCATGTGAAAGTCAAATCAACTCAAAGAGAGAAGCAAAATGTATTTCACAGTCGCCTGATACTAGGTCAGTATTTTTATTTTTTATTTTTTGCCTGGAACTCATTTCCTCGCATTTCCTGGCCCAGCCGCTTTAAATCAACGGTTAGTATTTTGTAGACTTGCATCACTCCTCTGTCCAATTGGGCGGGGTACTGCTCAGATATTTTTATATCAAAGAATATGCTGCCTAGCTTGAGGCCACCATAACAAAAAACCAAATGGTGGGGTGGGGCGTGGTGGTGTGGTGCAGGCGAAAGGCAGGCCCAACAAACGGAACAAAACTGATGGCAAAAATGAGCAAGCGGCAAATGAGATTTTTAGGTCAACAAAGTCCAACCAGGGAATGCGTTTGGGCTATGCCAGCGCTGTTTGTGAGTCACTTTCTGCCCATTTAAATACTCTTCAACAGGGTACTTTAATTGTGTCAAAGAAAACGTCATTCCACGTTACACCAAATATTCGATTAATATAATTAACGAACGGGTATCAAAAACTAGGAATACGTGCAGAAATTGCGCTAAAAACAAATTTTACTTTCCCATAATGACATTTGCTTGTTGTAGAAAATATAAGTACAAATTTACACAATTTGTTTTTACTATTCAAAAGGAATCGTATTAAATAAAAAAACACTAATATATAATGGTTATTTATTACTCATTTTATCTAATTGATTACACAACTATAAATATTTTTCATAATTGATATTTTACGAGTGTATTAGAACTCATTTATTTTTATCAACTTTATCGATTAGTTCGCACAATGATGTTTCGTTTTACGTTGTATTCTGAGTGCTTAGAGAAAACTCAAAAATAATGCTCAAGCATAAAATTCAAGGGCCACTTATGGCTTTTCAAAGAAAGTTAGTTGATTGATGATTTTTCGAATTAAAATATTAATATTAATTATAATTCATATTATTTCAGATGCCTTACGTACAAAATTTAATAAGGGTATTTAAGCTTTGCTTGAACTTAAACTTATACCATATTCGTTCTTTAGTGCTTTTTGTTCACTTTCCCCACAGCTTTTACCTTCGCTTCCGGTTTTTTTTTTTTTTTTGTCATGCTTGAACGCTTTGATGCTGTGCGAGCAGCTCGCTAGCCACGTGTGCTCATTTTTGTCCTTTCTTTTTTAACTGCTGTAACCAACCAACTGACGCGTTATAGGCTAAATAAACACAGCTAGCGGACTGCGCTGCGGGGCAGTGCGGAAATATAATGGGCTATGGTCTGACATCACACTTTTGTGCGTTGCTTTTTGCCCGCTGGTGGTCTAAACAGCATTTCATGCACTGCTTTCCGTATAGTCGTGTGGACTTCTGCCTTTTCCCCGTTTGATGCAATCTGTGCTCATAGCTGTAACTGAGCAAAAGTACATTGCATACTTATAGGCACTTATGCAGCTGACCTGAATCCCATAAAGCTAGGAATAGCTCAATAGTATGAACGAGCGTCAGAAAGAGAGAGAGCATCAACCAATTTATGGGCGCCACAAGTGTGCTCGGTATTAATGTGACTAAAGTTAGTATACCTGCCTAACTATTTATAATCAACACACTGACCTAAATGAATGCTGCTATTAAGTGCAATGATACATTTTAAGCAGCAGAAGCAGCAGCATCAGCAGCATCAGCAATTGAAGTTCTAGCAAAGTTTTCATTCAATTTAGCAACTGCCGAGTTCGTTATATTTGCACATCATTACGATGCAGCCATTTGCAGTCAGTCGTCTGTAACAGCCAGAGTCGAAATGACTTCACGTTTGCCATAACTATGCTAATTTTAACTCGTTTCGAAAATAACAAACTCGCATGTATGCACCCCAACACAGAGCAGAGAACAGAAGATGGAGACATAAGCGAGGAGCGAGTGCAGGAGGAGAAGAGAGGATACAATCTCATAACGTTGACGAGAGTTGTTAGCGCGCCAGTTGCCTAGCTAGCAACCACAGACAGACAACTAAACCAAAATAGGATACTGACAGCCAGATGGGCATAGTTATGGAGCACACAGACCTGGTCTTGCACCAACAAATAGATTTCCCATGTTGCATGTTGCAGCCGACAACGATGCTAATATTTTATATTTGTGTGCGTACTTTTAAAGTTATCGTTTTTTTCTCTTTTGATCTATTTTTTTTTTTGCCATCACAATTTTGGTGTAAAACTCGTGTTTGCTCAACACTGCTGTTGCCTCTCGTACGACGGTGCGAATGTGTAATATTGTAACAGTCTGTGAGTTCTGGACTATCATGATTGCACAGCAAGTCGCCAACTGCTGCTAGTTGCACACTTATTAATGGTCGCAGTTATGACTCTGAAGCAGTGAATTTCAGCTATACTCGCATGCACTACTACTCAAAATGGGAAGGCAAGCAAAAATTCGCAATAACTGAAGGCAATATCAAGCTACAAATTCATTTTGTGGAGCATCCCACTTATTACCATCACTAACACCAAGTCCCCATCAGAAGAGGCAAGGAACATTTGTTCTTTTGCCATATTGGCGAATCCAGAGTTTTTCAAAAAATGTATGTATTTTAAAGCAGTTGCCAAGTTAATTATTAGCCATAAAGCATTGTTTTTTTTTTTATTACACAAAACTATAAGCTATGAATTATGAATAGCCTAAATGCCACACCACAGAGTCTACCACAAATCCACAGCATGAGTTCAGCACAGGCCCCAAAAAAATGAGTAAATTAAAGGCCATAAATAATTGGAATTAATTTCAGTAGCAGTTACAAGAGAGCTCACACTTATACACACTTATACACACACACACACACACACACAAATGTGCTATATGGAACTAATAATGGCAATGACACACTCCCAACTCGCACACACATGCAGAGACACAGACCCTAGCACATGACACATAATCGCATAAAAGTAATAAACTCGGCAAAAAGTGGTCTCATGAATGACTGACTGAGTGACTGACTGACTGAGCAGTTGGTTGGTTTGTTCCTCGTTGCTGGTTGCTGGTTGTTGGTTGGATTATATTGTGTGACTGAGAGTGAAGCTGCTGGTGAACTGAGTACAGAGATGTTGCCTCCCTTTCAAAATAGGGCCACTTTCAAAGTGCGTCTTTGTGTATGCTCCTCTTCTACCCAGACGTATCCCAAGCGTAAAAATAACACAGCTTTAATGCAGCCAGGATGAAGAAGAAGGATATCATCTAGCAAATTTCCACCCGCATCAGCATTGTCTAAGCTGTTAGCAATGAAACATATTTGGCAATAAAATTATTATTACAAATTAAAATACAATTGTTTGTCTTTGGTATTTAACGGGCACCAGGAGCATAATTAAAATAGATAAATAGGCAAAATATTTAAAAAGCTGTAAAACATTTGAGAAAACTTTGACTGTAGATCAATCTCAGTTATATACCAGTGTGCATGGATATAATTACCATTGTTTCGCCCAAATCGATGGGTCGACTACGCCTTCGTTACTAATAAAACAACAGAAAAGTCCGCTTTACTTCAAAAACTTAATAAATTGGATGCTCCAACGCAATGCCACTTATCTAGGTCATATCGTGTTCAATTCACCAACCAGCGGATGATAGAGAAAGCGATCACCATCAAGGAAACTCATAAAAAATATATGACCGCAATGATGGCAATTAACTCTTAAAGTGCTCCTGAGCCTGGGACTGTTTCTTAGTTGCAGAACACGAATGGCCTTCATTAGCTAATTAAGATCATCAGCAAAAAAGAAAAGAAAAAATCGAAATTATAGGGATGGATAACGAAAGGCAGACAACTAACAGCACGTACCTGTATGCCCTATTCATAAAAACATTGTATTATTATCGGCTTTGAATTAGAAAGTTCCATCACGTTGCAAGAACGCAATTAGAAACATAGGAATTATAATTTTTTACTGGTTTGAGTGGCCTTTGAACTTCAAAGTAACTCTCTATAAAACCTTGATAGTAGTAGATTATTTTATTGGAATAACTAAACTAAACACAAAAATAATTGCGAATAAAAATTGTGTTTTAAAATTCTATAACTACAAATCTGGCAACAGCCAATCTGATTTTCCTATTTCTAATAACCAATGAGAGTATCATATCTATGAGACTTTTTTAGTTTGCTTGAGATTCAATTTTAAACCGCAACTTTCTATACACCTATAAATGAAAAATCACTATTGCAATTTTAGTTAAACTATTGAATTTTTTCACATATCAGATATTTTAAGCATATATACGAAAACCAATGATATTTACAATGAATTTAAAATAGCAATGAAAAAGAAACCAGCATTTTTGGCGAAAATTTTATCAGAATGGCAACAGCAGGCGTTGACAACTAGCGCTTTATTAGTATGTAAGGCACACATGCCATGCCTTGTTGGGGCAGCCCAGCTCATGGGGCGACCACGGCTCCCACTACTGGCGCTGTTGCTGATGTCCGTGTCGGTGTGATGTGGTCATGTCATTGCCTCTGCATGCTGATAAAAATGTTCAACAAACTTTGGGCTAACGACAACCCGCCACCATTCACTATTGTATAAAAGGGAAGAGAGTAGTTGTTGTGTGAGGCTGCTAAGGATTGTATCTAACGAGTTCTCTACGAGAACTGAGAGTTGAGCACTGCACTCGTCCAGCACGCCTTTCCGCCAATTTCGAGCGTTCGCCACGTGCAGACATTTTGAAAACTGGCCAAACACTATTAGCTGCTTCTCTTGCTGGCGGAAAGGGAGGTAGATAAAGCAGCAGCGCCAAAAAAAAAGCACAAGAGCAACAAAAAATCAGCTGCTAGCGCAAGGTCTAAAATATTAGTTCCAACATGTTTTGTGCGATAAAATTTTATTGTAGTTTTTGCTATTGCGATTGCAATTGCAGCTGTGCTATCAAACGATTTTAATAAATTTTGCCTCAGTGCGTGTTGTGCAGAGAATGCAAAAATCGATTACAAATATTTAATATGGATTTATGATGTTATATTTGAAAAATACAAATAGATAAATGGCATCCACCCAATAAATAGAAATTCCACACATCCGAGGACAAAACAAAAATATAGATATAACTAACAGAAGTGGAGCACGCCACATCAGTTCTGCTCGGTGAATGGATATGTGGTCAAGAGAATTGCTTTAGATGAATTTACTTGGAAGTACTTCTACTTGGTCAAGTTCACTTTATGTATTTTTCGTAACTCTGCGTGCCCATAACTCAATAGTTATGAGGAGCCAATACATAAATATGTATATAATAAATTATGACGCAGGACAGTTATTAATGTTATGCAAAGCAACTTTAATAATCAGCTGAAAAATTGAGATTTTAAGGAGTAAAAATTTCAATTCCAGCTAAGCCGATTGACTTAGAGCTACGTATGAATTGATCAATCAATCTCCATGATGACTGATTTCCAATGAGATTTTATACTCTTGCATGTGATATAATTTCTTTTATTTTTTATATATTTGAATCTGGTATTTATAAAGCTTTGCAATAGGTTGATTAATGCTTAAAATATAATTGCTATATAAATAAAAAAAAGTGTTTATTAACAAACATCTCTGCTTTCATATATAGAAAGCATTTTGTTCACAAGGCCTAATAGAATCGATTGGTTGGTTTTTTTTTCAAGTGAAGAAGAGTGTATATTCGTGTTTAGATATATCTTACTCTTTCACAGCACACCAAATGTTATTATCCAATGAACTTAATATTACAATCTATTACTGTTATTATCCGCATTTAGTCATTTAAATCAACAAATTCCCAAAGCAATTCTAGTTTATAGCTCTTGCCCAACTTTGTCCCACAATAGAGAAAAGCACAGTCGAAAGGATAAGGAGAAGCTGAGCAATACCCACTAGAAAACTGGTAGTAAACCCATTTTTTCTTTCAATTTTCCACACAATCAAGCGAAAGGCAACAGAATCGATGACAAAAACACATGAAACATTTCGTTCAACTATTTTGACTGGCGTATACCGCGTAGGGCAAACCCTTGAAGACAAACAGACTCCCAGCCGAACACACATACACACACACACACACACACACACACACACTAGTTGTTATGTGTGTGCACATGTGTGAGAAGAACAAGACGAAATCAGTGCCATAAATAAGCAGACTTTTCAGCACATTAAACACAATAAATCCGAGCCGTAACAAAGACAACGAGTAAACAACTTGACGCGTCTGCCAAACTGGGCGTTAAGTCAACAACATGGGCGAAAAACAACAACAACAACAACAACACTGACAAAAGCGTCAAGAGCGAAAAAATATGACTCTGAATGGCAGTTGGCATCTGAACTCGCTGAGTAATCTAAAATCCACACAGCACACACAACATACACGAAAAAATCCAATTGAGTGTGACCGTATTGTTGTGACTGCTGCTGCTGCTGCTGCTGCTGCTGCAAAACCGCAACACATTTGCCAGCATTAGTGAGATTGCAATTACGTGTGTGTGTGTGTGTGTGAGTGTGTGTGAGAGTGTGTGAGAGTGTGAGTCAAAAGCAGGCTGTAAAACATAAGCACCGAACACAATACAATTGCCATGACAACGAGCTAAACTGCAGTCAGAATGTTGCGGAGATCATAGGAAGCAGCAAAGAATTTTGCATCAGTTGGCTGTGCAGCATTTCAGCGCCGCCTTTAATAAACACACTCGACCAGCTTTTGACTTTGATATGGTGCACTCGGGAAATGTCAAGTTGTCGCACTGTTTGCTTTAGCTACTATTCTCAACAACAGAAAAAATAAATCAACTAATGGGTTGCTAAAGTGTCAATCTTAAACACTCAAGTCGACTTTGCAGTTGGGACTCGGCTCAGTAAAAGTAGTTTCTGGCCGAGTTAGAGCCTAAGTGAGATTGGCATTTAAGTCTAAAAATTGCACACTCAATTTGAGTTTTCATCAGGCTCGGCTCGGCATATGAGTAGCAACAGCATGTCGCTCTACCGAATCACCCAATTTCCTGTCTGCATGTTGCAACACGCTGGAAGGAAAATCATTCACGACGAGACTCTGTTTTCCCCCATGCACAATTCAATTTAGCAAAATGTAATCGATGCTAAGATGCTCCAAAATACATGGAGCAAAAAAAAAAAACCAACATATTGCCGATTGTTTGGATAATCCGCATGTTTAACTCATACGTGCAATGCAAGAGATAATTTTGAATCTCATGGTTTAATCTGAACCAATGATTGAGAATTTTACGCTATTTCGCAATTTTCCGTTTTGCTACTGGTATTGCTACGAATTTTAACAGAGCAATAGCAGAGCCAATAATAGACAGCTGCAATTAATCTTTCGCTTTTATCTCTGATTTGCAAAATCCAGATCAATTAAAGAGCAATACATAGCGCAATATATATGTGTTTGAGGGAGTAGCAAAAATGACGGTTAAAACGTTTGGAAATGGAAGAAGCACGCGAAGAATAAATTTATACTTCAATTAATTACGGGCAAACAGACGCTTCAGCCTATCCCATTCAATCCATTTATTTATCTCACCAAAATACAATCCAGAAAATATCACCGCTCAAAACTCCATTGATTTTTCTTGTTTTTTTTTTTTAGCGGAGCTCGTCTCAAATAAAAATAATACATTATCGCTAAGGTATTCATGGCATTATTAGTATGCTCTTATCAAAATATGCTGACGACATCACATTGTGGGCAAACAATATGGCTCGGAATGCAGTTAAATGTAATCAGTGTTGTCTGGAGACTCTATGAGCTAACCTAAGCACTGGTGCACAGTCGAAATTTCTAATTACCAATGCAATAGAGCTGCAAATGCCACTATCAATCACAGCAATAGCTTCTCAATGAGTGTCCTGATACATTACTAGATTTTCCAAAGTTATAAGGTTTGATAAAATTACTGTGCAGTTGCATGCACGACAAGTTAATCCATTTGTGAAGCCCGATCACGTGATTGTAACAAACACAGTTTTGTGTACATAATTAATTCTGTGTGCATTGGAATTCTGGCCACATTCAAGTGAGATTTGTTGGAATTTACACTTCTTAATTCGCGTACTGCAATTAATGGATGTCACGCAACGCATATGGACCGCAAAACGAGCATTGGCTTTTGGCACTGTTCACTGTTCAATCCTCAGTGATGGGGGCGGAGCTTGAATGGTATAAAATAGTTCAGTAACCAATTGACTGAATTCCAGAGGCATTCAAGTAATTGCTTGCAATTTTATTTCACATCTGAATTTCAACATTTGTACAATCATGCAAATACCATCCCAAAAAAGGATGTAGATTTACAATACACGAGTTGTGAATGCAACTACGTATTCTGATTAATGAAGCTGCCATTCAAAAACGCCAAATACGTTGCGTGCCACAATACCAAATTGAGCTGTTACATATGCCAAGTAGCAACGACTGAAAATAGACTGAAGGAGTGAAAGAGCGAGGGAGGCAGCCAGCAAATTCGGAAAACGCCGGACGTATTTCGTTTACAATCTGCTGCAATCTGTGAGATACATTTTGTATTTTTATTTTACTTTTTCATCTATTTTCGCACGGCATTTGCATAGCTCTCTACGTTGCACTTCAGGTTAACCCAGTTGCACCTTGCAAAAACGCCCTGCAGTCTGACATTTTGTTTACTGTTCTCGCTGCCAAAGAAAATATGTCAAAAATCAGCATAAAAACCTGGGGAAAAAAAGGAACTTTCTTCGATTGCCTAAAGCCCACACACAATATATATATGTATATATACACACACACACACACACACACACAAGTGCTCAAATACACACGTATGCGGTACAGAAACTGGACCTGGTTGTTGCCTGACGGCTGTTGTGTAAATGCATTGAGGCTGACGACTTATCAGGCACCGAGACAACTGTGGAAATGGAGAGCTGAGGCACATCCAAACAGTTTCGTCTACTGTCGGCTCAGTTTTCATTTCATTTTCAAAAATAAAATCGATTTCATTTTAGCAGCAACGCGTTTACTCCTTTTGTTGCCATTGTTGCTATCTGCAACTCCTTTGAGACAAGCGCAAACAGAAAGTCTACCAACTTAATCATGGAATTATTTGGAATAGATTTTCACCGTTGTAAACAAAATCATTCATATCTTGGTAAACTAATGCAAACACATATTATCAAAAACTTGTCATGACTTAAAGTATTAAAATATGAATGGTTATTTTAATTGTCTAATTCAAGGTTTAACAAAATATATCTTAAAAACATTATTAATATAATGTTGAAAATTTATATTGAATGTTTTAGAAGTAAGATAGCATTTGCTATTAGCCTTTGCTGAACTTTCATTGAGCAATCTTTCTAATCCATTTAAAATCTTTCCTGAGTTGTTTTGTCTGCCGCCAGTAGGCAAAACTTGTTTATTATGTTTGCGCCTGCTATTGCTATAACTGCTACAAGTGCTATTAAAATAGCAATTTGGGTTTTTGATTCTCTGTTGCCGTTGAAACTTCAATTCAATTTAATTGCGGCAACTTAACGTTGCTTCGATGCACAACTGCAGGCGCGTTGATTAAGCGCTCACTTGTAGTCTACTTTCCAGCGAGAGCAGTTTTCGTCTGTTTCCGGAATGGAACACTCTCACTCTGTGGACTGTGAGTAATGAACTGGTTTAAATATTAAAACCAATTTACGCGACAACATACGCGTGTTATGATGCTTGTTATCCGCATTGTTGTTATTAATCGCTCGCCCCGAAAAAGGCCAGAGCAGCTGACATATTTCCACGGGTCGTCCTCGGTCAGGTCCTGCTGGCTCTGCTTCCAGACTCGTGTGACCAGTAAACTTTTGCAATTAATCAAGATAGACCAACCAGCAGTTGAACAACAACCACGATGCGATGCCGACGACAATGGCGCATTTGCATGAATCTGCCATATGGCAGCCACCAGGTAGGACAGATTCATTCCTCTCTCTCTCTCTCTCTCACGCCCTCTCTCTCTATTTCTCTATCTCTCTCTTTTTCTGTCTAGGCCTCCCTTTCTCTTTGAGATGTGTGTGTGTGTGGGCAAAAGATTAATAATAATAGCTACGACTAGCACAGCGGTTGGTCAGCAAGTGGCATAATCATGATTTATGATAGGCAATTAATAAACAAGATGGCCGACAGGCGACAGGAGCCGCAATTGAGGGCTGTTGAAAATCGGGATGCCGTTTCCTCTTCACATCAGTCAGCTCTATTGAACACTTTAAAACTACGCTCTCTTTCTATTAAAACTGCGTGTAATTGAAGTGCATGTGTCATTCAACACACATGTTTAATGTTTTTGCTTATATTTTGTATACAATTGAATTAAATTTGCTGTCGTATACGCCTAAGATCTTTAATACAAAATTCTTGGTTTTTTATAATATGAACAATTCCCTTTCAACATTTCTTATATTCACGGAAGCTAACAGGAAGTAAGGTTGTTGCTTGTATATTTTGTCCAACAACAACATTCTGTATTCTCAACATTCTCAAAGAGTTGTTGCGAGTTATATAAATTTTTTTTCTTTTTCTTTTTCTTTAATATAGCACTTATATTTTAAACATTAATTAACCTATTGAATGATTAGTTTCTCTTGTGGTGAGAAGGTTTAGCAATCGACTTCAAACATTTACTTAACAAATCAAAGTGTTGCGAAGAAGACCAAGCTCTTGTGCCCAGTTTAACTATTTAATTTCAGCCGTATTGTAAATAACTTTGTGCTATTAATTATAATTGAAATTTATTTTTAAAATAAAATTTATTTTTGATAATTTAATGTTGAAAACAATACATAAATGATGTTGTTTTTTGTTTCTTATGTATTGCTTTGTTGGCAGAAAATTATTTACAACCTGTTCCATATTTTAATGAATTGTTTTTGTATTCACTCAGCAAAGGCTAATATCAGATCAGCGGTTTATGTCACTTACACGCTAACGACAAAATAGATTAAATTCACGAATTACGGAGCTTAAAATTGGCTATGATCAGAATGTTTTGGTGTTAATATATACGTGTAATTGTCTCCCTTGACACTTGAACCCTGCAGCACAGTGTCAGTGCAAAAGCTTTAATGGAATAGAAGGAATGTCACTGAATAATTAAATTGTGTCCAGCTAGGTGTTGACCACAGAATTGCATTTATTAATTGCAGGATAAAGTAAACTGGATTGTTATTCTTGTTGTTACTCCTGTTGCTGTTGTTGTCGATTTCGTGTTGTAAGCTCAGCTAATTAAAATAAATGGCTTTTGACAATGCTGTCAATGTGGCCGCCGATGGCAGCCATTGGTGACCAAAATGGGTGCAAATGACGTTTCGGTTGGTCGCTTATTTTACAGTTCATTTATCGCAGAGGGTCCATTTGGCTCCATTTTTAATGCGCTTGGCAAACATGTGGTTATCATTGTTATTGCTGTTGTTGCTTCTGTTGTTGCTTTTGTTATTTTTCCGGGCAGTTTCAATAATTACTCTGTAATGAAAATATTGTGTGGGCATCGGTCGCCAATCGCAATTATTTCAATTATTTCAATTTGGTCAAATTTGCACAATTGCAATCCATTACGCTGCGAACATCACATTTTGTTTGTAATTGTTTTACTAGCCAAAACACAGCACTGCAGCAACAAAGACTGTTTTTAAAAAACAAATTAAATTGTGTGACATTTACATTGATTTTGATACCTGCAGTCATGTAAATATTTTATTATTTTACTTATAATATTAATTAACACATTTAAATTAATGTAACACATTACATATTTTTTATACATGCTTGCAATTGCCAGTTGCTTAGCTTTCTCCAAAAGCATCAAAAAGCATTTAAGAAACATTTCAAGCAATTCAAGCTGCAATGTTCTCAATTAGACAGATGGGTGCACGTTAAGCATCGTATTTCCAACTGAGGCTTGGAACTTTGGAGTAATTTAAGGAGGTTTGAAGCATTAGAACTGTGCAGTGCATTAGAACTTAGGCTGAAGACCTACATATATCTTCAAATGTATAATAAGTTACTTACGAAGGGAGAGAACAGGTTGTCCATATTTTGAGTCTTACTTGAAAAGGGCATAATTATAATTTCATTGTAAATTTACTCATTTTAATAGTGAATTGAGTAGATGCCAAAATATTTGAAAAAAACTAAAACTCAGCACAAACTTCGGCTTCAATAATTTCTGCTAATCCAATAAATATTTTTAAAATCGCGTCACTACAAATTATCGCATATGTCTGTATGTGAACAATCTGATGCACTCATATAATGCAGTTGAATATTCTTAAAATCCCGTCACTGTCAATTATATTTCCAGCCTGATTGCATATGCATGCATGTGGATAGCCAACTCCATCTCTAGTGCAACTAAAACTCAAATTTTAATCAATCCCGTTGTAAAATTACTCAATTTCCAAGGGGTCGTGTGATAACTGGTAGAACTTTAGCTTGGGTTGTCACAGGAGCTGTGACAAATGAGGCGGAGTACAGGTACAGATACAGGTCAGATTGTGTACAATTAGAATGCCCTAAGCGAAAACTGTTGTCTAAGCCCGTACAACACACACGGCAAGCTTGACGAGTGGGCAATACGAGGGGATTGCAAAAATAGGGTTAGCATGAAATCCAACACATCCGTTTCCGACCCGCAGGCGTGCTAAATAGTACAAAATTAGTTCTCTGATTTATTTTGCATATCAAAAGACAGAGAGACAGACAGACAGACGTTTACACAGCCACAGACAGACATTGTCTGAGTGAAAGCACCAGCAAATGCAAATCAAATTTCATATGCTTGTGGAACTGACTGAGAGGCGTGTGAGGTAAGGGTAGGGGAGGGGAGTTTTGGCCCTTAGTCAGGTCATGATAGGCTCACTGATTAGCTACTTTTGGGAATTTTCGTGACTTGTCGCTTGATTACTTCTCTCAACTGTCGCCTGTGCTGTGCCCAAGTTTAGTGGCCTCAACACACGCACACACATCCACATACCCATACACACACACACACGTAGGCAGCTGAATTCCCTGCCTCGTCATCAGCATCGTTATGAATGAACTGCACAGAACTACATATATTAAAGTGGGCGTGGCTGCGGTTAGCTTAAAATTAACCACCGAAATTTGATTAAAATTTCAATTTTGCTTCCAAAGCCTTATCTGCCGATTAGCATTGAAATTAGTTAGCTGGGCCCCTTAAAATGAGTTTGCCGTTTATTAATATTAATTGCGAATGTTCAGCTTTACCAGTTTGCGCAAAATTGAAAGTTTTTAACAGTTGCTGGTGGGGAGACTGGCAGTTGATGCTAAAAACTTAATCTTTATGGGTCATTAACTGGTTTGATGGCTTTTCATATATTTTGTAATTGAACGTGATATGCGGGTGGCCCAGATAAGTTGGTCTGGCCAAATTTGGCTTGAGGGATGTGAGTGAATGATAATAGTATAAGTAACAAATATAATAATGTGTGTTTAAAATAAACACAGCCGGACAGATGCCTTTATAAAGAATTGAATATAAACACACACATTATAAGAAATTTTAAAATTTCACTTCTAGACTATCTACAATATATAAAATTAACAAAATTGATTGTTGATTAAAGATTTATTACAAAATTTCTTTTGAATTTAAAAAAATATACACTTAGTTAAATCACCGAACGACAACCCTAATGCATTTTATGCGATTATAAACAACAACGGGTTAAGCAATTGATGGCCCACGGGGAAGAACATACATATTCTGGCGTTCTTCACTTGACTAGATGTAGTCAGTAGGCGCAAAAAAGGGGGTACACCCAATAATAAAATTCATTCAAATACAATATGCTTGTACTTACTTTCATAGTATTGTACTAAATTTAGGGGCAAAGTTTGAAACATACCTAGAATGAAATAAGGTAATAAATTATTAATAAATTACAATCTTAGCTGTTTATTGATGGATAGGACTTAAGTAGAAGGTTTCAAACACCAGCTGCCTTTGTACTAACAAAAATATATACATATTTTGGGCATTCTTGGGTTAATGTTTAATCAACGACCATTGAGATATATCTAACAATAGTCTACACTCTTTGGTTGTGTATAACTCACCTGACTCAAGCGATCCTGACTATCGATGATATCGATAAACAATCTCATGCGATCGTCGAGTATCTGAAAACCGTTTCGAGGCAGTAGCAGCAGATTCTGGACCGCATCCCGAATGCTACCCGGAGTGGTGCTGCAGGAGCTGCTGTCATCGCTGGTGAATCCGTTTTGCAATTGTTGCTGCTGTTGATGCTGCTGGAATTGATGTTGCTGGTGTTGTTGTTGTTGATGTTGCTGGGGTTGGTGTTGCTGCTGTTGGTGTTGCTGCTGTTGCTGCAGCTTCAGCTGCATGGAATGCTGTCGCAAGGCGTCTGAGCATTTGCGCAAGTAGTCATAGGAACCTTTCGACTTGTACTTATCGGCCATGGCGTGAAAGCTGTCCAAAATCTCATTGAAGTCAGTCATCAGTGGCGCCGTTGATGGTGTTGTCGTTGCACTCGATGGCGTAGTTGCCGTCAGCGCTAGTGATCCTAGCGAGCAATTCGATTTGCTTATCACCATTTGCTGTGGCGAGCTGGTAATCACGCGTAGCTCTGTAATTAGGGAGCTATTGCCGTTGGCCGCGAGCGTTTTGAGGCTGCCGCTGCTGGCCGAGCTACTCACCGCCACCTTGCTGGGGCTGAGCGCCTGCAAATCCTCGCTCATCAGTCGTAAATTATCGGAGATTTGATGAAAGCTCTCCGATGTGACCAGCGAATGCTCGCGCTGCTCCAGCTTGGCGGGTAGAACACTGCTCTTGGGTCGCCTGCGTGTGGGTGGATTGTTGGCATTGTTGGCCACTTCTCCGCCGGGTGCCACAGACACGCATGGCGTGCCCGAGGTGACGTCGGGCATTTGGAGGGGCTTTGAAATGAACGAGTCTAGCGTTTGGGAATTGCTCAGTTTGGGCTTGTCGGCCTTCTCAGGTATTTTATTGGCGCGTATCGCATCCAGAAACTGACGCAACTGATCCGACGGCGTCGGCGGTGGCGCCTCTTCTGCAACTACTTTTGACACAGCCGCGTCGCCATTCCGCTTCAGCGTCGATATCGCCGTCGACGTTGTCGTCGTCGTTATTGGCGTCGGTTTGAGGATGTCATCGGGCATGTGCTGTTGATACTCCTGCCGCATGCTGCTACGAATGTTGTCCAGGAACAGGCGCAGCTGATTGGACGGAGTCTGCACCTCTGCGCCCGACAACGAAGCCAGCGATTTGCTCACAATCTCCGGCGAAATCATGTTTGACTGAAAACTATTGTTGTTGTTATTGGTGGTGGTGCTATTGCTGCTGTTATTGTTGCTGTTGCCGTTGCTATTGCCATTGCTGTTGCTGTTGGGCGCCAGCAAATTAAGATTCGTTTGGCTCTGCTTTGTGAGCTGCTGCTGTCGCTTCAGCTCGGACAGGAGTTTCGCCTGCTCGGAGTATTTACGAACGCTCTCCGTAATGGTGCGCAGCTGCTCGGAATAGGCGCGCAGCTGATGCTCCAAGTAGGCCTGATCTGGTCCTGGTGCGGCATAGCTGTTGGGCCGCGTCTCAGCCTTCTCAGCCGCCTCCACGGACTGCTCCTGGCTGCCGTGGAAGCTCATCGAGTGGCGCATCGTGTTTTGTGCTTGGATTTGGGGTGCTGTCTGCAACATGTTGTCCGCGCTGCTGCTCTTCTTGGGACTACGCTGCTGGGTGCGACCGAGGGTGCCATTGTTGTTGCTTCCATTCACAAAGCGACGCAGTGGAATAGGCGGCGCCTCTGCACCACCAACAGCAACATTATAGCGATCCAGGCTGCGTGGACGTTGCACGCCATTGCCATTCACATGTCCATTGATTGCTGCCGCCTGCAACTGTTGCTGTTGCTGCTGCTGTTGCAGCGATGGTCCGTTGGGTCTGGGTGTGCTGTGTGAGCGTCGTGGCACGGTCGGCACTTGGCCACCTGTTACTGCTGCCACTTGGGCGGTCGGCTTGCGGTGCAGTGGCACCGGTGGTGCCGTTATGTTCTGTCCATTGGTGGGGCTCTGTCGGTATTGCTGAAAGATGGCCGCATAGAGGGACTCCTTGTCCGCGGCAGTCGATGTTGATGTAGTCGATGTGTTGCTGCTGGAGCTGCTCACTAGACTGACCGCATTGCGCAGCTGCTGCTGTTGGCGCGACAGCTGCAAGAGTCGCTGCTGCTGCTGGGCATTGTAGTCCACAAAGCTGGAACACCCGCCCCCGTTGGTGGGCGAGGATGTGGCGGCACTCACAGCAATGCTGTGGGGTCGCTGTTTGAGGCCGCGAAGACGCGAAGGTTCCGCATATTCGGGCATCTCGTAGCCACTCGATGTTGTCGCCGCTGCTGTCGGCCGGGCAACAACTGTTGATGGCGCTTCCGTTGGTGAGGGACTATTCAGAAAAGGATTATTGCCCTTCAAAGCGATGGGCGTGGCAGCACCGGGTATGCCAGTTATGGGCAACATATTCGTCAATTGCGGCGGCGGTCCTGGCGAGCTCTGTAGCTGTTGCTGGTGGGTCTGAGTACTGCCTGGGTATAGAAGCGACTCACTTATGTGCAGATCTAGTTCGTGGGCATTGGGCTTGGCGTAAATGCTGTTCGCAGTGCCAGTACGTGCAGGGGGCGTGGCAGCGGCCGGATAACCGGTAATCCGAAATCCATTCATGCTGGCAGTCTGAAATGTTTGCGGCTGCTGCTGCTGCTGTTGTGGATTTTGCTGCTGCTGCTGCTGTTGCTGTTGAACGCTCTTTGGCGTTATTGTCGTTAGCATATCGTTCTCGGTGCGGTTCAGCTATGTGGCCATTGCGTGGTCAAGTTGTTTGGGAATTGCACGATCAATCAATCAATCAATCACTCAGCTTCTTCGCCGTTGAGCATCACGTGTTTGGCTTATCAAATTAACTGCACTTCGCGGGGCAATTAATGATATTTGTGGTCGGCGCTGCCATTGAAAGCAAATTGCATTTATTTTAATTGCACACCGCGGGGCGTATACGCAATATTTTGATTTGCTACTGGCATTTGACCAAAGTTGTACGACTCTTCAGTTTAGAAAAACACATCTATACATATTGTGAATGCTCGAAAACTCACGTACGTATTACAAATACAAAATTAACTCAATAATTTTATATTTCTAAATAAAATTATAGATCTCGCTATTAAGAAATTTGTTTGATTCTTGCCAACAGTTAAAGTACGAATTAAATCAATTTAAATAGATTACATGAAATGTATACCGTTTTATTTATGTGTTATGTGTTAAGCATTTATTCTTTTCCCGAACGCAATTTAAGTAAATACTTGTGTGTCATTTTCTTCAACAACATGAATATGTTAATGGCAAAAGCTGAAAATCCAGCAAATCAAAATGTCTGACAAGATGCACAATATACATTTGATGTTTACATGAAGATAATCAGCAAGCAAATTGAGCAATGCGCACAAACACAAACACAATGGTGATTTTCGAATTCCAGATAAAGCCCTGATAGATTCTTATCAAAGCCGGGGGCATACATGCAAATTAGAATTTTGCAATTGATGCAAATAGCAAATTGTGCAAATACTGCCTTGTTGCACATGGCAATACCTGTCCAAATATTTCGACATACTCTGCGGAGTTTGGCTTATATGGTATAACCATACAAGTGTATGTGCATCATGCAAGCATGTGCAAGTCAAGGAATTTTTTGGACGAAATTCAAAATTGAAATGCCAACGGATGTAGCAGTTACTGAAGTTTTGTGCTGTGCGATGGCATTGGCAAAACTATTTATGACCATCTATGTGGGCCACTACCTACTAACATCATCAGCATCATCCTCATCATCATCATTCGGATCATTTTGCGGTCGTTCTGGTTACGTGGCAGCTACGTGTCAACAGCATTTCAAATATGTGTGACACACACACACACACAGGAAAAGGGTTGGTTGGTGGAGGGGCACACAAACGCAACTGAAGCATTTGTACGCTTTATGGCATAAATACGCTATAAAGGGAAATACACGACGACAGGGCGACAGGGGGAAGAAAGAAGGAAGGGATAACAAGGACGAAGCAGACTGATAGGGGGTGTTGCTTGCGGTCGGGCTAAAACTCGGCATTAACATAAATATTTAATAAAAAATGCGCATAAATTATAAATTACCAACTCAGTTGAAGTATGAAAATAAACAAATGAGCGAACACTACGGTGTTCTCCGTGTACTGGTTACAAGCAACGGAGAAAATGGGAAAATAAAACATGCCATGAGGGAAATGCGCGCAAGCATGTTAATACAAATACAGCGACACACGCCTGAAAGTGTGTGATAAACATGCGCCGAGTGTGTAGATTCATTTGCATTGTACTTTTGACTGACAGATCTAACAAAACTACACTTCTAGAAATGTCGAGCTGTATGCTTCATATATTTTAAATAAAACGCACTTATCAAAATATTTAATTGCTTGACTTATGTGCCCAGTGTGTTGATTGAAGTGCATTGTACTTTTGACTGATGAATCTAACAAAAATACACTGCTAAAAATATATAATAGTCAGCAGTCTGTCTATGCTTTAAATTTAAAATTTAATACTTTTGGAAACGCATTTAAGTGAATAAATATGTTATATAACAAACACATCATTTTGTACTGTGTAAATAGTGATAGCAAAGTTGCAATGTCGTAGAAAGGCATATAAGCAGCAAAGAGGTTGGGGAGAGAAAGGTTTGAGAGATGAAGTATACACACACACACACACACACACACACACACACTCACAGAAACACACACACACACACACACAGAAACACACACAGCATATGGCTGTTGCACTTTGTCAGCTCGTCATGCTCAGCTGTCTGCTACGTGCTCAGCTGTCTGCCTGTCCATGTGTGTGGTGTGTGTATCGTGTGCTTTATGACTGGGCAACATACACACACATCCACACACATGCGAGTGAGCGAGTGTGTTACTGTGCTAAAACTGAGGACAGTAATAGCTGCGAAAGTAGCTTGTATCAACACTTTAGCACATGCACACACTGAGCTGAAGAGAGAGCCACTTGGCACGGGGATACACAAGGGGGAACACACACCTGCTGACCCTTGGAGCGTTGCCCCCGAAAGCAGGCAACAAAGTGTCAGGCTTCAGCTTCAGCTTCAGCTTTAGCTTGGCATATATAGGTTAGCACCTATCAACCACTTTTTCCCCCTTACTCTTTAATTTTTCTTCATTGCTTTATCTACATTTCTGTGTAACTCGTGTGCCTCATTTGGAATTCCGGATAAATGTTGCTGTGCCGCCGCCTGCCCTGATTTCGAAATGCTGCTGAATTTGCTAATGAAGTGAACCGTGCCGAGACGAAAAGTTGGAGGCAACTAGCCAAGTTCTGGTATTGTTTGCCTAAGTTTTAAATTAATGAAGGCATATTTACTTGCGGTTGCTCAACTGTTCAACTGCTCAACTGAAATCTGAAAACTGAAGCAGCAGCTGCTGCTAATTCTTAGTGTGCTTACCCAGTGACCAACTCTTCAAAATGGATTAACAAAAATTAATGTTATGCTCGGTTTGTGCTCGACTACAAACCCGTCCCTAGTTCTGTTTCTGACTCTGGTCTCTGGTCTTTGCTGGGTTATCTGCAGCAGAGCGAGATGAAATTAAATAAGATATGCTGTCCCAGTCACGGCTTGTGTCTGTGTTTGAATTTCTGTTTGGGTTTGTATTTGTGTGGTTGACGAATCTCGGCAGCTTGGAATTTGATTCAATTTGTGGCAGCAGATACAAGGGCAGCGACGATCATGGGAAACGGAAACCGCATCTTGGGCTTGTCTACAAATGCGAAGGACTGTCATTTCTCATCAGGGGGAGGTTGTTGTCAACGTTTGTTTGCCCTCTGCGTGCCACATTATGCAGCAAGCTGAAGAGTTGGGCAATCAGAAATTAAATTCAAAAAGTACAAAACATGCAGTTTGAGAATAAAACACCAACTAGCTGACTTTCAAAGAAATGCATAGCTTACACGTGTGCTTTGGAGGTATTCAGCAAATATTTGTTTATCAAAAGAATTTGTCTGAATCGTTCAATACAAATAAATTTTAATTGTGATTTTATAAAAAAAAAAAAAAACTGTTTCTGCGTTGTATTTAATAAATTTGTAGCTTCCAATTAAATTCCGCCGGTTGGGTCAGTCCTCAGAGAATTATCAAATAAACAATCCTTTAAATTATCACGGTCTCGTCCCTATTCTTAATTAATTTAATTGAACACATAATGGGTTCATTCAATCCCACCGGAGCAACACTCTCATCAAACATACTTATAGTCGCACAAGAGGACTAAAGCCTTGTTCGATTATTTTCAATTAATATGAAAACACAATCCAAAGCCCGAAATACAACAACAACGGTTTACAATCAACTGAGGAGCAACTCAAAGAGAACCACATTCACCTGACCACAGAACCAGAGCCAGACCCACTCGAAGGGCAGGCCGACTGCAAAAAGGAAAATCCCCAAAGTTAAAGAAGTTTTTTACAAAAACAAACTATTGACGAATGCGCTGGGAAAAAATAGCAACCCCATTCAAAGCTCACTCGAGCACACAAAGAAAATCATGTACAGAGATACAACAGCAGACAAGGATAACAAATGAACAAGGAGTTGGGAAAGACGCAATGGGTGAGGAGTAAGGGGAAAGGGGTGAGGGGCGTGACGGTCGCATAGTTGCTACATGCAATGGCTAGGCAAGACTAAACAAATAGACATGAAAAATTAAAAAGGAAAAAAGGAATGTAAAGCAAACAACACGCGCTGCACGCAAAGCTTAAGCTAAATTACACTCTCTCCGCCCACCATAGAGTGGGCGTGGCATGACATCCAGTTGCACGTTGTAGGCGTCATTTGAGTCCATGCTCGAAGTGTGTTAAGTGGCATACCCAAAGGCGCCACGACGGGTTGCAGGCCCAAGCACGCAGGATAAATAACAAAACGACACTCATAGAAATGGAATCCCAAGCAAAAGGAAAAGACCAAGAACGCAGGCTGCGGTTCAAGCCATTGCTCACCGCCTGCCTCATTGACTGACTGACTGACTGACTGACTGACTGCCTGGCATTCCAAGTTTTTAACTGTGGCAAGGGCTTCGTGGCGGTAAAAGCTTGTCGAAGGTGCTGGAGCGCTTTGAAATTCCAGCGGTTCGCAATTTGCATGGACTCAAAAACTACTCGTCTCAAAGGCTGAACAGGGTTGCCGGCGCTTGAAGAAGTTAAAATATTAATCTTCTATTTATTTAATGATTAATATCAGTCGACACAGAAAATATATTTAAAATACTAAATAAATTAATTGAATTAAAATTTAATATTCATTTAATTCTTGAATTTAAGATTGAACAATTCATTTTTTTAAATGTTTCTTCAAATTGTACATAGAGTTCGTAGCCACCCAAACAGAAAACATCTAAATCATATTTTCCGAATACGTAATAGATGTATAATGTTAAAAGCCGGATTGAACTAGTATTTCTTTATCAAGCGCTAGACCTTGGTCCTATATATATGATTGATTTTACATAATATGTATAATTCCAGAAATCCTCATATATACCCAATTCATAAATTTTTATTGTTATAAAAAATGAAACCAACTAAAAGCCATAAAATCTTCTGTAAATAATATCGAATCCACTAACATTTACATCAACAAGTTTTAAAATTAAAATAAATGTTAAATGTTTTTAACAAAATTGTGCTAAGAACAAGAAGTTGCCAGTCTACATAGCTTTTCCAATAAATATTATAGAATACATAAAGGAAACATTTATAAGGAGTCCTATAATTAACTATAAATAAAACACATTATATAATCACCTTTTTTTTATTATTATTTTCACTCAGTCTAAAATATAAGCTAAAACTTCTAAAAATAAATCAGAAAAAATCAATTCTTTATATAAATTAGTATTTCCTTTTTAAAATATTAAGATAAGGTCCCAAATGCATTTCGTATTATTAAGAGACAAGCAAAATAAGTTTAATTTTGAACGTGCTTTCTATTTGAGATATGACCAGTTACATTTGAAATTTGCAAATGGGGCCAAGATTAATACTTGCTTTAATTATATATTGCCAAATGTTGCAATAGCCTGGCAACCCTATTAGTAAGCCATACATCAACATTGCACCTTATGGCGCGTACTGTGAGTTTAGCCAATAGACATTGCCAACATGGCTGGAATGGGATACCTTTGCCGATACTGTGCAAATACGCAGCCAAGTGAGAAATGAAGACGAGTTAGTTAAGGCAGCGCCAAGGCAGAGATAGCCAGAGATTGGCACGCTTCGTTGCTAGCGTTGCCCACAGTCTAACCTCAGTCTGATTCTCTCCTCCATTGCCGTCCTTTTGCTAAGCCTCCATACCGAGAAATGTGCTCGGGTTCGTGCCAGACAACGACATAAATCAGCTTGCGGGTAATGTTAAGGCGGAGCTATGTAGGACAACGAGCCAAGGAGGAAAGCGTTGCCACCTATTTGAGCAAACGGACAACGACACCAACACTAATTGAAAATGCAAGGTAAACTTAATGGCTAGGGAAATGTGGCTGGTTCGCTGGTTGGCTGGTTGGCTGGTTGGCAGGCAGTTGCAAGAAAATTTGAAAAAGTAAAACTGAAACGTAACGGTACTTAAGTTGGCCAATTAAAGACAACGCCCGGACATGCGAAAGCAAATTGGCAGACCGAAAGACAGCAAAGCAGACAAACCACCCAAACACAAGCGCTTTCTGACCTCCCCCTCATCGCTCCCTCCAATACAGAATCTGCGAGTCCTGTCTGCACGAGTAAGCAGAAAAATTAGTTTTTTGCGGTTCGGTTAGACAATTTTATTAGGGTCTAATTGAAATAACAAACTAGCAACAAATGAGCTGCCTTAGTCAGCTCTCGTATATGGAAGGCATATGTGTGTGTGCTGGCGTGTAAAAAATAATTAAGACCACAGTTCGCTCTAATTATAATGTATTCAAGTGTTAATAGAGTTTTGTGCCCTCAATAAACGAACATTGTCCGTGTTTGACAGCTTTCTGACACTTTGATTTTTCGCCGATTCCACGCAATAATAAATGCTACTTTGCCTTTTGTTATTTTTGGCCAGTCTTATTGAGCTTTGCCCCGTGTATTTAACGGGGGTTTTCAATTTCGGTATCTTTGCGGTCGACAAAGCCCGAAGACAAACTTTTCCTAAGTCTGCTACAGATAGCAACCCAAGTTTATGCTAATAATTTGCGGCTTTGTTTGGATCAAAGTTTTAATCTACTAAAAGCTGACAGAAATGTGCTTATGCGATTTTGACATGTCACTGAAGTCCCAAAAGTATCTCGACCATGTTTGTGTATACGCGTAAGTGAGTGTGAGTGTGTGCGAGAGATAGAGGGCTGTTTTACGACGTGTTTGCATGGCGTTTATCATAGGTGTGAATATTGAAGGTGTGTGTTTCCGGGTTATAAATTCGCTACATGCCAGTGGCGAAAATACCTTTTCATTTGATAGGAAATGCCTCTAAATTGCCTTCGACTTTTGTTTATAAACAATAATAAACATTTGCAAAATAAGTATGCTAATAAATATTCTATAAACAATATTCTGAGCAAATTTCAAGCTTGGAATTTATTTAAATATTGATTTTCATTGTTAGTCTTATGATGAAATTATACCTGACTTGAGCTTTGCATCTTATTGAACTATGCTTCTGTTGTAAATTATTTATATATGTTTCTAATTAATAACTTCAGATACATTTTTGCACAGAATACAGTTTGTGAAAATGCTTTGAAGCAATTCCCAGAAATTAAGCTCTGAAAATTTGAGATATTCAACTGAGGTTCCTAAAAATGCTAATTAACATTGTAATGATCGAATTTATAATTCAGTAATTTTCAATTTGCTTATTGATACAGTTGGAAACATTTCGAAATTGATATAAACTTTTCGAAAGAAATTAAGGTTATGGCAAGCTTGCCTCATAAATTTTAAATGGCCTGCCGGGCAATATATATGTAATCATTATAGTAGACATTGCGTATACGCAGCGGAGCTCGTCAGTTACGTGGTGAAAAGTTATGGCTATCAAATTTAAATTACGCGCACTGAAGGAAATAATAAGCGTCTTAATAATAGCAAAAGTTAAAAGCAGCGCTACCAATTTTAATGCCGTCTGAACCCTTTTTATATGTAAGTAATTTATTTATGATCTGCTCAAGTGCTCGGTCCCCTTGGGCTGTGGACATTAAAATTCGATTACATCATAAAAGTTCCGGGCAAACGTGCACGGCAAGCAAATGGTGAAGTTCGAGCAGCTCAAACATGAAAGAAACAGCATCCCTGCATCCCTGCAATATCAACGTAATATTATCAAAAATCGTAACTATTTATGGAAACCCAAAAGTGGACTTGAACATAATTGAAACTACAGGGAATAAAGGAAATTGTTGACCCTTATGAGCAGCCATACAGTTTTTTCTTTTTTCAAAAACTCAAACTTTTTTTGTTCTTAATCTGGAACTTTTTCACACATTTTCACGAGAATGGGGGGACCATAGAGTCGTACACAATAAAATCACAATAAAGTAATTGAATTTAACAAATCGACTACAAAACTGCCAACGAACTTAGCGAACTCTGCGCTCTGTGCAAAATTAATTCAATTCACTTACAATAATAATTTGCACAATAAAAACGCCAACAATTGAATGAACACCAGCAGCAACAGCAACAACATCAGCAACTGGGGGCACAACAATCGCCGCCAGATGCTTGCCGCTTTCTCTCTCTCCCTCTATCTCTCTTTCCCCCTCTCTCTCTCCCTATCTGAGTGGCGAATTTTCATTTTGGGTTTGGGGCAGTTACGAGAAACTTGCGCCCAGATTTAATCACAAAATGGCTGCCAGTTACCGCTGCTACTGTGCTTTGTCCATTTGTTCTGCTGTACAGTTGTCCTGCCAGTCCCATTGCCAATTGCTCCTGTCGCTACGTGCTTCTGATGGCTAAGCAAAAGTTTTCCCTGTTGCCGTCGTTAAATTAATGAATCTGTTATGCAAAATCGACAACTAGCTGCAAGAGCAACAGCAACAGCACAAGAACTGCGGCAAACAATTAAGTTCCGCATTTGGCAGGTGGCAGGTGGCAGGTAACCGGATGAGCCACAGTGCTTATACCAAGCAGTCAGTTAAGTAACTTTTCGCCAAGTAGAAAAACTATCACGCATAGTTAACGCCGATCAATGGAAATTGTTCGCAGGCAACAGGTAAATTGAATAACTCTCAAGGAAATCGAGGATGAAGTGAATGAAGCGATGGTAATAAAGGAATTCTGATTACCCAAGAAGGAAAATATTGAAGTGAGTCCTGCAAATAATCAAGGATGATGGTGGATCAATCAACAATCCTATCTATGCAACGACTGTTTACCAAACTATAGACTTGAATCACTTAAATAACACGTTAAATACATTAATATTGAATAGTTTAATTGACATCCATCAGCATACAATACTGTATTTTCATTATCATCACTTGCTTATATCCAAATTGTGTAAATTGTTTGGACCACAATGATTATTAAATAGAAATATTACAATTTATGTTAAAAGGTTTTCTACAATAAAAAGTTATTCTGCTATTCGAAAACAATTAGAAAGCACTTTCATAAGCTAACCTTTTATTACATACTTTAATGCTGCTGATCAGGTCAAATAAATACATTAATATTTATAAGCCACCTATTCCCGTACCGCATTTTATCTAACTGCCTAACTGTAGTCTACCCCAAAGTCCACATAAGTGAAATATAATAACCATTCTACTAAAAAAAATAAAAATCATCTAAAATTCAATTCGCAATCACAATTTAGCATACATTTTTGGCAGTTTTGATTTGCTTTAATGCTTGCTACAAATGCATCCATTTACATGAGTGATATGTGTTCAAGAGAAATCTTCAATAGTTGCGTAAAAAAAGAGAAAACTGCGTATACGCAATATCGTGGAGCACTTTTAAGGTTTCCGTTTTGGCAAATATTCGCCACGCTACCAGCGTTTGGGGCACGTACTGGGGCAAACAGTTTCTTATACACAGCACAAGCTGCCTGCAGGCAGCAGCGCACTTTATTTTTATACTCTCCGGCCACACACTGAACGACATTCACATCGAGAACGCCTTGTCCTTGTACTTGTACAACACTTAAATCCCAATTCGTTTCGGCTGCAGGAATCACAGAATCAAACACACACATTTATATATATATATAATATGTATTGGCGAAGTGTTGAGGGTGTAGAGCGCTGGGAGGGGGTAGAGGGGTAGACACTTACTTAGCATGCATGTATGGATATTTTATTAATACGCAACTGTGAGTGCCGTGCCGCTGGGCGGTTGCTCGGTTGGTTTGTTGCCTAGCTGGAAAAATGTGTGCGTTGCTTTTAATGCGTTTGCGAGAGGAAGCTGGGGATGAATCGGGTTACGGGTTACGGTTTACGAGTTACGGGCTTGTGCTCGGGTTTCCCGAGGCAGCAGCGGCACATGTAAAAAAAAATAAAAAAAGGCATTTGATATTTTCTTTTTCTTTTCGCCAGCAAAAGAAGCAGGCCATCGAATGGCCAAGGGCCAGATCGACAGCGTGAACAGCGACAAGCAGCAAGTCATATGGAAATCCCTTTGAGCATGCAACATTGTCCATCTTGGCTTACACATTTTCACACTTGCGCGGCGCCCGTTTTGCATGCCCTTCTGTGGGGTATACCGACTGCAGCAAGTGCTTCAAGTCAACTCCACTGCCAAAGTCGATGTGCATTTGGCTAGATTAACATAATTTTTGGTAATCGATTATTGCTCACTATTTAAATAAATCAGCAAAATTTTAATAGGTCGTAGTTTGGTTGGTAGGGTATTCAAAACACAACCGCTTCCACTTGAATTTGCCTTCGCTTCGCTTTTATTTTATTTTGTGTATCAAGCGATTCATTCATCTTCTTTGGCATGGATTTCAGAGACCGGCAACAATCAATAAAATTCAAGTTGCCTTTTTCGCCAGCCGCCAAAAAGTCATGCCAGCTGCCGACTGCTCAACTTTTGGACGTTGAGTTTTGATTCGCTACTATATTGAATGTCGGGGCATTTGCAAATGCCGCCTGATTAATGACGCAATAATTGTTACCACACACCAGAGCTCTCTGGCAAGAAAAAAAGGGACTTAAAGCCCGAATCGTTCCTTTGGCCTGTTTACTTTTGTTTTAGGCAAACAAAGTGTTTAAAAATTGACTTTTGACTGGAAGGGATCGATGGCTATGGCTATGGATATGGCGGTCTCTTGTTCTGGCCATTTGATAGGATTATTATCGTGTTAGCTGCGCCATTTTGCCATTTGATTTTCTGGAAAGCTGTGACGTTCCGTTCAATTTACCAAACTGTTCGAATGGAAATTTCAACTACTTTTTGGCTTTGCTCATACTGGTCTTGGGCTTTTTGCGGCTTAACGAGCCTTGAGAGAATGCTTCTTGGGGCCTTTAACAATGATTTATATGCCAAATTGCGCGTTCGCTGCTTGCCTCACAATTGTTTAGTTAATTATGAGTAAGGAGCTTGGCTTGAATAGCTCGATAATGAATTTCAATTGGGTCTTAATAGCTAAGTGGTTAAATGGTTAAAAGTTGCCGAAGAAAAGTTGGTTTTATGTGCTTACCGCACATTAAAGCTATTTAATGCTTGAATATGAAATTCATTTTATCATTTGTAATAATTATTCTTCAAGTTAAATAAGCTAATAAATCACACACAAGGCATTCGTTAGTCCAGCAGCATCTTAAGACATTAGCCAGGAGCTAATGGCGCTGTAGCAAAGGACAAATCCCTGGGCTAAAATACGCACGTACACACACACACACACTCACACACACACACACACACCAGCAATACACACGCACACACAACAAATAATTGGACAATGCGTACTAAACAAAGCATAATTAACAAAAGAAACCGGAAAAGGAGCTGCGATGAAACTTCGGTGCTGGAAATTATGCAAAAGGCGGAAATAAAGTACAAATTTATGTTTGCTGAATCCAAAGGATTCGACTTCGCTGGGTGGTTTGGCTGGGTGGTTTTTGGTTATCACTGGTTGGGTGCCGGGCGCGCTAATTTGCTAAGCTCGCTTAGAGCCAGTTCCCGCTGCGTTGGCGACCACCCTGGAGATATGAGCTGAGCTGCAGGGCCTTTGCGGCATTATCATTAGAATTTAAATTGCCTTTTGCTGCCGGTTAGGTAAAGGTAAATAATTTGTGGCGCTACAACGCTTGGCATATTTTTTATGGGCTTATTCACCCTTTTTTCTTATTTTATTTATTTATTTACTTTTTTTTTTTGACTGCTTGCGGCTCCTAATTTAAGCACCTTTTCTCTAAGCTCACTTATCTAGCTGAATATTTAATTAACCGCAAGGGCTTAGAAAAAACATAAACTGGATGAAAGTGAAAAAAGAAGTGGGAAATATTCTGTTAACTGGGCTAAAACAACTGAAACTTGCAACATTGGTCTGCTCAGTGTGATGCTGACAGATTTTCCAAGCATCACCAGAGCTGCGCAACTCAAATCATAAAGTTTTCCACACTTTTATCTTATTTAACTTGTATTATCTGCGGCGCTGCGAGCCAGATAAGCCTTATCTGACATGTGTATGGCTTGTCTTTTGATGTTGATGTTGGTGTTGGCGCTGCTGTTGCTGTTGCTGCAATTGAAGATGTTGTTTTTGTGCTTCTGGCATTTTGAAATAGTTGTGAACTTTATCGCACAAACAAACAGCGTCGAGGAGGAATCCACCGAGCTACCCATACCACATTTTGTGGCTGCCACGCCCAAAAGCCCGCTAGCCACATGTCGCTTATAATTTGCTGTAACTTTTGCGTGGCTGTAAACTGACATTTTGGCTTGTGCGGTTTTCTGGCTTGCTTCTGACAACTGTGAACATTGCAGTGCTTTCATCACCATTTCAACACAGTAATAAGCATAAATGGGGCATGTCCAAATCATTTATCATATTCTGACTAACAGGCAACAATTAACATCAGATACAATTTATAGTTCAATTCATTTAATGTACTTTAAAGTTGCAGCTTAAATTTGACTTTTGAACTAGTAAACTCGAATAAACCACTTAATCTGCCTACCTTTGGACAGGGTAGGCAATAGTCGAATATAGTCGAATTGACAAACTATTTGAATACGAAACGTGACCATGTACATATTTGCCAAAACTGAATCGCATACAATATATTTTTATAGCTCTTGTATATGTCTCGCCGATGACATTGAAAAATTCCCGAATTTTATCTCGAATGTATCTCTGCCTCTGCCCGCAAGCTGCTCAGACTCGCAACCAGTTGAGATTATGTTTACAGTTTCTGGTTGCTTTTTTGATTGACAGTCGCATGTTGTTTTTGAAAATATATTTGCTTGACATAATCTTTCTCCAGTTTTTCTTCTTTTTTTCAGTATTCGGTATGAAGAGGGGGTGGAGTGATGTGCAACATATTTCAATTACTCTCCACATTTTGGCCATTGTGAATTATGTGAACTTCAATTCGGATGCGTTTGGCGTTGAAGATTGAATATTATGTGGATTGCTATCAAATTATTACTTTGGCAGTAAATGCAAATTTACAGAAAATGTTCAAATTGAATTTAAGAATTTAAGCCAAGACTCTTTAAAACAGTAAACAATACAAGCAACGTAGGCAAATGTGAATGTTGTTGTCGAGTGAGCACTGAACCCGGTAATTAAATATATTCTAGTTTTAAAAAGTTTCCTTTTAACTCAACTTGGGTATTTCTATACGACCTGGAGAGAAATTATATATTTACAGCCAGTTGTTTTAAATATCAAATGGAAGCCTCGCACATCGGTATTCGCGAATTATCGATAAAATAAAATAAACTTGTTTTTGCCGGGATATAAAAGAACTTATTTCTCAAATTTGAAGTCTCCATTTGTATCGACTCCCCTTTTGATACTGATCAATTATTTATTATGTGGTCGAAGATGCTTCCTTCTACCTTTTACATACTATTTCACAAAAATATAATACCCTTTTTACCAGAACAGTCTATCGCGAAATTCAAACATTTTCTTAAATAAAACTTTTTGAAATTGAAAACTTTTTCAAATTGATTAGTTTCAAATGTATTCAAATTCAACGTGACATGCTCAGACTTCGAAAAATGTGCAAATCACTGAAACAAACCCAAATGTTGAAAAACGTCCTCCTTTTTTTTGTAGAATTGCAAAATGCAATAAATAAACAATAAATAAAGCTAGCTGCACCAATGTATTTAAAGGCATAACAATAATAATCCACCCACATTGTTAATGTACTTTTAATATGCACATAATTCCATTAAAAACAAACATTGTACTTTGTGGGTGCCAAACAAAAAATCAGGAAAACTCACACACAACGTGTGTGAAACGAGGAAAGAGCTGAAGAGGCAGAATAAATAATAATATTTTTGCGATGAAAGCGTGGTTAACATTGCAAAACAGTAACGAATGAAGTGGAAGTGGAAGTGGAGCAGAAGCGCAAATAAAATGTATAAAAATTAAACTTACAAATAAAGCGATACAATAAAACTCATGCAGGCAAAGAAATGCGAATGCGTGCAAAGGATGCAGCGATAACAGCAGCAGCTAAACAATTGCAATAGCTCTGCATGTGTGTGTGTGTGTGTGTGTGTGTGTGAGTATCTATGTATGTTCTGTCTGCGTCTGCATTTCCTGCTGCATAAAGATCTCATTTAATTTCGTTGCCATTTACAAAAAAAAAGAAGGAAAAAAATGTAGCCTTTGTTGCTGTTCTCTCGTTTTTCACAAATATCTTCCAGCTTCTGTTGATGTCTTGTTGTTGTTGTTGTTGTTGCCATCGCATGTTTGGCCGCGAGTTACCATTTGTACTTGTAAATGGAGTAACACAAGCACAAACACACAAAACAAACACAATGACAAACAACTACGACGAACTTCAACACCAACACCAACACCAACACCAAACAAATGTTGTAAATATGTCTCGCTGTCTGTGCGGCGTCTGCAACTGTGCCTCTGTCTCCCTCTCTCTCTCTCTCTCTCTTGACCTGTCTCTATCTAACGCTATCTCTGTCTCCTTTTGCAGGGCAGCAGCAAACGCTGTTGCAAATTAAATGCAATAACATGCGAGGAAGGGCCACAAAAACAAAGCCAAATAAAAATATTCAAAAACCGGTTGCAATGGAGCCGCAGCGGAAACCCTATAGGGCAACTGAGTGTCTGTATATGTTTGTGTGTGTGTATGGGTGGGATGCATGACGGGGAGGTGGGGCCGAATAGGATGCATCTTCATGGCTGTCGCATTGCAAATGTGCCTGGGTAAAGTGCCACGTTCAAGCAATTATAGCTGAAGTGCAGATGTAATATTTATGTGCCATGCATTCGTAGTGCAAATATCTTCATCTGTGCGTAATATATGCACTCCCATCATAAATAAATAGATACAGGAAACAATATTGCACATGGACTCTAGCTCACTGATGAAAACAAAAAATCTTCTTAAAAAAGAAAGCAGAAGAAAGCATCGCGAAAAATATCTTTATCTGTGTGTGATATACGCATTCCCATTTTGGATATGTACAGTAAAACAGTAGTGAATTATTGAACAAGTACTCCAGCTCGATGATGACACAGAACATCTTTTATTTCGTTTATAAGAAATACATTTTTGTTGTTGGTATTTTCAAGACGAAAGTGCAAAACATATCTTTATACTATGGCATTATGAAGGTAGAAGGAAACATCGAATAATCCATATCTTATAAAGTCAGACCAATCGTTATTCGTAAAATAGGTTTTTACTCTTTGAAAACAACAATTTAGTATTTTTAGCTTCATTAGTTTTGCGCCTCGTGATTCTGTTTTTGATAACATTATTATTATTTAGCTTAAAGTTAAAATATTTCAACTCTGCTAAACTTAGACATGTGTAGCCATGACTGAAAAAGGCTGAGTAAATAATGCTGGTGTTAAGGGGCTGCAAATCTGCATCTGAAGTTAGAGGAACTGTGTTTTTTTAATGTAAGAAAATATATATGAGAACATCTTTGAAAAGTTTTAATCAAAAATGCTAGTGGCAGTGTCTTAAAGTTGGGGGCTTGATATGAAGACATTATTGTACCCACAACGGTCCGAGGAATTCGTTTTATTTGGTGTAAGAAAGGCTTAATAATAATAAAAAAAACCACAACATTGGGAGTTACGGATTAATACGGTTTTAAGTGCGGCATTTCAATATTGAGCTAGCTTAGATTCTTATGTCATTTGCCAAATTGTTATGTTTTTGAATACTTTTACAATACACAAAAATACCCATCTCGCTTCTGAGGTCTGCTCGTATTTGAGGGATCTGCGACGAGCGTGAGCGAGAAGATGCAACCTGAAAGGGCCACTCCACAGTATAAGAGAGAAAAACCATCAATTTCCACAGAGACAAATGCTGCAGCAACTTCAGCTGATAATCAAACGGGAAGAAAGGTATCGTTTGTGGTGCCAAGTCCACGCTTTCCCGACGAAGAAGATGCCCTGATTCAACGAGATCCCAAATGGAGGAAGATATTAATGGGGATATTTTACTTTCTTCTTTGTTTTTTCTTTTTCATCTTAATTTTCTTCGCTGTTTCTTTCACATATCAACAAAAGTTTTGAATGTTAAATCGAAACTCACTTTTTGTGGTCAATTTGATCTACACTGCATCACGCATCAAACTGAAATCCAAGAATTGACTGTACTTTTTATCGCAAATGACAATGCTCTTTTCTTGGGCGAAATTATCGTTCGTGCCATACAATAATATTTGACCCTTATTCGTCTTTAAATTGAATTAAGAATTCCATCAAAATATCAGAATAAGCATTTCAATTTAAATATTCCTTGAAAAAAAAGTAAAAACTCGAGCAGTGAAGCCAACGACGAAGATTAAATTACTACTACCTACTTCTCTGTGAAAAGTGTCTCTAATTGAAATTGTTGCAAAATGTTTAAAAAACGTAAAATCACAAATAATTTATTTTCACAAAACTTGCCAAAACGCGAGCAAAAATTATCGTATGTGCCAAAAACGAAGCGTGTTCTTAGAAAACGTTAACTTTTCCTTAGGAAAATTGTCTAGTTTAGGTGTATTGGTTCATTACCTAAGCAGATAAGAAATTGAGTTTTCTTATTGAATACTTAACATAAGAGTAGAGGAAAATGCACTGTGTATAATACAAATACACAAACGATAAGTAGAAATCTTAGGGGACTTGCAATCCCTAATGTGGCAACACTTTCAGTTTAGCTTCGATCAGAGAAAAAAGGACGCGACTTGAATCCAATATTCGTCGCTGCCAAGGATAACCACAAAAGAGCCACTGGCAAAATGGAAAAGTGGGGGCCGGCACTTGAAGTGCTTGCTTTGTCCATTGTTGTCGCAATTTGCAAGAGTCGTGTCCGGGACTCGTTGCAAACTGTCTACGACGACGCTTAAAAGTGTGCTACGCTTTTTGCGCCATGTCCTCGCCGCATCCTGACCGCATCCTTACCGCTGACCGATGCGAACTGCCCAACTGCCCAACTACCCAACTGGCAAGGGGCACTTGAATCTAGTTACTGTTGTCGCCGACGCAAGCTGAACCGCAGCCCACTTCAAACTAACCAGCAAAAGCACGCAGTCTCACTAACACACACACGCATACACACACACGCAAGGAGGGACTAACAGTAAATTTGTGGCTTTGATAGCCTTTGCATCCAGTGGCGATTCAGCATCTACCCATTCAAGTCGAGTGGCAGTCGTTCGTCAAGTGCTCGACTGGCCTCAACTTTTGTTTCTATGTTGTAAAGCTTTTCCAGCATTCCCATTTTTTTTTTTGTTGCTCTCTCTCTCTCTCTCTCTCTCTTCCTGTCTCTCTCTCTCTCTCTCTCTCTCTCTCTATCTCTCTGTCTCTCTCTCCTTCTCTGTGAGATTTTCCGGCTGTCTGTTTTTGTTCATGTTTATTTGTGCTTGTGTGTTTTTTATATTTTTTTTTTTGGCTTTGCCCTGCGCGGAAATGTAAATTAATTGGTTTAACAAAGTGCACTTGAATTCCACTGCCATCATGTATTTTTGTTGCTTCTACTGCTCTTATTATTATTATTATTGTTTGGGGTTTGTCTGTAACCGGCCATCAAAGAACTTTAAGTGCCGTCACAATACTCCAGCCCCGAAATAATTACAGAGTGGTGCACAGTTAAAAACAAAAATATAGATACATATCTATATATATATATATATATATATATATATATATTTTACACTTGACCCCTTGACACTCTTCCAATAAATTTGAATCGAATATGTTTAGAGCTATTTAAGAGGGTGTACAACTTTTGAATTGTACAAGTATAACAAATTCACTAATGAGGACAAATAGTTTTATTTTTAATTAAATGAAACACCACAGCAGACAGTCCCATAGAAATATTGCCATATTGCTCGATAATGAATTACAGAGTGAAAACAAGAGAAAAGCATTTAATATGGGAACAGCAAGAAATTTTAGACTGTAGACATACAATAAACAATATTTTAAAATGAGATCACGATCTTGTCAACGATACACTTTAAAGGTTTTATGTTGCTAGTTTTTACATCAATCCATCGTACGGTTTTTCAATTAGCTGGAAAAGCAAATAAAATCGTGAGCTCGTTAATCAACTACTTTAGCTAAACAGCTTACAAGCACCCACCAAATTTGATGTTCCTCAAGAGATTGCATTTCCATCGACTGGGCGAAAGTAAAAGATGCCAGTTAAAACATGATAAAATATTGTAATTCGATTCGAAGCTGCACCTTTACGAGCTCTGCCGAAAGCATAATAATTTTAAACCAAACACAGATAATTAATACTCAAGTGGTGCTGCCTCAGCAGAACTGACCAAGAAAAACCAAAAAGCCAAGCGCGACTTTAATCAAACAGCTTTGAGAAACCCACGCAGTCCAAACAGCTGAGACAGACAGCCAGGCAGACAGTTTTTGAAGTGCTTCTAAATCGCCGTCAACAACAACAACAACAGCAGCAACAACAACAACAACAGCAATAGCAGAACAACATCAAATAAACAACAATGACAACTTCAATGCCTACGCATTATTCACTTTTTTACTTTATTGTTTCTTGAATACAAATACGGGAGTGTTAAAAACTTGTGATGAAGCTTGTTACCTTGTAGGAAATGAAACTGAATACTTTTTACTGAACTTAATATACTATTATTATTCGAACAATGGGTTTAAGTGTATATTGGTGTGGTCAAAAGGAAGTTCTCTTGTTAAATTTTCCCCCACAGGCGGCACAGATAAATACTAAACAAAAATAAAAAACAAATAATAGGAAATGAAAATATTTATAAAAATATCTAAATGTAAAATTTAATAAAATTTGCAACATGTAAAATTTGTAACACAATAATTTGTAATCTGTAACTTCTCTTGTAAATTTCTGTACGATAATCAATCAATCACTAAAAACAATTAAATGATAGTTAAAAAAAATTATAAAAAATTAAATTAATTGCATGACTTTCGTGTTATAACTCAAAATACAAGCATTTCTATGGTGAAAAAGTAACTTCTCTTATTAAATTCGTTCTACCAATTAACAATTTGATGCCGACTTATACATTAGTTGATCTAAAAAAGAACAAAAGATAAAAAAAAAATCCACAAAAAAACAAAAAATGGAATATTTAATAATATTAAAATAAAAAAAAAAAATAAAAATACTAAAAATGATTATGGTTTTAATTTTTTTCTAATAAAAAAACCCAGAAAAAAAAAGAACTAGAACAAAAATAGAAATGACAAGTTGTCCACATACTTCTCGTTGGAAGTGTGTGCATTATTCGATGTGAAAAAGTAGAGTTAGTCAGAATAGTTGTTAAATCTCTTTGGGCTGCTCTGTTTTGTGAACTTGTTTTGGTTACTTGTTGCTTTGCTGTGTTTCTCTGTTTCTGTTGCCGCAGTTGTCTTTGTCTCTGCCACCGCCGCCGACGCCACAAGCGTCAACAGGTAAACGTAAACATGCCCCACACACGCTGCCAGATTCCAGATGCCAAATGCCGCAGACAACAGCAAGAACCACCACAACAACAACAACAACAACAACGAGACACACCAAAGAGCCCAAGAAAACGCATGTTTGACATTTGTTATTGGCCAAGAGAGGGGAAAGGGCTTGCATATTTTCTTGTGTTAATGCGCGGTGACGTGAAAAGCTTGTAAACGAAAAGTTTTCGAAAGTGCGGAAATCTCTTTATGAATGAAATGGGAACTACTCAAAAGACGCGAGACACGAGACTGTGTCGATTGTGTTGTCATTTGATAAATAATCGGCTTTGACTTGACGCTAAAGATAAAGTTGAAGTTGAAGTTGAAAGTTTAGCAACCATCAAAGGGATCAAAAATAACAACAAAAAGAAAAGAAAAAAAAAAACAAAAAAAAAGAAAGAAAAACGATGGTTGTCTCCAAGTGGTTGGCTTCTGGTTAATAATGGGTTTCATTTGTGTTGGTTTGTGTTGGTTGCAGACAGTTCAAATTTGATTTGTTTGATTTGTTGACTTGCCATACAAATACACAAATTGCATTTAAGGTCAGTTATAAAGAGTTTGTTTCGATTTCGGAGCCAGAATCTCGAGTGAAGCAATTATTAAACTTTGTTGTTGATCGATTTTACTGCACAATGCTTTCAACTCAGTGAATATTGCAAACTAAGTAATTCAATTATGCAAAAAATGTTTGATTTCCATTCAGTTTGTTTTAAAATTCCAAGCAGCTGCTCTTAAATAAAATATGATGGTTTCTCTTCTTACTCGATAATATTGCGCACAACTTTTGTCAGATGCCATTTTAAATGATATTTATTGAGAAACTAGGTGCCACAAAATGTCGCTTCAATTATGCACCGCTTAAAGGCGAGGCACTCATAATGACTCAATTATGCAACACTTTTAACAATGACCAACGCAACATTGCATCGTTTTAACATTTCCTTGTTTATTTGTGTACAGAGGCATTTCTATATATTTGTGCACGTGTCGTTTATGACGTGCAATAAATTCACATTGCAAATATATTTTGTTGCGCGGTGTTGGTTTTGTGGCACCCTAAAAAATGATTTTCATGTTGCACAAATTTCAATTTCAATTTCACTTAGTCCAGCGTTTGCAGCTGCCGCTGCCATTGCTGCCTGGCAGAAGCAGGACAGAGAAAATGTGTGTGCATAATTAATGCATATTTCACTTTAATATGCACACTCACTCACACACTCACACACACTTTGCAAAACACACACACACGCAGCAAGCGAGGCAAAATGGCGACAGCTGTGCCTCCTTAAAGCAAAGATTTGCCATTAATTGTTGCACGCTGAATTCAATTTGCACGAGCAACTGCAACTTCAACTGCAGCTGTGTGCGTGTGTGTGTGTGTGTGTGTGTGAAAGCGCACGCCTGTAGGTATGCAACGATACGTAGTGCATTCAATTAATTTTCTTTTCTTTTTTAAAATTTTCTCACAGTTGTTTAACTTGATTAAATTCGTTGGCTAACTTTTGTTGAATTTTTTAATGCAATTCTTTTATATATTTATTTTATTGTTTACAAGCCGGTTAAGCGAATCTGCGAGCAGCGACCGTTATCAACGCGCGTCCGGGCATATCTCAGAACACGAACTGACAATGACGACGTAGACCAACGGCAAGTGCGAACCTACTGCCGAAGCAGCGACGGCGACGCTGACGTCAGCGTCACAGCATCCAAGAGCAGCAGCAAAAGCAGGCAGCTGCGGCAACTGCGGCGCCAACAGCAGCTGAGGCGAGCTAACCAAAATAGCGGCACAGTCGCTTGGCGTCGGCTCTGGCATCGGGCCATGTGCCGAGATAACAAAAACAGAGAACGAAAACGAAAGCAGTGGAGAGTTTTTCGTTCTCTCACACTCTACACGAAATCTATACGCAGCCGGTAAACTTAACGGTACTCAAAGGCAAAATACGAAGAATGTCATATTTTTTATGAACTTTGAGTTGCCCTGGATAAGTATATTTATGGCACTCTATGAACATTAGGAATAGGTTATTTGCCATTAATAATTTAAAATATTATAAATGTGATGCAATTTACAAATAAATAGATAAAGTGAGAAAGCTCCAGAGTTTTTCATACATCTCTGAGTTTCCCAATATAAGTATGTACATATACATACACTACATATTATATACGATGTAGTTAATAAATTATTTATCGCACTTTAATAATCATAGGAATAAGTAATCTGTTGATTGATAGATAACAGGAAATTATAAAAAATTATTTTTTATTTTCTGCAATTAAGAAGAAATCAACGTATTTATTTTCTGTGTATGAAACAAATTTTTACGTGAGAAAGCTCTATATTAATTAGGAGTTTTCTTCCTATTTTAATCCTAACACAAAACTGTTTAACTTTATAAATGCATAGGTGCACATTGTGCATGTTGTTTAATACAATTTATATACCCAATTATGTTACCAGACTACAAGTTAAATTTGTCAACAAACTTTTATCATAGTTCTTATCATATTAATATCGTGCAGCATTGCCAACATAAGCTTTGTATCGAAAACGCTTTGGAGAGAGTTCTCAAAGCTTTTGGGACAACGCTTGTGCGCATTTCAATCTTAATTCAAGCTTCAGCTAGAGCTTTGTGCTTTGGGACAAGGACAGGTGTTGTGCAGGCACCCAATAAGAAAGCTTTTGAACGTTACGTTTGAAATAACAAAAATAAGTTCTTCTCAGGACATTAGCGATATTTGCGAAAACAAATAATTATGTTGAAAGAAAGACATATGTCTTATATGCTTTTATTCCATTTGAATATTCCTTTGCATATAATGTTAAAGGCTCCGTAATAAAACTGAACAAGTATCTCATGAATATCTGAAATACAAAAAACAAAGCATAAGTCAAAGGGAAGGCGAGCGAAATAAATAATTATAATTGAATTGCTCACTTGAATGAGAAGAAGAATCGACAAATAAATGTACAAGAATGGAATATTGAAATGAAAAGCGAGGAAGAAGACGCATTTACAATAATTGCCTCAAATGGGAGAATGCGTAATTATATTAGGAACAGGGAAACCGCCTAGGGATGTAATGATATTGATGACGATTATGACGTTGCATGGACACCACCCTAGGCGGGCAACACCAACAAAACAAACAATCAAACCAGCAGACGCCATACCGCACTTGAAACGAGCGCTGCAGTCTCAAATGATGCGCGGGGGAGGTAAAGATGTAGGGGGTGTGGCGGATGGGAAGGTGGAGATGGTGATGCATGCGCTGGTGTCGATGATAAGTGCCAGGGGTCACACAAGCAATCGGGAGGGGGGTTGTATACTTTTGTGTGTGGCACACAACCCATTTGCAGCTGCAACGGCTGCGATTCGGATTGCAAATGCAATTGAGACACTAAGTGTTCGAGAGCTGCTCGAGAGTTGGCCGAGCATTGGGAACACGTTCCTTTGTATTTCCCCTCCCTTCCACTCTGCTCCCCTCCCCTTCTGAGATCAGTGCCTTGGCCTGGTCATCAGAGCGGGCAACAAAGTAAGGCAATTCGAGTGGATCCCCATCACCACCCCCATCCCCATCTCCATTGCCATAGCTATTGATGGAGCCAGCACTTGAGCCCTGATCTGATATCATAAACTGCTTGCATGTTTCATGGTCATTCACAGCAAAGGAAAAGTGCTCGGGGAAAATTAACTGATAAGAGCATAAAAGAGAGCCACGTCAAATGCGGGCCAATTATAGAACAGAGCACATAAATACACACAACACACACATATTTGAGGGAAAACTCTTTCGGAAAATTGCAATCATTTTGTTTATGGCTCATCGATTGGACTGAAATCGAAGTGCACTCCAAAGAAAGAAGTTGATGCACAGATCTTATAGACACTAACAAGCACAAGCATCTTAAACAAGCCACAGAGTTGGCCATGATTTGGAATTATATTAAGAAAACTCCGATTTAGTATTAATTTAGAGGGGGAAAAATAATTTGGAATGGTTTGATCAATAAAATACTTTACTTAAACTAAAATATTCCAAATAGTGTTTTAAAGTTTTCAAGTTAAAAATAATCGGACTTTTCTAAAATGTTTTTTTTTTTTTAATATCGTTTGTTGGGTTTTGTTTAATAATTTGATGTTAATAATTAAAATTCCTTTCATTAAAAAAGATGAAGTTTCTGGTATAGTTGGTTTGAGAACAGTAGAAGAAAGAAAATGAACTTTAGGTGACGAGCAGTGTGAGTTATATGCTTAAGTTATTAATAATAAAAGAAATATAATTTTATTGTATATTATTCCAGATCATATTTCGAACATGTTCGAGAGATCCTCTCACTCACTATATATTTGCTAGATATTTAAATTAAAATATTTTATATAAATATGTGTTTGCTTTGATTATGTTGATCCCTAATGTGACATGAGTAACAAGTGTTTACCCAAAAATACATTTAAACATAAATATCAATATAACACTCGAAGCAAAAATTATTTCAAGTGCATTTTGAGGTAGTTTGACCACTGTGCACATCTTCTGCTTAAAACATCGTTCGCAGATGAGCTGGGTTAATGCCCCACAGAGGAAACTGAAGAAAGCACTTGCAGTGCATAAATCTGTCACTTGAGTGCAGGTTTATTGTTGAACAAAGGCAGCGGTGTTTTCAAAGGGGTTCAAGAGGGGGCCACAAGAAAGAAAAATGCCTCGACTCACCTTGAACATGAGGGGATTCCGTTCAATGTCCGATTCGGCGTTCTCACAAAGTGTTTCCGTTTCCGAGAGAAAAGCGAGGAACTGAAAAGCACAGTTTGATTAGATATGTACATAAATGTGCATGAATAGACTGATCCGATCTTACTAACCTGGTCCATGGCACGATCGAACATTTGTAGACTGTGCACTGCGGCATGAAGCTGCTTGCCGCGATTGACGACACCATTATTCAAGTTGGAGTAGCTGCAAGTAATATGTGAGGAAATATGTTAGGGCAGTTACAAAAGATTAAAGCAATTACGAAAACAACCAACAAAATAAAGAAATTAGGAGAGACTTGGTTATATGGTATCTATCAAGCTATCAATTTCTTAGTTTCAGTCAGGTTCTAATAATACTTGGCAAGCGAAACTTTCACTTTAAAATACAGACGAATAGAATTAAGAACTATCATTTTAATATATTCCTTTCAAAGCTACTTTTTGTAAATTTGTAAAGAACTCTAAATTTTTGGCCGATTTGCCGATTTACCGATTTGCAATAAGTTTCTTATTAAGTAATACGTTAACTACATTAAATAAATTTATTTGCATATCTAAATCATTTTTGCTATAATCTGTAGTCTTTGGTCTACACATTAAATAATACAGAATTGTATATATTATATTAATAGTGAAAGTAAGGATTCTATTTCTGGTAGACCTATTAGGAACTTTGACCATTAGTCATGTCATTTCAATGACTTAGTTATTGGATAAGACTCTCTCTTTCTTTAATTCAACTTGCAATACTATCTCAAGAAACCCCTGACTTTGGTTAACTGTGTTTGAGATTCAGAGATTTAAATATCTTTTTTTTATTTTATGTCTCACGCTGTTAATCTCTCTCTCTCTCTCTCTCTCTCTCTCTCGTTCTCTCTGCTTCTTAACGATTTTACTTTTATTATTATTAACGCTTAACAATTTTTGATCTGATTGTGTTTGTTATGGGTTTCCCCAATTATTGAAAACACATTTTATTCCACTACTTATTTTATACTATTTTATTTTATTTACATTTTGAATTTTTAATTTAATTTGTCACTTTTTTTATTTGTTATTATTTTATTTAATTTAATTTGTAACTTTTATTATGAATTTAAATAAAATATGTATTTTAACTAAAAACCTTTTTTGAAAATTGTGAATCGTATTTAATCAAGATTAACAATAAAAAAAGTTTAGAATTTGTTGGATTTTTTTTAATTATTATTCTGCGCGTAATTTATGCAAAACATCTAACTAATTATTAGGCCAGAAACTAGGCAAAGCATGTTTTGGAAATCATAACAAAGTCTTAGTTTTGAAAGAAAACAGTCTTATTTGTAATGTTTATCCAATTTTTTTAAATTTACGTTAGATATTTAAAAGAGTTCTCATTTTCAACTGCTCCAATTAACCAAGATTATCAAACGGGCTTAATGTGCTCAAAGTCGCCGCCCTGAAGTGCAACTCATTAAATCGTGTTAAATGCGAATTCTCACAACTGATTTGAAGGGAGGATGGCTCATCTTTTTGCATAACATTAAAGTGGGGTTTGGCCGAGGTCGGAGCACGATTGAAATACACACTCACCGCTGATTAATGGCCTCCGTCATCTTCTTGATGCGGGAAGTGTCATCATTGGGATAGACTGCAATTAGTTTCTGTGTCAACTCATTGAAGAGCTCAAAGTGCTGCTTGTTCTGATGCAGCTCGGCGTGGAAGGACTGCAAAGGAAATGGATTAATTAGATGCACTCCATAACGAGAACTAAAAACAACACAGCCCAGCACAGCTCACCTTCTGCTCCTTTTGCTGGGCCTCCAGTATATCAGCTGTGGTGGCAATTGTGCCCATCCGCTCGGCCCTCTGCTCCATGCGCGCCAGCCACTTCTCCAGCTCCAGGCGCTTGGCCTCAAACCTGCCAATGGGAATTCAGCATTAATTAAATTGACCCCAAGTGCTGTGGGATCTGTATCAGGTGCACGGATAACCTACCGCTGTGAGTCGCTCAGCATGTTCTTCAACTGGCCGGCTCGCTGCAGGACGCACTGCGACGTCTCATCCCAATGCTCCCTCAGGCGGGTCACTGTAAATTTTTCGGACAGAGAAGAGTTTAATTAGCTTTACAAATATGTATATATTACTGAGTGAGCTTTGAGGTTATTTTATTAGCCAAAAGAGATAGCGAATTAGAATTGGGTGACACAAAATTAGCTCAAGTTTCTCTGGTGTTGGGCAACCAATGGAACCGGTAACCCATTCAACATTTATTGATCAGTTGTAAGTTTATAAAACGCCATGCAAAGACATTAGTACAAATAAAATGAAGAAAAAATACAGTGTTTCAGTTTCAGTTCTGGTAAGTAAGTATTGTTTGTGTGTTGTGTGTGGGGTAGTCTCAATTATTATCATATTAGTTAGGCCCCAGTCTGGTGTCTATCGGGGCTGTTAACCATTGCACAACTGGGTTAGCATTACACAATCTGGAGTCGTAGTCGTTACCTTTGAGAAAGCAACGTAAATAGTCTAAATCAGCTGAGCAATGCGGTGCTATCGAGAACTGTTTTAATTCTAGCAGAGAAGTGAAAAAGTAATAATTAAATATAAAAATAATAATATCTGTTCATAATACGCAATAACAATAAATTATAATATAAAAAATATTACAAAATCAAAACACGATTTTTGTATCGAATTGAATGGATTGAATTGTATATCTAAACACTGAAGTAAAAATATTTTTATTTGTTTATTTAAATATTAAATCAGTAGTAATTCGAGTAAACATTTGTTTCCCAACCAGGCAAAGAACCGCAAATTTGGTTTTGTTTTTGTGTGTAAACTCGAGTTAGTGGCCTTTTTAGAATAAACTTTTGATTTAGATTTGATTTGATTTTGATTTGAAGAGAACCCAGAAGATTTTGTCGCTAGTGCTCCTATTTATATTATTAATTTTAATATTACTTTTAATAAATAACCAAATTTGTATAACAACGCAAGAACGACAGTGGTCTCATTGTAAACAAGAATCAATAAACTGTTGACATCTTTGGCAGTGTTGCTTTTGCAGCTTCGATTGAGAGAACTCAAGCTTTCAAATTGTTTAAATAGTAGCCCATAAATTAACCAAAAATTCAATGAAATAAATAAAAAACATAGAGAATAAATTCCAAAATTTTTTTACATAACTTCTTAAAACCAGTTAACATTCAGCTAAGAAATATCAAGAGAAAACTTTTGAGTTATTTATTTTTAACAATTGAAGGCGCAAAATTAAAAAAAAAAAAGGAAAGAGGATTAAAAGAATATTTCATTTTTAAAACAAAATATATTAAAAAGAAAGCAAAAATATGGGCCGATTTTGAAAATTGAAAAATCCGTCGGCTTCAATATCGATACAGAATTGGCAAATATATTAAGTCTACAAATAAAAAACAAAAATAAATAAATAAAAAACACAAAAAAAATTGGAATACCTTTTCAGATACTAAAATTGTTCGTTCAGCAATTTTAATAGTTATTATAACATTTGTTTAAAAATAGTTTCGCAATTAGTTAAGAAACGATTTTTGAAATTCTTATGTGAGTCTTAATTATTTATAACCTAATTATTTACTTTAATCCAGTCAAAATGGCCAAAACCGAACTTTTAATAATCTCAAGTTAATAGTTAACAACACGCAGTACACTCGAAAAAAAAACTAGCAAAAATAATAATTAAATCATTTACGATGCTGCGCTTCGATTTAATTTTCAATTATAACTAAGGACATGTCAGAGAGTTAAGCATTAAGCCATGTGCTATGGCAACTATATTTAGATGTTCACTTTTATTTGTAACGTAATTAAGTTAAAAAATTTTGTGAGAATAAAGCAAATAAATAAAAAATAAACAACAATAATCAGAGATGTTAATGAAGTTGCTTCAACTGCAAATCTGATCCCGCTTAAAATCCTATGAAACAAAAATTGGATCCAGTTAAGGCTTAAACAATAAAACAAAGACAAAGCGCTGCATTAACATAAAATTTCTGAATGTGAAAAATGTCTAAGCTCGAAATACACACTGAAGACAGAAGAAGTTGATAGACCAATCGAAGTGAACTATTCAGATGAAAGATCAAAGCAGTCTTCGCATAGTCGAATGATGCCGTTTCACTTATTTCCTTACCCTGGATGCCTCCCGTCGGGTTCTGCGATATTTGGGTCTCATCATGCGAGGAGCGTCGGCGCATTCGCAGCTCCTCGCGGGATAAACCAGCGACGGTTGCAACGCCAATGCCAATGCCAATGCCGACACCCGCGACACCCGCGCCACCGGCGACCTGAGCGGCAGCAGTAGCGGCGGCCGCAGCTGCCCGTGACTGAGCCTGATGCTGCAACAGTGCGGCAGCTGCCGCCGAGCCCGGCAACTGGCCCATGTTGTGCACCACCTGCGGCGGAATATTGCCCAGCAGTTGCTGGCGGATTTGTTCGCGAAACTCGCTGCTCAGCGGAATGGGTGGCTGGGGCGACTGCTGCTGCTGCTGCTGCTGCTGTTGGGCGGACGACGCTGCAACGCCACCACCACCCGGCGGATGATGGCCAGCCGCATTCAGATTGTTTTGCATGCGATGCCTACTGTACTGCAGCTCCAGCGGCAGATTGCGGTCCAGCGAACGCATATGATGCTCAATGGTAGAGCGCATCGATTGCTCCACCTGCGAGGCAGAGGCGGAGGCGGAGGCCGAGGAGACAGACGACGAGGATGAGTTGCTGTGCAGCGACTGCTGCTGTGCCTGGGCGCGCAGCTGCTTCAGCTCCTCCAGCGACTGTCGGGAGTCACCCGCTCGACTCTCGTCCAGCGACAAGTTGCGCTCGTAGTTGGCGCTGCGCAAATTTACGGAGCTGCCCAAATGACGACCATGTCCGCCTCCAGCTGCTAGGCTCGCCTTGAAGCTCAGATCAAAGTTGTTCTGCACGGCGGCTTCCAGAGTGCGCAGATTCATCTGCTCCTGCATGGCGCGCTCCATGTTGCGCAGTCCACTCTCAATGCCCCGCAGCGCATCCTCTGATCCGAACTCATCCGTGGGCGAGGCCACAACCGGAGCAGGAGCAGCAACTGGACGCACATTGTTCAGCTTCTTGGCTTCGCTGGCTCTTGTCGGTGCTGGCGACGGCACCGAATTGCAATTGGCCAGCGCGTTCTTGGAGCTCTGCTCGCTGAGGGCGGCCACAGCAGATTGCAACACCAGCGGTGGCGGCGGCGGTGGCATCTCAAAAGGATTCGAGCAGCGACGTGCGGCCATCGCCTCTGCGGACAGCGTTGAATGCTTCTCGGGCGGCGGCGGTGGCTTGTCCTTGAACTTAAGCCCGGCCAGCGGCGAATTCTGGGCACTATTCTGTGCGGAGGTCTGGGCGGATGCCGGTTTCCGGGGCAGTGGCGGCGGTTGACGCAGTGGCGGTGGCAACCCGGGGACAATCATCATTATCTGTCCGTTATCCGGCAGACTTTTGAGGCTGTGCCGCTTGGGCGGTATTTCCGGTGGTGCGGCACGTTCGCTGGAGCCGCGTGCCGGTATCGCAGGCACGGGTCGACTCTGCAGCGGTGGCAACGGTAGTGATGGCGCCACCTTTTGCCCATTCGGCTGCTGTTGCTGTTGCTGCTGTTGCTGCTGCTGCTGCTGCTCCTGGGAACACTGTTTGCGCAATAGTTGCTGGCCGCGCAATGCGGCCTGGGCGGCCAGCTCGGAGTTAAGGCGTGGCATCATCAGCTGTGGCGCCATTTTGGGCGTAGCGGCATCATTATGGGGCACCGTTGGTGGCACCGGAGGCGGCGGCTTGGCAGTCATCGCAGCTGGTTGCTGATTGTATTGTGCGTGGCGTTGTGCGTTCGTTGCAACAATTTTGTGGGCAGTGTTTATTTTTATTTATTTATTCTGTTTGGGGCAGGCTTTGGACTTAAGTTTATTTTATCTGCGGCATCACATTCTCTTTCCGATATGTTTGATATGCTGCATGGTTTGCGGCGCCTATGAAAAAAAAGCAACGGCGCCTGTATGTTGACATTGGTAAATGGTAAACATCATGTGCAACAACTGCAACGCCAGCAACGGCAGTAAGTTCAGCGGTGTCTGCTGACTCCTCGTGGCTTGTGCCGCGGGTCTGGGTTTGTTTATGCAGCGTGCCGGAAACTCAACACGCCAACAGGCCACAGGCAAACACACTCGCACACACACACACACACACAAAGCACACTCACACAAACGTGAAGAGTAAACAAACTTCGACTTAAGAGAGCTTCGACTCTCTTAAGCCTACAATCCTCCCACAACTGCACAACCTCTCACAACAAACACACACACACACAGTAAGTACACACAGCGGGCACAAAGAATGGAAAAGCTTTGAAGTAAGAGCTCCTTCGCCATGCGCTCTCTCATTTATTCAACACCACACCTGAACCTCTCCCTCATTATGGCTCTGTGTTGACTTTCGCTCTCTGTTGATTTTCTCTCTCGCGCACACTTTTTTCACCACACTTTTTGCCTTGCTCTGCGCCGGCTGCTAACGCACAGGCGACGTTTTTTTTTTTGTTTTTTGGTTTGTTGGTTATCTGTGAAAACGTTGCATACTTTTGCCGCTGTTTTGCTTTGCTGTCAGCTTCGGTGTACAATGGACATCATTTATGAGGGGTTTTGCACTTTTTTGGGCCTTTATGGCAATGATTTTTATAGATTTGTTATAATTTTTGTTTAATGGTTCATTTTATTTAGTTTTCATACTTTAAGCTTATTATTCACACTTCAATTGAAAATGTTTATTTTTGCAGTGTTTTTCATTTTTTTTTTAGAATTTATAACAGTAGTTTTTATCGATTTGCTTACTGTTATTATTTAAACTGTTTTTCAATTGGACCAATTGATTTTAACTCACGTCATTTGCTTTAAAACTATTTAATAACAACAAATAAAATTTGTGAATGTTTTATTCACATTTCAACAACATTTTGTTAATGTTCATGTTAATTTTTTCCATTTTTCATACGATTAAAGCCTTCATTTATATTAAAAACAAACTTTTATTACGACGAAATTGTACCATTTTTTTTTAATTCACTTTTTTTATTGAATAAGAAAACAAAATAAAAGCTTTTTTCAGCCTCCTTTTACATTTAATAATCTTAATAGATCTCACAAACGTTGTATTTATTCCAACCAAAAATTAACATTTACTCATATTAATTTTTTTTAACTCAGCTCAAGTTGATATTTCTCTTTTTTTTAGTTAGCATAACTCAATTGTTTCTCGCTAAATTTGATATCCACAGTACAACATTTTAGTCGCGTCTGCAGCAAGTGCATATGTGTCTTTTCAAGAGTGCATAGCAGAGCAAAATAACACACGCAAAGATACCCTCACACACATATGTATATGTATACATATATACATATATATAGAGAGATACGTCTATTTACGCAGGCGGCTCGGCGCCCAGGTGGATGCCACAAACTTTTACGCAGAGCCAGTGAGAACTTTGCCTTTTGCTTTTGACACCTGCAACACAAGGAGCAACAGACAAGTTTTGTGTTGTATGCTGGTGTTGGTGTTGGTATTGCTGTGTTTGTTTGTTGTCCGCTGTTGTCGTTGTTGTTGCTGTGTATTGTTGTTGGTTCGGTGTTGTGTGCTCGTTCGTTGTTGCTGTCATTCCACGTGCGACTTAACGGTGCGCTTTTATTGTCTCGTTCAGTCCTTGCCATGCCATTAAACCCCAGAAACGGCCCGTGGCAGGTGCATTTAACTTCTGGCACACCTTTTAATGCATACACATAACAATGTCGACGTTGCAACGTTGTTCTTGCTGGCCATTTTGCTCACTACATTTTTATTGCAACCAGCAACCGTCTGCTTCAGTCTGACTATCTCTCTCCCTCTCCCTCTTTCCCTCTCTCTCTCTCTCTCTCTCTGTCTTATTTTGCCTCAACAATTTCTATAAGGACTGCTTTTGACTCTTCGGCTTTTGTTCACCAAATGCTTGACTCCATTTAATAGTTTCTTAAATCAAATGCAACTGTAGCAAACGATGAGTGTTCTTTCTCATTCTTTATTTTGTTATTTCCTCACTAATTGTTGGAGTTTTCAGATTGCTTTTCATTTTCCCGAAGAGCACAGTTTTTAATGCCTCGCATTCCCATGCAAACTTCGACCGGTAACTTTTAACAATTACCTACACATAAAAGCAATAAATATTATTTTTGGAGAGGTGTTCAATGCTGATTGTTGAAAAGCTGACCGCATTTCAAAGACATTCAATGAGGTAAATGAGCGAGTGGGTTTTCCCGATAAATACATTAATTAAAAGAATTTTGTGTCGACATTAAGCAGACCTGATAAGCTAGGCGTTAGAACAATGCATCACGATGCAGATTCAGGGAATGGTGTTCAGATTCGAGGTAGAGTCACAAAATAGAATATCTTCAGAAAGTTGAATAAAGTCTTTATCCAGATTGGTAAGCATACTCGCATATAAACACACCGGCAATGTAAAATTGGCATTTGCTAAGCTTGAATTAAACTAATAAAGTCCAAACGTACCTTTCTACAATCAGAGAAGAATCTCCATGATTTTTAGAAAATGATTTTCGGAAATCGCCCTGAAAGCTTTATGAATAATTTCCAATTGTATGATAAAAAGTTTAGAGAGGATTTCTTTATATTTAAAAAAAAAAATGTATTTCGTAATAATCGATACTATTTCGAGAATTTAGAAAAATAACCTTATTATTTGAAAAAAAGAACATTTCAGAAAAACAAGGAGAGTAAGGAAAGAAAGAAAGAGGCGCGAAAGGTATGGCAACGTTCTAAAATAAAAGGCGATTTTTTTCTCAGCGTTAGCTTAAATTTAATTAAATTTAGCTGCTACAATAAACAAAAGCAGCCTTCTCGATTCTAACCAAGATAAACAATTTCGAACCTGAACTTCACCTTATGAGATTTTATAGATTCTACAAAACAAAATTGTGTGTGCTTCACAGTTAATCTAGAGAAAGGGTTTGTTAATCATATGCTTTATAAGATACACTATTTGCTACTAAAACTCCCATTGCTAAAGCAAATAGAGTTAATCGAAGCAAATCAATCAACCTGAACTTTATTGTGTTTGAATATAACCCAAGCCCACTGGAATTCAGCCCAACTGAAATGAACAATGTGTGTAAATTGTCCGATGACACTCGGTTGACATATCAATTGTTCTTGGCCCGAGAAGCTAATAATTAATCAAGTTTAAAGGCCAGTCCACCGCCTCTGTAAAGGAGCACGAAAGCACATTAGATAAGAACAGACTGTAATTTATGTGCAATTGTTTTTGAAATTCAGATTTTACAGCTCGAAAACTAAAGGCAATTTGATGGCTCAGCGAATTACGAAAAGCAGATGAGCAACATGAAAAATTGTTGGTGAAGTAGACTTCATTGTTCTGGTTTGAAGCTAACCAATGACTGTGATAACAACCAGGATCATAAGCAGTGCAACAATAGGTGTGGCCAGACCACCCCCAGCGGAACCAAAACCAGAAGCGGAGTATGTTGGAAAAAAAACACACTCGGCTCAAAAACTATTTTCATACGCAGCACGTTCTCGCACACACACACACACACACACACACACGCGGTGTTTTCCCACTAAAAGTATGCAATCAAGTCAAATAGCTTGAGTGTGTTTCGACGCCGTTTCGGCGTTATGAGTTGCTCGCTCTTGTTGCTGCTGTTGTTTTTGTTATAGTTGTTGCTTTCGCCATTTGAGGCGGCGAAAAGTTTCCTTCTTGTTATACCCTTGCAGAGGGTATTCCAAATTTGTCAGGCAAATGGAGAAAACACACACGTCTCGAAACTCATAACTCATACATCTATCATCCAAATAACCGTGCCCATATGTCTATCGGTCTGTTTCAATGCAATCCTAGAACCTTACGGATATCTTGTTGAAATTTGCATTATATATATACATATTGAGTCACATTGAATACAGCTGACAAAAGATCCAATTGCCAACTGAGAAATACTTATTATGCTCATGATACTAGGCCAAAACATCATCATTATCGGACAACTATATCAACTAGTTATTTATAATTCAATTTTGATGCCAGCTGTTAATTACTGGTTTGCAAGGGTATGTCGTCTTCGGCCTGCCTTTGAAATTAAATTGGGAAAGAAGGGTATACCCAAAAGCCAGAGGAAAGCATATATAAGCATATATAAGCAGTAGCCAAATCTGTATAACCATTTCAGTCTGTTAATTTTTTCCTGTCTGTTTCTACGCAATGCCTAAGTCTTGAAGCTATTCTGAAGAAACTTGGAATATATAAATTTGTTTGCTGCAGGTTGTACACATATCAGACACAGCAGAATCGGATCACTATATCATATTGCTGGCACAGCAATTCTTGCATTTAAACACTCTTGTTTCACAAAATATTCAAACCAATCTGACCACTGAATGTGATATTTTGATCTTGACACTAGGCAAAGCACATTTTTGGACAACTACGTTAATTAGCTTCCATGGGAACAGTCGATGCCTTTTTGAAACTAATTTATATAACAGCTGTTGGTCATCGGTCAATAAACAAGTGTATATTGCCTTACATAGATGAACCATGTTGTGTTCTTATTTTTTTCTTATGATGGCATTGCTGTTTTTGTGCGCTGCCTCCAATGAATTACCATTCACGACGCGCACACCCGATACACACACACACACACACCCAGACGCACACACACACACACAGACACGCACACAAACGCACACAAACTCAAGTTTGGCTACATAATTGTGTCGGCGGCTGCTGAGACTCCCCTCTCCCCTCCCCCTACCCCTCCCGCTCCCCACCCCCTATCGCCTTCGTCCTGTTTCGCGCTGCGCGGTCATGTAATTTATTGAAACACATTTATTTCACTATGATGTCAAGCCAACAATAAAATACAACGTCTTTTTTTCAGTGTCGTTGTTGTTTTGTTGTTGTGGTTGTTGTTTTCGCAAATACGCCTACTTTATTTGGCTTATGTTTTGTTGGCTTCTGCGACGCCTTATTGAATATTTATATGGAAATTAGTTCATGTGTATTATTTAATGCTAATAGACGTTTTTCTCGTTATATTTTGATTATTTATATGGCTAATTGATAACATTCCTATTTGCTTTGTATGCTCAATATAAATATATATCTGTAAATTATGCTAATTTTGTCGCTGTGTATTCATACTACGGAAATATGAAAGAGGAAAGGCCAAATAAAACCATTTAATAAATGTCCCCAACAGAGTTGTATTTTTAAAATGGTTGAATGAATTAGTGCAAAGCCAGTTATTTTGTTAGTATAATGGAATCAATAAAAGCAGTTTTTGCACCGATACATCAAGAGGGTAAAATGTGATAGCCGTCTATCTGCCATTATGACAATAAAGTGTCCCTTTTTTCCAACCTTTTCACTAATTTATGGGGCCAAAGCTGCTTACATACACACATATCACAAACTACATGCTACTAATAACACTTTTATCCAGTTTCGAAATGGAAACTGTCCTGGGCCATAAACAAAACATTTTTTAAGGAACTGAAAAACAAGATTTCAGAATTTTTTATAACTTTAAATGACCACTTTAAATGTATTGTTGATGTAAACTTTTTAACTTTTGAATCAATAAAGTTTATTTCGCTTAGTTTTTTTTTTCAGTTATTACTTATGCTTTATTCCAGCCAATTTTATTTGTGCCATAAATGTTAATTACAACCCATGAATTTTAAATAGTTTTAATGGGTTTATTTATGCGATATTTTCGATCAATTCACAAAATGATGATGACGAAGGGGCATTCAACCATTAAACCTTGTGAACTCATGCATGCACTTCAACAGTTTATGTTTACATATTTTTTGCCTTGCTTTTTATTTGTTTTTTTTACTTGTAAATGATTTGATTTTGCGTTGCACATTTTGTATCCGTGCGTTCGACAATATTTGCGGCTTTCGCCACCCTCACGTTTATTGATTCACAAAAGTAGCGGCAACAGAAGTGGCAACAAAAATAACAACAGCAACGACAACACGACAGCCACCGGTGCCGAGCGAGTAGGTGAGGGGTGTGAGCAGGGGCTGTGTGCAGAAATGGGGAATAGACAGGGCTGGGCAATAATCCATCGCAGACAAAAACTTAAAAGGCCGTTTTGTGGCATGACTTTTGTTGGCCTCTAAAAAACGAAATAACACACATTCACACACACACACTCACACACACACACACACACACACACGATGTAATGAACGCACACTCACGTACACAAGCACTACACGACACACACACATACACACAATCATACACATGACACTGAAAAGCTTTGCTAATTGAATGCAATTATTTTGGCTTAGTGAAAAACGAGTTTCTCGCTTTTTACGGCATTTTAAATTTACAGTTTTGAGAGCAGAATTTTTTCACGCGTCGCGACGAGAGACAGAGACAGAGGCGGGCCGGAGACGCCACCAATTGAGGCAAGAAGGATACGAGGAGCAAGTTCACAACCGTTTGTACGCAGTCAAAGCCCACGAATGTCCTGGGCAGACTGCTGTCAGAGTCCGTACTGGATACCCGAACAAAGAGCGCAGCGTTTTCAACACGGAACTGTTTTTCGGCTACGCTTTCGACACGCTCTCTCCACTCCACTCTCCCTATCTCTCCCTCTCCCTCTCTCTCTCTCTCTCTCGCTCTCTGTTCACCAACCCCCAGTTCGAGGGTAAACAAAGCGGAGCACAGCAACAGCAACCCTAACATAATTATTATACCCCATCCCCAACCCCAAACTCATCCACACACAGACAAAACACCAATTCACCCACCTGGCGGTGCTCTCTTGCTATCTGTCTCTCTCTCTCTCTCTCTCTTAATATATCTCTCTCTTTTCTCTCTCTTTTCTCCGATTGTATTTATTCTCTTTCACCGGCATTCCGGCAGTTTGTTTTGCTTGTGAATGTCATGCGCATTGATCGCTCCATAGCCAGGAGCAGCCGGAATTCATTCGCTGAGGCCGCCAACCTTCCTGCCACATGTTGTGCGTGTCTGCCACGAACCTTGATAACTGATAAGAAACTTTTACATCAGCTTTGTACAGGGTTGCACACAACAAGCGTGCCGGGACCATTCACGGAATTTCTCTGTAAATGTGTGTGTGTGTGTGTGTATGTAGTAGTTATTTGCTTTAGCCCGTCATCACTCCTCTCAACACCCCTCGGCTGGCACGTACCTTCTTGCAGACTTTTTTCGCTGGTGTGGCAAATAACGTGCGGATCTGTTAAAGTTGAGTCGTCTGCAGCGGCCTTAATGACGGCAAGATGTAAGCTTTGGGTGTACTATTCCGAGGGTTTTAATGCAGGATAAAGCAGTGAAAAGGAGCCATCATTTTGAACGTGAGCCAGATAATATAAATAAATCAATACATGATAATGGGATTGCTTTTAAAATGCAATTCGGATACTTGGGAAAAACTGGGTTAGTATCCGAGTAGGGCTGAAATGGCTGTTTAGGTGATGGCAAGTAATGAGATCGATTTCAATTAGAAACCTTATACGATTAAGTCAGCCTAATTAGAAACCTTATACGATTAAGTCAGCCTAGTTTACCCTATGCAGTCCTAACTAACTAAACTAACGCCACGTAAAAAAATCGACATACTTTTCTAAAAGCGCAGAGAAGGTTGTATCTTTCTTCGTCTTTTTCTTCATCTTTCTTAATTTCAAAGTACATTTGTCAAAAATTTGGAAACTATATAACTAATTTGCAGGGTGTTTTACTCTGTGTACGCAGAACTTTTACATTAGTTTTGTGTTTACTTAAAATATTTTGATTAGAAATATTACTTACTATTTTGCATTTCTATATTTTTTATCATTAAGAAACATTTTCTGATTATTTATACATATATATATATATATTTATATATGTTGTACAGATTTAGAGTCGGCTTATTGCAACTCTCAGGAAATAAGATAAACATCTTTATACCTTATCGGGTGAGAGTCGTCTATTTGCTTATAAAACATATATCCATATAACTTCCAGGAGATTGAGAACGAGAGGAAACCAGATCATCAACTTTAATGAAAACGCAAGAAAAAACAGCAGACTTTAATGCTCAACCTTTGCAATGAATTTAATTAAAATTCATTCACGGCAGAATTGCGCATAGTGAAGAGAACAATGGGGACAACTTGAATGGATGGGGATGGGGCTGACGCACTTAAAAACAAATCCACTCTCACACATGGCAGGCACGTACACTTTACCCATGACAATTTGCGTAAACAGTGAATATTTGAGAAGAAAAAGGACAAAAAGGAAAAATCAGGCTGCAGTGAGAAATTCATCCTGGCCATCTTTGTGCAGGGAAGCTGCAGTCACATACACAACTCTAACACACACATAAGCCAGGTCGGAAACATTTTTTAAATAGTTCCCCGCTACATAAAAATATGCGCAAAACTATGTTGCGCATAACTGAATGCCTGACACAGCCCTGGCAATTATTTAATTTAATGTTGCTTTCAATTTTGTGACAGAAGCGTTGAGTACTCAAGCTTCATAATACCAGCGCCAAAGCCATAGCCGAAGCCAAAGCCCAATTGCCCCAGGCAAAGGTCTGAGGTTAAGCAGCCAAGAGACTTCACTTTTAAGTAATTAAAAACAAAAAAAACAAAAACCCTAAGTTCGAAACACAAATACACTGCAAAATATATGAGAGAGTGCTAAAATATTTAATTTTTGTAAGCAAACTTACAACGCAACTAAAATTATTACACTTATTTGCGCTTGTTAAAGATCTCTAGAAACTTTTTTTATTTATATATTTAATGTGGACTAAAAGACAGTCGCTCCATTTTTGGATTAAGAATAATTTAATTTGTATAATGAACTCTCAATTCCCACAAAATTGAAATATTTTGTTTCGGTTATATTCCGCATACTCGTATTAAGTCCGCATTAAAAATATTATTAGATTAAGAGTCAGTAATTAGTATTAATGTTTCTTTGGCTTCGGCTTAGTCCTTTAGTGAATAAGGAAAATTCAAATACAATTCCAATAAGCCGAACTTAAGCAGGTTTTGATGAATCAAAGGAAAGCAGGGCCCTCAAAGGGTTATCTATTATTTAACGAATATTGATTGGACTAACCAAATTATGCATGTTTCATCAGCAAGTCATAATGCCCTGCGGCGAGGGCAAAGCGAAAAAGTTCTTGAAAGCGCAGACACATGCCAGGAAGCGCTAGTCAGCAGACAGACACCCAGTCAGTTGGTTGGTTTGTTGGTTGGTTGGTTGGTTGGCTTGGCAGAGCACAGAGGCCATCAGAGGGGAGTATATGGTAGGCCTATTAAAGCATGTAATGGCGTGAAGAGGGCGTGTAACTGGGCACTGGAAGAGTGGCTGCAGCTTTCGAAAGCGTCGCCAAGAGAAAGACGGCAATTAGAGGCAATTTGGTAGCTCCATTTTCCTACCCCTGTCTGGGGACCACACACGGGGAATGGGACGGGGATGGGAACGTGGACGGAGACTATGCCATACCCGGTGGCTGGCCGAGAGCATTGTACTTTGGCAGAATGTGCATTGTTATTGCACTTGCTGTTGTTGTTGTTATTGTTTGGCTCGAGGAGCACAAGCTGCAGCAACAGCAACAGCAACAGCCGCTGCACTAAAATTGCATGTCAAAGACAGATTTACGAGGAGACCACACATTGCCCTGTTTTGGTTTTGCTTTGCTTTGCTTTACTTTACTCCACACCCTGGCCTGGGCTTGGGAGCAATATCTCTCCACTGTAGGCATTTTATTTATGATAGCACACACAGCTCGTAGGTGCTTTGGGTCACACGGGATTGCAAAACTTTTTGTCTCGACACGCCATCGAGTCATATGAGATAATAAATAATGGTTTAATTAAGCGTCAGCTTACAAAATGCGTAATTAATTGATTTTGTGTGCAGTTCGTTTGGCCCGAGATAAGAAGCGGAAACCAGAGAGACAGCGAGAGAGGGAGAGAGAGATGGGGACCAGCTGGCAGGTCTCCTATCAATTGACCCTGCCCAACTGATTGGACAATATATGGATTTTTAGTTCAAAAGCAATTATTTTGTGCCTTGACCAATTTTATTGCTCGGCTACACTTAGTTGGCCTATTGCCCAATTGTTTCTTCAATTTGACAAATAGCTGAACATTTTAAAATAGCTGAAGGATTTAAAATTATAAAGGTAACTTAGTTTGAACCAAAAAATTCAATATATGCGAAACAAACATGTATATTTTATAGACTGCACTTTGTATTTTTAAAGTTTTTTTTTATAAAAATAATATAAATAAAAAGAACCTCATTTAAAAGTATATATTTATATATCATCATTATATCGTTGACCCCGGCGGCTTATATTTATGTTGTTAATGACGGCAATTATTTTGTGTCGTCAAACAATTAAAAGTAACCTTTTGAATTGAAATTTTAGAGACGTAAACTGAAATAAATTCAGTTAAGCCATATTTCAGTTAGTAATTCTAAATGTGTCTTTAAGAAAAATAAATAAATATATTTAGAAATTGTGCAACTACATACATATAATATAGTTCAGTTATTCCCAAAAACTATTAAATTCTTTATTTTTTATTTTTATTAATGTCATTATAAATTATAGCAATCAATTACTGAACGACAGAGAACCTCATTTCTAAAGGTTAAATACTAAAATAGAACCAGAAATCTGACCCCATGAACTGAGGAACCGCTGAGAACCACAACAAAGTCATTTCTAAGATATCAGTGGCATGTGGCAGACGGTGCAGCTTGTTGCTGGCAGCAAGCGGAGGGGCTGTAGCAACAAGGATTCCGTTATGTACGTGGTCGACGGTTACAAATGTTTATGACAAACCAAACATCATCATAATATGCAACAGCACACAAGCAATGCAAGCAAGCAACTGCAGGCCAATCCCCCCAGAGCCAACACACAACACAATGGCATAAAATACAAAACTATGTAAGCTCCAACAAGCAGCAAGCAACAACAATAAGAACAACAGTAACAACAACAACAACAACAAAATGCAGCAATAGGGACATGCAAGGGGCATAAAAATGTTTTCCTTCAGCGCTTCTCCGCTCGCCCGCTCCACTTGTCAATTAAATGTCAACTGGCAGAAATGTTGGCTGCTTGCTGCCACATTAAAATTCCACCGAGAGCCAAATGAACGAAATGCAAAAAAATACATTAAATATAAATACTTAAATACATTCTCACATAGATGTCTGTGTGTGTGTGTGTGTGCGTGTGCGTAGACGTGTGAATTTCTCTTTTGAGCATGCGCCTTGAGGTATGCAATGAACATTTGCACTCTCTTCGGGCCAACATGTCTGCTCTTCGCTAGTGGCTGTCAAACTGTGGTGCATATTCACCACCGAAGTGCAACGCCTGGCAAGAAAAATGCCTGATTCCGATTTATTGTGCACGGCATTTCAAGTTTCACACTTGATTTGGTGTGTGTGTGTGTGTGTGATTGTTTGCTTTTTATTTTGAACTCTGCTTTTGTCTTTCATTGACATTTGACAGTTCTGGGCCGCCTTTGAATGCCCTTTGTTGTCGAGTCTTTCTAATAAACTAATAAATTTGTTGCTAAAAATCGTTTATTTTTCTTATAAAGTTCTATAAATATATAATTTATTATACCTAAAACATTATCAAAAAGTAAAACTGAGTCAATTTCGCTTACTATTTCTCGTTACAGCTTTCCAAATACAATTTATGACATTTGGCGTAAGCCATGCATTCATAATCAGTACTGTCTAAAACCTGACGTTTTCAAACTGAATTAGTTCTGACCGCTTTCAAATATTATTTTTGTGAACATCGAATGTACCAATAAGCAAAGTAAAATTTAAACAGAAATTGTTACAATTTTAAGTTAACCATTTCAAAATGTTAATCTCATCATAATCAGGTTGTGCGCATCGCAATCACTGATTCAAAGCCAGTGCTTTAAACTATTAATGCTTTTTCAAGAAGAACAAACGACGAAACTGAGTACGCTTACAACATTTTTGAAGTTTTACCAGAAAATATGATAAGCGCATTTTTCATCATTTTGATAGCCGATGCGAAAGCCACTAATACATTTTGAGCAGTCATTTCTTGGAAACCTTGTTTATTTAAAATGTATTGTTAATAAATTTGTCTAGTCTTATTCGAATTACCCTTCAAGAGACTCTATCAAATGAAAAAATAACTCTTCAAGCATGCGAAGAAAAATTCATGAATTCGGTTGACCACTTTCTTTTGGTGACACAATAACATAGATTAAATAAAAAAAACCAAAAACAAGGAGTTAACCAAATGAAGAGAGTTGAATCACAAATGCTTCACCCTCGACACACACTGCAATTAAATTCATCTGCCAGAAACCTTGCCTTGCCTTGTCTCTCTCCTTAAAGGTAAATAACTTGAATTTATAATCTAGTTTAATGATCAACTCGAGTTGAATGCTTAGGTCAGCACTAGTTAAAAAGTCATAATCCTATAAATACACAAACAACCTGTAATGTGCATAGAGGGTACACGATTCCAGGGTATCTGTAAGTGCTCAATTGGTTTCATTCATTTATGTTTGTCTTTTCTGCAGCAGCCCATCCAACACGGGGACAGATGCTACAGGAATACAACCAAGTGTCAGACGGTTCACGGCCTCAGTATGTAAATGTTTGCAGTACTCCACAGCCACCGTTTGCAGCACTCGCTCGGGTCAGTTGGAGAGGCAAGTGCCCCAAATGAGTTGGCAGTTTCAAGTGGAGCTCGTGTGTTTTCCTATTTTAACTGAATTTCTCGCTTGGCTCGGACCGCGTGTATGTGTGTGTGTGTGTGTGTATTTCGGTCCGGAAATTTGTTTGCACGAGACACGTTAAGGGAAATGCGAAATGGCCGTACTATCGAGCCAATGTCGTGGGTGGAACGCAATCAGAGTCGTAATTCATAATGGCATTTAGCCGAAAGCAACAAAAAGGCCTAATGAAATTTCCATATGCCATCAAATGGCCAATTTGTTCGATCAATTAGAAAACGTTCACACATGTTCCCTAAACGGATTCCTCCCGCATTTGGCAATTCAGGGCATTTGGCAGCTTTCAATTAAATCTTAAATTCGATGATATGCAAAGATTGCCTTTAACTATTTTGGAGAATTAAAAAGCACTAAAATAAACACATTTTCCAATTTGCAATGCGAAACCTTTGTTGAATAGAAAATTTGACTTGATGTGGAAAGTCCTCAAATAAAACCGTTTCTCCTTCAATTGGAAGTTCAGATTAAGATTTAATTTCGTTTTAGAAAACTCGAATACTCTTAATAAAAAGAGTTACAAAATTACCTGAAACTTATTAAAAGAAGACGAAAAAAACAATCTAAGCCCACTTTGCAATTTGCAAAGCAAAACGAAAGAATTTGGAACAACAACAATATGTATATCAAAATGGATCTAAATCACTTGGGAGTTTGTTTTCTACATTTCATTGCCTGACTCAATTATTTAATCAAAATTCTCAAGCACTTTGGATAAAATAAAATATCTATAGAACTAGGTGAATTGAATGTTTAAAGAGCCTACCTTTCTCCTGCAGTTGCTGACGTTTAGTATCGCCCTTCAGCACTTCCGCTGTGTGCACCAGTTCATTGAGTTGCGGCTTTTTCATTTTCAATTCACGCAAAACTTTCTGAGAATCGAAATAAAAAAAAAGAGTAGAGTGAAAACATTGGTCACTCCATCCTGCTGGTCACTCATCCTGCTGGCCACTCACCTCCTGTGCTTCGATGTCCGAACGCACCGCATCCACATCATCGACGAGAACGCTCTGTATCTTGATCATGTTTTGTTCCCAAGTCAGCCAGTCGGAAATGTGCAGAACGGACTTATCGAAACTGCTGGCCAGAGCACCAATGCCGCTCGGTTCGTTGTTGTAATCTGCAATTGGAAAAGGCAAAAGCGAATTCGAAGTTAAATGAAAAAATGCGTTAATTAGATGTGTCTCTGATGCCTTGTCACAAATGCTCGCCCCCTTATAACCAGCAGCAGCAGCTGCGGTTTTATGCCGGCAAATTGTGGTTAAAATGGCCAACAGTCAGTCGGCCAGCTGCTCCAGTGTGCCATATTTGAATGGTTCACTTTTATGTTGCGCCTTTGATTGCCTGCCTGCCAATTCAGTCTGGCGGCCATAAAAAAGCAAAGTAAATGAAAAAACTATTTCAACGAAGCAAATATTCAAGTAGCTTTGTTGCGCTACTTTTGCAGTAACTTAATACAGTGGTGCAGAACGATCTACGTAGCAGAGCAATAAATAGCTGCACAATTGCAATTGTACAACAATAAGAAATTAATTATCATTCAAATAAATAGCTTTAGAATATTGAGCACAGCTTTATCAAGTTCACATCTGAAATTCAGAAAACAATAAGTGAAATAATTGCAACAAAAAAAAAAAAAGGAGACAAATTAAAATATCTATGCAAATGCAAATGCCAGTGTAGAGCAATTTACGAGATGCGGGTCGATTTAAAGGCACTTGTCATGTGGTAAAGATTGAGTCCTTGTCTGCTTTAAGGCATACGACACTCAGCAATGCACATAATAATATTATTTTACTTATTTCGCATTCTGGGCTCCACCCTAAATGGCAACTTTCAATTGAAACCCAGAACTGGTCGCAAATATTTCGAAGTAAGGGAAAATGGCAAAGGAAACACTTGAAATACTTTGTGCAAAGAAATGAAAGGAAGGCCTTAAGCAAGTTTCGTTTGCCTAAAGAGGTAGTGCAAAAATTTATGAAAGTTTTGGTGCTTGAGTTGCATATAAGCCGTGAAAACAAACCCAATAACTATGTAAGTCTGTGTAAGTGTTTGTCCCTGTCTCTGTCTCTGTGTCTGTGTCTGTGTCCAGCAGCTAAGTCGCGACCATCAACTTTGTTTTTGCTTTTCGCCAAGGCCCCAACACGCAGGATTAGAGCCCCTATTTGCGTGAAGGGATTTGGGACGGGCCAACCAACCAACGGGAAATAAGAACAGGTTCGGAGGCAGGCCTTTACTAGTCATGTCTATGCTGAATAAATGAATGAACGAATGACTGAAAGAATACCACGTGTCTGAAAGCATTTAAAATGAAATTCATGGGAGACACATCGCACAAGAGGTGGCTAAACAAATATATGGAAAAGCGAGAAACAAAAACAACCATGTAACAAGCCTTAGAAACACACAGTGAAGTAGCTGGAGAGGAAAAACACGTTAAGTGCAAAATTTCTTTTCATTCATTTTGACGCTTGTATTGTGCCAGCCTATTTATTGTCTTTTGTGCGAGAGTCGCCGGCCCCCGCCAGATGCAAAATTCTTAATTCTTAAAAAAAAAATCATTTAAAAAGAAAGAGGAAAAATGTATGTGTGAGAAGCATCAGAATTGGCAAAGGAAGTTGCCTGATAAAGCTAACGTCAACGCTCGCACCAACAAAATGCCATAATTCATTACAAACCAGAAAAAGCGACAAGTGGAAATATCTTGTCGGTGTGCCGCTTTTCAACGTCACTCAGCGCTTCTACTTATTATTCTTCTTATATACCTTAAAATAGGTAGTCCCACTGTTGAGCACATTAATATCAATGATGAACAAATAATATAAACAGTTGCCCCTCAACTCACTTCAATTATTTTTACTCACGTTATAGAAATCTTTCGAAAAAGTAACGTACACGAACTCTTGATAAACCGATTATGGATATCGTATCATTGTATTGAACCTTCAGCGTTACACAATTTAATACATTTTTCTTAACACTTTACCATCGAACTAGTTTTTTATTTCATTTTCATCTTATATGTCATTTGTCAAACATTTCAAAACATTCATTTACCCATTTATCAATAAAAAAAGTCAATGAAGCTGGAGTTCAACACGGTTTTCGGTATTTTATATATTTTGAGTCTAAAAGAAAGGAAACTTCACACCATTTTGAGTGTTTTAGGTTTCAAAACATTTTGATTTTGGAGTGCGCATTAAATTTGTTTGCTGATTACACAACGTATTTTGAATTTTACTACATTCATTACACATATTTGATTATACATTTATTTTTTGTATTGTTTGGCAACCTAATAAAGCTGTATTCAGGTATTACTAATCGTTTTACTTCCTTACCGGTGAACGTGTTAATTTGAAATGTCTTCCCGGAGTCCTTACCAGCTGTTTGGCAACTGCTGAAGCCAATCAGCAATAAAACGTTTCGACAAAAGCACGCAAGCTCCAAGTGCGCTTTTAGTTGGTAGCACTGTGATTTGGTGTCAAACCACAAAAACTGTTGTTACGCAGCAACTAGCTTTTTTAGCTCTTTAAAGGCCAATGCGAAATTCAAGCAGTGCTGCATATGCCTAGCAAGCAGTGTCACTCTCAGGCCAGTATGTTGTGAAAATAAATAATCATTTCAAAATAGATTCACATTCAGCACAGCAAACAACACTCAACCATATTACAAAAAAAAAAAAAGGAAATAAAACAACGATTTACTTAGGGAAGTCCAAAACACGATCGTTTAAGTTTGGCAAAAAAAAAATGGCGCCAGCAAAGATAAGATCACCTAAGCAAATTTCTTTGGAAAATCGGGATTATGGCCTGATGCGAATAGTCCAAGACAAGATATCGACTCCATATCCACGTCCATTCAAAGGAGTTGATTCTCAATTGCTTAGGTTACGAGTCGAAGAGGTGCGAAAAAGTAAGGTGAAAGACAACGAGTTTGAAGCTGACAGGTTTATATTCAAAAGCGAATTCAGGCCAGGCCCCCCGCTGTATCCAGAAAAATTACCCCAAGGCACTCCCCATCCTGCGAAAGGCTATGCCGTCAACCCCAAGCTACTCAGAAAACAAATCAGTGAAGCGGACCAAACCAATCACAATCAATTTCGAGTCATTGAGAGATCAATCGAAAGTCAGTCAGTCTGCTCACTGAAACATTCACAAATGCCTAATAGCAGTCTGCGAAGGGGATTCACTGGCAATAAGCCCAAGCATAAACAAAAGAAGGTCACTCTAATCAGCCCCAGAAAAAGCCAGAGTTCCTCCGATCCTTCTCTACGTCTAGATAATGATGGCGGGATGGGCAGTGGCCTTATGCTTAGCTTTCACAAACGTAGGCAATTGTTCCATGAGGCCGAGTTCACCATTGCCAAGAATGGCAAGAGGATGAGCGAACAAATCATGTCAGCCAACATTGAACCAATAAGAAATGACGACCTGTCACAAGCTGATCGAAATGCAAAAGAAAAAATTCAAATGTTTATTCAACATCATATTCGAAAGAGTAGCCTTGCCGCTTCTCTGACCGGTACGACCAAGTTGAAGCTCCCTGTACGGCACAGAGCAGAATCAAAAAATCGGTTCAAAGCCAATGTGGCAGTATAAAAAGCGAAACTAACTCAATTGAAACCCTCTTTTGCCCACCGATTGCATATTGTATAAATTTAAGTCACTACAAGTACTCAATCAGGAACTTTCTTGCAAAATGGGAGTACTAAAATAAAAAAAAAAAACGCAATATTCAAAATTGATTGTAAATCTGGGATTAGTCTCATCCTTTGCGATCTGAACAACTCCACAGACTAACTTGCAACTCATAAACATAATAAATGTATAAATATTTATGAAGAACTATGTTCTATGTGTATATTTGGCCAATCTGTATCTAATGTACGGTCAGAGTTATGTAGCAATGAGCATATAAGCATATAAGCACAAGCAGAAATGAAGCAGTGCTTTGCTGGCGTTGCAAGCAGTGCAGAAAATAGTTGCACATACGGAATAGAAAATGTTACTATTTGGCAACTCCCTTTTAAGTTAGGACCGAAATAGCCCAGTCAAAACACTTATAAAAAGCAAGTGTCCAAATTTCAGGGAATTTACGAGTGCAAAACTTTGTGTGACCAATTTCTACGTATTCTATATTTAACGTAGGCTAAGGACATAGTTCAAAATGATATTATATTCATTAGGCTTTTGTGATATTTACTGTATCACTTTTTCTTTATTTCCTTTATCTAAATTTATCACCTTTATATAAATACGAGCGCACACATCATACACATTCCCCCTGAGCTTATACTCCTTCCAAATGTTTTGTAAAAATATATATGTAAATATATACAAATATATGAATATCTAAAGTTTTTTTTTAATAGGGCTATTATTTATTATATCCTATATTTTATTTGAATTTTTCTTCATTTTAAATAATTCATGTGATTACTGCTTTTCAATTTTATTTAAATTAATTTGCAACTTTTTTACATTTCTTTAAGTTGATATGTTTTTCTACATGTCAACGTCCACATTAAGAAAATTAAAGCATTTTTTATACATAAAATATATCTGCTTATTTTGAACATAGTAGCCGTTACAAATTTGATGTTCCCAGTTAATGTAAAGCCAAAATAAAAAAAGAAAAACGTTTTTTTGTTAATTTACTATTAATTTACTGCCTCCTGCTGCTTCTCAAAGTGTTTACTGCAATGCTTAAGTCTCAAGGATCACAGGATTCACAGCAAACCACCAAAAGAGACTTCAGAGAGAAGCTTAGGTTCAGAAATTCTGATCCGACAATCTGGACTGATCGGGACTATGGCCTAATGCGTATTGGCGATAGGGTTAACACCCCATATCCACGTGCTTATAATCCCATGGATTCAGATATTCTCCGAGAGCGTCTTAGTGATATGCGTACCAGCGTAAACGGAAATCAAGTGCGAGAAAGTATCTGTAATTGGCAAGGTCAAAATTCGAGTATCCTATTTAAGGACAAAAAGCGAAGCGTTGCTTCGATTGAGAGCTTCGCTTACGACACTTTGTCATTTGGAACCCCTCACCCAAAAAAGAAGATAATACTAAACCCACTCCACTTGCTGAAGCGTTTGAACTCGTTTACTTCCCAAACTGTGGCGAAGCGGATTAAAAGAGTGATTATAATCAGTCCTCCGGTAAGCAGGCATTCTTTATTAAAGGCCAAAGTTGACAGCACTTCGCCAAAACTGAGCTTCAAAGAACGCAGGAGGAGTTTCGACAGTGCCGAATTTAGCATTGCCAAGAACGGCAAGAAGATGAGTGAATTGATAATGCCAGCATCACTTAATTCATTCATTCCAGATTCGGTGGATTGCAACTATAAAAAGTCATTAAGGGATATTGAAAATTATATAAAAGTGAATGGAATTCATAGAAGCAATAGAGTTATTAATGTGCGAATACCATAAAGGAATCTCGTCAACTAATTCATCTTCACTGACGTTGAAGTTTGAGAGACCCAACAAATCTTAAGCAAAACCTTAACGACTCTCAAGCTAGCATTGCATTCCCTAAGCAGCGCAAGTGCTTTCAATGTCTCGAATGCAATGTATTCTATATAAGAAAATATATTTCTGATTTATTATATTTCCTTAGAAATATTTTAACACATTTACAGAGGGTATTATTATTTAATTTGTTTTCGCTTTGGTTCCATAAGGTATTAACATATGTATATTCCTGATCAGCTTCACTAGTTTTGTCTGTCTGCTTTCTCGCTTGTCTATTTTACATTTGGAATATCTTTCTGTTTTTATCAATACATATTTAAGTGTATCGGAGGTGGATGTTGTCAATATATTATGGCTGCTAATAAAAAGTATCGATATTTCCTGAGTAACTTTAAATTCAAAATAAAATACTAATTAAAAGTGTATTTATCCGTTGCACTCAACCAGAATCGGATCTGCTTCTATTTGCAATATGTTGACGCAAAAACAATTGAGAACGTCGATGTCAGGCGTAACCGACTGTGAAATACTCTGATTCCATAAGTAACACCATCTGATCCCAGGTGCTACATAACAGGGTGAAAGATTGTTAGTAATAGGCTAACTGTAATATATTTCTGCGTGCACAGACTAGTATATGGGCCTACAGACGGATAGACAGCATGACGGACATTGCACAAAACCAATAAACTATGATACCCTCAGTATCAGAGTATCAAAAAAGAGACGAAATAAAAACATAAACATACATGTGCACACATCTGTGTCTGAAGTGTCAAAAGTGCCATCGACACGACGCATTTGGCCGTTCGCCCTTTACAAAACAGTGCTCGGCATAAATATTTAACAATAAAATCAAAAAAGATGAGCGAGCGGAGCGGAGTAGAAAGAAATACAATGAAATGCAGCCAAAAATGGCCAGCTGCATGAAAATACTTTTGAAATTTAAAACTTCAAAGGCGAAATTGGGTAAAAACAATTATGATATTGTGCGTGCTTATTCGCAAGTGCTTTTAGCTGCCAGTCGAAGTGGATATATTGAAAATTTTAATCATTTGGTATGTCTGGGCTAACGGCAACTTGATACGCACTGTATTGAAAATGCTAAGTCTGGAAATGTATATTCATTGGTAAATATACACGACATGGAAATATTTCTAAATACAAAAGTAACCACACATAAGAATATATTAATTTATTTGAATGCCTGCATATCACTTTTGGTGTGTTGAGAAATCTAAATCCATATGTAAAATATTTTACCTAATTTGTTCTACGGTAAGGAATAGCATATGAAGAATGCTGTAGTCGAGCGGGCTTGATAACGATATAGCCTGAATCTAGCAGTTAAAAATATTCTAGTCTTATTATCGAGTTTCACTTAAAAATCTTTTGCACACTCAAATGTAAGCACACATGGTGATCTCATTATGCAGAAAATGTTTCCGCTTGCTCATAGCAATAAATTCTCGTGCTCACATGCACATTTCACTTGCATTTCATTTCGGGGCACAGTTGCAAAATTTTGGGTAAGCCAAATTCATGTTTTGCAGAACTAGGTGCTCAGAGACATCCCTGGAGCTCCACCTTATGTCAGCAACAGGACGCTGCACAATGACTTCGGCCTTCCAACAATTATGCAAGAAATGCATCGACATACGAGTCATGAAAGTGACCGGTTGCATAACCATGTCAACCATTTCGCTGGCAAATTTGCCTCAAAAAGCATACGCTGCAGATTAAAGCGTCTCCACACAAGCGACCTCTGAACTCTTGGACGTTTAATTAATGAGCAACAAATGAATATCGAATGTTATGTATTATCTGTTAAGCTCATCCTCAGGTTTATGTTATAGACTTTAAGCTACTGTCATTATTGGTTTCTTGACAAATTAATGTTGTGTAAACTTTGAATAGGTTGATTAATGTTTAAAATATAAATGCTATATTTATAAAAAAAAAAGGAAAAGGAATAAGATCTACAGGAGACTAGGTTTTGTTAGGCTATTTTGATGAAAATTTTGCTGATTTCAATTGATCAATAAGATGGATACAAACAACGTAAAAATTTATGAAATACGTTGTACAACTCGATATGTATAATTGAAACGGACTTGATATTTATATTCTCTATATCGACTTGGTGGTTAATCCTGATCAAGAAGATGCTTTCTGTTACTTACTTGCACATGAAATAATTACACTTTTTACCACTTTTTAAAGATAACAATTTATTTCTTATCAATCAAACTAAATATTCCTTTCACGGCATCCCGCCGAACAGATTCAAACTAAACGTTCAACAGATCAGAGCTATTCAAAATGAGGCGTAACGCTATAAGTCAATGACCCAGAACTTGTACCGTAACTATAACAATGGACCATAACTAAGCTCGTAAGACTTATGACAAAACAAAAGGGAAATGGGAAATGGGAAAAGCACTTACCCTGACGGCTGCTGCCAGCGCCGTTACCGTTGTCACTTTGTGAGCCATTTTTGAGTTGCGTCAGGGAGAGCTCAATCGAATCGGCGTGAGCAATCAAATTGTTTTTAGTCTGAAATGTTTGTGAATGTGAGTGTTGATTGGCCAAAGATAATTGAAATGGTCGGGTGACAAATATGAGTGGCGAACCTTTTCAATTTCGTTCATCATGATGGGCGCCACTTTTGGCATTTGGGGATTCTTGCCAATGGCGCCGACAATCACCTGCAGATCGTCTCGGCGTTCCTGCAATAAGTTTAAATATTAGTTCAATTCAGCTGCTTTCTGCTGTTAACAATGAATGCGCTCAAGCGGAAAATGAAACTATGCACGCACACCAACAATGTGGCTAGTAGGGCCAACGACGAATGAATTTCAATTCCAATTGCAATCGAGCAAAAATGGTCAGTGTGCGTGTCAAATCTTGTGGGTGTGTGTCCTATGTATACCGCACTGGCAGATTGTGTCAACCAGCAAAACTGCATTGAGCCCACGAGATAAACAATTTTGGCGCCAAGCGAATATTCGTCACTGCACTTTTCAATCACTAAACTAAATAACGAAATTAATTTCGAGCGACGCAACCGTTGCGTATATAAGACGCGCATCGACTGAAAACAAAAACAGCTCCGCCGGCAAAGAGAGGAAAATAAAAAATTAAATGTAATGTTTTGAAGATCGCTCTGTCGTTTGCCTTAAAGATACTCTCTTCAGGATTCTATTTTAAAATCATAGGTCTCCCACTTTTCTGTCTGATTTCTTGTTGTTATTTTGTCATCGGTGGGGCCATAAAACAAAAAAAAACAAAAACAAAAAAGAAACAACGAATAACAAAAATAAACAACTAGTGAAACGATTTGATTAATGATGAATTTTAGGGCATGTCTCTAGTGATTCAAATTGTCGAAGTGTGGATGAGAGATTTCTATTTAATTTCAGCTAGTGGCGTGAAATAAGAATATTTGTCAGACATTGTGTCTCACATTAAGAAGAGAAAACTTTGGGAAATTAATTGAAACATACAAAATAATATTTGGTATACAAATTGAAAGTTTCCATCAAGCAAACAAAATGGAACGGGTAACTATAAAAGCATTGATAAGGCAAATTGATGAATAAACAATTTAATCCGATCTAAAATAAAGTCAAATTTTTTGTCAATCAAAATATTAGAAATATTTAAAAAATGGAAATCTACAGCTTATGAAAAAAATGAGAAAACACTTTTATATACATTTTTTCATCATATTTTGAAACGTATAGAAATCTTACAGACCGGTAATAAAGCATATGCAGAGAAAGATATTAAATATAAATATAAATATTGCGTGACCCAAATATTTAGACATGTCTTATTTATGCATATTATGTTTGAATCACAAGTTTGCTTATTAAATAAAACATGACACTTCACAAACTAATCATGAACGTGTTGCTCCAACTGAACATATAAAAACTAAGTGCGGTTCACTTTTTATTGGTTTCACTTAATAACGCAAAATATCTCTTAAATTGCTCTCTTCTCAAAAGCGATCTCGTTGCTTCCCTCACATGAAATGCAACAACTTATATATATATACATAAATAATATATATATATATATATATACACAGATGTTACAGATGCTGTTAATGCTGGCGTACGACAAGATGTCTGTGTAACAATGTCAATATTTTTAGTTTATTTTGGGTATTCCTAGTGTTGGCATTTAGAATTTTGCCAGTGCCGATGCTCTAAATTCTCAAGAGGCCAATTAACTTGGTTGGATGAAATAAGAGCAAAAAATAAAAACCAACGCTTTCAAAATTATATCTAAAATACGCACACAAAAAAAAAAAATCATACACCCGATTATAATAACAAAAATAAAAATGCTTTTGTCGATATTTCCCGATCAAAAGATATCCTATAATTATGTGCATAAACAATAAGCGAAACAATAAACATAAGCGAAACAATTTTAAATGCTAAAATGAAGAATGCATTTCCTATAAATTATGTTTTGCTCTGAAAGTTTTTATTAAGCTGTTTTTTAAAGAACATGCTCTTCTTTGGCAAAGTTTTCAAAAACTTTTCCTCTTTGTAGACATTATATTTGCAGATCAGCAATAAAGATGCCGATATACCCGTTATTAAACTCATTTTATGGATATGTGGTTTTAGTATTCAAATCAATTTGACCAATGCCAATTAAATGTGATTTTGTGGCTAGATGCTGGTAAATGCTGGCCGGATGCCAGTGCGAAATTTGTTTGGTCACACTTACGTTGATGTCCTCCATGCGTTTTTCGAGCTCAGTGCTGGACTTGAGATCGACGGGCTTCTCGATAAGCACATTGATGCGACGTAAGCCCTTAGTGACAAGCTCCTCGATATTAACGGTCTCCGGCGTCGCTCGTGGTGCAGAAGTGCCCGTCACTTTGGACCTGAAAACAAGTTAAAACTGTTTAGCAACGAATATCACTTTGAGTCTGCGGAGTTCTTACTTGGCCTGTTGAACTTCGCGGAACTTCTCGCGCAGAATGATCTGAGTGCGCATGACGATTCGTGAAATGCTGCCCTGCTTGCCATGTGTCTCGAGCACCAGAGAATCACCCTGTGAGATCAGAGTGGCTGCATCCGGTGCGATTAGCATTCTGAGATCCTCTCTGCAACATTATAATTGAGAATCACAAAGTGTATTTGAAAAATTCGAGTTTCTATGCTTACGCCTCCGTCTCATGGCACTGCTCGATTTTGGCCTTGGTCACCTCGAGTTTATAGATCATGTGTTTGGATAACTTATTGAATTCCTGTACTCGCTGTTCCAAGTTTGCACTGGCCGGCAGTTCTCCTGGCGAACTCTTAAGGGTCGCATTTGAGTCGTCTAGCGGCGAGGGCATTGAATCGAGCACCTTACTCAGAAACGAGTTCGGCTTCTTCGTCGAGGGCGTCTCAATCCGGCTCTGCTTTGCGAAAGTTATAAAAAGAAAAAAAAAATGTGCGTAGCAACAATATTGAAATGATGGCCCAAAGCGCTACCAAATTACCGTATCACTATCGGAGTCGAAGGTTGGTGTCATTTCCAGCGAGAAACGCGGTATCTCCTCATCATCGGAGAATACCAGCGGTTCAATATCAAAACCTGTCTCCTTATCGGCGCTATAGAAACTATTCCGAATAGGTGATTCGGGTTCCGTCTGCTTGTCGAGGGGTACACTTGCAGCGTTCTGTAATTCGGGTTGCAGTTGACGCCAGCGTTTCGGCTTGGCGACATTTGGCTGGGCGACAGGGCTGCCGCTCTGAGGTGGCTCATCCTCCTCGGAGTCGCGGAGTATATCGCGCTCATGGGCGATGCGTTTGCGTTTCTCATCAAAGGATATGCGCTGCTTCTCCACGCGCAGCAGTGGGGTGCTTGTGTTGCCCGCCGAGGGGCGCAACATTGCTCCATCGTCATCGTTATCTGAGCCAGTTTCCTGGCTGGGATCCTTGGATCCTACTGGCGACTCGCAGAGCGAACGCTTGCTCTTGCTGCGTCGCACCTCGAGCAGCGAGGAGTCCGAGTCTTCCGACAGATCCACAATCTGCACCGTTTGCACATATTCGGGCAGCAGCGGTTCCACACTCTCCAATATATTGACGGTATCCACAATTTCACCCTGTTGCGGCGCCAGCGCAATATTTTGCACAGACATTTTATCATTCTGAATGTTTTTCACCTTTATCTCCACAACCTGAGCTGGTGCTGCGGGCGCTTTGCGTTTGTTCTTCACAGGTTTCACGGGTGGTATTGCAGATGCCCCAGCAACCATCTTGGCCGGATTCAGCGATATCTGTGAGAACAGCGTACTGGACTCGGCCAGGCGAAACGTTTGCGGTGGCAGTAAATCGGGCAGCACTTGTTCGCCATCGGATGATGTGGGCTTAGTTTTGGATTCTGACACAGACACCGTCCCCTTTTGTGTATTTGCTTCGTTGGGTGCAGTAGTTGTTGTTGTTATTGCTGTTTGAGTGGATGGTGTACTGCTTTCACCCGATTGTGGCGTCCGTGCACGTCTTTGACGCACCGTATCGCTAACAACAACAATTTCCGTAGCGTCATCGCTTGCTCTTGGCTTATCTGGTGTGGCAAGCGTCGATGTTGCGCTGAAGCGTGTTCTTAGCAAATCCTGTGCAAAGGATGCGTAGTTTCATAGTGTTTAATAACTCTCTCACAATTCGCTCTACAAGCTACTGTTTTTGTTTTTTTCAATGAAGCCTTACCGTGATAGGTATATGTTATTGGTTTGAGTATTTATAAGTAGTATATATGGAGACCAAAAAAGCAGTTGCTGTACATTAGCGTTGATGAAAGGAGTAGTAGATACTTATGTACTTATAATGTGTACTTATGTTGGTTTTATATTTATTTTTATATTGCTGAAATGTATTGATTGGACATTTACGTTTGACGCAGCCGCAACCAAGTTGAACGCCTTTTATGCTTAAGGGGACAGTAACAATAGCTCCAAATAACGAAAAATAATATACAATATATATATAATATATATATATGTATATAAAATATATATATATATATTTATATATATGTTTATCTGCATATATACCATATGTATACAATTGAAATTTGAAGCGTGAAAATGACACCAAGTTAGACCTCGTAGAGCTAGTGATACGGTGATTCTGGTATATGGTGGTGGTTGTTGTTGTTTGTTTTTTTTTTTTTTTTTTGGGTGATGGTTCTTGGTATTTGAATTGGTTTTTGATTAGCTTGGTGGAAAGATTATTATGAATGTTTTTTCTTTTCTTTTTTTTATTTAAATGGGTGGTATATGAAATAGCAAACAAAAATATAATGAATTTACACAAACAATAAATAAGCGTTACTCATATATATGTAAATTGTATGGCAAAGCACCTTTTGGTTATAGCACACATTAATTATAATAAAATAATAATTTATGATTAGTAATAAGCTTAACATTAGATATTTCTCTTTGAAGAATTTTTAAGGAACAAACATTTTGCAATTTTGCATTAAACTTGCAAGTGAAGCTTGAAACAAGAATTGCGCTCAATTCAGTTCGTTACGAATCCAATTCAATGATTTTTTGCTTGCCTGAAAGGATGGTGAAGCGGAAAAGAAAATGCCAGCTCAAAATTTGAATCAATTCGAGAGAGCAGGCGGAAAGAAGAGTTTCGCTAAAAAAAAATACAGTGCGAGCTTGTTCCATTGAGTGTGTAGTTGTGCGTGTGTGTGAATATTGAATGAAAGTGCAAAGGTGTTAACGTGGCAAAGGACCAAAGACCACAAATTAAAATTGTATGTGTGAATGAAATAAAATGCTTGAAATGAAATACGTTGATGAAGCGAGTTTTAAGGCAAACTGTAAACCAAACACAAATGATGTACTTCAAGAGACAAATAGACAGAAAGCATACAAATATTTAAAAGTATAGATAAATCCTTAAAAGCATTTCCAATATTACTGCATTACGTATTTTTTATATTGGCAATCGTTTTGTACGCACCACAACAATCGCAATTACTTGTTGCTGCAATTTCTCAATTTCCGGATTTGATGGTACATTTATCTCCTTAAGGTCATGCTCCATGGCTCTGTAATAGGAAATCAAAACACTAGTTTAATTGAAGAGAAATTAACAACAGATTTCTTCCACTTAAACCTCCAGTACCCAAGACTGCCTTTAGTGGACTAAGTTTTTTTCTCACTAACTCGCTTCAGAATATCCGTTTCGCTATATTATTTGCTTATTTTTGTTTTTTTTTTTTTTGTTTTCTGAGTCGCGGCCTTATTTATAATTCAAATAAGTATTTTGCTGGCTTTTAATTTTGAAATTGATGATGAGTCATTTAAATACGTTAGCTAAATATCCTTTTAAATTTTGTTTTAATATTTCGGTGCATTGTAAAACATGCTGATGCCTATATCAGCCCTGCACTCATTTAAAGTGACAAATTTATGAAATCCTTCAAAGTAAATTTTTTGCAATGAGTGCAAATTTCAACATATAAAAAAAAGCATATACAAAAAATTGCCAAAGTTAAACTATAAATTATTGTCGTCTTCGTTGTAGTGTTAAGATCCCAAAAAGAAATGTTTGGATGAAAAAACAGTTTTTGTGCTTTACAGGGATAAACTTTATATGTGAGTAAACCTTTGAAAATCATTGAAATGCTCATCGCATGAAAAACAACAAACATTTTCCACCCAATATTTCCTCACTTACTAAAAAATAGTTTCGGTAAAAGTTTCAGCTTCAGATAGCTGTTTTTGCTGTTATTTGGTCAGGACCCGCTTTCTTATTTATTAAAAACTTGTATATAAATATTTGCATTTCGTAGCTAATATATATATGAATACATGAAGCCATCGTCCTAATTATAATTGCATACATTAGTTTTTTCAAGCTCATTCTTATATACATTTGTTAAATGTTATGAGCATATGTTTCAAGCTGATTGACGTATAAAATATCAGTCGGATAATTGGCACACACATTGTAATCAGAGAACTGCACTAGTGAATGTTTTATGGTTCTAAGATTTGCTCCTAAACTTACATGTTTATCCTAAATATTTTACTCGCGTTTAAGTGAATTTGGTTTTTCAGAGCTTCATGGAGTCAATAACGAGAGTTATGTATTAAGAGCTAAGTCTTGGCAGAATTTTCAATCTCTCTATATACTTATCAAGTGCTGTGATACCAACTAATAGAAACTATCTATATAGATTATGTATATTAGTTGTAAGTACCTACATATATAAATTAAGGTCTAGAGGCATGTGTACTTCTCGGAGACGCACGTCATTCATTAATTGTATAACAACTACTAACTGCTTCTACTAACTTTAAAGTTTCCAGCGAAATGTTATCCAAGTTCTGTAGCGTGGTCTTCATTTCGGTGAGGCGCTTGATAATATCTGCACTGGTCAGCTTGTGGTAGGTGGACTTAAGGCCATCGATGCGTTGGCGAGTCTCCTGCATGCAACTCTGATCACAGGACTTGCTGTACTCGTTGTAGTGCTCATCACAACGCTGGAGCACATCCTCAAACTCTAGCAGTATGGAATTGCGATCGTGCAGCTCCTGCGGCGACTCGAAACGCCTGATTAACTCATCAGCGTCATCGAAGCACTGCTCCAGCTGCCTGGCCAGCTTGAGAAGACCCTCGAGGAAGACCTTCGACTGGGTGACATTCTCGCCGAGGACATTATATAAATGCTTCAGGGCATCGATGCGTTGACTGAGCTGCTTGGGACTCTTTGTGTATTTATCCTCGCAGACACGGCGACCCGTTTTAATAGTGCTCTCAATTTCCGCCTTGATCTCGGACAGTGTGCGATATATTTGCTAAATAATCGAACTTGTCAAGAGCTTAAACATTTATAGTTTAATTTAATGAACGCTTACCAAGCACTTCTGATATTGGGCCTGAACGGTGCTGGGACCCGCCGACGCGACATCCAGCACCAATGTGGAGTGCTCCACATTGCGTAGATCGCCATAGGCTCGATTTAGGCGCGATTCATAGGCGGGCTGGGGGGCGGTGCATTTGTTGAGCTTGGCCTGGCAGGCCTTAAAGCGCAACTCCATTAAGTTGAGCTGCTCCTGCAGACGATTGGCGGCTCCAGTTTTACCTTTGCGTGTGTGTTCCGCAATCAGCTCGGTAATATCCTTAAAGTTTTGCTCATTTACGGCGAATTCACGTGTCAAAATCTATAGAATTAAATCTAGTCAGATCACCTGATTTAATGTTGATTTAGCTTATACGTACCTGAAAATCATCGGGCAGATCCTCAATGGTCACATCGTTTTCAAGATGCTCGCTGAGTATCTCATCCATGCGCGTTAGCCAGGCCTCCAGATGAACGACAGCTTTCTCGGACTGCTCCGCCTCGCTGACCTTCTCCTCGAGCAGTTCGGTTCGCCTCTTGGCCTGCTGTTGCAGCTTCGTCCAGCGCTCCACCATGTTATCAATGTCCTGACGCATAACATCGGCCATAAATTCATTGTCAATTAGCTCATTGCCAATTTCTTGAATCTTGTCCAACCATTCGTCGGAGTGGGCGCGCAGCACATTTTCCAGATCCTTAAAAAAGACACGCAAACAATTCCATACACATTTATTTAACATTAATAAAAAAAATAGACATATTTCTAATAGAAGAGCAATCAACTATTAAACATTTATGTTTTACCAAAACTAACTATTCAAATATTGAAAAATTTAATTAAACCTTTAACACATTATTTTTTATCAAATCAAAAATCAAAGTTAAAAATGGGTCAAGTGAGTTATTATATATGTATATATTATATCTATATAGATATAAAAAAAAACCTATATTATGATTGCATATAACCGGAACATCGGCTAATTTTTAGGAGTTAAAATATTATGTTTTCTAAAAAACGCTTAAGCGTCATTTCAATTTACATTAAATAATATATTTGCAGAAGAATTAAAATAGTTAAAAGAGGCTGTATAAAAAATGTATTATAAGTTCATAGGATACATTTTGCTATTATCATTTTTAAGGGGACTGATAAAAAAAAAATTAAATAAATTTAAAAATGTTGCACTCCTAATTTGCTTTAGGATCAAGCTTAAATTTGGGCTTGGACTATTTGTCATAATATTGAATACATTCAGTTTTGAACTTACATCCAGCTCTTCCATAATTTCCTCGGCATCGGCTGCATTCTCGGGCGTGTTGCGTATCTTATTTTCCAGTCGATCCAGATAACCCGTCTCGCTGACCATGAACTTCTTGAATTCGCCCAGCTGCGTGGAGATGTGCTCGAGTAGTGCTGTTTTGGCGTACACCCGTTCCGTCACCTCCGTCCAGCGAGCATTGAGGCGCGTGAACTGTTTGGCCAGAGATCCGTACTTGGAGTCCTTCTCCTTGCCCTTCTCTGGCAGCTCGTCCATTTGCAGCAGCAGCTCACCGCCCAGCTCGTTGAGCTCGCGAAACTGAGCCGCCTCCCGTTCGCAGGTTTCCTTGAGCGTTTGAAACTTGGTTTTGCTCTGGAAGAGTTCGTTGGAATTGCGAATGGCGTCCACGCCCGACTTGGGCGTGTTCGCCTCCAGTTCACAGAGCCAGTGCTCCGTTTGCTGGAGTCTCTTCTGGATGGCTTCGCTGCGTGCTTGCAGCGCCAACTGCTGTTGTCGCTGCGCCTGATGCAGTTGCTCCACCTGCTCGTAAAGGGCATTTAGTGCACGTATCTGTGCCTGCAATGAATCACGTTGCGGTTGTTCCGCCTCCTTGATCAGAATCTCACTGAAATTCCTCGCACTTATCACATCGATCTCTAGCTTGCGCAGATCCTGGGCCTGGATAACGTCGGGCGCACTGCGCAGCACCGCAATTATCGAATTGTACTCGGCCACAAAGTGATTGAGGTTCTCGATGGCGGTGGTCTGCTTGATGACACGCTCACTCAGCTGCTCGGGCAGTCGCTGCCAGGCGGCCTGCAGCTCTGCGCTGAGCAGGTGGCCCGGCACCCGATCGTAGCTGGGCTTCAGAGATTCCAGTTCGTCGACCAGTTGATTGAGCAACTGTTGCTGCTGTTGCATCTCATCGAGGCTGGCAACGCGCACCTTCTGCCTGGCCACCTTATCAACGAACTCCTCCAGCTGCTGCACCTGCCGGATAATGCTCTCGCCACCACGTTGCTGGATGAGCGCTTGCAAGGCTTGTTTCATGTCGTGCCAGCTATCGTAGAACAGTCGAAAGTCCTGTTTCCACTCAAGCAGCTGTTCGTCCAGCGCCTCGGTGGCCTCTCGCGCCTCGGCAATCTCTGTGGCCAGCGATTCCATGTGGCTCAGACGCTGCTCCAGCTCCGGGCAACTGGCACTGCCCGCATGCTGCTTATACCAGTCCCGCGAGTCGGCGAGGACCAGCTTAAAACCGGTTAAACTATTGTAATAACGCTCCTTAGCCAACAGGGTGCTGCTCTCGCTATGTTGACTGGTCAGACGCTGTTCCAATGTCGCATAGCGTTGCTCCAGCTGCTTGATGTGTGCCGCCTCCAGCAGCAGCTTCCTACTGGGTTCCTCCAGCTCGCACACCTCGTACAGTTTCTTGAGCTCGGGTAGCAAGCTAACACGCTGTTGATTCTCCGCCTGCAGCTCTTTGAGCAGGTCGCACTGGTTGCGTAAACTCTGACGCTGCAGTTGCTGCAGTTTCTGTTCCACATCCTGCACATACGAAAAGTGATCCGCGATTTTCGATTCCAAAGCAAAAAAATTGTCTGCGTTGCGCAATTTACGCTTCTTGCTGGCTAACGGATCGACTTCAACTTGGGCGTCCAACATTGGGTGTTTCTGCTGCTGCTGCTGCTCCTGCTCCTGATCCTCGTGCTCCTGCTCCTCATCCTCACCGAATCGTATAATCATTTGATAGTCGATCCAGTTTTCGGGTCGCACCACACGACTATCATCGTAGCTGGCACGTTCGCGTCCAAAGTTGAAACCTTTCGTCTCAATGCGACGAGTTTGCACCTCCAGTATTTGCTTGAGGGCATCCAAGCGATCTTCGTAGCTTTCCAACTGCATCAGCACCCGTTCACCCTTGTCGTCGCCATCCTGCAACGTGGCCGCCACCATTTGTCGCAAATCAATCAGATAGCGCTGCAGCTCCAGCAAATCCTTGGCGCAATAGTTCAGCTCATTGATGCGCTGCGTTATGCCACCAACATCGGTCACATCGCGGCTCTCCATGCGCTTCAGATCTTGTTCGCGCGCATCCAGCCAGCGGGAGATGCATTTGTATTGCTGCAGTTTTTCGGTGCGCAAATCGATCCACTTGACGACATGTGACCAGCGTTCTCCGAGTGCACTCAATCGATCCTCCAGATCATTAAAATTGCCGGAGGTGTCGTTTACAATGACCACCATGCTGCTGATGCTGTCCACCAGTTCCTGTTGCTCGAACAGATTCGCCTTCAGTTGGCGTGCCTCGGTCAGCTGCTGTTCCGCTTCGGCTACGGTCGGTCCGAGATCGCTCATGTGCGAGATGCGCTCCTCGACGTTGGTCAGAAACTGACGCAGCTGTTCGAGTTTCTGTTTCTGGAACTCTGCCAGTCGCATCAGAATCTTGGCCTGCATGTCGAGGGCTCGCAGTCGGAGCGTTTCCCAGCGCTCGTTGAGCAGCACCATCTGTTGGCGGACCTCGTTTTGGTCGTCCAGCGAGAGACCAGAGCCGTCCTTCTTTTGTGACTCATTTATCAGATTGCTGCCCTCCTCGAGGGCCTCGCCCACAAACTCCTGATGCTCAGTTAGCTTCAGCATAAAGCTCTCATTCTCATGAAACTGCAGTTTGGCCGCTTGAAAATTCTCCGGATCCGGCAGATCCTGTGACAGCAACTGCTCATCCTCCAGCAGCAAAGTCAGCACCGCCTCCAGCGCAGTCTGATAGCTGCTAATCTCGACACTGGCATTCGTGGCTGTGCTCAGTGGCCGCAGCGAGACAGACTCCGCCACACCATGCTTCAGCTCCATCATGCTGGCCGCACTGTCCGACGTGTAGAGCTCCCGATCGACGACGGCATCGAGAGGCACCTCGTCCAAATCAGTGATGCTTGTGCAGGGCACTCGATCGCGTTCGTTGGCTCGCATCGATTCCATGGCGTGGTACAGGCACATCACATACATTTGTATGGACTTGTTGTCCGGCTTGTGGGTGTGTACATCCTCCGCATCCAGTAGTTTCTCGATCTTAAAATGCCTGTGCGCCAAATCAAATGCCAAGTGCAGACGCTGCAGCGCATGCTGAGCCAATGCCGTCTCCAGATCCAGTTCTTCCAGATGAGCAGCCAATATCACGAGAAAGGCGCGTCCATCCGCCCAAGAGCTGGCAAAATCGTTGAGCATCAGGCCGTGCGGCTCGGTATATTGTCTTGCCCAGGCCAGCAGGGATTTCTCAACGCCATTGCTTGAATGGCTTTTGACTAGATGCTGGCCATTGAACTCGAGCGCTATCAGCCAGATAAGGCCGAGTGTCAGCTTCGGATTACCACCCACAATGTCATCACTTGAGATGTTGACCAACTTGACGCCATGCTCTTGGATAACCTTCATAACCTTGTTCAAATTGTTGATGTGATGCACACGCATTCGACCCTTTTCGGGTTTCTATTCAGCAAAGAAAGCAAACAAAAATACGTTTGTTAGTTTAAGAATACTACATAGTAAACTATATATGCAATTTATACGCTTACGCAATTTTTTATGTGATATATATTATCATTCATTGATATTTTTGTGTCGTAAGGAAATGCATTATATAATGTAAACTTGTTTGCTGCCTTTCACAGAATTAAGTGAAGCGCAACTCATAATTTTCAACACAAATATAAACAAAAAAGGTGAAAGACATCGACTAGGAGACACTCTGAACTAATCTGTTAAATATTTAGTCGGCGCTTTAATAGGAGTTTGTTTGATATGCAAATGCATTTTGGTTAGTACAATTTTTGTTTGTTATTCGACCTTAATTAAGTTGATCAATAATATATCAGGGGAGTAGCAGCCCTATTTTTTTCTTTCTATTACCGTCATGCATCACAGATTACCCTTTTGCACAATTCTTTTCATGTCATGTGATCTGTACTCCACAGGTTCAGAGACTTGATCATTTTATTTTCTCATTTATTCTTCATCTTAATATTTTTCAAAAATCTTAACAATCACTTACTTTCCTTATTACCAGCTGTCAACGATTAATTAATTTCGTTCTGAACAGGTTTTGTTTTGGGTTTCCCCAATCCTTGCTAAAAGATTTAATAAGATCGATTGGAATGTTACAGGTTTATTTTTTATGACTATCGCAAATTGATATTTATCGATACTAGTGAAACGGTGCAGTTGTCAATTAAATATTCTTGGTTGACAATTCATTTATTCTTTTAGTCTCTGGCTTAATGGAGTCGACTGTAAGTGATGATCAAGAGTATATTATTTATTAATTTAATTTTAATTATTTATTTATAAGATTTACATTATCTTACTTATTTTATTTATATTTATACGGAAATTATTCCTTCCGCCTGTTACATACTTTTCCACAATTTCATTATACCTTCATTCGCATTTTTAATGTGTTAAAAGAACACACAATTTTTAAATTGAAAGACTTTTTATAAATACATATCGAGCTACTAGCCCTTTGCCCTCTAACAACGAAGAACCTAATGCTTATGTAAGCTCTGGCCTAAAGCGGTTTGACATCCCTTGAATATTTGTATAAGCCCAAAAAGGATATGCGAGCTACCCTTTACCCAGCACTTAAGTGTCTTAACTCAGATTCCACTTTACATACGCATTGATATAAAGAAAAATACTTAAAGCTGCTCCGTAGGAGAAAATACTTTAATTTAACACATATTACTAAATGTAGTAAGTGCAAAATAAGCATGGTTTGTGTATCGTAATTTTAGCGATAAAATGAAATTAAAAAATAAAATAATAATAAATTTAGCTGTCGAGTTTGAAGCTTTGAAGCTATGTACATTGATATAATTTATAATCGTATTTTCTTCTAGTTTTAAGTTCGTCCCCTACATGAATAAATCTCTTACAAGTTACGACAACTGATCAACTCACCAGCTGTGTGTGTGTTAGGGTGCTGAGTAATGCTAGCAAACGGTGTCCATCTCGCAGGTCCAAGAACAAATCGCTCACTGGGGTGCACTGGGTGTTGCTAAGATGTGAATTGATCCATTTCGTAAAAGTTTTCTTCTGTATGTGCTGTCGCTCATCTGCAATGGGAAAAAAGAAAGAAACGACACAAAGTCAAGGGAATGTCAGTCAAAGAATTTGCAATTTTTCTTAAACCAACGGTCCAAAGCCCACCTTGAGCTGCACTGGCCACCTTTAATGTTATATTGTAGGCCATCTCAGAGCTTGTCTTGTCACAAAGTATTATAAAACAGCACACGTCGTAGGTGCCAACGATTGCCAAGTTGACCGTTTGCAAACTTTGTTTTCCTGGACCTATTGTCAGCCCAAGCCTCGATCAACTCTGCTAATGAACTGCACGGAAAACGTGCTAACTGCCTCAAATCAATTAGTACGGCCGCAATTCAACAAAACTCACTACAGCACAGATAGTTCCAGAGCAAACGCTTCCACAAGTATACGCCTCAGCGTCATTTGTCAGTTTTGTGCGAAAATGCAATTTGTGGCCTAACCATTTTGCATGCACTGCATGTATGCATTACACCCACCTATGACAGACTGGGCCTACAGTCGAGCATAGGAACTGGTGCCCAGCTAGTCGCCAAATCGAAGCGGTTATTGATGGTGGCTCGACTTTATTCCACATCTGGATCGGCATTCAACCTGACTTTTGCAATTACCCACTAGCATAGCGGCGTTCGTGCAGTTATTGATTGCCTGTGAGTAAGTGATTAACGTTTTGATTCTCATGTGTAATTTGTGGATACCTGATCGAAGCATTGACATTTCATTGCAATATCACGAAAAGCTATATTGATTGACAATCGATTCTGTAATAAATCAACTACAGTTAATGAACAATTGCTGACTCAAATTTTCCACATTTTCCACACAAGTGTGTTTTTGTATTCTCAAAAGCGTTTGGGAGAAATATTCCGGTGTTTTGGAAAATCTCCCTAAAATGAAAATCGCCACACAAACAATAAATTTATCCTTATTATCATGAAAAAATTTCTAGACACATGGAATAAATATATCTTAAGATAGAAAAATTTGCTTAATTTTTGTGAACGAAAATTGGGTTTCGGGCTCAAATCGAAATAAGTCGTAAGAGTTTTAAAATAAAATAATATGCAAAAACTATGAAAATTAAGTTATTGAGTAATAAATACTTTCACCTGATAATTAGTACTTTCAGATCACCATTGTTAAAAATATCAAAATAAAATTATTTGAGTTTATTATATAAATATTAAGTACTTTTTGGACATTTTCATGCTTTTAAATATTATAACGTAATTGTCTTACTTATATTTGGATGAAATATAATTTAATTGTCATTTGCTTTACTTTAAAAATATTTCACATTTAATTAGAATATTTTAATTCAAAGCTGAAATTTGCAATGTAACGCCAGCTGATGTCATCTTGAAGCAAATGGGTTTACGCAAAGGGATGGCTGTCGGGCAGACGTGAGAGCTGATTAGAACTTTGATGATGATGGAAAGGACACGTTATCAATCCATGTCAACATCTATGTCAGACCATCAAAATCAAGCGAAGCGCGTGGGCAACTCATAACCAAGTTGAATACAACCCAAATACAATTATCTAGGCATGATTTGAGAGGAAAAAACAGGTCAGTTGTGTGGATAGCAGATAGGCGGTCTAAATCCAATAATCTGCAGAAAATATGAAGCCGTTTTTTTTCAACAAATACTGTTTGTAAAAGACCTGAATCGATTTGTTTCTGCTACAAGGTTTGCCTTATGTGTGTGTCTAAAGTAATCAATTGAGCCTGGTTAAGCCGTCTGACTAACTCAACTTAATTAATAAAGGTATTAAGTACATATTGGTAAAATCTGCAATAAACTTAATTTTAATGTTATTTATATAAAAACAAAGTAATCTCTTAAGCTTAAATATGCGCACTTAAGCAGTGGATTATGGGGACAACTCGTTAAAAATCCAATCAACATGCCATAATCATCAATAAGTAAGCGCATTTTGTAATTACATTCCACAGTATTTTCCAAGGTTGCCAGGATTGTGGTTGTTGTGTGTCAGAAATATGTATATTGCCTTTATGCATAGGTGCAACAACAGTTTGTGGCACGTTACTCGCACTAAAAGCTGTTTAATTGCCACATAAATGAGGGCAACTGCTTGTGCAAACTAATTGCTGGCTTATTTTATTAGTTTGAGCCAGCCAAACACACACATGCACACACACATGCACACACACACATGCACACACACATGCACACACACATGCCACACGCACACTCACATTTATTGAACGACGTTTCGCGGCGCTGCAAACTTGTTGCAAGTGACGGGATTTGGGGGCGGACAATCTGTTGCATGTGACCCACAAATGTGGCCAACTGTAAAGTGCGTACCCAGCCAGAACAAGGACTCCACGTTTCCAGCTAATGGCCTATGACATTGCACGTAGGAAAGTCGTCAGTCAATGCAAGCTGCCATTCAGTTGTACTTCCAAAGGGTCCAGCAACGAATTTTCAACGGCTGCTCATCAATTAATGAATACACTTTGTGTGTGCGGAGCTATAGCGAAATGTTTTTGGCATGTCATTTGCTAATTAAATGAAATTCCATTATTTGCATTAATTGAGCTTAGAGACGGCTTAAATGAGCTTATGACGTTTTGCCAACCAAGCACGTTGCTCTGCAGAAACTGGCAAGCAGCAAATGTCTTTACCGGGGGCAATTAAATGAAATGTACTAAGCCATGACAAACTGCTGCCTCATCACAACAGCAGCAAACTGATGACTTGAAGACTTGAGGAGACTGTATCATCAGCATCCCAGCATAGAGTAGCGTCATTTTCAGGGTCAATTAAAGTAATTTCATTGTCTCCCCTCCAGCATTTGCAATTGCAATTGAAGTTGAAGCTGCAATTTTTGCTTACTATTAAATATTTTCGGACTTCTATTTCTTCTTTTTTTGCCATTGCTTATTGTTTCCCAAGTTGTCTTCAACTTGCTTTCGGCTGCTACATGAAATTGTTATTTTCTGTTGATTTTGTTTTTTGTTTTTAAATTCTGGGAAAAGTCTTTCACTCAATTTTTGTTCACTGATATTATTAGCAATTTTCATTTAATTTATTGATACGTGTCTTCTTTTGAAATAAAGTTGCCACACGTTCAGAAAGGATAACTTTTAATACCAAAAAAGGTTATAATATGTATGAGCTCACTAATAACAAACTTCATTACTTTGTAGTTGTATATTGACTATCGACTTCCGATTTAAAATCTTTCAATATATATAAACATAAACGATGCAAATCGTTTACCGTTAGCAATCAATGGTACTATTTTAAAAATTTAGCGTTTTAATTATTATCAATTTGGTAGGAATATTCCTTATCACAACATTGGTCATCAGTTATGCGTTAAAATATCACAATGATCTAAGAGATAATGACGATAATCATATATTCAAATTTATTAAACGCTTGCAATAAAAAACATTTTCTGTGTATAGCTCTCTCAACTAACGTATTCTCACATCATTATCATTTCAAATCATTACGATCTTTATTAATTCAAGTTTTATTTGTTTACCTAATAATTCTATATAATTAAAATATATGTTAATATTTCATCAGTATGAAAACAACATAGCAGATGGAGAGTAGATATAATTTATAAGTATTTAGTGATACTATGTACGGTATTTTTCAAGAATACCGGAAGACTTGTTTTGGTTTTTAGGTAGCTTATGATAACTACCAAAATTAGAAGAGTATATTGGCATCAGTCGGTTGAAGTATTTGCTCGTTAAGATTTGTTGAAAATATGTAAAAACTCAATACAACATTCCGATTACTGATGTTAATAACAGGGATATCGATACTTCGCTCGATACCCCAATTTAAGACTACATTGAATAAAAGTTATTAGTCTAACCGCCAAACCAAGTGCGTCATTTTGCCGCTTTAAAACCCAACCAGATTTGTAGCAGGAACCATAACAAAACGAAAAGCTGAGAAGAGACTCACAAATCAATGTAAATTTACATTTTAAAGTTAGTCAGGAAATTTCTCTTGCTCCGACCGAAACACTTTAATTTGAAGGCCAATTTATGACAACAGTCATCTGAATGTACAAATTAAAATACACAAATCTGCTTTTAGCAAACTCTGTGTTTAACCGGTTTTGCAAGCAAAGTATCGTTGTAAGGTATCGATTAATACAAAGAAATTTAGTCAAAAGCAAATGCATGTCTCTATTTATTTAAGATCCGTTGCTTGAGTATAAGTTGAAAAACCGAATCACTGAGAACATATTGACTACCTGTGACAACTGAAATAGAATCTTTGAACATAAAAACGAATACCGTGAAATTGTTTGTTGCTGCTTTTCAGCTGTACATTTTATAATTTAAATTTCTATAACAGTTTATGGCAAATTGAATACCAAACACTTGTGGCACAGGCAAAAAAAAAAAATATTGTTGCCATAAATAATTTGAGTTGAATTGAATTGGATTCAATTGAATAGTGAGAAACTGACAGACTGATGTCATTACCAACAATACAATTGTGATTATTTCGATCCACGCTTTTGTGACTTTTGTGTCTCCTCCAATTCGCGGTTCCATTCCAAGGTTCAGGTATTTCAGCTTACAATTTACACCCATAACGCCCACACAGCGTCAACAGGCGGTTATTGTTGTTGCTGATTTGTCTGTTGTCGCTTTTGTACATTTTTATTGCCTTCAATTAAAAAACAATAAATCGGCATTTTATGGCTCCCAGATCCGACAGCATATGAAAATAATCTTCGCTTGAAAATAAAAGTTGGGCTTTATGTCATAAAACGTAATGTTTACTCCCCGTTTTGTCAGTGAAAACAGAAAAATGCCTTTGATTGTCATTCGGTTTGCATTTTAATTGCCTTGTGTGTTGTGGTGAAGTTGGTACCCTCCAATATTTGCTTTGGACTTTGCACACTTTGCTGACTTATTCAACAGTTCAAATGTTCTACTTTGTATTGAGTTTGTTGCAATTTTAAGAATTAATATGAAATATATTGGCATTTAAATTGAACATTGGATTTTGTGTGCGGTTTATTAAAATTGTTTAAAATGCAAACACTATGTTTAAGATATCAGATCAAGCAGAGTGAAATTTGTTATAAATTATTAATACAAAAAAAAGATATCATTGATCTCTGTACATACACACAAAGATATTTATAGAGGGGACCACTTGGGAATGTAGATGTTATTTATTTCTTAGGGAAAACAGTATTCCAATCATTAACAATCGATCTGAACTGAGATTACTGCTTAGTGAGAAAATATAAAATAAATAAATAATGTCCGAGACGAAAGTAGACGGCTAGACGATACCCTGTATGCACCATGTTTTTAGTTACCGAATTTGTTTAGCAAAATTCACTGAGTACTGAGGGGCTGGGAAATGAATAAAACCATACATTTTATAAACTAGAGTCATCCAATTTGGAGGGTAAGTCTCTGGTGGCGTGCTTCAAATATCGACATATAGATAACATAGTAGGAACCAACTCCTAAGACTGATAATAAAATTTAATTAATTAATTAATTCATGGCTGTCCACAAAATATGGTGAAGTTGTTCTTTTGTTCATAATAATTTAATTTATTCAAATTAATTAATGTTGAACACCGTAGACGTATAACAATGCCAAAAAAAAAAAAAAAATGCGTGCAATTAAAGACAGAATTCACACATTGGCTCATATTTAATACCTATATATGTATATGCAGCTAAATAAATATGTATGCATTTTGGTTAAATTGTTTTATTGGGACGCATATATCTTTTTTGAACAATTGTGCAACATTTTTTTTATTAAATATTTAGCATTTCTTGTTGGTACAGGGTATATACAAAATTTTGTATTTATTGTAAACAAAATAACAAATGGCAATGCGCCGCATTTTGTTTGTTGTTGAACACCCGCTCTTGTGGCATGTGCCGCTGATTCGATCCCTTGCCTGTTGTAGGTCAACACAAGACACACGCAAAGTTCCCTGGTTCCACACCACACACACAACGCACACACACTTGCATACTGACAGAGACTACCGTAACAAATATTTGTATATTTGTACTTTATGCGTTTATGTAAACAACCGAATAAGTGTGTGTTCGAGTGTGAGTGTGTGTGTGTTTGTGTGTGTGCGTCTGTGCTGTATGTGCGTCACGCACATCAGCAAGAAAAATGGATAAGTTGAAAGAACTCTACCATGGCGCTTTCAATTCAATGATAAGCAACGCTCATACAGCACTATCACTCTACTAGCAGCAAGCATTAATGGGTACTCGTTCCGATTCATTAATTATTCGACAATAATATTAACCAAAATTGAAATTCTGGGCGTAGCAGCATAAAAGAGAGACGAGCACTGATATATGTTGTTTTGATTAATGAGCGTGATATAATACGAGTACTTTATACATTTCTATTTGTATAATCAAGGGCGTAGTCAGGTAAGTTCACGTAGGATCAAACGATAAGTAGTCGAAATATATATACGATTGAACTTTAGATGAGTATAGATAGGAATTTTCCAAAATGTGTTGCGAAAAGTTACTGTGCCGTACCTACACATATTTTTCAGAAATGCTATAAATGTCATAAAATTTAATTGGATGTTTATTGAAGACTAATTGAAACAATTGTTCATAAGTATGTTTAAAGGTTTCACAAGAAAGAACAACTATTTAAGGCGCACCGAAGATTACATACTCTTCTACTGTTAGTCTACACACATTTAAAGTATTTTCCAGAGTTTGAAATATAATTTGATTGTATATCATTTATATGTTTTCTGTCTACCGACTTAATATCCTTTCCCCCATTATAATACCCTTTCCCCCCTTTCAATGGATACAGTGCACACATATAATTCAAGCCACCGTTTACCCAAAAAGTTACTACGCACGTACATATTTAGAAATACTATAAAAGTCATTTAATTTAATTGGATATTGAGTGAAAACTGATTGAATCAACATCACATACGTATGATTGAAATTTAAATGAAATGCATGTCTATATGTAGCACAAATATGTATATACATATAATATATATATATATATATATTTATATATATATAGTTTATTTTTCTTGTGAATTCGCAATTGCTATCGTTTGCATGATAAGTCGAGACTCGGAGAGTTGACATTTTATGCCCTTGTCGGAGGTATTCTACATTTATTTTAAAATTTGATTCGCGTTTACAGAGATGGCTGCGACACCAGAGTCGGTCATTGTTTATGCAAGCAAAACTCCGTCAGCTCTGAACTATCCCAATTAAACTTGGTATTCATTCATCGCTTTACTTTTGTTACCTATGACGACGGAGGTATCCGCATCATAGTGCTTTATCGCTATATATATAAATGAAATGTTAGTCGATATTTTGATACAAAATAAATACAAAAACGATGAACAATCAGCTAACAGCCAATTGAAAAATAGAGGACATTTTTTTTAATCATACTAAAATGTTAAATTCTTTATAATTTCCGACTTAAATTGAAAGTCAACCGATCAACTGCGATCAGCAAGGGTATTTCAAATTCGTTGTGCCTAAGAAAGCGTTCTTCTTCGTTATTCAATATTTTTGTTAGCAACTAAACTTTTGCTTAGTTGACTTTTTACTGTTGTTTCCACGCACCACTGCCTTCTGTCGAGCTGGAGCTTATAATGATAATTTCATAAAGCCGGCTTGCCAGCTTTGTTTATGACCCCCGGCAGCTTCAGTTTTAATTGGCTTTTGTCGCTGGGCTTTTACATGCCAATTGGGAAATGCATTCACCGCCATGAAATGGGCCAGCATGATAACTATATTTTTTCATTCCATTCATAACACCCAACACATCATCTACATATGTATTACATACTCTTCTTATTTTATGTATACATATGTTCTGTAAAAGTATGTATACTGAGTGAAAACATTTCTGTCGTCCTATTTACTGGTCATGTACACGTGCTTGTTACATTATAAGTAGCACAAAAGCATACTTTTTATCGGACTTATTGCCGTTGTGAAGTTCGATTACCGAGACTTTTGTATCGGCTTGTTGTAGTACGTGACACACCGTCGCATGTGCCGCGAATTTCGATTTGATTCGCTGTATTTTGAGATTGGGTTAATTTGTTGTGCTATTTTTTATTTTTATCTTGGCTGCAAAAATATGTACATATATTATTTGCACTGTTTTATGCACCCATGTTTGCCCTTTACTTATTTTTACTTTCTTGTGCGCTGCTTCATAAAAAAAAAATAATAAAAAAACATTGCAAGGCTCGAGTGGAACGAGTTGCTGAATACAAATACTCAGCGATGTTCTACTCAATTGAGCTAGAATTAAATCAACGGTGCGAACTGGAATGAGTACAGTTTTTTATTATATTTATTCCATGCGGATTTACCGATAAATTGGATAAAAGCTCATTGGCCAATAAGCGCATAGTTTTGTTTTTATCATTTCAAGCCTGCTTTAATAAAGATATTTCATTAAAATATAAATATACCTCTTCAAATGTACAATTGGACACATTTAAAGCATAATGTAGAAGCATTAATTTAAACGCCATTTATACTCGTTGAGTATAATTATTAAAACACATCCATAACAACTAAACATTCATAAATAATATGATATGTAAGATAATACATTTCGCTTAATATTTTCATTATATTAAATATTCAGATATTTTTTGTAATTTGTATTTTATTTAAATTCAAGAACGAAACTTAAAAATTAATATTTCCTCAATCTGTGTAAACGAATTTTTAATCTGATTAATAATTCCATCGCAGTACAGGCATTTTAATTAATTAAGCAAACAATGATAAATAATAAAATATTCAAGATAATAATTTACGTTTAATATTCTCATTATTCTAAATATTCAGATGTTTCTCAAAAAATTTAAATTTCAAATAAATTAAAAAAACGTTTGTAAAGGAAAACTCTATAACTTTTTCCTCAAACTGATTTCTCACCTGATTAATAATCCCATCACAATTTTGACTAGCACTCATTCAATAGATGAATCAAACAATCATAAAAAACATAATATTTGAGGTAATACAGTAATTATTATAACCATCGAGATATCTTCGTAACGATTGTAAGTTTCTTAACGGAAAATGTACAAAAAATTTAAGAAATCGTAAACTCTGTAAATAAATTCTTCACCTGGTTAATAATCTCAGCGCAGTTCCGAATGGCGTTCATTCAAACTTCGTGTATGACCTGTTAATGGTTAGACACACAGAGCTCCCATATTAAGAGTGACTATTTGAACAAGCAACAGCAAATTAAATGCATCATTCAAAACAAATATTTGAGGAAACTTTGGCCCGCATAAATTAGTATACCGACTGCATTTCAATGCGTGCCATAGCCGCCGAAAAATGTCAGAAGATCATGGGAAAACCTGTTCCAAAAGGGGACAGCCAACAGCGAGCAACCAGCATGTCCAACACTTTGCGAGTGTTTCTTGACGTTGCCCAAAACGAATGCTGCCAAAAGGCTTATCAACGTGGGGGACAACAAGACCCAAGTCATGTCCATGACTGCGTCTCTAACCAGGCAGCCACAGCCAAAGCCCCCACAATTGCCCACCTCCATCGCGGCACTTGGACGCCTTCGCCATCGTTGAGACTGACGCGTCAGTCGGTTAGTTGGTTTGTTGATTGTTTGGTTGTTTGGTTATGGCTTTCTGACTCGTGAATGTGGTGCTCGCGCAAGCGGAAGTTTTAATTCATTTTTGTTGTTTTACAAATATTCTTTTTTACAGCCGCAGTTAGCCAGGTCGGTCAACACCTTTCCCAGCACTTCCGACATTGAGTGCCATCAGATTTGCATATATACTGCTGCCGGATGGCCAGCCCATGGAATTGGCATGCAATTTTACTTTTCAGACTGTGACAATATTTTTGTCGAGTTTGCATTGCATATCGATATTAGATACTATCGAAAATAACGTTATCCAGCTGTGGCTATGCAGACTAAAGTTCCAAAAACCTACTCAACAAAACCGTGAAGTAAATAACAATTTTCATATGAAAATGCAAAAGACTTGCATTGTTCAGTATTATTTAATAATTAATTTAAATTAATTCAAATGATCAATTGAACCACGCATAATTATATACAAAATATAATAAGATATTAAAAGAATAAATGTGAGCCTTGCTGGATGAATTGTTTAAAACACCAATTGAGATAACTGCGAACAGTCGAGGATGTCCGGTCAATAATCCAAGATTTCCTTATTAACTCGTTTGGATTTATTATTTAATAAATTATAGAATAAACAAAATATATCAGATTCGACATTTGCAAATGGTCAGCTGTACTGCAGTTATAATTTGTATACTATATATGTATATATCCGAAAACCTATTAAATAGTCATATTAAACTTTTCCGACATACATTGATAAGATAAAATTTGTTTTCGTTTAAGGGTAACTGCGCACGTTTTGCGAGTATCGATAGAGGCTCACTTCATGTTTTTGCTTCAACTTCGTGCTTGTGAGTAAATATATGCACAGAATTAGTTTTATTTTTACTCGCCTTACATGAGAAACAAGAGCACTTCCACGCCTGCTTAATTTTGGCAATAAGACAATAATCTTATTAACAGCTAACGTAGCAGGCCACTCGTATAAGACTAAGACTGTAACATAACAAATGTAACTAAACATATAAAAACGATATCGATCGATATCATTGGTGTGATCACCAGCTTGAAGCAGAATGATTAAATAGTTGTGAAGAAAGTGAAGAAAGCGAACGTGTTTGTGAAAGAAATATAATTTAATTTTGACTGCTACAGGGTATCTCGTAGTTCAGGGTATTCCGTAGTGGAGCTCACTCTTTTGAAAAATACTTTAAAATTGACACTGTGCGTTTTGCAATTACTTTATTTGTGACTCAGCGGCCATACTTTTGTCTATCTAAAAACATTCATTAAATTATTTGGTCACACCCCACTCAAAACACTGAACGCCTTATTAACCATTCAGCGTGGTCGGTTGGCAAACTGTTGTCTGTTTCTCTTCAGAATTGATTACAAATTCACTTAGGCGGCAGGTTTTTGGTTAAGTGGGAAAATACTTTGATTACTGCTTAAATTTTACGCATTCATTTATACCACAGATAATTGAATTTACTTATCGCGAAATTCATTCATTCGTACATTTAATGCAACCCAATAGCAACAACAGCATCACTGACAAATACTAGAAGCGTCGATAATGACGACACTGAACTGGAGAGTTTACAATTAAGACGAAGAAGAGGAATAGACGGCTATTTGGTAATTGAAAAGAACTGGTTTTGGCCAGGCCAGCAGCTCTTATGACCACATACTCGTTCTCCCATGTTGCGGAACTTAAATGCATAGCCGTTTTCCATTTTTAATACAGACGTAAGAAAATGTTCATACCGTCCAGAAGATTGCCATGCCGGCTCTCAAGAATTTGTCTCGTGATTCTTTGGTAATTTGAGTATTTACCAAAATTGCACTCGACAATTATTTGAAAATTGAAAGATATGTTCGAGAATTTGTCTGATTGAAAAATTGTGCACGAAGAACACACACATTATCCAGCACTAAGAAAGCTTTTATCCTGATTTTTCTAGTGTGATTTTTCAATGAAATTATTTAGTGTATATATTTGTTAGATTGTCTCTGTCTACTCGCTAATTAAATTTCGCATTGTGCCTGTAGTATAGCATACATACAAGTATTATTTAAATCATTCGTAGCATTGCGGAGAGTATTTTTAATATTTCATGAATTGAGTTATGCACTAATCGAGACATATCCGACCTTAAAAACAATTTTTTTTAATCCACATCTGTGAATTTTGATCATTTTTCCTGCATACATTTTTTTATAGTTTTCTTTTAAATTTTCTTCATTTGCTAACTTTGTACTTTTTCATTTATTATTTCCTTAATATATAAATTTTTGTAAAATACACGAAACCTTAGCTGTTCTGTGCATGCGAAACATTTTAATTATAAGAAAATAATTTAAAAAAAAAATGAGTATATACATGTATATATTTCTTAGTACATTTTTAATATATTAGGATGTATCTGTCGGGACTTTTTCCAAATGTCGAGTATGGTATTGCATCCCGGTCCATCACGTAATATTGATTGCCATTTAAGAGCTCTCCTATCCCGAGATTTTTAGAAATTATTCCTGATGTCCCATGTCCATCTTCACTTCAGAGCTGTCTTATGACTTATAAGATAATAAATTATTTCAAAATTGGCTTTAATTCCGGAAGTATTTGATAAGATATATGCAATATTAAAACACAACATTTAAATATAAAGAATATTTGCATTTAAAAGATATGCAAAAGATATTTAGTTCCTGTCTATTGGATTCAATTCAAGCAATTCAGCAACACTCAAGCGATTACACCTTCGCTTTTGTAATACGGGCACTTTTGTCTGGGCGTACAAATTTTTGCTGCTCCGATTATTTGCCTTTCACTTGGGCTTCTCTTAAGGCTTATTAAAGCCCACTTAGGCCGAATGGCTGTCTTGTGCCCGCGTGCAAATGCACCTGACTGACTCCTCAGCGACTCAGGAGTTTGTCTGGCTTCAAAATATGTTGTGTTGTGTTCTTTTTTTTTCGTTTACTTTTGACTGTTAACTTTTAACTTTTTCATTCCCAATGCCGTACTTTAATTGATAGGACTTTTGTAGCTGGTATTGTCGTAATTTCCCAGCGAAGCGTGAGAATACGCCCCGCCCCAGTCATGTGTTATTAATTTATACGACAGGCCTCTCGCGAATTTATTGAACAAACAAACATGACTTGAAATGAACGAACATGCACAATTAAATAAATACAGCAACAGATACAGATAAAGATAGCATCTGGTGTGTAGCGCTTAATTCGTGGCAATTTACTGTTTGTTTCTATTTCACAGTTGGCAAGGAGCAGAAGCTTTAATAATTGAATTGGCAGAAATGTTGACACTAGCCATGGATCTGCTCTTTGGTTTGATACTCTGTGTATATCTGTTGATAGTTTTGTTCTATGATCGTTTTTTTATGGTTTTTCTTCATTTATTTGTTGCATTTGGTAACATTTTAAGTGCGCTATTAAACTGAAGAAGAATGATAAGCACATCTCTCCTCAATTTGTTTACATTTGTGTACTTTTTTAATTGCTATCAATATAACAAAGCGAATCTTGCGTAGCAAATGGACATTTTTCGTAAATGTGTAAAACAATAAATAAAACATTTCAAGCTGCAAACAGATGTTATTGTTGCTATTTTATTTTGCAAATTGGAGACTGTATCTGCAACGACTGAACTAAACTGGTTTAAAAAGTTTCTTCGCTAGGCGAAATTCTTTATATGTCAATGCCACTTATGCATATACTTAATATAAAACACAAATTATGTAATCAATATAAAAAACTTGAAAGTAATATTTTCGACTTACATTTCTGATTGTAGTTTTCAATTTCAATTCTTTGCACTGGGCTTATTTACATTTGCACAGTGAATCCCAATATTTATTTTTATTTATTTTATTTATTGAGTACAATAAAAATAATTTAGGAACTTCTGCCACCTATATAGAAATGATTTTCAATTTTCGGTAAAATTGATGATTGAAACTTAAAGTCGCTGTGCGAATCCAGCATTTATTTAATGTCTATATCAACTTGATTTATATACTTTAAGTGAGCTGCTAATTTCTTTAGTAATTCATCTATCAATTTATTTAATATTTATGATCTGTAGGTTTTGGGTGCCAAGCCAATATTTGATGTGCCCATCTGAGTTGTGGTCAAATAGCTGCAAGCTCAATCATTCGTCATTCAATCAATCAATAAATCGTTCATTCCGTCAGTCTGTCAGTGTGTGTGTGTGTGTATGTGTGTATGTGCGAACCCAATCAATCTATACGATCCACAAGTTACTGACTGACTGCACTACCCTCAATATTAATTTAATTCATAACTCAAACCGTCTTATCAGTCACATTAATCGATGTTGCGTGCATCGAAGCAAACCCAATGAAGAAAAAGAGAAAGGGATCTTTACACTGTGAGAGATATAGCTGCATATATGTTTGCATATATATAGTGCATAAATGTCAACATATCTAAGCGATCAGTTTTCCACTGCAGTCGATGATTTGTAATGCTTCAACGCAGTTTCTCGGGTTTGTGTTTTCGCTTCAGAGACAAATCGCTGAGCCTCACTCAGCAGTCCCAACAACAATATTTATGGTCAAGTGAGTTTTGCAAACATTTCACTCACACACTTGGGTTTTGCTTTTACCTTAATAATTGTTTGGCTATGCAATTTGCCATATTAGTCGGGCAAACTTTCTAATTAGACAAAAATACCATAGAAAACTGACTGACTGGCCGTCTCTAGTGGGAGAACATCAGTCCAACTGTTGACAGTCGGCTCAATTTTTATTTTTAGTAACGAACAATATTCAACAACAACTAAAAAAGCTACAAAAACTTTTTCTCCACAGTTACCTGTAATTACAGCTGTCTATTAGTTTATTTATACTTACTACATACATATATCCGTATCTGTGCTCGTCTATGTACGGCATACAGATATGCAAATGACAATACAGAATGCAAATGACAATGAGTTGTCACGTTCGAATGCAAATTTAGAATGGAACAAGTAAACATAATCCTACATATCGACATGACACTATCAAGTAAATGATAATCTGACCGGTGATCTGAGAGATAAGACTTTTTTACTCAACAAAGAGTTGTGCAAAGAAGAAAACGAGACTGTTGAAACGTCACGAATGCAATGAGAGCCTCTTAAGGATGAGTTTAGATTAACAGTAATTAATGAGAGTTTCAGACAATCATTAGCTAAACTGTATGACCATCCCGATTAACAATCGTAAGAAATGTGATTCTGCAATAAGTGTTTGTTTGTGTGGCACAAAAAAAACTTGTACACTTTAAAGTTGTTATATTAGATGCTTTTTTGGAAGATTTTTAGCAATGAAGGTAAATGTGAATAAGGAATTGAATGAAGAATTTCTAAAAGCAATTTAAAATAATATTGATATATATATTATCCAGTATTAAAGAAATCTCGCTGTTAGAATTCCATGAGAATATTTGTATAAAAACCTTTCGATTGTAGTTATATTGTTATTAGGTTTTGTTTTTATTAATTATGGATAAAGAAAGTTGTCTGATACATTTCATACGTATAAAAAATAAATACAGCTTATAATAAAAATATAATAACGGAAAAGATTAAGATACGATTTATTTTATTTTATTTAAAAACATAAATCATAAGTTATTCCAGACTAATAAAAAGACTAGTAAAAACATAAATCATAAGTTATTCCAGACTAATTAATTAAAAGTTATTCCATTGCCGATACAATGGTTTATCATCAGATATTTCCAATTTAAAACCGGCAAGTTAAAATAATGTCTCTTTCTTTCAGCTTCAGTAGAACTCATTAATAATCTTTATGGTTCCCAGAGATATATGACACACAATGGCACAAATTTTACTAGCTTATCACATTAGTTGCTCAAAAATTGCCTGGCAGCAGTTTGAGTTTCGATTAGTTTTCTTTTTACACACACATCTTTCTATATGTATGTGTGGACCCGGTCAAATTAACCCCATTGAAAATAATGAAGAAGAAGATGACAGCAGTTTTAAACTTTTGCCCCTATCCCTCCTTCAATTGTGTGTTTAATTTCTTGAAAAACAATTTATTTACACCAGCCCAGGCAGACAGTTGTCAGCTCGCATCGAGCACAACCACGAATGCGACCACATGTTGCACACGCCCGGCACGGGCACACACCCCATTCACACACATACACACACACACACACATAGCTGAAGTGGGCATCTGCATCTCTCGCTCAGCTCATTTGGCTGAGTATTTAATGATCTCAGACAAGCAGCGGGCGTGTTCACATTGCCGACAGTGGCGGTGGTTTCGCTTTATAAACACCACACACTACTATAATAATCCAAATACAGATGTACGCACATATATATATATATGTTATTTTATATCCACACATATAAATAAGTATATACATATAGTCTGCATAGTTAGCTGCTATCCTTTTCTCGCTTCGCCACGCTGCGTAACCCGCTCACTAATGAGATCCGACCGCTTGTGGGGCTTGTGGACTGTTTTGGTCTATCGGTAATTGAGACTCAATTCGGTTCCGAACCGCACCAATTTGTGTTTGCCATTTGCCGCATTCGTGTGTGGGTTTTCAGCTTGGTCTAGTGCTGTGCTCGCTTGTATGCGAGCGCTATATGCTATGCGTATTTACACTTAGAAAAAAATAAATAAAAAAAACCAAATCGATTTGAGAATATCTAGCTAAATCGCTTTGCAAACTTTAACTGCTTTTGTTTTTTCTTTGGGAAAATATTTTTTAACCTTAATCCCTTGAAGTTTTTATTTAATTAAAAGGGACTTCCATACCATAAAATGCTTTATTTAATTATATACTAAAATATAAATACTTTATATTAAAAACATTTCTAAATCAATAAAGTATTTTAGAAACAAATTTAAAATATATTGAAATAGTACAAAAAATTATAATAAATTGTGTGAATATTTAAATTGTATAACTTTATTGAAACTTTAAAACTTTTATTTAAAATGCATAAATTTTACATTTTATTAATTTAATTTTTTTCTGTGCTGACTGATATTAGTCGACACTAAATAAATAAGTACGCACTTTGAAGATAGAATTATAAGTTTTGACAAAAATAAAAGGGGACTCATTTAAGTACCAGTTTTTAAAAAGTTGCATTTTGAAACATATTAAACATTTTTTAGTATTTTTTTTTTTATATGTTTCAAATTCATAACGAATTTAAAATGATGTAAAAGTTTAATATTTTAAATTTTTATTTAAAATGGATAAAAAATAAATGTTGTTTTATTAAACTGGTGTTTGTTGACATTAAATAAATAAGCCCCCTTTTATGAAATTCATGAATTTAAACTTATTCAAAATAAATTTCGAAAAATGTGTATATCAATTTAGTGATGACAGGTTTTATAATTGCAATACAAATGGATATAGAATTTGTAATTTTAAAACATTAATAAATTTTGAGAATTTCCGATTCTTTGGCATATTTGGTTATAGTGTACGTCCAATTTATGTCTCTAGTTGGCCTGCGACAAGCAGCTGGCGGCGTTGACTGCTGTGGAATGCGAATGCGAATGCGCATTTGCATTTGGCCACACTCTATGTACGTCTGTTTGTCTGTCTGCCCATCTGTTGCCCGGTCTGTCTATGTGTCTGTCTGCCTGCCACTAAATGTGGATCAGTCGCCACACAAGCGAATGCAACATGCTCACGCCCATAAAAACTTACTCAAGATTACAGCTTACAATTTGTTACTCCAACATTTTTAATGACTTTCCATTTGGATTCGTGCTGCCCAAAGTGCATTATTGAAGTTGTGTTAACGATTCCATTACTAGCTACCGGATCATTAATTAAAATTCGCATCAATATTAATGATGTCCCATCTGTTTTCATCTGTATAGATTCAGATTCAGTTCGTGGATAAATCGATTCGTTCCTTGTATGATTTTCTTCTCTTTTAATAATTGTGTATTCATAATTATTAGAAGTATTCGCTTAATACAAATTGTAATGCCAGGAAAATACGATTCATGCGGACTATATATATTTCAACAAAAAATAGCAACAAAATAACAAAATAACCAAATTAAAAAAATTATCGAGGAGGGTTCCACGTTTTGTTTGGCTTTTCAGTTTATTATGAAAAAGTGGCACTTCAATTGAAAGAAATAAAAAAACCTATTGGAACATCGAAACATTTTCGAACAGTATTTCTAAAATGGTTTCTTATGAATGTATAAATACAGTACGTAGATAGATATTCAATTTTTGGGTCTTGTTTTCAAAATCTAGCTGCAGGACCGCCAAGTCACAATATGTGCTTTTTTGCTGGAATGCTTAGAGTAGTTTTCTTGTAAAGGTCCCACAATAAAGGAATTATTTTTCGCCATATTAAACGTAGAGCAAATGATTTTAAGACAATTTTGTCATTTTACCTTACATAAACACGAAAGCTAATGCCTACACACGAAACATTACAACTAAGCTGAGACAACAAAAAAAATATTATAAATGTGCTTACTTTGCCGGCAAATGTGCAAAGTTCTTCGAGCAAAGTGAATGAAAGTTGTAAATGACTTAGAAAAAGACCACAGACAATTAAATATAATTTTAAGTTCCCACTTACAATACACATTATTTTATTTATGATTTTTATCAACTTAACAGCCTGGACAGCCTGGACAGCCTGACTGGACAAGCGAACAACGATTCGAAATATATCAGAGGATGTATAAAAAAACCTGGTTCCAGCGAGCTTATAATATTTAAATTATACAAATAGACCACCAAACATTAAGAATATTTATTAAGAATATATAATATATATTGTGTCTTGTTTAACTGTTTTCTGTAATAATAATTGGAAGTTTTTATATTTAACTAATTCTGTTTTACCATTTGTTTAGTTCAATAAACGATAATAAATGAATTTTACTAATTCTATACCGGCACCATTGCCAACGACATTGGCAAACATATTTATTTATTTCCCAAGTCAGCTTACCAATTAAAATCGCTGGTTCCATATTAGTAGTTCGGTTCGTAAAATATGGGTTATATCCAGAATTTCGTTGCGTTTGAAAAACTTAATATGCTTATATCCCGTTTATAATTGTAAAATCGTTGAATCACATGAAGAACATTCGCTTATTTTTTTTTATTATTGCATTTCTTTCACTTTCTCACTTTTTTTTTATTTATTTATTTCTTTTTTTTTTAATTTTTTTTTTTTTTTGTATGTTTTGTAATATTTTGCGATAAATATTGAAAATAAAAGCGCGCCAAGGGTTTCTAAAAAATGTGTTAAACTTGATGCGAAAAAAAAACAAGAAATAAGAACTGATACCTGTAATGTTCGCGCTTTTAATTCGATGTTTGCCAAGCTAAATAAACACAAACTCAAAATGAGAGAGAGCGAGAGAAAAAACAACACACCACCGTTGAAAGACACAACACCATTGCTTTAATGAGTTTCTTGTTTGTGTTTGTTTGCCTGCCATTTGTTATTGCTGGCCGGTTAATTTAACACGGTTTTTAGCTGATTGTTTGCTTATGTTGATAGTGCAGTCCGGTTTTTTAATTTTTTATTTCTTATCGCACAGATTGAGAGGGAGAGAGAGCAAGCGAACGACCGAGAGAGTAGCAGCGCAGGGGGCTCTCTCGTTCTCGCTCGATCAGAAAACAAACACCGGTTGAGAGTCGCGGTACGGTTGGTAAACGAAATACGCAGTAAACCCGCTCCTCACATTCCAATAAGCACGGCGCGTAATGGAAAGGGAAAACCAGATATGGAAACGATGGAATAGAGTGGAACAGACAACAGTTTCACTGTTGCTGCTGCTGCTTGCGTCGCAGCCTGCCTGCCTGAAGTCTCGGTAATTTGTGACTCAAAGAATCAGCAGCCAGTAAAAACTACAATTGTCTGTGCCTCTGTGCGTGTGTGTGTGTGTGTGTGTGTGATTTTATACGTGTGTCTGTGTTTTTGTTTATGTGTTTGTGTGTGTGAGCAAGAAAAGAGTTAAAAACAAAAAAATGCCACAGAAAAATTATTTATGCGCTGGCGACCAGAAAAAAATACCACTTTATTCAAATAAAATATTGTTAAGGTTTTTGCAGACAAACAACTTGTTTCTTTTTGTTGTGAGCTACACAAACACAAACTACACTTGAACTTGTTGCGTCGACGATGGCGTCAACTTCGCCGTCGACGTCTGCGTCAACAATGAATTGAATTTTTTGCACTGGCTTTAAGCCTTTTCAAGAATACACATTTTGATTACACATATTTTTAATGAGCATTTTTAGCCACTTATTTTTTTTTTGTGCTACCCTTTGGGATTGCTTCTTCGGTTTTTTGTTGGCTTGTTTTTCTTTTTGTTGTTTTTTGTTACCTCGACCGTAAAACTAAAAACCTTCCGCGCAGTTTAAAAGCGAAGTTTCTCGCGCGACTGCGCTTTCGTGACTGTCTGATTGGAGCAAACCGATCTTTAAATGAGCGACAGTGCTGTAGGCTTTGCTGCGACACAGCATATGCTAGCTAGAAACGGCTAAATTAAGCTGCTGAGACGAATGAAAATAAACCAATGCACAAGCATTTCTTACATTTTGTGTTGCTTATCTTAAATTAAATATGTACTTATAGATTAAGCGAGAAAGGTTCGAGTTATACGCTCTGCAAATATCACTGCTGGAATAAATGGCTAAATTTAAATGTCAGCACTGATGATCGAACCATTTCCAGAGAGTACTGAAGAGGTAACAGTGTTCACAGTGGTGTTTTCATTAGCCATGACTGTTTATTACCATTACTCACTGTTATTCGCAACCATTCAAAATAATCAATGTATCTATTTATTTTGTTTGAACAATGTCACAAATATGTGTGAACAAATTAAGAGACATATTTTGCTGATAATTCATATATTTACTGATAATTCAAATATTTGTTTGCTAAAATGAAGACCGCTCCTGGTCAATTTGAATTGTCATGTTTTTATCTTGTTGATCGATTTGCATCAATGTAAACTAACAGTTTACTCTCCGAGAGCGGCTCGCATGTTCCATTTCAGTTTGTTGCATTTGTGAGGCGGAATTAGAAATCATTGATATCTTATTGGAAATAATTGTCAAAGAGTAAGCAATTTACAATTGATCTTGTTTTTGGTAGGAACTAATATAAAATAAAAGAATTTATGCCAAGTTTACACTTTTTTACAATATAAACATTCTTAAGTTATAAAAAATAATTTACTCATTCAACAATATTTGTATTAAATTATAGTAGTTGGAATTAGATTATCAAAAACATTCTTACCATAAATAATAATTAGTATTAATCACAAACTGCTCGTCACTTTACATTATATGCAAAAGTTTCGACGCAACGGCATTTTATCAAAATGTAAAGCCAAAATAAACACAAGATAAGCGCAACACATGTAGACAATTCTAATGTCTCTAGGTAAAAATACATATATAAATAAATACACATATATATTTAATTATTTTATAATCAAAGTAGCGCAACTTGCAAACTCACCCATTGTTCTCTCTAGAAATTCCTCATAGTTCATCAGGGGCGGCGTTGAAGCACCCTGAACAATATCCAAGGAATCCTGCTCGCTGTTAACTAAATCATAATCGCTGGGATCGTGCATGGTTATGTATGTATATATACATATATATAAATATTATATATATATATTATGTATAATAATTCTTATGACTCTCTTTGGGAAGTTCTTGAGTTATCAATTTAAGAAAGCACTCTTAAAATAAATCTAAATATGAGTCTTTATGGATGGCTCTTATAGAGTTAATTAAAATAAAAATGAATTTTAGGCCAATTCAGCAGTTATACAACTAAAAGACGCGTTTCTTAGAGTTTTCTTCTCTTTTCGTCACATACTTTTAGGCTGTTGGAAAATTGAACAGTTCTAATTGGGAATTGTGCTGTTGTTAAACTACAACAGCGATACAGGGCGTAACGGTGCTTTGCGCACGGCAAGAGGAAGCACACATTTATATTTGCAGAAATTGCATTTACCCGAGCTGTGTACTGATGACCCACTACGTTTGTAAGCACCTGCCGCGAACCGATGGTGATGACCGAATGCGCTAAAATTTTCAGTACGACTAAAGCGGCGACAACTGTTGCGAGCGTCTAATCAAGCAGCAAGTAAATACAAATACTACGAAGGCTATCATCACATGGCACAAATGAGACACTGAGAAATACAAACATCTCCGCAGCAGATTAGAATACAGAAACAGAAACAGATCCAGAAACGTTATGTTGTATTCGCAAAGAGATCGCTTAGACAAGAAGTCTCTCATTTCCCAGACGAAGTTCCTACAATTCGGTCTCTCTCTTTCTCTCAATCACTCTCCCTATTTGTTATCTCCCTCTTTGTTTTGGGCGAAAGTAATAACGGCAGTGAATGGGAGGGAGGGCCTTGAGGTGTGGGAGACTGCGTATCTTATCGCTCTTGTTGAATTCGAACTTGTTTCATATGTGTGTTCAAACAAGTAAGACCCATAGACCCAGTTTACTGATAGCTCAATTTTCAATTCATTAATACACCCACTCACACGGCAATACTGTGTTTGTTAGCAACAACAACAACTGGTCTACAATATTTGGTTGATATTCGCGCATCGAAGTCTATCAGACAAATTGCTTATCTCATCCGAAATTTAGTGAATAATTCTTTGATTCCAAATAATAAACACGTGCTTCGTTTTTGCCATCAATTTATCTTTTCAACAGTAATTAAACAAATGAGACTGTTGCTGTCGGGCGTAACCGACTGCTAAATACTCTATTATCAATGTAATACCAACTAACAAAAAATATTTGTATTTTAAAGAGTTTGCAATTAATCTTACCTTCCGATATTGGTAAAATTAGCTCTTACATCGTGCGGGATATAGGCTTTTCTAATTTTTGTGGACGGGAGTCGTTAGGAAAAATTGTTTCCCACCAATCTTTGAAGGAAATTCTTAGTAAGCCACATTCCATTTCTGATAATTTAAGATCATTGCGTGGTCCGGAAATGAAAAGGAAACTAGTAAAAAACTGAAAGCATACCCAAAATACCTGTCAAAGCTTATTTAAGACAGTCTTAAAAAAGTAACATATTTGGCGTATAAAAACTTTTATAAGGATGTTAATACTTAGTATGATATCCTTTAGCCTTAATAACTTATTTTAACCCATTATTCATGGAAGATACCAGCTTCCGTGTAGTTTCTGGACTGATTTTTCTCCACTCATACAGCAGGACATTTTCGAGATCGGATCTGTGATTCCCGATGTTATTTTCCAGCAGAGCGCACAAATTTTTAATAACATTTAAATCTGGAGACTGGGCCAGTGGAATTATCATGTGGGTGCAACACACACCTCCACCGTGCTTGACTGTTGCCTTAATGTTTTTGGGGTTCAGCTCAGTATTGGACTGTCGCCACACACAATTCCGTCCGTCCGAGCCAAAAATGTGGAGTTTGGACTCAGCCGATAGTTCGGGATTTTGCCTTATTTCCTGATGATCCTCGACTTTTCCTGTTCGGTTTGCCCATAGTCCTTTTTAGCTGGTTGCACACGAAATGCAGGATATAACTAAACTGACCATGAAGGATTGGTCTCTTGATACCCAGGTGTCCAAAATGCCACTTTTCGAAATAAGCTTTGACCATAAATGAAGGTTCTTTTTTACATAACCCGAGCTAGCAGGAGGGGAAACCCCAGTTTATTGGGATCATATATTCATTTTGGTGGTTTATATATGCACCTGCCATCGGTCTTTGGAATTTTTCAAAAATAATGTATAAAAACTTTATAGCAGGCAATTAAAATTTTTTCTATATACTGGTTCAAATAAACTGTGAGACACTGTAGATCCAATAAGGAGGTCTTCAGTAATCTTCGCTCCAGGCTTGGGTTCTCCAACTTTAGTTCAATAAATAATAATTAAAATGAGGAAAACTTCCGTTCTTATTGATTTATAATTTCTGATATATAAATTTTAACGTTTATCGGGGCAGGAGGCGTGTCCCTACAATTTACCGACTCCTGAAGGTCTTTCTGACTTGAAAGTATAGATTTTTATCGAATTCCTATCACTTGTATGTAATCCCACAAATTATAAATCGAACAATTTAAGCAAATAGTATTTTTTCTGGTAATTCCCATTATTTCTCTGTGAGCAATAAAAAACTGGGTGTATTGTTTTTTAAACAGCACACCAAAGAAATAGCTTCATTGGAATGTTAAAAATTGTATTTATGTTTCTGCATTATATTCTATATCATATACACATATAATTTTTTAATTTTTGTTGTTTTTTTTTTTCAAATATTCTTTTTCATTACTTCGTTTTTCGTTAATTGAATTCACGTTATGCTTAATTTCAAAATTGTTGTTTGTTGTTTTTTTTGTGTGATTTTTGAAGAGTACTTAACTCTCGTTTGCTGTAATAGTTTTGCTAACATTTTCTGATATGTTTATTGGTAATTTTTGTATAGAAATTCTCACACACATTTGAATACGTATTGTGTGCATGGGCGCAACTATTTCAAGTCTTGATTATCAAATATAATTAAGAAATAATACTAATAATGAATAATAATTAAACTAAACATTAAACTAAAACGCTACGTTTGTATTTTAAAAACGTTTGTTTTTTTATGTGTATAGATTTGCGAAATTGTTTCAGCATTTTAATTTGTTTTTTTTGGGTCAGTTTTTGGGCTTAAAATACTGAAACAAGCTACAAATGCAAATAAATTAAAGCAAAAATTATATATATAGTGTGTACAAACAAATTTGGAAAAATTAATTATTGTTTAGTGTGATTTAAATGTAATTTTTGTAAATTTATTTTAAAATTTAAGTTCTGTTGCAGTTAGTTTGCTTTGTTTTGTTTGTTTGTTTTTTTTTTTTTTTTTGTATATTCATATTTGATATGTTTTACTTTTGTTCATTGATATGTTTGCATATTTACCTAATTATAGGTTTAAAATTGTTGTTCCATATAACTTTTTATATCTTTTTACTGTTTGCAGTTTTCTATAGCGCCTTAATAACATCTGTAGCAAATCCGCTGATATGTATGTGATATAGTTTTGTGGCATAGTTTTTAGTTTTCATATTCAATTGTACATAGACTTAACTGCTTTAATAAAATCTTAAAAATATGCAGAAAGAAACGCATAATTGTTGCATTGTTGCAAAGATATAATATATATTAAGAATTTTGACAGGATTTCGATTAAACGATATAAAAGTGTTGAATCATTGCATTTACTTTAAGAATATATTGTATGTAAATTGTTGTGATTGTTTTATAAAAAAATCAAATTATCACTTGGTTGGATTTTTTTGTTTAATTATTTAGTAATTTTTTTGTTTAATTTATTCGCGTTCATCGATCATTTGCATCCATATGAAATATGTAGCTTGTCTCTTTATTTACATGGGGCATATACACATGTGTGCATACATAACATATTATTTAATATTTGTAACAAATACTTTCTTTGTCATAAACTTATGTAAATGTTTGTATACATATAGATTTGTATATTTATAGATATAAATATGTATATAGTATGTATATATATATAGTTCAATGGATCTGTTGTTTTCATTTTTCATTCAATACCACTCTTAATTGCGTTTTTCAATGTTGCTTCTATATATAAATATTGTGTACATTTATGTAAGTTTTAACCATTTAAATAGACAACTAGTAATAAAAGTATCGTTAGTCGAAAATCATATGATTTGTTTTGGTTTCCGTTTGGTTTCTTGTTTCTATCAATACTTAGTTTCATTTTTTGTTTCTACCAGCTAATTCAAGGTACTTATAACTCCATTATTTTGTTTAAATTTGTAATCGATTTTTTAAATGTTCGCTTTCTGCTTGCTCTAACACTGATCTATCATTAGAACGTTGGGTTCGTTACTTGCATTGAATTGGACTGAAATACCTCATCGCTTAGTTAGTTTCACTTCGTATTAACAATTCCGTGCTCTTTCGTGTACCATTTTCAACTAATCTATTAATATATGTGGGTAGTTTTCAAATTTCTATTTATAAATATTTGATCAATAGAAAGGTTAGCAAAGTGCAAAAAGAAAAGGCTTAAGAGCAAATTTTGTTCTTTGTTATATCTTTCATATTGATTTTGGGTCAGTTTTAAATCATAATTTAATATGCAAATCTCATGAGCTTCATTTTGGTTACTGTCTTTTTTATTTAGTTATTTTTTTCTCTCAAACATTAATTGAAAAAGTATTAGTGTTAATATGCTGAGTAAGCTTACACTTATTTTTGTAACTTTTAATTTGAATAAAGTGTAACATTGTGATATAATTTTGTTAGTTATTAATCCTTAATCCAAAAATTGTTAGTTTTTGCTTTGATTCTCAGGATATGCAATATCTCGCAAGAGCGTGTATGTAATTGAATTCATAAATTATGCAAACTCAACAATTGTATTTCCAGTTATTGAATCGTGTACAGTAGCCCGACATTTGTGATTATGGTTTAGCTTACTTCATATTTTTTTTAAGTACTTGTACCAGTTAATATAGTATATGTAGTCCGCATAGTTGCAAGTTGAAACATTGAATTGTCATTTCATATGAGCTTCAATTAAGCAACAAGCTCTGGACGATATGTCCGTAATTATCCAAAGAGATGCACTAAACCCTACACAGATATATTGAGGTGTGCGTGTGTGTGTAGAAAAGAAGATTCAAAAAGATAGACGTACTCCTTTGGGTGGGTACTAAGCATTATTTCTTGGAAGCTTCTTTGCTGATAGCCTTGGTTTCTTTCGTACATTAATTGTAGGATTTCCGCTTCGGTGAATACCTTGAGTGTATTTTTTGTGGATTGAAACTAGAGTTATTGTGAGGCATCTTGAAACACTGACAAATACATTGATAAGTTCATTATACACATATACATAAGAAAGAGCGAATAAAAGTTTTTTTTTATATAATTTGTTTGTTTTCATTTTGCTTTATTTTTTTTTTTTTTGCTTGGTTTTTTTTTGCCGAATGATCCTGCTTCCACATTTTGCTTTTATTTTGCGTGAATATGTAATGCTTTTTTTATTCTTTTTGTTCGAAAATTCGATCAGTTATTAAAAGATGCACGTGGATTTTCTCAAAATTTGACAAAGTTTAAACACAAGTTAACTGAGAGAGCTTAAAAGTGCAGACCGATTGAAAGAGCGCAGAAGAACAGTGAAATATTAGTAGAGAACTCGATTTAGCGTCGTATCTGCTAAGTTTGTTGCCTTTGTTGTTTTTTTTATTAATATTTTTTTTTGCTTTTGGTGTTTTCTATAAAAGATGTTTTAAAGTAGATAGCAAATAAACAGTTGGATGGGATAAGAGAGTGTAAAACATAAAATTATAATTTGGAAACTCAAGAGAACTTCGAAATTTTTGAGAAAATATTTAATGTATGGGTGTTTTGATGTATGTGTCATTCATGCAAGTGAAATTCATATCTGGGGTAACACCGTTCTAATAATTGTAATTATCATAGGGTGTACCCAAATACGAATAGAAATTAGGATTAATGGGCTGTGCGTGTGCATAATAAAATCCAGAAGCCGGATCCGGCGCTACTCAATCGAGGAAACCGGTGTTGACCAATTTCTCCAAGAAGAACTTCACATCACCCAACTCAGAGTCCTTGATGCCCAGCGATTTCAACATGCCAAGATCACCATTCTCCACAGCCATGAAAACGGAACGCAAGTGCTCCAAATCGGATCTGTAAAATAAATGTTGATATTGTGTGAATCTAGTAAAATGTGTAAATGGACATATACATATTCAATGATATTAAAGAAGCCAAAAGTTAAAGGTCGGCAGAACTTTATTTTATCCTCTTCCTAGACGTCATAAATGAACATCATCAGACGCTGATGGTGTGAAAAATGTTGATTTCTCTCTACACATAAATATATATTGCAGCTTATGCGATCAAGATATATATATATATATTAATTGTGTGTCCAATTCCGGAATACGGATCTTGTGTGTGATCTCTTCAATATCCAATTAATAATTCTTAATAACTTCGTTTCATCGCTATGACTGGGCTGCATTACCTTCATAAACCGATATTGAGCTTTAATCCCTAATTAATCATCGAGTGATGTGAATGTGTTATGTTTGTAGTTAAATTATTTAATGGTGAACTTGACTCCGCTGCGCTGATGAGCCAAATACATTTTCTGCTCTCTTCAGAGCCATGCGTTACTGTTTCCTCTTTCTCTTTCTTTTAAAGAATGAACTGCTAATTATTCTTTGCCTAAACCATTTAGAATACTGTAATGGTTGCAATAGACGTTATCATGTAATCAATTCAATTTTAACCGTCTTGACTCGGGAATAACATTTTCGGATGCATTGCAGTTAGGTGTCTATAACTAGCTCATATAACTATTTTTGTATTCTGATACCGAAGGTATCAATGGAACTCAGAACATATACTCCTCTGTGCACGCCTCAGACAAAGTGTAAAAATTTGGGAGCTACGTGCGCTAGGAGGCTAGGAACTTATCATATCGATAAACGCAAATCCATAAAGCCACATATGTCTCACAATTTTAACGTTACAGTTAACAGTTGGCGAAACCGGTATATACCACGCTTATCTCCGCTTATCTATCTTTAGTTATAGTTCTCGGAAGGCAGATCACTAGGAACAGTTTAAAGCAAGACTTTAAGCAACAAACTTCAAAAAATATATATTAACAATTTATTAGTATATTATCTTAACTTGATATTAAATTAAAGTAAAATTGTCTTTTTCTTTCTGTCACTTTTACAGAGAATAATACAAATATTATTTGTGCATTTCAATAATTGCACCACATATCAGTGAATTTAATATTTCGGCTATGTGGAATCAGGTGTTGATGACAGCAACATCGCCCCAGCCCACAATAGTGGCACCACTGCCGTCAGATGCACCACCACCTCCGCCGCCAGTAGACAATATGGACGCCACAGAACAATGCACGCTCGAACAGTATACAACAGTGCCGGAAGAACAGTATGTGTTGCAGCAGCAGTGGCAGCTGTGGCAGTTGTGGCAAAACTATCAGTTCGAATACGCTGAGTGGCATGCCAAATTTGGTGAGCAGGTGAGTTGTTTTAGGAACTCACACTTTACGGCGTTTAATATGTGATTCACGCAGTACGAGTGGGAAATGGTCGCTGCAGCAGCTAACAATGCGAATATTGTGCCACAGCAGCCTGTGCAATACACACACATATACACACTGGGACCACAGTCGCAGATGCAGCCTCTGTCAGTGCAAGTGCAACCGCAGCCGCAATTGCAGTTGCAGATGCCTAGTCAAATAATAGCACAGCCAAAGATGTACACTAAGTCGAGTCTAGTCGACCACGAACCTTCACAGCAACATCAGCAGCAGTTGGCACAGCAGAAGCAACAGCAGCCGCAGCATCTGCCACAGCAGCAGCAACAGCAGACGCCGACGTCGCCGATGTCAAACCTGTGGCAGCAACAGCAGCCGTCTGACAGATTCCAGCAAATGCCAAGGGGAACATTATACCGGGGCAATGAGGGAGGCAGACAGCGTCCACGATGGGTGTGGCAACTGGGCCAGGGACGTAACTATCGCTGGCAAGGCAACGATAAAATGTAATTGCAATGAAGGCGTCAGCAATATGGCAAATCAATTTGGCAATCGGAGCTGGCATACTAAAAATAACAGCAATAATTCATTTAGTTTTAGGAACTTTGGCGGACTGAGTTTTGGTTGGTGTGGCGGCAATGGTTGGGGTAGTTTTGAGCACACCAGCAACAGTTACCAAAATCAGCCACAGCTGCAGCAGCAAGAACCGGTATATACCGCGCTTTTCTCTGCCGCGCCCAGGTCATCTCGTAATTTAAGGGCTTTAGTTATAGTTCTCGGAAGGCAGATTACTAGGAACATCCTCTAATATTTGTGTCGGTCGCGTCCACGCCCAATACCAACAAGTTCAAAAAAAAAAATATTTTTAAAAATTATAATTTTAATTTTTAAATTTAAATACGGAATTTAATTTTGAATTTAGCTTCATTTATTTTCTACTCTTTGTGCGCTTCTGAATCGCCTCAAATAAGTTGACATTCAATAAATAAAAGTATAATGCACACACTCTCAAGTATGCGATTTGCTCCACCGTCGTCTTTAATCTTAAGGTTCACAAGATAGCCACATACAATGTGGTTACAAGCCTTCTTACGGTCAGGTACACATTTTCCGCTTTGCTTAATTAATCCCTGCAGGTGTAGTCGTCCAGGTTATTGTTATTGCTGTTGTTGATAAATAAGGAATACTTCATTATGATCGTGGGCACGAAAGGAGACGCGACAACAACAACAACATTGGTAGGCACATAATGAATATAAACACAATTTGCATGTTTGCAAGTCTGAAAACCATGCTCAACTGCTGCCCCTTCTTCCAAAAAGTCCTCCAAAAGGCAATTCAAAGCCAAACATTATTGTGTATGGCATTCAGGCGTTTGTACAACTAATTGCCTTCATGAAATTCTGGGGCACAGCCTGTTGGCCTGGCTTGTGGGGTAGCCGAGTTTTGGGCCAATTTATCAGCATGTCGGTCTGAGCTCTTTATGAGTCTAGTCTTCTCGCAACTGCTCACACTCCGGACGACTGCTAATTTTGGGGAATTTCATTAGGGTTGCTGCCGTTTTATGGTTAGTTTTTTTTATTCATTTCATGAAAATTCACTTTTATGCGGCTTTCTGGGCACGTTTTTATTTTTGACACATTGCCAGTTTTATTTACTTTACCAACAAAGTCAAAAAAATGTTTATAATTTAAAAATAAAAGTTTTAAAAAATGAAAAAAAGAATCACATCCCATAAAAGATTTTCATTGTAGGAATATCTCGCAACAACATAAGTACCCGGTTGCTAAGCAAACACCAAGCTTGCAAATAATAGTGAATCCGAGTTTAAAAAATGATTTTAATTCAAGTGGTTATTAAGTGTTACAAACCCTGATAATACTAAAATTAAATAAAATAAATAAGCACCGAATTGTACTTTTGTTTAACCTAATCTTATGAAAAAGGTAGAGTAACCTAAATGAATTTTGCTTCAAGCAATGATTTGCCAGCTAGAAAATATTTACTTTAAATAAATTCCAGCTGGCCCAAGAGGAATGTTATATTCAAACTACGGTGAATAAATATAAATAAAAGGAAACATAAGTAATTATAAGTTAGTATGAGCAATTATAGAATTACACAAAATATTTTATGGAAGTGCTTAAATAGACTTCTACATAATTTCTGCTGGTAGCAACCCAAATTTATTGCATCATCATATATTCAAATACTTAAAAATATTCTGTAAGATGATGATTATAGAAAACAAACAGGCAAATGGATTTTATTTGACTAGTCTGTTGCTTGCTTACTGTAAAACAGAATAAGTAAACGCGAAAAAGTCCAATAAATTTACACTCCCTTCATAACGTACACATTTTTATGATACCATTTTTAACTATTTTTCTAAGTGCACGGTTTAAGATGAAGAAAACCTTAAAGCCAGAGTGCTGGAATGTCACCCGCACAAAAAAACACTTAAATAATCCACAGACACAAACAGAAAAAGCAGCACATACACAAAAGTGTAAGCATTCAAAAATGTAAAATTTCATAACTAGTTTGTAGTGGTGGAGCACAGGGAACCGAGCGAGAGTAAAGGACACTCATATATTTTAGCAAAACAGCCAAGGACACTCTTTGGCCAAGTGGTAGTGGGAAGCTCAGTGAAGCAGATCTGAAGTCTCATATATAAAAACAGTGACGGGGGAACTTAAACAAATAACTTTGGGGTCGTGTTAAGTTTATTTAAGAGCTTACATTATTTATACTATTTTTTCTGGTTATTTTTCTTTTTGTATTGGACACATATGCTACTTGAGGCTATGAGTTAAACATGAGCTTCATTCACGAAGGGTGTGAGCAAACAAACGGATTCTTTTTTTCTGAAATCTAGGCCTCCGGACCTTACCTCATTAGATGCAATGCGGCGCCAAAGTCCTCAATCGTTTGCGATTCACTCAAAGCGATTGCCACTTTCTCCACACCACCCAGCGGGGAAAGGGCATCACGTGCCTTGCTGCCAAAAAGTTTCTCCAAGTAATTGGGTCCATGTGATGCGATTAGGCTTTGCAAAAATGATGCAGTCTCCTCGACGGGTGGACGCTTGGCTGTAAGTGGAAGAAGAAAGAAAACAGAAGAAATATTTATAAATTGCTTATAATCAAACGTAAAACATGTTATATATTTTAAGTGAGACCATTGAAGTAATATCTAAGCAGACGGCAACTAGAGCTGCTACCATTAGACAAATGCTTCAATTCGAAACTATAATGTCCTCTTATTTATTGTGACTTGAAAGTGTTAACAAAAGTCCAATATATAATCATCATTGAACAATTAATTAATCTGCTTAAGTCCATCTCAGAGCACACTTCTGCATGCCGCAGTACTTTATTGCGTTCGATAAATCAATTATAGAAATTAATTACTTATGAACGATAATTGCTTGAAGAGCTCACGGAAACTGATGTCAGTAAATCAATTTATTTTGTTCGTGTTGAAATACAACTATAAATAAACAGTATTTAGATAATTATATTTCTAATCAAAGTATGGGAATGCAAATAACACGAATTATTTAAATTTAAATTTTAGTCATTCATGTGAAATTGTTTTAAAGTATGTGCTCCTAATATTGATTTAATATTTAGAGCTCATGGCTTTTGATGTATTCTAAATTTTAAATATTTCGCTAATGGCTGGAAAGTTTACTATCAAAAAGTAAAAATTTCCCTGTATCCACATATTTTTATGATAAATATTAGTCGGTTTGCATAAACACGCGTATCTCCGGGACTTTAGTTAAAAACTAAGACTTAAGAGAAGATTAATTTTAAGGATAAATTTCTTCGTCCTTTTGAATATAAAGAGCAGAGCAACCACTATTAAATTTCTAAGAAATTTTTCCGGGTCATTAAACATTAAATTTAATTATAATTGTGTTTGCCAAAATCTTAAAATGAAACTTATGTGGAATCAAGTTTCATTAAGATCAGATAAGATTCACAGATTTTGGTAAACAAAACATGTTTTCATATTCAACAAACTTATATCAGAGAGCCTCTTTTACATATTTCATGGTTTCTTGCAAGCAATGGATTTTAGCTGCCGGGTTGTTAATAAATGCATTCACTACTTTGGCAAAAGAAAATTGATGGCACAGAGCATTCAAATTGTCTAATGCATCATTCTCCCAGCAAATTCTTTTAATTTAAAACTGTCTTTTGCGATTTCCCGATTGCCCGATTTTTCCTGTTGCCTCTGTAGTGGCATGTGTGATACTTAAAAGGTGAGTAAAGCCGTCAGGCTGCGCTTTAGAATTTTCTTGTCTCTTTATTTTCCCTTGGCATTTTGGATAAATTGCCAACATTTGTAGGTCAGTCGGTTAGTACATACTCTGGCACTCCGTTTGCACCGCTTGATGCCGGCATTTAACCTACTGGCTGCACTTTTGGCCCTCTGTGAGCATTCGCCACGTACATATGCTGACTGTTGCAAGCATTTTTAACGGTTGCAAGGACGCGTCAGTCAATGGACCTCTAGTGTGAGGAAGGAGGGGGTGTGTGTGAGTATATTCAGTTACTGACTGTATTTGTTATGCAAATGGCCCAGTTTGACAGCTTTTTTCTCTCCTTTGTTTCTTTGTTGTGCTTTTACCATCTGTGCTTGTATGGCGTGCATACATCGCCTGGGACAGAAGTTTGAAATATACCAACCGACCTCTGTGTAGGTGTATGTCGCCTGTTTGACTTTAACTTGTTACATATTCAAGCGATATACATCAGCAGTTTAGATAAAGGATACGTAACATTTGCAGGCTCTTTGCCTGCTAGCCTTAAAGCCCTCAGAGCGCTGCTCGATTCAGGTTAAACTCCAATAATAACTTTTTGGCTGTTGATAATATGTATGCAAAATTATGATAATTTCTCAGGGGTATTCGAAAGCAGCGCGTTAAAAGTTTTTATATTGTTATTGCAGTCTTGTTCCTTTTTTAATGGTCTAAAGTATGGTTTTTACTAAAAAATGTATAATTTACTTAAATTGATAATTTACTTAAATTTGATATTTTTCAATTTTATCAATAATATCGTTAATAAACTCTTAAGCAGTCAACGTAAAACTCTCAACGTAAAACTCAGTTAACTTTTCTAGTAAAAGCTTAGATTTTAATTCAATTCCCCAATGAAAATGGATTTTAATGGTCTCCGATTTTGGTTTCGAGCTTCACTCACTAAGCTCAACATTAAAAACCCACAGAGAGTGGCGCCTGCTTTCCAATTATTATTCATTAATAAGTACTTTGAACGCATTTAACGACACCGTCTGATGAAAAAGCCAGTCATGCCACCCACTCGGTGCTGCTGGATATCTCAGCAGCAATTGTTTGAGGTGGAGACCTCACTCAAGAACAGGAGGCGGGCAATGCGGCGAGTCTGCCGTGGGACTCAAGAGGAGTCTCTTTGAGAGGGGCGCATAATATATCAAAAGACATTCAAGTTCGGCGACATTAAGCGCACACCACTCTGAGCCCGAAGCTTTGTAAATTATTTCAATGTTAAAAAATAGTTTTTTTTTCTTTTGCTTTTGATTTTTTTGTTGTAGCATAACAATGGCCCACGGAAAATGTTCGCCACAATGCTATCAACTTTACTCAGTGGACTTGGCGCATTCTGGCAACGGAATCAAAAAAAAATCAGTTAATGATGCTGTAATTAAGTAAGCTCGACAACGATTTAACAAGGCTGTTAAATACATAGCTTTTATAGTCTTTGAGACATCAATAATATATGTACCTTATTGGGTCGCAGATTATTTGTTCTATCTGTTATAGAGTTTGTCACAATGCCATTATACCCTTTTGGTTCATTTTATATGGCTTCAGGTAATAAAACAAATATAATAAATAAAAATGCAAAGGACAAGTGCCTGCTGGTGACTTTCAGGTTTAAGTTGAATGAATTGGCGGAATTAGTGCCGTTTGCTTAAAGTTTCGTTCAGCTCCGTTGGTTTGCTTGGCAATCCCAATTATACGCAAAATTATACGCACAGTTTCGCCATTGTTTGTTTCGCCCACTGTGCGCAAGTTTAAACTTATCTTTGCTGACTCGATTAGTTTTGTGTGCTGGGAAACAACCTAACGACCCAGCGACACTATATTTTACCAAACTGTTTTTCCCCTTAATTGCCATGCAATTTGTTTAATTATTTTACTGATTGTATTTATTGATTGCTTGGTTTTGTTCTACGAGAGGCCATAAATCAGCATCTGCCCAAACAGAATTCAATTCACAAGAGCTTATTAAGTAATTATTGCATATTAAAGTAGTAATTTAGCATGCTAGAAATGAAAGGAATATTTTACATTTTAACACTCCTAGATATCTTATATTTTATTTTTAGATTTCTGATTTCAATTAAATATATTGTGTATTTTAAAATTTGTGGACTAATTTAATTATGGTCGAAATAAACAAAAAATATGTAATATTCATATTATAAATATTGACCAATCTATTGAAAATGATAAAACTTTGATTTGACAGAGAAGAAAGAACAAAAGCAACTTAAAATACGTGGCATAAGTATACAGATATTTTGAGCAAATAAAACATTATACAAAATAGTTTTTTATCTAATTATTTTCGGCGATTTTTGTACTCGAAGTTAAGTTTCGACTCTTATTTAAATCAAGTGAAAATTACAATATTATTCTTAATTTCATCATGCACTTAAGTCAACAACCAACCTCTTGAAGTCAACAAACAAATATAAAAATTCAATTACCATGTAAGGTCTGCGAACGACATGTCCATGCCAAATATATTTGAAAAGGACTACAGAATACATATATACAAACTGTACCAAACCATTTAACCTCAATGTAAGCATCGAGCATGCTTGTGAAAGCCTTCATTTCCCTTTGTGCTATTATAACATAATTTATTACCTTTTCAAAAAGTATAAGCTTGTCGACCCCTTTAAAGAAATAAAAGCTACAGAAAAATGCTCGACGTACTAATTGGTTTGGTTTTTACTTGATTGTTGGTATGCAGAGCAAAATCAAGTTTAATGTTACTCGTGATTTAATAGATATAAAAGCAAAGATATGCATAACTTGTGAAAATGTGAAATTGTTATAGCCAGGATATATTTGTCACACTTCTAAGCTTGTGTAACTAACTAAATTTGTATGTTCAGTTTAAAGCAAGACTTTAAGCAACAAACTTCAAAAAATATATATTATTTATTAATATATTATCTTAACTTGATATTAAATTTAAGTAAAATTGTCATTTTCTTCCTGTCACTTTTACAGAGAATAATAAAAATATTATTTGCGCTTTTCAATATTTGCACCACATATCAGTGAATTTAATATTTCGGCTATGTGGAATCAGGTGTTGATGACAACAACATCGCCCCAGCCCACAATAGTGGCACCACTGCCGTCAGATGCACCACCACCTCCGCCGCCAGTAGACAATATGGACGGCACAGAACAATGCACGCTCGAACAGTATACAACAGTGCCGGAAGAACAGTATGTGTTGCAGCAGCAGTGGCAGCTGTGGCAGTTGTGGCAAAACTATCAGTTCGAATACGCTGAGTGGCATGCCAAATATGGTGAGCAGGTGAGTTGCTGTAGGGACTCACACCTTACGGCGTTTAATATGTGATTCACGTAGTACGAGTGGGAAATGCTCGCTGCAGCAGCTAACAATGCGAATATTGTGCCACAGCAGCCTGTGCAATACACACACATATACACACTGGGGCCACAGTCGCAGATGCAGCCACTGTCAGTGCAGGTGCAACCGCAGCCGCAGTTGCAGTTGCAGATGCCTAGTCAAATAATAGCACAGCCAAAGATGTACACTAAGTCGAGTCTAGTCGACCACGAACCTTCACAGCAACATCAGCAGCAGTTGGCACAGCAGAAGCAACAGCAGCCGCCGCAGCTGCCACAGCAGCAGCAACAGCAGACGCCGACGCCGACGCCGCCGATGTCAAACCTGTGGCAGCAACAGCAGCCGTCTGCCAGATTCCAGCAAATGCCAAGGGGAACATTATACCGGGGCAATGAGGGAGGCAGACAGCGTCCACGATGGGAGTGGCAACTGGGCCAGGGACGTAACTATCGCTGGCAAGGCAATGACAGTAATTGCAATGAAGGCGTCAGAAATATGGCAAATCAATTTGGCAATCGTAGCTGGCCTGCTAAAAATAACAGCAATAATTCATTTAGTTTTAGGAACTTTGGCGGACTGAGTTTTGGTTGGTGTGGCGGCAATGGTTGGGGTCATTCTGGGCACACCAGCAACAGTTACCAAAATCAGCCACAGCAACAGCTGCAAGAACTTGTTCGCCTGTTCAATCACTGGGAGAAACAGTTCGAGGATTGGAAACGCGCCAATGCCAATCATCCTGATCGAATTCGGTATCGAAGCTATACAGACACATTTGAGAAGCTGCGGCTTCGCATCGCCGAGTGTCTTAGGGAATTGCAATGCGGTAGTCAAATGCAGAATTCACAGCAACAACAACAGCAGCTGAAACAACAATCAGGAGGCAATGTCGGCGATAGCGACTGTGAGGAAGGTGATAGTCACTTCGGTAAGGATAATAATGAGCAAACACAACAGCAGAGTCGAAAACTGACCTCAAACCATGGCCTGCCACAAAATTTGAGACAGGCGAAACAGGAAAATACATCAACTACATCGATCAATGATGAGGTCGATGAAGTGCTGCAGCAAACGGTAAGCAACGTAGAGTCCATTAAAAACATTAAAAACAGGCAGAATTTTTGCAGCTGGAACCGCAGTAATCAAGACAAGAAGCCAAAATTATAATTTCCTCATTGTTCATAAATCGTAGCCAGATACTGTAAGCAATTCCAAGTTCATGAACAACTATTTTCAGGCTCTCAAACGGGAACGTAAAGAACAGCAGCAATCCAATGAGTGCTCTGTTTATGCAAACAACAGCAATAGCAATGAGAGTAATGATAATCGGGAGCTGCTTTTTGCCAAAATGAATGCTAACCAGAAAAGTGGCACACAAGATAGACAGCAGGATAATAAAGTAGACAATGCTTTCGCCGCCGGTTTCGGGTCAGGACCTGGTTTTGAGAACGGGGAACGAACACATTATAGTTCAAACTATGTAGTAGTAAGCTTTGGCGCCCAATGGAGTAATTTTAATGGATCTTTTCAGCAGCAACAACAACAAGCAACAACTGCCATTTCAACGAACTCAACGGACCTGGTTCAACCTACGGTTAACGTCTCGGGCTTGTCGCATTTGGATCAAACTTATTTAATAATAGTTTAAATTTCAATAATCCAACTGTCAATGGTTCGAAAATGGGCAACAATAATATCAATTGTCTCAAGTTTCGATGACCTGGCAGAAAAGAACAGCTGTAACAGTCAGAAAATTTCAGACAGTTGAGATACCAATTTGGTAACTTGGCAAACAGTGAGAACAGCAATAAGCCAATGACGAACTACAAGTCATGCAAATGAAACAAAACATTTTATAGTATCAGTCCCGAAAATTAAAGCTTTTTAATTGTACATTTGAATGTTTGTTATTGATGCATTTACGAGGAAGACATCGGATTTTCTTTTTGACCCAATTATATGATAATGATGAATATATTTCGAGAACTATATGCTCTATATATACTCGTATTTGAATGATATACTAACTGCATAAGTAATATCACTAAAGAGACAATTGCTGCTATCTTCGCACTCACTCAAGGGTCTGCGCGCTCCGCTAGCAATATTGCTGATTTTTTCGCACACATTCGGAACACATTAGTACCCATTAGAAAAGGCAAATATGTAGCAGGTTTTAGACGATTTGATGCATCTGTGTATTGTTTATTAACCGATTAACCTTTATGAAAATTCAAAAAAGACAGCAAACACTGTTTAAAAAAATTATATTATATATCAATTGAAAGGCTATATCTTGACAATTGCAATTTATTTTTATCGGATATCGGTATGTATATATGTATGAAAATATGTATGTATGTATAAGAGAATTATTTAATTTTACGTTTATATGTACGCATATAAATCAAGATGTGTTTGTCAACAGACATTAGACAGCTTTACATTGCGGTAACTGAAAACTCTGGCTGATGACGTGCGCAAGCACACTAGATGAGATAAACCCAAATGTTATTAAGACACGACAAGAAAAGCACTCGAAGAAGTTGAGACTACGATGTGACTAGAACGGATGTATTTTTTTTGTTTGAAATGTAGCAGTTACTATACGATTATGACCACAACTTACTAAAAGTGACATTCACACAATATTGCCTAAGCAAAAAAGCAACACATCTTGCTAAGGTCAACCAAAAAATAAAATTTCGATGATACTCAGATCAAGATTGTCGACAGCTTCTGGTTTTGACAAGCGATTGAATACAGCTTTCCGTCCTCTACATCGTCTAGATTGTGACGTATATTTGCTATTCTTTGGTAAATAATGCGAATACAAGGACAAGCACATGTTTGTCCAGTACCACAGCTGGAATTCTAAGCAGTATTGGCGGACAACCACAGAACACAGCTTAATACCATTGCACAGCAGGAAGCATGTCGCTTTAAAATATTGGCAGGAGTTCGGTTGGAGACAGCGCGGACCACATGGCAGGGCACAACAACAAAGCTACAAGGAAAAACACAGCAACGCCACAACAACATGTTCATATAAATACACACATGAAAGGCCGCAACGGGAGTTCTTGCATATATTTTTGGCTCAATTCCGAATTCACAATGGAGAGAAGCGGATGAAGCTCACAAAATGCAAGGAACATTTGTACATGTTCACGGGTAACTAAGTGGCGATAAAATCCATGTATCCTCCATCCAGGCATCCAATTGCTTCAGAAATATGCTGGAAAGTAGAGAGTTGCACTAGACAACATGAGCACTGCAACAATTTTAGGGGCACTGGTTTGCTGGCAATAAACTTAAATGTTAAGCTTAAGAAAGACTTTTGTCTATGCCAACTGTGCCTATGCTCAAGGTTGATTTGCATTTTACTTGTCGGAGTTAAGTAATCTTCCGAGAGAGATACCAAAAGGCAACAAGAACTTATTCTCGTGGAATAAAAAAACACATTTATGAAAAAGCAAGAACTTGTAACGATTATACACTAAATGCCACTTGCCAAATTTCGTTAAATGCCAAAATTAAATTAGTTAGTAGCAAAGTGTGAAGCTTTGAGCTGCCTATTAAAAAAGCATTTCACAAACAGACAGGCTAAATTGAAAATTCACTATTTAACAATTTTAAACAAATTAAAAAGAGGCCCAGTTCTTGTGAATTTTTTCCCCCACCCGAATGCCTTACACGCTAAGTTGTTGCCAGACACTTGAATGAGCAAATGAACGATGAAGTGAAAACTTTTTGAATCTCTGGCAAGCTTCTCTATGTCGTTGTTCATTTGATTACATTTAAGTGAGGAGCACACCAAAAGAACAAAATGGAAAACTCAACGAAACGTGTTCACAAATCTGGCAAAGTGCTACAGAATATTATAAGCTCTACGCAGTTGCTGAGCTGTAGCCGATTTGCCGACTGGCTACATAAGTCAGTTCAGGCTTTGACACATGTACACATATCCCTGACATGCCACAGATACATGAGCAGGCATGAGGACGTAATTGAAATATGGTCTTTTATTTCCTGGGAGCTTCTCGACAGCAATATTTCTCAATTCCAGTTAAATGCCTGCGGGGAACAGACTGCTAACCCGAGAGTAAAATTTTGTGATGTGGCCTTAACATGTTTGATTTCAGCTAGCGTTCACAAATCAAAATTGCACATTCCCTGGCATTGATTCTGCTGAAATCCCAATGGCCCTTACGGTGTTATTGACGGCCCATCACAAGGATAACAGTTTGCGTACAATTCAAGCCAAATCCTGGCCAATAGTATGCATATACGTATGCTCAAACGCGGCGTGAAAACAGAAAACTTAAATTGAAAGCCACAGAAAATTGTCGACTCTCGTATGACTTTGAAACTCACCAGCAGTGCAAAGGCGCATATCCTCGTCGTAGCCGTCAGAGCAATCGGGCGCACCATCGCATAAATATTGAATGGAAATGCAATTACCGTCGCCTGGGCATTTGAAAGGCTCGTACGGATGGCAGGCATCTGTGAAAAAAGGAGAAATGCAAAACGCACCATGAAGGCTGTTAAAAAATTGTTATCGAAAACGAAAATATCAATGCTGGAATCTATCTTTAAAATACCATTTACAAGTTTATGGTTTTTTCATGTACATAAATTAATACGGATTTAAGGCTTGCAAACTGCGTAAATGAAATATCATCAATAAGTAGGCCTTAGGTGTAGAAAATGGCAAATTGGCCATTCAAATGTTGGTAAAAATTAATATGTCATAGCTTTATAAATCATAGCTCTTCTAACTATTTAGAAGATTCTATTAAAAAGCTCAATATGAACAAAGAGCCATTAAAACGAATTTAAACTTATATGTTATTTTGAATGCCCTTGTAGATAAGCAAGTTATAAACACGGAACAGCTTTGGGATACTTACCGGTCCATTGACAGGACACTGTACACTAAGAAGTCACCTGACTAAATAAGGTATATATAGTAGCGATCTGTGCAGGTTTTTTGAAAGAATTGAGGAATTCTCGATGCACATCCTAGCAGAATGTGTCGCCTTAACTAGAAGAAGACGTAGCATCCTATGGATGCATAGAAGACACCAACCCAACATAGATCCTTACATTCGTGCCGGAACTGGGGCTGATGGAAGAGTTATAGGCTCAGAAGGAGGCACAACAGATCAAGTATGTCGCGTTGCAATTCCCTCCCAATAATCATGTTTATTTTTTGAAGACTGAAATCTTTATTTCACTATAAATTAAAAGAAAAAACAAAAGTTTGTTACTATAAGAGAATGACTTGAAATATTCAGCGAAAAAGACGAAAAGTAACATGTTATTATGTGATTTCATAATTGTAATGTCTGAACCACGGACTATATAAGAAGGCAAAAAATGTATTTCATAAATAATCTCATATTAATTTGATCATAACGAACATTTGTACAATTCGTATATTACATACACAATTAAATCCATTCCACCTCTGTGTGTTAAAGAAAACACAATAGCAGAGTGGTGCACAGAGCGGTAGCGTTGTAATCGTATTTAAGCTTATAAGCGGATTTGTTACCTCGTTTGCAATTTTGTTTGCCGATTCGATTTGTGGGTTTGTTTGTTTTCATTTGCATCTGGGATTTACAGAGTTGAGAAGTAATTTATATTTGCAGCATTTATGCCGAAAAATGTCAACCCGATTCTTCCTTTATAATCCTTATTTATATTTTTATATTGGTATGATCTAGATGGAATATTTATCTGAACATAAGGAACACAATAATACGCATATTAGGTAAATTTGATTTGTATAACATGAACTAAAAAAACTTATATTTTGAACGATTCCCATGGCAGCTATATTATATAGTGATCCGATCGGTAAAATCTGGTCTGACAGTCTTAATTTAAATAATAATTGTATTTCTATTTAGTTTATTTATTACTTTTTGTATTTTTCTGTGTCGGTTGATTAAATAAATACAATGACAAGCCTTATTATAGCAGAATGCATTAGGTTTCTTTCGATAAACTGTTATTCAATAGTTCTATTACTCTCAATGATCCAAATTCAAATGCTGGATAAAAAAGTCAGCCTATTTTTGCAAGTTGCACGCTATAAGAAATATATTTTTTTATCTATCTTTTTAGTTTTATTCCTTTTCCTATAGTTTTTTGCTACCCACCTTTAGTTGCATCAATTTGAATTGCAAAGGCAGTTTCAGCATGCTGGTATTTATTGCTGCTACTTTTAAAACGTGACTTCAAGAATCCTTTGGGGTGCTGAAGATTTAATGCCCTACTCCTTATTAGCTAAATATTTTGCAAGAAGGCGTTATAAGCAGTAGTAAAATTTAAGAAAAGTAAACTTGTCCTTATATCAACTGAACTTTAGTCCGTGTTATTGGCAACAAGATGCTGCTATGCTCATTTGATAGTCGAAGTGCTGAATACTTGAAAAAGTTGAATTGAAAACTGTCAAGTGACAGGTTGAAGAAGAAGTTTGAGCAAACAAACAAAAAGTTGAACTTTACGCATTTTGCTCAAACTGAAAGTAAATTTAATTCGATCAGTGCGCACAGAATTTAACTTTGACGCATTTCTAAACGCATAACTTTTAAAGCAATCTCTTCCAAAGCAAACCACATATCACCATAAAATAAATGCATGGAACGGCAGTCACCAGATGATGAAAAGTAAACCTATTCTTTGTGGAGCGGCTCTTTTTTGTCCGCACAATACAGGCAGACAAAGAAAATAAATACCTAAGCCAGACGCCATCAAATACAGAGACTTAAAAGTATAAGTGAAAATCGCTGCTAAAAGCCATGGAAAGCTTTACACCAAGGCAGACCCATATATTAGAGACCGCCACGTGCCTGGAAAGGAAGACCAATTTACGCTGCTAAAAAAGAGATATGGTGAAAATTTACAGTCTCGACACAAAAGCAAAAAGGTCTAACAAAAAAAAAAACAAAAACAAGCGCAAATTAAAATACCAAATTTTTAGCGGCGCACATACATGTTAACAAACGGTGCTGGATATTAGCCATGAAAGCAGCGCTAAAAACAAAAATAACAAACAAAATCCAGAATAACAATAAATTCAATTAACCTGCTCCTTGTTTGGGTTTCATTTTGATATCGTTCCCCCGAGAACTCAAACAATGTCGAAATACAAAACAAATACCTCCCTTGTGCTTTTTACGGCATTTTATGAACAGTGCAAATTAGTGCTCGCCTAAAACAATTTGAAATATTAATATAAATTAACTGCCTTGATTCACTGTTAATGTTTTTTTCTTTTTTGTTTAATGATTTTTATGTTTGTTTTGTTTTCTTGCTTTTGTGCTTTTAAACTTTTTTTTCGCTTTAACTGCCTTTATCAATTATGTATCCCTTTTCAAAATTGATTTACATTTATTTTTATATTGATTATGCAAATTTCATATCGTGACTTGAAATGCTTGCTTTTAATTTGTAGTTTAAGTTAGGTGGTCATATTCGATTTGCTGTTTTATTTGCCCTTAAAATATATTACATGTAAGGAGAGACCGACAAAAATGTTGATATTATTTATTAAATATGACTAGGCGATTGGCTGCTTATTTATTATTTCTCACACAACTGAATGGAAAACGGAACTGCTGACTTCTTATTTATTATATCTCACAACTACACACACTGTCTCATATAGGCATAAATCAATAACACACAATATGATATGGAAGTAGATATATCAATTTGCATAAAGAACCAACGAATTCCATCTTGGAATCTTGATTATAATACATTTATTTTATTTAGTTTTGGAATTTTGATACTCTTTATAGCAAGGACATAAGTGCAATATCCTTTATCGAAGACTTAACTATAAAAGCACACAAAATTAAATTTGAATCAGTTGATGCCGGATTAAAGGTTATCTCTAAGAAAACTAAGCTGATTAACCGAAAGTTACACAACATGATTCATAATGCAACATAATATGAACGTTTTCCACAAAATGAACATAAAAGTGACTCGAATCGAGAGCAAAACAAAACGATTTGACAGCTTGACACTATCTGAAACCTTATCAGAAGACCACCCTTTGGCCAATTTGGCCAGCACCTTTTCTCCGAGTCGTTGGATGCGTGAAGTTAAGCTGCAAATTTACTTTACACAGTTCGCTCAATAAACACGTCTGCGTGAATTATGATCCTGCTCTTCGGGCTTGCCAATTACCCCAGCCATCTCGGCACATAAATTCCAATTGTTCCAACATCAAATAGTAATGAATTGCTCGGGGCGACTTACAATGTTTCTTTTTATGTATCATATATAACTAAATTAAGTTGTCTAGCGTTTGAAAGGTGTTGTATGTGTAATATTCACACGTCCCAAGTTCAAAGGTCATAAAATTATACTTGGTCTGGCACTGCGCATGCAAATAATTGCCAACTAAGCTAGAGCTAAGTGACTTGAAAATTCTCATATTCATTTAAAGGATTTTGGTATTTTAAATAAGTGTAATGTAGCTCTTTGGCATTTATGAGGAAGTAATACTATATGTACAATTTATACATAATTCAAAATTAATTTTGGAAGTCGAAGTATTTATCAAAATGAATCACAAATATTATTTATAAGATGTGTGTGTTCTTAGTAGTTTAGTATCGTTTTTCTTTAAAAATTTATGCAAATTTTAAGCATTACTATAAATGGTATCAGTTTAACAAAAATCGGTCAAGTATCTAATAGTTTAGATTTATACCAGAGAATCAAACCGGAGCCGTAAGGCTAAGCCTAAGGGGATACAGTCCGCTTTAATGTGCTTTGAGGATTCCTACTCCTTGTCAAAAAATTGTCAAATCGCGATTTTAGCTAGGTGTTCTTTAAACGAACTGGTGAGTATACTAGGTCTATTCTTTGGATATTACTTGCTTAAATTGTTTTTTATAAAAGCTACCTAAATCACATTTGGCTTTTGATAGGCCTCTGCCCAGCTCAATTGAAGCAGATGTTTTTCATCGTTTATGTAAAACAAGTAAGGTACAGCAAATATTTAGATATGAAAATTATAATTTATTCATTTCAATACACGTGCAAACCTTCAAGCTCACTTTTATTTATATTTCAAAAGTTTCGTTGCTTGAACTGAAGGCAGACTAAAAATAGCCTCTTTCAAAGGTAAAATGCACGAAAACATTTAACAAAGTATATTTGCCTGTCACTATGCAGTATTTAAAATTCTGTGTTTACTTAAGAGTGCTCCAAAAAAGTTCAGTTTTTTCAAACAGTAACAAGTCCGTACAAAGGTAGGCAACATAATTATGATTTGTTCTATATCTGATGCACAAGTTGGCTTTTTTGAAAAGCTCAACATTTTGAGGTCGGACACACTGAAGCAGAGCACACAAGAGTACCAAATTAACTGTGGTTAGCCATGTCATGAATTATTTTCGTACCAAACACTGAAACCAAAGAGGTGATTCTAATAAAAATGAAGACCAGGCTGTGTTGCATGTGAATGTTGCACAAATCTGTCACAGACTATCAAGAAAGACGACATGCACATGTGGCAGCCTCTGTTAACTGTGCCTCGATATAATGAATATTAAAGATTGTATTGTCTATGTAAGTCGAGGAGCTCCACAATTGTGCACAATGTCCAGAAGCATAAATATAAACAAATAAAAACAAAATTTTGCGCTAAGAACTGCACGTGACCGGCAGCCAGATGGAACGAATGAGAGACGCATGGAAGCTGCTTCACCAGAAATGGGGAAAGTGTTGAGACATAATGCGTAAACGCAATATATGTTTCCCATATCTTATGTCAGGCTTTATTTGTTCCACAACCACATCAGCTCGAATTGCACTACACCTGACCCACCCAGTTGCCAGGAGTGTCTAGGGTTCTGTCAGGCTTTCTGGTAATATGGGCTCAGGACACACAATGTGGAGAGCTTGTTTCATCGCACATAATAACACGAAGCTACGGCTTTGCCACAATTTATGCATTGTGGATTGACAGGATATCGATTATAGACATAACTTAATCATAAAATATGCTGTAAATACGATTAATATTTAATGAAAGACAAAATTAATTTGATTAATAAATACACGTTGAAAATATATGAGTATATCAATATGAATTAACAGAATCAATTGAATATGCAGAGTAATTATTTTAAACTAACCTAAGCCTTTACTTACAAATACCAACAGAAAAGGGGAAAAAATAACAACAAAAATGACTCATCGAATTTAAAAGAAAACGTGTTCATTCCATAGCTCTGAGCGCTTCCTGCTGCTAAAACGATATTCTGGGAAAGGCATACAATACTCTGGCACAACATGACGTATACGCAATATAAACTAAATAATTACAAACACCCACACCCAAAGGCAAGCAGCACGCTAATGAAAATTACTTTCTTTCTCCTCTCTCCTTTCGGGCAGGTTTTGTCCGCTCGCATGTGGTTTGTATTTATTTTAGCACTTTGTTGCCTCTGCTCAACTAGTTAGATTGCATACAACTAATTGTTTTGCTTGTAAATTAGCACATTTGTATGCAGCAGCACGTTCTCTGCGACAATGCTGACGTAATTTATTAGAGACCCCAGTGACATGCATCCTTACAATAGACTTATTGGCATCGACCAAAAGGAATATGTGTTCGAAATAAGTATGTGAAGGTTGCTCCAAGGCAACTGAAAATGTACACGAACCCATTTCCCTTGCTGACAACGTATCTGAAATTTTTCTGGACTGTCAGGCATGCTTCAGTCATTTGTTAAGTAATGCAGCTCAAATAATGTGTCAGGGTTTCGTTAGGTACTTTGTATTGTGTGGTTGGAGTTACTCGAGCTGTCTTAATCCACGGTCGATCACTCAATCATATACAATCAGTTGATTAAATAACTGAACAAAACAAGTTTCTGTATTTAAACTCAGTATTAAAGTAGCAAAATCATTGGCAGTAAATGGTAATAGCTTAAATAGTTCGCCTATTCGGTGCCATCTTTATAAATATTATTTGCTAATATTGATTGTCTAATATAAATTTTTAATTTATTGATTCTAACTCACTACTTCTAAATTTGTATTTAATGAAATATTTACAAACAATTCGGACACAAACATTTATTTTGACTATTTATAATTTTTTTTAAATATATTTATTTTATGAAAATTTGTATAAAACTTCTTTTTTGAATATTAGATATCTTCAGGTGTTTTAAATTGTTCGAAATTAAATTGTTAAAGTTATGACATTATCAATAGACAAATAAATATGGTTCAAATTGTTTGTATATGTTTTACCTTATGTTCCTTTAGCTTGTATGAGCGACATTGTAAGCGCAGAAAATTATGAGTGTTTAAATTTAACGTAAGTGAACAGAGGTTCAAAATAAAATAAAATAAATTAAAAAAAAATAATAATGATAAAAATATATCTTCCGATAAATTGAGCAAGTCAATCTATATGTATGTATATTTCAATTCAATTTCTGTAGATATGTCAACCACCAACTAAATTTATCAAAAACCAATCAACTTCAAAACTTAATTAAATTGGAAAGGAGCCCTAATTATATCCATTTATACACCTAAATATAATTCTGACCTACAAATTAATCTACTACTAAAGCTCCGAGCATGAGTTGCCTATTGTGCATTGAAGTCACTTTCATTAAGTTAACATTTAATAAAAATGCGATAATCAACTAATTAATATCCAAATGAGCCAAATAAAAATTGTGTATACGTATACGTATTCAATCTGATTGAAAATGAAATACAAATATTGTCAAATTTAATTTATTTAAGTGAACATAACTTTGAGTCTACTTAATTGTGAAATTATTTTCACATTTAACATCAATTTTTGTTAATTACATAACAAAGTAAATAAATCAAGAACATATGATTTCAATTATGAATTCCAAAGAGATTTACTGCACGACTCGTAATTGTAATTCGCATTTTTCAATGAATATTTATCTTTCATTTCTTTAAGTTATTCATGCATATTTTTGAGATAAGATTTTTCTACTATTGGAATCTATTTATTGTTTTTCACTATTTTCAACTATTTGATTAATTTGTTGTTATTTAAAATTATCGCAATGAAAATAGCAGCATATATTTTCCACTCTTAGTGGCTCATAAAAAGTTTTCGAACGGAAATGAAACTTTGCAGTGCCGCTTGTATTGCCTGAAAAACATATTCCACAGCAAATAGAAAACGGAGAAAATTCAATAATAAATTACATTTTGTAATAGCCACGCCGGATGTGTGCAGAACTGCAATTTGTTTTAAGTACTACCAAAGACTAACAGCTGTGCAACGCAATTGCATAAAAAAAAAGAAGAAAAGTACAGCAAGTTGTTTGACGGGAGTTAAAATACTTATATGACTATACTTATATTTATGCCGATTTAAATTGCTCGTTTGTATTATATAAATTTGTAGAAAGTTCTTTAACATCTCTCCAAAGTTGATTATAAACTTTTTACATTACATTAAAAGAAAAAACAAGAGAGAACGTCGCAGTCAGGCGAAACCGACTGCGAAATAGTTTGATACCATAAGTTAGTCCAGTAGATAACAAATAGCAAAGAACAAGGTGGGTGTAGCCAAGAAATACTGTCCAAGTTTGCTTTTCAAATTGCGATAAATATGAGCTACAAACGTTTCTTCGAAGCTTGGAGGCTGCAGCTCTTAAATTACGGGAAATATGAGATCTGGATAACGTCGAGGAGGCAGTGGATTGATCGAGGCCATCCTATTTTTTATTGATCTCTTAAAGAAGTTACCAGTAACTATCTAACTAACATACTAATTTGGTGACTCAAGCTTACAAATTAAGGAAAATATACGCATTTCAGATTTATAGGATCGAAGTTCCTTGGGGCGGCGGGTGTGGTCGTGGTCTGAAAATTATAATGCTGCTGCCTGCAGGAGGTTACCAGCAAGTCACCTTTCAATTTTGGTGACTCTATCTTCAAAATTGTAGAAGATATGCGGATTTATCGATTTACACTTTCCGAAATATCGGCTTTGGCGTGGCCATACAAATTTGACATCGGGTTTTAAAAGCGGCTGCCAGTTTTATACCCACCTACCAAATTTAACGACTCTAACTCAAAAACTGCGGATGATATAGCCATTTAAAATTTTAAGGTCGATGAGCCTGGGGGCGGCGGAAGTGGGCGTGGCATACGCTTTGAAGGACATCGCCAACAGGCTATCAATTAAATTTGGTGACTGTCTCCTAAAAATTGTGTGAGATATGTTGCTATGTCGATTTGTGAATATCGATTTTATCGGTGTGCGAGCCCTTTGGTGGACGTAGCACTTCATTTTGTCTACCTTGTGTGACGCTGGTGCAGACCAGTATATTTTCCAAGTTTCAAGTCCTTATCTCTATCGAAAAAAGTTGCGTTCACACAGATGGACAGTCAGCATGACGGACATTACACAAAACCACAACTATGACGCCTTCGGTATCAAAGTATAATTAGCGTTTACGGTAAAGCACTATAAAATTTAAAAAAAAAGTGCATATAGCCTTAAATGGCGTACCCTAGACTATTATAGTTTATGACTCCTTTTCCGTGTTTTGGGGGCGTTTTTTTTCCATACAATTTGTCGACGAGAACTTGAACAGAAATGCATATATCGTTAGGGTGGCATTTTGTACTTGCATTTTTCATGCTATAAGAATTTTTAAGAATACAATCAACTTTCACAAGACCTCATGCACTCATGCAATAAAATTGGAATAAAGACTGTAATTAAATACTCATGCATGAGGATATTGCTAAATGTCATCGCAAAACTTCATAAGCAATAAAAACAATTAACTTAACCAATTATACCAAACCAACCAAAGGACACAAAAATAAAGTTTATATTATGTGTTGAAAATATTTTAATATATATGTGAATACCCACAAAAAAGTATGTGAATATGCTTCAAATAAACATTTCAATTCATTAAATTCAATGTTCACTTGGCTCTTGAGAAAAGCCACAAATTGCGAAAATTGTATGTGGTAGTTGTAACCCACCCGCAAGTTTTCAACCATATTTCGTTTGTTTTCGTTATTGGTTTCCCAATGATTTTTTTTTTTTTGTATTTTTTGTATTGTTTGTATTGTTTGTATTTTTGATCGTTTAGCACGCAACAGACAAAGCCGTGTCATTAAAGTAAAATAAGCGAATACGAGCAAACACACTCGCCTGTCTGCCTTTTACGGACAGTCTGCCTCGCCCTCCATATTGGGCCCCAGAACGCCCCAAAAGTATTTACAAAATGGCTCAGCAACCATGTGTCTGTCAGACTGTGACTGCAATCATCCAAACTGCCAGCGCCACTCACAATTCTCATTGTCATTGTCCTGTTGGGGTTATATTGTGGTTGGTTTTTCCATCGCTGAGTGGAGCTTGGAATTGAGGGCATGTGCTCACAATGGGCATGCTACATTACATGATAAAACAGATATATTTATATATATTTACTAGTTGTGCAGTCAAAGTTCCCATTTGTCGCTATGCAAAACGAAAATACAAATTTGGTTGTTTGGTAAGCAAGTGTCTGAAGTTCAAACACAACAAACACAAAATTGCGAATTCTACAGTATTATTCACATGGTAATATAGCTATAGCAGTCGCAACTCGTTTGTATTTTCTTGTTTGTTTTGCACCCCACGTAATTTGAGGGCATTTTCACTTTCATTTCAGGGCATGCATATTTAATATGTGAATTCTAATTTAAAAAGTGTATTTATAGAAAAGCTTAATGTTTATTTTATTTTCCTTATGCGAAATTTGAATGAAGCAACTATTTTTTTGGTAATAAAACAAAAGAAAATTAGAAGTGCATATTTTATTTCATGAATCACTCATATTTTTTGACTTAAATAAAAGTAAATCTATTTATTAAACGTCAATTACTACAAGTCCATACAGACAAATACGAAGACTAATAATAATATATTAAAAAAGACAAACAAATTATAAAAATATTAATACGAACATTTTTAAAGATTGCAGATAGGAAAACCGAGAAAATGCGTTTAAAATTTCGATATTAATTACAGATTATAAATGAAAAAATGCTCGATAAGGTTCTTGCCAGGAAACCTGAGTAGTAGCTCAAGATAAGCACACAGGAAATAACGGCTAAACCTACCCGTTATTTACTTAATAGAAAAATTAAATTGACTCATCTGCGCATCTGAGTCGATTTCACCATTTAGCAATTTAACAACAAGAATAACAACAAGCACAACACAACTACTAGTTAAAGAGGAGGTGTATATCAGTATTTGGAGTAAATACACCCCACACATAGCTAGAAAGATTTCAATCTGCTTTGGTTAATCAGATATTGTGGAGTCCACATACAACAAATTATGAGCAATGAGTAGGAAGTTCTTTTGCACAGACTGAACATATATGAAATATGAGCAAGAACTTGGCAGCAAATGGTTTTTTTTAAATGTAAAAATAAATAGCTTTTAGTAACTATTCTAATTAATCACCATTTATTCATTTGTAAATGGAAACGTTGGGACGAGTATAAAAAGATTTGCTTAGCGCCTTTAATATTCCCATTTATTTAGCATAAAAAATATTCCACTCCAATCGTATATCAAGTCAAGCCATGGTTGAATTGAACGCCATACATGTTGACTCATGTGTCGCCCTTTAATAATAGTGTTCTTCCAAATGGATTGCTAAAATTGGCTTGCTTGCAAAACATTGCAACAACTTTTCACCCACCTACACATGCAACAGCGCAGCACACACAATTAAGTGGATGCCCCCCAGAGCGACTGTTGCAAAGGTGACACTAAATTAGAAACAAATGTGTGGACACCTGATATAGCAAGAGTGACAAAAAAGAGATAGACAGACACGGAGAGAGAGAAAGAGAGAAAGAGAGAGAGAGAGAGAGAGAGGGAGAGAGAGAGTGAGAGAGAGGGAGAGGAAGATGAGGGAGAGTGTTGATTATACGGCTGCCCGTAAGTGTCCGTGTCGAAGGATAAAAGCATAAGGAAGTCATCAAATTGGTGAAATTTCCGTTTTCTGCTTTTACTATAATGTCATGTTGCCTGTCGTTTTGTTCGTTTGTCATTATTAACGGGAAGAAAAAACTTTATTACATTTTTTAGAAAGAGAAGAAGAGCTAGTAATGTGCAGAGTGAATCAATTTTATTACATGCCGTTTGTTAAAGAGCAACTAAACTGTCTAGCTGAATGTCAGGCATAAAATTCTCTTTAATTACACCAAACGGACCGTTAAAAGGCTCGTTCACACGTAATATATGTTATTGTATTTGAGTTGGAGCTGACTTGAATTTGTGGAGGATTAGCTCGTATAGAATTGGTATCGCACTCAATTTTTATATCATTTTACTGACTTGTTGATCGTGACGAAGTGATTAAATGCGGGTTCTTAATAGCTTTTAGTGTAGTTTGTTTGCCATAAAGCATATCTTAATCTCGCCTGCCTTTACTTTGGCGTATATTACAATTCTGTGGGACGCACACACCTTGAACGCGTAAGCAAATGTGTCATTCTTAGTATAGCATAGTATACGTATATGAGCAAATGTCAACATATTTGTGCGGTCGAGTCGCCAAGTATCCGAGGACCTTCGCCCATCGCTGACACATTTGTTTTCTAAATTAATTGCCGACGGCTATTTCTCTTACGTCATTTGCTGAATGACCTTGCACTTGTCTCCGGACACATTGCAGCTTACAATTTTTTTTTAAATAATTACCACTTGAGCTGCTGTCGCGGAAAATATCACAACTAAGCCAGCCCCGCACATGGCCAAAGACGAGCAAAATTAATTAATGCTTGGGGGACCTAAGGAATGTGGCCATGCTATAGAACCGCAGAGCAACAAAAGCCCAGTCATGTTTGTGGACCCAGGCAGTCACTTAAGCTAACGGCATCGTTGCTTTCAGCGCCATCTTAACGCTGTAGTGCCGTTTAAGTGCAGGCAATTAAATAAATGTCAAGATTTGAACCGAAAATCGACTGACTTCAATGTTGTGGTAACTTGTTTTGGTAGAGAATGACCCAAAACAAGCTAATGTGCATAGCTTAATTAAATGAAGAACCTGCATTAAATAATTATTTAAATAAGATTTATATTTAATTTATATTCACACATATAAAGCTATGAGTTGGCGACTTATGTAAATATCTATCTTCATGATTGTACTCCAATTTAATGGCTGTCATAGAAACAGTCAGTCGAAAGATAAAACATTTTGTAATATTTGCTTTAAGCAAACATGTACAATGCAGTTCACAACAAGATATAATAAAAATTTAAATTTCGAACTTATATGAATAATTTAGCCAAAGTAACGGCTTATAAGGATATTTAATATTCGGCTTGCACAAGGTAACCGTTGTTTTTCGATTTATTTTACAGTTAGTCAACAATCAAGTTTTTTATATGGCCCTAAAACATTGCATTTCTTATTTGTGCACAACAAAACATTCCAACTTCGCATTGCAAACGGTTCTCAAATGGCAGGACATTACCGGCAGGCCAGAAATTAATGAGTGGTAATCATGAGAAATGTTTGGTTTTCCAAATAAGTAAAAACAACAAACGGCAAAAGCATACACACACACATCCAAGCCACATAGGTCGCTGAGCCATTTTGACGCACGTATTTGCCAATTGCTGCGGTCTCAGATGCATTCGTTTAACTTAGGCCTCTAATTGAAAGCACGTTAAGCCAACAGCTACTTTCGAGCTGTTAGTTGTTTTTGTTGGTTTTGGCGGTTGTTGTAATTGATAAACGAGACAAACATTCGTTTTGATTAGCGCTACTGTCGCTCCCACCTGCCACCAGCATGAGAGACTGTATTCAAGGCGAATATACTGGGTGTGGCTTTAGGCCAGAAGCAAGCTCGACGAAATTGAATAAAGTGCGATGAACGTGGCGCGTCTAATGTAAGTGAAATTCGCATTAAATATTAATCATAAGCCACATTGTCGAAAGCGCTAATTAAACAACGGTTATAGGTCCAAGACGCCCCCTCAACATTTAAGTCAAACTTTTTTGTCGAACTCCTTATTTGGGTAAAAGCCAGAAGAGAACTCACAAGTTGTTCAACTTTTTTCGCTGCCAGCTGCGCCTAATCGCACGCCCCAATAACCAAATTACAAATATCCTTTAAGATGATCGGCCCGGCATTTTCCAGGCCACATTTCGAGTAATTTTTTTGTCTTCTCGAATTTTATGCATGATAATAAAATTACTTGACACTTTATCTTTCGACCTGCGCAATTACAGTAAGTTAAATATTTATTATAATGCATACAAAACTCAAATGACTTTCAAGTACATAAAACATTTGTTATTCAAATATTCTTCGAATTTTGTTTTACCTAATGGCTTACCGCTCTGGTAAGCAGAAGGTATACATCATGCTGTCAATTTATGTGTGCTCATATCAATTTGGCAACAACACTCGTGCTTTGTTCTAAAGAAATTCTCCCACAGTCAAATTGTAAACCCAAAATTTGCATTCCAATACCATCTGCATTGCACGTGTAACGACAAAACTCGACACTTTCTGTTCGGGCTCAGCTTAACAGGTCGCATTTACCAGGCTACCAATAAGGCTAATACTCGCACTCCTCCAACAAATAAGAAAAAGGGCAACAAAAAACAAAGGCGGAAGTAAATATGTAAATTAAATCCAGGCAGAAATGAGCAACAACCAGACACAAGATGGCTGCGATGCGAACAGGTGTTAAAGAAAAATGCACAGCACTTTATAAACCTTTTACATTAAATCATTTGTGCGAGCCGAATGCATTGTCAACGCCTCAAAGCGTGGTGATAACGACTCCATTTTACCCAATTTCACTCACAGTCTTTACAGAGACGCCCATGGGCTTGTGCTCAACTCTCTGGGAATACTGAGTAGAGCACCAGCTGCGGAACCTGCTCACTTAATCGAAGGGAGAAAATCAAATTGACATAAGCGTATGTAAAAATATCAATATTAAATAATAAACATCATGAATTTCATTTTGTTGCTCCCAGATTTATTATGTCGCCTATCTACTTTTCTTAGTACAGATTAAAAAGGAAAATTTAATTGCATATAATTAAATTTTTAATTTTAATTTTAAAATGACCTTAAAATTATTGTGTTTTTAAATATTTTCATTAATTATGGTTACATTTAGTTAACATTAAATAAATAAAATTAGTTATGCTTTATTCAAGAGTATATACAATAAATTTAATATTTTGTTCTTATTATTCATATCGTGAAATTTAATAACGTAATGTATTGTCCAAAGTTCTAGTAAAGATACTTTGAGATTAGCTCTCGAATAGCACAACTTATACAATGCCAAAAGTGAAATGGCATCAATCTAGTTCTACAGTTTGCTACTTATATAGTATCACATAATAATAATTATGGAGTTTTACTTAAAAAAATCAAAATGAAGCGCAAATAAGTTCTCTATTTATTATTGAAATTATTGTATTATATTCATGTGAGATCGGAGTAACCACAGACTTTACAGAAATTTCAACGCATAAAACACGCAAACTCGTTGCACAGCCCTTAAGTGAAAACATCTTTATCATATTTTGCAAATATATATTAATGCATGCTATTGAATATTGCATATGCATATTATACAAATGACAAAAAATAGCCGTGCACATTTTCATGTTATAATATTAATTAAATATTATAATACCATACTCCATAACATGCAATAATATGATTTAGATAGAGCTTAAATAAGTGCACACACATTTCAATTTAATAGTCGAATTATTTTCCTATATTTTTGTGACAATATTTGTCAAATAGCATTAAATGTTAGCGAACATTCACTCAATAATTTGCAATCATTTGATAATTGTTCAAATTCGTCAATTGTTTTGGACCGTTCTCTCATAAGAAATTAGCTCCGGAAGATTCGTTCAATAATTTATGACGAATTCATTTGGCATAAGCAAATCAATCAATCAATGGCGAAAGGCTACCAGCTGCGGCACGACGACAAATACAGTGGCGACAACACGCCCACATTTTCGTCAAATGAAACGCCCAAATCAAAACAGGAAAGGGAAGAAGCATGGCTAGGGACAGAGTAAGGTTTAGTAAATGGCGTGTCAGGCGCCATCTGACAATCCTAGTCGATTTTTTGTTCGTGCATTTATCATATCAATCCAAACAACATCCCTCTTGTTGCTTATCTGATTACTGAACGCCTCGAAATTTCACGCCAAATTTTGCGTTTTCCTCAAGCTTATCAGGAAATTAGTGAATCTGTTTGCTCTATTTTCCTTTGGATTTACGCCTAATAAATCAGCTTCATTATTTCCAATTCGCCATTTTGACACAAATTAGATTAAATTCTGGTTGAGTTCTTCTTTTTTTTTTGGATTGACCTGGTTAATGGCTTTGTAATGGTTTTCGTGATTAGCCTGAAGGCCCAGCCAAAATAAGTTGTCTTTACCATTACTGACTGTCATTGCCGGATCGAAACGTAGATTCAGCGCGCATGATATAGGTCAAAGGTTGCCACATTTTGAGGGAACCACTCTGCCCGCAGGCCGACGAGTGCCAATTAAATGTTTTTGCCATTTGTCATTGAGGATTACTAAGGTTAGTCAACAAAGTTGTATTGATTTTACATTTCAGTTGATTCCTGCGGGGCTCGTACTGACATCAGGGGTATTCAAACATTGGCATACGGGCGTTCAGATAGTATAGCAATTTAAAAGTTAATGAAATACCGATTATTTTTTCATTAACTATAATGTTATAAACTACTGGTTCGTATATCCATACTTCTACAATCGACTGGGTCTGGCATACATTTATTAGTTAGCTTTTGGAATTTAAGTTCAGAAAATGAGGCCCAACAGAGCTTTTAATACGAACTTTAAATATTTAACCAGTTAGGTAAGACCAAGTGCTATGTGGCTTCTTGGTCAGGAAGGTTATGCAAAATTTGCTTTCGTGGTGGCATAATCCAGCACTAGTGCAACGAAGTCTAACAAAGAGAATCGCCTTAACCTCTGCTGGATGAGCACATTGGACTAAGTGGGTTCCAGAACCAACTAAAGTCCGGCTTATTCCTGCTATTAAAGCGCTCGTGCTGCCGCTGTCATTTTCCCACAATGAAAGTCATAAAAGAAACGCCGCCCACACGTAGAAACTTAAATTTCTGAAAAAAAAACATTACATAAAGAGGGAAGGCAGGGAGTGAGAGAGAGAGAGAGAAAGAGAGAGAGAGAGGCAGAGAGATAGATAGGCAACAAGGAAGTCATACTTGTTATGGAGGGAGTGGGAATACTTTGAAAAGCACAGCCAACGCAATACTACGAAACACATAAAACTTGAGCAATCGCGCATAAATCTTTAGCAGACAAAATGGCCAACCGTTGTTGTCTGAGCCATGGCAAACTTTGCATTGGCTTTCGCAAACAATAAAAGTCAATGGCGGGGAACGTGGACGAGGCCGCCATGGAAACTATTGAGAGAGTGTGCGGCAGTTAAGGGAAGCGCCGTGTGTCAGGTGATGGCCAGGTATGGGCTATCCGATATGCTATACTCGCTGCTGCACTGGAAGAAAAATGTGGCGATGTCTATGGCATGATTTCGTTTATTATTATAAGGTTTTGTCGTAAAAAGTTTCTGTTTAATGAAGCAGTAAAAGGATTGAAAGTACTCGACTAGATACCATCTTGTAGCTAGCTGTGCGCGAGCATAAAATTATATTACATAAAATAGCTAGAAGCCTGATTTTAATGTAGTAGTAGAGCGGAGACAAGAATGCAACGCGTGTAACATTTTGCAGGCACAGTTAGTGTCGGATTTTACTACAGTTGCACGATTAACGTAGTATCGATACACTGTCGTAAGCACTTTTGAGTTACATGAGATAGGAACAAACAAGAGTGATACATGTGACACGACAATTGAATGGGGCTGGACCTTTGCGCAAAATAATTTGCTAAGCAATCGGAATGGCAGATGCTTAATTTTATTTTGCAGCACTCAAATCTACAACAAAAAATCGTTTCTATTGACCAACCTATACAACAGCTGATTAACAATTGCCACTTCTTTGCACTCTGTAGAACAATACTCGCAACGTCCTTCGCGTGAAGACCTTGAATTGCCTGTGGCAAAGTGTGTCGCGAAGCGAACACAGCTCGTTATTTGGATGGTTTTCGCTGCTGCATGTTTTCTTTGTGAAATAGAGGCTCGAGGTGTGCAATAATACGTTCATATTCAGTAATGTATACTGCAGTGAAAGTTATTGCAAAATTTAGAATACTCTCTGTTGGAAGTGTGTGAGTATACACTGCAACAAAAGGGAAAGAAAACGCCTCGTACACATTATATATTGTCTTAAGAACGTGCACAAGAATTGAAGCCAAGTATACTGTGAAAATGATACGGAGGAAGTAGGAAACGTCGTGTGCAAAGGTCAATAAGAGCGAAAACAAAAACAAAATCTCAATGAATAATTCATAGGTAGTATTATTGTACTTAGTTGATTTTGTAAGTATGACTGCAGAAGGAGGAGTCTTCGAGTCCATAAAGATTATACACTATTTAAATGAATCGGATCAAAAATCGATGGACATTTTGAACAAAGTGGCAAAATGCAGTCCGAAAACTCGAATCAAATTAAAAGAATTGATGAATATTCCAGCCTATTCCGACATTAAAAATCTAATACATTCAACGAAACTCGGTTAGCCCAGTTATATGTGCAGCCAAAAGCAGCTATACGAGTAGTAAAATAATTTTCATATTTTATACTTTACTTGAATAAGACTTAAAAACAGACTTAAAATAAGACTTAAAAATAAATGGAAAAATGTTAATTTTTTCCTTTGGATACGCAGAATTGATTTTTACAATTTTGCAAAAGATGAAATAAAGCGATTTTCGCAAACGCCGGTCCTAAATATGTCAATTCACTGAATGACAAGTGCACGGATTTCAGAGGCCAGAGGCAGCCATAATTTTTAAAAATATCCAGCTTTAAAATAATTTAAAAAAAAAGCTGGAAATGAAAAATGGAAAATAAACGGATAAGGGTAAGTCGTTGACTGAAATAAAAGTACGGCGGCAAAAATTGGATATGTGAACTCTGCAGAGCATGCTGGATACCCCGTTTTATAATCCTTTCTGATTTGGACTGCTGCTGTGGTCTATAATCATATGTGAGAACTTTTGAGACTCTGATACCGAAGGTATCAAGAGATAGATTTCTGAAACTTGGAACTTATGCTTATCTGTGCTAGCGTTAGGTGGTACGTCCACTAGCTGGATAGGAAATCGATAAGATCGATAAAGAAACATATCTTTTAAAATTTTATAACTCAAATTGGTTAGTCGGCCCAGGCCCCCGTCCCTAAAAATCAAAAATAAAATTGAATAGGTATATTTCTGGCCCCACTCACACATGCGCGCATAATCGCAAAAGCCGATATTTATGAAAGAGTAAATCGATAAAGCCCAATATCTCCCACAATTTTGTGTTACGTGTTACGGCACTCGGTAGATAACTAGCTGGTCACCTCTTGAAAAGATAAAAACACATTTTCGGGCCACGCTTCACTCACCGCCTCCAGGACCTTTAAACCTAGAAATCTTCAAGAATTTGTAAGCAAAATACACCAAATTTTGAAAGTATGTTTCTGGTAACTCCCCTAAGAATCCCAATAATCCCCTAAAAATTGGATAGCCACACTAACTCCGCCTCTCAAAACCGATGCTCCTGATAGTGTAAGTCGATAAGGCCGTATATCGTCCACAATTTGAAAGCTAGAGTCACCATAAGTGAAAGGTACATTTGTTGCGAGATTTTGTTGTTAAGATTTTGGGCTAGGCCCACTTCTCTACCGCAATTTAAGAGATACAGTTACCAGACGTGAAAGGTGGATTGCAGGGAGCCTTCTCTAATATTTCTCTTTAATTTTTTTTATAAATTCAAAATCCTACACCTCCCAAAAATTTAAACGCAAACTTGGGGGTAGATTACTCATGGCTTCACATACCCGACTCCTGTTACCATATGGTATTGGAGTATTTAAAGGTGTTGGTATCACCATTCTCTCTTGATTTTTTCTAAATTACACTAAAAAATGTCGTTAGATAACATATTTAAATAAAAATGTGAACTTCAGCCCAACAGATTCGAAATTGAATTCATTCCCTCGCTTGCACTTAGTTCTATTGGCCTGTATGGTCAGACATTGCTGTTATTTCAAAAATTTTATATGCAGTCACTTTTAAATATTCGAGACAAATTTAAATTAAAGGTCACTAAACCAGTTAACGTATGCCTGAATAAATATACAAATGTTATAAGATATTAAAAATGTTATTGGTACACGGTTGGGCAGATTTTAAAACCAAATCCCAATACACTACTATTTGAGGCGTGTCTATTTGTCGTCACGTCAATCACATAAAAGTCATTCAACGCATTTGATGTCACCACTTACCATTAAAAAGGCGTTCGCCCAAAATATTGGCGTACAAAATCAATAAAAATATTTTTAGCACATAGGAGCATAGGCGACTTAGATTGAAATCACATGCGACTGACAGGTTCATGAATATTACCAGTTTTATCATGGTTTTTATACCGTGTTTCTATTAAATGGCCAAATGCGTGTAACAGTATTTTGCAAGACGTGAATTTGGATGGTCTGAACAACTAATTTTCTTGTCTTCAACTGTGCTCGCTGTGCTTTCTTCGTCAGCATTTATTTTATTTCAACTGTGAATCTCGGCTTGCTTACAAGGCACCTACCAGACACACTCTAGACTCTAGATTGTAGGTAACTGGCTTCTAAGCCATATATGTTTGCAACGGTAGCACATAAATCTGCAAATGTAATAAATGGCTATAATGCGCAGCTTAATGTTTATGAAAAATAATGATGATGAGCAGCATGCTCAGCTGCGGAGGTCTACGACTTTCCGTGACTCCTCGTTGGGGGGTTCGTATGCAAAATTTACCGTGCACATTAGCCGAAATTGTCAAATGTCTCTTTATCGTTGAAGCTTTTATTTATTTTATTTTATTTTTTTTTTGTTGTGGAAAGTGTGGGCGAGCTTGCCAGCTTACCAACTGCTGCCTTTCAGCTGTCAATTATTCATAAATTGCGCATACGTCTGCGCTCATTACGCATATGCCCCGAGTGTGCACTCCAATTGCTTAAATTTTGCATGATATGCACATACATATATTTCAGTGGGTATCTGCATATCAGATATCATATTAATTTGATTTACACAGCGCCACGTGGCACTTGTCCTTTTCGCCTTTTATATTTGCCTGGGCTTTGGCTCTGCCATTAGCATAATTTTGCATAACTTAAGGTACGCCTGTCCCGAATTCAAGCTTGCGCCTCTTTTGTTCTTTAAAAAAACATCCTCTAACTTCCTATAATTTCTGTCAAATGTTACATAAATGCCGACGCTACTGAATAAGTTACTCACGAAATCGAAAAAGTTTTTTCTGGTTTCTCGGGATTTGTTTGACTTGCTTACACTTATTACTGTTGTGGCTGTTGTTATTATTGCTGCTTCTGTTGGTATGTGGTACATAATTCAGTGTAGATTTTCATGTATTTGTGAGTTTGCACAGTTTTATGACTTAGATGAATATAAATGGACAAATTTTGAACGAGACTATGAAAAGCTTTTGCAATTTAAATACATTATGAATGCCTTCATTTGCTTTTAAATGGAAAATAAATGCACTTTAATTTATGAATCAATTGCAGAAGCAAGAGCACAGCAAACGGTTTCAAATACACAAATATTTCATTAGTCAACAGTCAATACTATTGAAATATTATTCAGTCGTTAGAGGGTTAGAGGTTCAAATATTATAATTATTTAAGAACTTCCTTTTAGTTGTTCAATTATATAATTTTGACCAAGACTACACAAACTTTTTGCAATTTATATCGGCTTTTGAATAGCATAAAAAAAAAGAAACATAATTTTATTTCAAAATCAATATCAGATCGTGCTCAACAAATAATTCTTGGGACAATTATAACTATTTCTTAGTTTATCTAATACAATAAGTACATATATATATATGTATATACATATATATACACACACAAAGATTCCTTTCAAAAACAAGAACCAAAAAAGGAAAGAAGCCATTAATACATATACAAATACATAAAATAAGTACTTCTGCCTTATTTATTTGATGTAACCGCCAAATCTGGAGCAATACAATTTTTATTTTTATGTGGCCTTTGCTTTCTAATACGTCCAGTGTTCAGGGTTATCCTCGGCTGTGTTTGCCGACAGGCTAAACATACAGCAGCATGAGTAATAACAACTTTATCGTTCATCTGTTTGGCTTGTGTCCATTTGAGCTAGACTTGCGTGAGGGGGAGACTTGCGTGAGGAGTGGCATTTGTCAGCGCTTTTGTTCAATAAATATATTTGATTGTATTGTTTTTTTCCTGTTCACACGTACAATATTTGTTCTGCTTGCCTCTTGTCAAAGGATATAAAAATTGTGTCGCTTCTTGATACTCCGCTTGTTTAATAATTTAAAATTGTATGCATATATTTTGTTGAGAATTAGCGAATAGTAATCAGGACATGTCTTCGCAGTAACTGCGCATGGCTTATGAATATTGTCCCGGGCATTTGACATCTATTATGCAGGACAGCACTCACAGTTCGACCCAACCATAAACATGAGTCAATGGTGCCATTAACAGTCACAAATGCTTACAACATGAGGGTCGCCATTTTTGAAGAGATCAGCCTGACGTGTCTGCCTTTTACAATCTATTTACTTATCTCTTTTCCCAAAAACTCTTGTTGAAATATACATCTGTATACATAAGAAACAAAATGCATTCATTGTATTATTAAAAAAATGCTGAATGCCTTTCAAATTTGTAACAAGAATGTCTTATAATATTATAAAATATTGCAAGCATTTACCAATAAAAAATAACTTAAGGAATATTAGTATACAAATTTAAATTCTTACTACGATCAACTTTTTTTCTTTTAGCAACACAGTAATCAGGCTATGCATATTTGTAATTATTTAGCTTTTAACATATTGCAGAAGTGAAATTTTCTTTAACACATTTTAATACAATTATTAAGAGTATTTAAATTCAAATTTCAATTTATTTTAGTTTCCTTTGATGAAATCATGTGTTCATTATTGTTATTATTATTATTATTATTATTATTATGATTATTATTATTATTATTATTATTATTATTATTATTATTATTATTATTATTATTATTATTATTATTATACTTTTTTTATTATTATTATTATTATTATTATTATTGTTTTTATTATTATTTTTGTATTATTATTATCAATTTAATTATAATTATTATTATTTCATTTGTGAGTCACTGTCTGGAAGCGAGCTCTGATCCTTAGTGAAACAATTTTCGAATTCATGTTGTTAAAGCTTTATATATGTAAAATCAACATTTCACAATTCTCGAGAAGACAAAAGAAACAATTCAATTGTTTACTTTACCTTTGAGGTTTCCTTCACAATGTTGAGTCAAAATGTAATAGGAATATTTTGTATGTTTATATTCTTTGAAAAGTCAGAAGACCACAAGTATATATTTTTTTTTTTTAATTTTATCACATTAAAATTTTTTGTGTTTGAGCTCTATGCAGGCCCATCATGCGATGCCTGATTTCCGGTGCCGGAATAACTGTCAACACAAGGAGTGCCAGCGCCATGCACCACTTGGAATCATTGATCAGCACACCCAATGCAAGTGTCTGGGCGAGGTGAATGCCTCATCGATATTCCTTGAAAACGTACTGGACTTAGCAAATACATTAGCACAGATTATGATTATATGTGGATTACACGAGTGTAAGGCCAAGTCAACCGTCGACATTATAACGTATGCCTTTCTGCACTATGATCAGGTATGTTACTGCATCGATACGGTCCCCAAAAAACGACTTCGCAAAGAAGATCTCTTTCACGAGCTGGGCAAGAAGTCCCTAATGAACAAGGTGGAGGCACACCTGGCTTACAACATTATCAAGCGCGGCTTCAAAGCCTTCTACTATGAGCCCAAACAGGAGCTAACCTACGACGACCAGGGCAGACCCAGCTACAACGATGAGTGCGTCTGGGTACATGCCGCTCGAAAGAGCGCCGAGAGTTATGCACGCTTCGACGGCCTCTCCTGTAACGAGCAGTTGGCTTACGAGGCGAAAATCAAGATTGCCTACAAGAAGTTCTACGATCGTATGCAGACACGCAAGCGGCAGCCAGAGGGTGATGATTGCAACTGTTGTTTCTGTGCCAAGAAGCGGGGACATCTTGTATACGCCAAGGAGTCGGTGCCTTGCAGTACCAAGCGCAAGCCGAAGCATGTATGCCCTTACTGCTGCAAGAAGAAGCAGAAGCAGCAGTATACACATCCTGCCCGCCAGCTTGGCAAGTGCCCTAAGTGCCACAAGTTGCGCAAGTTCTGCTGCTGTACCAAGATGGACTTCAATTTGCAATGGGTGAAGAGTATCTGGGATCGACCCGATTTCAATCAGTATTATAAGAACGAAATTTCTGAGATCGAGCTGCGTCTCATCAAGGGAGCCTGCTGGCTGCCGCCAGAGCCGATTGCCGCGGAATTTGCAGAAGAAGAGGGCGAGGAGGAGGGCGAATATTCGCCCGAAGCCCAATTGGCTCTAGGTGGCAGGAGCTTAGGAAAACCACCTAAAGATGACGAGAAAGAAGAGGAAGGGCCGGCACCCTCGATTGGTACCGAAAATACTGCTGAATCTGCGGCCGAAGCGAAGGAAGGGGAGGAATAAATTCTCAATGCTTAATTGACTATTTTAGGCAAATATCAAAATTATATAAACTTATAAAAATAAATCAAAAATTCTAAATGCAGTTGTTGACTCATAAAATGGGCGTCACAGAAATTGTTCAGTAAAAAAATGGTACATGTGAACAGGTCAGTTTGTAAGAGTATGCAGATCTCAGAGACTATAGGACCAAGAGATTTTAAATTTTTTATATAAGTTCTCGTATACCTTTACCACATTAAGCTTATTTCAATATATCGATAACTGACATATTTAAGAATATCGATACATGTCGATAATTGATATAAACATATATAAAATATTTTTATTTATTTTAAGTATGAATGTGTGTATATGTACACATATGTATTTATGTAGAAGCTACGAACTATTATTGCAAATCGCCTTTGCACTCAAACCAATAATCAAGGCCAAAGGTATATCTGCATATGAAATGCGCACTTTGTCAGCATATTTCACCGAAGCTTGACTCAGTTGAAAATACCCAAAGCCAACCATCGTTTTCACCAACGCTGAACTCAGTTGGAAATATCCAAAACCAATGATCACAGCCAAGTCGCCTGAAGACAGACGACACGCGCCTTGGCAATATATTCCACCAGAGCGACTCAGACGGGACACTCTATCCCTACACCAATCGGACAACGGCGATCGAAGCGACATTGACAAGACGCCGGTAGAGCTAGCAGTCAAAGGCTTAATTATTATCAGCTTAAGTTTATAAAAATCAGTTTGCATAAAACTCTCTCGGAAAATTATCAGGTTTTTTTTATAGCCCAGAATCCATAAAAATGGGTAAAAAGGGCATAATGGTTTTGTGCAAATGTATTTAACAGGCAGAAGGAAGCATCTCCGACGTAATGTATATATATTCTTGACCAGGGTCAACAGCCGAGTCGATGTGAACACGCAGATATAGGTTCTCATATACCAGGCGCAGACCAAGTTTGCTTTATTTTATTGATAACTGCCTCTGTTTCTCGATTACTGATACATTTCTGAATTCCATTAAGAAATGAAATGTGTCTTTGTGTATATTCTGCAGACCCCCGTTACCCCGTTGCGATTGCGTGTACGTATATATGTATATATGTTATATTGCCAGTCAGTTAGGATCCGTTCGGGATTGTGAATAAAAACATGCGCTGCTCGTTTTTTTACTCTTCAGTTCCTGAGTTCGCAATAAGAAATAAGTGCACTACCAGACAAGGAAATTTACCAATAGCTTTAAAATATATTTAACAGGTGAGTTCATGGTAAATCGTAGGCGAGCTCACTCGACTACAGAACTCTTACTTGTTTTTGATTAAAAACAGTAAGCAGACAAGTCTGCTCTGTGTTGTAATGCGATGCCATTCAGTTACTGTACTAAACAGTAAAAATGGGAGTAAGTCCACGCATGCTTACATTTGAGTGTGTTACATTTTTTTTGTTTTGTGTTGAGTCGAAAAACAAATTTCTTAAGGTAGCAACTAATTATATTATGTAGGCTAGTAGCAATTTTACTTTGACCTAATTAAGTGTAATAATTTAAATAATTTACGCAAAAATGTTATACAGCTAGTGTTACATTTAAAATGGATTTTAGGAGAAGGAACCTCTTCCACTTTAATACTTTTTTCATTTTATATCTATTTAAATAAGCTCACCCAAGAATATTGTGTAACTAGAAATAAACTTAAAATGGTCTTTTCTAGAAAAAAGCAATTTATCTGGCTAATAAGCAAAACACAGTTCCTCGCTCGTTGCTCTTGAAAAGCATGCATCTGTAATTCTAAACCCATTTGCCACATATGTGTGTATGTGTGTATGAATGTAAGTAGTGCGGATATTATGGCATAATACGAGCGAGTCTGTTCAACTATGTGCGTTTCGCTCTTAGACTTCATCACAACCGCAAATTGCAACTCGAGTGCCTTCAACACTTATTCTTGCCTTGTACACACAACAATTCCCCTGTGACCTTGCGCTGAGCACCAGAACCTACTGCACTTCAAATCCACAACAAACCTGTCCTAGTTCTAGAATAATTCAGCAGTGAATGTGGTTCGTGTTGAGCGCAGTGCTAAATGTGCACAAATAGTTTATGCATAAGTTGTGCAAAAGTAAACTGGTAGGCATAAGAAGGCTTATCAGACTATAAGAACATTATGAATATCACCATAAAAGTTGTTGCGAAATTATTCGAATAGGAATTTGTAAAGCCAGAGGATGTATTATGAAGAGTATTTGTTTTCCACTTATGTTGCCCTAAAGTGAATAAGAAGATATTAAAAAGTGTACTGCTCTCTATTCCAATAATGTCAAAGTCTATATAAGTTTGAGCAATAACAATCTGAAATGTTGTTGAAAGCAAGCAAAGACACGAAAAAATACAATGCCCATTAAATTTAGAAAGTATTTATTAATAATTTGAAAAAAATCCATAGATTTGGGATTTTTTCTCAATGGGTTTTTTTCTGACTATCTCCAATCTTTGCAACAAATAATGAACCATATAACATTTCCATATCTCCATATGTAATACAGTCTTTATTATTTCTGTCAAATTTTAATTTGCTTATTGACTTTTAATTGTTTATCATCTGATCTATTAGTTAATTAAACAATTTTTGGTCAATTTGGGTCTTTTCTAGGTTTCCCCAATTTTTACAATAAATATGGGAATATTTTATATTTTAATATCCCATATTTATTATATATCCGTTATTGATTTTTTCTCTCTCATTTTAAATATGAATTTACCAATTTACTTTTCAGTTCAAATAATCTAATTTATAACTTTTATTTTTATTTTGACTTTGAATTTTATTTTTTAAAACTCTTTTTGCCAATTATCGGCCAGCTTAGTCCACATTAATTAAACTAATAAATAATCAGTGATTCAAACAAGATATTCTTTCAAATCTATTAACACATAAGCATAAGTCTTAAAGCTTTGCAAGCAAATTCGCATCCTAGTCGAGCACTTACGACTGTTCCAATTATATTTCTTTTTCTCAAAATTATGCTACTCGGGTTGTGGCCTTAAAAGTTTGCCTTGTTTATTTGACTTAGTGGCTCTAGTTGTGATATGTACAAATTTTCAGTGTTAGTCAAGGCTACTGGCACAAAGATTTGATTTCAGTGTAGCCTTCCCAACCAATTGAGTGTCCTTGCACTTTGAAAAACCCCTGTCGACTGGTTGGCAATCACAATTTAAATTCACTTTGCGGTTGAGCCTCTATTATCCGGTGCGAATCAGGATTAACACAAAGCAAGGGTGCTAATTGATTTCTGTTATGTTATTTCAAAACCACAAAAGCTGTGTAGTAGAATTTGAGTTTTGAAATGTGAACGAGAGCATTGTGGTAAATTCATTTAGCAAATTGTCTCTCAAAAGTTCAGTATTGTTTTAATTACAATTGGTCGACATAGCAATATTTATTACCGGCGTAAAATGCGAGCGGATAATTAAAATGTATAAAAATTGCTGGAATTAAATAACAAAAAATTGCGAAATGAAAGAATTGAATTGATTTATTTGCAATTTATGTGGTATGAAAATATAATTTAAGTTCAAATTAAATTTATTATATATATTTCTTTATATATATTTACTATCATACCAAACCTGAATGTGAATGTGGATAAGCTAATTAACTTTCAAGACTTTTAAAACCAGTTAGTGAATATCCTCAGGTAGCCTTTAAAATGTATAAAATGCAGAATTGTTAACCTTAACCTGCAGAAACTTAATAAGTTAAAAGTTTGACAAAGTGAGACAAGTTAATTAAAGTTTATACCAAAAAATTCAAAGGTAGTATTCCACACATACAAATTGCATTTCAAGTGCATTGAATTGAGTCATGAATGCTTACCAACTAAATATTTCAAGTCTAAAAGCCATAAGTTATACGACTTATATTCGTGTTATGTTAGCAAAGAACACACGCAATTCATATAAATCCCGTCACAGCTGAATCTGGAAAATCTATGAGTTACACAACCACTGCACCCAAATGATTGCACATGATGGCGTTTCAACACCACCAGATACAAATTGAATTGATTTTAATGCCCGCAGTCAAATTGGATATTCAAAACCGGAGGCAGTCTACAAAAACGCTCAAGATGCCCGTTCGTCTTGGCCAAGTGCACAGAAACTCACAAGTGGATTTCGAGTGAATAAAAATGCAAATACTTTCAGCCAATGAGCATCTGCATTTCTAGTTAGAAGTAATGTATCTTTTAGCTATCACGTCTTTGACAGAACATTACTGGCCGTCAGTCTGCTTACAAATTCTTGCATTCGGAATTGCATTTTTTATTATATAAACAAGTTTATATTTATATGTATGTATATATATGTATATATGTTTAAATGTATATATATATAATTATATATATACAAATATAGATATATATATATATATACATACATATATATACATATATATGTATATGTATGTACAAGCACACTGTGTATGTCTCATAGCCGCTGTCATTCGAAAAAACTATTTCCTACAAATACCCTATTCTTATGCAAACATAAGAATATGAGCGGCATGTAAAACAAAAAAGGCTTTATTGTCAGCAACTAGTGAGTTTATTTAAATAAAAATGGAATTTATTTAAACTTAGCCTAACCTTGGATGAATTGGCATAAGTCAAGTAACAACTATAAAAAAATATTTGCTTCAGCCAATTTATTTTCAGCACGTACGCTTGTTAGCTGGATAAAGCAAAGATTTTCTAAATCTAATAGCTGGATTCCATTATGCCCAGCATTTCTTACTTCCCCATTCCTTACACTTTCCAATTCCGTTATGAGTCTGTTGCCGTTAATGTGTGATTGGCAATTTTACAACTTGATTTAAAATCTGATTAGGCTGTTTTTATACTTTGTCTTTGCAAAATAAACAACAAAACATTTAATTAATATATGAGACAGGTGATAACCAAATTTGAAACAACTGCTATTAACCAAATAAATAAAAACAAAGCTTAAGAACACAAAACAAACTAGCTTTAATCTAAAATAGGATAGAACTTTTGGTTTCTTTTTAAAACAAACAGGAATCTATACATGATGACTGCTCACTCTACTGTTGAATGCCAGTTGCGATTACTTGGCAACGTTCGTGGCTTTGGCCTAATGAAAAGTGATATTTTATCCATGCTTACTTTGTATCCGTCACGTGATAACGTATGAGTAATGCATAAAAGTCCTAGAGGTGGGTTCGAGGCCCACCAGCCAAATTTACATATTAAAATAGGTATATACATATTCAATAAGTTTAGCGTGTTCTTCGTTTTTCTATTTGTGCGCTGAATGCAAAACTTTTAGAGCAGTCGTTTGCACTGTAAGAATAAGCACATTGTGAATTCAATGTGGAAGGATGGCAGAGCAAAGAAAGCAGAAACAAAAAATGCCAAGCGGAAAAAATACTTTTACTCCCAGTCGCTGTTGGTTACCCGTAAAATTGACAAGCCGTAAAAAATATAACGGGTGGATGGATGTTTGTAGAGCAAAAACGTTGCTCTTTGATGACCCGCAGACCAACATCAAATAATAATAAGCCATAAAAAACAGCGCACTGTGCACACTAAGTTGGCAAAATATATTTTAGTCATTTTCCTAGTTATAGCTCACTGCGCCTGCCTATACTATAGAAGTCACCGACTCATTACTAACCCCTATACACGCCATTAAGGTATGCATAATGTGAATGCTTGAATAAGGAAACGACGTCAGACCGAGGCGGGTTAACTAGCTGCGTCTACGCATTTATATATATCTGGTGTGTAATACGCTTTATATACGCTTGGATTAAACTTGCGCAAGAAAAAATCTATTGCATTGACCTTTACTTTCGACCCAAGTCCTTGTTGTTTATTGATCCGGCTATTGTGATATGACCGTATGACCATATATACTGCCTACAACATTTACAAAGTAAAAGTAATCCCAACACTCATCTAAATCCAGGAGATTCATTCTCGAAAGTATCCTATAAGTAAAATCGTGATATTTCATTAACAAAATATGAAAATTTTATTTCAAAATTCGTTCACCTTCATTTGACTGCTGTGACGTGCAAGCTTGTCATAAATTTGCGAAGCAATTGAACTAAAATAAGCCTTAAAATACCACATTAATTTAAACAAGCCGAGAGAAATTAAGATTGACTTCATCATACCCTCAAAAATCACTTCATTCACGAGCTGAATTTGAATAGACAAGTTTATCCATTAATACTACAATAGAAAAACTTTGTATTTGCTAGATGCAGATCAAGTTTATTACATTTTGTCAATTTCTGCTTTAATTTACAGAATATCGATACAAATCGATTACCGATAGTATTAAATAGCAAATTACACGGCAGGAAACATATTCATTTTATGTAATCGGATATATCAAAACATTTGATTCGAATATCCAAGTCGTGTATATACAGATAAAATATAAAATCTACCTAAAGCCTAGTAACATTTTTTATATTTCAGAAATAATTTCAAATTATATTAATACCAATTTTCAAAACTTAAAAAGACCAATATTCTATTTTTCAGTTTTTTTTTTAATAATAGATACGAATAATGCGATACGAAATTAATCGGTGCATCATTAATTCTATGGTGGACACCCATACGACCACTGTCAACTGTCTGTCACTGTTGACAATCATTTAGAAAAGAGAGTCACACATATGTATGTATGTATGTATATGATTGACAAGCGGTGGAAAGATTTTGGCGCTTATGCGTCGTATGCGTGATGAAATAACCGTATGGGTCTAGGGTAAGCTAATTTGCATTCATAGATTTGCATATCAATGACCAGTTTGCACAAAGTTGGCGAGAGGGCCACAAATCACTGCTGTGCTCGAATAATTAAAATGTCAACATAATTAAATTGATCGCTGTAGTAGGATACTTTGTATTGTGTTGTAGCTTGACCAACTCGTCGGTATACCAATTTTATGGTATTGGCAACTGCTTACAAATGACTTTGGTATTGTGCTATTCTGACGTTCGTTATTATTTATGTCGGGCTGGAGGCACACAAATTGCACAACCCAACCGATGCGCCTACAAAGTTTTTCGTTCTGCTGTGTACCAATAACAATAAATTTGTATTTAGTAAACTTTGGCTATTAGTGGAATAGGTCCAGGGCTTATTAAACGAATATTATTAAATTTGAATATCTGGCCTGACTGGCTTGGTGTTGCGAAGCAAGTCGGTTTAAGTTTACCATAATTTCATTTCAGGTGCAGTGCCGATTTGAATTAATTATTACATATTCTTAGTCATTCTCTCTGAACTCAACATTGCCATTTGTATTTTGAAAAAAAATTAAATGATTTAACAACCAAGTTATTGAATAACTTAAAACTGATTTACTTTATAATTTGATTGGGTGTAAATAGCATTTTATGTTTAACTGGCCTATTATAACTCAATTAAGGTCAATCAGCTTGAATTGTGAATATATATACAGAAGAGAATCAATTTTTTTTACATCTTCCCTATTAAAAATGCTTACAAAGTGTTTAATGATGTAGTGCCAAAGTATGCAGCACTATATTCAAATATCCAGCGTACTCAACCCTTATACGTTATTAATCTTCAGACGACCGGGTTTATTTATTTGAAGCAGTTAAAGCTGTGAAATGACATCCAGTCGCTAATAACGCTAAGAACTTATCTCCTTTTGTTCACACATCGGTAACTATATGCTTTCATGTCGCCTAATTTCGTTAGCTATTTGTGGCTGCTCTCCGTAATTCAATTAGTGAAATACGCTCCAAGCGAACTTGGCTTTTATTGCGTTCTGTGGGCAATGTTGAACAAGAACGTTTTTGATTCTGTAGCTTTAAGATTGTAATTCACTTGAAATCAGCCGTGTGTATAGGTGTGCTTGGATGAGTGTGTGTGTGTGTGTGAGGGGTTTTCTACCAGTCGAGTGCACTCGGCAAACCAGAGCGGTAACAAATGGAAAACAAAGCGGACTATACTCAGCGGCATTTGCTGGAGCGTGCCACACATGCAAATATAAAGTACAAATGCGCCCTGCCACAGCCGGGGGGCACTTTTGGCTTACAACATTTCGCGCTGCCATTCAAGCTGGGTGCCCATTTACGTGATCATTTGTGCAGTGCAGTGGCAGTTGCATGTTGCTCAGAATACTGCTGCCCAATGCCAAAAAGGACCAAAAACCAAAATCATGATTACGCGCACATTTTACCGAGTATTTTACACTGGGACGTACATAAGTGAAGCTGCAATTTCCTGCCAGCCTTAAGTAATAACCGTCAAGATTATTACTTTCCATTGAGGTTGCCCGTGCCGAGCTCCTAATTGTATTAAAATCTTTCGGGTCGGGTGAAAGTTTCTCTTGTGTCAGCTGCTTGCGCTAATGTTTCGAAATTAATTTATTTTTTGAACTAGTTCTTGGTCCACTGCATTGTTGGCCAAGTTTTTCGCTGCGTGCCTCATTAAATATAAATAAGCGAAACCGTAAGCGGAACTCGTGCAGCAAAACTTCTAATGGCTTTCTCACAGGTGAGCGACGTGAAAGACGAGGTCGTCTTTGGAGTACCATTCAGATCGGTGTCGGGTGAACGCATATATCTTTAGTATGTAATTCGAATCGTGCTAAGTAGACTTAACCACAGACTGCTTATTATTTTGTGCTCATTGATTATTCCTCAGTCGGTGCGATTGACTACTACCCGAGCATTTAGTATCCTCATTATAAAAAGTACAAAAAAAGAATTGTTTCCGTTCAGTAAAAAACTTCTTTGTCTTTCTTTTATTTATTTGATGTCTCACTTATTATCCAACTCTTTCTATTTTTAACGGTTTCTAATACTACTACTAATACTACTTTTATATAATTTGTTTGGGTACTTTAATTTAAAATTCAGTATGAAATTTTTATTTATTAAAAACTTCTTAAGTCCTCAATACGGTTTTCAGTTGCGGTTTAAGTTAAGGCACTGATAATCGTGGTCATTAATTTTAACTTTTCATATTGTGTTTTCAATCAAGCACTGGCTAGTTGGTGACACATGGCATACCCATGTGCAGCAACCAATTAAAATGAAAAATAGACGTAAAAAAGAGTTGATAAAAAACCCCTTTTTAAGTGAGTAGCGCTATATGTTTTTCTTGCACCTAGCTTGGATCAGATACACAATGGCTTACTGCCAACGCCCTGGGCCACAAAATTATGACCAAAGCTGCGTTCGTTACCGTCAACGGTGGCCATAAAGCCGGTCAAAGCAAAATGCCAGAAGCACATAAAGAACCGACAATGAATGGCTAACATGCTAAATGATGGTCACCGTGGAAGAAAACAGGAGAATGGGTCATGCAAAGGAAGCACAACGGAAAATGTGACGAAAGAAAAGTCCTTTTATTGACAGCGGAAAGCTACAAAACTGTCCAAAAAGCTAAAGCGTTTCATTTTGTTTGTTAGCACATCGGAAACAGAATAAACCAGCCAATTCAAGTTCTCCGCAAATCAAAGAAGCTTTAAGTAAAAGAGGAATACATAGAAAATAACATTTGCTACTAACTTAATTAAAAGATTTTAAGCCACGAAGTATTTGATAAAGTAAATATGTGTGGTACAATCGCACAAGCTGTCTTTTCGAATTGAAGCTATTCACTATTGGCCAACTACTTATATTATTTGAAAAAGGACTTAATAGGTAAACATTGTTAAGAATATTTATAGACATAAATGCATATAAATTAAATCAATTGTCTTTTTTTTAATGTAACGCTTAACTGTCATACTGTGTTATTGATTATCATTGAAGCTCAATTTCCCATGAATAATTCATTTATAAGGAGAAATTATAGTCATTAACATATCAAGTTATGGCATGGCAAATGATATGATTACATATGATTATTCGGTAACATTTGACAATCATTATTCCCGTGCTGACCAGAATTCTTAACAGCTGCCTCTTTCCTGACAGTATAATTATAGCTTGTATTTTCCCTTGAAAGTGAATACTGGGTTTCTCATCAACAACCACTTTTGAATAACGTTTTGAAACCGCAGCTGTTGTCATAATGTAAAATTTATATTATCACCTTTGATTTGGCATTGAAAATAATTTTAATTTGAATTTTGCATGAAATCAGAGTTACAATTGCAATGGATACCTGAAGTTTGATGAAGCCCGTGTTATTTAAAGCTTTAACAATTAAAATGCATTAATATTAATATACGTACATATAAGAGGAACCTGGAATAATTAAAATTACTTAATGGCAGTAAGTAATTTAAGTACAATAATAATTAATTGCCGTATAAAAAAATGTAGGAAATTACAACACAAAAATAAGAAAGCTGCTAACGAATGAGGACCAAAAGCTCGGCTAGTTATATAATTTCATTCTGAATTTTGGGCTTTTTATGCAACCACAAAATGGTTGCGCATTTCGACGACCAAAAACAAAGCTAACTTAAACACCTCTAAATGTAATTGATGTGAAAGTAATCCACTTAAAGTTATTATTGTAAATTGATCGCTTCTGCTTTACTTTTACATCCTTAAATATATTTTATTATTAATGATAATGATATATCGGTTTACTTAAGATGGTGTTAGAAAATTATTTTTTATTAATACTGTCATAAAAGATAAAAATCACGGTGAAAACAAGAACATTTTCAAGATCTAGAAATATTTTTTAATATAAGATATTAAATTTGCTGAATTTCGAAAGTCTTTATTCTTTCTTTCAGAAATGGTTATATTGAACTTATAATACATGAATAAATGAATAAATATATAAAATACAATTTAGATAGCTTAAATTTTGTGAAACCCTTTGTACTTTATAACACAGCATCTGCTTAAGTGTAAGTAAATTGATATCGGAATAATATAAAGACAATACTTACCGCTACGTTTTTGTATCGGATTTGCCATGTGTCCGTACAAGCGGCTCAAATCGATGGCATTAGCCGTTGCGTGGAGCAACAGCAGCGAAATGATAAATACTGGCCAGATCATCGTCTTTGGCATGGAAGAGGACATCCTGGTGCTGTATGCTTATTTTGCTGCTCCTAATTTAGCTTAGTTCCTTTTGCTGTAAGCGTGGCTAAATTAAAGCACTTGTCACTTTCTCACTATGTAACTGAGTCCAATAGTGTCAATAGATGGGGGTAAAACTTTTACACACGCCCGATTGAATCTTGGACGATTGTTTGACAAAGTTTTGTAGTTGGATTGCGTTTTTGGAGCTAAAGGAGAGGAGAGACTCCAGCTCCAGCGACTTGGTTAGGTTCGTGTCACCGTTGTCACTTGGTGGTTTCTTTCTGCGTCTGGGTTCTGATTGAATTATTGTTGGCACTCCTGCTGCGGATAGATGGTTCCGCTGCTCAATTTTGACTATATGCTAGGCTAATCGTGTTCTAATGAAGTTATACGCACCAGAAATAAGCTCTACTCTTAACTTACGTTCGTTTCGTTAGTTCGATATTTCAGTTTATCGATATATATGTAAGTATTTAATTTGTGCAGTTACAGCAAGGTATAAACCGTTGGGTTTAGTTTACGTTTTCGTTTCTTTTCTAAATTATTTCGGTATTGGTTTCGTTTTCGCTTAAACTTAAAATCCAAAAAAGAATTTGCAGGCAAGCGAATATTATGTTTTAGTCGACTTTTTACATTTTTCTACACTGCAACGAAAAGAAAAAATCAAAACAATCACGTTAATTAAGGTATAAATTTTGGCATACTGTTTGTTGGTTCTTAATTGAGCTTGTGTTTCTGGTAGCCTTATGTATTTCAATGCTTAAAATAAATAAAATTAATAATGCAATAGTGAGCATGCTGTCGACTAATAAGCTCACACACACCGAATATATTTATTTAATATATTAGTCCAGTTTTATTTGCCAAATTTTTCCTTTAAAAAGTTGTATACACTTGATTGGAAGTGCACTCGTTTCTTATGGCAGATACAGGCCCTGAAGGGTACAACAAACTAAGGCAGCACAGTTGGTCAATAATATGTGAAACTATATTTTAAATCAAGTGGAAGGTTCTGCTTATAATACCGATAAAACAAAACCAATAAATAGAATTGAAATTTCAAAATCGAAGTCAATCGCTCATAAAGTCTATGAGATCCGTATGTTCAGACAGGCGGACAGACGGATATGGCTATATCGACACAGCTAATACTGATAATACATCAATGGGTCGATGATGCTTCCTTTGCACAGAACCTTTCTTACCCCTTCTTAAGATCAGGGTATAATAATAGGCAAGTAGAAGTATTAATTTGGAATGTTAATTAAATGAGCAAATTGACAAGCAGTAAACTGAAAACTTAAATGATCACAAAATTATTATACTCAGGGAAAGATCACAAAAGTAACTAAGAAGTGAGAAATAAACGACAAAGACTGAGGTGAAGCAACCACTTAAAATCTTCCCAATGATAATTAGGGTCAATAAACAGAAAATTAACAAGCATAGACTTAATTAAGGCATTGGGGTCTTCGCACCAAATTTTCACATCACACGCAAGAGCATACAAACCTCTGATTACACTAACACAAATAATATATATGTATTAATACATATAATCGCCAAGACATTAAATGAAACAACAAATTATATGACAGAGCAGTCTAATCAGCTTAACGAACTTTAATAATTTTTCGATGGCTACGAAAAGTTGAACAACCCTTTTTCTCGCCTTTAAGCGCACACACCAAAAATACACACAAGCATACAAAAAGACACATATTCACATCTATATATTTAATATATATATATATATATATATATATATATATATATATATAACACACTCTCGCAATCCTTGAGTGCCTTTTAATGAGTCTCCGGAGCACCCAAAAAACACATACGCAGCAAAGTCATTTGGAAATGGTGTGAAAGTAGAAAGCTAGTAATGAAATGGTGCTCGTACCCGCACCTTTAATTATAGCCAAGTTAAACCCTTTTTTTACTTTCTCTAAAAGCCAACTTTACACAAAAGTCAAACTTGAAGCAGATCAAACTTTTAGCATACTTTCTGCGGCAATCAAAAATCTAGCTACGCTTTTGCTCACTTCGTTTAAACAAGAAGACAAACTTTTTCTAAAACTTTTTCTTGCACAGTTTGTCAGAACAAAATATAACAAAAAATTCATCAACAAGAAGTAAATGAGAGCATTTTAATTAGTCTGTGCTTTCCTCTTTGAATTGGCACTTGCTCTTTTTTATATACATTTTTTGGGGGTGCGTTGACAATTCTATGAGGTTTTGCTCAAAGAGCGACAAATCTAATCCCTTGGGTTACTCTTAGTCGGCATTTCGTTGATATTGTTCGTCTAGTCAAAACAAAGTGAATACCCGTGTTTTCTAATTAAAGTTGACGAATCATAAAGCGTGTAACAGCATTTTGATGGCAAATTTGAGTGTGTCCCAGAGAATTTGCTTTGGAGTATCAACAAAATACAGCAAAAAAATCGTAGATGCTGTTTATTTGTTGTTTAAATTAACTATTATCTAACAAAAATGGGAGCTAAGAGGCTGAGGCATCTATGATCTGAAAAAACTAAAATGTTACTTTCATTAAAAATATCAAATTTTAAGCCGTAAATCCACTGGGGCATATATCCGTAGGAAGACCACTGTTAGAACTCCTGACAATTCCCAAGCATACATGAGCCACATCCAGATTAAGTCAGAGTTCTTTAATAAACTCAAATAAAAGTTTTGTGCAAACGATTCAATAATAAAGAATTCCATGTTGAGTAACAGAAATTTGGCTCATGCCACATTCAACACTAGGGGAAACACAATTTGCGACCAAATTATATACACCAGAGGCCTAAGAAGCGAAATATTTTAAGACGTGTTTACCCCACTGATAAAAGCGAAGCCACATTGCCAAATAGAAAGATAGGCCACAGGGGCATAGAATTGCACAGAAACAGAAACGGAAACAGAAGCAGACGGGCCATAAAGTAGAAAAGTAAGTGACTTATTTTTGAGTTGGTAAAAATGCTGCCAAATAAAATGAGACAAATTGTTTTAATAACTCGTGTGATGTGGAATGGTACTTGGCCATAAGTTGTGGCTGAGTTCACTGAAGCCCAAACGAATAAAGCTGGTAAAAATTAAAAAGAATTTTATTGATTTATTTTTTTTTATGTCAACCTAAAGTCGGTCGACACAAAAGTAATATAAGAAGTAAAAAATATTAAACATATAAAATTTCTGTATTTTTATAAATGCAAAATGATCCAGAATTTGTGACATGAATTGGAAACAAACCAGAAAAAACCCAATCAAACCAATGTGCGAAAAAATCTGGCAATGATTTGGAAGTGACCAAAAAAAATGTAGTGACCTGTTTTTGGTGCCTTTTGGTCAGCTTTAAGATTAAAAATTTAAAAAAAAATCAAAAAGCTGCAGAGGCAGCTGCAAAAATCACAAAGAAACATTCATTTGCATAATATGTAAGCAAAATATATCCAACCGACAAAGACTGCCCGATACAAAAAAAAAACAACAACAAGTATACAAAATTTGAGCTTGATATTCGCAGCATTTTTCAAGTTTTTTTCTAATATATTTTTTATGGCGTTTGTGGAGTGTTTTTTGGGGTGCGCTGTTCCGTTTTCTTAATGCATAATTTAACAGGTGCCGTCAGTGGAGGGGGCGGCTCAAATGAGAAGAGGCATAGCAACAAAAACATGCACAAAAGCAGGCAACAATCAACAACTCTGCGTGTTGTTATTCAAAGCACACACACACACACATGAGTAAAGTGAGGACTAACGAGGCTAGAAGTGAGGCTGAGACTAACTCTGCTGAGGTAAGTAATGTGTACAACGGCTGTTCTTAAATTCAATTCTTCGACACACACACATACACGCACACACACTTAGACATGAAGAGGCACATAAGCGTGGAAATTTGATATTTTTGTAGTCAACTTTTGTCACTTGATTTGTCTTTAACAAACTCACAACGAAGAAGATTACAAATTTATGCGCTTTACTGTATCACATTCACACAGATACACACACGCACGCAAAAGCACACATCTACAAAAAATGAATGCTAGTTGAAAAACACGCGGGTTTTTTTTAGTTATGTTTTGAATTTTAATAATCTGGTTTTTCTTTTATGCATTTCTGTTTGCAGAACTATTTATATGTGTATATGCAATATATGTGTAAGTATATGGAATTAAAACTTGGTTACAGTACGTTTGAGTACGAGCCAAAAAACTCGAACAACTATTTACAACTCCGCTTGAGTGTAAGTTTCAAACTCGACTGAAGCGTTGAGCGCATCGCCTGCGTCTTTTATGAGCTGCATTCCACTCAAAAGGACACCGAGCGTCGAGTGTATCTCAATCGCCTACGCGAGTCCTCAACCCTGAGTGAAATGCGAGCGCAGTTCGTGAAGCATGCGGTCTGCTCTTTGACTCAATGCTGCTGCTGCTTTGTGGCTCTGCGGCCATTGTTAAGTGCAAAGATGGTGCGAGAGAATTTGCTTGAAGCACGCACATTACAACAAGTTGTTACACCGACGAAAGTTTGAATTTATGTTCGCGGCAACTTTGATGAACAACAATGAAAACTACTATTTGCAAATACTCACTTTGGCTAAACTTTTCTTCATTTCGCAAAATCTACGAACACGTTATATTTTATTTATCTATTTTATACAATCTTATATTGACATTCATACTAGTCAATTGCTACATTAGTTTATTTAAATTACTTTGCTTATCAGGTTGCCTAAATTTTTCAAATTTTTTTCAATTAGGTTGACGTTCACAATGGCCGAAATAGCAATATATAATCTTTAGATGAAATATAAAGTTTGGCTCAAGTTTTCTTCGATTCGCCAACAACACATTTTATTTTCATTGGCTTTTTTCAAAGAACAATTTGAACAATTGACATTATATTTAAAATACTTTTCTTGTTTTTAGGAGAGGTTTACATATTTCAAATAGAAACGAAAATAAAATGAAAATAAATTGGTTGCCGAAGTTATAGTAATATAAGCGAGTAAGTAAGTAAGTAATACTTAAGGGTAACTAACTTTTTTATTCAGGAAATATATTTCTAAAATCGCATCTTGTGCCTTTCCTGGTAATTATTCTAAGATTGGGAAAAATTAAGGGGCGTGCATCTATACTTTTCGAAGTATTTTCTATTTTTAAGAAATATATTTTTTATGAAAAATAAAAGAAAGAAAATTATATAGTTTTAAGAAATTTTAAGAAATCGCATATTTAGAAATTATTTCCAAGCATTACACGAATTTTCTGGTTTTCAGGAGGATTTGCGTATCATTTCTTCTGACTGCTGTAGGTCGATATTGATGTTGAGCATAAAACCAAGCGTATATAGTGCCTGTAGCAAACATATACTAAGAAAATAGCTACATCTACTCGTCTAGTGATGCTGGGCACGAATATACACTCAGCGAAATTTGATTAAAGACGCTCGTGTTTACGGCGCTAAAGAAAACTAACAGGAACTTGTTTACGCAGTTCAGAGCAGTTAGTTTTTTCCAAAATTTTTGCACATTCGTGTTTTTGAGCTAGATTGGGAGTAGGGTTGGCAGAAAATTTCATACAACAATTTGTAATGGGAAAGGAAAACACACGCTAGCCCGAGGAGATAGATAATATCGGTGCTTAGGATACTGGAATCAACAATAGAAAAAAATCAGTATTAACGAAGGCACACCAAGTAACCAGATTCAATTAAGCAAAAGTACACTTATCCTGGACCCAGGAGTGGCAAAATGTTTCGATGGTCCAAATGACTTAAATTATTACTGGCACGATTTAAAACGTTTCCTCACATTTTTTAAAGAAATTCGAATGCAAAATTTCCTTTTAATGTTGGCAATTTATTTAATTTTTATTTGAAATGTATTTAGAACAGCTGATTATTGCGCAACAAAACAAAAATTTTAAAAATGTTATTTTCACTTTTGTAAGGATAAAAATAAGTGCCTTTGATTGAGTTTCGTAGAGTGTGTATGCACTTAGTCTTGTCGATTCAAGCTCAGCTTTTCAATCTGAAAATGTGTCCTGCAATAAGTTGTATATCAAAAATGCAATACCCTGCTAAAGAGTATCTCAGTTAAGAATACCTTTGAGGAACCGATGAGCCTATCCATTACCAATGGAACATAAGTGGCGGGGCGCAAGTCTCAAGGTCACAACGATATGCATCACTGAAGGAGGCACTCAAGTACTTGACACTCCCAACACCCAGAATACCCATCTATAAACATACTCGCACAGATCCACACACACACCTCACACACATCCACTAAATACTTGTGCTCCTAATGAAAGCAGTAAATATTAATTAGTAACTATTGTATGTAATTTTGGACTTTCCGCACTGGCTAATGAACAAAAACAAATTTTACTGAAATTTAACCCAAAGCCAACTTATAATTTGAGCGACCAACTGAGCAAATTGCTGAGTGCAAAGCAATAAGAGAATAAAACAACCTAAAATGACTCATAGAAGAGAATGCCTGCTTGTGCCCGACCCGCCCAATTTGCTGCCCACGCAGAAATCTCGGCCCACACAACTACGGACAACAGCCAAGCCCAATAGATTGGATTGTGGCTGCCCAGGCTAACGCTGATTCGCTCCAATAAAAATATTCTAGGGGCATTTCGGAGTGTGCGATGTTTTCTCTTACAGTGCGTTGGCGTTATACTCAACACCAAGTGTGAGTAAATTAAGGTCATGTGGGCACAAGGAGAGCTTTGGCAATGTCATTCCTTTGTTTGTCTTTTGGACTGCATGGCTTGTTATGGCAATTCTATTAGAGGAAACTTAATTTGCCCTTATCGCACACTCTTCGATGGAATCTTACTTTTGTATTATTAACAATATTTAGGGTTTATTTGCCTCAACTGGACGCATAGATATACCCATAAAGAGAAAGAACAGTTCGCCAAATATGACATATCTATGCAGGCCGATTTGGTCAGACAGCACTGTGAGCTGGTTAATATATTTATATATTATCTCTGGGAAAGGTATTTTTAAATGTGCAGGATCTTAAATCGAAGTCACATTATTAAGCGTGCATTATTTAAAAGGTATACCCAAAATCGATATTTAAATATTTGAGGAATTGCAATAAATGTCTAATTAAAAAAATCTACTTTCATTCATTCGTATATATAGGTCATTTGTATTTACTTAGCCCCAATGTTGACACAAACGTTACATCATTTTACAATGAAATATCCCAAAAACCTTATCATATAATTTTTTTTATATTTAAACTTAAATATTAATTATTATTTATAATTTAATTTATTTAATTTTTTGCCTTGTTCTTTTTTAGAGTCAACTTTAAATATTAACTTAAATATTAAAGTTGCAAAATTATAGTCATAAATAAAAATTTTTGGCTGGAGTACAAGATAATATTATATTTTAATTCTACATTAAAAATGCAAAATACTTTTTGCTCACAACATCATTTACATATTTTTTTTAGCTAAGTTTGCGTTTAGCCTGTCTACAGCGAATTGGAAATGTTTTAAAAAAATACATAAAACTACTTATCAGCAGAAATATTTTAATTTGCTCTATTAATTTTAAATTTCTTCATATTATTTGTACTACGATAAGGTAATTTACATACATTTGCAACCATCTATAGGGGCAATAAGTGCAACACTTCACGCTCTATAAAACGAAAATCGAACTGGGTTAATAACTTCAGTCAAGAGCTGTCCACAACACTATGAAGTATTTTTGTCTCGTAACACTATTAGTGAGCACTTTTGCGGAGCAATTAACTTTTAACCCCTATCGTTATACTTTGGAGCTATTGCTGCAGGAGCCCAGTTCAGGACGCTATTCGAAAAGTGATGCTGCTTCAGTACAGGAGCTATGGCTAAGCCAAAAACTCGATCACTTTGATGAGCTTAATAATAAAACCTGGCAAATGGTGAGCAGACAAACTATATGAATCACAAATAAGACTCTAGATTCTTCCTTTCAGCGCTATCTTCGCAATGACCAATATCATAAGCCTCAGGGACCAATATACATATTTGTGGGCGGCGAATGGACGATTACGCCGGGTATGCTGAGCACGGGTCTAACACACGATATGGCCGTGGAAAATGCGGGTATTCTATTCTATACTGAGCATCGATACTACGGCCAAAGTTGGCCACATAAGTAAGTCGGCTATTTTAAAAGACATATTTAAAGTTAAATCAAAAATGCCTTTCTAAGCTCAAGCCAAAATAGCATGTTTTTGAAGAATCTTAAGCACTTGAATCTGCATCAAGCATTGGCAGATCTTGCGTACTTTATCCGATATCAGAAGTCACACTCCGCCAATCTAACACACTCCAAGGTGATCCTAATTGGAGGATCCTACTCCGGCAGCATGGTAGCTTGGATGACGCAACTTTATCCTGAACTTGTAACTGCCAGCTGGGCTTCCAGTGCTCCGTTGCTTGCCAAGGCCGATTTCTACGGTAAGTAGAGCTGCTCATCTCCCACACTTTATTTTGGTTTACGTTAAGAAACAAATTTATCGCCCAGACATTTAAAAAATCTCGAAGGTTTTCGATCACCTTATTTTTGCAGAAATAAAAAAACTTCGCAGACCGTTTATAAAATCTTGTCTCTTTTTTTTATTTTAGCAAAATGTTTTTAAGTTGTTTTCTAAGTTATACAGGTCTAGTTTTGGACTTCATACCAATTGCTTCATAAAGTGTAAATATTATCTATCTGAATGACACACTCTGTGTTTGATTTTAGAGTTGTTTGGAAATCTACTCTGTGAAATCCGAAATTCTCGAGATGGAAAGTAATATAAAATGTTAGCATTGTAATATTATCGGGAAGAAAATAACTTAACATTGTTTGGTCAGATAATAGAAATGGGAGGTTGCTCTCTTCTAAGTAAGTATCTAATCAGATTTCTTGATTAATACTTTGTTCCTTATTAAAAAACAAAAAGAATTAATTTTAATCTGAATAAATTAATATTCAATTTGATTGTATGTTACTTCCAGAATACATGCAATTCGTCGGGAACTCGATTAACCTGACATATGGCCATAATTGTACACAACGTCTAGAGAACGGATTTAACCACTTGGTAAAGTTGTTCAACACGAATGAAACAAGTAAATTACTTGAAAGACTGGATGCATGCGCAAGTTTTAATGCAAGTGATTTGCTGGATCGCACGTCCTTCTTCAATGGCATTGGCAATTACTTTGCTTTGGTTGTGCAGAGTTATAGGTGTGTCTCGTCAAGCTCGATGCAAGTAGCTTTGCATTTATAGAGAAAAATCACCACATAATGTAGAAAATCACCAAGAGTAACTCAATTTATTCTTCAAAACTTATCTTACTTAATTATAACCAGTGTTTTCTTTTTTTAGTTCCACGGCATTTCTCATAAAATTTAGAAAAAAATGTGTGAAATTTTAAGATTGAAAACGTTAATAATTTTCAGCAGAAAAAATTATTTTTATAATTTTAGGACATATTAAGAAATAATTTCTAAAAGTAAGAAAAACTTTTTAGTTTTCAGCGCGACTTTCCTCTTAGGGGGATTTTCCAAATTTTATAGCGATTGTTTTCTGAGTGTAATTCGCCAATTAATAAATTGTTTAATTATATTTCTAAGTGAATATATTCCGGCACTTTGCAATGCGCTCATGTCGCAGCATTCGAGCGATGAGCTGGCCCTGGAACGATTTCTGGAGCGGCTATACTCGGGGGATGACAAACGGCTCAGGGAGTTTCGCTGTCAGGATTTCAGCTATAAGGCAATGTTGGAGCTGTTCAGTGATGATTTAGATCGCAGCACGGGCAGTAAGTGAATGAGTGCAACGCAGTAACGTGTAAATCAAAGCTTCTTTGCAGCGCGCGCCTGGTTCTATCAGACTTGCAACCAATTTGGATGGTACACCACTACCACTACCGCCTGCAGCACCACTGCATCATCCTGCATGTCCTTTGGTAGTCAGGTGCCTGTGTGGTACTTTGAGCAGCTGTGTCGTGATACATTTGGACCAGGCCAGACACCGGCGGCGCTGGCCATGGGTATTGCAGAGATGAATGCCCAGTTCGGTGGGTTTGGATTTAACCAAAGCGTGGATTACCGAGAGGTGTTTTTCACGCATGGCGAATTGGATCCATGGCGAGCATTGGGGCATCAACTTGGCAATCAGGCTGTTATTATACCCGGTAAGTAGACACCAATTAGCTATGTAAGCTGTACATTAAATTCTTTTGATTGCGGTGAGCAGGATACTCGCATGTGGAGGACCTAGCCAGCGTTAACGTGCAAGACAGTGTGCAGATGAATCTGGTCAAGCTCCGCATCATGTCCTTTCTACGGAGACACGTTGCGTCATGAAATGGCTTGACGTACTCTTATCCATTATTAAATAAACAACAATTTCTTAACACAGAAATTTCCCTTAGACGTTGCTCACTGGCCCTAGACAAACAAAGACAAATTGAGTGACACTTGAACGTAAGTGAGATAAGTGTTTCGTCCTCTCATGCGTGAGTGTGTATGCGTGTGTGTATGTTAGTGTGTGTTAGTGAATTGTATGCCAAGCCTGGGGAATTGACAAAGCCATTTCTGTTGATTAGTAACATGCACTCATATTTGTTGGCATTCACTTTGTTGAACTAGCTTAGTATAACTAGTTCGATTTTTAAAGAATTGGCAATGTGAAAAATCCACTTCCTTCAATGTCAACTAGTGAGAATGGTCTAGTATAAAGTGTGCCGACTTCAAGATAACCTGTGGCTTCAAAAAATTTCGGAATCTACAAAAAAATTCTTACAGTTATATTATAAATAATTGCTTTCTTAACAATAGAAAATATTTTTAAAAAGTAGAGCTACAAGCCTTGATTTAAGAAATCATTTCTTAAGAAAATACGCTTTGATTTCTCGTCTGTTAATGTTAGTGTTAAGCTGTTGTGGGAAGTTTGGTTAGGTAAGTGTTTACAAATCATATTATAATTATTTATGTACTATCTGAGCATACATTTTCTACATTTTAGAAAAATCAAGTGTGAAATAAAAATAAAAAAACCAAAAACCCTCGTTGTTAGAAAGGCAGAATTTGTTTCGCGATATCCCAAAATTCAAAGCGATTTTTTTTTCTAAGTGTACATTTTACACATTTAAGCCATTTTTCATAGCTCCTCCTTTACAGTCACTAGCATTGGCATAGTTCTTGTTTTCTTTTGAGATTGTTGCTTTAGCATCGTCATTTTCATTCAAGGGAATCTTGATGGCCAGTTGCTCCAGTTGCCAGTTTTTCCACCTTCCACTAAGGCAAGTTTCGCGAACGTGCCAGCTGAGAAGGAGGCGCTTTCCTCATCCTGATCATCATCAATTTGAATGGCTGTGCGTTTGAAGGCGCAAGCTTTCTCCAACAAAAATTCCGATGATCGCCAACAAATTGTCTCTAATCTGGGTCTACCCGCGATGCCGAGTAGAGTAGTTATTGATATAACCAAAGTATAATGAGTAGCATATCCACCACCAACTATTTGAACCGAGCGAATGCATACTCGGATCTGACGGGTACTTCAAGTCACTCCTCCAATTGGACGTCCTTACCAACAAAATTCCGTAGCTGCCAAACATTGAGGTGCTACCGCTGTCAAATGTGAAAAGTTATTATTCTCCGGTAGTAGAATCTGTTGCCGGACTATACTGACATTCTATCGTGACGCCCCCTACATGAGCACTCATTTTAAAGGTTATATGCTTTTTAAATTTTAAAGAATTCTTCATTAGTTTAGGAAGTATGATTGTGAAAAAAAAAAATAGTCAGAAGATACTAGCGTCATGGATACACGCAACCTCTCCTTACCATCGGGGCCAACCGCTGGCCTGCACTGTCGTAAATGACGCACGCACCTCCTCCACAACATCCGCACAAAGGCTTGGCAGCGCCAACTAATCTCTGCATCCAAATGTAAATATAACATATTTATGAATCCACATAAATAAGTAAGTACTTTTTAAACAAATGGTTGTAATTTTTTTCTGAGTGAACCTCAAATTAACTATATTTTCACAATATGCGCACAACAGCTTTAATTTAATGTTTTCTCTCTAAAGGAAACACCATTTTGCATGTCTCAACTCGCAACGCTTTATAATTTTATTGCCTTTGTAATATAAGAATCTAATCAGTGACATTTACCCACGCTTTCGGCAACACACTTTATGCCCGGCAAGTGTCCCTTGCTTAGGACCTTTCCACATCAGCATAGCGTATACGCAACGTCAATGCCACGCACAAGAAGCCAGGAAGTTTGCACATCAGACACAGGATAACATGATTTTCACTGCACTGTGAAAAGAGAGAAAGGCATATTGAGGGTAACATAAATTTGTAATAACTTGGCTCGACGGGAGAATGCGCGAAAAGTGTAATTGGCGTATCAGTTATTTGTCCGGGCTGATCCAATGAGCAAAGAAGTTTATCATGCAGACAGAATTACGTGTTATACAATGCGAAGGATTGCGCACAAAATGGAACTGGGTGTTCAATTATTGAAGCCAAACTTCCTCTCCAACTCAAATGCGAAATGGGTGCAAGCCATATGCATATATGTGCATAAGTAGCTCCAACCCAACGGAGGGAGGTGGGGAGGTGCTTAACGGCAATGGGAAGCTATGAAAATTTATTATTATTGTTACACATTGTTGCTATTGTTGTGCCCGTTGGTATTTCCGCTTTTTGCTGGCGCAAAAATTGCAAAATCCTTAAATCGCACAGTTCCCGTTAAGCCTCGATGTATTTCTTTTTCGCTGACATTTCATTTCTGCTTTTGTTTTTATATTTTGAATTTAGGCTAGGTGGTGAATTTTTGTTGTGCTTTTTTTTGTTGTTGCTTTTGCCTTTGCCATTTCTCAGTGGTTGAAGATGGAATTATCCAATAAAAGCTCAGCCCCCAGAGTGCGTCTTTCAGAAATGATCATCATATTAATAAAATTGTATTTTGCATAAGTTCGCATCTGCAGACTGTGCAGTTCCACTTAAGCCCTGTGTATATTGCATAAAATATGTACTCGTATTATGTCGAACATACTGAACCAATCATCTTTATGTGCTTTGTGTGCATAATGTATATGTTCATTTTGAAAATAACACTCATATAACCGTCGTAAGTCTTAATGTTCAATATTTGTATACACTTGCAGTAGTACTTTTATCGGAATCTACCGAATTGTACTATTAAAAGCTCTTGCAGGAATTATCCGTAAAAAATAAGTTATTAAATGGAATACTTTTGTGTTATTTATTTTTATATTTAATGTCGTCTAATAAATAACACACAAACAAAATTTAATATATTTAAAACATAAGAAAACAGGACAAAACGTTGAATAACCGTAACCGACTGTAAAATAATTTAAGTAATACCAGCTGATAACAGATAGCAAAAAACAGTGTGGGTGTAATAATGAAATACTGTCCAAGCTTTTAAGGGATGTTAATGAATTAGTTAAGATAGCCAATGAATCCATCATGCTCAGAGTTGCCTACTTCGATAATTACGAACTCGTTATTAAGCGTTTTTCGTCGTGATTGACATTTTCGCATTCAAAATACATTTTGTAATAATTACAGAGTTCTCGAAAAGTTTCATCCAAGGAAAAATTATTAGTTTAAAAAAGAGGGAAAAGTTAAGGGTAGACAAATAACAATTATTTGGCTCATTAGCGCAACGAAATTGATTTAACCATTTAGTAGTTTAACTACAAACATAACACCCAGCACGGTACAACAATTAATTCGTGAGGGAATTACTACAGGGGATAGTCTATCTGTGTAGTACTAAGACTGTAACATAATATACAAGCTCATCGTTGTGAATAATGTAAAGCAAGCAGTCGTTTAGAATAAATATAATTTAGTTTTGTCTGCTACAGTTTTTAGATAATAAGCCCCCATAATCCAGAATTCGACATACAAGTTATGTAAAAAGTCTCTCGTTCATGTAAGGGTCATCAAATACCGATAACTTGAATAGCTTTGTTGACAGTGAATTTAATATGACTTTTTGCAGCAGTCAAAACAAATTATACATCTTCCAAAAACAGCTCTTCTGCTTCAAGCTGGCAATCACACCAATGATATCGAGCGATATTGATATTGCACGTCAAGTACATAGTTGCAGGTAAGTTACAGATGTTATGTTACACTCTTAGTATTACTTATAGCAGACAATGCATGGAGGTGTCAAATCGAAAAATGACCACATGTCTCATGTCTCTACACCGGAATTGCATATGTATATTGTCTGCTTATTGCTGTTATACCAGTGGCCTGATACAAATTAAAGCTAAATTCAGAAATTAAAATTCCAAATTTTTTCACCAAGACAAAAAAGAGTATAAGTCTGACTGCAATAAGCAGAGAGAGGTCACATCATGATATTTTAGCCACAACTTGACTTCATCAGAAGTTTTCAGAAGTATATTAGTACTCTATGATACAATATAAAAAAGGAAGGCTTATTAATAAATAGGTTTAGTAACATTAACATCCATCCTTCAAAATAAAAGTACTTTCACTTTCTCTAAAAAAAGAAAGCAACTGTTTTTCTTACAAATACGCTTTTGTGATTTTATAGTATATATACTTTAAATTGTTGAAATGTTGTTTGATGTAGTATAATAATTTATTGGAGTCGACTAGATTGTACCTTATCATAAGACTGGCCCATAGAATTATCGGAAGTCTTAGATCAGAAATTTTACTTTTTAAGCTTATAGAGTTAAATGTTTATACTTTGATACCGAAAGTATCATAGTATATTGGTATTGGGCAATGTCCTCCATGCTGTCTGTCTGTTCGTCCGTCTATCCGTCTGTATGAATTCACCGTTTTTTGACATCAATAAAATCGATATTCATAAATCGATAAAGCCAAATTTCTCCCACAATTTTAAGGCTAAAGTCAAAGTTTAGTTGGTTGGTAAATGGCTATATTTTAAGAAGTATTTGATTCAGAGCCTTTAAAAGCCGATAACAAATTTGTATGGCTACGCCCACATCTGCGCTCATAATCACCAAAGCTGATATTTCGGAAATTGTAAGTCAATAAGCCCGCATATCTACCACAATTCTAAAGATAGAGTACTCAAACTTGTAAGGTAAATTGCTGGTAACCTCCTCCAGGGATCGGCATATAAATTTTCAGACCACGCCAAAAATGGAAGGTAGATTAGTAAGATCGTACTCCAAATTTTTTTTGGCCACGCCCTTGCCCCAAAATTTCCAAAGTTTGATAGCTCCCGTAGTTTAACAGCTACAGTTATCAAACTTCGAAGGCATGTTACTTGTTTATATCTACCGCAATTTGAAAGGCAAACATGGACAGTACTTTTCGGCTACACCCACCCTGTTCTTTGTTACTCGTTATCCAAATGAATAACTTATGATATTGCAGTATTTCGTAGTCGGTTACGCCCGAATACAACGTTCTCTCTTGTTTTAATCTAAAAGTGTTATTCCATGGTCTGCAAATATACGAATTTCAGCAACAACACTTTAAAGTTGCTTTTAATTTGAGAAGGTCTGCAACTACACTTTTTAGAGATTAAAGATTGATGGTGACATCAATAATAAACATGACTCAACAATGAAATTTAAGTAAATATTAATTTAACTCACGACAACAATATCATCACATCACGCTGAAGCAATTACCATGTTTTATGTTTTCTTTTTTTTATATTTTATCTTAAGGATAATATTAACTCAGATATATTTATTTTATTGTACTGTTTGTCATGTAAATAATAATGCCTAAAATTCTATGAAAGGGTAGGTAGAGAAAATACAAAAGAAGCATGCAATGTGCATCATTATGCTTAGCACTGACCAAAAAAGGGTTGTAGAATAAAAATAAAACACAAAATTAAAAAAAAAAACAACATGTAAATTTGAAAAAGTAAGCATATTTAATTATGGATTATCTCTGGAGACTTAACAAAACATGTACATAGATTGTAATTCAAGCTTATTACCAACCATTTTATGTTCACGGAACACGCTTGGCAGATAAGATCAATCGCCACAGGGTATAAAAATATCGCTACAACCCACGTTTTGCCATTTGGCATTTGGCCGAGTAACTTTTCGCTTTGTTTGCTCTCATATTAAATGCTAGAAGCTTTTTCCACTCAATTTGAGGCATGCGCTCCGGAAAAAGCTCGCGCTCTTTGGCTCAACGGTAACTTTTATTATGAATGGCATCCTGTTGCTCGAGCGAACTCGTAACAGGTGGCAAGGCTTCGACAGTGCTCAATGCGCTGGGAGACAGCTTTAATGGGGCTGCTGATAGCGAGACGCGGGGAGTTGATAATGCTGGCTGATTTAACAGCGCCAGCCACCCCCAAAAATGAGCGCAAGCTGCTGCGTTTTTTAAGCTTGCGAGTAACTGTGAAACGCTTTCTGCAGGCACCTTGACACTGTGACACACAAAGCTATTCTGAGGTGTCAGCGTCAAGTTTAAAAATTCAATGGAAACAACAACAACCCCAACAGTAGTGACAACAACAGCTTTTGCTTTGGCTAGTTTCAGGGTTGTTACCTTGAAGTTTTTTCATCACACCCATAACTCACAATTTTGCCAGTGCAAAAATTTTTGGTAGGGAAATGGCCAAATGGACTAGTTGTCTAACAGTATAATCTTCGCATGAGTTTGTGTAAGGCTGCAAAGTAAATGGCAAGGAAAAATGTGGCAAACAAATGGCGGGCACACTACTGGAGTATGTCAAGTGTCCTTAATCTCCGGATTAAATGCATTCAAATAATTTGTTGATTTTCTCAAAAGCATAATTTTTTAGCGACAGAAAAACAAATGAATTTTCTTTGGAGTCTGTAAGAGCAACAAATAACAGCTTTCTCTGGATTTCGTTATGAAAACTTAATAATTTTTTGCAAGATAGTAAAACTCTAAACTGTTTATTTTCGATAGGATATACATTTAGGAGGTTCAAATTAACATATGTTAACAACTATCTAATTTCGCTGACTTTAATACCCTGTGACATTTGCAAATAGCTTAAAGGTGGTATATATCATACTAAAAGTATTTAGCTTACCTTTCCAAAAAAATATTAACTTGTCCATACAGTTCTCTCAAAAAAACAAGTAAGAGTGCTGTAGGCGAGTGAGCTCGCCTACGATTCTCCCTGTAAAGGCATTTCATTATCTGCGTACATTTTCCAATATATTTGTACTGCTTTTACTCAATATCATTTAGCACGTAGTTTTTAATATTTTCTCAAGTAATTTAATGTTTATTCTCTGCATTTTGTTGCCCCTTATTAAAAGGTGTTGTTTGCTCAAACTAATTTGGATTCGACTGATATTGAATGATCAGCTGTTAATTTCGTCAACTTTAGCTACTTTACATAACTCTGTTAAATTTCACTTATTCAAGTAAACAGAACATTATAATTTTTGTAAAAATCGATTGTTTATTGTTGTTTTTTTTTGTTTGTTTTTTTTTTTTTGTTTTTCTTTTGCTAATTTAAATAGTTTAAACAACGACCACATCTAAAGTTTTATGTTTGCATAGAAAACGCTTTATGCATCGAAATTTTTTGGCGTCCAACATGGGGCATCACAAGTGGCTTTCCATCTGCGCTGGACTGAGTTAAGGCATTTTCAGTCACTAATTAAAACTACGCTAAGGCCTTAGAGAAGTTAAAGTCTCGTGACAAGTCAGTATTTATATTTTCAGAGACCTTATCGTCTATATTTCAGCTGCCTTCAGCTAGTTTATCAAACGCTACACAGCTACGTTCGCTAATTGATATTGCATCGGCGTTATTTAATTCGCATTCGTCCTTGCGCTCTGACATCGATATAGCTCAAGCCATGTTAATCTATGTGGTTCTAGATAAATGCGACCAGGAAACTGGAAACGCATGGCTTGCGAATAATTTAAACCATTGGATACGCATCTTTGTTAGAAGGGTATTCAAACATCCCTTTGAAAACACACTACTGCGTGCCATGAATTTCTTCACAGGTGTTTCAAAGCTATACGTAGGCGGTGGTGTCTACTCTGAACAACTCAAGATGCAACTATCCTTCAGTCTACCGACACACAGCAGTGTTTTTCAGGCTGAAGAATCACATATGCTCAAAGTCAGCCCAGGCAATATCAACATATATATTGGCAGCCAGGCGACAATCAAACCTATTAGCGCTATATTGTCAAGTTCGACATCGGTTACTAGCTGTCGCAAATCTCTGCATGAGATGGCTAAGCACCATGTTATTAGCCTGATATAGGTTCCTGGTCATGCGGACATTGAAAGCAACTGAAGGCTGATAAGCCAGCTAGGAAAGGAACTCTATTACCCCTCCTCACGGATAAAGAATGTGTAAGTATGCCTTTACCTACCTGCAAGCTGTCAAGGAAGAAACTTACGAAATGCAAACTGCGGTCACACAGCACACCAAACATGGCCTAATATCAACACAAAATACAGTAGAGTGCTGTGTAATCTCAGTCGCATGAACGGCTCTACAGTAATCCGTGCTATAACAGGACACTGGTCGGCATTCATGCCAATAGATTCCAGGTGCGGTATAACGACTTCTGCAGAGGTGATATAGAAGAGGAAGAAGTAGAATCTCCGGAACACTTCTTCTGCTTCTGCCCAGCACATGCGAGGAAACGGTTGGCAATCCTGGGAAGCCATTCCCTAACTAGCTTATCAGAGCAGGATTGCAAAATTTAAAAACGCAACTGTCTGGTCAAAATTATTGATTTAATGTTTTTTTTTACACCAGTGTAGGAGAAATCCGACGTTGGTGCTTATGTCATCAGAGCGGGTCAAAAATTACCCATATGTGTAAGCTTTCGGGCTAACGCCGTTTTAACCTAACCTAACCTAGGGAAGTTACATGTGATAACCTAGGTATCAAAGTATGAAAATACCGCTTCTGGCTTTATGTGCTGGAAAAGGCTTTCGTTTTGCAAGTACCACCTGATTGACGCATAAAGCATTTTTTATGCAAACATGAAACTTCATATCTGGCCGGTGTGTAAACTATTTTAATTAGTAAGTTTATTTGTGACAGAAACAAGAGCGCATGACTGGCTTGCTCGAATCTCTAACTCGGACTGTCCGATAGGGAATCTATCGATATTTACTAAAATTATAATGTTGTGTTTACATAAATGAGTAAGATTTAACATTGTTATATAAAGTAGCGATAAGTTGACGAAATTAACAGCTGATCATTCAATTTCAGTTGGATTCAATTTAGTTTGACCAAACATCCGGTCACCTTGAAAGGACCTGCTTTCAACACTTCAAGCCTCCATTGGTGTTCTTTCTTATCTAATCAATACTATTGTAGCCTGACACATAAAAATAGTGCGCTCTAATAAAATAAGTAACAACCTGTGTTACTGAAATTAAGGATTCCAACCATAGCGACGCCGACACGCCATATAAACTATCCTGAGTTACTTGTTCTGCTAGAGGAATTTTTCGCTTCTTTGCCCAAGCCTTTGCAGGTCAATAAACCAGGAAAAAATAACAAATTGAGTGCAAATTTGCATGGAGAAAATTGTCCACTTTTTAGTCATTGAAAAAGTTTTACTGCTGTCTTAACAATCTCATTGTCGTCGTCCTCTGCAACTAGTACCTTTGCAAATAACTTATTAGTCGCAATGATTTTCATCTACTTTTTCGTCAGTCAGTCAGCATGTGCAGTGTCAATATAATTTAAATTTAATAAAATTTAATTTAATTTCTTAATCTTTTACACATGTAAGCCGTTAAAAAAATAAATTAACCTGATGTTTGTTTTGTTCTCATAATTAGCTGAAATCGCGTTTAACCTATTCATTCGACAAGAACAACGAATTTGAGACAACAAAAAAGTTTAGTTTTACCTGGTAGGAAATCACTGCTACCCGCAAAAAAGAAATAAATAAATAAAATTGATATCCACAGTTTACCATTTTATATATTGTACTATAATATACGCATATATATTATATATATATATTGATTGATATCAAAAACAATTATTTGGTTGAAGCGAAATACAGGGGCTCACAGTTTATTTCAAACAGTGTCTAGTAAAAATTTTAAATGCCTGCCATTAACTAATTATACATTATTTTTCAAAAATTTCAAAGACCGATGGCAGGTACATATATTAAGCACCAAAATGAATACATGACCCCAATAAACCGGAGGTTTCCCACCCGCTAGGTCGGGTTATGTAAAAAAAAAAGTACCTAAATTTATAGTCACAGCTTATTTCGAACCGTGGCATTATGGACACCTGCCATAAAACACTGATTTTTTACGTCAGGTTGATTATTTTCGGTATAAATAGACCAATCCTGCGTAGTCAGTTGAGTTACTTCCTGCATTTCGGGTGCAACCAGCCATCAAGGACTATGGGCAAACGGACTACTATTAAACAACCGAAACTCTTCCTGGAGCACTTCAAGATCGGATATTCACAACACCAAATAGCTGAAATGGTCAATCTAAGCAAGTCAAATGTATACAACATCATTCGGATAGAGGGCAAGGGCAGAATGGCACCAAACAAGATTTGCACCAAAGAGGAAGAGCGGAGGATCACCAGGAAAATAAGGGAAAATCCACAGCTATCGGCTCCAAAACTGACTCCACATGTGGAGGATGAAATGTGGAAAAAATGCAGAGTGGAAACTATGCGCCGGGTTTTGCGCAACTATGACTTTAATGCCCGAGTAACACGGAATAAGCCCTTTATAAGCGCAAAAAATAAAGGGATTAGGATGACATTCGCCAAAACCCACTTGGACAAGGATTTGGAGTTTGGCGTTAGCAGGGCTGTCATTGTGCAGCGCTCTCTTTATGCAGCGCTCTCTCTCTCTCTCTCTCTCCCTCTCTCTCTCTCTCTCTCTCTCTCTCTCGATGAAGGGCGCTCGCTGATCGGCCGGCTGCTGCAGCTAATCAGTTGTTTTGCATAGATTTAGCTTATCAGTGGGTTTTAGTTAATTCTCGTTTTGAGAAGGTTTAGCGGTGGCTTCAAACCTTTAATAAGAAAATTTTTGGTTTAGCAAGTGGCTCAAAACCTTCATTTTCGGTAATCGGTCAATTAATCTAGTTGTTGATAGGTTTAGCAAGTGGCTTCAAACCTTAAATAAACAGTCTAAATATATAAAATAAAGTTTATAAAGTTAAATAACTTCGTGTTATTATTTGAAAAAAAAAGCTATCAAAAAGCTGATAGCGCAAACATTTGGTGACCCCGACGTAATTGCTCGGGTATCGTTATGATAAAGTGCGTTTATTAAACAATAATACAAATCAAGACAATATTAGTGATTCGAGAAATAAACAACTATAATTTGACCACAGCCAAAGGTGCACAAATTAAATAACAAAACAAGTGCAAAAGAAGTTCGCCACATAATCGCCGCTTAGTGTGCCTCTGCTTTGCTTCGAACTGTTGTGAACTTGTTGTAGGCATAGACGTCGTTCGATCCCGGTGCATTTGTTGTTGTCGGTAACTTAGGCTGCTATTTTGTGCGTGCGTTAAGCGTTAACATGAACACAACAACAGTCGCGTCCGTAAATAGTGTGCCTGCCCCAATTTCGTTTTATAATCGGAAGATTGCATATTTTTATAATCTTCTAAAAGGAGTTGACATTTCATGTTCGGAATCTAAGATCATTTCATTTCGTTTGATGCTGTGCTGCTTGAGGTAATCTTAGACTTAGTGAATATAATTGGAAAATCGTTTATTCTTGAGCATGACAAACTGGAGGGGCTTGACTATAATGAAATGCATAGTGAGTTTTACCAAAACTTTCAATGGCTGGTTGCGAAATTGGACGTCCGATTGAAAGGGCAGCTTAAAAGGTGTGAATTGGTGTCCACATCGTTCACACTCTGACACATGGAGTTGGTAGCTGGTCGGTTGACAGTTGATGATAAGAAGCGGTGTCTGGTGTCTGGTGTCTGAACCGTATATCATAGAGACCGACAAGGAAGATGTTGATGCATGAATTGGAGCTGGAGATGGTAAAGTGGCACCCACATCTGAACCAGAAATCATTAGGGATGGCGTAACGGAGGCCAAGGCTATTGAGCTGAAGAGCATGTCGCGTCTGGTGAAGACCCCCGAGGAGAGTGTCCAGGTAGCAACAAATTCGGCCAATGGTGACCAGGCCACTGATAAACTAATCAACGATTTCATGAACACTGTGGAACGCGATGGCGTCATCACCGTCAAGCCACCCGCCTTCGGTGTCAATCGCAAGTCCACATTAATCGATATGGATATCGTCCACGTAGGCATTGTGTTCGATGATGATGCAGAGCTGGTCAAGCTAGAGTTGAAGGCTGAGCGGCTCCAGCAACAGCCCGAGGAGGATTTGAAGGTGCGTAAATACAAGGCGCTCCATCAGCAAAAGGCGCGCATCGAGGTCGACGAGAAGGCCCAAGCGGAACAGGAGGCCACCATGCAAGCTTTGTTCGCCCAACAGAAGCTGGACGCGGAAGGGGAACGAGAACGCCTCGCCAAGTTGGCCGAGGCCAAAGCAGCCGAAGCGGAGACCTGCAAGCAACTGGCAAATGCCGCCTCGAATGAGGCGACAACTGATGGAACAGCTGCTCCAACGGATGGCATCTGCAGCTTTGATTTGAACAATAGAGAGGAAAAATCTCTTGAGGAGCACAGCAAGCAGGATCAGCAGCTGACGGGAGCAGCAGAGGCCACAACTGCTTACACGGAATAGGCAACGCAGCCCATGGAAGTGGATGCAGATGCTCCATTGTTGACCAGCAACAGTGGACTGAATCTGGTGCTGCTGCGCCGAACTTCGAAGTGAGCTCCATCAAAATGGACGAGTGTCTAGTGGTGAATGGAGCAGGTATTGCAGAAGTACCGGCAACTGCAACTGCAAGAGCAGTTGAAGCAATCACGACTCCTGCTCCAACAACTACAACCACAACAACAACAGTAGTGAGGGGTGATGCAAGTAAGACGTTATTGCTGCCGCAGGCCAAGAAGCCGTCTGCTTTTCACAGGATCGGCCCCGGCGATGCTACTGGTAGCTGCGGATGGCATCTTCGTGGCAGCAATGAGCAGAAGATGGACGACAAGGATGGTCTCGGGGAAGAGCTACAGTCTGCGTTTCCAATAGCAGGCTCAAAAGGGGCAGCAGCCGCCGCAGAGACAATGGAAATTGATGACGCCGAGTTGGAGGAAGCCACAAAGCAGGAGAGCGAAGTCACCACCCCAAGCCTCCGGCTATCGCTTCATCCTCCCCGGCTATTCACACTTTTGCGGATTGAGGGAGGCGGCAGTGAACATCGCAAGGCATCACCATTACCGCTGTGTTGACCGGTCGGAGCTCGTTTTTGGCGTACGCACAGAATCCATTTGGGTTTCGTTGGCGAGAGAAGTGTCATGCACTCTTACAACATCGTGTTAGATAGAGATCTCCGACTCGATCTCTTCAGGTGGATGACTTAGCCCTCGACAAGGACGAGAATACGCATCCGCAAGTGGCTCATTTGAAGAATAGGATTTTGTTGAAAGCGAGTCTTTCAACGGGGGGAGTATATTGGCAGCAGCAGCGAATAAATTTAATTGATTTTAAGTTGTCAACATGTTTGAGTTTGGAGCTCTGCGTGGCTTAATATAAATAGCTTACTGTTAGTCTTAATTACATTATGTTAAGTGCAGTTTGAGCTGCAGCAGCCAGTTTTTCATTAAAATAGTTTTGGACATCAGCAGATGTTTTGTCATTTCCACTGGACTCCTGGTACAACCAAGTATTTCTGGATGATGGCGTGGAGGCAGCGCTTTCACATTCGTTTGAGCAGCTCCGCAATAGTCGCTGCCATTCAAATGCAATTCGCCCAACGTTTGCGTCAAATTTGAACCGCCCATTCCGAGCTCTCGTTCTCGATTTCTCCAATGGTAATACAAATGCGCCTTAAACTTATCGAAATTGCGAGCGATAAAAGTGCATTGATTGCAAAGCACTGGCGTCGCTTTTGCAATTTCACAATCATATCGGATCATATGGGCTCAATGTAGCTTTTGGTGAGCAGCAGGGCGTATACGTCCCGATAAGTGACGAATATATCACTGTTGAAGGTGTTCCAGTGGTTAATGCGCCGTATCTACTTTGTACAGAAATCATCGGAAATCACATGCATATTTAAACGACTCATAAATGCATTTGATCTTGAAGCCAACCCGAAAATTGCTCGAGAGCAATTCTTCATTCTCAATGGTCTGATTGGCCAGTTCTATAATATGATCTAGCAGAGCCAAGTGCTTGGACATATATATATATATATATATATTGAGTTTTTTTTTTATTTGGATTTTGCTTTTCTTTTCGAGGCTGGTTTTTCCTTGAATGGTTTCGGTTTGTTGACCTGATGTTTAATATTCAAGGGTGGAGAACACTCTGCTCTGTTAACATTGTTCATATTTTGGGGAGTGGCATCGGAGCCTTGTTTGTTTGGCATACGCTTAGATCTTGGAGCTAAAATCCGATTAGGAGCAGCTTCCCTCATGTTGGGATATTGATTATATGCATTGAATGGAGCCTGATGCGGCATGTTAACATTATTTGGAGCATGTCCCAGCTGAAATTGCTGATTGAATACCGAATTATTCGAGTTCATATTTTGACTTTGGTAGGCCCTTCGCCAATTTGGAGCATGCTGGTCAGGATTAGGGTTTGTTTGATAGTTTCCAGGACTAGCTGGCCAATGGAACGATGTCCTCAAACTATTTGCGGAATGGCCCAGGCGATAATTTTAAAAATGCTGAAATTGCTGATTGAATTCCAAATTGTTCGAGTTCATATGTGGATTTTGGTTGGCCCTTCGCCAGTTCGGCGTATGCTGGTCACGATTAGGATTTGTTTGGTTGTTTCCGAAGCTGTCCTCTGAAAGTGTCTTGCGAACGTATTTTGATATGGAGCCGGCGGCAACTGTTGATCGCCCTGTTGCTGCCCTATCGATTGTCGAAAGTTCTCTTGTTGCGCATTGGACGGAACAATATGATGAGATTGATCTTTCAGCACCTTAGCGATTGGCGTCAACTTTGTTTCGTCCAACATGCGAGTGAGTTTTTCCATTTGATCTTTGATCCTAAACTTGCCCTCTTGCTCCTTCCAATGAGTGAATAGGTGAGCCTTCAAAACCACAAAACTCTTGCAAACAAATTCGCATTGATTGCATCGTAAATCAATTGAATTTCGCAACTTTTGACTCTCCTCCTCAGGCATTGGCTCAATGAAGCCCTGGACACGCAGCAGGGCGTAAGCCATTTGATATGTGAGGAACAAGGCAGTGTTGAAGCTGTTCCAGTGCTGTATGCGTCGCATGGATTCAGAGTAGAAATCATTTGAAATGACATGCATGCAAAGACGATTCATAAACGCATCGATCTTGAAGCCAATCAGAAAGTGGCTGGAGGGCAAATTTTTCTGCTGTTCGATTATTTGATTTGCCAGCTCCTTCATGTGATCCAAGAGCTGTAAGTGATCCGCCGTCATCTGAACAAAGTCAGAGATTGGCAGAGAATGGAATTGATTTTTATTTACTTATTTATATTTATTTATTTTTATTTACCGCAATTACATCGGAAATGTCCTCTTTGGGAACGACTAGAAAATGATGTTGCGCCTTGGGATAAGCATCTTTTATGACCGTTGCTAGTTTAGTTTCAATTAGACATTTCTGTTTCTTTTGAAATTCACGTGTCAACTGGCCCTTTACATCTTCCTTCCGCTTATTGGCCATTTTTCTTAGATGTAATCACAAAGAACTTAAAACAAATCAACTTCAATCGGCAATCGAATAATTGTGAATGTTATTTGACAGTGTTGCAAAGACTGCGCAGACGGATTTGCATGCGCACACACATATGCACATGCATACGTGTAATATTTGAATTATTGTTGCTTTGCTTAGTGTTATTCAGTGTTGTTCTTGCAGGTGATTCTTAAGCCTGGGCAAGCTTTTTGATATAAATCCACACTTATTGCATTTTAGAGGACTGGCAAGCAGCCCGTTTACAATATCTGCGGGCAATCTTTGAACGCAGCCCACATCCTTAAGCCTGGAATAAACCGCTATAAAACACATGAATTATTAGGATATAAATAAGTACATTTCCCGGCCAACTTACTTTTGTATGGCACAAATAGAGGCGTATTGAAGCTATTCCAATGTTTCTTAGTCTTCAACGCACTAGACACGAAATCCTTTGAAATTACGTGCATATGCAAATGTTGCATGCTCGGCTGAGCATGAAATCCAATTTGAAATTCAGCCCAGCTTTCGCCACGCACTTCAACAATATTGCGTGCCAACAAATGCATTTCTTCCAGCAGTGGCAAATGTTTTTTACTCAACTACAAATTAAAAAAAAAAACTCGATTTGTTTGCCTTTGGGATGTGATGTCTTTACCTGAAAAATGCTGGGAATGTCCTCCTTTGGCAGTACTAGGTAATGATGACGGGCTTTTGGATATTTATCGGCAATTACAACTGCTGTATCCGTTGATATTATTAGATTAGCAGGATCTAAAATTGTTTTGATTAACCCGGTTTGCCACATTATTTGCAGCTGACTGCGTTGCTTCAGTATTGATAAATGCATGGAAGGGTTGTGTGCAGTGTTGTATAGCGATCGAAAGCACAATAGTGCGTGCGTCAGGCCCGCTTTGCATATATATGGGAGGTGTTTCCCAACATTCATATATAGAGTATGTGAAATAAAAGACAAATAGTGGAAGTAATTAAACAATTTATATTTTGTGTAAATTGCATGACAACTATTTACTAGTTTTGAGTGTACTGCCCAGCACTGTTACTAGCACAGCGAATGCAACCCTACACGCAGCCCTGCTAACAACAACAATGAAGTGTATGAGCCGAGAATATTATTTGTTTGGCTGTCTAAATGTGCTTGTGTGTAGCGTGTAGCCCCGTAAAAAAGTGTGTACCGTAACATACAAAAAGAGGCGTGATTTTTTTACGCAACGTGTGCATGAAAATTGCTCAATTATGTGATACATTTCAATCGGAATTCATTCGAATCTCATTTTTAAGCACCCAGTGCAGAGCCAACTTAACGGAAATTTGCATCTCTTAAATTGAATGGCCCCAATCCGAAATTTCCCAACTCAGCCAGCTGGATGAGGAGCACAATGTCCGACTGGCTGCCCACGATAATTGCAATGCGGGCGAAATGAAGCAGCTGGCGCAGGCGAATGCGGAGGCAGCAATTCAACGGGATTTGGACAAGACGCGCACATTTAATGTGCCTATCAAGAGGGAGCAAACGTTGGAGCAGCTGCAGGAGTTGGAGCAATCGTTGCCACAACTTGCGCGTGAGCAAATGAAGGATTTGCCGCAACCGAATATGTTTAAAGGCACACTGAAGGGCTATCAGATTAAGGGCATGACCTGGCTGGCCAATATATATGATCAGGGCATTAGCGGCATTCTGGCAGATGAGATGGGCCTGGGCAAGACGGTGCAATCGATTGCGTTCCTCTGCCACATTGCAGAGCATTACGTGGTGTGGGGCCCATTTCTAATTATATCGCCCGCCTCCACCCTTCACAACTTTCAGCAGAAGATGGCCCGTTTTGCACCCGATTTCAATGTGGTTCCCTACTGGGGTTCGCCGAACGAGCGCAAAATCCTACGCCAATTTTAGGATCAGAAGCATTTACAGACACGCGAAGCGAGCTTCCATGTGGTGATCACCTCATACCAGCTGGTGGTCAGCGATTACAAGTACTTCAATCGCATTAGCCAAATGATGTATACAGTTGACTTGCTTAGATTGGCCATATGAGCTGTTTGACGATGTGAATACCCGATCTTGAAGTGTTCCATGAAGAGGTTCCGTTGTTCAATGTAGTCCGTTTGCCCATAGTCCTTGTTGGCTGGTTGCACCTGAGCTGCAGGATATAACTAAATTGACTACGAAGGATTGGTCTATTTATACCGAAAACATTAGACCTGACGCGAAAAATCCGGGTTTTATGGCACCCAGGTGTCCATAATGCCACTGATCAGAATAAGATTCGATCATAAATAAAGGTACTCTTTTACATAACCCTGCCTAGCGGGTGGGACCTGCCCACCTGCCATCGGTCTTTGGAATTTTTGGAAAAAAAAAAATGTATAAGTTTATGGCAGGCAATTAAAATTTTTGATGGACACTGGTCAAAATACGCTTTGAGTCACTGTATATATAACAAGTTTATTTTTTATTTGGATTTTGCTTTTGTTTTCGAGGCTGGTTTTTCCTTGAATGGTTTCGGTTTGTTGACCTGATGTTTAATATTCAAGGGTGGAGAACACTCTGCTCTGTTAACATTGTTCATATTTTGGGGAGTGGCATCGGAGCCTTGTTTGTTTGGCATACGCTTAGATCTTGGAGCTAAAATCCGATTAGGAGCAGCTTCCCTCATGTTGGGATATTGATTATATGCATTGAATGGAGCCTGATGCGGCATGTTAACATTATTTGGAGCATGTCCCAGCTGAAATTGCTGATTGAATACCGAATTATTCGAGTTCATATTTTGACTTTGGTAGGCCCTTCGCCAATTTGGAGCATGCTGGTCAGGATTAGGGTTTGTTTGATAGTTTCCAGGACTAGCTGGCCAATGGAACGATGTCCTCAAACTATTTGCGGAATGGCCCAGGCGATAATTTTAAAAATGCTGAAATTGCTGATTGAATTCCAAATTGTTCGAGTTCATATGTGGATTTTTGTTGGCCCTTCGCCAGTTCGGCGTATGCTGGTCACGATTAGGATTTGTTTGGTTGTTTCCGAAGCTGTCCTCTGAAAGTGTCTTGCGAACGTATTTTGATATGGAGCCGGCGGCAACTGTTGATCGCCCTGTTGCTGCCCTATCGATTGTCGAAAGTTCTCTGGTTGCGCATTGGACGGAACAATACGATGAGATTGATCTTTCAGCACCTTAGCGATTGGCGTCAACTTTGTTTCGTCCAACATGCGAGTGAGTTTTTCCATTTGATCTTTGATCCTAAACTTGCCCTCTTGCTCCTTCCAATGAGTGAATAGGTGAGCCTTCAAAACCACAAAACTCTTGCAAACAAATTCGCATTGATTGCATCGTAAATCAATTGAATTTCGCAACTTTTGACTCTCCTCCTCAGGCATTGGCTCAATGAAGCCCTGGACACGCAGCAGGGCGTAAGCCATTTGATATGTGAGGAACAAGGCAGTGTTGAAGCTGTTCCAGTGCTGTATGCGTCGCATGGATTCAGAGTAGAAATCATTTGAAATGACATGCATGCAAAGACGATTCATAAACGCATCGATCTTGAAGCCAATCAGAAAGTGGCTGGAGGGCAAATTTTTCTGCTGTTCGATTATTTGATTTGCCAGCTCCTTCATGTGATCCAAGAGCTGTAAGTGATCCGCCGTCATCTGAACAAAGTCAGAGATTGGCAGAGAATGGAATTGATTTTTATTTACTTATTTATATTTATTTATTTTTATTTACCGCAGTTACATCGGAAATGTCCTCTTTGGGAACGACTAGAAAATGATGTTGCGCCTTGGGATAAGCATCTTTTATGACCGTTGCTAGTTTAGTTTCAATTAGACATTTCTGTTTCTTTTGAAATTCACGTGTCAACTGGCCCTTTACATCTTCCTTCCGCTTATTGGCCATTTTTCTTAGATGTAATCACAAAGAACTTAAAACAAATCAACTTCAATCGGCAATCGAATAATTGTGAATGTTATTTGACAGTGTTGCAAAGACTGCGCAGACGGATTTGCATGCGCACACACATATGCACATGCATACGTGTAATATTTGAATTATTGTTGCTTTGCTTAGTGTTATTCAGTGTTGTTCTTGCAGGTGATTCTTAAGCCTGGGCAAGCTTTTTGATATAAATCCACACTTATTGCATTTTAGAGGACTGGCAAGCAGCCCGTTTACAATATCTGCGGGCAATCTTTGAACGCAGCCCACATCCTTAAGCCTGGAATAAACCGCTATAAAACACATGAATTATTAGGATATAAATAAGTACATTTCCCGGCCAACTTACTTTTGTATGGCACAAATAGAGGCGTATTGAAGCTATTCCAATGTTTCTTAGTCTTCAACGCACTAGACACGAAATCCTTTGAAATTACGTGCATATGCAAATGTTGCATGCTCGGCTGAGCATGAAATCCAATTTGAAATTCAGCCCAGCTTTCGCCACGCACTTCAACAATATTGCGTGCCAACAAATGCATTTCTTCCAGCAGTGGCAAATGTTTTTTACTCAACTACAAATTAAAAAAAAAAACTCGATTTGTTTGCCTTTGGGATGTGATGTCTTTACCTGAAAAATGCTGGGAATGTCCTCCTTTGGCAGCACTAGGTAATGATGACGGGCTTTTGGATATTTATCGGCAATTACAACTGCTGTATCCGTTGATATTACTAGATTAGCAGGATCTAAAATTGTTTTGATTAACCCGGTTTGCCACATTATTTGCAGCTGACTGCGTTGCTTCAGTATTGATAAATGCATGGAAGGGTTGTGTGCAGTGTTGTATAGCGATCGAAAGCACAATAGTGCGTGCGTCAGGCCCGCTTTGCATATATATGGGAGGTGTTTCCCAACATTCATATATAGAGTATGTGAAATAAAAGACAAATAGTGGAAGTAATTAAACAATTTATATTTTGTGTAAATTGCATGACAACTATTTACTAGTTTTGAGTGTACTGCCCAGCACTGTTACTAGCACAGCGAATGCAACCCTACACGCAACCCTGCTAACAACAACAATGAAGTGTATGAGCCGAGAATATTATTTGTTTGGCTGTCTAAATGTGCTTGTGTGTAGCGTGTAGCCCCGTAAAAAAGTGTGTACCGTAACATACAAAAAGAGGCGTGCTTTTTTTACGCAACGCGTGCATGAAAATTGCTCAATTATGTGATACATTTCAATCGGAATTCATTCGAATCTCATTTTTAAGCACCCAGTGCAGAGCCAACTTAACGGAAATTTGCATCTCTTAAATTGAATGGCCCCAATCCGAAATTTCCCAACTCAGCCAGCTGGATGAGGAGCACAATGTCCGACTGGCTGCCCACGATAATTGCAATGCGGGCGAAATGAAGCAGCTGGCGCAGGCGAACGCGGAGGCAGCAATTCAACGGGATTTGGACAAGACGCGCGCATTCAATGTGCCTATCAAGAGGGAGCAAACGTTGGAGCAGCTGCAGGAGTTGGAGCAATCATTGCCGCAACTTGCGCGTGAGCAAATGAAGGATTTGCCGCAACCGAATATGTTTAAAGGCACACTGAAGGGCTATCAGATTAAGGGCATGACCTGGCTGGCCAATATATATGATCAGGGCATTAGCGGCATTCTGGCAGATGAGATGGGCCTGGGCAAGACGGTGCAATCGATTGCGTTCCTCTGCCACATTGCAGAGCATTACGTGGTGTGGGGCCCATTTCTAATTATATCGCCCGCCTCCACCCTTCACAACTGGCAGCAGAAGATGGCCCGTTTTGCACCCGATTTCAATGTGGTTCCCTACTGGGGTTCGCCGAACGAGCGCAAAATCCTACGCCAATTTTAGGATCAGAAGCATTTACAGACACGCGAAGCGAGCTTCCATGTGGTGATCACCTCATACCAGCTGGTGGTCAGCGATTACAAGTACTTCAATCGCATTAGCCAAATGATGTATACAGTTGACTTGCTTAGATTGGCCATATGAGCTGTTTGACGATGTGAATACCCGATCTTGAAGTGTTCCATGAAGAGGTTCCGTTGTTCAATGTAGTCCGTTTGCCCATAGTCCTTGTTGGCTGGTTGCACCTGAGCTGCAGGATATAACTAAATTGACTACGAAGGATTGGTCTATTTATACCGATGGAACAGCTGCTCCAACGGATGGCATCTGCAGCTTTGATTTGAACAATAGAGAGGAAAAATCTCTTGAGGAGCACAGCAAGCAGGATCAGCAGCTGACGGGAAGCAGCAGAGGCCACAACTGCTTACACGGAATAGGCAACGCAGCCCATGGAAGTGGATGCAGATGCTCCATTGTTGACCAGCAACAGTGGACTGAATCTGGTGCTGCTGCGCCGAACTTCGAAGTGAGCTCCATCAAAATGGACGAGTGTCTAGTGGTGAATGGAGCAGGTATTGCAGAAGTACCGGCAACTGCAACTGCAAGAGCAGTTGAAGCAATCACGACTCCTGCTCCAACAACTACAACCACAACAACAACAGTAGTGAGGGGTGATGCAAGTAAGACGTTATTGCTGCCGCAGGCCAAGAAGCCGTCTGCTTTTCACAGGATCGGCCCCGGCGATGCTACTGGTAGCTGCGGATGGCATCTTCGTGGCAGCAATGAGCAGAAGATGGACGACAAGGATGGTCTCGGGGAAGAGCTACAGTCTGCGTTTCCAATAGCAGGCTCAAAAGGGGCAGCAGCCGCCGCAGAGACAATGGAAATTGATGACGCCGAGTTGGAGGAAGCCACAAAGCAGGAGAGCGAAGTCACCACCCCAAGCCTCCGGCTATCGCTTCATCCTCCCCGGCTATTCACACACTTTTGCGGATTGAGGGAGGCGGCAGTGAACATCGCAAGGCATCACCATTACCGCTGTGTTGACCGGTCGGAGCTCGTTTTTGGCGTACGCACAGAATCCATTTGGGTTTCGTTGGCGAGAGAAGTGTCATGCACTCTTACAACATCGTGTTAGATAGAGATCTCCGACTCGATCTCTTCAGGTGGATGACTTAGCCCTCGACAAGGACGAGAATACGCATCCGCAAGTGGCTCATTTGAAGAATAGGATTTTGTTGAAAGCGAGTCTTTCAACGGGGGGAGTATATTGGCAGCAGCAGCGAATAAATTTAATTGATTTTAAGTTGTCAACATGTTTGAGTTTGGAGCTCTGCGTGGCTTAATATAAATAGCTTACTGTTAGTCTTAATTACATTATGTTAAGTGCAGTTTGAGCTGCAGCAGCCAGTTTTTCATTAAAATAGTTTTGGACATCAGCAGATGTTTTGTCATTTCCACTGGACTCCTGGTACAACCAAGTATTTCTGGATGATGGCGTGGAGGCAGCGCTTTCACATTCGTTTGAGCAGCTCCGCAATAGTCGCTGCCATTCAAATGCAATAATTCGCCCAACGTTTGCGTCAAATTTGAACCGCCCATTCCGAGCTCTCGTTCTCGATTTCTCCAATGGTAATACAAATGCGCCTTAAACTTATCGAAATTGCGAGCGATAAAAGTGCATTGATTGCAAAGCACTGGCGTCGCTTTTGCAATTTCACAATCATATCGGATCATATGGGCTCAATGTAGCTTTTGGTGAGCAGCAGGGCGTATACGTCCCGATAAGTGACGAATATATCACTGTTGAAGGTGTTCCAGTGGTTAATGCGCCGTATCTACTTTGTACAGAAATCATCGGAAATCACATGCATATTTAAACGACTCATAAATGCATTTGATCTTGAAGCCAACCCGAAAATTGCTCGAGAGCAATTCTTCATTCTCAATGGTCTGATTGGCCAGTTCTATAATATGATCTAGCAGAGCCAAGTGCTTGGACATATATATATATATATATATATATATTGAGTTTTTTTTTTATTTGGATTTTGCTTTTCTTTTCGAGGCTGGTTTTTCCTTGAATGGTTTCGGTTTGTTGACCTGATGTTTAATATTCAAGGGTGGAGAACACTCTGCTCTGTTAACATTGTTCATATTTTGGGGAGTGGCATCGGAGCCTTGTTTGTTTGGCATACGCTTAGATCTTGGAGCTAAAATCCGATTAGGAGCAGCTTCCCTCATGTTGGGATATTGATTATATGCATTGAATGGAGCCTGATGCGGCATGTTAACATTATTTGGAGCATGTCCCAGCTGAAATTGCTGATTGAATACCGAATTATTCGAGTTCATATTTTGACTTTGGTAGGCCCTTCGCCAATTTGGAGCATGCTGGTCAGGATTAGGGTTTGTTTGATAGTTTCCAGGACTAGCTGGCCAATGGAACGATGTCCTCAAACTATTTGCGGAATGGCCCAGGCGATAATTTTAAAAATGCTGAAATTGCTGATTGAATTCCAAATTGTTCGAGTTCATATGTGGATTTTGGTTGGCCCTTCGCCAGTTCGGCGTATGCTGGTCACGATTAGGATTTGTTTGGTTGTTTCCGAAGCTGTCCTCTGAAAGTGTCTTGCGAACGTATTTTGATATGGAGCCGGCGGCAACTGTTGATCGCCCTGTTGCTGCCCTATCGATTGTCGAAAGTTCTCTTGTTGCGCATTGGACGGAACAATATGATGAGATTGATCTTTCAGCACCTTAGCGATTGGCGTCAACTTTGTTTCGTCCAACATGCGAGTGAGTTTTTCCATTTGATCTTTGATCCTAAACTTGCCCTCTTGCTCCTTCCAATGAGTGAATAGGTGAGCCTTCAAAACCACAAAACTCTTGCAAACAAATTCGCATTGATTGCATCGTAAATCAATTGAATTTCGCAACTTTTGACTCTCCTCCTCAGGCATTGGCTCAATGAAGCCCTGGACACGCAGCAGGGCGTAAGCCATTTGATATGTGAGGAACAAGGCAGTGTTGAAGCTGTTCCAGTGCTGTATGCGTCGCATGGATTCAGAGTAGAAATCATTTGAAATGACATGCATGCAAAGACGATTCATAAACGCATCGATCTTGAAGCCAATCAGAAAGTGGCTGGAGGGCAAATTTTTCTGCTGTTCGATTATTTGATTTGCCAGCTCCTTCATGTGATCCAAGAGCTGTAAGTGATCCGCCGTCATCTGAACAAAGTCAGAGATTGGCAGAGAATGGAATTGATTTTTATTTACTTATTTATATTTATTTATTTTTATTTACCGCAGTTACATCGGAAATGTCCTCTTTGGGAACGACTAGAAAATGATGTTGCGCCTTGGGATAAGCATCTTTTATGACCGTTGCTAGTTTAGTTTCAATTAGACATTTCTGTTTCTTTTTAAATTCACATGTCAACTGGCCCTTTACATCTTCCTTCCGCTTATTGGCCATTTTTCTTAGATGTAATCACAAAGAACTTAAAACAAATCAACTTCAATCGGCAATCGAATAATTGTGAATGTTATTTGACAGTGTTGCAAAGACTGCGCAGACGGATTTGCATGCGCGCACACATATGCACATGCATACGTGTAATATTTGAATTATTGTTGCTTTGCTTAGTGTTATTCAGTGTTGTTCTTGCAGGTGATTCTTAAGCCTGGGCAAGCTTTTTGATATAAATCCACACTTATTGCATTTTAGAGGACTGGCAAGCAGCCCGTTTACAATATCTGCGGGCAATCTTTGAACGCAGCCCACATCCTTAAGCCTGGAATAAACCGCTATAAAACACATGAATTATTAGGATATAAATAAGTACATTTCCCGGCCAACTTACTTTTGTATGGCACAAATAGAGGCGTATTGAAGCTATTCCAATGTTTCTTAGTCTTCAACGCACTAGACACGAAATCCTTTGAAATTACGTGCATATGCAAATGTTGCATGCTCGGCTGAGCATGAAATCCAATTTGAAATTCAGCCCAGCTTTCGCCACGCACTTCAACAATATTGCGTGCCAACAAATGCATTTCTTCCAGCAGTGGCAAATGTTTTTTACTCAACTACAAATTAAAAAAAAAAACTCGATTTGTTTGCCTTTGGGATGTGATGTCTTTACCTGAAAAATGCTGGGAATGTCCTCCTTTGGCAGCACTAGGTAATGATGACGGGCTTTTGGATATTTATCGGCAATTACAACTGCTGTATCCGTTGATATTACTAGATTAGCAGGATCTAAAATTGTTTTGATTAACCCGGTTTGCCACATTATTTGCAGCTGACTGCGTTGCTTCAGTATTGATAAATGCATGGAAGGGTTGTGTGCAGTGTTGTATAGCGATCGAAAGCACAATAGTGCGTGCGTCAGGCCCGCTTTGCATATATATGGGAGGTGTTTCCCAACATTCATATATAGAGTATGTGAAATAAAAGACAAATAGTGGAAGTAATTAAACAATTTATATTTTGTGTAAATTGCATGACAACTATTTACTAGTTTTGAGTGTACTGCCCAGCACTGTTACTAGCACAGCGAATGCAACCCTACACGCAACCCTGCTAACAACAACAATGAAGTGTATGAGCCGAGAATATTATTTGTTTGGCTGTCTAAATGTGCTTGTGTGTAGCGTGTAGCCCCGTAAAAAAGTGTGTACCGTAACATACAAAAAGAGGCGTGCTTTTTTTACGCAACGCGTGCATGAAAATTGCTCAATTATGTGATACATTTCAATCGGAATTCATTCGAATCTCATTTTTAAGCACCCAGTGCAGAGCCAACTTAACGGAAATTTGCATCTCTTAAATTGAATGGCCCCAATCCGAAATTTCCCAACTCAGCCAGCTGGATGAGGAGCACAATGTCCGACTGGCTGCCCACGATAATTGCAATGCGGGCGAAATGAAGCAGCTGGCGCAGGCGAACGCGGAGGCAGCAATTCAACGGGATTTGGACAAGACGCGCGCATTCAATGTGCCTATCAAGAGGGAGCAAACGTTGGAGCAGCTGCAGGAGTTGGAGCAATCATTGCCGCAACTTGCGCGTGAGCAAATGAAGGATTTGCCGCAACCGAATATGTTTAAAGGCACACTGAAGGGCTATCAGATTAAGGGCATGACCTGGCTGGCCAATATATATGATCAGGGCATTAGCGGCATTCTGGCAGATGAGATGGGCCTGGGCAAGACGGTGCAATCGATTGCGTTCCTCTGCCACATTGCAGAGCATTACGTGGTGTGGGGCCCATTTCTAATTATATCGCCCGCCTCCACCCTTCACAACTGGCAGCAGAAGATGGCCCGTTTTGCACCCGATTTCAATGTGGTTCCCTACTGGGGTTCGCCGAACGAGCGCAAAATCCTACGCCAATTTTAGGATCAGAAGCATTTACAGACACGCGAAGCGAGCTTCCATGTGGTGATCACCTCATACCAGCTGGTGGTCAGCGATTACAAGTACTTCAATCGCATTAGCCAAATGATGTATACAGTTGACTTGCTTAGATTGGCCATATGAGCTGTTTGACGATGTGAATACCCGATCTTGAAGTGTTCCATGAAGAGGTTCCGTTGTTCAATGTAGTCCGTTTGCCCATAGTCCTTGTTGGCTGGTTGCACCTGAGCTGCAGGATATAACTAAATTGACTACGAAGGATTGGTCTATTTATACCGAAAATATTAGACCTGACGCGAAAAATCCGGGTTTTATGGCACCCAGGTGTCCATAATGCCACTGATCAGAATAAGCTTCGATCATAAATAAAGGTACTCTTTTACATAACCCTGCCTAGCGGGTGGGACCTGCCCACCTGCCATCGGTCTTTGGAATTTTTGGAAAAAAAAATGTATAAGTTTATGGCAGGCAATTAAAATTTTTGATGGACACTGGTCAAAATACGCTTTGAGTCACTGTATATATAACAAGTTTATTTTTTATTTGGATTTTGCTTTTGTTTTCGAGGCTGGTTTTTCCTTGAATGGTTTCGGTTTGTTGGCCTGATGTTTAATATTCAAGGGTGGAGAACACTCTGCTCTGTTAATATTGTTCATATTTTGGGGAGTGGCATCGGAGCCCTGTTTGTTTGGCATACGCTTAGATCTTGGAGCTAAAATCCGATTAGGAGCAGCTTCCCTCATGTTGGGATATTGATTATATGCATTGAATGGAGCCTGATGCGGCATGTTAACATTATTTGGAGCATGTCCCAGCTGAAATTGCTGATTGAATACCGAATTATTCGAGTTCATATTTTGACTTTGGTAGGCCCTTTGCCAATTTGGAGCATGCTGGTCAGGATTAGGGTTTGTTTGATAGTTTCCAGGACCAGCTGGCCAATGGAACGATGTCCTCAAACTATTTGCGGAATGGCCCAGGCGATAATTTTGAAAATGCTGATTGAATTCCAAATTGTTCGAGTTCATATGTGGATTTTGGTTGGCCCTTCGCCAGTTCGGCGTATGCTGGTCACGATTAGGATTTGTTTGGTTGTTTCCAGAAGCTGTCCTCTGAAATTGTCTTGCGAACGTATTTTGATATGGAGCCGGCGGCAACTGTTGATCGCCCTGTTGCTGCCCTATCGATTGTCGAAAGTTCTCTGGTTGCGCATTGGACGGAACAATACGATGAGATTGATCTTTCAGCACCTTAGCGATTGGCGTCAACTTTGTTTCGTCCAACATGCGAGTGAGTTTTTCCATTTGATCTTTGATCCTAAACTTGCCCTCTTGCTCCTTCCAATGAGTGAATAGGTGAGCCTTCAAAACCACAAAACTCTCGCAAACAAATTCGCATTGATTGCATCGTAAATCAATTGAATTTCGCAACTTTTGACTCTCCTCCTCAGGCATTGGCTCAATGAAGCCCTGGACACGCAGCAGGGCGTAAGCCATTTGATATGTGAGAAACAAGGCAGTGTTGAAGCTGTTCCAGTGCTGTTTGCGTCGCATGGATTCAGAGTAGAAATCATTTGAAATGACATGCATGCAAAGACGATTCATAAACGCATCGATCTTGAAGCCAATCAGAAAGTGGCTGGAGGGCAAATTTTTCTGCTGTTCGATTATTTGATTTGCCAGCTCCTTCATGTGATCCAAGAGCTGTAAGTGATCCGCCGTCATCTGAACGAAGTCAGAGATTGGCATAGAATGGAATTGATTTTTATTTACTTATTTATATTTATTTATTTTTATTTACCGCAGTTACATCGGAAATGTCCTCTTTGGGAACGACTAGAAAATGATGTTGCGCCTTGGGATAAGCATCTTTTATGACCGTTGCTAGTTTAGTTTCAATTAGACATTTCTGTTTCTTTTTAAATTCACATGTCAACTGGCCCTTTACATCTTCCTTCCGCTTATTGGCCATTTTTCTTAGATGTAATCACAAAGAACTTAAAACAAATCAACTTCAATCGGCAATCGAATAATTGTGAATGTTATTTGACAGTGTTGCAAAGACTGCGCAGACGGATTTGCATGCGCGCACACATATGCACATGCATACGTGTAATATTTGAATTATTGTTGCTTTGCTTAGTGTTATTCAGTGTTGTTCTTGCAGGTGATTCTTAAGCCTGGGCAAGCTTTTTGATATAAATCCACACTTATTGCATTTTAGAGGACTGGCAAGCAGCCCGTTTACAATATCTGCGGGCAATCTTTGAACGCAGCCCACATCCTTAAGCCTGGAATAAACCGCTATAAAACACATGAATTATTAGGATATAAATAAGTACATTTCCCGGCCAACTTACTTTTGTATGGCACAAATAGAGGCGTATTGAAGCTATTCCAATGTTTCTTAGTCTTCAACGCACTAGACACGAAATCCTTTGAAATTACGTGCATATGCAAATGTTGCATGCTCGGCTGAGCATGAAATCCAATTTGAAATTCAGCCCAGCTTTCGCCACGCACTTCAACAATATTGCGTGCCAACAAATGCATTTCTTCCAGCAGTGGCAAATGTTTTTTACTCAACTACAAATTAAAAAAAAAAACTCGATTTGTTTGCCTTTGGGATGTGATGTCTTTACCTGAAAAATGCTGGGAATGTCCTCCTTTGGCAGCACTAGGTAATGATGACGGGCTTTTGGATATTTATCGGCAATTACAACTGCTGTATCCGTTGATATTACTAGATTAGCAGGATCTAAAATTGTTTTGATTAACCCGGTTTGCCACATTATTTGCAGCTGACTGCGTTGCTTCAGTATTGATAAATGCATGGAAGGGTTGTGTGCAGTGTTGTATAGCGATCGAAAGCACAATAGTGCGTGCGTCAGGCCCGCTTTGCATATATATGGGAGGTGTTTCCCAACATTCATATATAGAGTATGTGAAATAAAAGACAAATAGTGGAAGTAATTAAACAATTTATATTTTGTGTAAATTGCATGACAACTATTTACTAGTTTTGAGTGTACTGCCCAGCACTGTTACTAGCACAGCGAATGCAACCCTACACGCAACCCTGCTAACAACAACAATGAAGTGTATGAGCCGAGAATATTATTTGTTTGGCTGTCTAAATGTGCTTGTGTGTAGCGTGTAGCCCCGTAAAAAAGTGTGTACCGTAACATACAAAAAGAGGCGTGCTTTTTTTACGCAACGCGTGCATGAAAATTGCTCAATTATGTGATACATTTCAATCGGAATTCATTCGAATCTCATTTTTAAGCACCCAGTGCAGAGCCAACTTAACGGAAATTTGCATCTCTTAAATTGAATGGCCCCAATCCGAAATTTCCCAACTCAGCCAGCTGGATGAGGAGCACAATGTCCGACTGGCTGCCCACGATAATTGCAATGCGGGCGAAATGAAGCAGCTGGCGCAGGCGAATGCGGAGGCAGCAATTCAACGGGATTTGGACAAGACGCGCGCATTCAATGTGCCTATCAAGAGGGAGCAAACGTTGGAGCAGCTGCAGGAGTTGGAGCAATCGTTGCCACAACTTGCGCGTGAGCAAATGAAGGATTTGCCGCAACCGAATATGTTTAAAGGCACACTGAAGGGCTATCAGATTAAGGGCATGACCTGGCTGGCCAATATATATGATCAGGGCATTAGCGGCATTCTGGCAGATGAGATGGGCCTGGGCAAGACGGTGCAATCGATTGCGTTCCTCTGCCACATTGCAGAGCATTACGTGGTGTGGGGCCCATTTCTAATTATATCGCCCGCCTCCACCCTTCACAACTGGCAGCAGAAGATGGCCCGTTTTGCACCCGATTTCAATGTGGTTCCCTACTGGGGTTCGCCAAACGAGCGCAAAATCCTACGCCAATTTTAGGATCAGAAGCATTTACAGACACGCGAAGCGAGCTTCCATGTGGTGATCACCTCATACCAGCTGGTGGTCAGCGATTACAAGTACTTCAATCGCATTAGCCAAATGATGTATACAGTTGACTTGCTTAGATTGGCCATATGAGCTGTTTGACGATGTGAATACCCGATCTTGAAGTGTTCCATGAAGAGGTTCCGTTGTTCAATGTAGTCCGTTTGCCCATAGTCCTTGTTGGCTGGTTGCACCTGAGCTGCAGGATATAACTAAATTGACTACGAAGGATTGGTCTATTTATACCGAAAATATTAGACCTGACGCGAAAAATCCGGGTTTTATGGCACCCAGGTGTCCATAATGCCACTGATCAGAATAAGCTTCGATCATAAATAAAGGTACTCTTTTACATAACCCTGCCTAGCGGGTGGGACCTGCCCACCTGCCATCGGTCTTTGGAATTTTTGGAAAAAAAAATGTATAAGTTTATGGCAGGCAATTAAAATTTTTGATGGACACTGGTCAAAATACGCTTTGAGTCACTGTATATATAACAAGTTTATTTTTTATTTGGATTTTGCTTTTCTTTTCGAGGCTGGTTTTTCCTTGAATGGTTTCGGTTTGTTGACCTGATGTTTAATATTCAAGGGTGGAGAACACTCTGCTCTGTTAACATTGTTCATATTTTGGGGAGTGGCATCGGAGCCTTGTTTGTTTGGCATACGCTTAGATCTTGGAGCTAAAATCCGATTAGGAGCAGCTTCCCTCATGTTGGGATATTGATTATATGCATTGAATGGAGCCTGATGCGGCATGTTAACATTATTTGGAGCATGTCCCAGCTGAAATTGCTGATTGAATACCGAATTATTCGAGTTCATATTTTGACTTTGGTAGGCCCTTCGCCAATTTGGAGCATGCTGGTCAGGATTAGGGTTTGTTTGATAGTTTCCAGGACTAGCTGGCCAATGGAACGATGTCCTCAAACTATTTGCGGAATGGCCCAGGCGATAATTTTAAAAATGCTGAAATTGCTGATTGAATTCCAAATTGTTCGAGTTCATATGTGGATTTTGGTTGGCCCTTCGCCAGTTCGGCGTATGCTGGTCACGATTAGGATTTGTTTGGTTGTTTCCGAAGCTGTCCTCTGAAAGTGTCTTGCGAACGTATTTTGATATGGAGCCGGCGGCAACTGTTGATCGCCCTGTTGCTGCCCTATCGATTGTCGAAAGTTCTCTTGTTGCGCATTGGACGGAACAATATGATGAGATTGATCTTTCAGCACCTTAGCGATTGGCGTCAACTTTGTTTCGTCCAACATGCGAGTGAGTTTTTCCATTTGATCTTTGATCCTAAACTTGCCCTCTTGCTCCTTCCAATGAGTGAATAGGTGAGCCTTCAAAACCACAAAACTCTTGCAAACAAATTCGCATTGATTGCATCGTAAATCAATTGAATTTCGCAACTTTTGACTCTCCTCCTCAGGCATTGGCTCAATGAAGCCCTGGACACGCAGCAGGGCGTAAGCCATTTGATATGTGAGGAACAAGGCAGTGTTGAAGCTGTTCCAGTGCTGTATGCGTCGCATGGATTCAGAGTAGAAATCATTTGAAATGACATGCATGCAAAGACGATTCATAAACGCATCGATCTTGAAGCCAATCAGAAAGTGGCTGGAGGGCAAATTTTTCTGCTGTTCGATTATTTGATTTGCCAGCTCCTTCATGTGATCCAAGAGCTGTAAGTGATCCGCCGTCATCTGAACAAAGTCAGAGATTGGCAGAGAATGGAATTGATTTTTATTTACTTATTTATATTTATTTATTTTTATTTACCGCAATTACATCGGAAATGTCCTCTTTGGGAACGACTAGAAAATGATGTTGCGCCTTGGGATAAGCATCTTTTATGACCGTTGCTAGTTTAGTTTCAATTAGACATTTCTGTTTCTTTTGAAATTCACGTGTCAACTGGCCCTTTACATCTTCCTTCCGCTTATTGGCCATTTTTCTTAGATGTAATCACAAAGAACTTAAAACAAATCAACTTCAATCGGCAATCGAATAATTGTGAATGTTATTTGACAGTGTTGCAAAGACTGCGCAGACGGATTTGCATGCGCACACACATATGCACATGCATACGTGTAATATTTGAATTATTGTTGCTTTGCTTAGTGTTATTCAGTGTTGTTCTTGCAGGTGATTCTTAAGCCTGGGCAAGCTTTTTGATATAAATCCACACTTATTGCATTTTAGAGGACTGGCAAGCAGCCCGTTTACAATATCTGCGGGCAATCTTTGAACGCAGCCCACATCCTTAAGCCTGGAATAAACCGCTATAAAACACATGAATTATTAGGATATAAATAAGTACATTTCCCGGCCAACTTACTTTTGTATGGCACAAATAGAGGCGTATTGAAGCTATTCCAATGTTTCTTAGTCTTCAACGCACTAGACACGAAATCCTTTGAAATTACGTGCATATGCAAATGTTGCATGCTCGGCTGAGCATGAAATCCAATTTGAAATTCAGCCCAGCTTTCGCCACGCACTTCAACAATATTGCGTGCCAACAAATGCATTTCTTCCAGCAGTGGCAAATGTTTTTTACTCAACTACAAATTAAAAAAAAAAACTCGATTTGTTTGCCTTTGGGATGTGATGTCTTTACCTGAAAAATGCTGGGAATGTCCTCCTTTGGCAGTACTAGGTAATGATGACGGGCTTTTGGATATTTATCGGCAATTACAACTGCTGTATCCGTTGATATTATTAGATTAGCAGGATCTAAAATTGTTTTGATTAACCCGGTTTGCCACATTATTTGCAGCTGACTGCGTTGCTTCAGTATTGATAAATGCATGGAAGGGTTGTGTGCAGTGTTGTATAGCGATCGAAAGCACAATAGTGCGTGCGTCAGGCCCGCTTTGCATATATATGGGAGGTGTTTCCCAACATTCATATATAGAGTATGTGAAATAAAAGACAAATAGTGGAAGTAATTAAACAATTTATATTTTGTGTAAATTGCATGACAACTATTTACTAGTTTTGAGTGTACTGCCCAGCACTGTTACTAGCACAGCGAATGCAACCCTACACGCAGCCCTGCTAACAACAACAATGAAGTGTATGAGCCGAGAATATTATTTGTTTGGCTGTCTAAATGTGCTTGTGTGTAGCGTGTAGCCCCGTAAAAAAGTGTGTACCGTAACATACAAAAAGAGGCGTGATTTTTTTACGCAACGTGTGCATGAAAATTGCTCAATTATGTGATACATTTCAATCGGAATTCATTCGAATCTCATTTTTAAGCACCCAGTGCAGAGCCAACTTAACGGAAATTTGCATCTCTTAAATTGAATGGCCCCAATCCGAAATTTCCCAACTCAGCCAGCTGGATGAGGAGCACAATGTCCGACTGGCTGCCCACGATAATTGCAATGCGGGCGAAATGAAGCAGCTGGCGCAGGCGAATGCGGAGGCAGCAATTCAACGGGATTTGGACAAGACGCGCACATTTAATGTGCCTATCAAGAGGGAGCAAACGTTGGAGCAGCTGCAGGAGTTGGAGCAATCGTTGCCACAACTTGCGCGTGAGCAAATGAAGGATTTGCCGCAACCGAATATGTTTAAAGGCACACTGAAGGGCTATCAGATTAAGGGCATGACCTGGCTGGCCAATATATATGATCAGGGCATTAGCGGCATTCTGGCAGATGAGATGGGCCTGGGCAAGACGGTGCAATCGATTGCGTTCCTCTGCCACATTGCAGAGCATTACGTGGTGTGGGGCCCATTTCTAATTATATCGCCCGCCTCCACCCTTCACAACTTTCAGCAGAAGATGGCCCGTTTTGCACCCGATTTCAATGTGGTTCCCTACTGGGGTTCGCCGAACGAGCGCAAAATCCTACGCCAATTTTAGGATCAGAAGCATTTACAGACACGCGAAGCGAGCTTCCATGTGGTGATCACCTCATACCAGCTGGTGGTCAGCGATTACAAGTACTTCAATCGCATTAGCCAAATGATGTATACAGTTGACTTGCTTAGATTGGCCATATGAGCTGTTTGACGATGTGAATACCCGATCTTGAAGTGTTCCATGAAGAGGTTCCGTTGTTCAATGTAGTCCGTTTGCCCATAGTCCTTGTTGGCTGGTTGCACCTGAGCTGCAGGATATAACTAAATTGACTACGAAGGATTGGTCTATTTATACCGAAAACATTAGACCTGACGCGAAAAATCCGGGTTTTATGGCACCCAGGTGTCCATAATGCCACTGATCAGAATAAGATTCGATCATAAATAAAGGTACTCTTTTACATAACCCTGCCTAGCGGGTGGGACCTGCCCACCTGCCATCGGTCTTTGGAATTTTTGGAAAAAAAAAAATGTATAAGTTTATGGCAGGCAATTAAAATTTTTGATGGACACTGGTCAAAATACGCTTTGAGTCACTGTATATATAACAAGTTTATTTTTTATTTGGATTTTGCTTTTGTTTTCGAGGCTGGTTTTTCCTTGAATGGTTTCGGTTTGTTGACCTGATGTTTAATATTCAAGGGTGGAGAACACTCTGCTCTGTTAACATTGTTCATATTTTGGGGAGTGGCATCGGAGCCTTGTTTGTTTGGCATACGCTTAGATCTTGGAGCTAAAATCCGATTAGGAGCAGCTTCCCTCATGTTGGGATATTGATTATATGCATTGAATGGAGCCTGATGCGGCATGTTAACATTATTTGGAGCATGTCCCAGCTGAAATTGCTGATTGAATACCGAATTATTCGAGTTCATATTTTGACTTTGGTAGGCCCTTTGCCAATTTGGAGCATGCTGGTCAGGATTAGGGTTTGTTTGATAGTTTCCAGGACCAGCTGGCCAATGGAACGATGTCCTCAAACTATTTGCGGAATGGCCCAGGCGATAATTTTGAAAATGCTGATTGAATTCCAAATTGTTCGAGTTCATATGTGGATTTTGGTTGGCCCTTCGCCAGTTCGGCGTATGCTGGTCACGATTAGGATTTGTTTGGTTGTTTCCAGAAGCTGTCCTCTGAAATTGTCTTGCGAACGTATTTTGATATGGAGCCGGCGGCAACTGTTGATCGCCCTGTTGCTGCCCTATCGATTGTCGAAAGTTCTCTGGTTGCGCATTGGACGGAACAATACGATGAGATTGATCTTTCAGCACCTTAGCGATTGGCGTCAACTTTGTTTCGTCCAACATGCGAGTGAGTTTTTCCATTTGATCTTTGATCCTAAACTTGCCCTCTTGCTCCTTCCAATGAGTGAATAGGTGAGCCTTCAAAACCACAAAACTCTCGCAAACAAATTCGCATTGATTGCATCGTAAATCAATTGAATTTCGCAACTTTTGACTCTCCTCCTCAGGCATTGGCTCAATGAAGCCCTGGACACGCAGCAGGGCGTAAGCCATTTGATATGTGAGAAACAAGGCAGTGTTGAAGCTGTTCCAGTGCTGTTTGCGTCGCATGGATTCAGAGTAGAAATCATTTGAAATGACATGCATGCAAAGACGATTCATAAACGCATCGATCTTGAAGCCAATCAGAAAGTGGCTGGAGGGCAAATTTTTCTGCTGTTCGATTATTTGATTTGCCAGCTCCTTCATGTGATCCAAGAGCTGTAAGTGATCCGCCGTCATCTGAACGAAGTCAGAGATTGGCATAGAATGGAATTGATTTTTATTTACTTATTTATATTTATTTATTTTTATTTACCGCAGTTACATCGGAAATGTCCTCTTTGGGAACGACTAGAAAATGATGTTGCGCCTTGGGATAAGCATCTTTTATGACCGTTGCTAGTTCAGTTTCAATTAGACATTTCTGTTTCTTTTGAAATTCACGTGTCAACTGGCCCTTTACATCTTCCTTCCGCTTATTGGCCATTTTTCTTAGATGTAATCACAAAGAACTTAAAACAAATCAACTTCAATAGGGGCGTATTGAAGCTATTCCAATGTTTCTTAGTCTTCAACGCACTAGATACGAAATCCTTTGAAACGACGTGCATATGCAAATTATTGTGATATTATATTACCGGCAATCACAACTGCTGTTCCCGTTGATATTATTAGATTAGCACGATCTAAAATTGTTTTGGTTATCCCGGTTTGCCACATTATTTGCAGCCGACTGCGTTGCTTCAGTATTGATAAATGCATGGAAGGGTTGTGTGCAGTGTTGTATAGCGATCGAAAGCACAATAGTGCGTGCGTCAGGCGCGCTTTTGCATATATATGGGAGGTATTTCCCGACATTCATATATAGAGTATGTGAAATAAAAGACAAATAGTGGAAATAATTAAACAATTTATATTTTGTGTAAATTGCATGACAACTATTTACTCGTTTTGAGTGTACTGCCCAGCACTGTTACTAGCACAGCGAATGCAACCCTACACGCAACCCTGCTAACAACAACAATGAAGTGTAAGAGCCGAGAAGAATATTATTTGTTTGGCTGTCTAAATGTGCTTGTGTGTAGCGTGTAGCCCCGTAAAAAAGTGTGTACCGTAACATACAAAAAGAGGCGTGCATTTTTTACGCAACGCGTGCATGAAAATTGCTCAATTATGTGATATATTTCAGTCAGAATTCATTCGAATCTCATTTTGAAGCACGCAGTGCAGCGCCAACTTAACGGAAATTTGCATCTCTTAAATTGAATGCCCCCAATCCGAAATTTCACAACTAAACAAAAACAAAAAAAGAAGAGATTACGCAAAGTCATAAAATATAAAATAAATTATCCACGCAATATGGCGCATACGACAGCAACAAAACCACGCGTTATGGCCGAACCGTTGCACATACAACGTCTGGAGACGGCTTTAAATATGCGCCCCTTCATGCAGATGGCTCGGGAGGTGCTCAAGCAACCACTGAGCAGTGGAAGTGGCGAGGGCAGCGCCACAGAGCTGGAGGCTATCGAGGAGCAATGCATTGACACCGATGACTCCTCCACTCAGGTGGGCGTTGTCAGGCTAAAGTCCAAACAGAAACAACGCACCCGTCTCCTGGGCAGCAAAGAAGGTAATTAATCTTAGGATGTGGGATGAGGAGGTTAGTTCACTCATTAAAACTATTCATCTTTTTAGAGCGACAGAGCGTAAAGGCGCAAATATACAATTTTAATGATCTGACCAGCGATCGGGAATGGCTGTACGATGCCCTGCTTAGCGATACGGAGAGCGAGGGGCAGGCAGTGAGCGACGAGGATGAGTACATTCATCAAATGCTGCGCGAGCACACACAAGAGCAGCGTCAGCGCAAGAACTACTACAAGAAGCCAACGGTAAGTCAACGGCCTCAAATTTTAAATGATGCCTTTTTTAATTCATTTTGATCTTGCAGAATGCTCAATATGCCTACTATGGCAGTGGCTTGCTGTCCAATCATGACGTCTATGCAGAGCGCCAGCAGGCCACAGTTGGGGTGCGCAAGCGGCGGCGTCGCACCAAGCAGGAGATTCTGCTGGCGCGTCTGGCTGAAGCGCAGGCGGGCCCCAAGCCCGTTAAACAGCGTAGGCGAGGGCGGAAGAAGCGCAGCACTCTCAACTCGCCGGAGTCGGGCGAGGTGCCGCCGTCAGAGCTGGGCAAGTATTGCTTTGGGGACACGCTGCCCGCAAACGAAGACGATGAGGAGGACAACGGAGAGATGGTTGACTACAAACGGGAGTTGGCTAATTTAGCACTGGACTATCCCGACGAGGACGAGGAAATCGAGGAGGAAGTGGATGTGGTGGGCGCCACGGATGGCCAAGTGACGCGTGTGCGTTTGCGTCGCAAAAATCCGGAAGTGCTGGCAGCGCGCCGTCGTCGTATATGGCAAATTATGTCGAAAAAGGAATCCGGCCGACTGCAACGCATCAAGAGCAATAATCATAAAGAGATGCTGGCTAATTGCAAGCGCGTCGCCGGCATGTGTGCCAAGGTTGTGCGCCAGCGTGCGCTCAACTCCCAACGCACCATGAAGGAGACGGTGTGGCGGGCCAAGCGCTTGACCCGCGAAATGCTTAACTATTGGAAACGCTATGAGCGGGTCGAGCGCGATCAGCGTCGAAAACAGGAGCGTGAGGCCGAGGAGCAGCGGAAACAGGATGTGGAGCTGATCGAGGTAAAGCGGCAGCAGCGCAAGCTCAATTTCTTGATTACGCAAACGGAGCTCTACGCTCACTTCATGTCGAAAAAACTGGGCCAGGGCAGCGAAGCGGATCAGTTGCGTATACTCAGTCAGCTGGATGAGGAGCACAATGTCCGACTGGCTGCCCACGATAATTACGATGCAGGCGAAATGAAGCATCTGGCGCAGGCGAACGCGGAGGCAGCAATTCAACGGGATTTGGACAAGACGCGCGCATTCAATGTGCCTATCAAGAGGGAGCAAACGTTGGAGCAGCTGCAGGAGTTGGAGCAATCATTGCCGCAACTTGCGCGTGAGCAAATGAAGGATTTGCCGCAACCGAATATGTTTAAGGGCACACTGAAGGGCTATCAGATTAAGGGCATGACCTGGCTGGCCAATATATATGATCAGGGCATTAGCGGCATTCTGGCAGATGAGATGGGCCTGGGCAAGACGGTGCAATCGATTGCGTTCCTCTGCCACATTGCCGAGCATTACGGGGTGTGGGGCCCATTTCTAATTATATCGCCCGCCTCCACCCTCCACAACTGGCAGCAGGAGATGGCACGTTTTGCACCCGATTTCAATGTGGTTCCCTACTGGGGTTCGCCAAACGAGCGCAAAATCCTACGCCAATTTTGGGATCAGAAGCATTTGCATACACGCGAAGCGAGCTTCCATGTGGTGATCACCTCGTACCAGCTGGTGGTCAGCGATTACAAGTACTTCAATCGCATTAAGTGGCAATATATGGTCCTCGACGAGGCACAGGCCATCAAGAGTGCCGCCTCGCAACGCTGGAAGCTCCTGCTGGGCTTCAATTGTCGCAATCGCCTGCTGCTGAGCGGGACACCCATACAGAATAGCATGGCGGAGCTGTGGGCGCTGCTGCATTTTATAATGCCCACATTGTTCGATTCGCATGATGAGTTCAACGAGTGGTTCTCCAAGGACATTGAATCGCATGCGGAGAACAAAACGGGTATCGATGAAAGGCAAATCTCTCGTTTGCACATGATACTCAAACCCTTTATGCTGCGTCGCATCAAGAAGGATGTTGAGAACGAGTTGTCCGACAAGATTGAGATTATGGTCTATTGCCCGCTGACCATACGTCAGAAGCTGCTCTATAGAGCATTGAAGCAAAAGATACGCATCGAGGATTTGCTGCATTTGGCCAGTGGTGGCTCGACAGCCGCATCAGCGGCATCGGATGGTGCCATTCTGGATCGCAACTTCACCTCGAATCTCATGAATCTTGTCATGCAGTTCCGCAAAGTATGCAATCACCCGGAGCTATTTGAGCGGCGCGATGCCAAAAGTCCGTTCAGCATGCGCTGTGCCGAGTTTATTTTACCTCGCTTAGTGTTTGACGATGGACTGCTTCACAGTGCGTTGCCCAGCCGAAAGCACTTGCTATATAATCGGTGAGTCGTTGTCAGTTATCATTTTCATTTTTTTTATTGGATTTTAATCTGGTTTGCCTATTTGACAGCTTCAACATCTTTAAGTCGGCTCACATGCAGCGATCTTTGTTTGACGATGTCAGCGTCGATAGCTGCTTCAGTTTTAGCCGTCTGTGCGACTTATCCCTGTCTGACACGGAGGATGTGACCTGGCATGGCCTTATCGACTTGTTCGTATTTAATTAATTAATTATTTTATAATTTATATATAAATTAATTCGTGCTGCTCTCTCTTAACTAATTTTTGTGCTCTTCCCGCAGTTTGTTGCACTACCGTCGCGTGCTTGAAAAGCAGCCACTGCTCTCTTATCGTCGCCAGTGGTGGCCACATCTGCGCGACACTCGTTATCAACTGCTGGAGCCACTGCTAGAGCGCAAACTCTTACCAGAGTTTATGTTCACGAACAGTGTGTTAAGGCAGTTCATCTTTACCGCAATGGTTTGTTTGTATTTATCTATAAGTATAAAAGTATACGTATCTGTCACTCCTTCTAAAAGACTGCACTGATTTTGATGAATGTTTTTTATGTGTTTGAGTCTGACCCTATTTGCTGTCGATTCACAATTTGCAAACCAACTCTATGAAATTTCAGGCTTGTGTAGTTAGGTTATACAAAATCAATATATATATATATATATATAGAAAACTATTTCTGTCGACATAAAGACGGAATTTTGTGATGTTCCACACGAAAGTTTTGGAAATCTGTTAATTGAAATATTTCAAACGGCTTGAAACTCGCTTTCAAAGATTTAGGTGCGCAGTTAAAATTTTCAGTTGATTCAAGCGCATTTTAAAAGAACATCAACTTAAATTTAGATCATATTTCATTGCAAGCCATAATGTTAGTTATTTAATATTTTTATTTTGACATTTCAGTTTTGATTACGAACTACATACCCGTAGAATTGCAGTTTATGATCTTGTTGTTAAAATAATGAGTCATTTTGGTTAAAATGCTCAAACAAGAAATTATTTTTATTTGATTATTTTATTTAACAGCTGTAAGATGTGGTTCTCCAATAATAATAACAATTTAGGTACGGCGAAATTAGTAGAGCCCATATCTTTTGGAACCAAGTGATATATTTTTTATATCACCTATATATTCCGAGAAATATTTCAAATACCATCGGGATTCATCTTGAACACTTGAGCTGCACCCGAAAAACATATTTAAATTATAAAATGAGTTCACCATACAATAAACAACAGTTCGAATATTTTACAAAATTATGCAAAATGTTGCTAAGATAAAAAAAAAACATCAAAAGATGACAGGCTTAAAAATATTTATAAAGTCGTAAGAGTCGATATTTATTTATAGCGAGCCATTCAAAATAACAATATTTGTGAAACTTCTTAGGATTTCCTTTGTGTCAAATGAGTTCATATTAATTATAATTATTTTTATAAATAATATTACCATACTATGTTTACTAACGCTCATCAGAAATATCCGCTTCAGAAGAAATATATGTTCTAGATCTCTACATGATCTTTGAAAATAGCTACTAATAATGCTATTTATAATAATAATTCTATAAGATTTTTAGTTTTAAGTAGTAAAATCTTAAAGTCAGCAGCTATTTTCGACATTATTTCCTTCTGTTGTGATTTCCAGGTTTCCCACGCTCCTTTCATATAGCCATAAAGAGAAGTTAATTCTTTGTTATTTCACTCAATTAACTTAATAAAATAGGTTGGCTTAAACTATTTCGATTAATTTCAGCAGCACTTATAAGACTTACAACTTACATCTCCTAGACTTTTCGATTTTAAATTATTTTGATTTGCGGAAATTATGAATCCTTACCTAATCTTATTACCTTCTAATTTTTGCAGACATCTCGAGATAGCAGCGTGTATGCCTTTGCCGATTACATCACTGTTAACATGAAGGAAACGATCGAGCATCGTGTGACACGTTCAAAAACACTCAAGCAGAAGACGCCTAAAATTGAGCAGCTTTGTGAAAACGATGGTCAAACGCAAGTGAAGTCTGAGGCGTGCAGTATAAAGCAAGAGCTTGAAATGGAATCAGTGGAAGTGCAGACAAAATCGAATACCAAGAGCGATGTCAAAGTAACAACATTACATTTGCTTCCCGAGTTTCCGCATCATCCGCGTAAACCGCAACGCTACAAATGCGAACCGCTACAGATGCCTCGTTTTCTTTACGGATTGGGTCAGCGGGTGCAGGCCGTCGATCGGCATTTATAGTGAGTAGAATTGCTGAGCATTCAATGTATTTTTATTCTACTGCAAATGATAATGTGTGAAAACTTCTGTCCGACAGTTGCGAAAGTCGCGCCGCTGCCTGGACGCAAATACGCCACCTGCAGTGCGAGAACATTGTGGGCAGGGAGCTCGTAGCCACAGGCTTGGCGTTGTGTCGTCCGCGCAGTGGTTGGTCATCGATTGTGGTGCCCGATAAGGAGACACTTATTACAGATGCTGGCAAACTGTCTGTGCTCGATGCTCTACTCACGCGCCTCAAGGCCGAGGGTCATCGTGTCCTGATCTACTCGCAAATGACCAAAATGATCGACCTGCTGGAGGTGCGCCTAAAAATATTTTATATCTTGCTGTACAATCTTTACCAATGCTTGTCCTATTTGCAGGAGTATATGTGGCATCGCAAGCACCGCTATATGCGTCTCGATGGCTCCAGCAAGATTTCAGCTCGTCGCGACATGGTCGCTGATTTTCAGACCCGTGCCGATATTTTTGTTTTCCTGTTATCAACGCGGGCCGGTGGTTTAGGTATTAATTTAACTGCAGCTGATACGGTAAGTTTGAAAGATGTTTTTTTTACTGAAATTCAAGTAAATTCAAGGTTTTCAATGTTAGAAGGTGAATAATGATATGATTTTATGATATTTCTTACTGGTTCAAACTAGACTACAAAGTTGTGGGGGCTCTACTCTGAACATCTGTTCTTAAACCATTATTTCAAACTACCTGATCATTGCAGTGTCTTCTAAACGGAGATTTCTGCGATAAGGTAAGCACTTTCTTTGCCTGGAAGTCTGGAAAGCAATCTGCAACTTCTCAACCAGGCAAACCGCTTTTACATTCCTTGGCTCTATCTCTATCAACTTAGCTTAGAAACTGTAAGAAACTGTGGAAGATCGCTTTACGAAATGACGGAACTTAAAATATACCACAATTCTTAGGTTATGCAAATTTTTGCAGCTTGCAGTGTCCTTTCAGGTAGCTCGCTATAATCCTTAGATAGTTTTTACTTATGTTCAGACACTCGTCCGCACATATCTTGTTATAGCCCCCTTCAAGTATTTATCTATGCCTGGCTACAAGAAAGGCGATAAAAATCTTTAACTGTGCCTGACTATAAGAGAAGCTTGCCAATACTTCTCATACTCTTGATGTGCTACTAGTCAAATACTATGGTTGACATAGGCCGAGTCCAAGAGATGAACTGAATTTGGACCCAATACTTGGGAACCTTCCTTCTCATTTACAATTTATTCAAAATCTCTAAGCACACCAACCATCTTAACAAAGTACTAAATTTTATAGAAAAATATATTTTGTGCTTAACCAAAATCTCACTATTCTAAATAGTTGCTGTAACAAGTCAAAGGGCTATACATGTACAGTTTTTGGGTCAATGCTGCTTTTATCCAAATAATTTGTAAAAATTATAAAGACTTAAAGAGAAACGACCGTAGAACGATTGTTCTTCAGATTTGCGAAGAGTAACAAATATTTCTAATGGCACGCTCAAAAGGAATTAAAGGTTATTGTCTAAAGGCACCCGATGCTAACAGTACTTCAGGCGTTATTATAAACCAATGAATTAGAACAATATAATGGCATAGATCGCCAGGCAAACACGAAAATTTCTGGCGAACCATTACCGATCATAAAAAACAGAAAGACATGATCCGAACAACAACCCAATAAGGTCACGCTGTGAAACGACAAGTGTTTTTCACATGTCAACTTCAAACGACAACAGTCGGCATTGGTGTGTCAGGTGCGCACAGAGTCTCTTTAGGCAAATGGGTCTTATCCAAGGGCTTACGACCTGTCAAGTATATAGAGTTAAAGCAATCGCTTCTATACAATGCTTAGCATTGAAATGGGCACGTTATGTATAATGTGGCAGCCGGAGGATATGCCAGAGGTGACTGCAAATGCGGCAGTGCAGCTACACTCAAAAAAAAAAATTTGTTTGAATTTTAGAGAGTTTTTCTTGTTTTTCTAAGAATCAAATATTCGAACAATTAGAAAGGCCTGCCCTATATCGACAATCCAAAAAAAAATGTCTTATCATTAAGATAGGCATAATAGTAAGCCCTGATTTATCGAAAAAAATCACATCGGACATTCACAAAATAGTAATAAAATGCTCTCTTTACGTCAATGTCACCTCCCAAACGGAGGATCTCTGGTTTAAAGGTCTTTGGACACAGATGTTAATTGAATATTTTAGAAAATTTAGTTTTTAGAAATATACTTTCTCAATAAAAACGTAAGTTACACTTGGAGCCACAAGTGTGGTGAATTTCTAAAACAACATTTTTTTCTAAGTGCGCCAGAGAGCGGATTATAAAGCTAAATTTATCGCAGCTGCAGTGTTATTCAGAGCTCCTCAGAGCTGAAATATTGGGAAGGTCTATGACAATGTGCCGAGCTCCAGTGGCTTCAATTGGCATCTAACTAATTTATGTGTGGGCACTGTATAAAGGGGCAGCTTGCTGGCTGCGCTTGTATCCATTTGCTCGACTACTTGTTAATGCAATGCGCGCTGGTTCGGCATCGGCGTCAGCGGCGACCGAGCAGTTCACCATGATTTACACATTGTGATCTTTATCGGAACAATGGCACTGCCAAGGTAAGCAAGCACCAGATATTCTCAGCCAAAAGGATACATTACTTATGGTGTGTGTGAGTTTCTGTTTGCCTTGATTCGATTCGATTTGGGACTTTGGCTGCTGGGCTTCGTGTGAAAATGTTCGCTTGGTTCTTAAATCATTTTGTCACAGATTTTGATTTGTTATTTGCGCTGGCTGTGAAGTAATTTGGTGTTTGTCTTCTCGTCTGTTTTATTATTTGGTTCTCAGGCTCGAAATTGTTCGCCCAAGTCTGTGTTGACTAATTTCTTGGCATTTTGGCATGGCCTGTTCCTTTTTAGCGTTTTTTTTGAAAGGCTCATCGCTCGCAGCAAAAATGCTTTTGTGTTACTGCTTTTTTTTGTGTAATCTAATACAAGCTGTGTCTCATTTTTTGAATTAGTTGATTGAGGGATAATTAAAGTTCATCAAGAGATGATTTAAGTTCAAATTCAAGTAGGTTCATGAACCATTATGTTTTTTGATATATTTTATTGTTAATACTTTAACTGTTAATAATTACTATTTTTATTTCACAAATTCATTCCTATAACTATACGAAGAGTTAGTGAATTAAGAAAAATTTTTGATCTTTACTTTAAATCTTAATCGAAAAAATTTCGGAAAACCAAACCAATCGACTTATCTGATCATTAATTATCATGAATTATGCCACAAATTCACTTGAGCAGAAAAACACAAAGAAATACATCCAATTTCCCCAAGAATTTATAAAATTCAACCAAAAATATGGTATTTCTATTCCAATAAAATAACTAAACACAAGTGTGTGAGAAAGGTAACTCCATAGCCCAAAAAGTATTTGCTGTCCATGTCGCTTTCGCATACCAAAATAATTTTATCAGAAAAAACTCAACACTTTGGCATTTCACTGACTGCTAACGGAAATAGTTGAAGGCCCTCAAAATTGTACCAGTTTCATTTTAAATTTAATATATGAGATCAGCTCATTAAATGTATTTTTTGCCACTTAGAAACAAATTGTATCTTGTGTATAGCTTTAATAGTAGAATAACGCTCATATCTGCTCGTCTTGATTTTGTTTGCACTCAATATTTATGACATTTTTGAAATTGTGGCAAAGTCTTAAAGTGACGGCTGTATGCCTGTCCATTACATTCTTTATGCTTATCACGTTCCCGAATTTAGTGCAATTCATTGGGTGTATACATTTCTTACATAGAAAATGGGTAAAAGGAACATAATGAAGTTATGTAGACGAATGTAACAGCCAGAAGAACGTATCTCCGATCTCAAAATATACACATATGTATATCAAAGTATACAGCTGCAATCATAATAATTTTCTCCATATACCTTATGCGCATTTTGAATTGAGTTGGTTTATACATCAAAGACGTGTTCTTCATAGTTATAGACGTGGCTTCAGAGTACCCCTAGTCTAGAGCAGCTGTCTTGTCTGCCATAGAGTCGAAATCTGCGACGAATTGTCCGACTAGTCACACCTTTAAGCAACTTTTTTTTTTTGAATTCTTTCTGTTTATTATATTATTTTTTTATTATTATTTTTTACAGCACGCAAATTTAAAATATTCAAATTAATGTCAGATTAACATGTGTCTTAAGTCTACTTAGACTTTTGTAAGAAAACATAAAAGCAGTTCCTTTTTGTTAAACAACCTACAACTATTTGAGAAGTTCAAAAGCGATTGCTGTTTTGTTATTTTCATTGTTATTGCATTGTAATTTTCTGTACTCACTCATTAACGTACTTTAATTAACAGTCGCATAAGATCTGTAGGCACGAAATTGTATTTTAATGATCTATAACATCACTATACAGTGTCTCACAGTTTATTTTAGATAGTGTCTACCAAAAATTTTAAAGTTCTATAAAGCTTAAACAAAGAAACAAACACAAAATATTTAAATGCTAATTTGTTTCATGCTATATCACGTTTCAAAAAGAAACTCTACTTTTTATTGAAATATTAATTAATTAATTAAAATTAGTCAAAAACTGAAAACATATCCAAAATACATGTCAACTCTTATTTAGGACAGTGTTAAAAAGAAGCATATTTGCCATATAAATGCTTCAATTAGGATGTTAATACTTGGTATGATATCCTTTAGCCTTAAATACTTCGCTTAATCTATTATTCATGGAAGATACCAGCTTCCGGGTAGTTTCTGGACTGATTTTGCTCCACTCATCCAGCAGTGCACTTTTGAGATCGGATCTGTGATTCCGGATGTTATTTTCCAGCAGCTGCCAGCACAAATTTTAGATAACATTTAAATCTGGAGACTGGACCAGTGGAATTATTATGTGGGGCTAGTTCCAGATAAGCCAGGACTGTACTAATCCGGACTTATGCTTGGTTGTTGTCCTGATCGTTGTCCTGGTAGAAGCGGAAAGTAACGTCGGATTTCTAGCTTCTCGGCACTTTGGAGTAGAGATTCTTTTAATATATTGAGGTTTACATTCCTGTCCTTTGTTGCTTCAATACACACCAAATTTCCGACGCCGGCTGCCGAGATAGATGCCCATACCATGACACTTCCTCCGCCATACGAGACTGTTGCCCTTAGGTTTTTGGGACTCAGCTTAGAATTGGACTGTCACATAATTGCGTCCGTCCGAGCCAAAAATATTGAATTTGGACTCATCTTCAAGTATGACTATGTTCCGGAACTCCAAACACTTGTCCAAGTGGGTTTTGGCAAATGTCATCCTAATCCATTTATTTTTTGCGCTTGTGAAGGGTACTCGGGCATTAAAGTCATTGTTCTGCTGAACCCGGCGCACAATGTCCACACTGCACTTTTCCTCCATTTCGTCATGCACCTCTTGAGTCAGTTTTGGAGCCGATAGCTGTGGATTTTCCCTTACTTTCCTGAGGTTCTCCACTGTTCCTCTTCGGTGCAAATCTTGTTTGGTGCCATTCTGCCCTTAACCTCTATCCGATTATAGTCGACGTTCAATGGTATTCCGTTTGACCGTAGTCCTTGTTAGCTGGTTGCACCCGAGATGTAGGATATAACTAAACTAACAACGAAGGATTGGTCTATTGATACCGAAAATAATCAACCTGACGTAAAAAATCCGGGTTTTATGGCACCCAGGTGTCCATAATGCCACTGTTTGAAATAAGCTGTGACTATAAATTCAGGTACTTTTTTTACATAACCTGACCTAGCGGGTGGGAAACCCGCTATTCATTTATTCATTTTGGTGGTTAATATATGCACCTGCCATCGGTCTTTGGAATTTTTGAAAAGTAATATTAAATTAGTTTGTAGCAGGCAATTAATATTTAAGCTAGACACTGAAACAAGTCAGACACTGTATATACGAGGTGTGTTCAAAAAGTATCGCGAATTTTGAATTTTCGCGGGTTACGTATATTCGAATTTCGATTTTTTGTAGCGTTACGTTGGTACTCATGTCTCTCACTTATGCCGACAAGCTCGGCTATTTTGAATGTTCACTTAATTGTTGACAGCTGCTTTGCTTGCACGTGTTTTGGATCGTCTTCGATTTTTACCTATTCAAAAAAATGAGATGATTGAGCTTTGGTTTCCACGTCGTAACCATAAACCCACGATTCGTCACCAGTTATGACCCTCTGGAGCAAATTTGGGTCGTCTCGGACAGAGTCCAACATCTCATTAGCAATGTTCATGCGATGCTGTTTTTGGTCGCAATTGAGCAATTTTGGTACGAATTTCGCGGCGACCCGTCTCATGCCCAAATCATTGATAAAAATCGAATGGCATGAGCCAATCGATATGTCTAGCTCCTCAGCAACTTCTCTAACGGTGATTCGACGATTGGCCAATACCATTTTCTCCACTTCATTAATTTTTTCGTCTGTTGTTGAAGTGCTCGGGCGTCCGGCACGCTCTTTGTCGTTCACATCTTCTCGGCCTTCTGAGAACATTTTGTACCACCGATAAACGTTGCTTCGGTCCAAGGTAGCTTCTCCGTATGCCACAATCAACATTCGGAATGCATCCGCGCACTTAATATCGTTTTTCACACAAAATTTGATACAGGTTCTTTGATCCATTTTTTTGAATAGGTAAAAATCGAAGACGATCCAAAACACGTGCAAGCAAAGCAGCTGTCAACAATTAAGTGAACATTCAAAATAGCCGAGCTTGTCGGCATAAGTGAGAGACATGAGTACCACCATAACGCTACAAAAAAATCGAAATTCGAATATACGTAACCCGCGAAAATTCAAAATTCGCGATACTTTTTGAACACACCTGGTAATGACCCAAATGTTTGCAAAATAAGCAAACAATTTAATTGCATAACACATTTATCTACAATGCGTATGAATGGAAAGCATCACCGCATCCGCCTTTTTTAAGTTTACTGAGATGCTTTTTTGTCTTATACACTATTTTGCTTTAGAACAAAAATAGGTACTTTTAGTTAGATTATATTACAGTGTCTTGAAAAAATTATCTTGGCTGAATTGCTACCATGTGATGATTTCCCTCTGTTAGAATATTTTACTTTTTTTTAAAACCGTTGAAAAACCTGGATTTTATAGACCACCCAGATCACGAAAAATATTTATTCCAGGTTGGAACTTTCTCATGATAATCAGTTGCTTGTTCGCTTTATTTCTTAGTTGTAAACTTATTTGAATTCCAAGTCATTTCAAGAAAGTTAAAAAATAAAACAAATTAAAAAAGTGGTATGAAAAAAATTCCGCGATTACATCGATTATTATAATAATTGCCAAACAATTTAAACGTACATTTTTTCATTTATTAGGCCACCATATAAACTGCAATTTACACATTGAACTGATATCTAAGTGATGGATGTCAAATTCCACAAAAAGATAACATTAATGAGCTTATGTGATTTACAACTTAACTAACGCTTCTACCACCCAAGAAACTTAAAGATAAGACTACAAAGAAAATTTGTTAAAAAATTGTTTCAATTGTTTTTACACAAAATTTGTTAAAATTTATTTTCTTTTAATATATCATTCGTCTTCCACTTTATAGTGTGTCACTTAAAGGGCATAACATCTTTATATTATAAATCAGGTTATGGCACAATGTAAATACGAACTTCCTATTTTGAAACTTTTCAATAAATTTGTTAAATTTATACAAAGGAAGACTCCGAAAAATAAGAATTAAAAAAAAATTGTTTCGAAATAAATATATAGATTCTTTTATTCATTGTTTGCAACATATTTAATTTACTTTACAAAAACAAATAAAATTAAACAAATTGGTCCTTTTTTCAATACTTGCACATTTGATTGTCAAAATTAAAAACAAGTAAGATCATCATTGTTTACATTTGGCTATCTATTCAAAATATATTGAAATAAAAAAAATTATCTTATCTTAAGTAGATAATTATAGATGATGCTATATAAACTTAAAAAATAATCTTATCTTAAATAGACAATTATAGATGATGCTATAATTATAAATTTAAGATAAGATTATTTTATAAGTTTAATATTCTGAAACGGTACCTTTATTAGAAACGTCTTATTTACATTTAGCTATCATGATTATTTACATTAAGCTATCTATTTAAGATATATGTAAATAAAAAAAAAATAATCTTATCTTAAATGGATAATTATAGATGATGCTATATAAGTTAATATTCTACATCATTATCTTTATTAGAAACGTCTTGGGATTAAATCAATTGCTCAATTGCAGTTGTACTCTAAGACTCTCGAAATATTTTTATTGGTAAATCTTTTAAAAAATATTAAGTTATACATCTTGGTCCATCAAGCTTTTGGTCGAATGTTTTGGCCTTATAATCTGAGTAATAAGTCCATACCATTAAGGATGACCCCAAAAATTGTAATATTTTCCGTTGTGTATTTTAATCTATAATTCTGAATAAGAGAGCCTATTCCAGTAAACCTAAAAACTGTACTCTGATCTGTCTATAAAATATTTCTCCATTTTTGGATTGGCCATTATTAACGTAAAGCTTTCATTGAAAAACCCAACCAATCGACATCCATCCAATATGACATTTTATGATATCGCCCTTATCCTCACTGCAGTTTTTTCCACAACCCATTGCATTGATCATTTTGGATTTTAACTTTATGATCGAAATAATAAAGTCAAACTTCAAATCATATGTGTGAATCATAACGCTTTCTATAATGTTTCAGGGTTCCTTAAAATTATTTAAATTCCTAAAAAAATATAGGTTAAGCAGTGCGACCCTTAAGGCATAGGTTAAATACCAAGCAATATTAAAAAAATCAGCTTTTGGAAACATTTTAAAACAAATTGGTTGTTTTTTGATCAGTCAGAAAAGTGCATAAAATCACTTATATTCCACAACTTAATTTTAGAGACACCAAATTTTATAACTAAGAACCGCCCTTAAGATTGGTAATAATATTTGCGGACCAATAGCCCCAAATTACTGAAAATGTGAAGGGAACATTCGATACCTCCTCGAACTTTTTGTAACATGGAATATTAGGTGTATAGCAAATAAATATGTTCTTTACTACAAAATTTAATGTGTGTATTCAGATAGAAAGATTAAAAGATTAAATTTTCTTATGAAGAAATATGGGGAATAATGGTGGCGCCCATGTAAACGTTATAGCTCTTTATTGGGAAGTCGTCTACGAAGTTTTCCTCGTTAATTAAAAAACACTACAACCAAATTGAATTTATTCAGTTATTATTTATTGTTTGGCTTAAGAAAAGAAGAGAACTAGCATGATTTCTTGGAGGATTCAGTGAGTCTCCACATTTGCTCGCTTGTTGCTAATCTGCACTAGTGGCCCACAATGGCTACGCGGAAATGCAGAAATGTTGGAATCATCTCAGCTTGGTTTAGATGAAAAGGACAGAGGCGCGAATAGCGCCAGTTCAACTGGCGCATTCTTGAAGTTGTTGAGTAGTTCGCCAGGGGGTGCATGGTTTCCTACTCCAATACGCGACGTATTTATAACAAATTAAGTCTAAACTATTCAAGATAATGAATATGGAATCTATTTTAAAACATTTAAGACTTAAGTTACCTTTATAAAAGAGTAATAAGATTAATGGGTTACAAGTATTAGATCACATCGACTGGTGGAACTTTATATATATAGAACTTTTAAAGCAATCACCTAAGAAACAGTACTACTCTTTCAGAGGCTTTAAGATTATTCCCATGTGTTTAAGAAATTAGAGGCAACCAGTCACACAATAAACGTTGAACGTGTCGCTTGGGAACCGTTTCAATTAAGAAACAGAAAGTTTCGAAGCTACTCGCTTTTGAAAGTGTTAGTATCAAATTATCAGTATAACTATTTTTCAAAATATCAATCGTTCGAAAATCATAGAAATTAATAAATAGGCTTTAAAAATATGTTCTTTATTTCAAAATTAAATGTGTGTATACAGATAGAAAGTTCAAAAAATTAGATTTTTTTAAAGATTTGAAAACATTTTTTTTTAACCCATTCGGATATCAGGCAAGCCACTCACGAACTAGTTGAGCCACTCGTTGCTTGGATGCGAGCAGTGCAGGACTGTCCCTAGCACTGATTGAATTCAAGTCGGAACAATGAGAAGCTTGGGGAATAATAGTGGCACCCTGTGCTGCTCCGGCCCCAACTGGATGCCATGGATCTAGTCCTCCATGAGTCATGTAAACGTTCTCGACATTAGGGTTCACACCTCCGTACACCTTGTTTGTTTCGCTTATGTGCTCTTCGATTTTAGCTGCAGTGTATTCTGATCCAAAGACATCTTCACAAGTGTCGGTGTACAGAGTGGCTGGGAAAGATGAGCCGAATGGTTGATTTTTGCTACCAGAGGACTGGTACCAGCCGAATTCGTTGCATGTTTGAAAGAACCAGCTGAGACCAGCTAAAGAAAGAGTCATTTGACTTGTGAAACTTAGTATTCATCATTAATTCACTTACAATCATCATCATAGTTTTCCATGGCCCACTTGTAATAGTTAACAGTTCCTTGATATACGGTGTTAACGCATTCTGGATAGTCGAGGCGCCATTGTATGAACTTAGATAGTGCCGTGGCATCGTCCGTACTAAATGATCGAAGCACTGAACAATATTTGGCCAAGTCATAGTTTGCCGGGCTGTATTGAAGTAATGACAATGTAGCTTTCGTGTATTAAGGGCGTTGCATAATTACTTTTGGTACTGAGCTAGGCCTGCCAAAATGTTTGCAATTGTGCTAAAAATTTGCCACTGATCTTGTTGGTCATTCTCATCGAAGTTATCGCAAAGGTTTAAGAGCTTCTTGGCCTCAGTATTCTGACCGTTTTCAAACAAATCCTCAAAATAGGAGGTGGCATTATCGATGATGTTGTAACAATAATCTCCTCCGAGCTCCCTGTACGCTTGGCCAACAACTTTCATATAAGCTGCAGAGTAGGCGATAGAAAAACATCATGGTGGCATATTTACGACTGGTAACTCACCTTTAAAATCCACTTTAGCCTTTAAGGGAGCACTGGATGCCCAGCTTCCCACAATTACGTCGGGGTACAATTTCTTAAGCCAAACCGCCATGGTCGCCGAGTAGGAACAACCTTGTACAACCACCTTAGAGTTCTTATATTTTTCCTCCTCCTTAAGAACATTAATTACGTTAACAACATCGGCTAAAGCTTGTTCCACACTTTGGTACTTGAGGTTCGCAGTAGACAGGGGTCTGTTGGTATAATCAAGGAATGTATCTAATTTAACTGGTGTATTAGGATCTAAATCAATTACTTAATGGGAATGCTTTGGCCAAAGAATCGATGTTCCGTATAGACCAATGATCCATTGTGCTCGGTAGCAATATCCACCCAATGTCCTGCTGTTATAGGACTGGGCTCAATCGCCCATTCACCGCCAAGGTAAATGAAGATCGGGGAACCATCCACAAAGTAGTCCTCATTGATCAATACACGCTAAAGTCAAAGGTCACTGGTGTCAAAGTGGTCAGAAATTGTATAATCACATCTTACATCATCCCAGACTTCATCATTATCTTCGTCAAAATTGTCTAGTTTCTGACTGATCCAGCGAGTCTCCACGTTTGCTCGCTTGCTGATAAGCTGCATTGGTGGCCCACGGTGGAGCTCATTCAGTGTTCGCACAGATGCGGGAATCCTTGAAACATCTGAGCTTAGTTTAGTTGAAGAGGCTAGAGGAGCGAGCAGTGCAATTACTACTAGGATGAGTCTCATCTTGTTGGCTAGTTCGCAAGTTTGCGAATGGTTTCCTACTCCAATGCACGGTCTATTTATGCAAAATTAAGTCTGAGAAAAGTTCTATTAAAGATAACTGTTAATTATTACATGCCTCATTTATAAACTAAAGATTAGTTTAATTGGTTAGACTTTCCAGTGATATGACCATATATATTGAAATGTTGATAACTGTTTCTCTGCGTTCTGCTGGGACAACTAAAGTTATAAAATAAATGTCTGTAAATACTTTTTGCACAACGTAGAACTCAATGATGCCATCAAGAAATTATTGCAAATTAGTTGGTTATTAGGCAGAGTATCCACTATGGTTGGCACTTGGCTCATTGGGAGATATCTGGTTCTCAAAGCAAAAACTTTTCGGTTGGTGGTCACGCTCAAGCTGATTGTGTTTTTTAGGCATGTAAAGATGTGTAATTACGATATTGGTTGTTCACGTGTCTTACCATATCTATTTTTTTAGTTTACGGTTTTACTTCAAAAATCAGGTCCGTGTTTTTTTTTTATTAATTTCAAGAATATTAACAAAAATTAAAGAGAGCTTGCAATGTGATGGACGGCGGAATGTTCTAATGGAATACCTGCTCAAAGCAGGTGCCAATTGACATACTCTCACCGGCTATAACTTCTCAAGACTGCCAATATTACTTAAAGGGTCCCAATAAAATTGGAGTGTATGTTTCTATTCACAAGCCCAAATGTAAAATCATCGGTATGCACCAATAGTCTGCACAATTATTATATAGTTAAATATATATTATATATATATATTCGCATTCATAGATATCAGGGTACTGCGGAATGCATGAACACATATTTCTGCTCGCTTCCATTATCATGCTGCTCGCATTTCACACATGCACGAATATAATAATGTATATATTCTGAAAATGCTTGCGATTGCTGAAATTGTTTTCAATACATAATCTTTTTAGTTAACAAAGTCTGTGTTTCATATTCGATCTTGATTACATTTTGACAGTTCATGAACAAGGTATATTCTAAAATGTGAGCGATATATTTAAAAAATTACAACTCTTATTCGTATTGATAATCCGTTTTGGTTGATATCGGGAAAACGGAGGTATACGGTAGCATATATACACAAAATATATATATTATACTTTATGCAGTCATCGAATAAGTATTGACTATAATGTAACGCTGCATGATTTACGTAATGGGAATGCTAGACCATTGATCCAATGTGCTTGCGTGCAATGTTCACCCAAAGTCCGAAGATTGGATTGCACAAATGCACGAATCCCTTGAACTTGAACTTGAAGAACTCGTAAGCTTGTGCATGGTTTCCTACCATAATACACCAACTAAAATAAAAATATTAAGTTTTTCATCTAAAATAATATTTTCAATAGTTCAAGTAGTTTATAGGTCACGTTTGTCTGCATTTGGGAATGAATCGTAAATTTATAGACATGGTCTTTGGACTATTTCGCAATCGATGGTTTTTTTGTTGCTTTTTAATAAATCTATATTCACTATCATATTATAAAGTATTTCCTTTTAGAAGTCGGTGTTCTCCCCTTATATCTAACCAAAGGGCAGCTTTCATAAAAAAATCGCTAAAAATTACTCAATAAAATGGTAATAGCAGCTACTAGAAGCAAATTCGCAAATCAAATATACGATATGAATAGCAATAGCCCAAGCTATACAGCTTGTCTGATATTCTATAAAGCATGCTATATCATGCTACCGATCCGCTTTCGTAGCATATCACAGCTCTGCTCCCATTCTTTTTGCTTTTGCTACAACTACAGATAGCATAAAAAAAACTTTTTTGGTTTTGTTTTATTGGTATTACAAATGACAGATCAAAGCACAGCACAGTTAATGGGCTGTTAAAGTTTGTGGGAGTAGCAATAGCAAAACCACAAACTTCGAGAGAGCGTACCTTTATTAATCACTAAAATTTACATTTGAAACCAAAATTCCTTTAGAGGTATGGCAATAAAATCATTTTAGCTACAGTATGTCAAATTCTGTGTACTTTGTTGAATTTAGTGCACTTAATTGGGTGGTATTTTTATTTTTTTTTTTTTTGTACTATCTGAGTGATGGAATCTATGTATACATCTGGAAGGCAACGTAATTAAATCCAGTCACCACATACATTAACTAATAATAGAGCTAAAAAATCAATGCAGAGATACGAAAATCTCAAATCAAAATAGTCCAGAAAACTAGTTCCTTCGGTCAAATCATATAAGCCAATAAAGATGTGTGGGATTAAACACCGAAAAGGGATGAAAAAAGTATAAATATTTCAGATCAGAAGTTTTCTTAAAATAGACAGATCAAATTTTGCAAAAAGACATGTCTTGGACCATGAAGTAGCATAATGTAATATTTTCTGAGGAGAAAAAATGTAATCTCGATTGTCCATTATTCGATTATTAATGAGGTTTCTTTATATTATATTAATTTAAAAAGCACTGCCTTTTATCAAGGTTCGTCCCTTAACTTCCGTCCTTTTTTTAAATATTCTGTTAATGTTGCTAATTTAATTCCTTTTTTGTTTAACATGTATTTAAAATATGTATCTATTGTCAAACTAAACTAAATTTAAAATTTTTTATTTTCAATATGATAGAAAAATCAAGTGCCTTTATTACAAAATTAAAAAACGAAAAGATACAAATAAGAGAATGTTGAAATGAAAAAATTTAATCCATTGGGATATCAAGTCGGAACAACGAGAAGCTTGGGAAATAATGGTGACACTCTGTGCTGCTCCGGCCCCAACTGGATGCCATGGATCTAGTCCTCCATGAGTCATGTAAACGTTCTCGACATTAGGGTTCACACCTCCGTACACCTTGTTTGTTTCGCTTATGTGCTCTTCGATTTTAGCTGCAGTGTATTCTGATCCAAAGACATCTTCACAAGTGTCGGTGTACAGAGTGGCTGGGAAAGATGAGCCGAATGGTTGATTTTTGCTACCAGAGGACTGGTACCAGCCGAATTCGTTGCATGTTTGAAAGAACCAGCTGAGACCAGCTAAAGAGTCATTTGACTTGTGAAACTTAGTACTCATCATTAAGTCACTTACAATCATCATCGTAGTTTTCCATGGCCCACTTGTAATAGTTAACAGTTCCTTGATATACGGTGTTAACGCATTCTGGATAGTCGAGGCGCCATTGTATGAACTTAGATAGTGCCGTGGCATCGTCCGTACTAAGTGATCGAAGCACTGAACAATATTTGGCCAAGTCATAGTTTGCCGGGCTGTATTGAAGTAATGACAATGTAGCTTTCGTATATTGTGGGCGTTGCATAATTACTTTTGGTACTGAGCTAGGCCTGCCAAAATGTTTGCAATTGTGCTAAAAATCGCAAAGGTTTAAGAGCTTCTTGGCCTCAGTATTCTGACCGTTTTCAAACAAATCCTCAAAATAGGAGGTGGCATTATCGATGATGTTGTAACAGTAATCTCCTCCGAGCTCCCTGTACGCTTCGCCAACAACTTTCATATAAGCTGCAGAGTAGGCGATAGAAAAACATTATCATGGTGGCATATTTACGACTGGTAACTCACCTTTAAAATCTACTTTAGCCTTTAAGGGAGCACTGGATGCCCAGCTGCCCACAATTACGTCAGGGTACAATTTCTTTAGCCGAACCGCCATGGTCGCCGAGTAGGAACAACCTTTTACAACCACCTTAGAGTTCTTATATTTTTCCTCCTCCTTAAGAACATTAATTACTATTATAACTTGGGGTTTATATTTATTCAGAGCTTTGTATTTTAATACAGAATATATGTTTGCTTTATGCGACTTATACTACGCGATTCAAGCAACCAAAAGCGACTGACTCAGACTTCATGAAAGTAGCTTAAACATACCACCGAAGAAGGTCTTAATCATAAGGAACTTACAATTACCGTTGTTCGCAGGCAACAACAGATTAAGATTACAAAACAAGAATGCAAGACAAGCTGCGGTGTGCATAGACAAATACAGTTATTTCCAAAAATTACATTAACAACATCGGCTAAAGCTTGTTCCACACTTTGGTACTTGAGGTTCGCAGTAGACAGGGGTCTGTTGGTATAATCAAGGAATGTATCTAATTTAACTGGTGTATTGGGATCTAAATCATTTACTTAATGGGATTGCTTTGTCCAAAGAATCGATGTTCCGTATAGACCAATGATCCATTGTGCTCGGTAGCGATGTTCACCCAATGTCCTGCTGTTATAGGACTGGGCTCAATGGCCCATTCACCGCCAAGGTAAATGAAGATTGGGGAACCATCCACAAAGTAGTCCTTATTGATCAATACACGCTAAAGTCAAAGGTCACTGGTGTCAAAGTGGTCAGAAATTGTATAATCACATCTTACATCATCCCAGACTTCATCATTATCTTCGTCAAAATTGTCCAGTTTCTGACTGATCCAGCGAGCCTCCACATTTGCTCGCTTGCTGATAAGCTGCATTGGTGGCCCACGGTGGAGCTAATTTAGTGTTCCCACAGATGCATGAATCCTTTAATCATTTGAGGTTAGACTAGCTGCAGATGCCAGAGGTGCCAGAAGTGCTAGTACTACCAGAGTGTAATTCATCTTGCTGGCTAGTTTGCAAGTTTGCGAATGGTTTCCAACCCCAATATGCGACATATTTATACAAAAATAGGCGTAAAGAGACCGTTATTACAGATAAGTGCCAATTTAAAACCAAGTGCCAATTAGAAAACAATTAAAAAAGTAAGATATATTTATTGCCAAGTAATATGTTTATACCCAGTAAATAATTATACCATGAATCCGCCAAAAATTGGTTGACGGGTATAATGGGCTTTTGCATAAGCATGTAACAGGCAGAAGAAAGCATCTCCGATGCCATTAAGTACATATATTATTCTGCAGCATGTGTATCGAATCTAGTTATGCCTGTGTATCCGTCTATCTGTTGAATGAGCACCAGCCACAGGGCAAAAAGAGCCATAGACTTAAAATTGAAATTTATGTTATTTTTGTTTTATCGATAACATTGGAGTTGGATCGTTGGACTTTGTTTAGATTTTGTCTGTTTTGGATTCCGCTTTGTCAAGATTTAATTTGATATCTGTGTCTGTGCATACAATTTTAATAATTACAGCAATTATGTATTTTTCTTTATCGAATTTGACTGCTTAGATGGCTGGCGATGTTGTTGTTGGCGATTATTCGAAAATTCTGCTGCCAGATACAATTGGCTCGTATGAAAACACCCAAACTAACATACTTGGAAACTTGCCGTAGAATAAATTTTAATAAAAAGCTCCTTGCTCCTCACCGAGCAAAGCAATTAAGATCAAAGGAAAACCTTTGTGCGCAGTTTGGAGGTTTCAACGCTACTCAGTCCGAGATGCAAAAAAAATGAAGGGCTATCTTAGTATTCTACCTTCCAAGTTTCCTAGCTATAGCTCTTAAATTGCAGAAGATATAGGCTTTTATGGCATTCGGAGGCCAAGCTAAAGATACTTCATGTATTCCTATTCCTACCAATTGACCCATCTTCACGAAACATAAAAATAATACATAAATAAAATAGATAAACAAATTTAGAAAACAATTAAATAATTTGCTAGCTTTATATATGTTCACCGCACATTTTGCAAATTAATGGGTTCTTGAAGGGCCATTTTCCACACATATGTTAATTGCATTTGAAACTGATTTTCGTTGTTTTGTTTTCTTTGCAAAAAACTATTTGGCACCTTTTTTGCATTTGCTCACAAGAATCCGAGATTGAATTTGTTAACTTTTTCTGAATATATGTTTTTTCCTGTTGGTCATTTTGAAAATCATGGACACGTTCTTCAGATAATTGGAATAAAAATTAATGTCCAGAGATTTTTTCGCCGTTTGTTTCTCTGTATAATGACTTGCCTTGATTCCAGAATATTGGAAAAAATCTGTGCAGGCCATCTATGCGATTTCGATTTTACTGAGTATTTTCTGGTCATTTGATCCGTCATGTCTACACTGTATTTAGTATTGTAAAATCTAATTGTTTCAGGTATATGCTTCCCATTTCTTTCAATGCTTATTGATTTATGGCTTGAGCATAGTAGAGGCCCTTTTTTGTTTGGCTTACTTTTGTAAATGGTAAGTGAACAATGACTCGAGTTATATAGTTTGGTCGAGAAATATGACATACCATCTTTCGCCTGTTTGGCGAATTTTGGTAGTTCTCTTTTGTGCCCGCGGATCGTTCCAAAAATAGTGGTTCTTTTTTGTAGTGGAGTTAAAGCTACTCTGTTTTCTTTTCCCAAATATGGAAATCCATTTATGATATATGATGTATGGTATTCACATCAAATGCCAGCCAGAATTTGAAACCAAACTTATCCGTTTTGTTCGGCATATATTGTAACGATTTCTCGATATATTCTCGATGAATTTGCACCATTCTTCAGATATTAGAGCAAATTTACAAACGCTGGCTTCGTTGACCCTTTTTTATCAAACCCGATAAACCGCATCATTTCACAAAAATCACTTCTGCTCATAGTTTTTGAAAAAGAACGGGGCCGCATTTACTGTTCCGCAGATCTGAAATATTCAAATTGTTTGCCTGAAATACGCTACGTGCATATAGAAGAGCAATAAACGCATTTAGTGGTTTTGGCATATGCCGATCTTTGAAGGGCATCACCAACAATGTACCAACCAAATTTGGTGACTAGCCTTAAATCGATTTTCTCGATTTCCAACAAGTCTAGTCGCGATAGTTTTACTGGAAAATATCTTGTACATATGTCTTACATTTCACGAGCACTTATATCCTTGTCGATTGTTGCTTATCTAAAATATAATGTATATATGCACTAGTTAATTTTCTTTATTTTTGTGGAAGAGTTACCTAGTAACCTTTCTTCCTAGTTTGTTAACTGTAGCTCTTAAATTGGGCTCTGGAAATTTCGAGGGCGTGAGTGGGCATGGCCAAAAAATGTTGTAGGACGTTCTTAGTAATCTAACTTCAAGGTTTTGGTAACTGTAGCTTTTAAATAGTGGGATATACAGTTCACAGCTCACAGTTTATTTCAGACATTATCTAGCCAAAATTTTAAAGCTATAAAGCTTAAACAAAGAAGCAAACACAAAATGTTTTAATGCCAATTTGTTTCATGCTGTATCAATTTTGAAAAATAAACTTTAGTTTTTATTAAAATATAATGGATTATTTAAATTTAGACAAAAACTGAAAACTTTTCCAAAATACATGTCAACTCTTATTTCAGACAGTGTTAAAAAAGTAACATATTTGCCGTATAAAAGGTTAAAAAAGAATGTTAATACTTAGTCTGATATCTTTCACCTTAAAAACTTCCCTTAACCTATTATTCATGGAAGATATCAGCTTCCGTGTACTTTCTGGACTGATTTTGCTCCACTCATCCAGCAGGGCATTTTCGAGACTGTATCTGTGATTCCGGATTTTCCAGCAGAGCCCATAAATTTTAAATAACATTTAAATCTGGAGACTGGACCAGTGGAATTATTATGTAGGGGTAGTTCCAGATAAGCCAGGAGTGTACTAATCCGGACATATGTTTGGTGGTTGTCCTGGCCGTTGTCCTGGTAGAACGGGAAAGTACGTCAGATTCCTTGCTTCTCGGCACTTTGGAGTAAATTTTCCTTTAATATATTGGGGTACACATTCTTGTCCATTGTTGTTTCAGTAAACACCAAATATGCGGATTGATGCCACTACCATGACCCCTTCTCCGTGGCGCTTGACAGTTACCTTTAGGTTTTTGGAATTCAGATCAGCATTGGACTGTCGCCACACATAATTCCGTCCGTCCGAGCCAAAAATATTAAATATGGACTCATCTTCAAATAAGACTATGTTCCGGAACTCCAAATCCTCCTCATCCTAATCCCTTTATTTTTTTCGCTTATAAAGGGCTTCTTCCGTGGTATTCGGGCATTAAAGTCATGGTTGCGCAGAACCCGGCGCATAGTTTCCACTCTGCACTTGTTCCACATTTCATCCTCCACCTGTGGAGTCAGTTTTGGAGCCGATATCTTATAATTTTCCCTTATTTTCCTGATGATCCCTCGCTCTTCCTGTTCGGTGAAAATCTTGTTGGCTGCCATTCTGCCCTTGTCCTCTATCCGATTTTCGTCGACGAAGCGACGAACGATGCTATATACAGTTCACCTGCTTAAATTGACCATTTCAGTTATTTGGCGATGTGAATATCCGTTCTGAAGTGTTCCAAGATGAGTTTCCGTTGTTCAATGGTGGTCCGTCTGCGCATAGTTCTTGATGGCTGGTTGCACCCGAAATGCAGGAAGTAACTCAACTGACTACGCAGGATTGGTCTATTTATACCGAAAATAATCAATCTGACGTTAAAATCCGAGTTTACTAGACACTGTCTGAAGTAGGCTTGGTTCAAATTTTTTCAGGATTTTTTAATGGTGTTTGGTGACTAGCTTGAAAATTGTGCGTTAGATTTCTAGGGCCGAAGTTCCTGTGAGTGGCGGGTGTTTGCGTAGTCTGAAAATTATATGCCGATCTTTGATCTTTGAAGGAGGTTACCAGCAAGTTACCTTCCAATCTTTAAAATTGTGCAAGATATTCGGATCTATCGATTTACATTTTTCGATTTATTGGCTTTGGCGATTATGGGCGCAGGTGTAGAAGTAGCTATAAAAATTGTTCTTAAAGACGGCTCGTAGCAATATACCTGCCCAATTTGACGGCTCTAACTAAAAAGAACCCATTTAAAATTTTTATGCGCGGAAGGCCTGTGGGTATCGGGGATAGGCGTAACTAATCTTTGAAGGACACCGCCAACAACCTACCAACAAAATTTGGAAACCGTAGTCTTAAAATTGTGGGAGATATGTGGCTTTGTCGATTTGTACCTACCGTTTTGATTTAATAGATTTTATAGCCGCCTTGTGGACGTATCACTCCAATTCTTATACTTTGATGCAGACCAGTATATGTTCCAAGTTTCAAGTTTTTGTCTTTAAAGGTGACGAGAAATACGGTTATTGCGAACTGCTTAATACACTAAAACCAGTGTATTACTTACTTATTTTTTATATTTATTTAAACTATGAGGTAATCAATAGTGTGCAAATGACTATACCTATGTTAAATTTAATTAATCGACTTGCAAGAAGAATATGTCAATTAAATTCTTAAATTTTGAAAGTTCATTCATGGAAATACATTTTACTTACGGCTTGATATAAATGCTTATTTAAAAAAAAAAAAGAGTACAAGAACCACTAGATTATAGATTTTATTACAAATCAATAAAATATTGCTTTTTTAATAATAGTTAGGCTAACCATTCTCGAACTAGCTCAGCAATGCGCTCCTTAGATGCGCGCATCTCACTGCTGTCGCTGGGGCTAATGGAGCTGAAGTCATTGCAGTGCGAGGCCTTGCTAATAACGGTGGCTCCTTCGGCAATGCCATGACCTATGGCACTCCAGGGATCTAGTTCACCGTGTGTCATATAGACGTTCTCAACGTTGGGTTCCATACCACCAAAGTCCAGATTTGTCTGTGCTGTATTGCCTTGGATCATTTCGTTACCGTATTTGGAGCCAAAGACATCTTTGCACATTTCAATATAAAACGTGGCAGGAAACTTGGTACCAAATGGTTGCTTTAGTGAACGTGATGATTGGTACCAACCATACTCGTTACAGGTCTGATAATACCATGGACGAGCTATCAAAAACAATTTACACTAATCAAAGATAACCACACGATTGGAAATGGTATACTAACTTACCCGCACCAAAATTCTCAATGGCGCTCTGATAATAGGCAATGGTTTCTTGATAGCGTGCATCAGTGCACGTTTCATAGCCCCAAGCCCAGAACACAAAGTTGGCAATGGCTGTGGCATCATCATCGAAAGTCAGCAGAAAGGTGCAAAAATAATCGATATCACCCGGTCTATATTTAATAGTAAAGCCATTAGTTTTGATTGTCTTGCAGCATGTGATTGACTTACTGTTGATACTGCGCTATGCTCGCAAAAACATTAGAAATACTGCCAAACAAGTTCCACATATCCAAATCGTTTTCATGATCAAAGCTGCTGCACAAGCGCAGCATTGCGCGTGCCTCAGCGGAACGTTTGTTGTCAAACATGTGCTCTAAATCGGCTATGCCCTTCTGAATGCGGTCGTAGCACTTCTGACCGCCCAGCTCCGCCCAGGCTTTACCTGTCACCTCTTTGTACTCGAAAAAGTCAACCTTGGCGAGCAGAGGCGCACTGGAAGCCCAGCCACCCACCACCAAATCAGGATAGAGTCGTTTGAACCACACAACCATTGTGGCCGAGTAGGAGCCACCAGATAGCAGTACTTTCGAATTGGCAAGTTCTGCATTTTCGGATTTAAAGGTTGTGATAAAATGCTTGACATCGGCAAGCGCCTGCTTAACGTGCAAATATTGCAAATCGTCAACGGTCATTTTCCTGTTGACAACTCATATTCATATAGAAATGATTCTGATATGAACTCGGAAAACTACACTTACTCTGTTGGCACACTTTTTCCATAATATCGATGCTCTGTGTAGATCAAAACGCCCTTGTGTTCCTTGGCCATGTCATACCAATGACCGCTTTCTATCATGCCGCGGCTGACTTCCCATTCACCGCCCAAATATATGAATATTGGACTGCCCTCAGTTTGGAATTCATCGTTGATCAAATAGCGCTACATAAAGTAATAGTTTTCAAAATATGTGGTTCAAAATATTGTTTTTAAAATGTTCTTACCATTTCGTAAGTCTTCTCATTACTTTCATCAAAGTGATCAAGGGGCTGTGTGATCCATTCCTCAGTAGCCTTGTCTATACTCATCCCCCTTTGTTGAGGTGGACCACGATGCATATCCCATAGAGTTTTCACAAAAACGGGCACATCTTTCTTCCATTTCAGGCTGTTTGCATGGCTAGCCAAAACCACCAGCAATAGGCTGACCAACTGAACCACCAACATGATCGAAAATGGAATAGGCCAGAGCACAACGTTCAACTTTTATTTAATCCAAGTGCTGTCAAGTTATCAATAATTTGCGATCAAGATAAAATGCTATAAGACGATTGCTGATAATTGTAATATTTCAATAGTGGTGGTGATAACATGGGATTTTCAGCCGCAAAACAAATATCACAAATTTACGATGTCCGATGATTTATTTAATTATTTAGTTATTATACCTAGAACACATTAAAAACGGGTAAAAGGGGTATAATGGTATTGTGCAAATGTATGTAGCAGGCAGAAGAAGTATTTTATTCTTAAGTATTTTTATTCTTGATCAAGGTCAACAGCCGAATCGATATAGCTATGTCCGTCCGTGCTGTCATCCGTCTGTATGAATACGCAGATCTTAGAGAATATAAGAGCTAGTGACTTTAAATTTTGATTATAGGTTCTCGTATAGCAGGCGCAGATCAAGTTTGCTTTATTTTTATCGATGACTGCCTCCGTTTTTCAATTATCGATACATAAAGATAAAGGCAGAATCTTCTTATTAATATACAATATACATATGCATATTATTGATCACCTACTCAAATTTCGTCAATATCGGATAAGAATGACCCAAGTTGATCTCATTTCTATGCGAGCGCAAAACGTATTATAGGGAAATTCGCCAATAGTTTTAGAATATAGTCGAGCTCACTCGACTACAGAACTCTTGTTTTATTATGGGTTTTATCATTATTGAAACCTATACCCAATGAAAGCCATGTTCAATTAATCTCATCATACTCTATTTAACAGTATTTTCTTAAACGAAATTTTTTTATGGTATTCCGCAAACTTGTTTATTATAGCAATAAAACACAACCACTTAACTTTTAGATTCGGTTTTACCAAAATGGAAGCATAATTTTAGTTCAGCCATTCGCGAACCAGTTCAGCAATTCGCTCTTTCGAGGCACGCATTTCGGCGGTGTCTCTGTCGCTGATTGAACCAAAGTCCGTGCAGTGTGCATGTTCTATAAAGTCGACAAAACGAATATTAAATGTTTATAACAATTATTATTTTTTAATCAGTCTACCTGGTATAATGGTTGCCTGAGCCTCGTTCTGAATGCCCATCGCACGCCATGGATCCAACTGGCCATGAGTTAGGTACACATTTTGCACATTCGGCGACATGCCTCCAAAGTCTGCATTTGTGTTTCCCACCTGTCCTTCGATAAATGAGTTTGTATACTGAGGACCATAAGCATCAGCACACATTGTCGTGAATAATGCTAAGGGGAACTTGGTGCCAAAGGGTTGTGCCGAGGAACTTGAGGTTTGGTACCAACCATACTCATTGCATGTCTGGTATATCCATTGGCGCACTTTAAATATTTATTCAAAATTTAAACAATAATACCAACAGTGGCGCATTTGAATACTTACTTATGTTGCCACTGTATCTTGATTCCAAAAGAACGGTGATGATGGCATCGTAGCTGAGATCGTTGCATTTGCCACCGCTCTTTTCAAATTCATCGAGGACATACTTGCTCACTCCAATAAGATCAGAGCTTTCTGCCATGATTTTTTGGCAAACACCCTCAATCCGTCCAGCACTGTTGAATGAAAAACATTATAAGCAATATTTTGGGATCTGTTTGAACTCATACTTACTAGTGTCCCTGTACAACGCCAGCAAATATTTCGGAAATCTCGTTGAACAGTGTCCATACATCCAGATCGCTGTATACATCAAAATGTTCACAGAGCTTCAGCAGAGCCTTGACCTCCGCGCCTCGTTTAGTGGCAAACATCGTTTCCAATTCTGCAATGCCGTTCTCAATACGCTGATTACAGTCAGCTCCGCCCATTAAGGTTATGGATTGTCCCATTATCTCCTTGTATTCTGAGTAAGTTTAATGAGAGGTGTTATAAGTTAGGTAGGATATACATAGTTAGTTGAAAGCCCAAACATACCCAAAAAGTTCAGTTTAGCCAAAAGTGGTGCACTGGAAGCCCAGCCACCTACCACTAAATCTGGATAGATCTTCTTAAACCAAGTAACCATAGTAGCCGAGTAGGAGCCGCCTACAATAATGACTTTGGAATCGCTCAACCCGTCATAAGTTGTCTTTTGTGTGGTTATAAAATGTGCCAGATCTGCCAATGCTTGTGTTACATGCAAATATTGTATATTTTCATTGGACAAATCGCTGAAAGACGTAGAAATTTATGAGGAACTCTACAAAAATTCTTCTTTAATAAGAAAAAAACTCACGGCAAAGGATGGCTTTCGCCATAGTAACGATGTTCAGTGTAGACAAGCAGTCCATTGTGTTCCTTGGCCATGTCGTACATGTGACCACTTGTAACATAACCTGGTGAAATAGTCCATTCTCCGCCCAAGAAAATGAACATGGGACCTCCGGCTTTAAAGAACACATCGTTCAACATATACCGCTAGATTGGGTAAATAAGTAATTCGTAATCAATTGGGAACTATTATATAACACTTGACTCTTACCATTTGCCATGTTCGTGTCTCGGACTCATCGAAATGATCCAACTTTTGCTCGATCCACAAGGTTTGTACCTCATCAGCCCTATTCTGATTCGTAGGCAAAGGAGGCTCTCCGTGCAGTTGTTTGAAAGTACGCTGGAATATGTTGTCAACAGCCTGAGCGCATTGGCCGAATGCTAGCAGTACCAGGGTAATTCCGACAAGGTGGTGTGTCATCGTTGTAAATTGAATTTCTACTGTAGCTGAAAGCACTCTTCGAGCACTTTGCGAGAGCTAATAAATGTTGCTTAGTTAACTAGCAAATCTTATCGAGCACTTACTGTAATCTAAGTGTCAAATCGCACAAGAGGCAATACTGAATACTATCATACTATTATCGAATTGTCGGCGTAATACATTGTCGAACTCAATAATATGTAGTGTGTTATCAGCATAGCTAGTCGACGCTATTCCAAAACCATTGATATCTGACAACTAAAATTTGCTGATAATAAATATCGATAAACCAGTTGCTTGTTCTACATCGTTATTAATTTACATTTGGATTATCTTTGATTGGTTGTAATCGATTAATTAACACTATTTTTGTGGGTTATCAAATTAATTTCATTTTTAATTCGATTTCATATTTGTGCTTATATTGCGGAGCGCTAAGTCAATGACGGTCTATTTGAAAGTTACTGGTCTGAGACAGAAAAGATTGAGTATATATAATAATTCCAATATTCAATTCTCTATATACTATAACAGAGTACACCAACCTCTTGTTGCTGGTAGGGTATTCAGTTTCTGATATAACTGCACACAAATTAGAACTTACTTTATATGTTTTTATTAAAAAAAAAATCATTAGAAAAATCAACCAAACCGCGTTATTAATTTGCCATTTGCTTATCATTTTAAATAGTATTTTTAAGCTTGGTTTCTGCGTAGATGTCAAGCTGCTGTTTGTCTGCTAAGGCTGCAATAAAAATAAATCTTTTTCTTGGCAACAGAATAAAAAGGTCACATAAATGCAATTCAATTAAAATAACTTAAACATAAATTTTTGGTAATGACTAAAAAAAAAATGCTGAAAAAACATTTAACTCTTCTTGGGTTATTTGGTCTGTCTGCAGTCAAGTTCGAAGAATTTATCCACTTGTGAATATCTTTAGAAATTATGCAATTCACTCGTAGTTAAATCGCAGGAAATTACAGTCGAACAACTGAACGTAAATTCGCTTGCTTATTTATTACATTGCAATAAAGCCCGCACTTAGAAACCTAAATGGACAACAACTTTAATTCAGCCATTCGCGAACCAGTTCAGTGATTCCTTTTTTCGAACCACGCATTTCGGCGGTGTCCTTGTCACTAATAGAACCGAAGTCTGCAATGTGCATGTTCTGTAAAGCCAACAAAATGATTATGGAATGTTTTTGAATATCATTATTCAATTATCTCACCTGGTATAACTGTTGTCTGAATCGCACGCCATGGATCCAACTGGCCATAAGTTAGGTACACATTTTGCACATTCGGCGACATGCCTCCAAAGTCTGCATTTGTGTTTCCCACCTGTCTCTCGATAAATGAGTTTGTATACTGGGGGCCATAAGCATCAGCACACATTGTCGTGAATAATGCTAAAGGGAACTTGGTGCGAAAGGGTTGTGTCGAGGAACTTGAGGTTTGGTACCAACCGTACTCATTGCGTGTCTGGTTTATCCATTGAAGCACTTTAACAAATTTATTCAAAATTTAAGCAATAATACCAACAGTGACGCATTTAAATACTTACTTATGTTGCCACTGTATCTTGATTCCAAAAGAACGGTGATGATGGCATCGTAGCTGAGATCGTTGCATTTGCCACCGCTCTTTTCAAATTCATCGAGGACATACTTGCTCACTCCAATAAGATCAGAGCTTTCTGCCATGATTTTTTGGCAAACACCCTCAATCCGTCCAGCACTGTTGAATGAAAAACATTATAAGCAATATTTTGGGATCTGTTTGAACTCATACTTACTAGTGTCCCTGTACAACGCCAGCAAATATTTCGGAAATCTCGTTGAACAGTGTCCATACATCCAGATCGCTGTATACATCAAAATGTTCACAGAGCTTCAGCAGAGCCTTGACCTCCGCGCCTCGTTTAGTGGCAAACATCGTTTCCAATTCTGCAATGCCGTTCTCAATACGCTGATTACAGTCAGCTCCGCCAATTAAGGTTATGGATTGTCCCATTATCTCCTTGTATTCTGAGTAAGTTTAATGAGAGGTGTTATAAGTTAGGTAGGATATACATAGTTAGTTGAAAGCCCAAACATACCCAAAAAGTTCAGTTTAGCCAAAAGTGGTGCACTGGAAGCCCAGCCACCTACCACTAAATCTGGATAGATCTTCTTAAACCAAGTAACCATTCCTTGGCCATGTCGTACATGTGACCACTTGTAACATAACCTGGGGAAATGGTCCATTCTCCGCCCAAGAAAATGAACATGGGACCTCCGGCTTTAAAGAACACATCGTTCAACATATACCGCTAGATTGGGTAAATAAGTCATTCGTAATCAATTGGGAACTATTATATAACACTTTACGCTTACCATTTGCCATGTTCGTGTCTCGGACTCATCGAAATGATCCAACTTTTGCTCGATCCACAAGGCTTGTACCTCATCAGCGCTGTTCTGATTCGTAGGCAAAGGAGGCTCTCCGTGCAGTTGCTTGAATATATTGTCACCAGGCATTGGCCTGAAAGCTGAATGCGAATGTGTCAATATCAAACGGTGCCATATCTCTGTGCTACTTAGGCTAATTCGGACATTAATGTTTATACGGTTCTTTATCATGTATTTGAAGTTATTCTACGATGCTGATTTACTTTTAGATTTTGTTAATTTTTTTTTTGAGAATGCCCATTATTAAAAGTAAAGTATTAATTTAAATGGGTTTCTACATTTTAGAAAGTTTTACATTTAATGTCAATAATCAAATACATAAATATACGGGGTACCCAAAATTTGTTGCAAGAATACTTAATACACCCAATACTTACGATGCTGCACATTAGTTGCAATTATAACGACGACATTGCCACTGCACACTTAGATTTTGTCGTGAAGCTTAACTTTGTGTTGAAGCTTACTGCAGCGCAAGCTGAGCCGCCACCATCAATTAACTCAGGGTAGCCCTTCGAAATTAAGTTACCATATTGCCGGCAGAGATACAACCGATTAAGATGACCTAAGGACTTTGACCTCTTGAAATGTGCCATTTCAATGCGTGCTCCATTGTCAAATATTGTAGGTGCTCAACGTTTAGATTTCTGTTGAATGTAATTACGACAAGTTTCACTTTATTTGGCATTCAATTCCACTTACTGTACTGGTCTACTTTTGCCTTAAAGTGATAACCTGTCTAAGCCCCATAGGCATTGAACTTTACAACCATTTAGTAGAAGGGGCCCCACAAATTTGTTGTAAGTTGCAGTCCATTCTGCATTCACATTTATTTGCCTTAAAAAGTATCCTAAAACCGTAATGAATTTAGAGTACAATTATTAGTTGTGAATTTGCTATTTTCCACGTCAGAGCCTCGAATCGAATTTTTGCGAAAAGACGAGGGCAATCGTTAAAATGAATCAGGATATCATAATGTTGTAGCCTCATAACATAATGTTACGCTTATTTACTGCTTTCCTAAGTTATTTAAGCCATATGACTCAAAATAGTCAATGTTGCTTTCAGCAATTAACAATTGACACGATCTTAAATGTAAAACGTTTACTCACAAAAAAAAGTCAGTACATATATACACAAATACTATATTTTTTCTTGCTTTAAAATTAATTTATTACTCGATCCACAACATAATTACGAATGCAACTTGCATTACTAATGCGAGTACGAAAAAAAAATCATCTTAACATCAATGCTAATATTAGTAAAATAAGACAAACCTCTACAAGCACAAACTTACTTACTTACAAAAGTTTCAAAAATTCTATCAGGTTTGTTATTTCTGTCTTCCACTGATGTGATACCCACTTAAATATTCAACCAAATTCTAGTCTCATTTTTTTCGTGTCGTCTCCAATGAAATCCTAGTGCTATCATTCAAACGGAAACGGATTTCGACAGAGCAGTGAAATGGGTTACGCCTGATATGTATGATTTAAAAACACGTGTTCTGAACTAAGTTCAATATAATTAGTTTCATTGCTGCCGGATGTGGCAGTCTAGATGCAACCCTTGAAATTGCACTCTGCACACGTCCCAAATGAAAAGAGTAGATAGTCGAAATAGCCGAAATAACAGAAAAAGCGTAGAATTCGTGACGCGACAAAGTGGATCATTGAATACTCGTACCCACATTTAATATGCAGCGCTGACAAAAGCCAGATTTCAAAAGGATGTGCGTGTCGAATGCACATTTACATATTCATTTCAATTCTTATTTGAGTGGACTAAGATATATTTGGTTAAGTGCCAGTAAACGGATGTTTATTCAAGGTTCAATTCACCAGTTCTAAATCATCTTACACTTCTGCTTGCAGGTCATCTTCTACGATTCGGACTGGAACCCCACCGTTGACCAACAGGCCATGGACCGGGCTCATCGTTTGGGCCAGACCAAACAGGTGACAGTCTACCGTCTCATCTGCAAGGGCACCATCGAGGAGCGAATTCTGCAACGGGCGCGCGAAAAAAGCGAGGTAAGAAAATTACTCGAGGCCAGGAAACCGCAAAACTCTATTCAGCACACCGAACAAAAAAAAAAGTCGCTTGATGTTTTTGCTTTCTTCTGTCTTATATTAGGCACGTGCGTGGACTTCCCCCATGCCTGCGCTGCAGTTGCCTGGCGCATTGTTGCGCCTTTTTAAAAGTACTGAATGAAACACGAGCCACACACATAAAACACTTGTGCACGACATTTATTGTTTGGGGCACATATAATAACAGGGGTAAAACGATACCGGAAATTAATTACACAATTGGTTAGGCGATGTTTCGGTTACGCCTTTAAGTATTCTGTGAGAGAACTCATTCAATGCTTGGTTTTTTTTTTAAGCCTTTTGCATTTATTAGTATAATTGCCCAAATCCTCATTATCATATTAAAGTACTGCTGCCGACAGAACGGAAGCTAAATAAATCTAGGCTCAGCCCCAGGCGGTATTCCCTTCTACGTTTTTCATTTCATTTCCTGAGGCGCTGCTCTTTTAACATTAGCGGCATTTTCATACTTATGTTTTTTTTCCAGATTCAACGCATGGTTATAAGTGGCGGCAATTTCAAGCCCGACACACTCAAGCCCAAAGAAGTCGTTTCATTGCTATTGGATGATGAAGAAATTGAAATGAAATGTAAGTTGATTGCGATTAGATAGATTATATGAGGTGATAAATTTAAATCATTGTGGTGCTAAGTTCAGCAAGATACAGTACAAATGAAATGACTATGTACGTCTTAAAAAAAAAACACATAATTCTTATAAAAACGCAAATAACCAAATTACTTACATGCATGTATATAATTAATTTATTAAGGTTGTTCAGAATATTCGTTTAATTTCCATGTCATAGCCTGTTTAAAGATATTATATATTAAAAAGTTCTGAAATTTAAAACAGTTTTAAGTTACATTAGAAGAAATGGTTTATAATATCACCAAGTTAAATAACCAAATTTTTTTTTTCAGTTAACTGTCGCGTATAGTTTTTAATAATTATTTATATTTATATCTTTGGACTATGTAATATAAAAGAATTTGAATTTGTTTGTAAACAGATCGACAGGAAGCCAATCTGCAGGTCAAAGTGGAGATCGCCTCCTCCTCCCCCATTCCGACAACAAAAGCAACAGCAACTGTAACAACATCAGCGCCAGCTGCAACTTCAAATGAACGTAAGCGACGCAAGCCAAATAAGGTAAGTCCACAACAAGAGCGAAAAGCCACTAATTGTTGGAGCAAACGAAAAAATATAAGAGCTATGTAAATCCAAAGACTTGAGGCAAAAAGCTGGCTTTTTATCTGACCCTTAAATCGTGTACCAAAAATTTGCTCCTTTACGCATGATCCAACTGTCTGTTAATGGAGAGTTATTAGACCAAGTTTACACTCGTTACACGAAGCGACAAGTTCCGCAGTCTCTCAATGAAAGTAAACGATCTTTTAAGTGAAGTTCAAATTGCAGCTTGGCCATATACAGGTACAGCTGCAGTCTCATGGATAAGCCTTCAAGTCTGACTCTTTTGTTGTTCTTACTTGGGCACTGCATGGTGGTCATGGTCACGTGATTCATGCAACAACAAGAACAGCAGAAACAGCAAAGACAATTCAATTTGCTACAAAACTCAACTCATCGTCGAGTTTGTCTTGGTCTGTTACGTAGCGTGCTTTGAACTTGCTGCCAGGTTTGAGCATATTCAAGGTGGATATATTCATTCATCCAAGCGTTGTCTATTCTACGTCATACGTACGTACAAATAAAGCAAACACTTTACCTTAGCCAACTTGGTTGTATCTTTTGCTTCTGTCCATATCTCGGAAAACAGTTTCAAGTGCCTTGTAGGCTTGTGGGCTTGTGGGCTTGTGGGCTTGTGGGCTTATGGGCTCGTGGGGTGCAGCTTGCGTTTGCTGGCTCTTGTCGGCTCTTTTCGTTTCGGTTTCGCTAAATGATTTTGTGCGTTCAATGGAACACTGATTATGGTCTGTTGCTTCTTTGTCTTTTCATTTCTCTCCGTTTTTGGTTAGTTCTACTCGCAGGTCTCTCCCTCACCTTCTCAGACTCTCTGCGCTTCAGTTCGGATGCAGGGGAAGCGGCTTGCACTAAAGTTCATATACTACCATAGCATATGAGTACTTTACTGGCACGCAGCCATCTTTTTTCACAATATCGTCTGGCTGTCAATTGGAAGTTCAAGTTTCGAATTCATCCACTTACTACAAATAAGTTTGAGGTTAGATGTCATTGGCCAACGAAGTTGACTTTGAACTAAAACGGTTTATTTGAAACTGATTACAGTCATTTGGTGTCACAGTTATTTATTAAATTGCCAAAGTAGTTTGGTTAGTAGGTAGAGTATTATGCTCCATTGGTTAAAGTTGGTTAACACAGATTGTCTGCAACCTCTTTGAAACAGCGTGGAAAAGAAAGATTGCTTTTTTTGTTAATTTTTTTTTAGAAGCCATCGAGTATTTAGAGGTATATTATACCTAAGTAAGAAGCTCCAACCAATCCAAGTGAAGGATTATAAGACACCCAAAATTCCATTTTATTCAAATCATCTTTAATAAAATCTGCTACTGTGTTACCTATCTTGGTAATTGCTAGCGAAATCTGAATTTTATGCAAATCTCTTTATATTTACCCTGTGTGCCGAGCCAGGCCCTGAAGCATGGGTATTATGTTCCCATCCCTTTCATGTAGTATTCCAGGTCGAACTGAGTCAAACATTAAAAGCGACCCACTTAGGAGCCTACCGCCCGCTAACGCTCAGCAATAACTCAAGTCGGCAACAACGGCAACAAGACGAACAACAATAAGAACGGAAGAGCTGGGATTGCTGTAAATTATAAATGAAACATTTTTCGGACCAGTTAGTTAGGGTAGACCGCACCTGAACAAACAGATAGCAAGGCGATATTTGTTGTTATCTTACTTCCATTGCTAATAAATATGCTAATTGTTTGAATTGTTACATCAGCAATTAAACTCGTTTTTATTGGATTTGTCTTAGGAGGCTAATATGGGTGGCATCACGATACCGGCAACTGAAGATGATGGAGCCAGTTGCAGCCCAGTTGCCAAGCGCATCAAACAGGAAGTGGACGAGGATTGCATTGATGTAGGCATTGCCTCCTCCACGTCCAGTGGCGGCACAGAAAGCAACAACCAAATACTCAGCCATGAGACTTATGTGCCGGGTGCGACAAGTGTGCGGCAGCAACACCAACACTCCCAGGCTGATAACGACTCCGATAATGAGGCATTAGTGGTGGATGGTGATAGTCCAGCAACAGAGTCAATGAGTAAGTACCTATACGAGTTAAAATTCTTATTGGTATTCGTACATGCTATGAACACATTTCCCGCCATTAGAATGTACTTATTATGCAAATTCTTACAACTAACATTTTCAATAGATTTTTGTGGTGTACCTTCTTCCATCTTATTATACTCTAACTGGGTTGTGCAAAAGTATGTAACAGGCAGAAGGAGTGCTTCCTTCCAACCCCATAACATATTCTTGACCGGTGTTAACAGCCGAGTCGATCTATCCATCCTTTCGTATATGTGCAAAAAGATAGTTACATTTAGGATATAACTTCTCGTATACCACGCGCATATCCAGTTAATTTGATTTTTTATACTCCTGTTTATCAGACATATCGACTTTCAAAAGCAGCAAAAACACAAATTTTATAGAAATATATTTACAATTATTGTACAATGTATTTATATATTATCAACAATTTTCATCAAGATCGGATGAAAAACATATGTTTTCCGTGTGAAAAGGAGAAAGCATGTCGAAGCGAGAGTAAAAATTTGTTTTTTATTTTAATCGGATCTTAGTCGATATTAGCGGAGCTTACTGTATTTTCTAGTCGAGCTCTTTCGACTAAAGCAAAATTATTTTTTTTTTTTACTAAACTTTGTTTTTTACCAAACAACTGAAATGATACATTAAGCGACCACGTAAATAAAGCGGTTCATTGCATTATAAGCTCAAATTCTTAACATAGTCCGATCACTTTATTATTAATAATTCAAATTATTTGGCAATCACAAGCTAAGGCGATTGCCGAGGCGCATAGAGCGAGACATCGCAGAATGTGGTCTGTGGCCCGCTGAACAAGTTAAGCCAAGCCACTTGGCCTGTTTGCTGTTATGAGTTGCAAATTACATGTGGGATGTGCAACAGCAATCAGTGATTGCAACTTGTTAGAGGCAGCCACAGACAAGGCTTGCATTCGATTTGCATTCGAAAAACCGTTGCTTAATTTGGTTAACAATTAACCAATCGAAAGTACAAGACGTTGAAAAGTAGGCAACACAGAGAAATAAAATACAAACTGATGTTCAATCGCGACAAGCGCAACGTCAACTCATTCGACTTGTTGTTAAAGTCAAATCTGCCCGACAATTATAAAAACAACTATATCCCACCTGTAACCTGTAAATGCTATCTTGGCCATTTGCCTGGCCTGCCTAACTACTTGCCTGGTTAGCTGCCTCGCAGATGGGGTTCCAATTCAATTTCCGGAGTGGCTGTGCCACTTTGCCTTTACTGCTATACCCTGTACCCCTTAAAATTGCGTAGTACATTTTTGCAAATATAGATATATATGAACCAGACTAAAAAATATATTTTCCGACTCTATATTGAGGAAATTGACTTTTAATAAGCGTCATCAACCGAATCGATGTATCTTAATGTAATAGAGCTAAAAAATCAAATTTGGCAGGAATTTAAGGTTTTTGATTCATACCATATTTGTAAAAATACTCAAAAATAAATGATTACTTTCTGAATTTTTAAAACAATTTCATTATTATTCCATATTATATATATTTCAAACTGAATTGCTTCAATAATCTAACTTGTAAAAAATTAAATATGTTAAAATTTATTTGTCATTTAAAATAAAAGACATCTTCTATTCGAAGTTAGCTTTTACATTTTGGCTGGCTGTATTGGTGGCAGTATTTGTAACTGACTGTCGTTGCTAACGTATTCATTTGTATTGGCCACCGTTTTTGTTAAGCATTTGTCAGCCACGTACGCAACCCAATTTAATATCCTTCGTTGCCTGGAAATTGTTGCTGCCAGTTGATTATGTTCCCCAATGCGGCTCGCTTGTCAGTCAGCTAGCCAGTTAGGCAGTTAGGCAGTTAGTCAGTTAGTCAGTCGCATAGTTTGCAATGTTTTTCGGCTTATTGATTTGGCTGTAACTTGTTTGCTTGGCTTATGCACTAAAATGCCACAAAAAACAAGGCGCTCATAAATATTTTTTATGTGCCATTTCTTTGGCTTTTGCTTGTAGCTCTGCAGGGCTTGGCAAATGAATACATCTAATTTAATCAATGGTTCACATGTTGTGGCTACATAAATTGTGGCTACCTTTTGCAGTTTTGAGATTTGCTTCTTTTTTTTTTGTTTACAGACATTTTATTGCTATTTATAGGCCATAATGAGAAATTGTCATGAGAAGCAAAATTGGAAACGAGCTTGTCATGGTTAAAGAGCTCACATTATAAGTGTAAGCAATAAAAAAGTCTATATTATATATATAGTTCACTTCAGAATCTTCCTAAAAATGAATTTGTGTGTGTTTTTTTTTTAAATTAAATATAAACTTTACATTTTATTTTAAATTCATTTTTTACTTCCTGTGTCTTTCTGTGTATGCAAACACATTTAAAGGGTTATTAGATTTAAATGTATTCAATTTGAATGTGTTGCCTCTGTTATTACAATTAATCCACTTCATTGGCCTTCATATCCTGATTGTGCTCAATCCTAGACTTGAGTTAATCCAGCTACGCGTGCCTCACCTTTACATAACTGCATTCCACAGCAAACACTTGCTGCTGTCCACAAAAACATTTAGTTTTCCTCTGTCTACGGCATATTTTAGCACATTTAATTTTATACAGCATGATTTATTTTACTATTATGTTGCCCGCATCTCCACTGCATTTTGCTCCGTTTGCTTCTGTTTGTTATAAAAAATTATTCCCATTACTGGAGGCAGTGCACAAATCATTTGGTCGGTTGGTTAGGTACTTAGCAGTTAGTTGGCAGTAGGCAAAGCGTGCAAGGCATTCAAATAGCAATACCACTGAATGTTTCTGTTGTGTAATAAATCCGGGAAAACAATTTTTTAATTGATTTCGTTTAAGTTCGTTTCGTTTTCAAATGGACGCGTGTCCACTGCATTTGATCCGAGTTTGCAAGTTACTTTCTCAATGCACCAGTTAAAGACATTGTCGATACGAATCCAGATGCAGTGCAACGCCCAATCGAAAAATGTTGCACAGTGAGTATTCATTATTCATTAGATTGATCACAGATCCTTGTCCACTTTGTCAGTGTTGCTTGTGATACATAAATAATTAAAGAAACAATTGTAAACAAGGTGCAAAACTCCCAAAGAACATGACGACAACAACAGCATAAGTAGCAAATAGCGACAAAAAAAAAAACAATAAATAAATCTCATAGAATACGCGTTAGCCATGAGATACAATTACGTTGAAATCTTGGCAGCAAATCAAAACTGCGAACAAAAACGCTGATTGGCCACAAAAATTCACACAGCTTACAAATAATTACAAAATGCTGTTCGATTGCACATGAATATAAAAAGTATAAAACAAAACAAAATCAAAAAAAAGAAAAAAAATTCCAATCAAAAGGCATACGAAAAATGTGCGTTTTGTTGAGCTTTTATAAGAATTAACAATAAATTGCATAGGCTCTTTTGCTAATGGTTGTTGGCCGATGTCTGTTGTTGTTATTGTTGCACTGTTGTCGACTGATTCTCTTAACTGGCTCTGTCGCATAAATTTACACCTTATTGGCCCCCATAGCGCCCAGAGCAAGTACGTGCCCGGTCAGCACCCAGCCCATACTGGCAAAGACTCGTCTACATAAATATCCGAAAATGTGTATCGTAGATGAACCGCTCGGATTGACAGTTGCTGTTGCCACTTGTCTATTTGATTTAAAACTTTATAATTAAAGTGGTTTTGACTTAAATTGGCTAATCATATTTATATGTGAAGTATTCCAACGAAATTCCGTGCTCAAATAAATAATAAAAATAATGAAATTCCAAGCGCAAATTAAAAGAATTTGATTTTGATATATTCAGGCTGTGAATATTTGACTAAATTTAATTAAAATGCGAGAATTTTGGAATTTCGCTGAAATCGTGAGATAATATGTTTCAAATAATGCTCAGTTATTGACAGTTGGCTTAAGCAAGAGATAAACTATATCGATTTATTTAGGCTGCAAAATTCAGTGAAAAATTAGTTACACAGTGGCATTTAAATATATTTAATATGAGTGGTGATTACAACATACAAGACAATAAGGAAACCAAGTGTACATTCAAGCCAAAATAATTTGACTTCTGTGTGAAATTTGTGTTGATTCGTAGCTTCTCCAAAGGGCTTCTAACTTTTAAAGTCGTCATGGGGATTCAGTACCACACCAAACCCATCCGTAAATATTTTTTAAAACGTAATTTTAATTCGTCTCTTTTTTTCTGACTATTCTTGGTTATCGGGTGAACCGTAACTGCTACTTTGGCCAATAATCAAAGTTTTATTCTATATGTTCTCAATTATGTCTGCTTATATTTTTCTATACATCGTCATTCTCAGAATGACTGAACATTGTTAAACTACATAGTAAACACAATAATTGAACACAATTGGCACAGGTCAGATTAAATTTTTATTTTATTTGCCATGATAACTCTATTAATTAATTAGTAAATATTAATCTCTTGAATACATTTAATAGTGAATATTAATGTAATAAAAAGGATTTAATCAAATTCATTAACATAAAAATTAAATATACTGAATGAGGAAAAGGTTTCAACCAATAATACACAAAAATATAGACAGGATCTCAAATTTAATCCTTTTTTTATTTTTATGTCTTGTATCAATTAAAAAAATGTTTTTTAACTGGATTAAAGAAATCATCATCCGGAATTATAAACCAGGTGAATTCCCATCTCATAAAAATTACGTTGAAGTGGGGCGTTAAAATTGATATCTAGTTATTTGGCGCTTGGCAGAATCTTTGAAGTATTAAAATTGCTTGCGCGTGCTTTCATTTATTTGCCTGGATGGAAAAGTAAACATCACAAAAGGAATCTGTATTTGAACTCAGTCCCGTATGTCCCATATTCACCCACTTTAATGCACAATGTAAACGGCTCAATCACGCACTACAGACCGCATCGGAGGAGCTTCCCATCGCATTGCAGCGCCAATCGATTTTGGCGACACGCATTCGAGGTCATAACCCAATTCCTTTTGTAGTCATTGTGCGACTGAACGCCTGGCAACTGATATCTGCTTCAACTGGTCTGCACTGGCACGGGTTGTGTTCGTACTTGGTGCTGTTTTATCATCAATAGCAGCTGTAAGTATTTCCCGAGTGCCACTGCCATCCATTACGAAAACTTCTCTCGTTGTATGTTGTTTGTCTTCTCAGGTCTTTGGTTTATGGTCTCTCGAAGCCCAATTGAAATTCGGTGCGCATTGCAATCGATCGCACTTTTTGCCTTGTGTGCCTTGTGCGAGTACCTTTCTAACGTTCTTGCAGTTGTTGGCGCTGTTGTCGTTGTTGGTCGTCTGTCTGTTTACCTGGCCGTCTTGCTGGGGCCAGTTGGCATTGTAGCCCATCTTCATAATCATCCATGCTGCCGCGTGTTGCATTTGATGATGTGCATCGCCGTCGCTCTAGCGGTCGCTGCCACCATTACCATCGCCATCGTCGTCGTCGTCGTCGTGGTTATTGTCGTCGGCTGTTTGTTGGTTACCGTTGTCATGATTTGTTGTCGCCAGTTTCTAACCTGGTCAAACCACGATTTTTGTCTGCGTTTCTTGTTTGGTTTGGTTTGGCTCTTGCTTTTGATTTCGTGGTGTTAGCCTGAAGAATTTTAATAATTCACGAGACTGTTTTCTTCTTTTTTTACTTTTCGTTTGATCGGGGACACTTCCTGTTGGTTCGCCTACTGCCGGAACTGTTCCTCTAAGGACAAACGCGCTCAAGTTCAAAGTCATCAATCTGAGGGCGGTCGTAACTAGTACTCGACCGCAGAGTGCATATAACATGTGTGAAATCGACACCACAAATGCCATCGAAAGGCTCTAGCGGCGGAAACAAAAGCAATTTTACGCTACATTTGCTTAATGATGCAACCCTCAATGTGAAGCAGCAGCTGTTCTTCTGACTTTCTTGAGCTGTAAAAAGAAGTAGTTGTCCAACGCCTCAAAAACAACTACAAGCAAAATATTGCTAACTGAACGGACATGTAAAAAACACAAGACTGAGAAATTTAGATTCACTTAATTGCCCTCCATTTTACTAGAATAATACTGGTAGTTTACTACTCACTTCTTTACTTACTATTAGGATGAAGTGTAGCTATCCATGTGTTTCTGCTTTAATAGAACTAAATAAAGTTTAAAATCATTTTGATGAAAATATTGCACAAAATGCAAACAAAAAAATCAGGAATAATTGTTTTGTATATAAATTGTGACTTTGTTTAACAAAATTTCGGCCAACTACGCCAAAAATAACTTGTAGAACATAATGGAAAGCAGATGGGCATGTTGGGAACAATGGGCGGAACGCAATGCGAAGCCAAAGTCCACATTCATGGCGGCTAGCAGGCCTGAACCCCCGACGCGATGGCAAAAGTCTGGACCAATGAATCGTGAACAGTGGATGAAATTCTACAATTGGGCCGCTATTAAAGCGAAAGCCAAAACAAAATCAAAAGTGAACCCGCTTCCGACACACCAAATGGATTCACAGTCACCGTTGTTTTTCATGTATGTTGCAAACAAAATGCACGCTGATAGGGAAAAGAGACAAGAAATGATGGAACATCTAACAAGGCTGAGTCGACCAACACGACAACGTGGCAAATATATTGCGTCACCCCAAAAGGAGCATTCCTATCGGCCGCAGCTCAGCAAGAGACCATCAGCGAAATCAAAGCCTGGAAGGCCCACAAAAAAACCAAAAGTGCCCAGCTGTTTTCAGCACAAAGAATTAGAGATTGATTTTTGGTCAAACATTCGTTTCCCTGTTTCCAAAAACGCACTTAATTTCAAACCTTCCAGAAAAGTTATGGAGTTAGCCCGACCGCGCTCCTATCCAATTATTAAAAAAGAGAAACCACTCAGGCGCTTGAAGATGACTGCAAGACAATGGCGTGAGCATCTGGTACGCCTCCAATTTCTGTCCACGCCGGTTTCCCGGGTCCTGAGCGAGTCACCTAGATGCCAGTTGTGTGGCTGCCTAGTACTTGGATCAATGGAAATAAATTAGGTGTAATTATGAAACGCAATCATTGTGCCATCTAATTTGTATCTTCTGGATCCTTGCATATTCGCAGCCAAAAATGTTCACTACAACCTGAAAAATGCTCTTTTATAAGAAATAATTGAGGAAAAGTCCTTTATTAGTACCAAAGAACAAAAATAATAATATACAACAGTTTAAATTTTGCTTACTTACATATTGTTATTCTGGAACTAAGAATTCGAACTTGATCTTATAACTACTTATTTTACTCCTTAGTTTTAACATATACGGCGCAGAGAGGCATATACAAAGTATTTCAACTATCTTTGTTAGATTCCCAATAGCAGAGTATAGGCTTACATTAATATTAAAGAAGTAATATCAAAAACAAGTATTGGATGTGTCTGTTCAACATGTTTCGAGAATTTTTCCAAATCCAACGCCAGTAGCCGATGATTAATTTGTTATTTGAAAATAAACGTTTGTTTGTTTTTAAAGTGTTTATGGTATGATAGCATGCCGTGTGCTGATTGTTTTCAGATTTTACTATTCCTTCTATAAGCCTAGGAGAAAAACATATGCTTAAAAGCTAGCAAAAAAAAAAAATTGTAGTACAAAATTTCAAGTTTCCCTTTTTGCAAAAATGGACTTCTACGATAGCGAGGACGGGGCCGGTGATGATAAGAAGACTAACGTGGAGGAAGATGAAAAACCTTTACCATCGTGGGTTGAGTGGTGTGAGCGCAATGCGCAACCCAAACGGCGCTGCATACAGATAGTAGAACCCGAACTGACGCGTTGGCAAAAGCCAGGACCCATGAAAAAAAAGGATTGGAAAAAATTTTTTCAGTGGGCTATGAACAATGCAATGCCTAAGGAACTTAAGGTGGTACCCCCAGAGCCATTACCCTGTATATCAAAATACTTGCCCTGTGGACGTCCGAAGCGCAAAATACCAATGGAAGATTTAATAGAGAAAATGGAGGCACTATCAAAGCCATTAGAACGTAAAATGACTCCAAAGCACGAGTACGAACGTCCATTTTACGCTTACTCGCCGGTAATTGTTTGGGGCAAACCACCACGCCACGATAAGGGTCGACCCTTTCCAGGACCTTTTTTCCCCTGTTGTTTTGCCAACAAGGAAGTCGAAGATGATTTCTGGGCCTCTCTGCGTTTTCCCGTACGCCCATCTGCACTCACCGCACGGCCTACGGCCCGCATCCTTAGCTTGGCCAGGCCGCACAAAATGCCGCCAAATCCACCGCATTGTCCAATACCAGCCAAGATTCCAGGACCACTGGAAGTGCCACCTCCGAAGCGCAAAAAGTTTACGACACGTGGCTGGCGATTGCATCAAATTCGTTTGATTTATCTCTCCAAGCCAGTGTCCAGACCGGAGTTTGAGTATTTCTATATGTGAATTGGCAGAATAAATTCAATGTAGCTTTAGGCTTGCCAAGAGTATTCTTAAAAAGCACCACTGCCTCATACTTTCAAGAACAGCTATTTATCTTATTTATTATTTACATGTACATTTACAAACTTCAATTTGCCAGCTGGCTGAGCAAAGTTGCTAAAAATTGCTATTTATATCTTTAACGGCTTATACGGTAGCTGCAGCCACATCCACAGTCACATGCACACTCACAGTCACAGTTACAAAACTGATCTCAAGCGCCTAAATCTGGCCAAGTCCAAGATGCAGTTTGTCATGGCAGGCGCATTAGAGTCGCACAGTCAAAGGTGAGCAGCCGCAAAGAATGGCATTGTGTCTCCAGAACCTTCGCTCCTCCCAGAGGGAAACTCCGCGTCGACTCGCCGCCAGCTCCAAATCAAGCGTAACAAACATGCGTCACATTGACTTTAGCTGGCCTGGCTGGGATCAAGGTTCACAAATGATCATCAGTCAAATCAATTAGATAATTGAATGAATGATTTGTAAAATCCGATTATGCGTGCCGTTCCTCGCACACCAAGCTCCTTATATGAAGATAAAGAAATGTGTGGTGCGTTTCTGTTTGTGTGTCTGTGTATGCATCAGTGTGGATGCCTATTAAAGTTGTTCAAGTCCAGGTATCTTCTACCCGTCCTGCTAATGCACAATTTGAGGGCATCAAGTTTCGTAAAGCAATTTCGCAACAATAATTGTATAACAACCACAAAAAAAAAATTAATATGCTTTTTGTTTTTATAATGATATAACATTGAATAATACGCGATGATTCTGCTAAGCTAGATAAGTATTTATCGTTTATTTTAATAGACGTTGGATGCACACATTCAAAATCGTTAATCCACATAACAGTATAAAAAGGCAATGTTCTCAATTGTATTGATTGTGCATTTAATGTGTGCTAACTAGTCAAAAATTTAATTCTTGGCCACGAATAAATAAAATGGAAAATAAAGCGTGAAGAAACAAGTAAGAATGTTTTAGGCGAGTGAGCTTGACTACGATATACCCCGAAACCAGCTGTTAAACAAATTCTGCATTAATTAATTGGCAAATTTCCCTTTACAAGCTGTACACCCAAATGTGAGCAGGGCAATTTAGAGAGAGAAAAAAACGAATGAATATCATGTCATCTCTTTTTTACACTCGCGCTTGCATATTGATGCATGCACAGAAAATACTTGCGGCTGCTGATAAAAATGAGATCAATTTGATAATATATTTTCGACTATAACTTGGGTCGTTTTTATCCGATATTGATGAATGATGATGAGCAGTTGATCAATAATATGCGTACTAAATGGAAGATTCTGCCTTTAAAAGTGTAGCATTTATTGCTACCGGAAATCGAAATGTATTGATTTTCAAGAAACGGAGTTATTGATAAACCAACAAAGTCTCTGAGATTTGGATGTTCATACAGACGGACCTGACTAGATCGACTCGCCATTTCATGCTGATATATGTATATATAACATTATTATACATTTCTTACCCATTTTGAGTGTGCTCAGGGTAAATAAACAACAGACATTAAAATCGATCATATTAGCTTCGAGATTATTCTTTTAAATATATTTGCTCTAAAAAAAATAGTATTTTTAAATAAATTAAACAGTTCAGCTTAGGGCCAGCTACGCCAAACAAAACATTCTGATTGATTTTGTGTTTCATAGCATTCCCCAGCGCCAAAGTCGGTAGCTGAAATGACTGAATGAAATATGCTAAAAAGCGAACTTTAGACACTTTTTCGTTCTGTCTGCACTGCCAAGAAGCGTCGCAACGTAATATTTGACCGAAATACATGGGTAAAGCAAAAGCAACAGCTACAGCAATCAAAATAACAAATTGCCCAAATAATATTACCAATGAATGGGTTGAGTTTGGCAATGGATTGCCTTGGATTGAATATTATTGATAAAACTTATGGCAGAAGACAAGGCAGACAGGCGATTCAATAATTTGGCACTCGTTCTCGATTTTGGGCGCAAAAGTAACAAGAGTTGAAGCGAGGGGCTAGAAGCGAGCTGAAGTCTCTCATTAAAAATTTATTTAAGTTGCCTGCCACAGTTGTTGACAATGCCACAAAGGGGCCAACCGAGTAGCGCCTTCAATTGTCGGTTTTTACCTGCATCCAATGATGATTATGATGATCACTCGACTGACGAGACTATGTCGATAATGATTTGCCCAGGCTAGGCCAGGCCAGACGAGACGACGATGATGAAGTTGATTTGGGATTGTGAATGCAATGCTGTTGCTGCACTTGCAGTGCATACCAAAATAGCAAGCGCCAGGCAATGTCGTCGTTGCGACAACAGCAACAATAACGTTAACAACCCGAGTAACAACTACAGAACCAACAGTGACATTGTTGCCATCAGTTTTTAGTTAGAGTTGCTTTCTGAAGACCGTCTCTTGTATTCTTGTTGAGTTTGTTTTATTTATGCCATTTACAGTTAACTTCAAGTTAAGCAAAGCAAAAGGGAGAAATACCAAACACAAAAAAACCTTCCAACCTCCTTAAGCTGTAATAGACAAATAAAATATGCACACATTGCAGTGCTTGAACCCTGGTGCTAGAGCCACAGTTTCGACTTGGCTTGGCTTAAATTTGCGATTGTGTTGTGCCTAGAAAATGTATCACGTAAGTTCAAATATGGTCATGACACACATTGCAGTGCAGCTAGCTGTTCAGTAACAGTGCAGCTAAGTGGGTGATTGGTGATGAGAAAGTGACGACCGAATGTTGATTGAGATAGAGTGTTAACATTTAGATTAATATTTACATTATTACAAAGAAATCGAAAGTGCACTTTGATTGATAATGTTGAACTCAGAAAAAATCGTCAGGCTTTTGCGACAATGGTAACTAAATTTCTAAAACGTATTGTGTTTTCCAAAAAACCAGGTTTTTTTAATTCCAGGGTAAATTGTTCCAAGATGAAGAAAAACAAAAGAGCGAACGTTGCAGTCGGGCAAAACCGATACCGTAATTTATTCCAGTGAATAACAAGTAACAAAGAACAGGGTGGGCCTAACCAAGGAGTACTGTACAATTTAGCCTTTCAAATTGCGATAGATATAAGCTAAGGATTTTAGAAATTTTGGCCCGAAGTTCTTGGTGGTGGCGGTGATGGGCGTGGTCTAAAAATGTATGTGCCGTTCCTTGGAGGAGACTACCAGCAAGTTACCTACCAAGTTTGGTCACTCTATTTTTCAAATTGTAGGAGATATGGGAGTTTATCGATTTACATGAAAATGTTGTGTCGGTTCTTAAAGGCGGTTACAAGTTACACACCTTACTGATTTGACGGCTCTAACTCAATAACTGCGGAAGATATAGCTATTTATAATTTCAAAGGCGAGGTGGGGCGGAGGTAGACGTGGTATATGCCTATGTTTAAAGAACATCGGCAAAAATCTACCATCCAAATTTGGTGACTGTGGCCTTAAAATTGTGTAAGACATGTGGCCTTATCGATTTGCGAATATCGAATTCCCAGCCCCCTGGTAGACGTATCACTTTAATCTTTATACTGAATTTGACGCGTGCACAGACCAGTATACATATGTAGCAAGTTTCAAGTATCTGTCTTCGGTATCAAGTGTAAAAAGTGTATTTTTCAAGGAACACCTCAGAACTCTCACATTACATTTATAGGTACATATAATAGTTTTAAATATTCATATTTTATAATTTAAAAAAAAAAACTATAATTTCAAGCCTTTTTTTTTTAATTTTGAAACTATTTAAAAAAAGGAAAACAACTTTTTTTTTCAGGTCGATTATTTTTTTTACTGTAGCAATCAATTTTGACTAAGTAAAGTTCTGTCAATATATGTCAATACAATGTATAATCTGTTTAGTAATTATGTTAACACGTTTTTGCCATTATTTATTCAGAATTATTATTAAACAGCTACAGGGTAAAAATGTCAATATTCGGTTACTAATGTCAAATAATAAGTATCCATAAAAGTTCCTGCATAACTATCCTTAGTTAAGAATTGCATAATTATACAAAATTAATATAAATAATTGCTGCCGTCGAACTGAATTTTTATAGCTTAAAATTAGATCAATTTGCCAGTAAATTAAACAGTTTTTCAGCAATAGTATATTAGTTTTCGTTCTTTTATTGTGTTTACTGCCAGCTTTGTTGATTAAAGAATGCTACATTCGAATTTACTACTGATACGTGCCCCAGCAGGTGAAAATAGCCTTATTGATTACAATAATTGACTCTTAAACTGCGGCGAAAATTTTGTACTCTGAAACACTACCCGAAGTGAGTGTTTTTAAAACTCCTAAGATATTTCGTCATTTTGGCGATTTGCGGAAAGACTTTTATCTTTGATGAAGTTATAAGCCAAAATTAAATTTTTCCTACTAGCTTGAAAACAGCTACAACTCAAGACAAACAGGCAGATGAATATACAATTTTTGGCTCTGGTATTGGCAGAATATAAATAGCCCAATTAATCAATAATAACCCATTATTCTTTTCTTGCAGACTTCCTGGGCGATTTTGATAGTATGCCATCGATGCGGCGGCGTCACCAGACTCGTGGTGCAAGGCGAGGACGACCACGTGGCAGCACAAGACGTGGTGGTGGCCATGGATCGCTGCAGCGCGTGCCGACGCCAACATCGCCGGCTGTTGGTGAAACGACCACATCACTGTTACCGCAGCAGGAAGCAGTCAGTGGCGAGGCTGCAAGTGGCCCGTCTGTGCCTCCGCTTGAAGAAGGTAAGTGCAGGCAATGTCTGTTTTGTTGATCGGCTTCTTCCTGGTACTCCCCCCTCTGCCGTCTACATGGTCTCGAGTGTCACTTGTCGCTAATCGCCGACATAATCACGTTTTTCGTTGCCTCTTTACATACTCACACACATACAAGCCTGCGTGTGTGTATGCTGCATCTCTGGCAACAATTGGGCACACTTGAGTGGCACTTTGTGGTCGCTGCCCCCTTTTTCATTTTTGGCTGCCCGCATTTTTCTGGATATATAAAGGAGGGAGGGAGGGAGGGAGGGTGGGAGGGGGGGGGATAAGTTCACTTGTAGCACGTGACAATTTTAGCACAGCGCAAACCACTTTCATTAAATCATCAGATTCATTGGCATTTACTGCTCCCCTTTAGTTGATATTCGGTATGCTGGCCCTTCTTTGCGCAGTCAGGCCAAATATTTGTTCACAGATTTGTATCTGGCTGAATTACGCTGATGTACAAACAGAAACTGAAGCAGAAACAGCCCTCGGCTCAGTTAATATAAGTAGTATTTTATTGTCTGCTCGGCAGCATTCCAAAGTACTTCCTAAGTGCCTTTTATTGAAACCCTCTTGAGAAGGTGTGCATTTGGAAATCTTGCCAGCGTAGATTGATAGCATCCTTATCTTAATAAAAACAAATAATTCGTTGTTGGGAAATGTCTGAAATGTAAAAATTAAAATAACGAACGCAAAGAAACTTTTTTTTCGATCCGATGTAATGTTTTTCATGTTACGTTTTTGTTGTTATATCTTTCGAATACAATTCAATTACCGAATAAGTAATGCTTTAAATAAATTCCCAGGCACGTTTCAATCGTTTGGTAAATTAATAATAATTTCTACACAGCCGATATTCACAAGTACGAATTAGCAGCCTGACGCTTTTAAATTATGCAAACATCTGCTCACTCTTAAAGGCAAATTCAATGGAAATTTGCTAACAATTTTGTGCAACTCCCAATCGAATTTTAAGTTAAAAACACGTTGGCGCACATGTCAAATTTGTTCGGCAAATGATAATTGAATTAATCGGCTTAAATGCTCAGACCCGCAGCCGAATGATGGTGTGTGTTCACGTTTGTGTATGTGTGTGTGTGTGTGTGTGAGTGTGTTTGTATGTGCCGGCTGTTAAGGGGAGAACGCGTATGCTACTGCCAGCGCCAGACAACACGTGACGGAATTAAACCGCTCTCTGCTAAATGCAGTCATAATCACAAAAGCAAAAACAAGAGAAACATGTGATTGATCGACTACGAGCTGCTCTGTACCATATAAGTATCGATTCCTGTATTTATATGTGAATATCAATCGATTCAGAATTTTCTTTAACATGTATAGATTCGTGCATCGGCATTTAAATGCTGCTATCAATCGATGCGTAATTAATAATATAATTAGATTAAAAATAAATGAACAGAAATACGAAAAATAAATTAAGTGCGAAAAGTTGACTGATTTATATAGATTCAAGATAAACAAATAAAGTAACTCATTTAATAAATTGAACAGTACATAACCCGTTGTAACCATGCTTATAGGGTATTTTACTATAATGCTGAGTACGCTGTATGAGGGCGTTGGTGTCGAGATGGGCTTGGCTGGCAATTAAAGAAAACCACAATTTGTGCGCCTAAAAGTATGCAACATTGTTGGCAAAAATGCAGATGAGGCAGCAGGACGTGCCCAAATCGTGCACACGCATGCGACAGGAGCATTAGCGACAATGTTGCCATTTCCATTTGTAGTTTGTAGTAAAGTATGCGCCAGCCTAACGCTCATTAACATTAATTACGATTATTTAAAGCCACCCAGTCGTAAAATCATTTCAAAATGGGCTCATTAAATGTATCTTTGCAGAAACATATTCGAGCACAATGGGCACCCCAACTGCCTCGTTGGCCAAACGCGGACCAGGACGTCCACGCTCGAAGACATCGATGCCAGTTAGCCGAGGATCACGGGGAGCACCTCGGGCGCGTCGACCCATGGGTCCTCTGCTGGTACCGCTTGGTCGCAGTCCGGATGACACTCCGCCAGCCAGCAGTCCGGCCACCAGCCGTGCGCCCAGCCCTATTTGAAAGGAGCATAGGCCTAAGTTGTGACGCAGTCTTTGTTAATAGCATTTATACCTCTCAGTTTAGTTTGAAAAATGAACTCATGACAAGTTTAATAAAATTCATGATTTAAAAATATTATTCATGTGTTTTAAGTTTTCTTCAAACATATAGAATTTGCAAAACGGTTTGCGTGTCAAAATATCTCGGTAATTTATTGGAGTATCCTTAATAAAAATGGATTTTATTTGGATAAAGGCAGTTGAAGTCATGCAGCACCTGGTAAGATGGAGCACAAGCATAACTAGATCTCCCAATAAGTCTCTGCAGCATGCGGCCACCTAACAGGAAAAAATTTGTTTTCAATTTATATTTTTGACAGTTCATATTTGTTTCTACAAATTGTTTAATATATCGGCATTGCATTAAGTCAACGCTATTTTTGTATGTTTCATTGAAAGCAGGTTATCAAACCAACACAAAATTAGGCACTTATTCTGGACGTAAAGTACAAAGATTCCTATTAAGATATCAGCTATTTTTTAAATTGCAATATTTGTGATTTTTACTACACTTTATATTTCGAATATAAGTTCACGTAAGTATAACTCATAACTATAAAATTCACATACAAATCATATTTAACGGGATCGACCAATATGACCCGATGTATTTGGGCAAATAAAATCAGTTCCGGTATTTTTTTTTTTTTAAACAAGTTTTTAATACACGTTCATACTTCGATTTTGGATCTCGATCGTTAAACATGTGGATTCAATTCCGGTATAATACCCTGATCTAAATATAAGGACACTATATCTAAAAAAAAAATAAGAAATCTTATAAAATCTGTCGACTCCGCCGACTTATTTCATTTCTTTGACTCAAGTTCATAGGATTGAATACGAATTCCCATTGATAAAATAAATAATCAACTTTATAAACCTGAAATTAGATTTTGGTGATAATAAAAGCAGATTTAACATAAGATGCCTTAATGCCGGCCTCTTTTCTAAAGTCTGTTTAAGCTGCTCAATTCCAGTACGCATAGTACAAGATTTTTTTGCCTTGAAATCGTTAACAATCGAATAAAAAACAATCGAAGGACAGCTGATGATCAACTTGAATAAAGTTTTCTTTCTAAGGCGCATTGAGTCGAGTGAGAACCATTATATCCATTATGAGCTATGCACAAATGGTGACTTTGTCTTGTTTAAGATAAATTGAATTAGGGACGCTGTACGCGCACATTCATCATCGCCAGGGACAGGAATAGCAGGAGCATGTGATAAATAGTTGTAGTTGATGTGATACCTAAAAAAACGGAGTCGGAACCCTCGCAGACAGATAGTAGGAGTAGACATTTTAATTTCCGAAAAATAGCTGCAACGCAAATAGACTGCCAGATGAGGGTTCAGCCTGCAGCTTAAGTGCCAAGACGATGATGATGGTTGGCTCGACATTGTTGTAGCATACGCGCGTGTAAATGCCGACCTGGACTTGGGGGTAGCATTGGAGAATTAGAGCATGCGTTTTTTATTTCTTCTTTTGAAGGCAAACGAAAGGGATGAGAAGGAAAAGATGCTGCATGGCAGCGCATATACATTGAAGATTGTAATTGCGGACCAGCAGTGGGCTAAGCTGACTGTCTTGTCTCCTGTTCTTTGTGGCAATGTGTGTAGGCTGCGGAAAGGATTTGATCCTGACAACAACTAAGAAGGAGTGTGCACTTGGATTTCGGTTGCCCCTTTGGTCTAAGAGAAAATTTAATCCTTTTGCTTATTTTTTCAAGGTGTGGCTACGCAATGTGCGCGCGTGGAGCGTTTCCTCTTTATTGTCTTGATTTATGGACCAAGCATCTTGGCCCTTAACCAAGGTAGCCGCTTTCAGCTAAGGGCAAACAAGAAAAAAAATGATTTAAGTCAGCAGTTTGCGGCTTATTAGTTGCGCTGGATTAAATCACAAGAATGGGTGCGTCTATGTGCACGGAAACAGCTGCCTTTTTAAGAAGTATTATGTTAAAGGAAGGAATACCGGTCTTTGGCTGAGCCTAGCGAACAAACAAAACATTTGTGTTAACTATATAATTGGAATGCCTAGGCGCAGATTAACTGAGCATCTATGGTAATAAAATGAAAGTTAGCATTACATATTTATTTACTGTATTTGCAACCAACTATAGACACACCCTAGCTGAGGCCGGACATAGATCTAAGAAAGCCAACCAGAGATACAACTGCTGGTAAAGAAGGCGAACCTGTTGCAGGCCTTTAAATAATTTATTTTTCCTAACTGACCACAGCAGCTTCATCAATCAAGACGATTGAAATGATGTTTGTGATTTTTAATTGAGAAAAAATGCGCATGTGTGTTTGCTTGTCTTAGTCTGTGTGCTTCTGCACTTACAGGTAAATCTCTGTCTGCGGTGTGTGTGTGTGTCTGGATCGGGACGGCTGCTAATTAATAAACGCACAGCCGGCAGGGAGGAAACCGGTGAACGGCGACAACGAAAATTGCAAAGACAACTTTAGCTTCGACTCCAACTACAACTGCAACTGTGTCTGAGTCTGAGGCCGGGGCCGCCCGACGCCGTTGCAGATGCCACTTGGCATAAATGCACACTTTTAAAATTGTTGAGATTCTCCAACTATAGCTAAAACGTGCTGCTTTATGACAGTCGGACTCACAGCGTCTGCCGTCTCTGGACAACAGAAAAAGTTGCAGAAACCACTTGCTGTCGGCATCAGAATATTAAGGATTGTCATATTGAGAAGTCCAAGATGTCAGCAGGCAATGCTAACAGTCGGATTTGCCGTTGATCTGTTGACAAAAAACCACAGCTAACGAAAAAAAAAACACTGATTTGTACACACTTCCGAAACCCTTTAACCTATTAAAACCCAAAAAAATAATTAATAATAAAAATGTACCCGATAAATATACATAAAGATATCTAGAACAGCTAATTTTGTTCACTCTAGTATTATAAATCTTCATATTTATAAAGTTTTTGCTTTGGTTGTATATTTTTTGTTTATTAATTTCTTGATAAGAACATTTAGAATCGAATAAAAGTGTTTTTGATTGTTTCTGTAGTTGCTTTCCCAACTGACTACGAATGTAAATTAGTTTGTTCATACATGTTAGCTAACTTATAATGTATTGATTTCTATAATATTATTATATTTATATTATATTATTTTATAAAATAAAAGAAAATAACTTAAAATTGTTCCAAACATTATTATTTTTACTTAGATTCAAAATTGTCAGTAGAGATAAAAAAAATATCTGTTTGTCTCCATAGTGCCTCAAAAAAATGTTGGTTACTGAAAGTTTCATAAGTAAATGCATCCAGTGAAAGAGTTAATCATACATAAATGTTGCATAAGAAGCATACAAGTTTGTTGTTTGTGACAGAACAGCGTGTCCTGTTTATTTTATTAGGAGAATGCGATATTATCCTTTTACCGTTCAAAATATTTGTTCTTATGCATGGGTTTCACAATTCGGGCATATCTGCATAATGTGCCCGAATCTAAAGAATTTTGTACGTAAATATTAAAAAAAAATAAACATATTACAAAAATCATACGCTGTAACTAATTGCTGAGCAAAAGTTTCCCTTCTAAGAGATATTGTTCTTTTAATTTGATTGCAAGCCACATTTTGTTGTGATGCTTCTGTTGTTTTTTTTGTTGTAACTCATAGTGCTTGATTGCTGCGCTAATTTAATGTCATGCACACTTGATGTCTGCGGCTGCTCTTCTCCAACTCTACGAAAGGCGGGTGTTGAATACAACAAACAAAATTATTTTTTGTGTTCACACCGAGCAAATAAAAATTTTACTTTATTACTCCAACCAAATGTTGTCTTTGTTTATTTTATTATTATATTTTTTTTTTTGTAGTGCCGTACAATTATTTTAGCAGGCGATGCGTGAGTGCGTCAAGTGCGCTGTTGCGTGGCTCAGGTTCAGTCATTTTGTCTGCTTTGGGTTAATACAAATGACTTAGACAACGAACTTTCTTCGTACGACAACGGAAATGCTCCAACAGTTTTACAGTTTATTAATTTATGACCGATAGTAAAAAAGATCAGTTAATATATCAGAGAAGGCATAAAATCTAATCAAGAACAACTGTGAGTTTTAATTTATAATTTTTTTTTTTGTACATTTTAAAATTGGGATGACAAGCAAATATATTTATAATGATCTTTGTCCTAATTTTGTCTTAAATAAAATCTAAACATAATTGAGAAAATTCCCATAAGCTGCACAAGGCTAGACGGTTTAGTAACGTGTTAACTTAATTGACTTCACTTTTTATTAAAACTAATTCAATAATGAAAACATATCAATAAACACACGTCGCTGTCGTCAGCGAGGACAAGAGACGGCTTACAGTATTCGACTCGTACAAGCAGCTTGAAAAGATGCCACGGCCGGGAAATTGTGCAAAAAGCGCAGCATGTAGCTGACAGGAGCAGGAACAAAAAGCCATAGCAAAAATAATTTAAAAATTTAATTGATGCATTAAAGCAGACAACAAGTTTTGCAGTCGTTGTAGTTGTTGCCTCGCTACAACTTTGTGTTTTTGTTTTTCTTTTTTCAACCAGCCGCTTGGCGCCCGTACAAATTGCAAAAGGCAAGGTTTGGAAAAAACAGAAACTAAAATGAATTGAGCCGAGCCTCAGTCAGTCCACTACAAAACACTATTTTTAGTTGGCTGACAGGACCTGGACTCAAGGTATCGTTAACCAAGTTTAAGAGCTCATTATGAGGCCGCCAGCGGAGTGGGATGTCGTTTACATACCCTTGAGTATGACTTTTAAATATTTACATTAAAATTGTTTGGTTTTCAGGGAATGCAGTATTGATTTTAATGATGCATTGCTGCAAGTCTTTAAGTCTGCCAGATAAATTCACATTCTTCTCTTTTTACTGCAGATAATTGCAAGTTGTTAGCATATAGCGGAAGAGTAGGGCCGGATAGGTAAAATACTGGATTGAATAAGGCCCTTCAAAGTGTTAAGACATGAACTATAACACTGTGGAAAAAGCTGAAATGAACTAGTAGTTATTATCCTGAGTTCTTGCCAATAAATCAATTTAATTCTGCTATTTTTTATTCAATGAGAATAATTTTTGCAAATATTAAATAAAAAATACAATTTTTATTATCCTGAGTTCTTGCCAATAAATCTATTTAATTCTGTTATTTTTTAATCAATGAGAATCATTTTTGCAAATATTAAATAAAAAATCAAATTTTTACTGGCAAAAATATTTCAGTTTTTGCATTTCGAAATTTCTCGATATCTCGAAAATTTCGAATAGTTAACGAAGGAAATGCTTAGTTCGCAAGCTGTTAATAATATACGTATTTGTTTTATGATTTATATTTCTTCAATATTATTATAATTCAACAATATAAAATAAGTTATAGAATATCATGTTACCTGATTTCCTCTCCGGGTTTATAATAAGTTATAAGCTTTGTACTCTTTTGGTCGACTGTGAGTGAAAATATGTCTTGCATTGCTTTTAATCAGAATCAACAACTTTTAAAGAGAGATTTCTGATACTAGTCATTCCATTTGAGGTTTTTCGTTATTTTTTAACCGTAAAACAATTCGCAGTGTTGATTGCCCACAAAAATTAGTTAATTAATGGCAAAATGTATTCCACTTTTTATTAGTTCACCTTAACTTTGCCTCTGACTATTGTCCTCATACACAACTGATTACGCTGTTCATCTTATTTGTAAATCTTTACTGCATGTATTCTTTCTCTTGCTTTAATCAAATATTCAATACTCATATATATTCGGTGATACTCTGGGCGTGCTTAACTTTGGTAAACATATGTATCTTACTCAACATTTTCAAAGTTTTTTGGTATCTCTCTCTCTGTCTTGCTCTCTGCTTTTTAATGCTTTGTACGTTCCTTATTATCAAGCTACTATCGCTTCACTATTTTAGGGCTAATTGGAGTTTTTCTTGGTTTCAACAATCCTTCCAATGTATTAGAATATTTGACATTTTAATAACTCAAGATTTATTATATCCATTAATGTTTTTTTTTTTTTGTTTTTTTGGTTTTCTTAATTCGAATTTTAAATGATTTTTCTACATTTTCATTTTATGTTATTTAATTGCAAACTTCAATTTTCTTTTTAGATATAATTTTACATTTTTATTCATTAAAAACATTTTAAAAACCGTGTCTACGTTAAATAAATAAATAAATGTATTTTGAATTTATACCCAGCACGTATTCAGTACACTAAATTTATATATTAATTTGATAGCCCTTATTTACCAAAAAAAAAAAAACAATTATTCAATTTGGATGCCCCCCAGTGCAACGCTCTTTATCATTAACATATCGCATCCTGTGGATCTGGGACCTATGCGAATAACATTCAAGTTACAACCGCAAGCAACTTGACAAATATGCTTTCAGCTCTAATTATACACCAAAGAGCAAACTGGCAATGCGAATGCGCATGCTGATTGGGCTCGACAGAAGTGGAGAGAGGAGAGCAAAGATGGCACCGACAACAACGCTGCACTTACCAGGGGAAGATGACCCCAATTCCAATTTCCAATTCCAACTTGCGGGCAACCCTTTCAGACACGTACAAGCCAACGGTCCTATATAATTACGACGAATGAAAATGTGGATGTCAACTGAACATCAATAAAAAGGTAGCAAATTAAATTTTTGTTGAAATTGTTATTTCATTCCGTTTTTTACTGTTGCGTGTGAACAAAATTTTCGTTTGTATTGCAAAAATACCACTGCATTTTTTGACCTATGCAGATTAACAAAAAGTGAAAAGAAATTTACATCTCTGAGAAATTTAGGAACATTTTAATTAAGTTCGCTCTGTGGTTGGCGACTATCAGCGATGAGCATCTCGTTGCGTCATTAAAAATACGATTTATAAAACTTAGATTAGCATAAGACGAATCTTAGTCGACCAGTGAAATAACAACAAATTATCAAAAGCTACTACGCTTGTCACAATGTGTATGCTCTTTCGGTTGCTTTACACAATACTATTATTCACTTTTACAGCATAGACCTCCCAATTAGCTTGATTTATTGCAATTGGTATGGGTGTACTCATATACTATGTAGTAGTATGCAATTCTCAAGTCAAGAATCGGATTTAAATTTAGCTTTGTGTCTTTCATTCGCTCCATTCAAGAGACTCAAGTAGACGGCTCAACTGAGAACATTTATGTTAAGCACGTAAAAACGAACTGTCAAAGTCATCCAAGTTGCGCCGCCAACTTGGCGCCACTTGGGTCGCATGCAATGCAGTTTTTCTGCAAAAATAATTAAAATAATATATAATGATACCAGAAATTTCACCGTTCGAAATTTGAGCTTTCAATTTAAATTTTGACTGCAGTTTACATCAAAATCGAGCATCGCGTGTCCCAAAAAGGGCAACTAGCTTATGGTCTAATTATGTAGACAATAATAAATTTATTAGCATTTTTTCTCATGTCGATGCACAGTGGGATCAAATTGATTAAATCTGATCAAAAAGAGGACAATACGGAAAAGCAATAATATAAATTAATAATTTAGAAAAGTCAAATTTTGATAGTCAAAAGACATTGTATTTTGGGACCAGCTTTAAATTGTCCTCACATACATACTGTAAATCGGTATCCACTTTAAATTTGCAATATTAAGTGCGTTATTGGAATAAAACAGACTGTATTTTGAAATGAATGAATTTTTAATTTAATTTATTTTACTATAACAATTCATATTTGCTCTACTGTATTGGCTTTTGGCATGGCCCGCTTATAGCACTTAAGAGCTGCTTCAGGTTGTGAATTTGGGCAATTGTTGTGATGAATTTAGTAAGAAAGAGCTTAGCATGGCATGGCATGAGTATAATTTATAATTTATATGATAAGATATGTATGAGGAATTAGTAATTCTGCGATGTGCAACATTGTTAGTTTCTTAAACAGGCGTTGCCAATTTTCGGTCTAGAAAACGTGACAGCTTGCAGCGAGTTCGTTGCTTAGGTCTTCTGTTGTGACCGCAGCGGACACATTTCCCTTTTAAATAAAACCACAAATTGCTGTCGGTAAAAATCCGCATTAATTAAGCATTAAATGTACAGCATCTCAGACCACGTTCAATGCATGGCAATTTCCATGCAAATTATATACACTTATGCTCTCAATATATATTGTCCACAATACAGGCAAGTATCAGGCTATCTGTAAAGACTAGTGACGATGTCGGTGATGATGGCCACACTTTGGGCGACAACACTGCAAACGGTTTTCGCACCTCGCGGCCCTGAAAACCAACTTTCCTAAAGTGTGAACATCAGCAAGTGGATGAGAAGCCCATGCCCAGAGCCCAGACCCCAAAAATCGATCGAGCTGGTAGCTGGACACGCGCAAAAGAAAGTGCAAGCTCCGCAGCTGCCCCGAGGACATGTAAAATTGTTTGAGGCGTGTCGAGGCTTGAGCGCCGCTAGCTGACCAAGGTTGGCCAAGTGGTAGCAATGACAATGCCAATGCTTTTGACTACGGCTCTTCTGCCCAGTCAGCCAGTCAGTCAACCAGCCATGGACAATCCAATATCAAGTGTTGACGTTGATGGTGACGACACTTTCTTTTCCATCTTCGGTGAACGGGGCAAGAGCGACAAGACAGAGGCAGAGGCGTGCAAACAAAAGCCGGCCACAGGCAATTTCAGAATTCTCAAGGCGAAAGTGCATGTGCAGTGCGTGCGCCGCAATCATCTTTGGCCAATTGGGGGCGTGTGCACGCCTGTGGGCGTGGCACATTGGCTGCAACCGCAAATTATGAGGTGTTATGTCAATGCGGTCGATGTTGCCATAACCACTTCCATGTCCAGACCCACAACATCCATGGCGCTTAAGTGCCTGAAAATTTGTGCTAAAAGTCGCACGACCAAAGCTTGTGAAAGGTTTTGACTGCTCCGCTATATAATTGAAAACGTCCCATGAAAGGGAAATGCGTGCATCTGCAATTGTAAGCTATTGAAAGGGCTGACTACTGAAAATAAATTTATAATAGTTATTAATTTTGTTCAGGTTTTCACATATTACTGGGATAGAGGACTTAGTGCCGCAAGCAATGGCACAGTAATTATAATACATTTCTTAATAAGCAATAAGGGTAAGTCTAGCCTATTTACATAATACGTCATAGAAAAAAAAGTTCTCCGCTCGTGACAGTTATAGTAGGAGATACCCTGAACCTAGATTTTTGATAATAGGTTATTTAACACAAAATATGTTAGAAAAAATTAAAAATTTGATGTATTTATTTCGGAAATTTGTATCGGTATTCGAAAAAGTTGTCGATAAAATGATAAAACTTGATCTGAGCGTGGTATACGAGACTCTCATAATCACTGGAATTGGATTGTTCACACAGGTGGAAACGGCTAAGTCGACTCGACTAGACTAGATGCAGATCATTATATAAATTTTTCCACGAGAAAAGATTCGTTTTCTTCAGACAATACAGGCACACCGAAGAAATCGTTTAAAATTCAATGTGATCTTTAAAATAATAAACTATAAAATTTTTAGTCCTCTAAACTCCTAATATCAAGGTGTACCAATGAATGTCTAAATGCGTCGATATAGTTTATAGCTGATTTATGGATCGTTTTTTGTGCTTCGAATCAGAATTTTTTCTAGTCAGTGTCGAACCTTCAGACTTGCTTTAGAATAATTATTCCTTATTCTTTAGACAGTTTGTAGTGTAATTGTTGTTGCAGTCGCATTTGTAATAACAGCAGTTGTGGTTGTTGCTGTTGTTGTTATTGACTTCACTTGTTGCCGTTGTCGATGTTTCTAGTGGAGTTTGTCGTTGTAACCATCAAGAGTTACTGTCATAGTCATTGTTGTCTGCATCGTTGGACGTCCGATATCAGGCTGCAAACGTGGCATCTCTCGGCGTTCCCCAAGAAAATATAAACATAACAATCATTACATGCAATATCACTAAAGAGCAACAAGAAAATAATAATAAAAAAATGAAAGATGTACAAAAAACATTATTGGTATTTAGGAGAATTATGTAGACTTCCTGCTTTATGGCTACACGTTGGCATCTTAAGTGGCGCTAAATGCGTGCATTTCATATAATAAATCTTGTTTTTCGTTGATGTTTAAAATGTTTTTGTTTTTGTTTTTGTTTTTGTTTTTTCTTACGATCATTTTAAGCTAAGTTTTGGGTGGCCCGGCACGTACACGTTGAGATTGAGTGGCGTGAAGTTAAGTGAAAGGGTCAACAGCCTGTAGAAATGCTAGTCTAATCGTAAATGGTCTTAAATCTTGGAAATTTATTTTCAAATTAGGTGAATGCTGCAAGTTCGTTGCTTAAGTCTTTCGTTTTATCATTGGCAAAAGCGTTAGGCATTTGATACACTCATTACCTTAATAGAGCTCACTAGCGTCAAGAAGTATACTTTCAAAAAAGTTCAGTTCACAAGTCTTTACTTCACAGCCGGCTGCCTCAACAAAATCCATTAAAATCAAAATCTAGCAAACGCGGCTAAGGTTTTATATTCAAGTCCTTATACACATTCCGTTAGTCGCCCTGCTCATGCATCATCAGACAAGCGAACGCAAAGATATAAGTCTTATACATAGTTGGAGGAGTTTCGTGAAATATATGTGACCATTGTTGCGCCATTTCACGCTACTGCATCGATGAATGCGATTGGCTCAAAGATACTCAAACAGAAGGCATAGAGACGCACAATGTTGTCTTACCAGCTATTGTTGCGTTTGTCTTATTGATTGTTTGTTTTGCCTTCTATTCAGGCGTTGTCCTGTTGACAATTGGTTATAAGTTAGGCACCCAATGGTCACACCAAAACATGAAGCAAAATGTCAACGCATTGTTTACCCACTGTCCCCTAACTTATGTATATGCACCGTAGAGAATTGCTTAAGAAACAAAACAAAAAAGAGAGAGTGCTATGAAATCGATTGCACAGCTTGCAAGTGCCGCCGTTTGGCAACTGCAGCGATAATGTGATGTGAACGCCCATCAGAGTGAAGGCATTGATTAATTGCAGGGCACTTATATCGAAGTGATTAAGTTTTTTCTGAGATACTTTTAAGCATATATTGACCTGATAGATATACAAAAACCAAATATATCCGAAAACAATGTTTATAGAAGCAGTTGCTTATACTCTTATGTGGTTTAACTTTTTTCTGATTTATTAATAAAAGTGCACTACGGTAAGTGGGTAGATATTGTTTTTGTACGGATCGTATTTTATCCTGATGAACCTTGCAATTGGGAGGCCATACGCACGATCTCTATTTAACAATAGGATGCTCTCGTGAAATATACAGAACTTTATTTAAATATAGGTAGTCAAATTCCTAAGCTTGCGATCAACCAAATGAATGCGATAAAAATACATAACTTTACATTTACCACAATTAAGATGTAAGACATTAACTAGACACAGGGATAGGAAACTCTTAACCTTAGTTTGTTAACGTTGGTCAGAAAATATAATAAAAGGGAAATTAATAAAATTTGAAATTCGTAATAAAATACAAACATATCTGGAATGATAAAAAATCAGGTCTAGTTTTATAAAATCTTGAAGGTTAATATAGTTTGAAGTAAGTCAAACGACAGCAGAAGCAGAAAGATAAAACTTTGTACATATGTGAGCCCAAAATATTGGTTTTAAAATAGGAGAATATATAGATTTCTCGTATTTATATTGTTGATATGCTTCGCATTTCTCGCAACTTTCTTAGCAGTTGGTAGTCACACAATAAATAATTCTGCAGCTCCCTCGGCACCCACATCTGCTGCAGTGTGTTCAAATATTGTCAACACAAAAGTCAGGAGAACAAAGCAGTTAGCATTAAACATACAGCACACACACACCACATACATAAACAAACAAACATTCGCTGTCATTGGCAAAGATCCAACGCCAAACAGTGGCAATATTTGGTTGTTGTTTACAGCACTAAGCCCTCGCCTTGGACGCCATGGGTTGGTTTCTTGAGAAATTGGCGCATGCTGTGAATTGTGCAAACATATCTATCTAAGTATTTTTCACATAGTCATAGTCATGGACAATATTGCGTTGCTTTTGTTTGGCAGCGGCTTGCGATTGCGCTTGGGATTTGGGATTTGGGTTTGAAATTGGCTTTGGCTTTGACTTAGGCTTTGACTTTTGCATGCTTTATTTTTCATTCACGCCAGACACGGTGCTATCAACAACCACGATGAGACATTGTGCGAGTCCGCGTGAAACATGGATTGGCTTCTTGCCTGGGCCTCTTGGCTATAAAGTGTCAACAACAGCGGCTACCGTTCTACGTACGATTTTTTGCATTTCTTCATATTTTTGTGGGCAAACAACAATTTTTCGCTGGAATTTATCTGATCCTGTTGAGTCATGCAATGTCTTAGCCAGCCAGCATTTGAATTATGGAGATGATAATGCGTTTGCCCATGTGTGACATGAGAGCCATTCCGTGCCGGAGCCATTCCGTGGCTTCATGCACTCACTAAAATTTGCATTTGAAGCAGCACCAAACTCAGCGTACTTGCAAGCCGACTTAAAGTGCCTGCTGACTATCTGTCTGTCTGCTCAATTAAATGTCATATACTGCACAACAATCATCAGCACTTGCCGAAAATACTCAACTTTGCTGTGAGCTTAATTGAGTTGATTAGCTCGCTCCTGCCCCCCTTTCCTTATGTCGTTCTCGAGCATATTGTATAAAAAATAAAACAAAAAAATTTAAGAAATTGCCGCTGACATGCGCATGAGAAAATATAAATATATAAATTCACAAACATGCAGCCGCACGTATTTATATAAACCAAAAATAACGGTAACATCAAAATTTTTCTTGCAACTTGCGGCAATTAGCGGCTGTCCCTCGTGCCCCGATCTGAGTCAGATCTCCTTTACGCATCTTTCCGAATGTCATGCTTGGCGTCCTCCTCTCAAATTACCGAGACTCACCACAGTTTCGCCACGCACACATGTACACATTTGTGTGACTTGGAATGATACGAAATAAATTGCAATTTTTGAAATAATTAACAAAATACTTTCGGGCTTCCATGTTCTCAGGCCAGGTGAATTTCGGTGCAATTTTATTTGCAATTAGCCGCAACGCCAAGTTTAATTATGTAAATTTTTTAATGGTTGTTGGTATTCTCTTAACATTTATAGTGACCCACATTCGGCATTGAAATACTTGTAGACTATATTACAACAATGAGCATTGCAATTATAATTTCTGTCACAATGATGCAAATTTATTTCAGAATCCGAGAAGAAACTCAAATGGCAAACTGATAAAAATTGGTTGTCTAAAGTTACAGAATTATGAGGAAATAAAGATAAACATATATAAGATTGGTGAACGTTTGTTAAATGTAATTTCTTGATCAGCATCAACTTCCAAGTTCTCAGAGATAAGGAACTAAAGTTGATTTAAATATCTAAGTCGAGCTCTTTAGATCATGATCATAATGAAAAATGACATGAAAATCTCATGATTTAATTAATCTTAGAGTACAATTATGTTGGATGAGAAGCGCAATATAAACAAGAAACTATAACGAAATAAAATATAGAAACTTACATTTTACAACCAAAAAATAAAATCGTCTGAAATGGATCATCAATGTTGTAATTTGTGAGGAAGCTTTATTATCAAGAGTAATAAAACATTGATTATTTATTTGCTAAGTGTAAACTTTCTTTTGACACTATGGAAAAGCAAATCTAATTTTGTGAAGTCCGAATAAATTAAACATATTGGATAATTTATATAAATTAAATTAAACTTGAATTATTTTATAACTGTACCTTTTGCTAAAGTTGAAGCCAGACTGGGACCAACTGACATGCCGGGTTCCGTTACAAGCAATTGTTAATTTGCCAAAAAAAAAGAAAGCTAACTTATTAAGAAGTTGCTAATGACAAGCTACAAATTAATGGTTTCAACATTTTGAAAAGAATATGGCAAATAAAAAATAGTCAAGACACTTGGCACTTGATCCCGTGTACTCATTAAACCTAACACACACACGCGCACACACACACACACACACACAGACACACACAAGGTACACAGTTATAGGCAGACACACATATTAGTTATAATACTTTGTTAGCTATCTGACGTGTCTATGGCAGCAACTGCATGAAGGCCCAGTTCAGCGAACACGAAACTCTCACTAGACACTAAAAAATTAACGCTTTTGACAGCCAAACGGACTTTCAAATGTCCAAAGAGCAGTCAAACAGCCATCCAACAGTCAGCCACAAATTGCGGCAAAGCGACTGCGCAGGCGCAACAAAGTGTCAATTCGGCGAACAGCAGCTTTAACAAGATTGGCAGCGACGTTAACATCGGCGTTGAAGTCGACGTCGCCGTTTACGTCGGCGGCAGATGAGACACAGCGGCAACGGCGAACCGACCGAGGCCAATCTTGAGATTTTCTCATAAGGTGCAAAATCTGTGGATATCATCATAAAATATGAAACAACCCAAAACATGCTCAGAAATGAACCCAACCGCCGACAGAAACAAAGTTGTAAAAGCCGAAGCCGTCTGGGCAGACAGAACCGCTTCTTTTGGGTTCTCGTGCTAACTGTAGATGAGGGTAAAGAAGGAGCTAAAGAAGTCTCCTAATTAGCTGGCCGGCTGTTTTACAATTAAGAGCGAATGCACTTCAATATTTTAGGTAAATATTTTATTATTACATGTATTTTATTTTTATTTGAATTTTTTCTTTGCGACAATTGCACAGCCTCTGAACGTGTATCGCCTTAAACAATGGAGCAGTTAAAATCTGAAGATAATAAATAAATTAAGTCTTTAACGATGACAACAGGGTCGCAAAGCCAGGAGAGACTCCGCATGGTGCACGAACATCTCAATTATGTAGCTTGAGCTCATTGTTTTTAAATTTTTTCTTAATTTTCTTATGGTTATGGGTGTTTTGGTGTATTTTTTTTTTCTTTTTCGCTTATCTCATCGGGGATCGGTCAGAGTTGTCCAAGTTGCGGAAATTCGTTGGCCGTGCTACAATACAATTTAAATGGGCTCATAAATGCCTTCAAATGCCCCTCTCGACCGCATTTGTTCAGAGGTTTACTAACCTATGGTTTTACGCCGCCACTCTGCGAATTATTTCGTCTCCAATTAAAATTTTAATAATGTTTTTGTTAATGCTCTTAATTAGCTAATTTGCAAACAATTAAAGTTGTAATATGCGTTGCTCTTATGCGTTCTTTTGATTACAACCTGTGGCAGTTACAAATTTACCAAGTCATTTGATTACCGATAGAGACGAGCGAGTTGAGCAAACTCATTGCGGAAAATCATAATCACAAAAAAGGTGAAATTGCTCGAAAAGTGAAATGCTTGAGGAGTAAATGTCTTAATCGGATAGAAATCTCCAAAGTACTCTGTTGAGTAACTAATGGTCATGGCCCACATATTGTATGAAATGCGTATGCTACATACGAGTATTTGAGATTTAAATCACTTCAATAACTATAAAAAGTTTAAAAAGTTGAAAGAATCTATTGGAATGATATACAAATAAGACAAATGAATTGTTTATTTCATCCCACCAGACCAATTATTAAAGGCAACTTTTTCTCTTCATTTCTGTCATAGTTTATTCTACGAGAAATACACTCGAAGTGAATCGCTGCCAAAATAAATGTGTGTTCCCACGTTTGCCAAACTGGAATACATTTTATAAGCGTAACCAGAAACATAACTGACCCTGAGAATATTTTGTGAAGTCCACCTGCAAAAACCTAAACAAAAATTGAAGATGAAAGAAGATCTGTTGTTGCAATCCCGTACTGTGCATATCTGCTAGTCCCAGCTGCGTGCAAGCCTCACAGAACAGCTACGCACGAAATCGTTTTTTCTCTTTTCTTTCTGTTATTTTTTTTTTGCTGTTTTTTGTTTAGCAGGTAGTTTCATATATAGGAGTATAATAAAGCGCTTCCAAACAATTAAGTTTTAAAAATTACATTTTTTTTGTGAGAAATAGAACAATGCCAGTGCCTGGCAGTGCACCTGAACCAGTGAAAGATCACTTCTATTGTAAAGCTGGGAGAAAATATTGCTTTATGTAATTGAAAAAAAAGTCCGATCTATCAGCATGCTATGGCAACGGCAACGGGTCAGGAAAGCAGCTGCCAAAAATAAAAAAGAACAAAAAACAGACGAAAAAGTAAAACAAGTTTGTTGCTCGAGTCTTTTGTTCAACCACCAGGCGCTCGTCAAGTTATCTGTTTTTTATTTGTTGCTAACAACATTTTGAGACTCTGGCTCCATTTTGGTCTCCATTCGATTTAGCGCTTCATAACTGACAAATGAGCAGCATATCCTGTTGATCCTGTTGTAAGCAAATATTTATAAAAATAATGCTCGATGTGCGTGTGAGCACTGCAGCTTTAATTGCGAAAATAATTAAAAGCTCATAAATTAATGGCTTGCAGCAAAAAAGAAACGAAAAGTGTAAATTTGGCCAGGCTCAATTAATTCATTAGGCAGTCAGAAACAACAACGACAAAGTCAACCTGAAGCACAGCTTCTGCAGTTAAATCAATCAACGCCAAATTCTGGTACAGACGCGCCTTTTCCCTAAGGACATGGGCTGTCGCAACCGGTTTGCAACAGCGGCTTGTCCTTTCGCATCCTGGGATACATTTAGAATATGTATTATGCAACTGCCGGTTGCGCTGCCAGCCGAGACCAGCAGAAGTGCGCCAGGGCTTTCATAATTTATTGATTTTATATGGCGTCACATTTGTCTCTTTGTCTGTCTCTCGACACTGAACGCTGACAGTTTTTGCCACTGCCGTCGCCGCAGAGACATTTTGACAGTTGCTGGTTGTCATCGCAGTGCGCCGCTGGGCTGTCACTTTAATTGCAACTGACGCATTGCCAAAAATACATTTATTCAAGCCAGTGCCGCACATCCTGCCTCCCTTTCTTTCTCGTCATCTTTTCGTCTTGCGATAAGCTCGACTGTCATTTAAATTTTTCATGCTGCCAAATAAACAGCGCAAGGTGCGCTAGTCAGTCTCCATGCTGCAGTCTCCCCTCTCTCTACTTACCACTCTATCTCTTTCTTTCTCTCCCTGGTCACAAGTGCTCTTCTTCAGTTGTTGGACCACTATACCGCTATCAGCAAGTGTATTATTAAATAATATGTAATGCTTGAGGCGACCTCTGCCAGTAATTCATGAGGCAAGCGGAAGTTTGTGGCTTAAGTCGTTTGTCTTATGGTAGGGTGCACTGTTAACGGCTACAAAAGTTATCAACTTCATAATTGCAAGTGTTTGCATCATAAACTTGTGAATATTATTGCACAAGTTTAATGATTTGCTTATAATTTCAGATACTCACTTATTATTAGTCATTATATTTTCACATATATATATTTATTTATAGAAATATATTTACATATACACAGGCATGGATGGCGAATAGAACAGTTTCGTGGTGCCAAGGATATTTGATATATAAATAAAATATATATATATATTCACTCATGAACATTTTAATGTTTGACAAAAAGTTAAGACTGGTTGGTTGCCGATTTTCGTTAATTGAGATCATAAAAGGAGAGGCAAGTTTTCAGAAATAAACCGACTAAACATACATGGCAGTGTCTGTGTGTTGCTGTATGTTGTTTTTTTTAGTTTTGAGTGAATTTGTTAATTTTGACACACATAGCGACTCCTTAAGGGTAAACAAATATTTAAGTAATGAATACGCATATGCGTATGCATTTATTTCTTAATAAAATTATATTATTATTATAGATGTTATTATTATGGATGTTTTTATCTCATGAATAAAATTAAATTTCTTATTGAAATTTTGAAAGTTTTAAAATTACAGACCCATGTTTTTAAAATATACTTTGAATTAATATGTATGCATTTTTGTTTGTTGCCTTTAATTTCGGTTGCCTAATTATTGAACCGAAATATGTTTCATCTGTTTACCGTTACCTTATTATAGATTCACTTCCATGCACATGCAACATAAAGCCAAAAATGCAACCCTCTCGTGCATGCTTTCTGATGAATAGATAATAAATTACAAAAATGCAGACAAACCGCAATTAAAAGAGTAGCACAAGAGGGCAGACAAAACTAAGGAAAACAAACTTGCACTAACCCTTTTGGGGCCATTAATTCTAACGAAACCTTTCAGCCATTACGGCCAGCAGGTGCAGCAACGGAAACTAACTTATATGAAGTGCTAATGATATCAATAAAATGTAAATGCAATGATCACAAAATGTATTCCATGTGCTCAAAAAATGTGATATTAAATGCAACAATTTAAATGCAATTTCGTGCAAATCCTTGACTTAACTATAACAGTACCTGTAGTTCGCTGCAGCTGCATCTGCGACCTGTTGCAGATCCATATCATATATTTTTGGCTGTCTGGTCATTAACGGCTGCGCAACGATGCAGAGCGGAGCGTATTTATTTTTATTAATTTTGATAGCGAATTGCTCACATTTATGTCGCCTGCAACATGCAACAGAGCAGCGTGACAAGTGCAGCGTGACCAAAGCCCAAAAATTGAACCCAAGCTGCATAAGAGGCAAATGCATGGACTGCACGCGTTTCTTACCCCTTTTGGCCAATGCATTCGAAATTAAACAAAAATACAGCGACCGTTAAATTTTTTTTAGCGATTCGTGCCGCTGCCCCATCCTGCATCGTCCTTGTGTGGCGTTCGGTTACTACGCTTTCTACACTCACTCCAATAACCACTCGCTTCGTGGATGGAGAACAGGTGTAATGATTTTGTTTTGCACCTTGACTTCTACTTCCGTTTCTGCTATGCGTCTTTTCGTTTGGTGTTCGTTGTTGCTGTCGTCGTCAATATGTCTTCAGCCACGGATAATTTGCCACAGAACATACAAGTTAAAAAAAAAAAACATTTGTTGGTTCTTTCATACAGGATGCTCCATCATTCATACTATTCCTGGGCTAATTTAGTCATTAGTCGGGCAGTATTAATGTCCTTTGTATTGACTATTTCAGTACATTATATTTCATTATATCTATGCAAGTATATTTTTAATTCGAACATACTCACATCCCTTCTGCGTTTGTGTTCTTCGGATTTAGTTTGCATATAACACGATAGCGCAAAGTGCAGCACAGGTAAAACTATAAACAATTTCGGAGATGTCTGCCAATTTATATTCATTGTAAAATCACAAAATTTGTCGGTTACTAAAAATGTACATAACAAGTTAATATTAATAAGTTAGTTATAATTTAAAGTCAGAATAACAGATTTAGCAATACTAAGCTGAGCATACTTGATCAAATTTTTGCGAGACACCCTGTTTATTTTTCCCCTTTTTCTCATAAATTTCATGAGGACCTTATTATCGTCATTGTGTCGTAAGCGGTATAAGCCAGATGAACTTAAGCACACTGAAAAAATTTGGGTTTGCTTAATTATTAAAGAAAAATAATTTTTTCTTTAAATTCTATTAAATTATTTAATTTTGTACAGTCCTACGAAACAGACTAATACACTTCAATTATAATTTATAGAACAAAAAATTTTAAAGCTTTCATTACAAAACTCTCCTAGGCTAGAAATAAAAAATTAAATTCAATTAGCATTTTTTGTATACCGCTTATGTGTCAAATTATATTATCAGTATTTTTATTTACTTTTATGGTCAAAGTATTTCAATTCCTGGCAGCGTAGATCCACTATTATAATGCAATACAACCACAAGACAACTTCCTCAATATCAATCATTACGCCTGCTATATTTCCTACCCCCATAAACAACTTTCTTCATAAAGCATTCAAGTAGCCAAAAAACAAAAAAAAAAAACAAAAAAAGCAGTTGCCGTTGTGAGCAGGTTGTGTGCAGCACAGGCAACTGCAAATTTCAGGTGTTGGCCGAGTTGCCGGGACAACCCTTTCATTAGACAGGCTAAAATGATATATTTAATCCGTTCGCTCGGCCGCTCGTACGGTTAGCCAGTCAAGCGAATGCTTGTCTTCGATACGATATGCAACAACAAGGCCGGTAATGATAAACCTGATATGGAACACACTTAAGGGCTTAACTTGGGTAATCTGCAGTTTGTTCAAGTAGAAACAGCAGCGACAACACCAACCGGCACTGAGACTGGGCCAGCGAAATTAAAACATAAGTGTGCGTGAGGTTTATAAACATTAAAAACAGACACAACATTTGGAACTTGAGCAGCAAACAGGAATATGGAAAAGAGAACAGAGAACTGGGAATAGGGACTGAGATCGCAGATGCGCATCATTGCAGGTGGATTTTTCAAGTGGCTGCGTCCGTTCTTTTATGAGTTTGTATGCGTCTCCGTACAAGCTAGTTTAGCTGAGAAAGCAGACTTAGACGTTTTAACACTTACATACAATGCTTTGTTCGATCAAGTGAATTGCTAGTCAAGCTGGTAAAAAAATGTATCCTTTTTGTTTGCTCAAGTCATCTTATGAATATAAACTGATATACAAGAAATGAAAGAACGCCGGTTGGGAATAGATGACTGGTGTTCTCTTGTCTTATACGGTTCATTTTTGTAGCACGTATGAATGTGTAAATTATAGAGAACTAACATTATATCATAGTATATGATTATGACAAAGCGCCATAAAATATTGTATATATAAAGGTAAATTAACAATTTAACAATAATAAATAATTTTTTTTTTAAGGCAGCCAAAACATTCATTCATTAGAAAATATGAATGCATTCACTAATTTTTTATACAAATTAAACGACTTTTAGCAGTCATACCTTAATCATTAGCTAGAGAGAATTTGAAGAAAAGCTTCCCTAAAACCGTAAATGTCGAAAAATAACTGTAAATTTAAACTTGTCTGTGCAAATATCTGTATTCAAGGCAAAAGGACGACAGAAGGAGATGCCAAAAGGAGCTGAGTTAGTTGAAAGTCACATTATTCATGTTTGTTAGGAACTGACAGCTAAGATTTCGATGCTTCTTAGACGATGTCCAGAGGGAAATGCAATTGTATGTGGTGTCAAAAGTCGCACAGCAATCCATCACTTTAACAGCCATGGAAAATCATCAGACGGGCGTACAAAGGAGCAGTAAACTGTAAAATAAATTGCACAAAATATATCAAGCAAAGGACAAAGAGAACACAGTAGTCGCAGTTGGGGTGGTTTTCCCCTGCTGGCATTGAATGATTTTTTTCAATTGGATTTATCGGGCTGTGACAATCAAACACAAAAGTCATGTTGCAGTTCAAGAAAAAGATTCTGTCGATCTCCTCAGTGGCATGTTTGCGTAATGTTAACAACGCTGTGCAAACTTTAAGTTGCACAGACGCCCAGCAGCTGGCACAGAGTCAACAAACTGTGCCCAAGCATCGCAAGGTATAACGCGTGCCATATGTCAAACCCAAACTGGTTAATAAAAAACACCTAAGACAAAAGTACAATACCCCGCCTACCAGCCAGACTGCATGTAATTAAAAACCACACGCGTTCCATTTATTTACTAAAGAGTATCCACCAAATTTGGGCTCCAATTCATCACCTTGCGGTCTCCAAGCTGATGCCCTTGCGCCGGTTTTTGATTGGCTTCGCGGCGTCGCATTAAATGTCGTATTCCAAATTAAAAAAAAAAATAAAAAAAATCCTGGCAGCCGGCGCAGTCCATCAACTGCAACAACTGTCGCACTGGCATCAGGTTTACTTTATGTTTCGCTTTCTTGTCCAGATTTGAATTTTTTCAGGGCTCGGAGCTCATGTGTGGCAACAGCAGTGTCGACAAGCCGCAAACATTCGACTTGATAAATTTTAGGCAATCAAACTTTATTTTTTTTATACTTTATAAAGTACACTTTATGTTGGTGTAAGTATTTAAGGCGGCAAATCAATATGCACCACCCCATTTGAAACAATTAATTCTTGCTTTGTTCGCAATCATATGTTATAGATTCAATTCGTGCGGATGTTAAATTATTATGAAGTTTGTGTAAACCAATTTTATTATTTATTTTACAATTTAGTGTGAAATATAACAAATATAAATTTTCGATTTACACAAATATTTAAAAAAAAAACAATTGAGAACGTTGAAGTCGGGTTACCGACTGCAAAAACTTTCATACCATAAGTAATACCAGCTGAGCAAAGAACAGCGTGAGTGTAGCCAAGAGATACTGTCCAAGATTGCCTTTTAAATTGCGGTAGATGTAGGCTTTTGTGAGTTTGGAGGCGTGAGTGGGTGTGGCTGAAAAAATTGATGGAAGAGTTTCAGAGTATCCTTTCTTCAAAGTTACGGGAGATATTGAATTTGTGTTGCCGATTTTACGAGCAAAATTTAGTAACTGCGGGCGATTTGAGGGTTTATCGATTTGCAATTGTCGACGTAGCCCTCCAATTTTTCCAGTGCAAAACTTTAGATGTTAGCCTGATGTAATCTTTAGTGTGCCTAAGATAACCGTTCTTTCTTTATCGACAGAGGTGTAAGCATACATACGCAAAAGCATGTCACTTAATGTTTATCTTTTGACTGTTTATTTCTATGGTTCAATCGGGTAATCTTCGGAATAAAGAAGAGTTTACAAAAAGTTTAACAAAGACGGCTCTTAACCTGAGGGAGTTCTGAGTATATAAGACTAAGACATAACCATACGGTCACGGCTAAAAATCCTGATCAAGAATTAATATATTTTTAATGGGGTTGGAGATGTCTTCTTCAATGCGTTGTACATTTGAACATAAAAAAGAAGAGAAAAAGAATAAAAAAATGTACAAACTACGAAACTTAATGGGAAGAATTTTATATTATGCTTGTCGACCTCTTAAAATTGACACTGAATAAACATAACGTTATATCAAACCCAATACATTATCCGCTATAAGTTTGATTTGCTTATATTTTATATTTTGTTCTCTTGAAATTACTTACCTACTTAATTACTGAAGTGATATCTTCACATTTACAACGTTTATTAATATATTGATTTAGCAAAATGCCATACTTGCTAGAGCAATTATAGTACTTCTAAATTTATATTTACTCCCAAATTGTAAAACATTCCATGAGGGTAACGTCAACTGGTTGACTCAAGTCAGTGAGTCGAGTCTATAGCACACAGTTGAAATGTAGGCAATCGAAGCACGACTTGAACATCAAGAATGTAGATGGCTGTTAATTCAATGGAATTAATAAATGTATCTGAACGCTTTTAAAACGCCCAGCAGGCAACACTCATGCATAATAAATATATTAATGGCAAAAATAAATAGCAAATGGGTATTAAAAAGAGAATATTGGCATGCATTAGGGCGGTGGCGGTCAGGCATAGCAAAAGCAAACACACCCAACTTGAAGAGTTTCGCCTAGTTGTGCCTAGAAATTTAAATTTTTCAAGCGAAGCAACTGTTTCGCCTGTGGTATTGTTTCTAACAAAGTAGCGTCTGCTGTGATTGCTGCCATTTTACTGATCAACATCGATGCAGCAGCTGCCGTGCCACAGCAACAACAAAAGAGAGAGAACAAAAGTAAATCTGTTTGGCATGGTAAAAAAAAGAAGAAATCTATTTGGACTAGCGGCTGCAGCCTGTTGCGCACAGGATGCAAACAGCTCTCTCTTTCTCTCTCTTTCTTTGTGACTGTGACTGCATCTGTATTATCCTTGAAAAGTACCTGCTGTGACCACCACCAACTGCCAAATGTTTCAAGCATTCGTTTCATTTGTTGCACTCCCTTAGGCTTTGCTGCACACATACATGTATATACCCTCTGAGGACCCTTTCTGTTTGGCAATCTGTTGCTCGCTCTGCACATGTCTCCGATTTTGGTGTTTTGATTCAGAGCAACAGAATTTGATGCCCTCGCAAGGTGTTCCACTGACCCTGTTTCGAGGGGAAAAAAGTTGGTAAACAACATTTGGTCCATATGCATTTCGAATGATCTTTGCTTTGCGCAGAGCAGCTGTGAACTGTAGAAAATTCCAGGCTTGTTGAGTACAGTTGTCAAAAAAAAAAATCACTTGCCAAATAGACACCCACACAGTTTAGATATACATATATACGATATATAATAGTTAGTACATTAGGGGGTGCGCCCACATCTGTTCGAAAGCTAATAAAGTTGTCATTTCAGCACGATTGGGCAGTTAGCCGAAAAAATTTCCAACTGGCAGCACGTACAACGCCAAGCCGGCAATAAGGAGGCAACAATTACCAACAGCAGTCATTACAGTGGCAACTAAAGTTGGCCATAACAAACGAGTGGCGCTATATAATCATAGACGATGTCAGAAACGTTCACGTCCGCACCGGACAGAGGCACTAAGACTCAATGGCCAAACGTGGACGCAAACTGCACTCTAAATCAATTAACAGCACGTCAAAAGTGTTGAAAATTGGACCAGCGTCGAGACGGACAAGTGCAAGGCGGCTGCTAATAGATAAACTAGAGTTGGACTGAGATAGCGAGTCAGGGGCAAAAAGAGATGGAGCTATGTCTGGTAGATGGAAAGTGGGGTGCAAAATGTGTAGCAACCTGTCTGCGTTGAAGGCTAATCAGCATGCAAATAAAGTTGCCGCCTCTGCAAGAAGATTTAAGAGTCATGTAGCTGCGATAGTCGGCGTAAGCAAGTCAGAGTCGGAGTCGGAGTTGGAGTTGGAGTTGGGGGCATTGCTACGTGCTGGCCAAACCAGTTACAGGTCGTTGAGAAAATTATTGAGTGAAATGAATTTGTTTACACCTAGCGACGAGAGGGCGTATCCAACATGGACCGATAAATTCAGCATGCATCAGCTTGGCGTTACGGGAGCATATTCAATTGCAACTGCGACTGCCACAGCATCTGAAATCCCGCCACCGTCACCGCCACCGCCCATCTCCCTCTCAATGTTTGGTCGCTCCATTAGCGCTCGTATGCGATATTTAAGTGTAATTATGACAACGACCAAAGGGGACCTTCCTACCTCATTCGGTATGTTGTGGCACATGGTAACATGTCTTCATTAGCCGGCTTGTAACTGGTCAACAAATAGTGGGTAATGGGATTGTTATTATTATTATTATTTGCCTGGCTGTTAGTTAGTTTATTTGTTTGTCATTTCGATTGACATTCACTTGCCACATTGCCACACAGCAATATACAGACAGATAGTTAGAGATACAGATAAAAATCGTAGAAAACTATGGCAGCATTTTTCGTTACGTTTGGTTTGCTTTGACTTGGATTCGTTTACGTTTGTCCGGCTTTTCTTGAGTGTCCAACAAGTTTTTCACTTTTATTTATGATGAAGATGTCAATCTAGCGGCCTATTGTCTCTGTCGGCATGTTTGTTTTTCCAACTGCCTGCCTGGTCTACTATGTTGACCATTTGCTGGCTGGCCATCGTTGGCCACACTGAGGTGGCTGTCAGTGTCAGTGTCACAGACAAGTTTTCCATTTCGCCGTAAGGCCTGGGAAAAGTTAGCTCCACAAAAAAGTTAAGCACACATTTGGATAAGGTATCGAAAAGTGTAGACATTTTTAATTGGCTCTCGACGCAAATAATTGATTTTCAATCGATTTCAGAGCATTCGCAATAAACTCGTAGAATATATTTATTTTTTTTTAAATATATTTATACAATTTGAAGACCCTACATAATGAATACTTTATGTATCAATTAATTAGTAGCTGGAATATGTCATGGTGATTAATTGAACAGTGTGAAACATTAATGAAATATTTTGATATTAATTGTTGGTCTAATTTTGGATTTTCGTGGTTTAACCAATCTTTTCAATAAATTTTGTTTCATTTTTTGTTTTTGTTTTTTATTTAAAATTTTTTTGTGTTTTAAACCTTATTTTAATTTAAGACGATTTGTAGTCTATATTAAATAAATAAATAAATTAAAGAAAATGGCAAAGTACACAAATATAATGCTTATACAGACAATTGTAAAATTAATAAATTATTATTTGGTGGTATTAAAAATGTGTACTATAAATGTTTGAACTATTTAGAGAGCAATTAAAATACAAAAAGTAATATTCGTTTCGAACTAATCGCAAATGATACAAACCATTTTTATTAATTTGATTATAATGTGTATAATAGATTTATAGATAAAATAAACATATATATATAAATGACCCAGTTAGTATCATATTTTAGAATTTATTTTCTGAATTTTATTTTCTTTAATGTGTACAGTATATTATTAGTATTGTTAAAGTTAAGAGACCCGATATTACTTTGTATTGTATGTTCTTTCAGATTCGCTGCATGCTTTCGAAATCATTCCGTCATAAAAAAAAACGTATCGTTTCACTTAATCCAACATCCCAGCCAAGTTGTTGAACTTCAGTAACATTTCCGAAATGCAAATTGCCGAAAAACAAATTTAAGATAAGCAACAAGTTTTACGACCAAATTTCATTGAACGTTTACCAAATGCAAAGGCAATTTGAGGAGACCACTGAAGCAATGTGACTCCACCGCTTCTTGACGGCACGTGTCGCGCCTACAAATGATGCCCAATTGCTGTGGTGGACAAAGGTAGCCCAGAAGATATCAACATTGCCTAAAACCGTGGCACGTATGTGTCACCGCCGTGGCACACTCACGAAATCTCTTGTGTGGGGCCGTTGGACGTCAGAGGCGATGGACGGAACCGAAAGTAGGAGACATAAGGCGCACTACCGACTTTCGTCTACGTCTTCGTCTCTGGCTCCAGCTGGGGCGTGCGGCTATTTTATGTCCAAATAATTGTTAATCCGCAGGGAGCAGCAACTTTTTTTGGGAGCTTCGTCATCGTCAGCGGCATAGCTTGAGGCTTCAACTACGGCTTCAGATTCAGATATTTACGAGTAGCTGTTGCACTCGAAACGTGACATGTTTATGAAGATTTATGAGGTTCAGGCAGCCGAAAGTCGACATTGTCGCCATTTCCATTCTCACGATCGGTGTTCAATCGACAGTTGAATGCTTTTTCTTTTTTTTTTTTTGTTTTTGTGGGTTCTTTAAAGCATACAATTTCGTTCGGTTAATTTAAGTACAAAGTACGTGCAACTCAGAAGACATTGATTTTTAATTTGTCCATTAAAATGCAATCATCACGCCCGTCAAATCCCGTCGAGACATTCCCAGTTCCCAGTTCGCAGTTTTCATACCGCCTATACCCAATTGGTCACCATTGTCTGTGCCAACTCCTTTGTTTTATAATATGCCAGAAAATATGGCACTACAATTTAATCATTTTATTCACAACCTGTCTGTTATATATACATTTTTGCCCACTCTTAATTTTGATCACTCAGCATTCAGTCTGCATTTTTAGCGCAATCGATTCGCATATAGCATTTTAATACCTTCAAACATTGAACTGCTCCATTTTTGTAGATTCAACAATCCCAAATGATACAGCTGTGAGTTGACTTTGAATTAAATCAATTTGTGAAATACTTTATTGACAAGTTTGCAGACTTTGTGGACTTGTTACAACTATTATTTTTTTTTACAATACATGTTTTATATATTGAGAGTGTCACTTATGAAGAATCTACTCTATTTGTTTGTGAACAAAAAAAATCAATCATTGACTTAATTATAGATAAAGCAAATAAATATAAATGTAATTATAAAGTATATAGATAATAAATAACATGCAATTAAAAGCAATATTTAATTTAATATATTTATTAAAGAATTGTTGTCCAGTTAGTGACACTGCCAACATTAACCGAATACTTTAATAAATTATATATTTATGTTAATAAAATATTCATTGAAACCCTCAAAGACTAATAAATGTCAATAAAATGAATAAAATGAGTCTTAAGCACGCACATGAATACCTTTTATATTTAATATTCGATCAGTAAAATAATATGTCTTCTTAATTTCTGTATGGATTTAACATCAATTAATTAATTGTTGAATAATCAAATAATATTTATCCTACACTCTGCCATTTTTGAGCCCCATTAATGTTAAAGATCTTCTCAGTAAATAATTATGTTTTCTGAATTTCTTTCTAAAATTATTATCAACACGTATTAGCATTTTTTGTTCCCTCTATAAAGCTATAACAATTATGCAGGTCACAAGAGAACCGTTATTTACATACAAACAGTAAACTGATTGTGCTTCCTTAGAAACTTAACTGAACGCTGCGATTAGCATATTCAGTTTATACTCATCAGAAGCGACAGCAGCTTCTCCAGTTACGGATGCTTAACCACAGGATAGACACATGTTTGACATTATCAAACCGCAGCATCCACGGCTGCTTGCATTTTTAATGATCATCACACATGGCGAGACGCGTTGAAAATGCATTGAGAACACCATGTTACACAGGGGCTTAAGCAAAACAGAGGCATTCAGAATGGAAAAAAATTCAAAACGAGTTGCGAACAGTTGTGATTTTTAGTAGTTTGCTTGTCTTCAGGGACAACTGTTGCACAGTCTGTAAACTGAAATTGGGTTCGAAGATCGCGGATCAGAGATCTGGTACCGAAAATGGGACTAGGACTGGGACGGCTATTATTTCCGCTTTGTTCACCGTTTGTTTCTCTCATTCTCATTGCCGTTGTTGGTTTTGTTTTGATTCTGCAGCCGCGACTGCTATTTCCGCATCCTTTTTGTTGTTTTCTCTCTTCCATAAATGTGGCGCATCTGTCGTTGAGACAGGTACAGACACAGGCACAGGATCACACAAGTTTCCAGAGCAACAGATACGCACCTTTTCGGTTGCTTCCTCTGCGCGTATTTTTCGCAGGCCGGAAGTTTTTATGTCTTTTGTAACTAATCGCCAAAGATCACAGATTTCGGGAAATTACAGGAAGGCGGGTGGTTAATGAGAAATATCCAAAATATAAGTTACAGCCTGTGTTGCCGACAAGGGTTCAGAGGTTGAACAGGTTTTATGTTTCGGCAAATTTGCATGACCGGAAGTTGTTGATCTTTTCGTTTGTTCTGGGGTGAGAGGTGATGTTGATGAACTGTTTGAAATGTTCTTAAACATTTCAGACTATACTTTCATGTCAACTTCTTAAGTAGATCTTTAAGAACAAAAAGACATATACAAAAAAAAATTAAAACTAAAAAAATAAAGGAAATTATAAAAGACTAACGTAGATGAACGGAATCTATTCCTGTACTACATGAGTAGTATAAATGATAAACGTAATAAGTAGAAAAATAATTCAGGAAGCTAACAAAATAGTTCCCTTCTAGGCAACAGCTTGTTCTACAAATCAATCGCTTTAAATGTGTATTTAAACGGCTTAATTTTTTGCTCCATAAGAAACATGAACAGAACCAGCAACAAAATCGATCGCGGTTGCACATAAAATCAAGATAAGCCGTGAAACAGTATAAGCTTGCAGCGTGGCAAGGACAAGCGTTAACAAGGTGTAGCAGTAGCCAAAGGTACAGTGCTTTGAAATTATGATATAAATACTACAATGCACATTGCAACATTTTCAAGGAACGGGCACCGGCTGCCAACTGGCAAGGACTCAAACCGTGCGGGACAATGGCGCGTCCAACTACAACTACCTGCTGCTGTTGTTGTTGGCTGACTGCTGTCAGCTTCAACCTGCCGATGCTTATCGCCGGCTAGAGCGTCTCAAATGAGTGTGGCACTAGCGTTCCGCCAAGGCGAGGACTCTGCCTTTGTCAGCGTGACGCTTGATTAGAGATTAGGGCTACGTCTCCGCGGCTAAGGACGAAACCAGTCGGCCAGCCAGTTAGCCCGCCAGCCATATCGCCAGACGGCCCCGATGATCGCTACGGCTATAAGCAAGTATTCTAAAAACTGAATGTCTTGCTGTTAGACAAATGCCTTCATTGGAAAATGCTTGAATACAAAATTTTACAATAGTTTACTTTAAAAAAAATTATGGAAAATAGCGCACAAAAAATGATTAGAAAAGCGTACAAATTATCTACTCGACGATCGCATTTTACGTCGAAATGTTTTTTAATGGTTGTAGTGCATGACAAATTCAGCATATATTATATACATAACAAAAATATATATGTATATATAATACCAAATAGCTACACTTTGATATTCGTTGCACTTCGTCTTATATTTTATGATTTTTTTTTAATTAAGCATATTAATTTTAATATTTGATCATTCTGAATTGAGTGTATCCTATGTGTATAAGAATATAACGCATTCAATTTATGCCCTGAAGCAGCCTTTATATTCAAAAATTGGCAATTGTCAAAGGCTTAGGCAAACAGAACAACAAAGTTGGCACAACAATGGAAGGAATGATGTGATGAGTGGTATGCCAGGATAATCGCTATTGTGGAGCATGGTTGCGTAAATTTGCAGGCGCTGCTAGATGAGGCCAATTGTCACAGGACGCTACTCTTTAATGAATAGAAAGGCTTAGAGTGGAATCCTTGCTCAAATAATAATATAACAATATAAAATTCTTGCAGCTGTCAATGCGTCATTATGTGGGTGCTCTACATGACATTATTTGACGATGGCACCAAAAAACTTTGAAGTCGCATATGCTAATTCGAGAACAGCAAGAGCAGCAGCAGCTGATCGTCTCGCCAATCGGCAGGATATATGTAGGTCCAAAAAATTGCTGCCTGTTCGTTTCTATTAAAAAAATATCTCATAATTTTTTTCGACTCCTCTTTGGGTAAGTAGAAAGTGCCATAATGCGGACACGCACGCTCCAAAAATTAAATGACAGGATCAGCGCTAGTAACAGCTGCTGGTGACAGCACATGCCTGTCTTCAACTAAAGCAGGATACGCATATCCTGCGTTTAAAATTCGAGATTTTCTCTATTAAAAAATCGTCTGCAGACGGCACGCGCTTGACCTTGACATTGTTCCTAGGTACAATCCGGGCCTGACTGTACTGTACACGTTTTATACATGTGTAGTCATCGCAGCCGGCAGCTAGTGGAGGAGTCAAGCCTACGCTGTTGGGACATAGAGACGGACACATGCACTACCTAGCAGCGTCTTCGCATGCTGCTTATACTTATTTTTACGTAGCTCTTCGCTTTACTTGTTTTTTATTTGTAAGTATCCTGTTCCAAATGTCCTGCGTGTGCATGCGTACAACAACAGCAACAACAACAACGACGACGACAATGCCAAGAAAAGACAACAGCAAAAAAATAACGAAGAAGCAAAAGAAAAATTGAACGAGGCAGATGTTTCCTCAGCAGGCTGCAAGCAAAAATAACACCACGCATGATCAGCTCAATTGGTCCTTCTCCCTCACCGTCTCCGTCTCCTTCGCCTACTTCTGATCCTGCTGCTTTTTATGCTTAGTTGTGTTTTTTAGTGCGTCGCACTGAAATTGTAGAGCATTGTCCTCCATATACAGAAACGCACATCGTAGATTGATGTTCCAGTAACTGGCGCACAATGCTTTCAACGTTTTCTACTAAATCTTTTGACTATTGTTTCTGCCTTACAGGAACCTAGGAATGATCCACATCCACATCATCATCACTTAGAGCATAGACATTGTGCGGGTGCCTGCCTTGTCTGGCAGTTGCCTTTCAATCCGATCGTTGTCTAGTTCTTACCATGTCTGACTTCACATCGATGATTCACTAGTTTTTTAAGCACCCAAGCAAGGTCTTCGCTTATTACGTTTATAATTTTGTAAAAAATAAATAAGTTTTGAAGCATATATTACCAATCTTCAACAATATATTATGGCTTATGATAATTTATCTTCAGAAATATAAACAATTTAAAAGCAACGAAGGTAGTGTCCATGCTTGAAATAAATAAGTACAATAAATTAAATATACTCTACTATAATAATAATATGTTGTTTAACCAAGCCGTAAGTATTGAATACACAATATTCAAGTGGATTTATTATATACTGACCAAAATGAGTAGTATTTATAAACACTTTTTAAACCATAAATACATTTACTCTCTGATTTCAAACGGTATTAGCGAATATTGGTTTGATGCAATGGCCGTCATGCAGGTTGTTCAACCATATGAAAGCAACATTTTTCGACACCGTCGTACTAGGAAAACGATAAGAACCGTAAAACCACATAATTCTTACAATTTTAAAGTTAGAGCTACCAAAATTGGCGGATCGCCGAATATGTTTTTCAAGGATTATTTCTCTCTAAAAATGAGAGAGAAAATTCCTTGACTACGCCCACCTTGACCACAAAAAATCGGGAGCGCATACCTGTAGTAGTTTTAGAGCTGGAGATTTATAATTGTTCAGCGATCGAGTGCTGTCTGAAAATAATTAAGATCAATGTATAACTACCCATAAAATAAAACGACAAATGTCAAAAACATCAAATTCAACTTTATTTTATTTAAAATAGGTTTTGGTTAAATGATTATGTTTAGATTTTGTTAATAATCGAGAGTGATCTATGTAAAGACAGATGTTCGGCGCTGTTTCTAACCCGCTTTAATAATGCATCGTATTCATATTGTGTTGCTATTAAATAATTCTTCCCCTTGCAGCTGTATTTGCCACCTATCCCCAAAATATTTGCACAAAACAAATGGAGGCTCTCAATAACTCAATTGATCCATTCAAACCTTAGCAAATTAGCTAGGGAAAATTATGAATTACCCTTTGGCAATTGTATACAATTCTGTACGAATTTATACAATTTTGACAACATTCTTGCAGCTTGCAGTGTCACACTTGAGTATTCATTGAGCTGTAACCCTTTGGCACACCTTTGCCAATTGTGACAATAGTGGTAACAATTGCTGATGGATTGAAGTTTGTGCCTGACTATTTGAGTATTTGCGCAAACGTGATCCAGAAATGTCTTTGGGCCATTGCCGACTGGGTCCTTTGTGTGAGACATCCTTTTTTGATTTTAGATCTGCCTTTTGATTAGCAGCGACTGCGGTGCCAAATTTTGAAAGTCGTTTGCAGTTATTGTTCAAATTTTAGGTATCAACGTTTTGTGTTAGTTTTCTATATGGATATGTCAACAGAGGTCGCGATATGTTTGTCCAATCAAATTGGTAGATTTCAGATGATGTTGCTGTTAGAACTGTGCATCTGCACAGTTACCCATTGTTCATTGTATTCTTTGAACTTAAAGAGTTTTACGTGCCTCAGTTGAATCCTTTAGCCTTAGCATATGGCTCAGCTTCTTAGAATCCATAGAGATCTCTTGTTCTTTACTATAAAGCCATTGGTTGCTATAAAAGTGCCATAAATCGTCTAGCAACAATTCACACTCATGCGGGATTTTCAAAGATACTTTAACTGATTGTTATGCAATGGTCTATGCTCTGGCATTATTCCGAGTCCAAGCACATCTGTTCTGTCCACTTCACCATAAACCAAATAGCTTAAGAGCTATGAGATGAACCGAGAACTTTAGCCAAGGTGCAAGCCATTTTGTCCCAGGAAACTCATCCTTGGCGAGCAGGTTCAGTGCATTCTGCCATGGTTTCTGTTTACTCTGCTAGTTTGCACTGGCCTCGACTGACCCTGTTTGATCCTGTGGCCTGCCGCCTATTTCCCGCAGCCTGCCGCCTGTTGCTTGCTCTGCGGCTTTTGTTCCGTATTTGCAGCTGCCTCGCATTTGGAAATATTTGCATATACGCACGCACTGTGGGTGTTTCTGAGTCGAGGTGTGTTTCTGTTTCCGCTTGCCTGACCAAACAATGCCATCTAATTTATTACTTCTTACGCATCACCTGTCCAGGGATTTGACCCTGGCAATGCCACGTGCTTTGTTAACCCAACTGACCTGCACTCGTATCTATTTGCACCGATATTTGAGCCAGCTTAAGAGAGGTCTTGGTCTTAAGTCAACGTCATGGGTGTTTCGATATAGATTTTGGTTACATTTCAGCTACTCGCAATTTGTATTGAAACGATTTTATCATTCTACATCTAAGAAAAACGTAAGCTATAGATTTTTACAAATTTGTATACGCTTAATCACTCCTATCTTAAGTTACGGATCTTGCAACTAATCCAGCAGCTGAAGAGTACCAGATAAAACTGATAAAAATTACTGCGATGCAGAAAAATATAAAATTAGCGCACAGAATTCGCAGAACAATTGAAAATTTCAAATTAACCAATATAATTAATAATTTAGATGTATGGCCAAATATAATCTGATATGTTGTCCACAAATACTCTTAAGATATTTTAAAAATCAAATGTGCTTAAGTCTTGAAGTAAAAATAAAAGGAGACAAAAATATAAGTTCATCAATAGCAAATGATTTTAAGAAATATATATTTCAAAAACAGAATTATATTTTTTTAAGGTCTGTTTTCTTAAGTACAGAACTCAACACAATTTTAAAATCTGGATTTATTTATTTATAAAGAATTATCCCGAAGGGTCAAGTATAGGCTAGCTAATCAGCTAAGAAATGTTAATAAAAAAAACTATTAAAAATATTTTTAAGCATTTAGTAGCTCGATTTAAATTTTAATGTAAGCTGGCTGAGCACCTAAGGCCTTCAGCAAGATGCAGCTTAAAGCATTTATATTTAGAATCTGAATATTTCATATTTAGAAAACACAAAGATTTCAATTCGTTTGGTTTCAGTAGTTATTTATGTAGCCTCAGCTCAAAACGTTTCCTTACGCAAGAATCTTCTTCTGCCTTAATTTCATTGTCAATGAGCACTGAAGTATGCTTTGGAATTTCATATTGTAGTACGTCCATAATATAACGTCTACCTTTTTGATCGCTCGAGCAAGATTCAATAAATGTCACAGTGGCGATGCAATATGAAAGCGATTGCCTGTCCGCGTCCTGGTTCCCCCGAGCACATTTTCCATGTTCTGTTTTGACACTATTAAATACACATTTTTGGGATGCGATTGGCCGCCATTAAAGATCTAGGCAAGCATAGACAAAAACTTCGATGCGTGCGTTGTAATAAATTTTATATAAATTTGACAAAATGAACCAAAACAATGAGCGACAGGACTAGCGGGCAAATGCAAGAACACGCACGAAATGCGAAACAATTGCAGCACGCGGCAGGATACAAAACCGACGACAGTCACGACAATGGGCCAAGTACTCGAGTGGACAATGGACCTGGCCTGACTTGCTAAGAATAAGGAACGCCGGCCAAACGGCTGCAGGACGCCTGCTGCATGCAGCACCTGGTGTTTGTTGTTTACGGCACGGCCTGCAGTAGCCAGGCGCAAGGGCGAAGACGCTGACGCGGAGCAAGACGGTACAGCTTAGCAAGATACAACTACGCATGTACTGCGCAAGTGATTGCAAGGATCATCATATATATTTTAAGTGATTTTTACACTCAGCTATTTGAAGGACATGCATCTGAATATACACTCGAAAAAACAAACGATTGGAGCACCTTCTCAGCCCGACTTAAATATTAATCTTGACTTTCAGAATATTTTATAAAAAATTAGATATATTATGTCAGGAATTCCAGGAGTGTAAAATTAAATTACATTTTCCTTAAGAATAATTTATAATTTCATGAATTTTGGAAAAAATTCTAATAACAATGAACTCCAACATTATAAAAAAAAGCGAACAATTTTTTAAACGCCTTACGTCTCAAGAAACTTATTTAAAATGTTCTTTTTTTATGGCTTATTTTATTGAGAATGATTTATATTTTTTATAAATTAAGGAAATATAGTTAAAAAAAAAGAATTTGCATTTCTACTTGTTAGGAATATATTTACCAAACTTCGGCAGCGCTTTGTTTTTTTGAGTGTACGTCCGGCTGGCTGTTGCGAACTGTAACTCAGCGTCAGTTGCAGCCGCCACATCCCACAAAATGGGAACGGCTCAATTATGAGCGTCAAATTAAATTTTAGTAACACATTGCGGACCCGGCAACCCTTTAGGCCAATAAGGCATACAAGCTGAGCGCGGCATCGTTCGCGGCTGCTGTCTAGCCGTCTGCTGCTGCTGCTGTTGCTGTTGGTCAGTCCGCGTCCAGGTGGTAAATCCTTAACCCGGCTTCGATAATTACGCCATGCGCTGCCGCCGTTTGACTGGCTTTGACTTGAACTGAAAACCCAAACCCAAACCCCAAACACAAACCCGAACCCGAACCCTTCGGCAACTGTTTCAATTTCAACTCTTTGCTTGGCGTCTGCTGCTATAATTTGATGGCATCTGTAACCGAGGGTTTCTTTTCTTTTCTTTTTTTGTTGTTTTTATTTAAGTCTGTTGTCTTTCTGCGTTTTTAGCCACGTAGATTTTCAACAATGTCGTTCATTAGCCGGTCCTTTTTTTCGGGCTTCTGGCCCTCACTATTTTTGGCAGTTGGTCATTACGCATGCACAGGCAGATGCTCTTGCTTCTCTTTTTTATCCATTCACAAAAGGGTCAACTGTCCGATGGATGCCGCTGGCCGCCGCCAGTAAACAACACCTTTGATTTTCATCTAAAGCTGGCAGTCAAATTGAATTCCTTCTGCTGGTCCGTCTGCTCCTGCTGCCCGATTGCAGTTAGAAGGGTTTGCATTTAGTCCTGCAGGTTCCTCTTTCCTGATGAGTTTGTGTAGATAAGCAGCAGAGACTTCGCCATATTGCCATCCAAATTAAAAACAACAAAAAAAAAAAAATACAACTTGCAGCCGTTCCTTGGCTTAAAGTCAGTTTGGCAAACAAAGTATTAAGTCCTGATAGAGAGCTTTCTAACAGTAATTTAAGATATAATATGAAATAATATATACCTAAATACACTACTGAGGATGCCAAATGAAGATCCAAGGTACACTTATAACTAAATTTAACTTAAGTGCGATTGAAATCTAATTATCGAAATATGCTGGTAGCATAACATTCCACGGCAGCATTTGTGAAAATTACTAACAAATTTGTTTTTAAAAATTCATCATCCTTAAACATACTTTTTAGTATATTAGTATAAAATGTTTTAATTAAAACGCTGTCATAAAAATGATTCAGAAGTGGATATTTACATATATTTTGAAATAAAAATAGCTCGAGCCAGTAGATATACCCTTCAAAAACTGCATACTCCTAAAGTTTTTGCCTCAACTATATATAAATAAAATATGTGAAATCTTATAATTCTAATGAATAATTTGTTTAATTTTCGAATGTTCAAATAATATGTGCAAAAACTACTTAAGGTCTACTATTTAACTGATTGACGTTCTAGTAATTTTTATAATCGAAATCCATGCTTTTCATGCATTCGATTGTTTGTCTAAGTTGCAGTTGTAATATTTTCTATATTTGTCTTTTAGCTACAAAGTGCGAATAGCAAGCAACTGTGCAAATAGTGAAATTACGCACAAATCCTTTGTAAAAACAGGGAAACAGAGAAATAAATCATTTACGTAAAACGAGCTCAATTTGCAAGAAGCTGTCAGCAGGCGACAATGCAAAGTGAAGACAATACGATAGAATTTACACGAAAAACTAACAATGATTAGGCGAGTGTAAGCAGTCAGTCGGTAGCCTGGAAATCTTTAAACGACAGACAGACAACTGGCATATGGCCACGACGATGATTTTCTATAGAAGTGTATGGAACTGAATCCTCAGCAGTCGCTGGTCAAGCATCAGTGCCATCAGACGCCGATGCGTTGACGTTATGCACTTTAAGTGGCCCGGTCTCCGTCTAGGACCCGCTCGGGCAGTGCCTTCTGCAACGCCGCATGGGTCGACGTACCGGTTATCCTTAGACAGACAAAACAAAGGGGCATCCAGACCGACAGACACAGACAAACAGAGGGACAATGAGCAAAGGAATTACTGTAGCCATGTTGTAGGTGTTGCTTGGCACAACCCACCCAAGCGTTGTGTCCTATCTGGTGTGTTGAATTAAGTTCCCCTCTCCCTCCCCGTCTGCCTGACGATCCTGTGGTGCCGTTTACATTTGTCATTCTTGCGGTTTTTGCTCGGCTGCCTTTTTTTCGGTTCATAGCATCTTTCGCCATCTTTTGCCACGGCTGCAGCATAAATTGTTTTCGTATTAGTTTCAATAATTTCTTGCAATTGTTTGATCACATTTTAGCTACCTTGGGTTGTAATTGAGTTCATTCTCTCAGAGGAGTATCGCATTAGTATCGCAAAAGCTGCTCATTTGTGCTAAATGTATTAATTGCAGCAGTTTCTCGATTTCTGCAATGAAATTGAATAATAATAGTTACATCATCTACAAATTTGTGTAAAAATCAGAAAGTGGTAGCAAAATGCTTACAGCTTAAGATAAGGTTATGGGTATCTGTACGTTTTTATTTATTTAATGTTGACAAACATCAGTCAATACAGTAAAATACAAAAGTAAGAAATAAATTAAATGAAAATAAAAATAAAACTTAATAATTAAATCTAAATTGAAACAATAAAAAAATACTTAACATTTCTCGGGGTATTATAAAAATTAGTTCAGTATTCGTTGCATGGATTGGAGAAAAGTCCAGAAAAATCTAATTAGACCAACTGTAGAATGTTCTGAATTAAGTTATCCATCACATAAATAAAAGCCAAATTCAAATCTACAAAGTTATACGAATGTTTATTTATATTTTCATAAATATGTACCTATCTAATCAATCCAATCTTTGAAACAGAAGAAATATTATGCAACTGTATCATGATTTAAAAACGAGTCTGCTAAGCAATTAGCTACAACCGAGTAAAACCTACGTACAAACATGGTAATCAAAAAGTCCCAACTAAGACTGATTTCTCTTACATGCAAAAGTGCGGAAGAGCAAATATTTCAAAATGTCTCATGTAAAAAGAAGTTGTAATTCCATTACATCTTTGTCAACGTTGGATGAGGTTTTTTCGATTTCAATCATGTAGATATGGTCTAAACAATACCTAATTACAAATCTATGACATAAAAATAATGGTTAATGACCGCTATTGTGTCTGTAGAAAATTTGAGTATTTCTTCCTTAGCACTGGGGCAATTTACGAATCCATAAATATTACCCAATTTAGCGAATAGGTCGATTTAAGAGTCAACATCTCGGTTCCTCCCTCTTAGCATACCCTTTAAATTACCGCAGGTAATTGGCCAGTGCAATACGAAAAATAGAACATATTGCTGAAAAGCTCATAGCTGGCGCATAATGTTGTTGGCCTGACCCCGCCAGGCAACACCAGCGGTCAGATGACTGGGACTGTGACTGGCACTGGGACTGGGACAGGCACTGAAACTGGGAACTGGGCACAGAGACAACAGTTGGTGTCTGACAGCAACTTGACGATGACGATGAGTTGGAGTTCGAGATGAATTTGTATTTTGTAGTTGGAGCAACCTGCTGGTGTCTGTATGTGTGTGTTGCTGTAAAATTACCAATGCGCATGCGCGCCGTGGCAACAATTTCACATTTAATGATAATAATGATGGCGATAATAGGCTAAAATTAGTTAAACACGAATTATAACAAAAAAAAAAAAACGACAAGGCAACAAAAAGGGTTTGGATATTGCGAGGGAGCGCAAGAAAGAGAGACAGTGACAGTGGGAGAGAGAGAGAGAGATAGATAGAGAAAGAGAGAGAGAGAGAGGGAGAGAGGGAGAGATAGAGCGAGTGCGAGAGAGATCAGCTCTCAACATTTCCTTTAGCGAGTTAAGTGCCCCCAGCTGTTGTTGTTTAGCTGCTGCTGGCGAGATTGGCAGAGCCAGGGCGAAATTACTTCACTTGGCAAAAAGTATAAATACACACATATATACAGAGTTGGCCAACTAATTTGGCTCAGGTGGTGTGCCAGCGAAAACGGAACAAATTTATAACAATTTTGCTGATCGTTGAGCAGAAACTGTGTTCCATGTGGCCACGTGATTAAAATGCTGTTAACTACAGCGTTATATGGAAAGGGTTTTGGCATTCATCCAGAACACCAACACTCATTGCTGTCCCAACCGCCAAAGCGTTTTCCTCTCGTTTATCATAATGAGCAACTCAAACATTTTTGTCACGTACATAAATGATAAGCATTTTGTTATGCCACGGAATTCAGCATAGTCTTTAAGCCATTTAATAGCTACTTACTGCGTTTACGATGTGGGCTTGGGTATATTCGGACCTGGGTCGGATTTTATTTTTATTTGTCACCCCATCTTTGAAGAAGCCGCTGAGAGTCGAGCTATTAATGACGGACCAGCTTAACTAGTTAGCTCATCATTTAGAGGGGTTTAAGCCCAATGATGACCTGATGATACCCGACCCCCGACTGACCACACACAATTGAACTTTAATCATTTTAACTTCTATGCAGCCCACAGACACATTTCACACTCTCGACAAGCTGACAATAAAAATCAGTTATGTACAAATACATATATTGCCCTTAACGACCACCCAAGATATGCTTAAAGTATACTTACAGTAAATGGTTTGATAATAAATTTGATTCCAATTTTACGTATGTGACGTCCAAGTTATATAATTACAGAATATATAAAACACTTTAAAAGTTAAGTAACTTTAAGTTACATAAGAATGACTTTGATTATTTTAAATGTAGTGAAGGATAATTATTGTATAGATAGGCTATATAGATAGGATAGAAGGGATTTAGATTATTTTTAATTAAGTCATTTAAAAGATCTAAAAGAAAATTAAGATCATTAAAAGCTAAAATTGTATGAAGCGGATGAAGCTGTCATTTTCAGATTATATATTTAGCAGAGAGAGGCACCAGGTCTAAGACATGTCAAACGTTTTTTAATGATCTAAATCAAAAAGCTATTTAAGAATTGGGAAGAACAAACTTAGAATACTCACCGGTCAATTGACTGACTGCTGTAGATTAAGAAGTCAATTAACTAAACTAAATAAAAGTAAATCACAATCAAAATCGGAGGATTGGGCGACAATGAAAAGGCATCCTCAAGGCACATTATATTGGATTGTGTCGCCTTAAAAAAAAGATATAGCGTCTAAAGAAAACCTCTCTTAACTTGCAACTCGAAAAAAATGATTGAATTTGTAAAATTCGAGAATTGATGGATGGCAGTAGATCTAACTAGGTCGCAGTACATAAAGCACCACAATAATAATAACACCCAATTATGGAAGAGACTTAGTATTTATAATACTTTTTAAGATATTGTAAAGTAAGATAAAGGTATACATATCGAAATAATATTGTACTAAATTAAATAAGACTTTAAGACTTGTTATATTTTAGTTAATGCTAATTTACATATGTACGTAAAACCTTAAGCTATCAATAACATCATTATTTATGTAAAAGTCTGGCTTATATGCTTTATACATAATTATATAGAACATTGTATCTCTGTTTTATCAGCAACATTAACAGATCAGTTAAAGACAGATAATTTAAGGCTTGATTTTCAGTTTTCATATAACATAAAAAAGTTAAGTGGTATTCTTCAAGCGACATCGATTCCCATAGTCCCATTCTCTGGTATTTTCATTTAACTATTTCTAACAATTATCATTTGCCTTTAGAGTACTGGTGTAAACTCTTATACTTGGCCTAAATGTATTTCAAACATGCAATGCATATCATGCAGCTGATCGCGCATTGTGCTCCAGGCGGATATTATCTGAGTATCTTCGCTACAACAATTGCCCATCCATATCGATTTCCCGCAAGATGCAAACTTACAAAAAAGAGACACTCAAGGAACCACTCAAGCAGTAGAAAAGGTAGTTTTAACTGAGGAACCCAATTGAGATATTATATGATGGATAACCAATCGAGCGATTATCCTTATAATTATGACGGACTACTTTCAGTCAGCTACCGCGACTCGGGCTCAATGTATGTGCTCCACTTTTTGGTCTTATCGCTGATTGCTGATCGACCACAAAATGCAATAAGCAGAAGCCAACACGCAGTCGAGAATTTGACTGACAGTTACAGCTTCATTTTCAGGCTCACAAAGGGCCAAATGTGAAATGAATAACGTTGTCCATAGAGCAGGGACAGAGAAGCAGAGGAACAGCGCTGTTCAGCTACGTTATTATTTTCACATTGACGACAGCATTATTGACGCATTCTGGCAAATGATGGCAGAGGGGCAGGGCATGGATCTCATCTGCTGTATTCGCTACGCTGGAACCGTTCAGGACAATGAGGCAACCTTTGTCTGACTTTTGTCCATTGTTGACACGATCCTTTCGCATATCTATGTATAAGGTACTTGCGAGTACAGCTTGTCTATTGCCTTGTGGTCTATTAAAGGAAGATATTTATGATGATATTTATGATTAGTATGAGTTACAATTGCCGCCAGCAGGCCTATTAAATTTTCATAAGCCTATTTAAATTTAATTATCATATCAAGCCAACTCATAAAACTCGGAGCCTACTTAATAAGGCACAACAATGTATCGAAAAGGATAATCGCAGTCATAAAACCAGGTCATAAAACTCAAATGCTGAACGCTCCTTTCCGCCTCTGGCCCTGGACTCGGACAGATGTAATATCGGAAGGATATGCATCACTGTTATTGCACTTTTGAGCAAACAGTTCTCATTTTCGGAACGCTTCGATAAGCAGCACTCATGTTATATAAATCAATATATATATACCTATATGTAGGTGTACTTTTATGATATGAGGCATTCCAATTTGAGAATCGCGCGTGTCGAGTCTCGTTTATCTTTGTAACAGCTGCCGATAAGAGCATATTTCGTAGATTTTTTAATGTTCACTTTTTACCTTTCAACATTTCGATATCTTTGGCTTGCCACTTATTTGCTTAGATTTCGGCGCGGCGACTATCTTATCTGCCCCGCTTGATGGCTTATCAGTTTATCGTTTTGTAGTTAGTTCCGCTGAGTTTGGCGGAGGTTTCAGGTATTGGAGAGGCGTCTTGAAGGCGTCGTTGTGCACTTCTTGGTACCTGACTGACTTCACACTGAACTTAACCCCATTATTTCTTGGAATTATTATTTGCCTGCGAGTTTACAGTAAGCTTAGCACGCGCCAAAAAAATATCCTCTTTGTTTAAGCTGTATCAATATTATTTGGAGCCCCTCAATTGGGGTGACTTTTAATGTAACGGCAGCTTTTCAAAGAACTAAAATATAAAACACGACGTTTAGTGGAATGCAATTATCAAATGATAAAAATAATACAAAAATTAAGTCAAATGTTTGCATATGACTTACTTAATGTATGAACATATTTTTATAATCATAAAAAAGTATGCAGGCAAAATAATAAACATATTTTAATTTAATTTTTGAGTCTCGTTAAAATTTCATTCTTAAAAAATTATATATTTCTTAAATTTTGTATGTATTTGTTAAATGGCGACTTATATAAAATTTACACAAAACAGAAGGATTATAAAACAAAATTAAAAAAAGTAATTCTATGTTTAATTAAATAAACAAGATAAGCGCTCGGTAATCGAGTAATAACATTTGAGTCAAAATTGGCTGAAATCATTTTATTTTTATTTTCTCTTTTATTTTATGTGTACTAAACACAGTCCACAATTATTAAAAGACACTAATTCAAATCTTATATGGAAAAACAAATAATCCAAATAAACAACAGATGATTGACAATTAATTTATTTGTATGTAAATATATTATAACATTATGTTCTGAAATACCTCAAATGAGTTGAATTAATATAATTCAATAAAAATTCTTTGTCGAAACATTTTAACCTCGCCACTTGAGCGAATGTGATATAACACCATATAAGCACACACCCTGGGACAGCTACAGGTACAAGTACAGGTTGCACTACGAGTACAGTTCCGTTATACGGACAGAGTCCAGCACATTGATTACGCGCAAGAACGACAGGCATTATAACAGGAGACACCAAAACCAACGAAAATAAATGAGTCAACAACATCAGCGTACTGTGGAACAGGGGAAGGTGAGCAGTAGGGGCATATAATCAGCCCGCATAAATACAAATTAAAGTGCAAGCAACTTACGGTTAATATATGCAGCCACAACAACAACAACAAGAACAACACAAGCAGTAGCAACAATAATGATAAATGAAATAAAAGAGAAAGAAATATCATTGAAATTATATTTGTCGCGTGTTTGCCGCCTGCTGCTGACAAAGTAACCAAAAACAGCAACTGATGGAGTTCCACTCGTAGCTGGTAGTTGGAGTAGTCGAAGACTCCCAAACCAGAAAGATGGCAATCCAAGTTAAAGCCAACTCAACACAACTGAAGCCAAGCCAAGCCGAAAGCTAAAACGTCTGCCGGGCCCATCATTCATTGCTAATCATGGTAATTATGGCAATGAAAAAGTTGCCCAGGCATACAACCAGTAAAAGAAGATCCACAAAATGAAAAGCAACTAAGACTTCCAACTGACAGATACCCTTTATAAAGTATATACTTGACAATATAACTAAAGATGCATATATAAATATATAAGAAGCAAAATATTTTCAAGACTTACTAACGCTGGCAACCTTAAATTTGCACAACACAAGGAATTAGACATTACAAACATGAGTTTTAGTTATATAATTGTATATGGCAGTTTGTAAAATTTTTTTCGGAAGATATTTATGTATTATTTTATTTTATTTCCATTTTATTATATATTTTATTATGACAATTAAATAATCTTTACAAATTGTTACCAAGCTATACCTCATCTTATCTCATTTTCAATATATTATCTATCATATCTTATTTATTTATTTTAAATCTTAATTTAATTATTACCTCTTAAATTTTAAATCATTCAGTATACAATTGTGATTAATACTTTGAATTTATTCTTAACATTTTTTAATATTAAAGAATTTATATCTTGAATTCTAAATTTTACTTCTTAAATCTTTATCATAGAGTTTTCCAAATTTCATCTCATAGTTTGCAAATAATTTTTATTATAAATGTACATTGTATATTTTAAACTCTAATACATTCTTTTAATTTTTAAATGACTTTAAATGACTGAATAAATCTGCAATGATATGATATTAATGTTAGTTTGATATTTAATTATTATAATTTAGTTATTATATATACACACAATCATTAAATTTTAGATAATTTTGTGATGATTTTTAGATGTTATATCTTAAATTCATTTTTTAAATATTTACTTATTAAATTATTTATAATTTGTGGACAGTGCAGCAGCAAATTGGCACATAAATAATGTGAGTTTGTAAGCTGGACATAAAGGGCAATAACTTGAACATACCCTATTTAAAAAATTGTTTTTGGTGTATAGGCAATAAGCAGAAATGAAAACCCAACTGGGGAGCACTTTTTCGTGTTGTTGCCGGTGTTGTTATTGTCCCTGATAAATAATAAAAGAAAAAACAGTAAATACACCTGTTGGCAGCAATTGATGTGAACTGTATTGTTGTTGTTCTTGCAGTTGTTGCTTTTCAGCTCTGTGGCTGTGCCTGTAGATGTAGACGTGGATGTGTCTGACTTGTGGCTGCGCATGCTCAAAAGTTGCTGGTGCCAGAAAAACGGAAGTTTGTTGGCATCAACAGAAACACCGGATGCAGCTTGCCTTCTGCTGTCCACGTTTGCCAGGACAACACAACAACAAAAAACAATCATTTTTTTTTTGTTTTTGTTTATTTATTTATTTTATTTTATTATTTTTCTTTTGCAACAGGTTGCTTTGTCCCAGAGTCAAGAAGTGGAAAAACTTTGCAAAATTATTTTCGGGGCAACGTTTTTTAATGATTAACCCTGAAAACCCGTTTGGTTATCTCCATTTACTAACCCCAAAAAAAAGTTTTCATAACGCTTAATCTGCACACGGGCAGCTGCCACTTCATTCTCATCATCTTTGCCCTGCACTTTCCATTAACTTGCGCGTAATCTGTTTAATACATATTGCAATATGTTTCTATATCTGATTTTCATTATCGCTTTTAAAATTCATTAAAAACGACAAAATGCACAGGAAGCTACTGTGAATAGTGTTTTATTTTTTTTTTATCTTTTAATTTTGGGGGAGCCGATGTAGGCTGATGGAGAGTTTTATAAAATGACAAAGAAATTCAATTAAAAAAATAAATTCAGATCACTGATTACACTGCAGCCATAAGTAATGCATTTTGTCAGTCAGATACTGCAACTACTTGAATTCAGATATTCCATGAAATTTTCTATGGCAGTCTTAACTCTGAAATTAATCTTTTTGATTTGCTTGCTCAGTTAGTCACCATAAAAGAAAATCAACTAAATAAGATATTATCTCCATTTTTCATTATAAAGCAAAACTTATTTTTATTATCTTTTCAACTGAATTTCCCCCAAGGACAAACTTTATTTGCAAAGCAATTAGAAATGTAGCATTTCCCTTATTTGTTCAGTTAATTGCCAAAAGGCTAAACGCTACAAGCCAAACTTGAGCAAACAACATTAGCCAATGCCAATTGGCTGATATGACGACGGTGTCTAGACACGTCAGGTCAGAGTCAGGGTCAGAATAAACACAATGAAATTTTACTTTTTTTTCTTGTTATTAATTTAAGCGACTGCACCTGCAGCGCCCTAAAAAAAATTAATCATTCTAGAAAACGCTGGCCGCATTTAAGTCGTGAGGGGAGGAGTTCACATTCAACGCCCACAAATGAATCGAAAATTGCAGCCAGGAGTTGGGTATTGCAACCGAAAAGGATACTTACAAATCTGCCAAGCGGTATTCACTTGGTCGGCGTGACAACTGCATGTTTAAACTCAGCAGGCTTTCTACGATCTGATCTCGAAATACGTGAGGCAAATTGATTTGGCATCGCCTTAGTATTTTCGGGCTCGCCAGGACAACGCGACTACGTGTCCTTTTTGAACTGTCTGGGTTTTTTTTATAGACATTTTTGTAGTTAGGTATTTGGGTAATGCCCTCAATGTGTTTGGGAAATGCATTAGTTCAAAAGTACAGTCAGTAGTCCGAATAAAGCATTGTGTGCTGTCTGCGACATGTGTTTTACATAGGACGAGAATGGTCATATCCATGACACGATAAGATATATGCACTTGAAATACTGTCATAGCATATGGTTTACTTGAACAGATCCTTAAAGCATTTCAAACCAAGATGTGCTGTAAAATCAATTAGCCTTACAGATTGGAAAATTTTAATATTTTTAGCGAAACTAGATAGTGTAACTGTAGAGCACTTATAAGTATTCATCCTTTATTATATATATTATATAATCCGAAGCAATTTCGTATTTTTTTCTGGATTAACAAAAAGGACAGTCAAATTAAGCGACTACATGCATTGAGATGTTCGATGTAATAATTGACGATTTAAGTAACTATTTCAAAAATAAATTAAGATTATAAATATGCACACGTACAACAATATTTAAATAAATATGCTACTGAATAAATGTTAAATTTTACATTATTAGACAATAATTTAAGTTTTGCTACAATGATAATAGTGTGCGAACCAATTAGGTAATTTAAATTGGTGACGCAATTAAATTCAAAACACTAACATTTTTACACAACCTTTATAAACAACTAACTAACCAACTTAAATTCCGAAAGGCATTTCTTCACTTACTCTGTTCGCATAAAATCAATAAATGTAATAAATTATATAATATTGTATTTGGTGGCTTAATTGAATTTTAATTATATTAATTTTTACATTTTTCTCTTAAGAACGTTTCATACTTTATGATCAAAAATTTAAAAAATAGTTTCACTTAAAGCTAATTTTTTTTTCAAAAGAAAGCAATTTTTAGTAAAGTTGAGAATAACATTATATGAAAAATTATATTTTTAACGACTTTTTTGGCTCAATACTTTACGACATTTAAATAAAGCAAAATAATTCTAAGCATGGAAATAATTCGAGCGGCGTATAGCAGTCATATATAAATATATATATGAATAGAAGAATTTAAAGCAATCCGAAAAGGTTTGATACATTATTTACAGAAAAAAATAATATGGAAACAATATATCTTAGAAGTATCGTATGCATTATGAGTAAAATAGATAAATATGCTGGCAGAGTTAATGAACTGTGCAACCTATTCTTTCAAGATCTCAACAGAATAGCCATTTTATAAATTTATTAGTTCTTTCATAATGGTGCACTCTCATCGTAGTCACAGAACTTACGTCATCTAATTTCGATTCCTTCAAGTCCTTACTTACCACGGCGAAACCACTTCCGTTTACCCAAGATCCACACTCGGAGGCAGCACAACAGAATGGAAAAGATTCCCACAGACGGTGTTTGGCTTTTGGCAAGTTATCAGATCGGAGGCGTGGGTGTCCCTAACTGGTTAAAGGATGAAGGATGCGTCGCTTCCGTTCTCAGGCCGAAGGGAGATTTCTGATGAAATTTGTTTCGACTGCTGCTAATTAAAAACTCGCAAAAAAAAACCATTTGCAGCTTCTAACAAATGCCTGCAAAAGGATTAAGGACTAGAAATTTGCGCTTAGTCAGCTGTTGAAAATGCGAAAAACCCGGAAAATTCCCACGGAAGTAAAAAGCAAAACAACAATCATCAGTAAAAACAAATCTCAAAGTCCCGATAACTTGAGGAGAAGAGCAGCTGGTGCAGACTCCACTTCGGGATGAGCTGCCTGGGAAGTGCTGGTGTATCTGTAGACACGTATATCCTAGTCAAAAGTACCTGCTTCGGTGTGTGTGTGTCTGTGTATGTGTGTGGGAAGCACACATGTTCTTAGCACTGCTCTTCACAGCTCTGTTCTTTTCAGCTACTGCCTTCCAACGATTTCGTGTTCGGTTTTGGGTTTTTGTTTTGCATGAAATCAAACATAAAATTTTATGTTTCGTTTCTTGTGTTCTGTTACATTTGCATCCTGTGGGAAACGTTGCCCAGATTACTTCAGCTTACTGGGCCTGAGAAAATTTGTTGGTGTCCACCTGCTACAGGCGAATAGATTTTTTCCAAGACTAAACGATTGGATAGAAAAATCTAGCAAAGATAGATAACGTGCTTAATAAAGATACTTTCGGTATGGTCGTAAAAATGTCTAGGTTAATACTAGATTTGTATTAAATGAAGAAAGCATCTTATAAAATTATTTTCACCGCAAATAAAAGCAAGTCAAAATCTTCGAATCATTTTTAAAGACAAATTTCAACTATAAAGCTATAAAGAGCTCACTAAACAATAATCTTATTTTATTTAAACTAAATATGAAATCCTTCTAAAAGAAACAACATGAACTTGGTAGGAAATATACTATCTTAACAGAGTTGAATTTTGGCATTTAATTTGTAAAAATCATGAATACTAAATTTTTGACATAAATTATTCAATTTCTTAATGTAATGATATTGAATTTTTGTTTTCTTTTGTATTTTAATTTGTATATCAAAGTTAAAAACCATAAAAAGTAAATTAAATTTTTTGTAATTTAATATAATTTTTAGGGGTTTTCCTCTTATTATTTTTAAATGTAATTTTGTTTAAAATTAAATAAAATTTATTTTTTTATTTTGTGTGTTTTCAGTGTCGACTGATATTTCTCGACATTAAATAAATGTATTTAAATATTTCTACTTATTATTATTTATTAATTTTTTATTTTTTGCTATCTTTCTTTCCAGTTATTATTTTATATTGAATAACTATTTTTATAAACATTGAATGAATGCTATGGTAATTTATAGTCATCAAGCATTTCAGAATATAATCAGAAAGGACACTGAAACAAATTCCCTAAAATAAATTGTTCATTTGTCAAATGTCAAATAAACGAAGAACATACAATTTTACGATTTCAAGATTTTCCTTAAAATCCAGAACATTTCGGATACTTGTTGGTCATTTTAAAGCACTTGAAGTTCTTGACTGTAATTCCATTTGTATTCCCAATCGATTTTCGAAAAACATCCGGCAAGGTCTCGGGCGAGAGGAGCGGATGGGCACTTGTTGTTTTCCTTTGGTCATGCATGTCCCGCTGGCAACATCCGACATCCTTATTTGCATGGCGTAGGCAAATCGCAGGAAATGTGCGCGAACGCAACTGCAAAAAAAAAAAAACTCGCCACGACAACCACAACAACAACTGCAACAACTACCTGCTGCTGGTGCTGTTGTCATTGTCGTATTTGCTGCCGTTGTTGTTGTCCTTCGCGCTAAACCGGAAGTAGTCAAGGCCCAAGGTGCAAACGGACAAGCATCATGTGGATGATGGATGCACAGAGAGCGAGCCTGTGCGAGGGACGACTAACTCAACGAATCCAGGATTGCAGGAGGACTCACGCGTAATTTGATTCGCGCTCGTAGACATCCAAATCCCTACAAATTAAAAAAGAGCGAAAAGGATCTGTTGATTTCAACCGCGCTTTCAGCTCAGCCCAGAGGCGGATGGAAGTGGCCCACGAAATTCCCACGAAATGGAAACGCAGCTCTCTCTCTCTCTATATATATTTTGCTATCACTCTCTCTCTCTTTCTCTCATAGGTTCTACAGATCGCTTCCGGTTTACGAGTCGAGTTCAGTTGTTGTTTACGCGAATTTTTACGCATTCGCCTTGCGAGCATTTTTTGTGAATGAAACGCCAAAAGAGTTAAGCGATTTCATAACAGGATGTTTACTGGTATCCCCAAAACAGCCATCAGCTGTCTCATCTCCTCTCATCTCGGTTCGGGTAACGACATTATGTGCCCGAGTTCTTGGAATCATTTGAATAGCATCTACATAATTCGCTCAAATTCCTGGAACCAAAGCTGCAAGCTTTTTCAATGTTTGTCTAATTAAACAAATTCTACCCAAAGGATTATAGTGAGAATAAAAGTATTTTTATTTATTCAAATTTGTGATATCAATTTACATTTTTTTATTTGAAGTCCAATCAATATCTTCCAAAATAAATATAAATATGGAAATTCTTAAATTGATTTCATATTTTTTAAATGAATATCCTTTTCAAACAGCGTAATTAATTTTTCTAGTTTCACAATTTATAATATATCATATATAATATATCTTAAAATAAATGCTTATGTGATGATATTGCCGTCGATCTTGGTCTGCAACTGTTTAACCTAAACTTGCCTAAGGATATTGCTGAGTTAACTAAAAACTAACAAAAACTAACTAAATTGTGTAATATTACGAAACAAATCATAATTAAAATAATAGCTACAATTAAGAGTAGAGATCCCGAGCTGAGGCTCCAATAAGATTTTAGTTGTTGACATCGAAGAAATGTAAAAAAATATATTCATATATTTAATTTAATTTCAATGCTGTCCACAAACTTCAAAACGTTAAAATTTAAATAAAATATATAGAGAACTTAACAAATAAAATAAATATTTAAAACTATAGTTATTTATAACTATAAATTTATAGTAATATAATATATATATATATTATAATATATTCTCACTCTCTCCTACTCATACACTACCGAGCCATATCTTTTTTCAGCTCATTGTGTCACCTCCGTAAATGTTTCACTCGCAGTGCACATTTTCTTCAATGTTTTGACAATGCTCAAAAAATACAGCAATGGCTTATTTAATTGAATGCCTATATTCATAAGAGGATGCAACTCCAAAATGAACACAAGTTGCAATATTGTCATCACTCGCTTTTACACGAACAACAACAACAACAGCAACTTGTTGGAAGACTGCAACAACAAAAATTGCATAAATCTTGCCTGCATTTTCGTCAGCTATATCAGCACTATAAACATATCATGAGTCTCCACTGCAACTTGCCCCTACATGTTGCATGTCCTTCCCCCACCCTCCCCTTTCCTCCCATAGTCAGAGCCACGCGCCTAATTTTCAAGTTTCCCGAGTTGTAAGCAGCAAGGCAAGTGAGCAAAACTGAAAGAAACGTAAAATAAAAATCAAAAAACCAACAAAAAGTACACTCGCAAAGTGAAAGATGTTGCATACCACATATGGGGCAAATGCAGGGACAGGGGGGACTGGAGTCTGCTGCCAGATCGCCAATGCGTGTGGAGTGCATGACCCCAATTTCTTCAGTTTTGAGTTTTTATGTTGCTGTTGTTGTTGATGTTGTTGTTGACGTTGTTGTTGTTTGCTGTTTATTATTCAAAACGACAAGGCGCCCTTCGAGAAGAAGAAGAAGGCAGGAGTGTGCGCGGGGAGGGAATTGAGGCAGGGAGCGGCAGTGGGGTAGACCCTTTGGAAAGGATGATGCATGTGTGTTGTGCTTTCAATTTGCAACAGCAGGACATCTGTTTTTGGCTAGCGGCTAACTTGGCTACCTGCGCTTGTTGGCCTGGCCAAAAAAAACCCAAAACCTGCTTACAGGTGCTAACTTGGCTCTCTGTTTCTCTGGCTCCGCGGGCCCCGCAACTGCGTCTTTTGCTTGCCCCACAGCCCGCAGCTTATGGCGGCCATAAATTTGTGTTTAATTTAATAACTTTTCATTCTTCGCTCGCATTTTTTAAGCAGCGTAATTTATGGAGCGAAAAAAATGTTTGCTTAAATATTGAACTTGCCAGGAGCAGTGGAGCTATCCACAAACACATCGATATCCAGATCTATATATATATCTATCCGTATCCTTATCCAGCAATCGACCCGTTCGTTAATATTTTTCCACTTGAAAGTGGGGTGAAACTATTTGTGTTGGCTTTTGTGAAATTTGGTCTTGACTTTAGTGCATTTTTTCTTCTCCTTTCCTTTTGTCTCCTTTTCAGTGTCTTATTTCTTCTCGTTAATACATTAAAATATTAAATTAATGAAGAGTAATTTTTATTTATAAATTTCACCAGCATTAATATTTCAATCCAGCTGACTGCACGCAGATTTTTGAACGTTTATAATTTTATAACTAAAATAATTTATAATGATTGCTACTGCAAATCGTATATAAACTTATTACAAAATCTAATTTAAGCGAATATCTTAGATGAAAAATGTTTACAAAACTAAATTCAAATAATCTATTTAAATAATAATCTTCAAAAGTCATTGGATTCTGATTTATCATTTGAACATTTTATATTACATCTTCCTTTATTATCAAATCTAAATGAAACCAATTTCTTTCATCGACAATGCAGGCAAAATGTTTACAACATTATCACTTTATTTATTATCTGACGTGGTAGATAAATATAAATAACAAAAATAATGTAATAAACAACAAAGAAATAACCGTTTTGATGCATACTAAACTACAGAAAAAAAAGTTATTTCTTGTTTTAATTTGTGATGTTGCTAATAATTCTTTGCTATATTTGGTATTCTTAATATTATTTTACTCAATACTAATATGAAATAAACCAATATACATAATAATAATCAATAGTCTTTCAGATTCTGACTATTTACCATCAGTTTATTTTTAAATCCAATTTATGCAAACTTCTTTTGTAAAACAATATTGAATTGAAATAAGACTATTAACATTTTTTTTATTGGTATTTCTTAAAATGCTAAAGAAAATAATATTTCGGTGAAGTTATAAGTGATTATCTTTCAGAAATTTAGAGTAAAAATGCTTACAAAAATTAAATCATCTAAATAATTATGACATGCACTATTTATATATTTTTTAAATTATAAATAATATTTGCAAACTTAATTTTAATTGTAATTAATTTAATTATTTTAATTTTGAGCGTCAAAAACTGGCTAAAAGACTTTCACATTCAAATCCTGTGAACCATAAATCATTGAAGCACAAATCCCCCTATGCGATGGTCCTGTACTTTATCTATCCTGCTTCTATACAAAAACAAAAAAAAAGGAAATATTTAAAAAAAAACAACCCTTTTACAAAAGGATAGAAAAACTCGTAGACTGCCGAATTGCGCGAGTAAAAATCTATATGCTAATGTGGCAAATCAGCAAAGAAATATATATATAAAATTTGGAAGTTGTCAATTTTGTTTAATTGATTTCTAATACATTTTATTTTCATGTTTGCATTAAGGAAGCCAGTTGCCTTGTCAACAATGTTGCTGCAACATTCCGCTCAGCTTGCAACATTCACAAGAAACACGCTAAATATGTACACAAAACGCGTTTCGCTCAGCAGCTGACACAGCAGTTGTCCCGTTCTAACGCGCAAGCGTACCCAGCTTACCGCTGAGCGTACGGCAATGTAATAACAGGGATGACAACGAAATGCAGCTGTGCTCTCTCACGCGCGAGCGCTCTCTCTCTCTCTCTCTCCCTGTCTCTCGCTCTCTCTCAGCGTGGTTGGCTGCCTAAAAACAAATTTGAAAAATAAAACATTTAGCTGCTTTCATTCTGTTTTGGATTCTTGCACAGTGCGGTTCGTTGCGGCTGCTTTGTCGTTGTCTTGTCGCCAATTGTCGCATTGTGGCTTGCGTCGTGTCGCGCGTCGCTCTAAAGAAAAAACAACTTACAACATACAACATTAAAATTTGTTTAAATTTTAATGCGCAATTGCATTAAAGCATATTGTTCAGTGTGTGATGATGATGAAGAGCTGCCAATATTGAAATTCTCAAAATCAAATCAAATAAATATTTTTGGTAGCTAAAAAAAAGAATAAAAAAGTGTATGAACCAAATGTGTTTTTCAAATGTTTTTTAAGGCAACAAGCAACAAGCCAAGGCAAATACAATTTTTGCATGTGTGTGTTTGTGTGTGTAAATGTTGAGTGCGATTTTTATCTTTTGAAAATCACCGAGCGGCATTTGGCTGCCAACCCCCCGCACCCGCCCCCCGCCTCCGCCAACGCCCCTGTACGTCGTGCGTGTGAAAGGAGCAGGCAGAAAATACGTATAATAAAAAAAAATGTTGCACGTGCACGTGTAAAAAAAAAGAAAGAAAAGAAAAACAACAACAAAATGCACAAAACAACAACAAATTGCCAAAGTATTTGCCGCAGTTAGCTGCAAAAGAAAAAGCAGAAAATTGCCGAAAAGTACAATAAACGACTAATTTTTCTGTGTTGTAAATTGAGTATGTGTGTGTGTTAAAAAGCAGCAGCAACAACAACCACAGCGACAACAAGGATTATTACACTTAAAAAACACACAACACCGACAATTTTGTTTATTACAATAAAAGGAAAAATAACAACAATAAACATGCATTGGATTAAATGTTTATTAACCGCATTCATTTGCTTCACAATCATTGTGCAGGTGAGCTTTGCCCCCTTTTCCTTCTCTCCCGCCAGCAACTTGTTGTTGCTGCTTGTTTTCCTTCGTCCGTTTTACACTTTAAATAATTTTTTTTTATGATTCTCGCTGCACACATGCGCAGAATGCGTTCGTGTGTTGCAGCTGTCGCCTTTGCATGTGTGCGTGCGTGCGTGCGTGCAAAGCCAAAGCGTTGCCAGCCTGTTAACAATCAGGAGCTAAGCAATAAGCAACTATTAGATATTTTTTCCATTTGGAGGTAATTCCTCAAAGTGGCTTAGAAATTGGTAATTTCGAAAAATCACATACGAAAATATGAATTGCGCAAAAATTCAAATTTTTAAAATATCTCAAAAATTTCACTGGTCAGGAAATAGAAAGGAGTTAGAAAACTGCTTTGAAATTTGTGAAATATTAAAATTATTAAAATTGCCTAAAATGAAATATTTTATTTTACTATATTTGAATTTAGTTGCTTAAAAAACGCTTTAATATCGGCTTCTGAAAATCATTAAAATAATGTAGAATAAACTAAATTTAAATTCAGATTCTGAAAATTATTAAAATAAAGTAAAGCAAACTATTAAGTTTTATTTCGATAAATTAAATATACAGAAAGCAGCATAATTTAAGTTGCATCCAAAACGTACAAATAAATGATCAAAATTAAAGTACAATTTTGTTTTTATTAGAGCGCACATAAATACAAATATTTCTGTTCCATAATTTTTTTTATATTTCCATAATTTATTGCAACATGATATGTTTAGATTCTCGCTTTAAGTTTAAAAAGTAGCTGAGCAGGGGTTGATTTTTTCGCACCCTTCTCACTCGTAGATAGATAAAAACTAGTTTTTCGGTTTTTCATTAGCAACAAAACAGGTCCATGCGAAAATTCAGCCGTATTCAGAGAGGCTCAAATGAAATTACCACCAACGGCGCATGCTTCAAAAATATAATCGAGAAGTTGCTCGATTTCAATATGTGAAACTTCAATTCAAAAAAACATGCGCAAATCGGCAACATCTGCCTTTGTTTTTTTTTTTTTTTGCATGCGCCTTATTTTACGTGAGCGTTTTTGGCTACACTTTGCGTAGGTCAACGTTGACGTCAACATCGTCGACACATGCGCAGTTCTTCTCCACTTTTTTGCCTCTGCTTCTTTCATTGATCTTTAACGCATCCAGCATCCCTTGCTCCTTGAGCATTGCATGTGGCTCGACTCCACATCTTCCTCTTCTTCTTCTGCTTACCACACTCCTCCGTTGCGTGCTTTACTTTTGCGCTCTCGCTTTTTTCGTTCGTTCATTAAGTTGCTAATTATAACAGCACTCGAAAATGTAGCTTGAAAAACCTCCTGCGGTCTTCAGTTTCGTCGACCAGCTGAAATATTATGAAATGCAGCTGTTGCTGTTCCTCGCTTTTAATTTGCATTACAAGTTCAACCAATCTGGCAGCACTAAAAATTACCTTCTCCTTTTTTTTGGGTGTCCCTTTGTCTCTATCTCTTTCTCTTTCTCTTGCTTGATCACATTATTCGTTTGTTTCTCACTTGCCTATCGGATAACCGTACTTTGTTGATCATTTACACTCGACATGCAGTAATTGCAGTTGTAGTTGCGTTTGCGCCTGTTCCTATTCTCCTTCTGCTTTTCCGCTTCTGTTTTGCATTTCGTGCAATTTTCATATTAACATTGAGACGACGGCGCGTCGAATGAATGAATGAATGAGTGAACAAAATATTGGATGAATGACGCTTCCATCATCTTTTCTATCTGTCTCACTCACTCTGCACTTGCTCACTTTATAACATAATTAATTGCAATTTAGAAACCTAGAGAGAGGTGGGGGAGGGAGCAGCAGGCAAACTGCTCCCACACACAGAAGCTGTTTCACTTGCGCTTATAACTGTTTCCCAAGCCCGTTGCTTTTAACGGTTGATTGTGATGACGATGATGTTGATGAATTTAAATGATTAATAAACAACGTAGCAAAGCCAAAGGGCAACTGTTTATCTCTGTCTCCCACTCTATTTACCCACACACACACGCGCATTTAATAACTGCAAAACTTGAGCAAACACCTGTAAGACAAAAACAAAAATATATTAAATTATAAAAAAATGCGTCAGTCAGTCAGTTAGTCAGTCTATCAGGAGTCAACGTAAGTTGACGTGGAAGAATGGCAAAGAAGTGATATTGGGGGAGGGGAGAGGAGAGGGGCTTGATCTAACTAGTCGCGTCAGGCCTGAGCGATCACGGTAAAGTAAAGACAGAAGAAGACGAAGCAGAAAAGAAGAAACATTCATTTATACTGTATAAATTTAGAGTGGCTCGTAAAAAGGCAAACTGAGTCAAGCAAAATATAAACAATGCAACGCACTATTTTCCAACACTTTTAACAAGTGCTTGTCCCACTCCCCCACCCTTCCCCATTCACCGGGATAACATGGCATTTTAGCTTTCAAGTTCTGTTTTTTCGTTGTTTTGTTTTCTCCTTTTATTTATGTGTGTATGTGTGTGTTCCCAAAAGGTCTTCAAGCGTAATAAAGTTCATAGTTGACGGCAAAACAAGACAAAAAAATACAACAGAACTATAACAAGTGTATAAAATTATATATTTATTATTATTTTTTTAATAAAGTGGGGAGAATTTGAGCTATGCATTTGTTACTATTTGCATGAGCACAACATAACTGTCCGAAGAAAAGGTGAGAAAATCGGAAATTGTATTTGTGCATTAAAATGGTGTCAAATTGTTGTAGAAAACTATTTGTTGTGGTTTAAGCCTAAATCGCTTTGCAACGCTTTGTTTTGCTTCCCACCAACAATGTGTGTGTGTTTATGAGTGTTTCGCTGTTATGCAAATTGATTTGCTTTTTGTACATATTCTGACAACTGCGCCTGCACCTTTGTTTGCTTCTTCTCCTCACCATCCTCCTCCTCCGTCATAAACATTTGCTGTTGTGTATGTGTGTGAGTGCAATAGCTGTATATGCGTTCTTTCATTTTTTTGTACGAGATTTTTCTTTATTATTAATTCAGCTTCAGATTCCGTCTGTCCTTTGGTCTCTGTCTCTAGCGCATCAGCAACGCATCATTGCTGATCATCTATTAATTCTTTTTTCTGCACTATTTTATTTTATTTATTTTTTGCACTACTCTTCTTCAAAGCGCCGTTGAAAACAAGTTTTCGCTCTTAGTCTCTCTCTCTCTCTCTCTCACAGCAGCAGCATCTGCCAGCTGCACTTTATAAACCCAACAACAACGATTCGCCATCCAATTCACTTTTAAGTCACGTTTTGCTCTTTTTGCGCTTTGGCGCTGGTCTTTCGTTAGCTGCTCTGCTTCAACTGCAGCAGCAGCTCCCCAGAAACACCAGCTGACAACAACAGATACTAAACACTGTTATAGCTATGGGGCTTTTGCTGAGCTCTATTTGAGAGAGCGATTTTGCTGCTGTTCTCTGTCTCTAAAGCTCGCTCTCTCCTCCGCTCTCTCGCTCTTTTCAATATGGCTGGCTGTGCATTGGCAATGCATGCACTGCTGCTTCTTCACCTGGCGCTCGTTGTCGTTGTTGTTGCTGCTTACACCTTTTGACTGAACGTCGCGACGTCGGGCCGTCACTTCGTCGCTCGATCGTTCCTTCGTTCGTTTGCTCGTTCGTTTTAACCATCAATGTTGACCGGCAAAATCGTATGCCGTGGGAAACAATTCGGTTTTACTTGTACATTTTTTTTCTTTATTTTTGTTTTCAACTTTTTTCTTCTTCGCCTGCCTGTTGCCGACATCGTCGTCGCTGTTGCTGTTTCTTTTTGTGCTGCTCTTTTGCGTCCGTTTTGCCGTCGTATGTTGTTTTGTTTTTATTTTTTCTTTTCTTTTTTTTGCTGTTGTTGGCCCGCTGCTTATTAATACACGTTTTGTTGTACGTAGCGCAACAGCGTCGCCGTTGCTGTTGACGTCTGCTGCTTGCATTGCTCTGCTGCGAGTTTGTTGCTTAAGTCTTTCGTTTACGTGTATCTTGGGCGTTTTTCATCTATTTTTTGCGCCTTCATTTTTTATGAGATAGTTTGTTTGATTTCTTGTTGTTTTATGGAGTGTTTTGATTTGTGCAAGTTGCAATGCAACTGCTAGAAAAATCAATAATTTCTTTATTTCTCTTTCCACTCAAATGCTTGTCCCTTTGTGCCACACAATTGCAATTACAATTACAACGGCGTGCGGCAAATGTTAGCGCCAGGGAAAGAGCGCCTCAATTGCCAAGCCCCATTATATGTTAGTTAAGCAGCTTTGCTACAATTTTTCACCATCATCGCCCTTTTTTCCATTGTTGCTCGCATTGTGCCACGCTTTATTATTTTTTTTTATATATATTTTTTTTCTTGTTTGGGGTCCACAACGGATTACTACACCTGTGCCTAGCTTACACAGCATCTGAAAAAAGCTGAAGACAAGTGAAGAGGCAACATCAGACGTACTTCGGCTTAATTGACCAATTAAACACCCATGTTCATATACACAAACAGCAAAGTCAACAATAAAAAGCTTCCCAAGATAACACATGTGGAGCAGTCTCTATCTCTATCTCTCTCCATCTCTATCTGCACTTTGAGCTCATGTCTTGTTAACAATTAAATTGTCATTTTAACAAGCTTCACTTGTTGTTGTTAAAATGTTAATTGCCGAACAGTTATAGAAAACGGGCAACAATCAGAGCAATAACACTCGAGCAACTATTTTTGGGCATTGCCTGGTTGTTTGAGAGTTTTTCTCAGCTTCTTGTGGGGGTTGTTCGAGCGCCCATTTATGGCGTCATAATTAAATAATAAGTGCAACAGTATCTAGAAACCATATAAGCGCACAATGCACAACAATATCCCTAAAAACAATTCCTCTTAGAGATATTTTTTTTACTGCTGTTTAATTAAGTTGTCAACACGCGCTGACCTATTTTTTTTTATTATTTTGTTTTAAATATTTAGATATTCTTGTATAACACACACACCTTAAGTCGTTAAACGCGCAAACGAATTAATTTACAAATTTATCGACTATCAAAAATCAAACAAATTTTGCAAATCTAAATATGCAAATGCAAAGACGACGACGATAAAGACGATGTCGGCACTTCAGAAACTGAAACGTAACAATAAATTGGACTCGGCTCAAAACTGCTACTCAATTTGGTATTTTTGTTTATGTTTGTCGCAAAATTCCACACTTGATTTTTGTATTTTTTATTCAGTTCCATTTCGGTTAAATACCACGTTGAAAGATTTATGGCCATGTTGCTGGGGATGCTGCTGTGGTTGCTGCATTCTTGATTTGCAGCGTCAATTTAAACGAATCACTTTTTAATTTGATTATACTAAAACTATTTCTTTTTCCCTCTGCAGGTTCACAGTTCCGGCAATTTTGAATTGCGATTGAAATACTTTAGCAACGAGCATGGCCGGGACAATGAGGGCCACTGTTGCAGCGGGGCAACGGATGCGACGACGGGGAAATGCATCGGTACATGCAAGACGAGATTTCGTGTGTGCCTCAAACACTATCAGGCGACGATAGACACAACGTCGCAGTGCACATACGGGGATGTGGTGACGCCAATTCTCGGCGAGAACTCCTTCAATCTCTCCGACGCGCAGAGTCTTCAAGCCAAGGGCTTCACCAATCCCATACAGTTTGCCTTCAATTTTGCCTGGCCGGTGAGTAAAATGCACTTGCAAAATCCTCATCATCATCATATATATAACTAAATTTAGATTATTTCCCCCAGTGCAGTGGGTGAGTCAGTTTTCTTCAGTCAGTCACTCAGTCAGTCAGTCAGTCAATAAAAAAAAAAAATATATATTTTCAGTGTTGTCTGTTTTAAATGATTTTTACGCGTTTTTTTATTTTTGTTGCCAATTTGTGTGTTTCGGTGCTTTTTATAGCTGCCGTTGCCGTTGCCGTTGCAGTTGCAGTTGCAACGTGGCGGCGACTGTGCGTCGTACTTACTTCCGCCCGTAGTTGCAACGTTCTCTGCGATCTGCTCTCTGTGTCCTTGTCAAGGGTTGTTGCCGCAAACATCTGTCGACTATTAAAGTATATGTATAAATATAAATGCACTGAAAACGCGTGCCGCGTCGCGCCTTCTGCACCACCAGCGACAATTTCCAGCTCGCTGACTACGGGTTTTAGTTTTTGCTTCTTCTTCTTTTACCTCCACTTCCGAGTTTATTATCAACCCCTGAAAAAAGTAACGTTCGTTTGTGTTTTCTTCGTTTTTTTAATACGACTCGCTTTTTGACTCTTGATCACCTTCTGCAGATTTGGGCAGATGTAAGCCACAGCTTAAACTTCTTTACTCGGAAAAACAAACAGCCTGAAACTTATATGATATCAGCATACTTTGAGCTACATTTAACTTAGTTTGGTTTTCAGAAAGTAAATTTCTAAAGTGGAAGATTATATTACTGGGTAAATTAAAGAATAAAAATGTATGAAATAAATGAAAAAAGCCTTTCTAATTTTATGAACTTTTTTTCGGTATATCTAGATTTTAATTCTAACACCCAGAACATTTAACTCGCTTTGTAATTATCACTTTTCTCTGAGTTTTTAAAGCTTTTCTAAAATTTTAAAAATCAAAAATTTATGTCTTACATTTTCGAAAAATAGAAAAGAAAGCTTTTTTAATTTAAAGAAATTTTTAATTTAGAAATTATCACTAGAACATTTTCTACTTTTTATGACGATTTTTGATAGGAAAATTTTCTAACATTTAAGGAGATTGTTTTGTAATTTTCAGAGTAATTTTCAATTTGAGGCGATAAAGGACAGCTTATGGCTTTTTTTTGTTTCTAATTTACATGAGATTTTCATTTTAGGTGGGCTTTCTACATTTTTCTGAGTGTATGAAACAAGTCGTTTGCGCACGTGTTTACCCAATAGACTGCCAACAATTTGAAATACCTGCACTCTAATCGAATTCTTTGTTACCACTGCTGCTCGCTCTTGCTGCCTGCTACTTCTTTTATGCTCCAGTGGCCAAGACACGGGGCATGCCACACATTTCTTAATTATTTTAGCCAGTATTACGAGTACATTCGCTATTTTTGAAATAAATGGCTCGCGCTCTTCGTTTTTTTTTTTATGGCTAACGGCTACTGACTGACTGACTGACGAACTGGTTGGTTGGTTGGGCTGTTCACCCCACGTTGAGGAACCCGGCTTAATTTTGTAACGTAATTTGCTTCTTCTTTTGCCCGCAGCGTGTGCTGTGCGCGTCTAATTTAGGGGGTGGGTTTGCCCCCTCTCTCTCTCTCTCTCTCTCTCTCTCTCTCTCTCTCTCTTTATCTATCTGTCTTTCTCGCTCTCTTTCTCTCTTTCTCTGTGTACACTTTACTTCCTAATTGTTTGCGCATGTGCAGCGTCACTATTATTATCGTATGACTTGACTAAAGTGGCAAAGTCATGCTAAGCCGGGCAGGCTGATGGTGAGGGCAAGTTGTACACACACACTGAAACACACACTAATAGCACACTAAACATATCAGTACGTGAAATGTGTAAGCAGCTGCCGCTGCGGAGCCAAATAAAAAAAATTCAGCATAATGCGCCTTTGCAACACATGCAATTATCGTTTATATAACAAATGCAAAAATATGCAACACGTGCGGCAAATGAGAATCAAGACAGAGTTAGTCAAATAAGCCAAAACATAGGTTTTAGGATAATAGAAGTCAAATAATCAAAAAGACAGAACTATAGCTAAAAGGTAATTGAAGTAAAATATGCCCAAAAGAGCGAAATCAAAATAAATTTGTTAATCAAAATTATCAACTTCTTTTGCGCAAATGAAATGTAAGATAATTTAAGTCAAACAATGAAATTCATGAGCAAATAAAGCCAAATTATCGCAGATATGAGAATTAATGGAAATGGCAATTAAGAGAACTTATGTAGAATATAATATTTTATTACATACGCAAAGCAACTTACATTAAAATTTATGAAATCGTTTTCATTCATAACCCCCTTACGAATTACCCCCACTTCACCTTTTGCAAATAACTGGGTACGCCTTAGCTCGATTGAATATTTGCTTAAAGTAAAATATTCCAATAGAAGGAAATTTACAAACTGTTTGCTTTCTTGCACATTGCTTATAGGGACAAGGAATTAACTAATTTTGTGCAGATTTATTTTCTCTCTATTTACGAGCATCAATAAATATTTCAAGGTCAAATTAAATACTAAATACTTAATTATAGTAAGCGACTAGACGTGGCAGAGTCGAGTCGCGGCATCAACTAATTTAATGTTGCACTTAATTAAAAGCGTGTGGCACGGGCTGGATGAAGAGGGAACTGGAAGAGGGCAATACATATGCATGCCTTGCAAAGAGGTTCTTGGAGGTTGCCGGAGATGGGTCGACTCATCCCCCTACCCCCCTCCTATCCCCCTTCAGCAGTTGCTGCTAAAAATAGTCTACGACAAGTTTGACGCTGAACGTTGTCTGTGGCTGCTGCTTCTGCCGCAGCTGCTTGTTGTGTATTGAACTTTGTTACTTTTGGCTTTTTCTGTCAGTCAGTCTGCCTCCCCCTCTCTCTCTCTCTCTCTCTCTCTCTCTCTCTCTCTCTCTGTCTCTCTGTCTGCCTCTCCTGTGTTGCCTTGTCTTGTCTTGAATTGGGTGCCACTCCTACTCTGTTGCGCCCTATGCATTTGGCATGCACTTCACCCTATGCAGCAGCAGATATTGACGTTGATATACAGCGCCGTTGCACGCGATATTCGTTCGCGTGTATGTTGTGTATATATGTATATATGTGTATATATATACATATATATATATTTATGTATATATATATATATATATATATATATACATGTGTGGCTCATTTATTTTTGGAGCTCATATAGAAGTATATAGACATATATAGGTATTTACATATATATTTATAGTTAATGTGCGCCCTGTATTAACTCAAAATTGTCGAGCGAGTAGCGAAAACATTTTTCAGCATAGTTTTGTAGTTAAATTATTATGTATTTTAAATTTGCGTTTTTTAAATATAACTTAATAACAATATTTTTGAGCAGCTCATTTATTTTATTAATCACCAAAAGTTTTAGTCAGCCCAAAAATTAATAAATAAGTGTAATATTTGTATATGTATGTATTTTAGTTAATATTAATAAATACATTTAAAAAGAGCATAAATACATAATTTTAAAACGGAGGATTCTGAATTGATTAACTGATAAAGTCTATTGTAAGCATGACAAAGTAATTGAATACATTTGAAAACTGCTTAATTTTGCAATAAACATTTGCAGCGCTTCAGTTGAGTTGCCATTGTGAACTGCCGACGATCTATGTACATAGTTTTATATGTGTAAATATATATTTACATATATATATAAATATATATATATATATATATATATATAAATACAGATGTCTGATTTGTTTCCTGTCGTGCCCATCAGCTTGTTTATTGGCAAATGCACTTTTCAATGTCTGGCCACACCACAAAGGCAATTCGCTTCAGCCAGCTGCTTATGCAATCAATCGGCACTCTGCGGCTTATCAGCTAAATTAATTCCACATCTGCCGCCCACACACACATCAAACAACAACAACAATCGAAAGTTAGTAAAAAATTAGTCATTTACATGCAATGTAATCCGAACTCAAACTCGAACTCAAATACGCAATCAAAAAACAGGCCCAGTTCAAGTAGCCGAGTTTGCTTTAGAGTTTTAAGCCACCTCTGCAAACGGCGACTCTCGTCTATTGCCAATAATATACACACGCATATATGCAACATTTTGTGTCATCTCTGCCGGTTTTTGTATGGCCCCCACCCTGCCCCTGCCTCCTACTTGCATTTGTAATCAAGTGTGAATTGAGGGCGCTGTGCATTGCATTTGTGTGTGTAACCTGCAGTCTCTCTCATTGCATTAGTGTTTGCCTCATTGGCTTGTTGTCTATCTGTCTGTGGCATGTGGGCGTCTTTGGAGCATGTTTTCTTTTTCTTTTGGTTGGTGCTGCGCCGTTGTCATAATCTGTCTATAATGAGGCACACTGGGGACTGTGGGCTGCTGTGGCATTTATAAGACTTTCAAGCTATTAGCCTTAACTTGGCTATGGGGCCCCAAATCATATCACATCGGGCTATAAGTGTGAGTTTACGTTTAAGCCACAAAATAAAGAAGACGCACAAAACGATTCACTTCTCGTTTTGATAACGCCTGACTTTATGCTGCTGATGTGTTTTTTTTTTTTTTTGCATTTGATGTTTTTAAAATTTTTTTAATTGTTCTTTAATTAACTATTTACGATTTGTGTATAAATATCCTGTTGGCTGCTTCTTGTTAGCTGCTGATATTTTATATATGTTTTTTTTATTTATTATGTTTCAATAAACTGAAAAAATACTTTTTTCAAAACCTTTTTTTTATTGTGCGTTAAGCGACAATATACAATTGATGATATAAATATCTGCTTTTACCTCTTAAATTTGTTTTATCAACTATACAAAATATGTCTTATAAATTTCTTCATATCTGTTTTGTTACAAATGTTAAAATTTCTTTTTATTTTCTACATTGTAGGGCACCTTCACGCTGATCGTTGAAGCCTGGCACGATACAAATAACAGTGCCAATGCGCGCTTAAACAGTAAGTACACCAAAAAAAAATTAAGTTTTTACTCACATCCCTTTTTCCTGGGCATATCCTGTTAAATATTTTAGCTGTCTTCAATTTTTAATGCATAATTTGTATCCTGCTTCCTGTGCGCTCAAAAGCTGTTGCCAACGTGTTTTTTTTGGTGAGGATCTCTGGAAGCAAAAAGAGAGCGAGTGAGAGAGAGAGAGAGATACCGAATGAAAAAGGGAGAGAGGGGAGACACCTGACACTCAACCAAAAAATTAAAGTTACAAACACATACATTTTGTTTCCTTTGTTTTTTACTTTATTGATAAATTTTTGATGCATAACTTGCATTATGCTTCCAGTGCGCTCAAAATCTGGCTCAGAAAATATTCTTTAGCGAGGATCCTTGAAAAAGAGATGTAGTGGGTAAGAGAGAGAAAAAGAGAGAGACAGAGAGAGAGAGAGATAGTGAGAGAGAGAGCGAGAGCGAGAGAGAGACACCTGATACTCAAACTCAAATTTCTAGTTGCACACTAACTGCGTAACTAACTAAAGTTCAACACTTGTGATGTGTGTGTGCGAGTGTGTGTGTGTATAAGATTTCCGGCACATTGAGTGGTTTTAAATAACAACAGCCAACACAACACAGGTCTGTGTGCGTCAGGTATGGTTCCCTTTTTTAGTGAGGGATAAACCACAGCAGACTTTTTTGTCGCCTTTGTTGTCTGCTCGCCTTCGGAACGGAAGTGTGCTGAGGTCTGTCTGTCTGTCAGTCTCTCTGTCGCCGTCGTCTGTCTTCCGTCGTTTACTTACTGAATGCAATTTAGTTTTTTTTTAGCTTGGCTTGTGTTTGCTTGTTTTTGTTGTTGTTTTTTTTTAATCACGAACTCTTAGTTCTAGTCGAAGGATTTTTTGTTTTTTTTTTTTGTAGGAATTTAGCGATCGTGTACGGCGTGTAATTCATCTTGGAACAATGCGACATGATCGCTGATTCAGCCGCCCGATAAAAGGACCACACAAAAAATCAGATTGCTGGCAATCGAAATAAAATCTGTGTGGTCCATGCAGTATTCAAGGACACTTGCAACACATTTTCTTTCTATTTTCTATGATTTTTTTTTTTCAAGAGAGAGTTATCCCACACAATGTTTGGCTACCTGTTCGGATTTGCTACAGCTGCTGATACCTGCACAATTTTGGTAGACATTTCTTTCACTTCAAGATTTATGAACATTTCATAGAAATTTTTGTTGTTGTGCTGAGCACTGTTTTGTTCGACATTTTCTATTAATATTCTGTTCCTTAAAGGAATTTTAATTGTTTATCTCTCTGTTTAAGATGGCATCATGCTGATATCCTAGAGAGGAGCCGCAATTTTTAGTTCTAGGTCCCGACCCAATAGATCTTTATCGGCTGGGTTGCTGCCCACCCCACTCAACCATTTCAATATTGCGGAGATTTTGCAAGTCGCTGTAAGCGCTTGTCAAGTATTAATTTCATTATTTAAAGTTGTTGATGTTGTTGAACGATCTCCCGCATATTTGTGGCACGGCTGCGTAGCAAGTTTACGCCTGTCTCGATGGCCAACAAGTTTAGCAGCTCTTTTTTCCTTTTTGTTATATTCATTTAACATAAATTATATACAAAAAAAGGAAAAAAAAAATGCGCAAGAAAACAGTGAAAGAAACCTGTAGCAGCCATAGCGTGAGGGGGGGGGGGGGGAGGCAGTCCTCGACCTTTTCGCCAGTGTTTGCCTGCAGGCAAGAGGCCAACAGTTGTATGCCTGCCAGCCACACAGGCACACATACACATAGACACACATTGCTTGACCGGCTTCGTAGCATCGTGCTGCAAGGTGATTCTTGGCTTGATGCGTCGAAATCTTTCAACTCATGCTCTTAAGATTTTCGCTGGTTTTCTTCATCTTCTACTCTCCTTCCTCTTCTTCTTTTCGTTTTTTGTTGTTGTTGTTTTTTCACCTATCCCTACCTACCAATTAATCTCTGCCAATGCCAAAGTTGTTAGTTGCACGTTGGTGTTGTTGTTGTTGCTCTTGCCGATGTTGTTAAAATGCTTATCTTTTAATTTTAACTCACTGGATCAAGCAGCAGCAGCCCAGCAACAGTCGCAGCCGCAGTGGCAAAAAGAGAAGAACCCTCTTGCACCACAAAACTCGTTGCCGCCACCGTACACGTCTTCTTCTTATTTGTCGTCGTCGTGTGTCTTGATAAAATGGTATTTTATAAATTCCTTTGGTAGAAGTCAGCGCGTTGTTGCTGCGACTGTGACTAAATATTTGCAGTTTGCAGTTGTGTGTTGTATGTTGTATGTTGAAGAAGCCTTGCGCCTTGTCGGCGTCAAGTTGAAAATGCTGTTGCCCGTTTTGCTAAATTTGTTGCACACACAAATTGCGACTCATTTGTTAAAAGACATATAACCTGTACAAAATTTATCCTTGTGTATATTTGGTTTTTAAGATGTTTCCCACTTAAATTTATTTCCGCCACTGGGCGAAGTTGGTTCATTAATCACGTGATTAGCAGCAATTGTTGCGAAAGTTGTGGCACGCAACTTTTCACTTAGCAATGTCTTCTGTTGTTTTTTATTTTTATATCACATTTATAGATAATTAAAAAATGCCGTTTTTTGCGTATGCATTTTTTGTATATTTATTTGCTGCCACATTGGCCAACTGGCCAAACTGGACGCCAAAAACTTGCAGTCAAATTCTGCGTCTCGCTTGAAGCGTTGCCGGTACGTCGCTTAATAACCTGTCATGCCACAAATCCGCCTGCTGCACGTCTATGTGTGTCTGTGTGTGTGTTGAAAATGTAAATAAAACCACAGCATACAGCACACAATATTCAATTCTTTTTTTTCATTCGTCTGTTTGTCAATTTTAGTTGCTGCCTTAAGCTGCGCTTTTTTGGGAATGTTGTTGCTTGGCGCGAGTTTTGCATTGAGCGTTTTTCTATTTAGCCACGTCAGGTGAAGCACACGACTTGGCCAATAAAAACATAATATCCAAATGCAACTTGCGGCTCGATAAGAATTTTTGTTTTTGCAACACACACACACATATATCTGCATATTTTGGTCGCTTGGTAATTAATTAGTTGATATTGGAGTATGGATATTTTTGCTCAAAATTTTGGGCAACCAGTTGGTGCACATGTCAACAGCAGCTTGCAATTTATTGGCCCAAAAACATTTGTGACCATTTTCGTAGCTGGCTGCCTTTAATTTTTGTGTCTTTGAGTTTTTTCCCGCAAACCTTACTAAAAATTAGGACCAATTTTATAATTAAATATCCACAGACTTATTATATACTCAGTTGTACTTTTTTATATTTTAATTTTTAATATTAAAAAAAATTATTCGCTTTTTATTTTACGTAACTTGATTTGACGTTTTTATTTTTAATTTTAATTTCATAAAAAAATTTTGCGGTTAGATAAATAAGTAAATTAAGTAAATAATTAACTTAGAAATTCTATCATTATACACTGCCAGATGCTAGCGATTCATTTTCACTTCTTTACTACTTATTCCGTGCCCCTTTTTTTAATACTTATTCCCTGCTACTTTCACTGGCTGGTATTCTTTTCTTTTTATGCTGATCGCTTTTATTTTTTGCACAAACTCTTGCTTGTATATTTTCACTGAGTTCTATGCATTTTTTTTTTTTGTTATGGCCAAGCTGAGCATTTAGCATCAAGCATCAAGCATATTGCCGATTTGGCATTGCAAGAGATTTATGCTTCGGTTTTTTATTTGTATGGTTTTTTTTAGCTTCTTTTTGTCTTCTCTCTGTTGGCCCGCTTCAACTTCTTGGGCTTAGGTTCGACTTGGCTGCCTGCAATTCAAATAGTCATGCACCTGCAATTTACTTTATAGACCATGGCATAATGTGGCTATATAAAACAGCTATGTGTGTAGACACACACACACTCACACACACACAAACAAGTTGCCATCCAATGGTTTCTCAAAAAATGAAAAAAAAAAACAAAAAAAAATTAAAGACCGGTCCCGCTTGGCTCAGGCGAACAGCTGAAAATGCAACGGACGCTCAGTTGGTCGTGTGTTGCATGGCTGGCTGCCTGGCTGACTGACTGCCTGCCTGCCTGCCTGCCTGCCTGTTGCCGCCCGCGAATACTTGCAAGTACTTGCCCCGCATACAGCGTGGCACTTGTGACAAGCGCAAGTTGCAAGTTTTCGAGTTTGCCAGTTTCGAGTTTTTTTCGGCTTTGGATTTGTAATCCCTCAAAATTCCAATGAGGAGGAGGCCAGCGCCAGCAGCGCCTCCCAAGTTCAACTGTAACTTGAATCCAATTAATCTTCATTAGGGCTATCTACACACACTTCTTCTCCATTTTTTTTTTTCTGGTAATTTTCTCATACACAATTTACTTATCTTTGTTGTTTTTTCTTCTTTTTTCTTTTTCAGATCTGCTCATCCAGAGACTCTCGGTGCAGCAAGTTCTCGAGGTCTCCTCCGAGTGGAAGACAAACAAATCGGAATCACAGCACACATCGCTCGAATACGATTTTCGTGTCACCTGCGATCCGCATTATTACGGATCCGGCTGTGCGAATCTCTGTCGACCCCGTGACGATCAATTTGGCCATTACACATGCTCCGAAACGGGTGAAATCATCTGCCTCACCGGCTGGCAGGGCACCTACTGCGAGAAACGTAAGTATCTTTCAAGGTATCAGAATTGGGATTGGGATTCGGCTTGAGTTTGAGGAATAACTGAGGGGGCAAAATAATATCAGCAACAACAACAACAACTCAAACAGCTTCAGTTCCATTTTTCGTTGTGTGCCGCAAAACGATTCTAGCATTCTTCGAGCTGAAGCTCTGCGCTCATGTTTGTTGTTGCTTGTTGTTTTTATTATTTTTATTGTTGTTGCGGCCGCCGCATCGTCAAGTGGACACAACCGCCGCATTTCTTGTGCCGCACTTCACGCGGCCAACTCTCATTATTATTGAAAATCACTTGCTTGTCAAATCAAATGAGATGATTGTACACAAAACAAAAAAAAAAAATGAAAAATAAATAAAATGTGAGACGGAAGGGGGTGCGGGGAGAGAAGGGAGCGGAGAGAGACAAGGAGCTGCTAACGAATTAAAAGTGTAATTATTTTCAATGCGTAGCTGGCAATGATTTGACGAAAAAACCACACAAAAAAATTAAATATTTGAATACCAAAATTCAAATATCGACAACGAAACAACTGAAAAAAAAACCCCAAAAGTGGAAAAAATCATAAAGTCAAACAAATAAATTAAAAATCAATGAATTTAAAGTTTTTGTACCCGTTTTTGTTGTTGTTGTTGTGATGGGGGAAAATTCATTTGTCATTTGGCATGGGGCAGAACAAACAGGCGCAACAAAACGTCTAACGAACTGAAAACTAAAAGAATTCACGGAGGAAGCCGCTGCCACATGTGGCAAGAGTACAAGAAGTAGCAGATGAAGCAAAACAAAAACAACAAAACTCAAACAGGCCCTTTTGTAGTAGTAGCCAAGCAGCCAGCTACCTATGCAGCATTTTTCGGGGGGCTAACACACACACACACACACACAAACACACCACACACACACCTATTGTAGGGACTGTGAATCAGAGCACTAAAACTGACAAAGAGCACAAAAATCTTCCCACGCCAAGTGCAAGCGGCCCCAGGTTTCATATATACATATATATTTGAGGTGTGGTGTGGTGTGGTGTGGACACACACATACACACACGCACACTCATACAGCTAAACAGACTAAAGACAGCTTCTTGATCATCATGATGTACCTTCTCGTGGTTGATGTCGTTTTTGAGTATCTTCTGTGTCCGCCACGGCGTTGACGTCGCAGTCGCAGTTACAGTCGACGTCGTCTGCATGCCGCACATTGCTGAGGACGCGACCAGAAAGAAGAACTTCCTTTGGGGCTATGGCCATGGCTGATTACACCTTAAATGTGGTTCGTCCAGCTTGCTTTTTTTTTTTTTTTTTGGGCACATAATTTTTGGTGTCCTGCTGCCGGTTGTTAAGCAAGTTGGTAAAACAGCAGCTGCCTCTTCCGCTCTTGTTGTTGTTGCTGCTGCTATACTTTATTTTCAAGTTAAATGCGCAAAAATGAGCTTAAATTAAGGCACACACACAAACACACACATGCGAAAATTATTTTCCATCAGCATCAAATAAAAAGCCAAAACGTGCAACGTGCAAAAAATAAGTTGCTCATGTGGAAGTGAGTGCTGCCTTTATTAAATTGGCCCAAAAAGGTTTGCAACTTGCTTTTTGTTTTTACTGAATGAACGCTGCGTTGTGTGTATGCGTGTGTGCGTGTATGCGTGTGTGTATAGTGTGTGTATTGGTTTTAATTTCAAGGAAATGACTAATTTGGACTTTGCTGCCTTTTTTCATGAATGAGCCCAGCTGCATTGGGAACTTGTGACTATGCAACATTTGTGAATTGATGCTTTTGCCAAAACAATAGATACAAATTAGTTCGTTTTAATGTAGACTAAAGAGAAAGTAAATAAGCACAGCTTAAAGATAGCAACAGAATCAAGTATTAGGCCTGAACTTGCGGGCGTGTGAACAAGCTAAGAAGAATATATACAACAAAATTTTAACTAGACACGAAACGATGCCTCAGACCAGGCTACCAGCTAACAACCAACAACAAGAACTGCCACAACAACAACAATAAACTCACTTTCAACTGCCCCGTCTGTGGGCATGTAATAAAAATCATTGCCAATTGCCAATATTACGGCTTATATATATTAGCTGCGTGCGGGGGAATTAAAAGCAACAGCAGCCGCAGCAGGAGCTGCAACCTCAGAGAGAGAACACGTTTTAGTGATTTTCTAGGCAATTTTCCTGCTTGAATGAAAAGAAGAAACTGTTGCAGGCGCATTTTTTCAAGCTGCTGTTTGTTGTTGCTGTTGGCCAGTATTGAAGAGGAGCTTTGCCTTATTCGCAATCTTCACGATTTAGTTTTTTTTTTGTCCAGCTAGAGACCCTTGCGGATGAGGCGGGCGGGCAGCAGCATAACTCCCCTACTTCCTGGCACAGGCCCAGGCCCAGCCCCGCGAGAAACATGTTTGCCACATTCTTGGCCCAGCTTCAGATACCAACGACAGCCTCAGCTTCAGTCTCAGCTCTTCTTTTTCGTCTCTCTTCTCTCTTTCTGTGTGCAATTCACAATCGAAGTTTTCGTCGAACCTTTTGGAGCTTGGGAATCGGTTTTCGGGCCGCTGTTTTCTTGTCGCTGCTTTATGATGCTGCTGCTGTTGCTTGCAACTCTTTGCGGCCATGGGATTATTTCATTTTGTGGTGTTTCCTTTTGGCCTGGCGCGCATATTAGAAACAAGTTATTCCTGCTGCCGTACAGTTTGAGCTTCATTGCCGTTTTTTTTTTTGGCCATGATTCATTTTTGCCAAAAACTAAAAAAAATAAATGAGAAGTAGTAAAAGAAGTAAAAATTTTAAACGTTTTCGTCTATCTTTCGAGCGTTAAATGTTGTTTTTTTTTTTGGAGATGGTTCATTTGGTCTTTTTAAGGTGTTTTTTTTTTATAGCCCCGAAACGCGTGAAAAAGAAAGTTTTTGTTTTGTTTTCCTCTCTTTGAAACTGCCACAAATCTGGTGTTTGGTTTACTTCTTTCATTGTTTTCGTTTGGCTTCGTCAATGTGGGCTGTGGCTGCGTGTGGGTGTAACTGCTACGCATTATAGCAGGTGGCAGTTAGTATGCTTCGTGATATCAACTGGCTACTTAACTTGAGAAAGTGGTGCTATTATTATTATTATTTTAAATACATCTCTTTTGTTCATGAATTTATATTTAAATATATTGAAAATCATCGGCATATCAATTAACAATACATGCTTTGCTTTCTTTCTACTTGCAGCCAAATGCGCCAAAGGCTGTGTCCATGGCCAGTGCGATAAGCCCAATCAATGCATGTAAGTAATAGCAATAGAAACTAAAATCAGTAAAACAGTTTAAACGGTGAGCGAAGACCCCACACACAAAATTGTTGTGGCTAATTAAGCAGAGCTTTTGGCGCTAATTTTGTTTTTTTTTTCTTTCAAGATGAGATTTTTTTGTGCTTGACGCTTTTTGGTTTGCTGCACGTTTTTTTTCTTATTTTTTTAGTACTTGCCAACAGCAACAACAACAACAATAACAACAATTGTCTTTGGACACACCTTTGCAGTGTTATTTGACTAGTTGTTGTTGGCTGGTTTTGTTTGTCGAGTGCTACCAACTTTGGTAAAGGGCAAAAGCAGCAACACAAAAAGAAACAACTTACAAACTCTGTTTGCCTTTCAGCCGTTTAGTGCACGTTTTGTGCGACCACAAGAAATTCTTCTGTCTGTCTGTCTTTTTGTCCGTCCGTCTGTCTGGGAGTGCATTGGCTGTCATTTGATTGTCGAGGTTTTGCATTACAATTATATTCGAATTGCCTGCTGTAAAAATAATCAAGTAAAAGCAATATATACACTGGCGAATCAAATTGAGTTACAAAGTTTTCCCACATTTTTCATAGGGCAAAAGTAACAACAACAGCAACAACAATAACAATGACACAGCAAGGTGTAAGCCAACACTTTTGACGACGCTCGCAAATATTTTATGCATGAAATTTCAAGCTCAAATCTCATAGAGCAGGAGCCACCCCTTCCCATCCAACACCCTCTAAGCAAGCAGCTGTTGTCGGCTGGCCAGCGTTGCCAGCTTTGAGTGCAGAAAGCTAATTGCGCCGTTGTTTGGATTTCTTCTTTTTGATTTTGAACAGGATGTTGTTCATTATTTATGCATTGCTGGCCAATAAAGTGCCTCAGCCCCTCCCTCTCCCCACCGCCAACTCCCAACTTTGTACCAGTTCCCAGTGAGCCAAACGGAAATCAAACATTTTGTGGTTCAATAATTGTGCCAAAAACCAAATATTAAACACACATACCCACACAGACAAGTACGCACACACACTCACACCTTAAATGTTATTGATGTGATTTGGGATAAAATGTTTGTTTTGTAAATAGGGCCCGACGACGTGTTGATTGTTCGTAGAAAAATGCGCAAAGCGAAGGTTAAGCTCTCAAGTAAACCAAACCAATACCATTGAAAATTAAAGTGCTTTTTCGGTGTATGGGAACATTTTAATAATTCTATGCGCGCGCGCAATATCAACAAACACAAACACAACGTGCACGCATACACATGCATATATGAATATACGCACTCATCGGACAGGTTGGCAACGCTGTGTGTTGTGTGTTGACCGTCGCCGTCGCCAATGTTTTTGACATTTCTGCTTGTTTTGTGTACACACTAACGCATATCAATTACCACTTGTCTTGTACAACACACCCCTTCTACCACCACCACCACCATCCCCCCATCCTCATGTGTCAAGTGTCTGCTTTGAATTATTGCCAATTGTGAGTTTGTGGGTGAAGGATTTCTTTGTTGTATCATTTTGCATATATTTATCGATAATGCATCTCTGTGGCCACAAAGCGATGCGCGTGCGTGTGTCGTTTGTGTGCTTTCGTTTGGCAGCGCAAAGTGGAACGCGCTGCAAGTAAAATAAATAAATTTACTGCTTGCCAGATCGTGAGAAATGCAAAATTGTATCTATCTTTCTCTGTCTCCCTCTCTCTCACTCTCGCTGTGTGCGAATATGTGCACTTGAACAAAAAACGGAACAAAATTACGTCGCATCTCTGATTGTTCTTTTTTTGCTTTTGACTTTCAAGTTGACATGCGTTTTCCTTCTTCTCCTGTCAAGTTAATGTCTCCCTTTTGGAGGGGGTCATCGAGCACATTAAATTAAGAGACGTAAAAGTGCGGATCAGATTCGCAGCAAAAGTTACCGTCGTTGCCCTTTTCTTTGATTATTTTCTTTTTACAAACATACATATATGTGAGTGTGTTTGTGTGTGTAAATACTCAGCCAAGCGTTGCTGCACCCACACAGCCAATTACATACACACGTATGCATATGCATGTGTGTGCGTATTGATTCATGCTGTGTGAGTGATTTGCCAAACAGGTGATGCGCTGTCTGTCTTCCTCTTTGCTTTCAGCTCTTTCTTCATGCTTTCGCATTTTGCTCCAAAACTTCAAAAGTAAACCATCGCCCCGAGCGCATCAGCCGTGTCCGTCATGTCTAGCAATCAGCGTCCGCTTTATACACTTTTTGCATTTGCCTTTTGCATTTCCATTTGCATTTGCATATTTCATTGATGATTTTTACTTTGGGCAGCGAATTCGATCTGCTTTTCAGGAAACAGATTTAGTTTTTAGCGATAAGCGATTATTTGTTTACATTCTCATTGATAGTTTCAGTGATGATCAATACGTGAGTTTAGTGATGATAAATATGCAATATGTTTTCATTATTGCTGTCTTTATCTTAAGTAATATATTCGTGCATTGTGCAGTTAATAAATTGAGCTTTCGGCGATATGCTTACTATATTGTTATCGATAAGCAATACAATTTTTCGGATGGCAAAGAAAGCTAAACGGAATTTATTTTTTTTAATAAACAATAAAAGATGTAATATGTAAATAAAAAATGAATATATACAAATAAGTAAATAAAAAAAAATTATTTAACAAACTAATTTATTGTTTTCCTTTATTCTTATGTATTTGCAGATGTCAGAAGGGTTGGCGGGGACCGTTGTGCGACGAGTGCGCTCCCTATCCGAGTTGCGTTCACGGAACTTGCAACAAGCCGTGGGACTGCATTTGCAATGAGGGCTGGGGCGGTCTGTTCTGCAATCAGGATCTGAACTATTGCACCAACCATCGTCCGTGCTTGAATGGCGGCACCTGCTTCAACACCGGCCAGGGACTATACACGTGCAAATGTGCACCCGGCTACAATGGCAACGATTGCCAGACGGAGATCAGCTCCTGCGACTCGGATGTGAATCCCTGCCAGAATGGGGGTACGTGCGTCGACGAGGCGACACAGCGTGGTTACAAGTGCCTCTGCCCCAAGGGCTGGAACGGACGAATGTGCGAGGAGAAGCTGCTCACCTGCGCCGACAAACCATGCCACCAGGGTAGATGCCGCAACACGAGTCCAAATGGCAATAGCAACAACAACAAACAGCAGGGGTTTCAATGCGACTGCCCCAGCGGATATAGTGGACCTACCTGCGAACTACATTTGGACAACTGCAATCCGAATCCCTGCCAGAACGGCGCCACTTGCCAGCCGAATGGTAAATGCAACTGCCCCGAGGGCTACTCGGGCGCCAGATGCGAACAGAACATCGACGATTGTGTGGGGCACAAGTGCCAAAATGGTGGCACTTGCATCGACATGCTCAACCAGTATCGCTGCCAATGCGTGCCCGGTTTCCACGGACCGCGCTGCAGTAGCAAAGTGGATCTCTGCCTGACCAAACCCTGCGCCAACGGTGGCACTTGCACCAATCTCAACAACGATTACCAATGCGCTTGTCGCGCTGGATTCACCGGTAAGGATTGCTCCATCGATATCGATGAGTGTGGCAGCACTCCTTGCCACAACGGCGGCACCTGCATGAACCGTGTCAACAGCTTCGAATGCGTCTGCGCGAATGGATTCCGTGGCAGGCAATGCGACGAGGAATCCTACGATTCTGTCACCTTCGACGCCCATCAATATGGTGCTACGACGCAAGCCCGTGCCGATGGCCTCACAAATGCCCAAGTGGTGCTCATTGCCATCTTCTCGGTGGCCATGCCCCTTGTGGCAGTGATCGCTGCTTGTGTCGTCTTCTGCATGAAGCGGAAACGGAAACGTGCCCAGGAAAAGGACGACGCCGAGGCACGTAAACAGAACGAACAGAATACGGTTGCCACGTTGCATCACAATGGAAGCGGCGTTGGCGTTGGCGTCGGTGTTGGTCTCGGGCTGCCACCGGGTGGCGCAACGCTGGGCGTCAAGCGTGGCAGCAGCGGTGGCCTTACCTTTGACAATAGTAACCCGAACATCATCAAGAACACTTGGGACAAATCGGTGAATAATATTTGCGCCTCTGCCGCTGCTGCTGCTGCGGCAGCTGCAGCAGCCGATGAGTGCCGCATGTATTCCGGCGCCTTGGCCAATTACGCTGTGGCAACGGCAACGGCGGACAACAATGCCAATTCGGAGTTTTGTGGCGTTGGCCAGTTGGCGCCGCTGCAACGCGCCAAATCGCAGAAGCAACTTAACACTGACCCAACGTTGATGCAACATCGTGCCTCGCAGCTGCTCTCCGCCGGCGCAGGTGTCGCTGCAGCAGCGGCGGCTGCAGCAGCAGCAGCGGCCAGTGGCGCAACCAAAGAGTATAGCACAGCAGTGGGCGTTGCTGCAACGGCAACGACGAACTCAGCACACAGCGAGCAGGGTGGTGGAGGTAGCAAAGGGAGCGGTGATGGTGGCAAGCGCATTTCGGTGCTGGGCGAGGGCTCCTATTGCAGCCAGCGTTGGCCATCCTTGGCAGCGGCAGGTGTGGCAGGTGCTTGCTCCTCCCAGCTGATGGCGGCGGCTGCGGCGACGGGCAGCGGTGTGGCGACGACGCAGCGCACAGTGGTGTGTGGCACGCCGCACATGTAAACAAAGACTGCACAGAGAGAAAGAGACGCAGAGAGAGAGACGCCAAATGATGAGCCATTTGTTGGCTTTGTTGTTGATTGAAGCAGTGCAGTCGTCAAAATTGTAACAGGCTTAACACACACACCCGCACACACACACACACACACACAAAACCATTTTAAACTTTCCATGTTTTGCCCAATTAGCAATTTAAAATTTTAGTTGCGCTTGGTCTGACGTAAGCATAAAGTTCTCATTTGTACATACTAAAAAGTTACATAAAAGAAATTCACAAATTCACGCCTTTGACAAAATTCTTGAAAAACTTGACTAGGTTGCCACAAAATAAGAAAAACTGGACGAAAAAAAGAAACTAAAGAAACACATTTCTACTGACGTTTTGCATGTTACTGAAAAATCTGCTTCAATTATTATTATTAGAATTGTGCTTAATTGCGATCGATTGTACATATTACTTAACGCAAAGAACTCTAAACATAATTAGCACTTAACTTTAGCCACTAAGCAATCTCAAAAACAAAAAGCGAAACACAGAAAACAGAAAACAGAAAAATACAATTCCTCATTGACGCTGCATGTCGACTCTTTGTCTATGCAAAGTAGTGCGCAAGCATTTTGTACATACTAATTATAGGTAATCAACTCTGATAAATAACAAACATTCAACCCAAAATTACAAAAAAAAATGACTATACGCGCTCTACTTTTAGTGTCTAAAGTATATGCATAAAGTATAACTAAATTTAACTCTAGCTTAATTATATTATCTACACACAAACAAGCGAAGACAAACAAAAACATGTAGTGATTCTATTATAAGTGCTTACTATTTACACACTATATCTTTATACACCATTTATTTCTTCATTTTTTTTTAACTTTTTGTATAATTTTTGGCATTTTTTTATTTTAATTTGGAGCAATTATATGGAAAAAAGAAGTCAACATTATTTATAGTTAAAAGTTAACTGTAAACGAGACATGTATTGAATTTATAAATCTTAAGCATACATTTATTTGAAAATTTAACAACAAACAAAATTGAATGAAATATACAAAATGCAAAAAAAAAAAACAAAAAACAAAACAAAACATAATCATTTACGTTTGAAAGTCTTCAGAACAGTGTAGTCTTATTAATACTTTTTGTTATTAAAACCAAACAACAAATTGCTTACATTTAATTTTGATCTCAAAACCATTAAACAAACAATGTGTAGTATGAAAGTATGGAGCAACAACTGTTTGCGAAATTCTAAAATATCAAAATTAAATCTTCACAAAACGAACTCAACTCCAACTTACAGTTAAATTGCAAATGGTTCCTCGTTAGTCTAAAACTAGTTGTAAAAGTGCTCAAAACATAGCAAACGATGCGGCAAATTAATGTTGAATATACATACTATATTTATGTACACATTTTTTAATGCATTTGCTACTTAAATCGAATCAGAAACATAACATAAAATCTATACAGAAAGATCAGCGCTCATCAATATTTATCTCAACTAACTTTGTACATATTTAACTTAAAGCTCTCTCAAATAAATTTTGTTATCTACGCTCATACATTATATATATACATATATACATATGCTAGGACCGCCTATATACAAATATACATATATATATATATATACATATGTATATATATGTATATATATATTTTATAAACATTTAATTTTTTAAATAGTCGTTTTTAGTAATTTATATTTTTATTGCAAAAAAGAAAAACTTAAAAAAAATAGACACACACACGTCAGATTGTATAAAGTATATAAGACCTTAAACACATATATTTATACAATATGAATTATATAAATAATAGTAGTTACATACATACAATTGTAATTTAGTGTTGTACTTACGATTTAGTCTAAACAATTTTATGAAATTTTAGTAATTAAAAAATTAATTGAAAAACTGCAAGAAAAAAAAACAAGCTACGAAAAACGAACAAACAAAATGCAAAAGAAAAAATATGAAAAAAAAACAATAAAAATTTGTATGAATGAATTCTAAAAAACATGGCTTTCTTATTTTGAACTGAACAAACTCATGGCAAATGCCCCACTGTAGCTAATTTGGCAGTTGGCAACACTGTGCATGACGTTACAGCATCCAAGATGCCGCGAAACTGAAAATGAAACGCATTGTAAATGTTGTACAACGACAAAAATAAGGAAGTGCTTGACACGCTGCCAGCAAATATTGAGTAATAAACGTTAGCACTAACGACAACAGCGAAAAAGGTGTTAGTTGGCAGAGAAAGAATCAGACGGGCAACAAAACAAAGAGCAAACGAGCCATGTAAATATATGCATAAGAATATGAGAATGCCAAATGATTGGCTTAACATTTAAGTACAATTTTAATTACAACTACATGCCTCAAAAGTGCATCAAATATGCAGACAGCAACTGGCGGAAGAAAGTGCTTACCAGATATATAAGTACATATGTAGACATTCACATACAGACACACATATCTGTGTACAATTCAGAGAACATCAAAAGCTGTTGTTGCTGACGGCATTCGTACAATCTTCTTGCCATTAATTTTGGGTGAGGATCTGCGAGATAATCACAGTGGAAAAAAGCTTTGTGGAATTGAAGTGAGCTAATTTTACTTTCGCATGCGTAGACTTAAAAGCAAAATGCCCTTTCCGATGCATTATATCTCCTCAAATTTAAATCATAGGAGAACTATTTCTTAATAATATTTCTTACATGTAAAAATTCACAGCACGAAGGAATTAAGGCGAACAAATATAAAATAGGATATCAAACGGCGAATAAAAATACATGCGAAATCCGGGCAACAGGGGTATATAATCTATTTTTTTAAAAAAGAAAATGTAAAATTCAGTAATGTTTCAAACAGTTTTTCGGTGCTAAAACAATAAACGGGATATCCGGGATTTCTGAAAAAGGATATAAAACAATACGTTGCACATTTCATAGGTATAAAAAGAAACAAATATTTTACACCATAGGAAATTTCGACACTAAATGTAATTTGGCAAACTAGTTGTGCACGCAGAAATGCAGATAAGGCCCATGGTATCTGTTGCTGGTATTACAATCGCACAGAGGCTAGGTGGTTGGGTCTTGGCTGCTGCAGTCGCTTGAACGAAGCATTAACAATAAATTCTCGCATGCCATTGTGAAATTCTCACAATAATCATAAATAATACTTTATTTTTACTTTTAAAACGACGCCATTTGTGCTGTTAATGAAGTTGCTGAGGAGTGCGTATGCATTGCCTTTTGGCTGGGAGCAGCTTTATATCGCTTTGTGGCCTGTCAACATGGGCCGCAAATATCATAGCTATTGCCATAACCATTGCCATAGCCATAGAGATGAGAGACTCAAAACCTGAGACTCGAGACTCGAGACTCGTCCAGCCGCCTAATTAAGCAACTTTAAACTTGGCAATACAAAGTGGCAAGTCATTTGGATGATGGGCAGTAGAAATAACTATTCGAATGTGTATGTGTGTGTGTGTGTGTAGTCACAAGCATATCATTTACAAAACAATAACGCATACGCCGGGGCGGCAAGATGCATCAGCGAGCAATCCACTTGAAGACTAAGCCATTAAAATGCACTATGAAAATATTATGTTAGGTTGTGGACACTCGACTCGAAAGGGAGAGCGCGGAGAGTGGAGATGAGCCGTGACACTGCTCATTCAACACATGTGGAGACAATGCCCTTTATTGTATTTGTTTACCAGCAACCAAGTTGCTTTACTCCACATTTTGTCGTTTCATGGCCTCCAGCCGTTGACACCTAATTGTGTTTACGTAGGCGTCCGGTAAGCTCCGGTCCGGTTCGGTCCGGTCCGGTTTGGTCCTTCATGAAGTGCTAGTTCAAACTCCAAATTAACTCATTGAAAGAGCATTTCAATTATGTTAAGACAAACAACAGCAATGGGCACAGGGTAGACAGTAATAATGCACGGTTTGTCAACAGCCCAAAAAATCCCAGACTCATTTCGTATTTTATGCCTTTGTCTGCGCCTCGAGAAACCAGTTGAAAAATGTTTGCCTCAATTCTTATAATGCCAAACCAAACCAAAGCAAAACCAAAAAAAAAAAACTCCAACAACTGCAGAATTTAAGAAAAAATCAACAAGAGCTCTGTGTTCTTGTTCTCATTCTTGTCTCTCTGGCTTGTCTCGTATAAAAAGTTCTGTAGTTGCGTTTTTTGGTTGTTCTCTGTTTTTTATTTTTTATCCATCGTGCATTCATTGTCCGCGCCTAATCGCTATAAAAGATCTCGCTTTTCATCTTCGTGACGCTCAACTGCGTTGTTGATCTTGAAAATTTGCTCTAAACGAGCGCCAACAACAACAGCAACAACTACAACAGCTGCCAGGTTCGAAATCAAAATAGTAAACTAAGCAATCGGATTGTTGGATTTAAATGTGATCAGTGCACATGATCGGAAATTGTAGTTGCTGTTGAAGCATTGGGCTGTGAACACTAAGAAAAAATCACAGTAAACACACACCATAATTTGCCAATTAGAGTAACTCACCTATTGTTCAGAAAGTGTATTTCAAGGTCAAGCAAAGCAGTTAAGAGAATTTTAGAATGCTTTTTTTTTAAATATAGGTACACATTTTTACTTTTGAGAACTTACCATTGCCAAAAATATATTTCCAAAAGATTTAAAAAATACCACTCTAATTATAGGACATTTAATACAAAACAAAACCAGTCTTAATTACTAAGATGCCGAAATAATTAAAATATTTGAACATATTTTTATATCTGGATAATAAACTTGCAGAAATATTTTTAAATCGTTGCTTTGCTTCTAAATCGTCCTCTCAAATATCCACCGAAGTTTCTTTTGAAACAAAAATTGCATTTCGCTCAGTGTACGCTACTCGTATTTCAAAATGTGCCTTAATTAAATATACATACCGCTAACCCATAAGTGCCCCATAATTTAATGAGCTTCATTCATTCATTTTTCAAAGTAGATACACACACAGCTCCAATTCTATTAAAGAGCAGCGCAGTGAAGCCGAGGACAAACCGAAAATGAGACGGAGAAAAAGGTCATCTTATCATAAATAAACTGACATAAAATCAAGAATCAAATTCAAAGCGAAGACAACCCAAACTGAGGCAGTCGGGCAGGCAAGACAACAAATCCGTGGCCAAAAGTACATTGTGGAGAATTACACAATAAATGAAATGCAGACCAATGGAGCGCACTGTCTGAGCAGGCTGACAGACAGTCAGACAGACAGACAGATAGACAGACACAGAGACAGACAGACGGACACGGCACGGAAAGACGTCAGACAAAAAGCGCAGAGAAAAATGATTCACTATGGAATTTTATGAGCTGAGAACATTTTCAAACTGCCTTCAATGCCATGGGATACAAATGCGGCAAGTGTGTTGAGTATTAACCTACTGGTAGCTGGTAGCTGGTAGCTGGAAGCTAGAAGTTGGCAGCAGCTTAGCAACTGAAGTAGCCAACTATACGAATATATGCATTTTGTTATCTAGTCGTCCCATGCAAATGAGATCGATAAAATATTAAAGTAAACATTTTACGGATGCAGCGATGAAAGCGACCAGCTCCGATCTAATTGAGTGTGAAAAGGTTGCGAGAGCGTTGAGTCTCAGCTCAACAGATTATCAGATTATCAGATTATCAGACAAACTTGTAGATTGTACGCTGGGGAATTGGGCTCCCATTCGGTTCAGGTAGCGCCGCAGCCACTTAAGGCCAATAAATTCAACTAAACGGACAGCAGACAAAACGTTCAGCTTCATTTCTACTGTTATAATTTATTTCACATAGCAGCCAAAACAAAAGCAATGCAAATCAAATCCAAATACAAGTCCATTCCAGATAAGCTTGCAGCTTCCTTCTTGTGGTCCAAGTCCAAGTCTTTGAAACTCTCCTCCTGATGCTGGTCACTGCGCTTTGACTTTGTCTTTGATGTTGTCATTGTACAATTTGTCGTCGCTTGTGTTTTTATACTCTGTTACCAAAGGTATAAGAGAGTACATCGGATTTCTGAGGTGAAAGACATGCTGCCAGTTCGCATGACAGTCTCTAAAAATTTGGAACACATATGCGTCTGTAGCCGCGACAATCCCCAAAACCGATAGTGTTAATCGATAAAAGCGTGTATCAACCAACAATTTGTATCTATTAGTATCGTTTGAAAATAAATGATTTATTCAGTGAACTTATTTTAAAATAGTTATACATAATAACATCGTTTTGAAATAAATGTATTAATTAATTTATTATTATAATTGTTTACTATACATTAATAATAATATATTTTAGTTGTTATTAAAATATTAACGAATGCCTTACAACTTCATTCATCATTCATTCGTTTTATTTGCATCTCTTCAATTTGTTTCCTTTCCTCCCTTTAGAGTCACTCTTGCAGATTTTGTAGGCTTTTTTGCATCGTTCCGGTTCCGGTCGGCTTTGATGGTTTTGCACGCCTTGACATCATCTTTTGTTGGCTGCGTCTCAATGATTCGCTGCTTGACCTGCCGGAAAGTGCAGTGACCCGTCGCCCGCTTTGACTTCTCGATGCTATATGATTCCAACTCGAGCGCCTTCAGATGGCGCCTGTGCACTTTCGTATGGAAATGCGCCCGCATGGCTGTCTTATCGATGAAGTACTTGGCACAGTGCACGCAATTGGGCTGCCCAAATCCCAGCTTGCCCAGATCCATATTCTGATTGATTAGCTCGGCGCTACGTGTGCGCATATCGATACCTGTGGCGACTGAGTACAGTGCATTTTCTTGCGCTTCTGTACCCTACCCATCTGGAATCGGTTTTTAATTAACCTTGCTGCTTAAACCGTTTTTTAACTTCTGTGTTGGTATCTGCAGCACTTTATATACAAATAACCAAGTGTCAAAATTTACTCGTTTATATTTGTTAATAACCAACGATAGCTTCGATTATTCATATCAGCAGTTGCCGTTTTCGGCCTGTTATGGGATAGATCTGTCCTTAGTCGTTCGATTAGCCGAAAAAAATAGCAAAATGCCTCTGCTCGGAAATGTATAAATTTTTATTAACAATTTAAGCGATCCCAAAAGGGCATTCTCTAAGCAACATGAATACAGACATTAACCAGATTCAATTACATATCGCAACAAAAAAGAATTTAATTTATGCTCTACCCTACATCCAAAAATAAGTCTGCGTTCTTTCCCCTCTTAGTTATTAATGCATGTTCTGAAACACAAAACTTAACAGCGAATGTTAATAAATAATAATACTTATAAAATTTATAATTATTATTAACAAAGAATTAATTTCTCACTCACCCAGGAAATAATCCTAAAATGTTGCTTTTTTTGTCTTCTTGCAATATTTGCTGTCTCCTTTTCTGGGGCCAAAATAGCGTCTCACTTTATATATTCATAAATTATATTTATACACAACTTACAATTGAATACTATCAAGACAAACATTAATTGACACTAGAATAATATATAGTTATGTTAAAATTTAAATAGATTTGTTTTATATATACAATCAACCCAACATGTATTTTTACAGCATTCTATAATTTTTTTTAATGCTAATTAAAAAGTATTTTCTGATGCTTGCACTCATCCATAAGCTATTGGACCAAATATAACGAGTGTCTTTGGTTACAAGAATGCCTTTAGATCAAGTCTCAGTTTTAGCCCTCATGCACTAAAATTTTAACTGAAAATGTTGTTATAGGTGGTATAATAAATTTCTATATTAGGCGTTGCCATATTAAATTTATTAAATAGATAGTAAATTCAATTGACAATGTTCAGGCGATTTGCAAAAACTCAAAAGTATCGCATAAATTGGATATCGTATAAGTTTAAGATAACTTAAGCAGTTTTAAATATTGAAAAGAAGCAGCAGAGTATTATGCAGTCAGTACCATCCGACTGCAACTTGTTTGGTATATTTTTGGTTGTTTCTGTTTTTTATTTTTATTTTTGTTTGAGCTTTGTTTTTGTTCATGTATCTTGTAGATACATTTGTAAGCTGGAGTCGCTTCAGTTCGTTTGAATTTCGTTGGCCAGCCTCAGAGCGGGATCATCGTGTGTGTCTCTCGAAGTTTACTGCCTCTGATCTGTGGTTGGTCTTCATTTGATTTTATTAATGATGTGGGAACTTCTGTTCGCTAAGCTTCTTCGAGTCGACGCTGATTTGTGTTTTGTGTATGCTGTCTGCGTTGTCTTGTAATGCTTCCATTTAGATTTCATTAATTATGATCGGTACTTTCATTAATATCATACGCAACTCAGTCTCAACTCTCAGTCTTTAGCTCCACAAGCAGCCTGCTTGGTGGAGAATTAATTTGTGCATTATGACCCAATTGGCTGAACTTTACATTAAGTCAAAACGCAATTAATATACAAAATTTAAAGCTTTAGTTATTTAGAAACTGGTAAAAATGCTAAAGAGAAAAAAAAAAACGTTGCCAAACTAGAAATGGTCGTGGAATTTAACATTACAATACGGTCCGTTAAAATCTTTCGGTTATCAATGGATGTTTTAAGCACTAGCTACAAATTTGCAACAACAGAGAAGATATGTTAATAGCATCAAATAAGCGGTACATATTAAGAAAACTATTTTCTGACCTATGTTTTTGATATGTTTTTGATTTTTGACAATTACTTAAAAACAAGTTCCAAGAGCGTTATGGTTGAGCGATATTTAAAAGGTTTTGATACAATGGCAAATTTCTTTCTTTTTTTTTTTTTCTTAATTAACTATAACTTCTGATACCTTCATAAATACTAAATAAGTCACACATATTATCGTCCCGCGACAAACTCTAGAAAAGTAAGATGTAAGATTGTTCAATTACCAACATTCATGTTGAAATGCATCTTCTGGTTTGCAGTTTCACTTTATTGCAAGAAGGAATTTGTTAAGCACTTACATTTAAATATGACAGATTGGTAAAATCGGCACATTTACTAAAATGTCAAATTATGCTTTAACAGCAAGAAACAGAAGAATGGAAACTTTTAAGAACAAACAGAAGATGTCAAAAAGTAAGTTTACACTCGATGCTGAGTTTACTCCTTCAGAGAAAATTAAAACAAAAAAAAAACATTAAAAAACCAATTTTTAATTTGCCATATTTACGTGGGACAAACAGAAAAGGTAACCAAAGAACTCACTTTGAAAATTTCAAATAAATCAAGCACATGTCACATGATGCAAAGAATGCGTAGAGGGCTCGAAGCGCTAGCGCTCATAATCAAATTGATGTATTACAATAGTTTGTGGAAGTACACGGATCGTTTTGCGGCTGTAAAACATTACCGAGACTCTGACAGCAACTTCAAGAGTTACACACCAAATGAGTTATAAGTGTGTTTGTGTTGTTATTGTTTGTTGCTGTTGTTGTTGCTGTTGCTATTGTTGTTGTTTTTGTGTGGAGTCTTACCTGCAACTGCAAGAGCATCCAACAAGATTGACATGCGTACCGAGTTGGAGTCTTCCCCTTCCCATGTGGATGCACGAAAACAATGCCCGAGTCGAGTGTGAGTGACTGTTAACTGCCAGTTGCTAACGATGTGGTCATTGGGGCCATACTATATAAATAATGTAAATGAATACTAATTAAATTGTGAGAACTTTGTCTTTGCCTGAGATCTTCACCTCGTTCCCCGTTCCCCAAGTATTTATTTACCCATCATCTGATGCCCAGGCTAGGCTGTTGCGTGAACTCCTCAACAAGTCGCCAATTATCACCAACAGGCCCAGTGTGAGAGTGTTTGTCACTCGAATTGAAAATGTCAATATTCTGTGTTATTGACTGTATGCCAAACTAACTGGTTACCTGTTGATTTTCGTTGGATCTTCCCAATTATCCAATAGTTTCAGTGTCGGAAACGTTTTACGGGGTTTTAATGAGTTGCTTGTTATCGAATATCAAGTTTTGTTTTGAATATATTTTCATATATGTGCCTATAAAAATTATAAGATCCAATTAGGGTTTCAACACAATTTTATAAATGTTGTTTAGAAAGTTCATAATGTTGCAAAAAAAATGTTTAAGCTTTATTTTATTTATTTAATGTTATAAAAAAAAAAATGTTTCGACTTAGTTGCAGAATAAAGAAAAATAAAATAAATAAAATAAAAATAAAAACAAAGACGTGCTTTTTTTAAATTTAGTTTAAGGAATTAAGGTAACCTTAAAAGTATGAATTAAATTTAAAACAAAGAAATTAAATTCAGAAACTTGAATTTTGTTGAGCGCTCTATGCTTTAAGGTTTTTATGTATGTTAAAAATTATATTTAATATGCCGCTTAAGGACTCATCTTAAGAAACTAGATCTTGATTAGATTAATTGCTTCAACCTTAAAATGTCTCAATATTTATCCATCAGATTTGTAGTTAGGGGACTTCAGGCAATTAATTATTTTTTAAGCAAGCCACCAAATAGTTAACAGTTTAGCGACTCTTGTTTTAAAATTGAGGTAAATTTGTGAATTTATGAAATTTATGTATGAAGGAACTTACATATTTAAAATGTTGAGGTCTTCAGTTCTGTGACGTCCATAAATTGTGTTAGAGTGATTAGATTAGTTTAAAATTAAAAATAAAAAATATATGCTCGATTCCGTGATGCCACACCTGTTTGTAATATTGATTCCAAACACGTAAAATCGCACTTTCCATATTTGTAATCTAAGCCAATTAACCACACACAATGCCAAAACAACAGTTAGGCATGAAAATCTGAACCTCAATTGAGAATCACGACTTGCAGAAAAAACTAAGCATTAGGAATATAGCAGCAACGACTTTGATCACAACAATGACAACAACTTAACTTAATACACATTGAGTCGCAAATCTGCACAGGCGTAGAAGCCAAGTTCCCCTTACACCCCTCATCGAACTATGTGTGTAGTTTTCAACGACTGTCTCCATCTCTCCCTCTTTTTGTCGTTATGTGTCTCTAATTGCCAAAGCCCAAAAAAAGTAAACAGCGAACACAGAAAATGTGAACAAGTTGCGGGCCTTTGGGCGTCTGCTGATGGAAGGAAGCTGGATCGCTACTTGCTGCTTTGTCAGCGGTCCACAATAGTACCTATATATGTATGTATGCACTTACTTACTTACTTACTTAGTTACTGGGCACTCCTGAACGGTCCTCTGACAACATTTGAATGCGCGCACAATAGAACCGAAAACACATCGAACAATTACGGTACTCGTACTCAGATCATTGCCAGTCCGTGTGACCGCTATACGCCTCGTGTTGTTCTTGTTGTTGTTGCTGTTCGCTTTGGAAAATGTCCAAACATTGTCGGAAATTTGTTAACTTTAATTTCTGTTGCATCTGGACAGGCCGGCCGAACAGCGGTCTGTGCATTGAAAAAAAAAATTGCTTGCGGATGATTTTCGCAAAGAAGCAAATGAAAGTCGCGGGCGTTGTGCCATTCCCATTCAATGCTCAACTGGTCCTGTGGTCGTTGTTGTTGTTTTTGTTGTTGCTGATGTGTTTTATTGGTTGGCTAATCGAAATTATGACAATCCTGGCAATAGCTTTAACGGTTCTCTTCCGCCATCTGCAGTTGCCGTAAATTTGTTTGTCAACTTGCTTGACAGCTTCTGCCGAATCGAATTTTGCCATTTATGTATTAGTTGGGATATGAGGTTATCTTATTGTTGAAAATAATCGCTCTACCTAGTTGGGTTTTTAATGCATATCCAGCATTTAGTAGTAGTAAATCTAAACATAACTGTATTAAAGCGTTTGTAGATAGAAAAATATAAAAGAATAAATTTATTATGAATTATTCTTTCATTTGCACTTGGTTGTCAGTTGTTGCCAGTATAATTCTTTATATCAAATGATTACATCCTCTTTAAGAATAACAATATTTGAGATATGTTAGAAATTGTAAAGACAGCACACATTTCTTTGATTGGCTATCAGTTTTTTCAAACTTTTCATGAGATCTATTATACTAAGGTATGACTTGGACTGTATTAGATACGACTATGAATATAGTTTCAGTTTAAAATTTTGAGTAGAATATATGCGAAGCACATATTGAAAATTGAATGGTTAATTTAAAAATCTGAAAGTATTTAATAATGAAAAGAGCAAGTGAAAAATGCATATTTATAAGCATATTAATTTAAGTTTTAAAGAATTTGTGTGAATACGTGAAGTGTAGGAATACGTGAATCGTAGGAAATACTTACAACTCTCTAATGACTGGCAATGATGCCAAAACTGAGACTCGTACTCCATAAACGGAAGACAGAGCTCATCAAAGGCAAGCCAAACAAAGTGGTTTTCAGCATAGGTGGCATTTTTAGAATATTGAAAGAGATAAAATATAACTGAAATGTTTGGTTGCATACATGGGAGGGGCAAAAGCTTTCTCAGATATTGGAAACTAGTTATTTGCAGAAGACACACACAAATCAATTTAACGATGCACTAGCCCAGTTCGAGTCGGAGTTGAAGTTGGAGTTTGGTTAGTTCAGATCAGGTTCGAGGCTGGGCAACATCAACATCAATCGGAATCACTGTTCATTCACTATCATCCGACAGGTAAAAACACGTGAGAGTCTGGCAAAGGCTTGAATAGTGCATCTGGCGGCGTCGACTTGGACTTCCTGTTGTCGCGTCGTTATTGTCCATCATCATTTCCATTCGTAATGAGGCGCAGGCTACTAAACTGAAGTTGATCTGCAGTTCATTTAGATGCCGCCACAGAGCACACATAGCGGGGGCTGTTCTGGCCCTGCACGATTCTGATCAGCCATCGACCGATCAGCTGTGTGACAATTTCTTGCCTTGCTTTGTCGTTGTTGTAGTTCGTGTCGAGTAGTATCAATACAACCACTGCAACCTCGCACAAAAACTTGGCATAATGCATGGCCTGAAGAACCAGCCAGTCTTATGTACAACATCTACTATGTTCGCTGACATTCTTCACGTAATTCTTCAATTTCAATTGCATACTGCGCTAGACCAGCTCCAGCATCGAGTTCTTCTCTATCTACTTGGCTCTGGCTACCAGTTGGTTTGTACGTTCTGTTTTGGTTCGTTTTTTTTCTCTTCCATTGCTAACAATTGTCGCGACATTTTTCTAGGTAAGCCTCAAGATCAATTGGCGACACGCTTCTTCTTGGCTGCCAAACCTGTCGACGGCTGCGTGAGTTGCAGCTCCAGTCCCAGTCTTGGTCCCAGTCTCAGTCCCAGTCTTTGTCTCAGTTGCATCCTCAGCTCCATCCTATATTCGTTCGGGGCATTTCTCAGCTTCTAGCATTGGCGCATCTGTTGTCGCATTGTTCTGGGCAGTGAGCAGCGAACGGCGATAAAATTGTTTATCATGTTTGCAATTATATGCTAAAATTGTAATTGCAAATTTTTGCCTAAGCTGTAAAGGGCTTTACTCTCAGATACTAGCACACACACAGCAATACACAGTTGCATCAGCATCAGCCTCGACGCATGTGAAAATGTTGCAGCAAGTAGGGTTCACTTTGAAGTGTCTCGTTGCTTAAATGGATTTCTTAAACGGTCTTCAACTAAACATATTTACCATTTCAATGCTGAGAACCGGATGTGAAAGACTGGACCATTGGCTAACTGCTACATATATACGCATGTTTGAACATAGGTGTGAATGCCACGGAAGCATCGAGACTTTAGAGAGTTCGCTTACTCACTTAACGGTTGATGGAGTGAATCTTAAGAAATGTGCGTCAGTTTCGTGTAGTATGTGGTTTTGAACATTAAATTTGTTAATTACGCTTAATGACTTACCTTTTTCTGCGTGTCTGCTTTAAAGTAAAATACCCATCTCTAATATGTCCTTAATCTATTTCTTTGCTGATGTAGACTTAACTTATACTCTACAACTTTAATCTTACTCAAATTGGAAAGTAATAACACCTAAGGTCTTCAGCTTATTGAGTGTTTACTGTGCATATTTATATATGAATTTTGTATTTTCATATTTCATTTACTATTCTGTCAAATAATACGCTTATTATCCTACTTGGACAGCTTGCAAATTAAAAAATATATATTTTATTTAGCAAGTTGCATTTTTAAGTTTACAAATGATACACAACATATTTTGAATCTTAGGTACCAAATTGTCAGTCTGTAAACTTATTTACTAGAGATTTAACTTCTTATTTTAGATACAACAATAAATAAACTCGATATTGATTAAAAATTGTTTTTTAGTTAGTATTTGATTAATGTTACTCCAATGATATGATGAACTAAAGATAAATATTTGAAGAATTAAGGAGAACAAACGAAAAAAATAGCGTTAGCTAAGTACAGCTGTTGATCATTTCTCTTGTAGCTTTGATTGTGGGCTTGAATAAAACGCGCCCACCTGAAAGTGAGGCTCATGTATCATCATGTAAGTATAGAGAGGCCATAAGTGTTCCTACTGACCTCAGCTGCATCAACACTCCATCAAAATCTCAGCACTTAATGTTAAGTGCCCACCCAAAAAAGGCCATGCGACGACGATTATGATGATGCTGACGTCTACCACGAGTCCAAACCATCCAGTCCAGTCCAGTCCAGCAAAAGGCACCAGCCGAAGTGCGGCTAATTTAAGGAAATGCTTGGTCAACGCAACAACATCATCAGCTCGGACACCAACACCAATGAGACATACACCTGGAGCGGAATCGAGTTGAGAGCTGTTTGCTGAGAGCAGAGAGGCTTTGGCATCGTGTGCATTTTTTACCAAAACCAATATGGAGGCGTTTGCTGCGGCGACGCGTGACTTCCACTTTTGGCTGTCAAGCAAATTACATATATGAATTTTATGTGACAAATGAGCTTAAGATGATGTCGCTGATGAGACAGTTCAGTATGGAGTTTGGTGGTTTGCTTTGGTTTCGGGCCGCTTTGTATTCTATCGTCAGCAAGCCGAGCCTAACGATGGGCTCGTGACACTCTGCGTTATCACGTTACAAACTTTAGTAGATATATTTTTTATAAAGCTAACTTATAGTTCTAAAGCTTTAAAAGCGATAAACTGTTAGGCGTACTCCAATATACCTAATGTTCTCAATTTAATATACATTGAGATATTATATACGGAAACAGAACTCGGTAAAATAATACTAACAAAATACAGAAAACAATTGGAGTTTCGCAAAGGTGAGCTTCAAGATGCTCGCTTTGAACATGAAAACGGTAAAGCTTTTCCGTTTTCTGACATTAGAGCACGCCTTCCTATGAAACTCCCGAGATGTTTTGTTTGTTCTTGTCGAATATGGGGTCAATTGACAAATAGTCAATTGCGTGTCTCTTATCACAAAACTGTAAAATATTGTATAAAATTTTCTTTAAAATAATATTTGTAATGCTTGTAAAGTTGTTAAAAATTAAAAGTTATAGACGTTGTCGATGTTTAATTTCCTTTTCTCCAGTTTATCAATGCTTAAATAGTAAATTATATGGAAAAATAAATATTAATTTTTGTTTTCGTAAGTATCGTGAGAAAGTTGATCTCTAACTAAATTGTCGATATCACATACCCATCCTTAGACGGCGTCTACCAGTTTCCAGTCACACTCACGCATTTTGACCCGCTAACACATATCGGAGTGTGTGTTTTTAAACTCGTCTCATCTGCTTTTCAATTTCGGTTTATGATTTGTCGTCGATTTGCATGTAAATGCTGAACATGGCTTACGCCCCCGAGTATTGTTTCTGCCTTTCGCGTACTTCGCTGACTTGTCGGAAAACTGTGGGCATTGATCGAGGAAAGTGAGAGTAAAGGTCTCGACTTGGTGTCATCAGCTTTTTTACGTTTTTTACGTCGTGCTAACTCTGAAGTAGGTGTCAATCTCATGTGGCAGTTGTATGCAGCTGGGTATTCCAACTATGATTTCACTGCATTAAAATAGCAACAAGCTGCGTGAATGCATTCAAAATATGTATACCCCAACCATCGTCATAAGCAACCGTAACAACTGAGCTACAAATATGTCTGAGTGACAGACAGTCGGACCGAGGGGCAGACAATTTGATGCAATCGTTAAATTTGGCAAATATGGCTAAAACTACAGCTTGGCTCAGTTTCGGTCTTAGCAGTTTGTCGCCATCATGTCGTCTATGCGGCAACATGCTTCAGCCAAAGTATCTGGAAGCTCAAGCAGGTATGTATCTACAACAGAACCTGTCACATAAGGCATTCTCAAATACCTCGCTAAAGGTTGCGTAATTAGAACATTGATCGGCGTAGGATATTCTTTACAAACTGCATATTTGTATAATAAATACCATTAAAATATAAGTGTTTTGAAATCGTAAATTATATAATTATTGAAAAGTCGCAATAAACGAAATGTGATGATCATAATAATTACTATTTGTCTATGCACTTTTGTTTACCCCCAGCAGAGAGTACAGCAATGTTAAGAGTTAAGTTACGCTTAAACAGACCTGCAGTATATTTAAATAGATTAAATAGATTAAAAAAGTCTTAATAAAAGTTTAGCGTTGATCAACCAAAATTTGAAAGCTTACAAATTTGCTGAGAAAGTTGAATATTGTTTTGTTTTTAATTTTATGTCAGTGAGTGATAGTTAATTACGAATATATCATAACAAAACTGCGGTGAATGAGCTTTTATTATTTTAAATTCTCAATGAACTGATACTGAAATATTCAAAGAGAAGTATTGTTATTATTATATATTCACAACAACAGCTATTTGCAAGCTATTCGGTATTATATTATATGTATCTGTTACATTAAACAAATTGCGGCTAAGAACCCCTATTTAATCTTCTAGATCTAAAATAACATTCGCATTTTATAATATATTTAACTATATGGATACAAATCAACTGCATACATTAATAACTATTCTACCTGGTAGAACCAGCTAAGCTTATCTAATGTGTCTTGAGCCAGTCACGCATTTTTGACCTTTAGCTTGAGATTGTGGCTTATTTCAGCGTTGACATCGAAATTCCCAATGCCGGACTTTTCTGTATTTGCTTGTAAGTTACGGCCAACTCATTAACTCGAAGTGCCGATGCACATGCTTAAGACATGGCCATAAACAACAATTTATCTGGCGGGCAGGCAGACTCTATCAACAAAGCCAACTATGCAGAAATTCCATATGCGACATTATTCTCATAACCGTTGTGCCGGCTCCGAGAGCCTATTAGCTAAGCCAATATACGCATGTACTTCAAAGTGCAGACCCTGGCTGACTGGAAGGCTAACTGGCTAACTGGTTGCCTGGCTGAGTGGCTGGCCATAAATCACAGTGACGTCGAAGCGACTAATTAAAAAATCGACACTCTGAACTGGCAAAAGACAAAATTAACATTTGCTCAAATGCACAGCCACAGATGGAGGCCAAGGGACACGGGAAACGCAACACCCGCCGACAGTCATCAAGTCATCATGGGATGGGAATCGGAATTGGTATCGGCTGTAAGCGGGACAGGGGCACTGAATCGGGCGCTTTGTCAGACGGACTGATTGCGATTGCCATTGCCTTTGTCTTTCCTCTTTCACTTTGTTGTTGTTTTGATCATGTGTTTATTTCTTTTTTATTTGCTTATAGGACTTCCAAGTCGCTGATGAGTAGCTTGTGGCGGCGATTCGCCGATTAAAATTATCGACAATAATTTCAACAAGTTTTTACGTAAATTTGCGTTGCGATTTTGTGGGATGCACTTGGTTCCTCCGGATGTGCGAATGCCATTCTGCTTGCTGATGATGAACTTGCTGTTGGCAATAATCATCTTTGCTGGCGTGCAGGTGATCAATGTTTGCTATCAACTGCCAAAGCCTGCAACCGGAAAAACGGGTCAAAGTCAACCGTAATTTAGGCGCAAAAAATGCACTGCAAAATACTACTTTTAAAGTAGCTTATATTTATAATCAACTGCAATTTATTCGCTCCCTGCAAAACAATAGGGAAACAAGTTTACAAGCTGATAAGAAATACAATTTCTGCCAATTTTTTGTTTTCCTCAAGTAAATAAATAAAAAAAAATTGTTCAACAAGTAGATAAGCCGTCATTTAATGAGGCATAATTAAAGCGACTTAAAAAAATAAATGCAAATTACAAAACTTGATCTTGAAATGCAAAATCTAACAAAAAAAGAAAATAAATTAAAAATCAATAATTCTTTAGGAGTGGTTTAAAGTCATTTTAAACAAAATTGAATTGCTGCCATTAGGCTTTGATTTTCAAGAGCATCTTTAAAAAAATAGTTATACCCTAGTAGAGGCTATAAATATTTCCCTCAATTATAATTCTATAAGGCCCCATCTCACTTTTGATAATTTATATACATAGACTACTGAAAGGAGGATATATGAAAACCTCTGATAGTAGAATTGACCTAGTAATTATAAATTTAAATATGAACAATCTCACATCACAGTTAGCAACAGCTTCTGGCATCTTTATTAGAAAGCAACATATTTTCTTCATGTGTAACGCCCATATGCACCCTCTCTTTTTTTTAAATAAGTTTGTCGCCTTCTAGTGTCTTTCTTATCCTCATTGCCCCTCGCTCATTACCTTCTTCGAAGAGGAGACTCGTCATCAACGCTCTGGTCTGATGGCATTAATTCGATAATGCATAAAAATAGGGAGTACGCTTCATTGGACTCTAATTGCTAAACGCAAACAGAAATAACAACAAAAACAGCAAAAGTTTGTACACATTGTGAAGATGACAACGACAGTTGTTGGAACTGCCTCAGCTGGGTTCTCAAGTCGGCCAAAAGCTGGACGTGTTGCAAGTGCATCGGAACGTTGAATTTGATGGGCCTCGGGCCTCAAAAAGAAGGCCCTTGGTCAGCAGGCGGCGGGCGGATGATCGGCGACTGCCCCAACAACGTTGCGTGTAATTAAAACGCAAACTTGTACCGGGCCGGGTCTGGACTGGGTCTTGGCAGACCATAGAGTGGATGTCGAGAACGGGCCAAGTAGGTGAAAGACGACTTAGCCGCGCGCAGGCTGATTTCTTGAAAGATTTGTAAACGTAAACTTTCGAAAAAGACGAAATAAACCAGAAATAAATATATACAAACATCGTCGTGGTCGGAAAAAATTAAGAAAAACTGAAATGAGTTAAAAATTCCACACTACTGCGTGAGAAGTTGCCGCCGCGTCGCAATGCGACGTTAAGCAGCGCACCATTCGAGGCTGAAGTTGCAACTCGGATCCATGATTTAGTATTGGTTTTTGTTGTTTTTCGTTTGCGGCTGCTTTATGCATTGGCTTAAACTAATGAGGGACCCCAACAACAACAATAACAAAAATGTTGCATTTATTGATCGCCGCGTACCGATTATTGCTTAAACTGTTTTCAATGCGTTTACTTTGTGTAAATATTATTTTTTCAATTTATGAGCCACGTACAGAAGACGATGCCATCAGGCCTGAAGCCCCCAAATTTCCCTTTACACTAACCCGAGAGCGCCTCCGTCCGACTGACAGACAGTTTGTCTCACTATTTGCTGTACTGCGTTGGCGCGCAGACAATCGAAATTTAAAATCCACAAGACACAAAACGAAATGTTCATCATTAAAATGGTGCGTCTGGCATTGTAGATCTTCCTCCACTCCTTCTTCTCCTGTAGCTCACATTTGTGCTTGAAATTTGCCGAAACATTTTAATATTATTCATTTATTTTCATTTAACGGCGGTTGCTTCAAAATTACACTTAATTGGCATTCTGTGCATTGCAGTAAAGCATTAATTCCATTTTCGAATCGACGAGAATTTCTTTCGTAATCCCAATATTTATATGCTCGTTATAATATTTTTATCATTAAGCTTTGACTATTTGCTCAATACATATCAAAATAAGAGGAGCTTAAACACATAGTACACAATTAATTTTTGGTGTCCTTTGACACTTTAAAACCAACTACATACATATGTAACCGACGTGTTTTCTAACAAAATGAAAATTGCACTTCTAGATTTGTGCATATTCGATACTTAATTTAGAGAAGCAATACATGGAGTGCTTATACAACACACTTATAATTGAATTAGCAGGAAAAACACGGTCACAAGGGTCTGGAATTTTCGGTGTGCTTAAGCTGGCAGATCTTCCTTATCTTATTTGAGGTGGCAACACTGACATAAGCCGATGTATACTAGTTACAAGCTGTACTACTCTAATAAACTTAAAAAAAATCGTCTTCGCAATGGTAAAATACTGAAGTATAAGTTAAAGTAAAAAAGCTGATACCTAAAAAGATGTGAGGAAATAAAACAATTTTTTTTTTAATTGGCATTCTTTAACTTTTCAATTATTGGATTTTTCTAAATTTTTTCGTACAGTAAATACCATAATATGTTTAATACTTTCATATTTTTAAATTTATTATTTAAAATCTGAATTCAATCTTTTTTTTTTTTAATATTTAAACTACGCTGCAGATGACAAAGCCAACAGAAATTATAGCTCAATGTATGTGTGGGTGTAGTGTAACATATACATGCACAGCATGCACAGCCTGCACATTTATAGACGAGCGCCATCTAACAATAATGTTTCAGTCAGAGAATTGGAGCTGGAGTTGAAGCTGGACATGAAGTCACCTCCAGCCAGGAGGCACTGTGTGCGATTGTGTGGACACACTAGGCGCTACGTCAGCGTGACACACTGCCAAACGCTGCTGTTGACAAGACGGGAAGCGGTAAGAACTAATGAAGCCTGTTACTGATGCTGCAACTGAGACTGGTGTTGATTTTGATAATGATGTTGATGCTGGCGTGTAATCACTTAATTTTGGTCCCATAATGCTATTCATGCCCCATCGAAATTTGCCAATAGAAAACGAGTATTAAAGTGACAGCATCAGACCGCTGGCTCTGCCTATAATTATAATTATCAGTTGGAAGTTGGTAGAAGTTGCAACATTTGGCACGCAAGGACTCATTCACTCACTTACTCACCTCGTCAGTCAATCGGTCAAGAAATATGTATGTCTATGTAGCTCTGATCTAATTAATAGGCTGCAACATTTTTTGCACCTGCTTCGCGTTGCGTGGAAATTTGTTAAGTTTACTTTCAGTTTTCCAATTACCGTCACCATCGCTCACACATTAACTCTGATTCACAATGTCTTTGGCAAAGCACGATCCGCCAAAAATACGTGCGTTTCGAACCACCGTTCATATCCAGTTCCAGCCTCGTTATTAATTTGTATGATATAATCGCTTATGGAGAGGCGTGTTCCGTCAAATCGTGCTATGTACAAAAAAAAATATATGCCGTTTGCTTTGACTGGTTGTCCATATTTAATTTTTAAAGCTCTAATTAAATCATGTAGCATGCTTTGATAGCTACCAATATGCCTAATGGAACTTTAGTTGACTTAAATTGCTCCTAACTCATTTGCAAATTGTGTAGTCGTTATATTTGGGTTTTATTTATTGGAAATCATAAGTTTCATATTTAAAATTATAAAGATAACAGTTAAATATCCACTGAAAGGCAAAAAAAAAAGGAATTTTACACAAATTTCAGCTTTGCTTACATACATAGGGAATTTCATAAAACATAAGTTTCATTTATTTAAAATCTCATTTCAATTTTGTCTCTTTCTGTATTCAGTCAAATGTGGGGTTCAAGTAAAAAACACTTGATCTGGAGCCTGCAAAAGATATTTTTAAATAATAAAAATAATTCACCAAATACTTAACATTAATATTATTTTTACAGAGACATTTAAATCAAACTAACCACTTATTTAGGGTTGGCAAAAATTCCTTAACTGAAACCTTCACGAGGATAAAAGCATTACTGTAATAGCATTACAGTCGTCCGCAAGGTACCGATGCTAGCTAAGACTCGCGCTCTGAACTTCGGACATGGTCAAGATATAGTCTTGTAAAACCCTGGCAAAGGACCGAGTTTTGCTGTAATGCGACTCGTGCCGATAGTCAGCCTGATTGGGGGCCCACAAATAGCACACTCATCTACGGGGCAAATCGTATTCCTGGCGACCTCCAATATTAATTACAATTTCATTACATTAATTATTATTAATGACGTCTTTTCCCCGCAACTCGTGGGAATCAGCATGAATTCCAATAAAAAAAAAAACCGAAAAGAGTCCGGTACTCGATCAAAACCGGTAGGGAGTAATCCCAAACTTGTATCTAAAGCAGTGGCTCGAAAGCCTGGCCATAGCGAAAACCAGGAAAAAGCAGCTGAAAAGTGCGTGTGAGGTTGGCAAATACCCTGGTAGAAAGGCAAAGCACTTGTGAAGCCAATCTTCAGGCAGGAGTGCAAAAGGCGAATTGCCAACTACCAGCGCCGTGGCGAAAAGATTCATGTATACCGAAAGTAGGAATGCGGCAAGCATTCCAAATCGGCAGAACGCGAATACGGCGGCCAACCCACCAACCGAATGGCGGAACAAGGTGGAGTGAGCCAAAAAGGTACTGCCATACTTCAGTGAGGCACCGCCCAATAAGGAGCAGAGCCTGGCAAAAAGGCAATGCTCTCAAGAAGCGTAGGGACCCGTTGCAAAACGCGCCAAGGTGCAGCCGGGAAAGTCCTTTACCGCAATTGCCAGGGAATGAATCCTTATTGGGATCCTCGACAAAGATAATAAGGATGGAAGAATTCTCAAGAATCATTGGAAGTGAGTTGAAGGAGCCATATCTGTCCTCTGCCTCGAAATGCTGAGTAAGGTGCCTGGGCCATCACCAGTATGCAGAGATGCTGGTAATAGGAAAACATTAAAATCATCGCATGTCAAAACGCACGCTCGGTGGAGCTATATAAAGCTGCCGTTGCAGAGGTCGGCGAGGTCTACTCTGGGGCGAAGCTGGTTGCTGTCGACTAAAGCGAAGTCCCGAGCAGACCTCGTGCACGCATCTGGCTCCCGGCCCCACTAAAGGAACCGGACTAGGTGCTGAGTCTGTTGCAGCTATGCAAGCCCATCCCTTCCTACCCATAATTGGACGGTGGTTAAGATTGAAGCCACAGAAGGGCGGACTAACCAGGCAATGTTGATTCTAAATAAAGAATCACTTGCCCCAATAGAAGCTGCTAAGAGTGAACTAAACTTTGGCGTCGGTTCAATCAACGTCAAGGTGTACAAATCAGATGCAACAGCCGTAGGGGATTTTGCTATAGACAAGACAGTCGGGGTTGCACTTCAGACTCGTCAACTCTCACTCGGGGCCTTGGGGACAAGTATCACGAGGTAGACGATGGCGATTTTGTACTGTCAGACGAAGATGGCGGCAACAACATGCTGGTGAGGGTAAAGTCTCCAGATGTACTGCAGATAAGCCTTCACCATGCTAAATCAGCATCCGCTGCCCTGATGCTCCGCTTGGCTGGTGGCGGAGACGACATAGTACTAGTCCAAGAACCTTGAGTGATCAGAGGCTAGGTATGCGGGCTAGAAGGTAAAAACTGTAACTTCTTATAGGTCAAACTGAAAATAAAATAGCAGGTACGTCCTCGCGAAAAACACCTATGTTTTTTTCTGCTCCATCATTCTAGCAACAGCGGTAAGCCTGGAACTCCAGCCAGCTCCGATCCGGCGGTTGTCTGCTTATATGGGCCATGACTTCATTGGTCCTCCACCAGATGATATCATGATACCCCTCGTCCAGGAGTGCGAGAAGCACAAGATCGGCCTAATCATAGGCTGCGACGCCAATGCTTACCACACTCAGTGGGGGAGTACGGACACAAATTTAAAGGGTAAGTCTCTCTTAACCTTCATTCTTAATACAAACCTTCTAGTATGTAATACGGAAAATGATCCTACATTCATTGTTTAAAATCGGAGAGAGGTCACTGACTTGACACTTATCTCACACCTTTTGAGTGACCGTTGGAGAATGTCCGATGACTACTCCGTCTCTGATCACAGGTGTATAGCATTCGAGCTTCTATTATGCAACCCAAAACCAGTTCACTTAATCACCAACCTTAATCAAAAGAAGGCTAACTGGAATCTATTTAAGACTAAACTAGAGCGAACCCTTTCGGAATATTCACCAAAAGGTCCGAACAACTTTGCTCATCTCTGTAATCTTACAGACATTTTCACAATAGGATGCAACTCGACTTTTAAGAGAGCCTGCCCTATTAGTGAGCTGATGCGCAAGGAAAAGCTTCAATAGTAGACACCTAAACTAAATGTACTTCGACAAAGTTGCAGGTCCCTCTTCAATGCAGCGAAATCACAAAACAACGATCTTCAATGGTCGCAATACAAGTCAAGTCTGGCGGAATACAAAAAAAACCAGATGGGCTAAAAGGAAATCTTGGAGAGATTTCAGCACAGATATAGATTCAACTAACGAAGCTGCAAAGCTCAGAATGTTCTATCGAAATCAATCACTACTCTTTTTTATCTGAAAAAAGATGTCAACTCATGGTTGGTCTCCAGTGAAGAGTCACTGGAAGGAAGCTGATGACCTAGAAAAGAAACTATACTACCACTCCGAAGGTCAAATAAAAAATGGCAAATGCAACTTGCGCCCGTACAGCGCAACATTTACGCAAACTGCAGTAGAGAGCTGTGTAATCTGAGTAATCCGAGCTTTAACAGGGCACTGGTTGGTTGGAATTCACGCCAAAAGTCTCGAGGTGCCGTATAATGATGAATGAATGATAATGATAATGAATCTGCAAAGAGGAGGACGAGGTGGAATCCCCGAAACACTTCTTCTGCATCTTCATGCAAGGAAGCGGCTGGCAGTCCTGGGAAATTACTCCCTAACTGGCCTATCAAAGCTAGCAAGCATGAGACCGGCCAAGATCGCAAAATTTATAAGCGCAACTGGCTGGGCTTTTTTTTTTTTTAAATCGCGAATGTCTATCACAATGGGCCTAACGTATGTGTGTCAACCCCTCAGGCTGACAGCCGTCCAAACCTTACCTATCCTAACCACTTATTAAATTAAATATGAAAACAATTTAAGCAGAGCTGGCAATAAGCGAACGGTAGAAACTTAATTGGTTTTTTGGCTAAGCTCTAATTATTATTATTATTATTATATTAACTATAATCAAGAATTTAGAAAATGTTAATCTACTTATCTGAATGTGAAAAATTAGCAAACTTAAGAAATGTTGAAAGTTTGTTTATTATCTATATCTTTTAAAAGGTAACAATTATAAATGCAGGGTTAATTTACAAAATTTATTCTAATTTATTAATTTCGATAAATAATCTAAGAGATTTACAATACGAATTTTTCTAATATCATATTTGTAATTCATAGTATGATAATTTCAGACATTGAATTACTATTGCAACTTAATTAAAATTTAAGCTCGGTTACTTTTCGTTTGGGTTTTTGGGATCTGATTTAAAAAAGCATTATAAAGTAGCATATAAAAGAACTATTCGACAACATAATAAATCTAAGTAATAATATCCATTCAACCTATTGTGCTAAATTTGACATACAGTAAGACATGAAGACTGCGAGCTCAATTGAGTTAGTGCGAATATATTTGAAACATGGGGCAATCGTAAATCTACTTAACAGAGAGTTGGCCAGAGCGCCACTGACCATTTTGGTTTTGAAACGCTAATTGGATATTCACACTTTTACACATTTGGGGCGGCGTAAATGAGCTAAAGAAAAAGCGCCACTCCCAAAATAGGCAACTGGTAAGCGCCAACAGGTAAATACACATACGCACATACGCAAACCAGCTCAGATAGAGTTGTAGCAACAGGAAAGAGAGGAGTGGAGTTCAGTTTATGGCCAAGATGGGCAATGGTAACAAAAGCGCTGAGCTCGGCTCCTCGGAGCTAACGAAGAGCGATACTTATGTGCAGCGAGTGTACGAGATCCCAAAAATAGGCATACCGATGTGTGCGCATGCGCGGAATTTATGGTGACATTTGAGTGATTCGCGCAACGTGTCTTGAGCTGCTCTCGAGGATCTGGATCACAGCAGCAACTACAGCAGCAGCAGTTTGGTGTAAAAACCAATTAAATTGGTAGAGAATTGGAACATTGTGTGGAGACTATCTGACTTATGGCCCAGGAGCATGTAATTGCATTGAAGAAGTCCAGTTTGCCCGTTTCAACTCTGCCGATTATCCCAGCTGCTGTGTCCGGCAACAGGCTATTTACTGTACATAAGTGGCAGTCACAAAATTAGCGTAATTTTCAAGCACCGCCGACGCAGCAGACAACAGACAACAACAACTGGACCAGGCGGACAAGTGTCAAAGTGAAAGAGTTGAATTCTTGCACAGGTTGCACTTCTTGAGAAATTCAAAGCATTCACAGTCGGTTGGTTGTCCGACTGTTGGTCTTTAGGTTGGTCACACACTTTCTGATCTTTGCATGACGATAAGAAGGCTCGACCCCTTTTGCGCATATGGTACACATAACGATTATTCCATATTTACTTATTGTGTGTACATACTTATTGCTGGGTCTCAGGACTCAAGCCTCTGACTAAGCCCAACCCCGACCAAGACCCATGACCAAGCTGAAGCTCAAGCTCAGGCGCAGACTGAGGCATATTATTTGCGCGATTAAATTGATCGCGGCTGCCTTATTGGTCTGGTTGGGCCTGGTCTCCTTCAGGCTTTTAATGTCAGGGATTGTGACTCCTACTGTGTCTGTGACTGTGTTTGTGTCGGTTCTTGGCTGCAGTTCGAGGCTTCTGCGGCAGTCATCTTCACGCTTCGCTCAAGCATCACCAAATAAATTTCATTGAGCGTCCCTGCACAGTGGAACAGCTACCTCTTAATGGAGACTGACTATGAGAAATTTTCAACAAAGTTTAAATATGATATATTTTCCCAAAATCTCTTCTGTTCAAATAAGAATACAATTTTCTTTATTTGAATGATTAATTCTGCAAAAAGTAAGGTAGTTTTTCAGTTGACTATGACTTTGTCCCACTGTGAATGGATCGGGGTTTCTGTTGTTGCAACATAACTCTCTGTGTGATCCATGGCGATGCGCTGCTCAAGCTGTAGTTGAAATATTCTTGGGTTGGGGTGCATTCCAAGTGCTTTACCTTATACCTTCTACCTTTAGCTTGAACATTTACCTCTGCGTTTGCATTGCCAATGTTATTGCCTTTGCCTTTAGCTTTGCTTTTACCCTAAGGTTTAGCTTTGTTTTACCTTGGCATTTAAAGTTTCAGCGCTGAGTGCGCTGCATGCCGCAGTGCATGCTTCATCTGTTGCATGTAGTTACCGCTTTCATGGCTAAGTGGTTGGCTGGTCATCTTATTTCTTATGTGTGTGTGTATGGGTGCACAGCATCTTCTCCGACATCATCATCCTCGTCCAGCTCCTTTTGTCTGTTCCTTTTGCTGTTGCGTGTCACGTACAAGCAATTCACATGTTTCAAAAATGCTTTGGACACGGCCCTCTGTTTGTCTCGGTGCGGTGCTGGTGGTTTTAAGGTGGCTTGCATCAGCAACATAGGGCAGTTTTGGTTTTGGTTTTGATAGTCGCCGTCAACTTGCACTCGGCTCTCGGTTGGGCCCGCCGTGTTTCTGGCTGCTGGTGGTTTTATGGCGGGGATCGGGTGAAGCACGTACTTGAGCGCATACTTAAAATTAAATGTTAATTCTTTTATTTATTTCTTTTGTCAGATTAAACGGTTGAAAGGTTACACATCGAGCAGTATCCTCCCGAACACTCCAAGGCAGCTGACTGCTGTAATGGCTGCTGTTTAAATCAGTCACGATCACATATTGTGCAACGAAGCTGCTATGAAATAATTCATTTAATGGCTACGTCATTCTGCATAATATATAACAAAATTCATTTGAATTTGTCCACATGAGGAATAAATACAAACACATATCTACTTTGTAATCGCGTTTGCAATACTTTAATACCTTAAGGAACTTTCCCTATTCGGATCTGACCTGGCAATCTCAGCAATGGTTTTATTTGCTAATTTCAATGCCGCTTGCTCACATATCCCAATGAAACAATCTCTATGTTATGCCCAGTCTGCTCTGATATACCTGCCAGATTGTGTAGCTTCTGGCTAGCTAGGGCGACTCCCTTGGGGCATAAAAACACACCCAGCTAGCCCAGCAGAGTTGCGTCCAGTACCAGTTCTCACGCTGCGTCTAGTCACCTTTTGGTGACCGGTTGAAACCAGTACACATCAATCTGCTAGTGTCAACACTCTGGCTGGCAACATCCACCAACCACCATCGGCAAACCGCCATTCGACAGTTGCCGCTGTCTGGGAGAAGTAGACAACAACCGCACCGGTTACCACCAACTGTTTCTCCTGTTGATGTGCGATGCCCTAAAAGGATGTTGCACTCCTATTGACTTGTTAATGTGATCACTTTAACTGACCCAAATATAGTCAAACGTTTCAATTTGTGCAACGCTTTTGGGCAATTGATAGCCATGCAGCTAGCCAGCGCGAGAAGTCAACCCACAGTCAGTATAACTCCATCTCCACCGTTTGTCTAAAGTTACAGCCTCGGTTCCAGTCTCAGTCCCAGTAACAAGCACTGGCAGAGCGTCAATCGAAGTTCATCGTCACCAGCGGACAAAACGCGTAACGCGGTGCAGAGCGCCTTAGGCTTAAGGTGTGTTTGTAGTCTTCAGTTTTTGCCAGTTGAGTTGTAGGTAGGCTGGATGGCTGCTTGACTGCCTCTTGTCTTAGATCGTCTGACGCCGGTTGACAGATTACCTGGAGGCCAAAAGTCTTTGTCCAGCGTATTTGGATTTGTGTTTTGGCTTGACTGGTGTTGATGAGTCAGTGATATGGCCGTTGTTGGGTAATTGAATAGACCTTACTGGCAATTGGTTCGAAGCAGAGTTAAATAAAGGGAACTAAAGTCAGTATTTGCTGATTAATCAGCTACATATGTAAATAGAGTCTCTTAAACATAATTGTATTTTCACTTTTCGAATAAATTATAATAATATTAACATTATTATTATATTAACATAATATTTTTAATCCATCTTTTCATAATATTGTTGTTGAATATTATATGTAACCTTACCTTCCATACAAGTCATTTACACTGAATAAATATATATAAAAATTTTAAAATAAATAATAAACTTAAAAAATTTAAAATTTATAATTTAACTTTGTTGAAATATTTAAATATTTTTTTTTATTATTATTATTATATTTATGAATATGCTAATGTTTATTTTTCTTTTATCATTGCGAATGTAATTAAAATTGGTTAAGTTGGGTTTCCATTATTATTTTATATTTAGAAATTAAAAATAATTATGTTTTAAAGTTGTGTTCGTTTCGGGTTTTGATTTTAAGCAACACAGGTGTGCAATTGCAACACAGATTGAAAGATTCACGGATATAACCAAATAAAATTGAATCAATTGTATACAAAAATTAAAGTTCACATTGGTTGGTTGAAGTTTTTAAAATATAAAACTTTGCTAATCTTCCTAGTTAGGTAAAACTACTTCCGTGAAGAAAGTTCGATAATATAATCGAACTCACAGAAAAGGTTAAGTTAAATTTATTCCCTTGGTTTCTTAATCGGAGCTACTGATGAAGATATTTGTGCGTTTCTGATAACCGTCTCTATAGGTACAACGATTTGGAACCTAAGCATGCCCATACGATTGTTCTTCTCATCCAACCTGACTGTGCGGCCACACGCTACGCCAACAATCATTGATCATCCGTAAACTTTACTAACTCATATTGAAACATTAAAAGCGGCCGTTACACGAGGATTCAGCAAGAGAACCAAAGAATGCAGAGAGCGAGAAGAGACAAACAGCATTGAAGACTTTGTTAAAACGCATTTCATTAACCTGCTACAGCAGAGCAAACCTCAAACTTCAAAAAACCAGCCAACTGGGCAAAGTGTGTGAGAAGTTATGAGCCAACGTGAGGCGCAGCATGGGTCTTGGACCCTGTTAAATGGCAGCTCGGCTGTAATTTTTGACCATCCAGCCAACAAGCCAGGCAGGCAGGCAGGCAGGCAGTCATTCGTCTGCCCATTTCTAAGATTATGAAAAGTGCCTTCTCGCTGTTGCGTATGCTTGCATCTTCAAAGGCTCAAATGTAGCCAGTTCCCAATCAGGCTGCGCCGATCTGCGACGCAGTCACTGCCAGCATCCCAAAGACGCCAACAAAGCAACCACAACCCAAGTACAACGCTCAGCATGTGCAGTGGTTTCCCAAAAGTCGAGTCCCGGCCAGTCCGTTTATTGAAGATTTTTAAGGGCTACAGTGTGGTAGTGTGTGTGTGTGCGTGTGTGTGTGTGCGTGTGTGTGTGTGCGTGTGTGTGTGTGCACAGTCTCTTTTTAGCTCAAATGCTGCTTACACTGTCTTTGGTATGCGGTGTCTGCTTGTGCGCTATAGGTGGTCATTATCACGACTTTAGGTCCTATGGGTCTTAAATAAGCTGCATACTATGATGAAACGCTGCAATCATAAAGCCTTTTTCCCGATAACTATTTGCAACCTTACTTTTACAATAGGCTTGGTTTCAAATATTTAGTATTATATCCATCAAATCGAAATGTTTATCTTAATAAAAGATCATTTCCTTTAATCTAACCTAAGTTATTTATCATATGAGCTGAAGGTCGATAGTGCTCTTCCCCATATTGATATTAAAATTATTGATAGTAAACTAATTGTGTATATATTATTTGATAACTTATTTATTTTATTTGATATAAAATCTTTTGGCAGTGTAAGCAACACACATACATTCATACGAATACACACAATTTTCGTTTTTTTTGTTGGTGGTAAAAATTTCAGCAGCAGCAGAAGCAGGAGCAGCAACTGCAGCCGCGACTAACCTCATATTCAACTGCTGTTCTACTTAATTTGCCGCTGCGTGCGTTGCTGATTTGGCTGAGGCTGAGGATCCAGCGCTGGCTGGGGGCAGAGGCAGTAAGAGGAGAGATACTTTCCCCCCTCAGTCCAGAGTCACCTGAAGCATTGGGCATCATCTACTGACCAGCGCCTGCCGTGGAAAAGCAACAACAATTACCGCATTACCAACGCGTCGTTGACTGACTCTGACTGACTCAGTAGGAGACGAAGGACGACGCGAGGGAGTCGTGACGGTGAAGGCGGTAGAGGTGGTGGCGGTGCTCGAGTGACTTCTGCGCCACTTTTGTGGGGCTGCGTCTCGGTTTTACTTATTTGATTTGTTTATGCAGATTAAATGCAAACGATCTTGATAATGACATTAACCGACAGAAGAAGAAGACGACAACATCAGGGACACGAAATGAGAGACTTGGACTTGGACTTGGACTTGAACTGTGACTGAGGACGAGACTGAGACTTGGACTGCGACTGGAAATGAGACTGGCTGGCACAGTGTTGTCTGGATTGTTAACTTGACAGCTTTTGAAGGTAGCTTCGTGAGCTTTGCACCGCAATTGTCATGAAGTCAGAAGGACGGGGTTAAGAAACACAAGTCACAATTTGGTCCAGTGCCTGACCCATCGGATGGTTTTGTTGAATTTGTTTAAAACGAATGCCCTAAAACCAAAAACGCATCTGAACTTTGGCTGCCTGTGGTTTTATCTTTTACTCTTTCACCCCCTCCATTTTTTACCCCCTACTTCACAACCCAGCTTGGACATCTTGTTGCCTAATTAGCTGAAAAACGTGTTGCGCTGCCTGATACAACTGGAGCATATCTCCAGTCTGCTTGGTGGAGCGCCTGTCAGTCCCAAATAATTCAAACGTCGTTGCTCATTAATCTTACACCTTACCAACTGATACTGATACAGATATGCTTGCATTATTCAAGATCGTAAATTGCAAACTCTTTAATTCCATATGCAAAATGTTCACAAGCTTTATAGTGCAATTAACATAAGGCATTTAAGCACTTTGCTTATTGTTCAACAGCCTTTCGACGGAGTGTTCAAAATCGGCATAAATTTGACCAGCGTAAAAAAAGCACAAGCAACTTTAAATTGCTGACTTCATAATTTTGTTGTCCAAAATGTTGGCAAAAAAAAAAAACACAACAAAAACTGAATGACTACAATAATTTTCAGCTTGACGCATGCCCAAACTGCTTCCGTGGTGTGTGTGATATTTGCTTTTTCCCCCTTTTTGTTTTTGCGTGATTTCTATTGGTGCGATTCATCCATTCAATACCCGATCTGAGTCGAGTGCTGCATTATCATTTAGCGACTTTATTGCGACTTTTCTTTTACATTTCCGGTGCAAAGTCAAAATTAATCAACAGCTTCATGGTTATCGTGCTCACTATCATCAACGAACGGAGCTGAAAAAGTCAGCGACCGCATCGAGAGTCTTTGTATCGAGAAGGAGTCCACAACTCGCAGTCCTCTGTCCGCCGTCCCGACTTCACGGTGAGCATTGATCTGCAAGAAGCCTCGTCATAATTATCGTCGGCTTACCTTTTTTTGTGGTTTCAACTTTGCTTTATTTTTGTTTTTGTTTCTGTCGCCGCTACATTGAGATGAAAGGAATTATTTTTATAAGGACTTTTGAAAACTTAACTCAATTACGTGTGCGAGGCGTCCGATTTTTTCTTTCGTTAATTGATTTTTTATCTACTTTAAAGCAATTATTATTATACGCTTATAATAGTGGATTTTCTTTAAGAATATATTTGTTATCGAGTATTGTTGAAAATGAACACAGTCACCAAGCCATCTTTTAATTAGCAATGAATTGGTGAAGGTTTTTTACATCTAAAATAAATTAAATTGCTTAAAATTAGACGAGCGACATCAGATACATACTCGCTCCAATTTTCAATGAGAGGCACATGCTTTCTTTCTTATAAAATTGAATTGATCATTATAAAATTTTGTTGTTTCACAATAGTATTAGTTACACGTAAAATAAAAAAATAATCACATTTCTTAAGATCAATAGAAAACTTTTATTTTAATTTATAACAACCAATAAAAAAAATATTTTAGAATTAATTGTTTAAGAAAACAATTAATTGATAGTATTAAATCAAAATCAATATAGGAAAGACATAGCTTAATAAAAAATATCAGACAATAAGCGATTTGTAGTTTGCATCGAAGAGAAACACATTTTCTCAATATTGGTTATTAAATGGAATATTAAATGAAGCGCAGCTGTAAGTACCTGGTCTATAGGTATTTCAATACTTATGCCCGCACAACTTTTTAAAGGCAGAACTCAAAAGTGAAAGCTTTGAGAAAAAGTTATTTAAAACCAACTTAATGCCTGCATTTCATCTTCATCTTAGACACAAACAAACTACAAACCGACAACTTCGAGTTATTGAAATTCAATGTAAATCTATGGTGATATGTCATACAGGCGTAGAAAATGCGCCGAAGACAAGCCAAAGCCGAAGTCGACATCCAGTTCGAAGCTCAGTCACAGGCTCTATTGCAATCTGCGACTTGGAGCCGGAGTCAGGTGCTCCATGGCTACGCTTCCCACCAAAGAGCAAAGCAAATTTCAAAACGAAAGGCAATCGCACACGTCATCGATATTTTGTAAATGCATTAAATATATGTATTTAATTCGAGTTGGCCTAAACCAAACCGAGCCGCCAACAAGCCTGCAACAGGTTAGTGCCGTGTTTCGTGCCTGTTGCAGTTGCATTGCAAAACTTGTCAAACGCAAACGCAATCGATCCGAATATCAATCAAATCCATAGAAATGAAAAACCAGAAAAACAAATAATAAAAAACAAACTTCTACTCAAAGCTGTTGACAACCGTAAGCAGCGGCGGACAAATAAACGATTCGAAATAGATAAAGTGAACATTTATGCATATGATATTCAACAGATCGCGGCGACTTTAACGACATTTGAAAATCCGGAAGCGATAAATATTTGGTGTGCATGCTACCCTATTTTTTTAGTTTTACGATTTTTTTTATACTTTTTTTGGGTATTGTGACTTGGCAGTGGAATGGATGGCAGCTTTGGTGGCAGTTTTGCTAGCAACTGTGATGAACAAAAGAGCAAATCTAATATCTCTAATGAAAACTCTGGGTGAAAATAGCTGATTTAGAAATAATAGGTGAAAAAAATATGTTTCTTATTTGATTTTCGCAAATATTATATATTATTGTTAGATAAAAAACACAGATTTTTCGTTATTGGGAAATCCTATTTATATACGATATTCTTTACATACATATTGAAAATTCACTTTATTTTTTAAATTTAATTCAACATCATCGCTTGGCCAAGTCAAATTTAAGTCCATTTGAGAAATTTCCCTAGTTATTGGAGTTTTGGTTAAACATCAGATTAATGTGTTATATATTTGTTACAATTATTACTTTTTACTTTTTACAACGAAAAACTGAAGAAAAAACTCAAAATTTTGAGCTTAGTTGAGTATATACGATAAGGTATTTAGTCTGCGGTGCGTGACAGGTAATACCATTTTTCTTGTTTTGTTTTTATTTGCTTGGTCGTATTTTTTTTAATACTGAAAGGAAATTCGTTGAAATTTGTGACTCATGTGTGCGTTTAGGTGTCGTCCACAGTTTCAGATGGAGTTCTTCCGACTTTTTAGTGTTGTATAATTTTAGCTGCATTTTATGTGGTTATTTTGGATTTTATTTATATAAATATTGTAAATTTCTTAATCTTTGGTGGGAATCATTTAGGTTTAGTATTTGGGTTAGCATTCACTCTTTGTGGTTTTCACGTTATTTGGATTAACTCGTTTTTTTCTGCTTGGAGTATTGTAGAGTCTTGGTGATCTTGCAGCTGCTACAGCCAAATGAATTTTGTCAGGTTATGTATTTAATTATTTTAGGTGAGTTCAAAAAGAACACCGCCGCCAACGAGAATCTTGTAATAATTATGTTTACTCAGTCAGGGATTAAATGTAGAGTAGTAGTCACATGGAAACTTATTGGATATTTCTTCTGCCTATACCAAGAAAAATAAACAAAGCGCTGATTAAACCGCATGAATAATATCATATATGTGCGTGTAGATAGTTGCGCTAAAACTACAAAATATAAGAAAGTAAATTTTATTAACAACAGCCAGGCTTTTTAACATTAGGGATATATACTTAAATTTACTAATATCAGCTACATAAACAACTACAAATAAAGCAGTTCGGTTGCACTCAAAATTCTAAGTAGAAGAGCTTTGAAGTTTATATTGAATTATAATTTATTGGCCCTTAAAGATCCGGAGTCAAATGTTGGACCACGCCAACTCTTGCTCCAAAAACAATAGACTTGGGCAGTATTTCTTGGCTACACCCACTTTGTTCTTTGCCAGTTGTTATCAGCTGATATAACGTATGGTATCAAAGTATTTCGCAGTCGGTTACGCCCTACTGCAACGTTCTCTCTTGTTCTTATTAAAATAATTTTTTTTTATATATTACTAAAAAATTAAGGTGAATTAAATGATAAAAAGTATAATTTAATGAAAAACTTATGAAACTAGATTGCCCTTCAAAAAAGTGGATACAGTAAAGAGAACACATATTTGATTTGAAGACAAGTAATTTCAACAATAAAACTAGTTTGTCCAACCAAACTAAAATTAGTTTGTAATGCCTGTTCTTGAATACATATTTACGTATTTGTATATGTATATCAATAACGCCATTTCAAACACTCAATCTTAAAAACAACTATATATATATAATTGTGTACATGTAGGTCTGTACATAGATGCATTTTATGTTCAGTAAACTACAACTAAACATTTTTAACTGTACAGGTAATCAACGCATTGCCCATGGCTTTGCTTGAAAATTGACTACAGTTCGGGAGAGGCACAATCCATTAGTTGAATTGTTATCCCGCCCAGCATTTTGGCAAATGTATCGCTAATTGCTAGTTCTGCAAAACTATTTGCACAAACTTAGTTCAGTTTCACCGTTGAATTGACGAGTTTTGTTTGAAGTAGACAAATCGTAAATAACGACTTGTGACACAAAATGAACTTACAAACTTTCACCTTTGGCAAATATTTAATCATCGTTTGGCAATACTTATATACATTGTTTTTAAAAGAGCATTAAAAAAATGACAGGAAATTTCGTATTTTGAGTATGACACGAGCTGCGACGAGCTGCACAAACGATCAACGGAAAACAGCAACCTGTTGTTGCCGGGGGTACTAATTACACCTGGAGTACTCGGAACAAATTTTTAAGCACATATTTACATAGCGGGGACCAGCCTCCAACATGGCAATGGGCCGCACATAGTTGCCAGACAATTTGTAAGGCATAAAAAAATAAAGAAACAACCAACTTAATACAAAACACTTTATGCACGATAAACAAAGACTGCAGCTCTGCTAGGTCTAAAGATGTTGTCGTCAGAGGCTGGCAAGCAGGCAGTCTGCTTGACTGTCAGGCAGTCAGAGCTATCAACGTAGTCTCATCAACAATAACAATATCGACGCTTTAGCCGGAGCTTCATTAGCAAGACGAGACGTTCAAGTCGAGTGAAACCTTTTAAAGAGTGAAACCGCGACTGCGAATGCAGTTGACCTCCGCGGTCTGACCCCAGATTATAACGCCCGCCCAGCTCCTCGAACTGTATATGTATGGCAACATAAGTAAGTACAACATGCAGTCGTCAGATAAGAGCCCAAGCCCCCAATCTGCCGCTCATCAAGCCAGGCCCAGAGACCCCAGTTTCGAGATCTAGTCCCAGTTAGCAGGCGGGGCTGGCGTAGCCGTTAGTTGAATTAGCCCGGCTAGCTACTTACTTTAACCTTCCTTGCCTTGACTATCTGGATGATGCATCTGTGAGTTACACATTTTGTTGATTTAATTTTCATGTTGCAAACGCTGGCAACACTTCCATCAAGCAGCTGACCAACCCAATACCAAAGCTTTCCGCTTCCCTGCTGTTGCAGTTGCCAACAACAACAACATTTTTAGTCAATGTTGCGGCAAAGTGCATAATTGGTTTATTATTTTTATTTTATTTGCTCTACCGCTTCCTGCCATATCGCGCGCATCGCTGCGCGCATCGCGAAACCCTCCCATCCACAGACGCTGCCCTCGGCCTCCTCTTCAGAGTCCACCACATCAGTGGGCGCTTTGTGCCCTACCCTATTTCGCTATGCTGCTCGTGGCACTTGATTTTCATTGAAATCGGTGTTGTCGCCGTCGTCGACGTCGTCATCATCTTCAGCCTGGTTGCTTGGTTTTTGTCATCTGTGGAGTGTGTCTCGACTCTTTGCTCCACTCATCGCTTTGTAGTGTTTCTTTTTTGCCAGCAAGGCGTGATTTACATTTTTTTTGTTGGAATATTTTTCGTTTTCGTTTTTTGATAAAACATTTGTGCCTACTTTTGGCTTGTGCACCGACTAAGTTTTCCTATTTATCGTGCCTAGGTGTGCCATCAATTGTGTTTGAGTTTTTCCGGCTGGTTTTCTATGTGGCTTGTCGTTGCTCATAATGAGCACTCGCTGCATGTCAGTCCCGGCTAAACAAGAAATAGCTGGCAAAGAAAGCAAATGCAATGCAACTAACCCAGTTGCAAGTTCTCAAGATTGGACGTAGTCCAGTAGACACTCAGCTAACCCTGAAATAGTCTGCAATGCATTATGATCGATGACTTTCGTTCAAAGCAAGAGATGTTTTACTAACTAAAAATGAGATAAAACCAAAATCTTTGGGGGTCATCTAATCAAGGATGCAAACGCAGAATCTTCCGCATGAATTATTTATTTTTATTCCCTTGTGACACCATAAGTTCTTAAGCATTTTTTTTTAATTGGTTTTCGATTAAGATACAATAACATTTTATTTTCTAAATATTAATATATTACATATTATTTTGTGTTAATGGCTTTGGTGAAGCATAAACTTAAGTCCCTTTACATATTTATGTTTGGATAATTGTTAATATGGTTAAAATTTTATACCCTACTTGCTGATCGACTTTTCTATAGCCCATTCTAAGTGTTCACTTTCATCCTTAAAGAAAACTTCAGATTTTACTGTTATAGCTGATACGGCTTTAGCTAAACGCCAGTCGTGAACATGCATATATATTTAATGTGTGCATGTGTACAGAGTTATATTGATTTAAATTTATTATGGAGGGTAATTTTCAAACTTCGCTCTAGCCATCTAATGATACTGATATTAATTCATTACACCTGTAAAAATATGTAAAATTTTGTAAGTCCTTTAGTGGTTTAACTCTACCTTATTATATAATATTGACATAAGTATCACTAATTGAATATAATAAACGATCAGCGAACATTGATTATTACCTATTACCAATTATCGTTGCTCATTTGTAGCTTTAGTTGCTATAGTTTATAGCACAGTTATTACACTATACTAACCTTGAATATTCAAATGCTTCACGTCTATTGACCTAAGAGCTAAAACTAAACCTCTAATTATTACCCATACACACGGCGACCACCCAAGCTTACAGCTCGATTCAATTTAAACGTGAGCCAATTAAATACCGGAAGCCTGCAAAATTATTGCATAAGAAGCTAAGCCCTTAATTTACAGTCATCATGAATGAAAGTGAGCTCGGTTCTTCGGAGCGAAAGCTCTGTTCTTCGGAGTAAGAGCGAAATGGAGACGGATAGAGTCAGGGGTAGGCTTAGGGACATAAATCACACGACGAGCAGACGCCAAGCTGGCGCAGAGAGTTTACTTTGAATTCAAAAATCAAAATCAAACTCCTATTAATCAACAATATGGCCCATGGCTGACTGAGCTGCGGTTTCAACAAAATTAACACCCAGCTAATGCCAAATGCCGACAAAAGATGACGAAAACGAAACGATCAACTGGCAACAAAATGCCGCTGCCGATCGTCAGTTTTGAGCTGCTTTACGCCTCCGATTTCGACTGATTCTGATTCCGACACCAGGCCCTCATCTGTGTGTCTTGTTAATTGCGTCTAATAAGCAGTTTGGCGTTGTTCTCATAAAACGCCAACGCCATCACCATCACCAGCGCCATTGCCAGACGACTGACCGTTTGAATACCCCGAACATAAAACTCGTCCTCATCATCGTCATCGTCGTCAGCGTCGTCAGCGTCGTCATCGTGATCGTCATCGTAGAGTGTTGTGTGCTCATTTGAATCTGTGCGAGCTGCCGTCTGTTAATCTCAAGATCAACACATTGTACAGTTAGCCACGACAGCGGCTTCATAAAACAAATATCGCTTCGTGTACGCTAACTAGTCGACTTGGTCTTCATCATCAGCATCCACATCATGATGACCATTTCAGTCAGCGTCTGACTTTTCAGTTTGTTTTGCTTGCTCAATTATGTTGGGTAGCAAAAATTCCTTTTATTGATTTCTATCGTTCAACGCTAGAAATTAAAAAAAAAAAATCTAATCATGCAATAAATTGGCCAATTGTTTTCCGTTCAACCAATTGGCAGCCAGCTTGTTCAGCTGGCCCAAACAATGTCTACTGGAACTGGTCAAAACGCCCAGCCGACTATGAGTCAAGCTTGTTGTTGCTTCTTGTTTGCACATACTTGATTTATTGTTGTGTGCACTGAATGCCCATAAGCTTGTAATTGATAGTTGGAACTGGTAATTAATACCGGCTCAATGTGCTTATTTTTAGCTACTTGAGCTGCATATGAGAACTGCTTATATACTGCTTGTCTGGCAGCATTTTGATATATTGACGTCAATTTTGAATTCTTGTAGTCTGCAGAACTTGCATTCAATTTAAATTTTCCAATTATTTTTCTGTTCGTTAAGTCTAAACTTGTTGCTATAATTTCATAATTTGGTTTACCATTTTAATGTTTTATAGATGTTAATATATGCATATTTGTAGCTCAACTGTTAATCTCATGGAATTCATGTTGTAATAATATATAACTTAATTGAGCTATAAATCAAGTACTTGCTTTTCAAGTATTCGTCGCAATAAGATAGATTTAAATGCCCAAATTTAAAAAATATTTCCCATAAGTTCGCTAGAAATTCCGCACAGATTTAGCTGTTGCCAGCAGAGTGTCGTTGTCTCTTTCCCATTTAATGCGCTTATGAGTAAGCCGAAATCTAACCTACTTTGAGGGAGCATAGACGGCCCCACACTTAGCCAAATCCGTTGGCGTTGCCATCTCGGGCAGCAGTCGGTCGACGACAACTGATTGTCAGCGGTGCAAGTATCTTGGAATTGGCTGCACTTGTTGCATGTTCCTCGAACTGATGCCCACAAAGTGTAGTCGCTCTAGACTATTTATACATATAGTTTATTGAGCCGGCACCGACTAAACTCCAAATGCTGCAAATGTCAACAAGTTGCTCGATGACGATGGTATTGATGCCGCCTATTTTATTTCGTTTTTGTTGCACTCGTACTCGTATAAAAAATCGATTGGCAACAATTTTTGTGTTACGACTGTTTGCGATTTGAGCTGAAGTCACAGCCAGCCGGAGTGGGCCAGCTAAAACGTCTAAAGATTATTTTTAAGGTGCGCACTTTTGAGGTTGGTCCTCCTGATTTTCCAAATGCAACGCCTGTTAGTTTACCGTTTTCGTTTGCTGCCACTGCTGTTGCAGCCGCATTTACTGTTGCTGTGCGATGAGAGATGAGGTTGCATACAACAGACGGGTAGCGTCCACGTCGATGATTTCAAATGCTTTGAATCATGACTGCCAACAATCGAATATCAACGGGGTCTATAGCACAGTGATCAGCATGCAATTTTAAAATTTAAAAAAATTTCGGGTGTTAAAAATCTATACACATTTTAAAAATAAAAAATGTTCAATTTCCTTTTTGACAAATAATAATATCGTTTCCGATTTTAGGCATTCTGACCTTCCTACAATATATGCTACTTGCACTTATATGGGAAAGAACCATTTAAAAGCTTCATAGTTTTGGAGAAAAATATTAACAACTATTTGTTAATTACGCACCTTCACATTATAACGGAGGAACTGACTCATAACCCTTTGTGAATATCATTCAAATAATTGAAGCCCTTATTTCATTGTAATTCCTTATTATTTGCAAAATGAATCATATCGTTTCCAAGTTGAAAAGTCTGATTTTCATGTAAGTTATGCTCTTTCGAATTTTTATGATTAAGAATAATTTGATTGACAAAATCTATATTCCAGTAACAAATTTACAGTTTTGGAAAAAATCATTGTCTATTTGAAATTGATTAACCGTCATGTTTAATCCTTTAGGAAGGATATAAAATACAAATATCATTCAGATAATCGAAGCCTGGTTCCACTGTGCCTCTGTTGCGGCGCGTTCTTTTGACAATTTTCAACGCCTTTGTTGCCTGCATGAGACGGCGACTCTTGCTGTGGTTGTTGGTAGTGTTGGCGGTTGCTGCTGACTCTGATGCTGCTGTTTGATGGCTGTAAGCCTTTTCGGTTTAGGTTTGGGTTTGGGTGTTTATGGCATGGCTATGGGTTTGTTTTGCCAGCGGCGCGTATTTGCTGCTGCTGTTATTGTGGCTGATGATTTTATTATTTTTCCAATGCACTTCCTATTGAGTAATATTCGATTTGCATTCCAGTTGATGCGCATCACGCTGCTGGGCTGCAATGAGTTGCATTTTAATTAGATTCATGATTTCAGGTGGGGTTCTAGAACGAACCCCATTGCATGGCGATCATATTAGTGTGCTAACCTTCGCCAGTGCTGACCTTTTCAGCCAAAGTATGCGATGGAAGATTTTAACTAGACTTAACATTCCAATTTAGAGAGTTTGGCGGCCTAACAATTGTTTATTTGTCTGTGCTAGCCACTTAAAAGTGTTACTTGTGTCAACACGATGTCAGACTAAAACAAAATGCCTTCGGGCTGTTCATTAACACCTTTTTGGGTCCAGTTGAAACTTCACAGACAGAAAACGAAACGAAATTCCATGTGCGGTTTCCTTAATTGTGTTTGCCAATGCCCATGCCAACTGGTAATGAGATGGACAAGTCCCCAACAAACAATACTTGTTACAGGTTCTTTGCCGAGCCAATCAGCCAGCGCTACAAACGAAGACATCAGCGTCCCCCGTTCCCCCGAGGCAGTTAAGTTGTCTCTTTTTATACAGCTGTTTGATTGTAGGCGGTGTCCATCGGCTCAGGCCGGTTTCTAATTTCAATAATTGTCAATTGTTTTGCTGAGTGCTTTTGGCTGTTGCTGCCCAATTGATTTTGATTTGTTTTGTTAGCAACTTTTCTTAATGTCAATATTTTAGTGGGGCAAATTAACAGCTATTTACGCATGATCAATCCAATGACGAATGACGGCTTTTAAAATTATTAAACAATATGTGTTTCTAATCATATTTATTGCATTATTGTAATCTTTAAGTATTCTTTGGATTCAGTGGAGCGTTTTTCTTTCAAATCCATTTATTTTTAGCTAATACAATTTTAATCTTTCCCTAACTACAGAAAGTACATAAGACTTACAAATAAACTAAGATCTGGGCAAGTAGAAAAGCACTTGCATACATTTTTCGCCACAAGGCTTCCGGTAAAATGCCATATAGGCTTTACATAACTTTAAATTCGAAGCCCATTTTGGTTGAATGCTTCAAGAAGACAAAAATGCGCTTACTTTGCAGTATGCAAACAGTTATAATCGACAATCATACTATCTGCTGCTCACGATAAAGAAAGCATAAAAATTTTTAGTGGAAGACCGTCAACCTAATGATGCTTATGCACACTTTGTGGACACCTTCGGTTGTCAGTGGTGAACATTGTAACTATCTTAATATTTGTTGAATATAGATTTAAATTGACATAAGCCAAAAAACTTCCCATTAAAACAAGACTCTTAGAAAGAATAAAATATACGCTGCAAAAATATCCAAAATTATGCATAGCCTTTTGCGTTTATGATTTTCCCATAGAATGGGTTTAAAGTTTAAAGACCTAAGCATGACATTAAAAAATTTGCAATATTATCAGCAGTTAATGCATCATAATCCTGCGGCATATGCTTTGGCCCTGCACACATTCAATTCAATTAAATGCGAAGCAAACTTGGCTTCAACTCGACCACTGTCAGCTTTGTTAAAATGTTGTGCAACTATTGATTGTTGTGGGCCATCGTTAACCTGATTTACTTGGGCCAACAGTCACTTGAACCCAACATGCCCAGCTTGACACCAATTACCAGCCAGACAGCCAGCCAGCCAGCCATCCAGCCAGCCAGCCACCCACTCGTCTCGATGAGTAGCCTCCAAGTCCATAATGTCTCAATCTCAACAAAGTTGGCTGCTCAGCGCCATCGAATTCGTGTCATGGCACAAATTTCCAAGTCAAGCCAAACGCAAGTGTCGGCCCCAGCCATGCACTCGATAAGGACTTGCAGCCACCTCTGCACCCTGGCAGGTACACGTCATAGAAAATCGGTGCATTAAGTAAATGATAGACCCCAGGTCTGCATCAGGCAAGACTGTTATATCCTTGTAAATCAGCACGCCAAAACTTTTGCCGTTGCTTTTGTTTTGTCACGTCATTGTTGCAAGCGACAGGCAACAGAAAGAACACCCTCAACCCCACAAACTCCACACAATAAACAATGATGCAGTTTTACGACTGCGTCTTTTTTGCCAGTTTCCTGGCTCACCTTCAAAAGGTGGGTTCCGATTGCATTTGGAAATGGTGCCAGCCAAAAAGTTATTTGTTTATTGATTGCTATTATTTCGTTTTCGTTTTCGTATAATATAAATTAAGAATTTGTTTGGTTTGCCTGTTTTATCAAGGACTTGATATGGTTAGTTACCGCAGCTTGATCGAATTTATTTCTCAACCTGCCACTTGCATTGAGGTTCAAAGGGTGGTATGAGTAACTTGAGTACAGAATCTTAATACATTTTTTTTTCAACTTTGCCCAGGTAAAGTCGTGTCTTTCATTTGATTTTGTTGTTATTTTGTGCTCAGACAATTCTCAACAATTAGATTCTCTAATGTACAGTTTGCAAACAACATTATAAAGACAGACACCGCTGACGTAATTGCACTTTTGAGTCATCACAATACATCAGGTTTTACAGCTTCCGACAGTGCGTTCATTGTGCTAATATTTATGAATGTATCTGTGTGTGTTTTGAGTTTCTTCTATCTTCAGTTTTGCATCTCGGTTTTTGCATTGAGCGTTGTGGAAAATTTGCAGCTTAATTTTTTATGACCGAAGTAAAATTTTTGCTTGTGGTTTTTGTCCTCTGTCTTACACAGCTGATTGTTATTATTATTATTCTTGGTTTTATATACATCTCTTATGGCCTGAGCAAACAAAACGGAAAGCCAAAGGGAAGACTGCTCTATCATGCGAAAAAGGGAAAAGGGCTATAAAATGTAGCGGCGAAATGTCAAGTACAGCAACATAAATACATTATTAGCAATCACTTGGGGAGCAGAGAGAGGTACCCCTTCGAGGTGGGACGAAATTCTCATTGTAGCGTCATCATGCTTAAGTTGTCTGCGGGTCAACTTGCAACACTCGATAATGCATTGCTGTTATTTTTAATTATATACATAGTACATGCGCCGGTTGCGTTGTCCCACAGAAGTATCTGGTAGATACATACAATGAGTAAGTACTTTCGCCGTAGCTACGTTTTATATTGCGCTCGCTTTTCAACTTGACATACTCGTTAGTATTTGGATGTGACGTCATTAGCCGCGCAGTTGACATTTACGGCTTACTGGGGTCACTTCGCCATTCATTATGTTGTGCATTGTACTTATGTAAGTTTCGAGCATGCTTCTGAACTTTGCGTGCGTTATGCACTCGCCCATTGTCTGCTCAAGTGTTGAATGGGGAATGGGTGTTAGCGGGTGCAGGGAATCTACAGACTGTTTTTTCTGTGTATGATTTGGGATGTTTAGCGCCAAATGTCAAGGAGCTTTGGGTAAAGCTTTGATCTGGTTTGGCAGGCCAGGCTATTAGTTTGCCGACAAGTGCCTTCGGCAAGACAAATTTGCATTTCCACCTCATGTCTTATAAGACGAGTAATGCGACTTTTCTGATAGTTGTATAACTTATGTACTCCATCTCAATTTGTCCATACAAAATAAGAGCTTTAACAAGTTATACTGTTATATACTGTACTAAAATATTAATTTTATATTACAATAAATATTTATCAAGCTGATTGAACTCATCTTTATTGCAATTTAGAAACTACAAAAATTCAAATTAAATTGTTTGTATAGATAATGTATATTAGAAGTATTTCACAATTTTACAATCATTAGAAAAACTACAATTCGCAAATCCCCAAAATTGAATATTTAATATTAGCTTAAATTTTTTGACCCCCTTAGTGAAAAAAAGTGTTAAACAAAATAGCTTAAGATTTGGATAAAAAATAAAGAAATCAAAAAGTAATATTTCCCCATATTACACTTTAGTAGAAGAAATTCTTTTCAGATCTTTGACAGCGGTATGCTAATAATTCTTTTAATAGTTTTTAGTTTTTAATTTTCTTGGCCACAACATTTCTAGGACTTTTTTCTATTTTCTAGGACTCCGCATACTCCTGCTCAAGATCTGAACTAAATGTTATGTTACTGCTTACATACCTATTCCATTTAGGCTTTACTATAAACCATTAACTGTTGACAAACATTTTCCGACCTGGTCTATTGCAAACTCGCAGCTAAATGTACATTTGAGAATGAAAAAATACCTGAAGTCATTTTCATTAGCAGTCAAAATTAAAAATTGTAATTGCTGAGACTGGTGGGAGTCGTTTTGCTTTCAGGTAACATTAAATTTAATTTTTCTATTTTATTGCCAAAACAATCAAGTCCACAAACGTGCAAATGAGGGAGTCGGAGCGGTAGCGGCCGTAAATGAGCCAATGACTGGACAGAGGCTCAGAAATTTCATTGCGCTGCTAAGCAGACCAAATCCCAAAATAAAAATCAAGAGACCAAAATACCAATACCAAGTTGGATGTGCGGTTCTGGCCAGTGCATTGGCGGCGGCTCATAAGCCACAGAGTTAAACGGCATGAAATAAAGAAACGAGTTAACCAACAACGTCAACCCTGCCGAGATGCTAAAGATTCTGTGGAAATGTTTATTAAAGTCGAGGATTTTATGATTATGCCGCACACAGCCAAGAACTTGACTGAACGCGTTGTTAGCTGTTGCTGTTGCTGATTCTGTTGCTGCCACTGGCAGTGGCAATGGTCGTTGTGGCTACCGCCACCGTCGCAGCGACTGCAACTACGTAGGCAATTAATTTGGACAACGGCCACATCGATGAAATGCCATTCATATTGCCTGCCTGCCAAGCCTGACTGCCTGCCAGCTAGCCAGGAAGCCTGCCAATTCTGACTGTTATGCCTGCCTTTCAGAGAAATGCAGACGGGGAGTCACAGTCAGACTGGCTATTCAAATTTCAGTTTGGTAATTTGCGTACCAGCTCATTTGGTAATTATGTGAAAATGCATTTTGGTCGCTCATTGCTTTTCCAGCCACTGCCATTTGGGCCTCACATAAACACCTGCACTCTTGCACCCCCTCCCCGTGCACTTACCCTTCTTCTCACTCGCCTGAAAGCCGCCGTCAATGCATGTCAACTTTTTTCATTTGCAGTCGAAAGGTCTTTGCGGAATGGCCGACTGGCGATTGGTTCCATTTCCTATTGCTGCCGTTTGGCTTTTTGGGTGGTGGTCGTTGTTGACCAAGCAAGCCGGCTTGCATGTGTGTCATTCTTTGTTGTCATATTGGTAAAAATATTCAGTTGCACTTTGGATACCGCTGTTACTCTAACTGCTTAGCATATCTTTGATCCACACTGGTAATTCACGGATGACCATATTCTGAAGTGGGACGCATTTGATTCCTTCTATAAAAGTAATAAAAAAAAACCTGTTAATATCAGGTAACTTCTTAACTTCTTTACCTACATATATACTTGATTTCTGCCTTATCTCACACTGGCACCATTACCCTTAAGACGCCTGCAAAATCGAAATATTCGTTGAAATTGTATATGCATATAATTGTGCAAAGTGAACTTTTTTGTGTCAAAGATGAGTGTAAGTCGAAATCTATATATTTGGAAAGATTCTCAGTTCCTCTAATAAGTCGGCAAGTTTTATTCTCAAAAATTCTTGAAACTCCTCTTTTTATGCGATCTCGAAAAATCTGCTCCAAGGATGGAAAGCGAGAAGAAAAGTATTTAATGAATATTTCATGTTATTGACCCACATCAGTTGACCCAAATTGCCATATTTTTAAAAATAATCTTTTTGAGCCATTGGCCATTTTAATTGTTGTATTCGCAGGTCTTATTGAAAAAGTGGCCAGCGATTATGTGGGAAAAAGTTCAAATCAGTCCGACAATATCCGAAAATTTGTCATGGGGAAAGTCTAATTTATTTTTAGATTATACAACTGGGTGAAAACTTAGGATATTTACATTACTATAAAGACATTTTACCATGTTCAATTTTCTCGTGCTCATATGCAATTTCAAAATATCCTTATACATATTTGTATTCGTAGCTTTCGAGCTACTAAGAAAAACACAAATGAATTTGTTAATGAGCACATAATGCAAGAGCATATATGCTAGTTTAGAAAATAATCACAAAACTCATGTGTGTTAGTTAAAAGTTTATTTTGTGATCTGAAAGCAATTTGGTGACTTAATTGTGCAAAGTGAACTTTTTTGTGTCAAAGATGAGTGTAAGTCGAAATCTATATATTTGGAAAGATTCTCAGTTCCTCTAATAAGTCGGCAAGTTTTATTCTCAAAAATTCTTGAAACTCCTCTTTTTATGCGATCTCGAAAAATCTGCTCCAAGGATGGAAAGCGAGAAGAAAAGTATTTAATGAATATTTCATGTTATTGACCCACATCAGTTGACCCAAATTGCCATATTTTTAAAAATAATCTTTTTGAGCCATTGGCCATTTTAATTGTTGTATTCGCAGGTCTTATTGAAAAAGTGGCCAGCGATTATGTGGGAAAAAGTTCAAATCAGTCCGACAATATCCGAAAATTTGTCATGGGGAAAGTCTAATTTATTTTTAGATTATACAACTGGGTGAAAACTTAGGATATTTACATTACTATAAAGACATTTTACCATGTTCAATTTTCTCGTGCTCATATGCAATTTCAAAATATCCTTATACATATTTGTATTCGTAGCTTTCGAGCTACTAAGAAAAACACAAATGAATTTGTTAATGAGCACATAATGCAAGAGCATATATGCTAGTTTAGAAAATAATCACAAAACTCATGTGTGTTAGTTAAAAGTTTATTTTGTGATCTGAAAGCAATTTGGTGACTTAGCGGCTGAATACCAGCCATACATCCTGTCAAGTACTCACTTCATTCACCTGGTCCCATTGAGTTCATGTACGATTCGAAGCGGAACACGGGTTGTCACACTTGGCGACAAGCGCAAACATTAATTAACCAAAATGCATTTGGCAACATGACGGACAACAGCTTAAAGCACTCAGGGGTAAGTTGAAAAGAAGAAAAGTTATGAACTATATATAAAAGCAGTGCTCACGCAAAGTGCCACAAACATTTTCACCAATTTCTGCATATTTGCAACAAGTCACCGGCAACGGCGGTAACTGCAACTACAACCGCAAATTCAACAGCAACAAATCAAATAAGGAAAAATGTCGCCAAGCTTTTCAATTCAACTGTCAATCAGTTTGAGATAGCGGCGGTCTGGAGAGCCAGCGGCAACAATAATGACATTTATGCAAAATAGCCGTCCAAGCAGCCGCATACTCAGCAAGTTTTGAACTGAGAGATGGACGAACGGACGGAGAGACGGATGGGTGAACACAGTTGGTGCTCTTGATGTGAGCTGGGGTGAGCCAGGTTGCCTTTCCTGGTCACCTTTGCCATAATAATTGCACTTGCATTGCATGCAAATCAAATTGTCATCACGCTGCCATCCTCCAAATGGCTGGCTGTGTGCACCATGGTCCACCGGCCTGCTTTATTGGCCCCAAAGGAGCCAAGTCCAATCCGACATTGACGATAGTCAGCCAGTCATGCAGTCATGCAGTCAGGGCAACCGGCTGAATGATCGATGACAGAGTTTGTGTTTGATTGAAAGCAATTGGTGGCACCGTCACTTGGTCTTGCGTTTCTGATGGGCGCGGATGGCGGCGGCTTCGTTTCGGTCTTAGCCCCAATCTTCTTTCCTCGGTCTTCATCTCATATAAAATTTTGTTCTCCTCTTTTTTATTTTTATTTTGTTTTTGCAGCTAGTGCATTGTTTGCTATTGTGTCTTTCCGGTAGCTCAGTGTGCGAAAATTATTGCCACACTCGGCCTGGGCTCATAAGGAGAATTTATTGCCCGGCAGCTTTTACGTTGGCGAAACGCTTATCTTTCTTCTCTTGGCGCGCCTAACGTCGAATTTTGATGCAGTGCAGCAATAATTGTTATTTGTTTATAGCTGCCTTACAAGTATAAGTCTCTTTTGTAAGCAACTCATAAATGTCTCGATAAATTTATGGTATTTTGAATAGCATGACGATTGTTCCATTTTAAAGAAGTTTGTCTAAAAATATGCTATATATTCTCCCAGAGACCATATTAACAACTCAGCTATTTCTCACTGCCAGTTATAAGAATATGTGTAACAACTTCTGAAAATATGAGATGAAAAGCGCTTTGAACATTGATTATGTGGCTGTAAGGGAGTGACTTTAAGACTGCCAGAGGCATTGATATGTGTGATTTTGTGAGACTGAGAACGAAATAAGTAAAGAAAACTATTGTTTGTTAAACAACTTGGTTGGTCATAATTGACATACATTTTAAAATTTTAAGTGTATACAAAATTTAGATTAATTTTAAAGTTTTATTTACGTATTAAAATTACAATTTTAAAATTTTTCTTTACTATTGAGACTTTTTAAATCACTTTCTGAATCAGAATTATGTAATTTTCTTTGACGCACATTCACATTAGTTTACTAAATAAATATTACAAAATTAATTCCAGCTAATAAGTGCATGTGCACCATGTCGCTTCTCACTTAAACTTAGCCAATTATCTGCTTGGGTCCTTTCCATAATCAACCTGTCGCAAATACACCATATCCATTTACAGATCTCTCGCGAGGTGCAATGGCAAATCCGGGTAACAAATTAATTTGTCATATTAACAATTGCCACATAAAGTCACACGCTCGCCATACCCACCACGAGTTAATCATGATGATCATCATCCTCATGGTGCTGATGATGACAAAGCTTACAGCAACAAGTAACTAAAATAACCACGTTGACTAACTGCCTCAACTGAGCCTTCGCCTCCAGCACTGACTCTAGCATCGGCTCTGGCTCCGACTCAGACTCTTGATTTTACTTACACTGAACAATACGCAAACTTAGAGAACCATGTGTTGTTTGTGGTGCTTTCGGTGTGTTAGCAGACAATTGCATTTCGTAAATTTTTAATTGAAAAAACATGTTTTACGAGCATCGCTAACCACGATGATGACTCTAACAACAGCTAAGGAAAAAAAAAATTGCAGAAATAACTCTGGGGAGCTGCCGCTGCTGCAGATGAAACTGTTTTTAAGCATCGTCAACTGCTTAGGTGCTGACTAACAAGTCAACTTTGGCAGTTAGCCTTGCATCCGAAAAATCTTTAATGACTGGGGCAATGAAATGCCTTTGCAATGAAAGCATCTGGAATTAATCTCTGCACTGCTAATCACTCAGAATAAAACATTTTCTAAAATGGCATTAAGTCGAATATAGAATTAACTCTATTTTTACAATAATCATTTACTCAATTTACTAAATTTACTAAATCAACCCTTCTTTTTTATTGTGAATTAGGAACATATTCAACAAAGCTTATGCATAAGTACAGCGCTTATATCCGTTTGCGAAAAAAAAGTCGTCAGATCATTGTAAAAAGTGACAGAAAAAGTTTTTATTCTAATTCTGCCACTTTCTGTGATTGATTTTATTTCGAAAATAAAACTTGAAGTAAATATTTAAAACCATCTATAGAACATTTTAAAGGTATTCTTTAATTACATGATCGACTTTATAAATTGAATGCAAAAGTGAAATAATTATGAAATATTTTTTTATGGAAGTTTAGTAACACATTTTAAATAAGAGTAAATAAAATTAGTTAATGCTTCTTTATACTCTGATAGCGAAGGTAGGTAAGTATATTTGTTTTTGTCAATGTCCGTCTATTCGTTTTTAATGGCAACTTTTTTCGACACCTTTAACGTTAGAAACTGGAATTTGGGGTGATAGCCTATACCCAAAAATCGAGAAATGCTATTTGCTTTACAATTTACCAATCTTGAAAGGTGGCTTAAAATAAATCTACTCCAAAGGTAAGACAATATCCCGTTAAATATTTTCAACAATTTGAGATCTAGACCAAATGTGGATGGCAGATTGTAATAATCCCGTCCGAAGTTTTTTTTAAAACTATATTGCATAAACTTATACCTCGATTAGTTTTGAGACCTAGAGTGACAAAATTTAAAAAGTAGATCCATGTAAAATCTAAGTTTTCATCAATGTTTTCTTTGTAATACAGTTTTAGCATTATTATTAATATTTCATCAACTTTATTTGATTTCAATTATTCATATTTATCTATGTGAGTATTTTATAACATATTCGTACTGTTGTGAATAATCTACAGATATCTGCAGTGTAGTGCAACCTTGGAACCAATTTCGATACATGTTTAATTGACAACCACTGAAAACATTACTGTTACAAAATTATCCGTTAACTCAACTTTTAATATCAAACCAATTGTAAAGGTGAATCACAACTGTTCTTTACAAGCGCTTTTAAGCAAGCACTTTCCGTAATGGTCAAGTTTTAATTACTATATAATTAGCTACGGAGGTGAATAAACTACAACTGGAAAGCGATTACTTAATGCTATGTAAGAGTCAAAGTCAAGGTAGTAGACAATTTAACCTTACCAAAAGAAGCATCAAGTGCTTAAAGTAAATGCAATAAATAAGCGGAATACAAATTAAATAAATGTGCAGCACATAAATGCAACTCACTGGTGATTTCTGCTAATCTCAGGCAGTTGGAGAGCCACACTTAAAGACAGCACACGCACATTGATCGCAGGCTGGAAGCGGGTCTCACTCTTGGACTATGACTGCGACTGGATCTGTGACTCGGACCAGGACTGGGAGTGAGACTGGGATTGTGACACTTGGCGCATCTTTAAGCGAACAACCGCAAACGGCAGATGGGCGATTAGGCTGAAAGTCAAGTTTCAAGTTGATAGCCAGAAGACGATGCTGCACGAGCCCGAAGACAGAAAGATAGAAAGTTTTGCCAGTGACCCGCTACTGAGGCAATGAAAAATGCACGCAGCAACTTAGCGAGACACCAAGCAGCCAAAAGGCCGACCGACCGATCGAAAGAGAGAAATGCAAAATAACAGCCATAACTGAATGCCAAGTTTCAGCCAAATGCTATGAGTAATAAAAATTAAAAAGCCAAGAGTACCAAGAGTGGAAAGCCACTTCTCTTTTCTGTTTCTTTCGCTCTCTATCTATTTATCTATACATCTTTTTCTTTCTTTCTTGTTTGAATAACTAACGGATAAGCGATGCGAAATTGACGCTGACAAGCATAGTTGGCCAGGTTGTCCAAGTGGGCAACGTTGCGTATACTTAATCGGCGCAATCCCATCTCCGCTGTGTGTGCGTGCAACTGTTGTCATGCTGTGACTATCATTAATTTTTCATATTCATAATCATCATCTAGTCAACGTGCTTTAACGCACTGCCAGTTAACAAACACCTTTTGCTTTAGTGTCAAAATGCTTTTTTCTTTCACATTTTTCACGCGATTTATGTACCCTTTTGTGCCACAGTCTCTGCCACAAACACAGCCGTAGCCAGTGGCTGTGCCCACTTCCTCTGCATTTCCATCCAGTTGTTTCTTGCCCATGCGGGGCGACTGTTATCGCTCCGTTCTCGTCTTGTTTTCTTGGCACTTGGCTAAGATCTCTTACATGGAATGAATTCTGGCGCCCAAGCAGCAAACAAATTTTCGAAAGGCTCCTTTTTGGGCTGGTAGTGTTGATATATTGACGAATGCCCATGAAATTGTGTGATTAATATATGTGCGCTTCTGTGCGTATCCGTGTGTATATTTTTGTGTCTGCTTGTTTATGTTTTTCCAAAAATTTAAGTATGTGCTGATCGCATAGAATTATGCGAGGGCTACTCATCATCAAGTGCGATTATGTGAAAGCAAATGTAGATACGTTATTAAACAAAGGAAGTGAGTGCTGAGATTATTCTTAAGATTATGAGTTGGTTATGAGTTATTAATCACTTTAATACACTTATAAAAATAAAAATGAATTTCATTGATAGGAAAAGATGTGTTAAATTATGGGAGGTTATTGGAGATGCGAAGTATTGAAAAGGTGCACACACCTGTGTCTATAGACTCTGTCTACGTCGACGACCATTACTTCTGAACTTTGGCTTCACTGTATATATACATCTTGTGAGTAATTAATGTTACCAAGAATAACTGAAGATTTAGAATTAAGTAATGTATGTGCACATTGATTTCATTTGAATATTTTAGATAAAAAAACAAAGTGCATGGTGAGGAGCAGCAAAGTTTCACAATTATAAGCTCCATCGACTGGATTTATCATGCGGCAAAGATATTTTAATTTTACTATTTTATCCGAAAAATAAACAAATTTTGATTTTAAATCGTAAAAGCATAATACTCAAATTATAAGTATAATTTTAAATTTCTCAAAATATCTTGTTATTGCTTTTAAGGAATATCTTTTAATATATTTCACAAGAATCCCTTCCTTTGTTTAAAAAGACAGTTTGAATGCACCGGTATAAAAGTATAGAAGAGATCTGAGATGATACGAAATACAACAAACCTTACCACACATATTAATTTTTCAGCCAAACCTGAGTCAAATTTTAATTACATATAGCGAATAATTCAAAGGTGATGGGATACAGATCCAGAAAAACGTGTTCAAATTTCGGAGCTAATCGAACAGCTAAATAAGCCTGAAGAAGTTATAAATGAAACAACAGGTTTTAATTGTAAATGAAATTTAGTATTGTAAGTGGACCATCAATCTCTCTGATATTTCGCATAAATAAATTACATATGTAACTATTTCGGAGATTGTTTGAAGTTTAAATCTTAGTTTCTGCCGTAGACTTTACGTATATTAAAGTTTGAAAGATGAGATGCAATACAATATATTTAATTTAAAAACCATAAATTGTAATCCGCCAGGAAAGTGTTGGACAAAGTACCCTCGGAGTTATTTACAAAGCAAATTGGAGTAACAAAGAGATCGCAGTACAACAATGCACAACTTTCACGCGTTAACCATGAGAACACTGTGATGTTCATAGAGTGTACAGCCCTTCATAACTACTGGCATGGAGAAAAAAACTTGAGTAAACAGTGAGGCTTGGACTCAGTTGGATGTTCCAGTGTGCCAAGGTTTGGTCTAGTGCTGTGTCATTAATATACATAAATTTAAATTTTAACCGTTAGGGTTTTAAGTGGCATTCACACTTTGCTTACTTGCATACCATAAAACCAGAACCTATTTTTCATGCCTGCTTAACCCCATAATACCTACTACTTCTTCACAAAAGTTACGGAATTCGACAAATATGTGATTTTGGCATTGATTACGAACTGCCTATGGCTTTTGACGAAATGCTTACAGAACTTTATGCACGGACAGGAAAGTACCCAATAAACAAATCCTCTCAAGATTGAATACTAGGTATGTTTGCATTCTTGCGTTTAGATTTCAACAGTTGAAGTCTTAAGATTATTGAAGCAATTTGTATTACTTATTTATCTAGAATAGTTTGTCAAGTCAAAACACCAATGAGAAACAGAAAGTTTCCAATGTAACAACAGATATGTTTCGAAATCATAAAACTTATTTGGTTGAACAATAATTAGTTTTGACCCAGCTGTCATTTGATTTTATTCTAATTATTCATAGGACTTCGTATGCAGAGAATATGAATTTGAAGGATATTGATAGTAATCAGGTATTGAAATAAAATAAATAAACTTGGTGATAATATAATTTCAACTTTACAGAGAGTTTTGGTAGCTTCGGAGTTTTTACAGAGCTCGTTGGCGTAATAGAAATATTGCACTAAAGCAATTTATTATTAATTTTACCAAAGGGGTCAAGCTACTTTCATCTGTAGACCAAGAGAATATTGTGAAACTATATGGTACCTCCTATTATTCGGTGTTTCTTTATTTACTCATGGAACTTTATTTACTCATGGAACTGGCATCACAAGGAATTAATTGGATGATGCATCTTATTTTGTTCTTATCATCATCCCGATTTGAAACCTCCAAATTTACTACTAATAGAAAACATTAAAAATACGAAGAAATAAGAATTTAGCACCGTCAAAGAATTGGCGATGACAAATACGTAAGATGCTGGCACACCTTCTCATGTGGCTCCCGAGGTTTATATTAATTAGCAAGTTTGCAGTAGGTAGGTTGTTTCATTACTCGCAGATCCGTTCAGGAGAAAAATATACAGAATAAATCGATATTTACAGCATTGGCAACGTAGTGCAGAAATCCTTTCAATTACCTTTTTAAAATTTAATTTATCAATTACATATTAAAAAGGACACCAAAAGAGATGAGCCTCGCGGGATAGAGTTATATATAATTTGTATGCAGGCGTTGTGATATTTTTAACTCGGATTTTGAATAGTCGTTGTGTCAAAGGGGTTTTAGGAGTTTGTGAAGCCTGGGACAAACACCTCAAAGTTCTTGTCTGTATAATGGATATGGATGTGGGAGGGTTTTTGGGTATTGTGGTTGCGATTATGGTAGCTGTTTCCACATATGTGACTATGAACCGGATTCACGTATGAAGTTCTATATTTGGGGTGGGTGGATATTTTAGCATAAGGTATGAGATACGATCGTGTCTGGTGATTTTACCCTTTGTGCACTGTAAAGCATATTTAAAGCATAACTGAATTGCGAGGACTTTACTACTGAAACAGAATACTGAATTAAATGCATGCATTGCTATGCACAGCTCAAATGTTTTTTTAAAATTATCGCACATAACTAGTTATATTTGTAAAAATATATATATAAGTATTTTCAATCTTTCAAATAAGTCAAGCATAAAACAATTCCCTGTCTAAGCCTGAGGTAAGAGCAAAAAAATTCTATAATGTGCTAATTTCCATTGTAAGTTGATCAGTGACAAACTCTTTGAAATTTATACCCTGCACGCATTGAAACGTTTATTTGGGTACATCCAAAATTGCTTGGTAAATTTTATAGATAATACAAAAACAATAAGCACATATATATATACATGTATGTACATTCATATATAATAGAGAATTTAATTTTATAATAAAGGTTAATTTTTTTGTAGACACAGCTCGGTTGCGGTACATCATTTGCTTTGTGTAAATGCACATTAATAGGTAAGCATTAAGATCAACAGCTCGGACTTCGAAAAAGTGCAAAAAGTGTGGCAATAAAAATCACGGCATCGCGCTGAGTCGAACAGAATCGTCAAATTGTGTAGAAAATAGTGTGAAAATCGACTAAAGTGTATATACATACAACCGCTCATACATAAACATATACACACATAAATACATATGTACACACAAACATAGGTGCACATATACATGTAGGAAGTATAAGGTATAAGAGTGCATGTATATGGGGTTAATATGTAAACTAAATGAAACTTTAAATGGCACTGATTAAATTTTGCTTAAATTTGGCTTAATGCTTCAACGCTTGTACAACACACAACCAAAGACAGTTTAATTACGGCTTGAAGTAGCACTTACTCCGTCGTTTTGAATTTAGCCGACTAACACTAGTAAAACTTTTGCCTTCTCTTTCGTAGACCTTAGCCCGATTTGTTACCCCAGTTTGATGAGGTTTTAACGCAAGCGTGAATCATAAAATCGCTGATTGATGCTGCCAGTGTTAGTTGTTTCCGTCGTATTCCTATTTTTGTATCTATATGAAGTGTGACACTCTGGTATTATACATATATATTTAGAGCTATCAAAGAAAGTGATCTGTATACATGAGATCTACAATATATGTGAAGAGAAAATATCAAATTTGCCTGCAAGAAGCATCAACAAGTAATTGTTCATAGTGTGCATAGAAAAAAAATAGCTTTGAAATTTAGACAATCTACCTAAAATTGAAATCGCTCTGTGAACTAGAAAATATGTCTGGTTTTGGAAATTTCTAAATATAATAAAAATAATGTTGGAAATAACTGTATTAGCCTATGTACACCGCAGTTTGTCCTGCATTCACTTTTTGTAGTCTTAATCTGTTTTTCCTGCGAGCAATGGTAGTTGTTAGTTCCTTATGATCAAGACCTTCTTCGACAGTATGTTTCAGCTTCTTTCATGAAGTGTGAGTCAGTCGCTTTTGGTCGCTTGAATTGCGTGATATAAGTCGCATGAAGCAGACATAATTTCTGTTTTAAAGAAACTGCTCTGAATAAATATAAACCAGAAGTTATGATACATAATTTTTGAAAAAAGGATATTATTTTCAGAAATGTATATCTTAATCATAGAAACTATTTCTATTAGTAGAAAGCAAATCCCTATCTATAAGAATGCAATGTAATGCTCTCTCTAGATTGACAATTTGATAATATGTCTGCCTTCAAAACCGAGTAGCTCAGTGGGAATTCATTTAGCATCGAACCCATGGTCAAGAGTTCAAATCTCCGAAAAACCATTAATTCCTTTAAGTTACCTTCTATGGAGTTATAAACTACCGAAACTGATTTTATATATATTTCAATATGTTTTGTAATTAAATAAAGAAAAATTCTGGTTTTAAGTCAGAAAACAATACCGCCCTCTATTGAAGAAATATATTTTCTTTAGTAACCAAAAAAAAAAAAAATTAAAACGATTTATTTTTATACTTGTGTGATAGGTATCATCGTATATTTTGTGCAATGTCATGCTGGTTGTCCGTCTGTATAAACGCAACTTTTTCAACACCCTTAGAGATAGAGACTTGAAACTTGGAACACATGCTGGTCTGTGCCCGTGTCGGATAAAGTGTAAAAATTAGAGAGTCCACCAGGAGGCTAGGAAATCGATTAGATCCATATTCGCAAATTGATAAAGCCACAGATTTCCCACAATTTTAGGCTAAAATCACCAAATTTAGTTAGTAGGTTGTTGGCGATGTTCTTTAAAAACCCACGACAACCTCCATGCCCCTAATCATTTTAAACGGCTATATCTTCCATTAGAGCCGTCAATTTGGTTGGGTATTTTACTGCTAGCTGCCCTTAAGAACTGATAACAAATGGCCACGCCCACACCTGCGGCCATAATCTCCAATGCCGATATTTCGGAAAGTGTTAATCGATAAGTCCGTACGTCTCCCAAAATTTTAAAGATTTTGTGACCACGCTTGGAAGGTAACTTGCTTCTTTCGAGGATCAGCATTTACATTTTCAGACCACGTCTATACCCACCGCCTCCGGGAACTTCGGCCTTTTTCTTCTTTCACAATTTGTAAGCTAGAGTCACAGAATTTTAAAAGTATGTTACTGGTAACTCTCTTAAGATATAGATAAGTAATTGGATGGCCACAACGCCCCCCTCAAACGATTTACCTGTTAGTGTAAATCGCTAGGACTATTCATCTCACACAATTTAAAAGCTAGAGCCACCAAATCTATTAACACCTTTCAAAAATCCGGAAAAACAAAAACGATAAAGGGCCTATATCTCCAGCTCCAGGTACCAAACTTGGAAGGAAGATTACTAGGAGCCAATATTATAAGAGCTACAGTTACCAAACTTTGAAGGAACATTACAAGCTTATATCAGCTTATATCGCAATTTAAAAGGCAAACTTAGACAGTTATTCTTGGCTATACCCAACCTTTTCTTTGTTACTTGTTATCCGCTGGAATAACTTATGGTATCAAACCACTTCGCAGTCGGTTACGACCGAATGCAACATTCAATCTTGTTCTGATTGTATTTTCGATAGATATAAAATCTGTATAAAATCTCTATATGTACACAATATTAACTCAATATGAAAATCAGGCAAATATTACCCCACCTTTTGCGTGTGACATGAATTTTCACAATTTCGTTAATGAAAACCAACAATTTTTTAGTAGCATGTGATTAATTACATTGTTTTTAATAGTTGCTATGCATCCGTACAATTTTACGATTTCAGCTTTTGTCAAGCGTTGCAGCAATTCCTCAAATCAATTGCCAAGCCCATCATTACCGCACAAGACATTTCATTGGTTTGTAATGACTTATTATATTGAATAACGATGGAGTGCCAACATTTTATAGCTCCACCGTTTGGCGAGTTTGAAAGACACATGAAAATTGTGGTCGATGCAAATAAGAGACTTTAGAGCGAAGACCCCATGAGGCTTAAAGGCCCCTTACAAGTCAAAGACGACGTCGTGGTCAAATATTTAACTGACAAGCAATCAAATAAATTAATTGCAGACAAGCAGCGCAAGAATGCAGCATTTATGAAAATTGCTTCATAATATATCCGAAAAATAAGCATCAACAAGAAAGCCAGTAAACACAGATACATAGCTTAGAAAACCTTTTCTATTCTCACTTTTTATGGACGATAAGACGATACTTTAAATTGGAGAGCACCCGCAAGACTCACCTTTGTAGAATTGCATACATAATGTGAGAATATATAATATATGAGAATAATAATAAATAATATAAAATACATACAGACTACCAAATACTCAAGAACCAATAAGTCATCATCTGATAACAGGTGCCATAGAACATGGTGTATGGTCAAGAAATATCGATCTTTGATGGAAGTTCCTAGTAATCGTTCCTATAAATTTGGTTTTAAAACAGCGGTATATATAGGCTTTTGAGAATTTTTGGGCGGGAGTGGGCGGAAGTGGTTGTGGCCAAAGAAAATGCAGGAGGAGTTTTCTGGTAATCTACTCAACAAGATTGTTAGCTTTACTTTAAAATTGTGGATATATAACCCATTGAGAATTTTGAGGGCGAAAGAGCAGATTCTTAATAATCTACCTTTTAGCATTGGTAGCTTTAGTTTTTAAATTTGGGAATTTTTGAGGCGCGAATGTGACTGGAAAAGTATTAGAGAAGGTTCCCAGTAATCTATCTTCAATTTTTGGTAAATCTAGATTTTTAATTGCGAGAGATATAGGTTTTTAAAAATTTAGGGGTAGGAGTAGGTGTGGTCCAAAAATTGTTGAAGACTCTAGCTTTCAAATTGTATGAGATGCATGTCTTTATCGATTTACACCGTTAGCTGTATTTTATTGCCAGTGCGGATGATATAGCCATTTCCTATTTTCTTGGGCCTGGATGCTGCGGATGTAGGTGGCATATGCCCATATTTGAAGGACATCGAAAACAGCCTACGAAACAAATTTGGCGAGTAGCGTTAAAATTATGAGAGATCTGTGGCTTTATCGACTTGCGATTATTGATTTTATTGATTTCATAGTATTTTACTGGACGCAGCACTCCAATTTTTACACTTTGTCTGACGCGAGCACAAGCCAGTATATGTTCCAAGTTTAACGCCCTATCTCTAAGAGAGTCGAATAAAGTAGCACTCATACAGACGGACAAAAGGCATGCAGAACATTGCACTAACCCAACATATCTGAATACTATCTTTATCAGCTTAAAAGCAGCAAGCGGTTGTTCGTAGATGAGTTAACTAAGCAAAATCAAATATCAAGGTAAGTGTATGGTTCACGTCTTCGCTAAATGGCGTAGCTTTGTAATAGAAAAGCTGACGCGAAATGATTTTTAAATAATCATTCAGAGAGTGTTTTATTATTGGCTGTGTTGAAAAGAGGTTGAACAATACAGACAAGTGATCGCCTAAGTGATCGCTGTTTTAAGCCAAAATCAATTTGGCAGTTTTGAATGCATGTTAAATTAATAACCAGGCAATTAAAATTGCGCACCGGCACAATGCTATTTAATAAAGTTAGCATTTGTATAATGTCTTGTCAAAACTTTATTGACATTTTTCGTTAATGCTTTAGCGTTTCTTGTTTGCTTGTTGTTGTGGCACTTGAGATTGTGATCTTCGGTATGCCGCCTCGAATGTTTTTAACTGACCGCCAGCTGCGATTGTATTGGGCATGTTGTTCCCGCTGTCAGCCTGTATTGTTGTTGTTGTTATTGTTGTTACCGGGGATAGGGGGAGTGCTGACAATTAAAAGACATGAAGCGATTGCCGTTCGACGGCCATTTTCAACATTAATTTGGCTTGATTGCTGACAGTTAACTGTGCGATTAAGATCTGATAAGCCCGACAATCGCATAGTTTTCACCTTTTACCTCATTGCGAATTGATTAACTTATGCAAATGCACAAATGTTGCCAAAGATCTCATAATCCCACACCCCCAACAGCGTTGTTCAATCCGCCAGACAACAGCGAAAAGTCGGTCGCAATTGTGACAAAAGGCGTAGCCAAGCACGCTCTGTGGCAGTTGAACTCCCCACAAACCGTCATAAAAAAAGAAACAAAAAAATTTATACCCCTCCTCAAAATTGACTAAAGAGCCGAAGTTTTGATTTTTCCTCTCCTTTTTTCTGTACTTCTAATTTCCAGCAAGCGGCGCTTTTTGGCTTTGCGGCCAATATACATCACCGACTTTGCATTGTATGGCAAAAAGATTCTCATGTTTTCCTTTTTGGCCCGGTCCAAAGCGACTTCGATGTCGTCGTTGTCGGCGGTGTCTGTGGATTTTCAATTTCTAATGTAGTGCACGTTACGCCCTGAGGCGATTTTTATTTTATACTTTTCAAATTTACGGTTTTATTTATTTATGCTAAAGTCGCAGCACTCTAAGCACTATACAATGAAATATAAGAAATCTGGCCACATATTTTAATATTGTGCTTATGTTCAAGCTAATTAAACAAGTATTACTTAAGCGTATAATGTATATATAATTTGAGAGAAATTAATCTTGCGCAAAAGCAACATTTTGCGAAAATTCAAAAACCAACTGGGGAAAATAGTGGAAGACCGATTTTTTTAAAGATCTGAATGGTGGTTTTAAAAATCCAATCAGACAAATTACGCATCAGCATAGGTTAACTCTGTGTCATAGACAGCCCTTCAAATAATTATAATACCTAAAACTTGAAATTGCTCCACTGTGATGCATGGCTTTATACGCCATTTGATGACAAACTTCAAAGCGTTTGCATACAAAATTTGTTGTTGTGTGTTTTATGATTGCTGGTTGTGGTTGTTGGTTGTTGTTGTGGTGTTTGCCAGTGGTGATGGTGGTGTTGCACACTTTTAGTCATCACCATGTCAGCGGCGCAGACAGCGATGCAAACAATCAAAATGATATGCAAATATATGTAAGAGTACCGCTACGAAAAAGGCGTGGGTTAATTGTAACTTTATCAAACGAAGACCAAAAGGAACAATAAAAATTTGCAATCGAAAGGAAAAAATTTATTAAAAATTTAAGCATAGAAACCAACACGACGGCCCTGGCGACGACTGCGACTCTTGGACTTTAGCTCTAGCTCCAACTTCGACGACTACGATGCGGCAAGTTATAGATTTCGTCATAGTTTCGGCAAGGCGAGATATGAAAATCTGGAAATAAACCTGTCAACCGACACCAACGCGCACAACACTGTGAACTACGAACTTGCCGACTGCAGACCGCCTAGTGAACGGTGGGTGGGCGGTGCCAAAACTAAGCCACCAAAACGGTTAAATACATAAAACACATTAACACAGCACTGGGAACGGAAATGGTCGCATGCATGTTAAGTTTTCCCATAGCAACCGAGCCTATTCGCCCTGCAGTCAAGTCGAGATTCGGACTAAAGCGTAACATATTCCAAAAACTTTAATGCAAACAACGGCATACGGGAACAGTAACAGTAACAGCAACAGTAAAGCTAACCATAACCGTAGCCCAACTATAGCATCCATGTCAGACACACAACTCCTGCTTGTAGAGCAGACGAAAGCCGCGACCTACATATTCGGCGTCGGTGCGAAAGGGCAGCACAATGGGACCGGCGGCAATGTCCCTTACAGTGGCGTGCATGGTGAAATCCTCGTTCTCGATGCCATCGTTCAGCCGCTCCCCGCACAGCCGTACCGAATTGATGGCTATGAAGTCGTCCGGGCAATTGAAAATGCCAGCGCCAGCCTGGCCATCGCTCACCAGATCATTTTCAGCTGTGAACAGTTTGACAATTAAAATCTTAGATTCAACTCAACAACTAATGAGGCTTACCCTCATCCTTATTGATAAGTTGAAAGTCGGGCTGATCACCGCCACGTTGCTCGATGTTGTAGCTAATGCTGCACACATTCTTGGAGCGTGCCAAGCACACTGCGTAGTTCATATTGTTCTATAAATGCCAGATATATAAATACCATATATGCTTAGACTTGTTGGGAACTACTAACCAGATAAGTTGCCTCCCGACTTTCGACAATACTGCCATCCACATCGTAGTTGAAGGATTTGATTATGCCCTCACCATCGCTGAAATATTGCAGGCAATTCACAGGGGCCAGATCATCTTCAAGTTGACTGATCTTGATGTTAAACGATCGCTGCCCACTGGAGACCTTGACAAACACCGAAAGGTATATCTTGCTCTCATTGGAATCACCAACATGCACATAAACTAAGATAACAAATGAAAGCATCAATATAAAATCAGCTGATGGGTGATTGATGTACTTACTATGTTGACCTGTGTTAATGCCACAGAGCATAGGTACTTTGAAATTGGCATTGTATCCAGATATGATGAACTGATCATCAAGACAATCGCCATTTATGGGGCGACTAAGCTGAAAAATTAATATCGCCTGCATATGTTAAATTTAGAGTTGCAAATTAAAGTAATAAGCCCGAAATATGTGGCCGAAAAAAATATTAGAGAAGGTTCTTTCTGCCAAGTTTGGCAACTGTAGCTTTTAAATTGGGGGGATATAGACTTCTGGGAATTTTGGAGACGGATTTAGGCGTTTCCTTGGTCACAAAATCTTTAAAATTGTGGGAGATATGCAGACTTATCGATTTACACTTTCCGAAATATTGGCTTTGGCGATTATGGGCGCAGGTGTAGGCGTGGCTATACAATTTTGTTATCGGTTCTTAAAGGCGACTACCAGTAATATGCCTACCTAATTTGAGGGCTCGATTTTCTGGCATTCTAGTGGACGCAGCACTCCCATTTGACGCGGGAACAGACCAGCATGAGTTCGAAGTTACAAATCTCTAAATCTAAGGGCGTCGAAAAAAGTTGCATTCATACAGACAGACAGCACACAACCAATACACAATGAAACCTTCGGAATCAAAGTATAATTATTCTTAATAAAAACATGTTTTAATATTACTTTAAGATCCGATAAAATTTGTATGGCCGCTCCCACACCTGCGCTCATTATCACCAAAAGCCGATATTTCAGAAAGTGTGAATCAATAAAATTGCATACCTCCCACAATTTTAAGGATACAGTTACCAAACCTAGAAGGTAACTTGCTTGTAACCTCCTTCAAAGATCTACATATTAATTTGTAGGTCATATCTTTGTAACCAATGCACTGGTTTATGTAAATAAATAAAACTATATTTGAAAGCTTGAGTCGCCAAATTTAGAATGTATATTACCAGTAACACACTAAGAAAATTCGAGACCACGCGCACTCTGATATTTATATTAATACGGCCATTTGCTTATGTACATACCTCGAACATTTGAAAATCTAGGCGCAACTGCTGCACACCTTTTTTCACATTCACGATCAGTACGCAGATCATCATTTCGCGCACTGGCTGCGGATAGTTGGGACTCTCGAAGTATGCGGTCTGCTGGCTGGTAACATCACCGCAACCGTTAACAACTGAAAGCGAAAGCCGTTAAGCCTGAGCACTTGATAAACCACAATGAAGTACATGATCACTTGATTACTTGATCATTTGAGCACTTGATCATTAATTATTGATGGTGCACATGAGCACACAAGTAACGCATACTCACAGATACAACAGGCACCAACACCCTCGGCACAGCTTTCGGTGGGTATACCACCCAAACTCTTGCACTCGAACTCATGATAGCAGACACCCTCCATTGTGCGTATGTTGCCCATGGAGACGCTGCACTTGGTGTTGGGGAACTTGATCACCTCGAAGAGACTGAGGAAACCTTTACCCTTGGATTTGGGCGCGCTTGGCTGCTTCAGTATGATATTCGCTTCGATCGCAGAGCCGTGGATGAGCTGATTCAGCTTTTGTGCCAATTTACCAGAGAATGTCTGTGGCCGCATAATGGAGGTGCGTGTGCTGAAAGGAGTTGGCATCACTGGCGGCACCATCGAGGGTCTTTGCGTTGGCCATGGACTCGGCATCATTTCGGTGCTACTCTGCGTGGGCATCATATCCGTAGCGGGTGGTGTTTCAGGCACATCTGTCGATGGTTCCATGATAGTCGGACGCATTGGAATGGTCGGCTCGGGTTTATCAGGTTCCGTAGGCTCAGGGTCTATAGGTGCCGGCTCTGGCTCTGGCTCTGGCTCACCCTCTTCTGGCTGCTGTGCAAATTTCTGAGGTCGCATACTCGGCTGATAGCGCAGCGTGTAATGAAAGCCAACTCCTTCGATTGCCATGCCACCCAAACGGTGTACCGTTCTTATGGCTTCACTACTGCCATGTCTACTCTTCCCCACGCCCAATGTCACAAAGTCTCTTTGATCATCTTCAGTGGCGACCACTCCCACATAATAGAGCATCAAAATGAGAGAGCTTATCAACGCATCGCGTTTTGACAACATTATCAACGGAACTTCGCTCAGCGACTGTTTGCAGATTGCTACAAGCTGCAATTGCTGCCGGGGCTTCATCTGCCACAATCTCGGCATGCAACGGCTGCATGTTTTCTTTGGCTTTATTAGAGCATTAATTGTAGTCCCCACCAACAATGTTGTTGGTTGTCATAGTTGTCATCGCAGTCGGCTTTTCAGCTTTTCCCATCTTGGCTGCTGGGCAACCTTCACTTTTCCAGTATTTTCTTGCGTTCCTCGACGATCAAGCAACTAAGTCACGCCAATGTAGTCGGACATGTGCCCCTCGTTTTTGTTGTTGCTTTTTTACAGCAACAATTGAGCTGTGTGGCTATCTAACGAAATGTGAAATATTTTTGCAAAGTACGAGTACTTCGAAGCAACTCTTTTGCCTAGGGAAGGTCTGGGCAAATTAATGAAATGACCTGAGAAGATGAGTTGACAAAAATGCGGCTAAGATATTGAACATTTGAAAAAAGAGAAGCTGACAACTTAAGCAAATCCAAATTATAAAAAATTCGAATGAAATAATAATCTTCATAGAAGATAACAAACAATTATTAACGGAATCTGCTTCCTTAAAATTGTATGTCTCAACAGCAGCAAAACATTAATAAGAAACATATTATAAAAAACTGTCTAACTCTCTCCCATCATAGATCCTCCTCCTTCTCCAACTCCAAATAAATGCACATCCTTTCAGACTAAACCTTATCTTTCTTACGAAAAAAAAAAACAAAATAACAAATAAAATAAAAAAAATGTTATTGAAAAGCGTAAACTCAATGAGTCTAAGGTCTTATGTGCTACTTATCTTTAATCTATATTTTTAGATTAGAAGATAGCTTTATATAAAATAGGAATTAAATAAATATAAAATATACATGCATTAAAAATACATATTACATATTTTTCTTGTCTATTGAAACCAATTACTACACTAGTGTATTTAAACTAATTGATTTGAGAAGTCAGCTTCATACACAAATCTATTGTATGTTAATTGCATTCACAGACTTTGCACTTTATAGAAGTAGTTATGTGTTTTTGTTATATCACTATTGATCACGAAGTGGAAAATCAACGACTCATAATCATAATATTTAAAACTAAACGCCCGCATTGTCGCTTCAAAATATCTGTCATGTTAGATTTGCGTTTTTAGCTTTGCTTTTCAAGTGCGCAATTATTTATAATTTTTGCCAAGCTGTTTAGATGATGCCAGCAATAATAGCCGACAACAGCTGCAACTAAATTATTGTTGTCAGAAGTGCATAATAATACCAATTGAAGTTGCCTCTGCCAGTAATTAACAAGTTTAGCCTTGTTGCGCATGATGCATGTGCTTCTCCTAAATCTCAGGTGATGATCATGATCAAGGTGATGATGCTGATGATAGTAAAAATAATGCACAATCGTTCATGTGCATAAAATGTTGCTAAGTTCTTGTGATTTTCTTTTAGTTTATGTGTGCAATATTTTTCGTTTCTTTCCGTTGCACAGTTGGTGATTCAAGTGCTCTTCGATCAGTTTTGCAATTAAAATGACTTCAATCTTATGAAACGCAAGCTAAATCATCGCAATCATTGACATTGATATTACTTGATGTTACCGATTTGCATACTCGATTGGCGGCAACACTCTCATTAGGCCCTATTAATTATGAAAGTTTTAATTGATTTCAATGCTGCAACGTCAATTGAATCGGTTAACGACTCAACTCGTTAGTATTTAATTTATTTGAAAGTAATTGTGTTTAACACAAATGACATCGATGAGATTGCTGGTATTTGCCTCGACGGTTTCTTTATGACTCGGAGTTATTCAAGTGCGGACGAGCACTCAAATAAGTATTTACTCATCAGTCGATATCAGAAAAAACGGGTTAGCACTTATGTGTGTACTTTAATGGGGATTGAAACTATGCTCTAGAAAGTTATTGCGCAAGATATCAGTGTGAAATGCTATCAGCAGGCGAGTAATTGGCATGTAGATGAGAATGTCATTAAGAACAATGTTTAAGAGTAAGTCAAAGAGTATTACAAGAAATACATTTCTTGAATTCTAAATATTTTTTAACAAGCAAGTAGTTATTAGGTTATTAAGATTAATTTCTGAAAATACTACTCATTGAATACAGTCAGAACGAATACGAAAAATACACATATATATGACAGTAACTATATTGACTACTTAAAGCCTCTTATATTCTCACAAATGATGATATCAATATTTGCACAACCCTCAAACATTTGCATTCAACTCCATCTGCATCCGCCAACTCTTGTCAAACATGAGCGAAACAGTTGCTGCCTTGAAATCGGCTGTTTGTACACTATATAAAAGCCACGTACAGACAATTCACATCCATTAATTGAATCAAATCGAACGTTACGCATGCGTCACGCCAAAAGACAAAGGGAGCCGCCAATGCTCGTATCCAAGTTACTGGGAGAGGCTCACACATGTGCTCCTCTGCCATAGTTCATTATGACCATGTTTCAGTGATGAGAACAGACCAGACCAGACCAGGCCATGCCAGATCAGACCAGGCCTGGTCAGGGTGTCCACTTCAGACAACGGATTGTGTACACATTATTGTTATTACTATTATGTTATGTATTTGTATGGGCCAAATGGAAATCGCAGTTGGAGCGCAAAAAATCCACAAGTGCACTCAGCAAAAAATAATATACCGTTGAATTTAATAAATTTACATATTTTTGAATATATATGATTAATGCTTTTGTCAAACTAAGCATCTTGTCTGAATCATAAATTCTTGTTTGTTAAATATTGTTCAGAAAAATATAAATTAGGTGTTTATTCAAGTGTCGATAAGAAGCTATTAAAGGAGCAATTATTTGTAATACAAAAAAAAATATTTCTAACATAACTTAGATATTTATTATTAAACTGTAAATAAAATTTTATTAAATCAGCAATATGAAAAATATTAAAAACAACATTATTGGAATTTATATAAATAAATCAAATATTTAATGAACTTGCGATAATGTCCAATCAAATGATCTTGTAAAAGTTATCAAGTACACTGGCAAATTTTTGTCTGCGTGTAAGTCTAAGAGTGGGAGGCAGGAGAAGAATAGCTGGGTGCTGGTGGAGGAGGTGATCAGCGAACTGGATGCTGGCTGCTGGGTGCTCGGCACTTGGCAACCGGCAAATCAAACCGTGGCAAAACCCACTTAATTGACATTTAGTGGACACTCGAATGCGAATACGAATGAAAATTCAAATGCTGGAGGATGACTAGTCGCAGTGGCAGTTGCAGTTGAAGTTGGAAAGCGAGTGCCAAAGAAAGAGAAGCTGCGTTAAACGGCAGGCGATGCACATCAGTGCTATAAGTAGTGTTCCTTTTGGACGGCTGTCCATTTGTTGAATGGTTTGGCATTCTAATGCGACTTTAGCCACAGCCACGCCAATGATGACGACGTTGATAATGAGCATGTTGCCGCTTCTGTTGCTGATGTTGTTATTGTTGTTGTAGCCATAATTTCTGAAGACGCAGGAAAAGAAGCAGCAGCAGACATCATTACAATATAATTGATGTGTTGAACGCCGTTAGCGGTAAATCGAAAGCTTTCTTTCGCATTTTTTGGCCAATTCGCTTGCCTGTTTTGTGTTTGGAAATTATTATTGTGCCGTATGACAGCCCACAAGTTGTGCGTATGCACATGCATATGCATAGGTATGGCATATAACGCAACCAAATCGATTGCAAATTTTTGCGCAATTTGATATAGAAAATTACTTTGAATATGCGGCTTGTGGCTTAGGTGGTGCCTCTAGTGGAAACTGCGCATCATTGGTGGCCATCAGCAATCGTTACATACTTCAATATATATTAATTTACTATATTTTCACTATACCTTTTAGCTTACGACTAAAATTATGAATTTACTACATGCCTACTTGCCTACATGCCTACTGAACCAAACCAACCAATCTCGAACAGCCCTTAAAAAAATTTATAAAAATGCTTTTCAATGTCATTTTTGTTGAAACAAAGTCAGCTGTCGCTGAAAATGACGTTTAAGTCGAACAATTTCAGCAAAAAAGTGCAAAACAACTTTTGCGGTTACGGTTTTTAGATCTTGTGTTTTTTTCGTCCATGTGCTCTTCGTTATAATGCCGCCTAAACCGCAGCTGTGTCGGTTTTTTGTATCTTTGCCATGTTGCATGCACTAAAAACGAGAGATCGATTTGAAGCTTGCCATAAATGGTGCGTTAATTAAATGTTTTATTATTATAATGAAATGGGTAAAAATGTGGGAAAATGAGTGGCGGCAGATGCGCTACAGAAATACAAATTAGTACTACTAACTAATAAATTAACCAAATTTTCAATTCAGACAAATTAAAAATGTGTTTTTTAATAATGAATTAATAAAAACCAATAATAATATTTTTTGGGGCCACAGAAATACAAATAAATGTAAATAAGCAAAGAGTCAGCCAAATTGTAATTTTAAATTTAAAATGTTCCCAACATATTTTCTTAAAGAATAAAAGAAATATTTATAGTAGGTATAAATTGTTTTTTACTAAGACTAAAGATAATAATAATATCTTGCATACTAATTTGCTTATGTCGCGCTAAGCAGTTGCTTGCTCCTCAATTTTTAATTATTATTAATAGAAATAAATGATGCAACAAATTTTATGTCAGCCTCATTGAAATTTGCATCTTATTTAAATGAAATCATCTTTTATTTATTAAGTTATGTAACTTTAAAATAAATCGATTGTACATATAAATATTAATTTAAAAAGATTCAGAAAATAATACACTAAATCGTCAGCATATTACGCGTATTATACATTAAAATAAATTAATTACATACATTTTTGGACATTTTTCATGGTAGCGCTCAGAAAAGTGCGCCTCAGCCTATTACGTGCTTGGCAAATTCTGTGCCATGCAAAATTACCTGAAAAGGATACGAGGCGGAAACTGGAGCGTATTGGCTTCATTGTTGCTGCCACTGCTGCGGCCATTGCCTTTGGTTTTTTTTTTTGGCAACATGTTGCGGCAACACTCGTTGGCTGGCGGAGGGAAGTCAGCTCTTTTGTTTTGTGCTCGATTTCTGTGCGTGGCCTGCGGTTTTTGTTGTGGATTGCCCATAGCGTTCCTCACACAGCAACTCAAGATCCATAATGAGCGATATCTGCAGTTGGGTTTTTTGCTGCTGTTTGGTTGGTGGAAGCAAAGCGAGCTGCGCTTTTGTTTCGTCCTGAGATTAAGCGCGCTTTAAGCGATGCTTTAGTTACGTATCTCTCAGATATAAAGTAAACATCCGCGTATCGTACGTAGCGGCATTTTTTGTTTGTCTCTATGACGCTGCAAAATTAAACTGTTAACTTGCCATGTTTAACTGCCATTGTTTGGCCTGTGCAGACATTGCTTGGCTCAGTCTTAGCTCGTGGGTTACATATGCACCAATGTCTTGTATTTGAGGTACGAGTGTGTGTATCTACATACCTGTGTCTGGTATCTATATCTATATCGCTATCTAATCGCTTTCTAATGGCCTCAGCTCGCCTGGCGATCTATGTTAGCTGTCAGCGGTGCTTGTTTGCTTAATATATTTCAGGCTACCTTTTTTTGGCCACCAACCCATTTAATAAATAAGAAAAACTTTTTGCTGCAATTTTCCCCTCGGCTGCTGGCCTTTAAACTTTAATACATGGAAAATTGCATGTTGGTCGGTCACAGCAACCTTCAAAATGAAGTTGTCTTGGTTAGTTATTTATTTTTAATTACTTGCAGCTCAGTTAGCAACTGTGATCTTTTTTTGCAATGGCGGCAATTAATTACCAATCAAAGTGTGATGAACTTTAAGCGATTATTGATAGTATGTACCTGCCTATATTTGGATTTTAAGCAGACAATTTGTGCATAAATCAAGCGTTAGGCGAAGACTTTGATAATCGTGAGAAATTTGTAAGATTAGTAATTCATTCAACAAAATTCATTTTACTCCCTTGAGTAGATATAAGAATTCAATGCTTGAATTTTTTAATAATCATCAACATTATTTCAGAATAATAATGACGTGAATATAGTTTGATTTTGTTTCGTTTTGACTAATTAAAACGACAAATATAATACAGCTTACACGTTTAAATATTTAAATTTGCTTCGGAACCCTTTTTGACAATCTAATTCCTAATTCCAAATTCTAAATTCTGCAACAAGCTATTGAACTGACAGAAATTGTCCAGTGAGATTTATCTACCTATTAAATATGTTAAATACTCTATAATGATATAATATACATATCTAAAGATTATAAATAAACATTTAATATAATTTTGATTCTAGGAAGTGTAATTAATTTGTGCAAGAAAATGTCGCCTTTAAATAAATAAGGAACTATCCATTTAAACAACTGAAAATAGCCAATTGCATTCATTAAATCTCGAGATTTACATGCAGCTGCAAAAACACTCTTATATCTTATTTTCAATTATGAATCCTTAATTAACAGACTCCATTCGCAATTTGCTGAGGTAAGTACGTTTCCGATAAGTTGCTTGAGAGTCATACATTAAGCCCTTAGCAACCTTCTACATCTGCATAATAAATTGAATACATTAGAAACTATAAATAACTGCCAGCAACTGCAAGCAAGATACAAGTTCAGCAGCAAATGAAGAAATTTTGTTAGAATTGCGATTTTTTAAAAATGTATTTATGTTTGCGAGTTCCTTGTGAGCGTCTACCAGAGAAGTCGGATGGCGCCAACACACAGCAACAACAACTGCAACATTAAAATAACAACAACAGCTTACAAGATAGTCAAATGTGCGAGATAAGTGCAGGTAAAACCATCACTATCACTTGGGTCTGATGGAACAATGTACACCAGTCACATCCATCGCAAAAATTCACAGGTAAACCCTAAAACAACGGCAATATAAATCCAATGATATTTTAGAAAAGGAAATTTACCAGCTCCAAAGTAAAATAAATGTATTTTGGAGAATATTAATGTTTTATTTTATTTATTTAATATTGACTTAATAGTCATCAAAAGGTTTAGAATGATATAGGAAAAGTATAAATATTTGTTTATTATTAAAAGACAAATTAAAAAAAAAAACAATCGAAACAAATTTTAAGGCGTTTAAAAAATATTTAAGTTATTTTTAAAATATTTTAAAAAAATTATTAATATTTATAAATATAAAAAAAAGACGACAATAATTTTTAAAAGGATTTATAAGATATCAATATTTCTTTTTTTAACTTATAATATGTTTTCATCTAGCTCCCAGAGTTTATAAAAAAAAATAGTTGTCCTAGAGCCAAAAATATGAATATATGCGTACTATTTTTCGAGATTTAAGTTATTTTAAAATTAAAAATTTTTTTTGTTTGTTTTGGGAAATGAAATGATATAAATATATTAAAATTTATTTATTGTTTTGCCCGATTCAAGTTATTTTAATATTTAAACTTCTATATTTCTTCGCTACCTATATTCCAAAATTGGAAATTAAAACTAAATAATTAAATTTATTAGTTAAAAATTAAATTTTAAAATGTTTTAGTGGTTTTATAAATTCATTATCATTAAATTTTATATCAAGAATAAAATATCAATGTTTATTACTTGTGTTCTACGAAAACCACTTTATTTAAGAGTATTCCAAATGATAAGCACTTAATAAATAAATAGCTCCTTCTAAGGTTGGCATTAACCCCAACTGAATGTCAAGAACGCCAAAATTATTGTAATGCTCCAAAGACTCTACAAAGCTGGTGCAAAGTGACGCATGTGTATGCCACAAGCCAGGAATTGACCGCGACCGAGACAGCAACGCACGACAAAGTCAGCGACAGAGACGGAGAGAGAGAGATATATATATAGGTAGACGCCAGGCAATCGGCCAAACTGTCAGACGCGGTGCGTTGTGTGCCAAAAGAGCAACTGCAGACAACAGACAATTGGCAACTGGCAAACAACAAGCGGCAGACATTGGACATGGACAGCCGACAACCGACAACAACAGGCGCAAGTCAAGTGAATGGCCAATGACCACCAAATTGGCATTAAAGCATACAAAAATAACGTCAAATGGTCAAAAGGTTAACAAAATCAAGCAGTGTTCGCGAAAAGAACTCGCTGAACACAGTGAGAAACGCAACAGTAGACAGAGGGGTACGCGAGGGCAAATGTGCAGCGAGAGGTTCCTCGAAAACTATGCTGCTGCAGCTGGCAGCAAACGCAACAAGTTGCCAACATTCCGTCAGTATGTTCGACAGTTACTTCTGATGCTGCTGCAACGCTAGCAACATAATCCCCAAGACGATGCATTTTTGCACACATACACAACTAAAAAATGATTAATTAGTTGCCTCATTACTTTACAAAAATCAATGTCGCACATATTCTGTGAGCCACGATAGAACTTCGAAGCTGCCCCTTGCCGTGCTGTCGTTGGGCCTGTAGCTGCCGTCAGACGTCAGCGCTTCGCTATCGACTCGTCGCATAATAAATCGATCATATATTTCAAGCAGACTCAAGTATCAAAAAAATGAGAAAAAGAAAATGTCAGCGCTGATTCTGATCAGCAGCGGCAATCTGCTCCTGTCGCACACGCCGCGACGCCAAAGATGCTTTCAGAAATGCCCACATATGTTGCCAGCAACCTTGGAACACCGTGCACTGTCCCCAACTCTGACACTGACTTTGAGTCAGTGAAACTCTGACTCTAAATCTGAACCGGAGTTTGATCTCGCACACTTGCAGTCGCGTTTCGTGCTTGTGGCCTTTTTAATTGCGGTCGCCCGCCTGCTTCCAGTCCCCACTGCTGGGAACTGAGTTGGGGGCTCTGGATCTGGAGCTGGATGTGGATGTAGATCTGCTGTAGTGCTGACTGATTTTATTTATTAAACTGTTGACATTCTGTCCACTGTGGCGCTGTGTTTCTTTTGATTCCCTCTCCCGATATCGATATCAACAACTTCGTTGGCGCCTGCAACGGTTAAATTTATTGTGGCGTGTAGAAATTGATTAACTTGATGGCAAGCTGCGACTTGTTGTCAACGGTTCTGCTCTTAAGCATTAGTATTACAAACTGTGAACGGGTAACAAGCGAAGTAAATGTAAACATGCAAGAAAAACACATAAATACATCTGAGTTAAAGAGATTCAAATCAATATACTTAGATGCAAATGGATTGGCTACGTAGCATTTTAGCTTTCTGGTTGCTAAAAGTAATCGTCCTATCATTATTATTATCAATAAATAGTTAATAAATAATTAAATTTATTGAATAAATCACGCAAGTGCCCAAATAAATTATTTTAGAATAAATATAATAAATTAAATAATATTGCTTGGAAGGTTCTTACAATGAAAATCATAAACGAGCGTATCGGCATATTGTGCGAATCAATTAAACACATCTATAACGTTTCCAATATGCTAAAAGTTTTCTTATCGGCAAAGTCTGCTTATGAGGTCAACGGAATTTACCAATGCCCATGGTATCTCAAAAATATATCCTCTATTTAGACATTGAGTCGCATATTGTAAGCGTTACAGTGAAAGTGTGAAATAATAAAAAGAGCATTATCAATGCGCCATAAGCATACAAATAGAGATATCGGTATACATGAAATATTTATTTTAATAGAGCTAGGTATTCTTGTTCTTGCTGCTGAGGGGCCAATAAACCAAAGCGATTGAACTCTTTATCGCAAGGGGTTTCATGTAAACAGAGTCGCACTAATCAAATACTCTAATTCTAGAGGCGGATTTGAAGTATTGCCAAATTGAACTATCTTCTAATGAATTTATGACCTTTATCAAAGTCAGCCTGGTTGGAAGTTTACTTTTCCCACATGAGGAAAGCCACATAGAATGAGTATTTTATTATATCTATTACAATTAGACAAAACGGACCAAACGAAATATTAAAGTCAACAACATTTAATGGTTATGTTTAGAAGTTCTTGTCGTTGACTGTGTCGGCGGCACAATCAAGTTGAATGGCATTGCAAAAGCGCAACTGGAGAAAGAAATGCGACGGGTGAGTGAGACAGAGAGAGAGTGTGAAAGAGAGAACGAGAGAGAGATAGAGAAAGAGTGAGATAAAGAGAAAGAGAAAAAAAGAGAGAGAGAGAGAGAGAGATGTGCAGGTTGGAAAGGCTTCTCCTGCTACTTTAGCTGCAACAGCAGCCGAGTGCCAGCAGCAGTTTGATTGTTATTGCCAATGAATGAATGCACTTGCTGTTTTTTGTCTGTGAGGATTGTCTGCTGTGCCTTTGCCAGATGAGGCAGCATCTCCAACTCCAGCTACAGCAAGCAACTTCTTCTCCAAACCAGCGCCAGCGGGCTTACAACACATTTTGCGGTCTGCTGCAGCTTCTGTTGCCATTGTTTTCATTTCACTGCTGCCCTTTTGTTGATGCGTAGGCCCAGGGGTTTTTGATATTATTGTTGTATTCCTGGTTGCTGCTGTTGCCGCTGCTTATTTATGAATGTGTTGGCAATGAATTTACCGCCATGCCACAAGCAACTTTTCCGTTTGGCATCATATTGCGCCCCTTCCCTCTCCATCAAGCTCAGTTATATCCTCGCAAATGCAACTTCAACTCATTGTCACCGACATTTTCACACTTAGCTTGGAATGGGATAAAAACTCGTTGGCTCACTAACAGATGCTCCCTGGCGAGGTTTTTCCTGTATTTCCATTTTTCTCCTTTATACTAATGATTTATTGATAATATGCCCGCTGTGCTTCTTACAAACAGTTAAGTTCAACTACAACATTTAATTAAATACGAGTTATAAATTTCACAATTTTATCTAAATTTGATTTTGTGAAATGTAGCCATAAATAAAGTGAAGTACTTATATAAAATTAATGCTTTAATATCGAATGCAGGTCAAACAAAAACGAATTTAGGATCCGATTTTCGTACGTAGAGTGTAATATAATATTCTAATATTTTTTTTTCTATGATAATCGGTTACGTATTGGTACCTTGACTTTTACGGTACGCTACTGGTATGGTACCGATACGTAATGGTACAATGCAAAAGTTTGAAAGAAGAAGTGAAGACTTTACTAAAATGGAATTTCCTGATACCATTTGAAAAAATTACTGATCGAAAGACACATGCAAATCAATATCGTTTTAGAGTTGAAAATTCGCTGGATCATAGTAATTTCCGAATTTGATCAATAGAATTTTATAACCGTCCCAGAATTGTGATCAAAAATTTTCAATTAATTTGAAGCACCTCTATCAAGATGATAAAGTTTGACATAAATTGCTACATTTTAGAACCCCTCTTTGGGGTCATAAATATCAACTGCTGCTTTCGTTATTAAGCTAATATATCGATTAAGTGCTAATAAAGATTCATTGGACTCTAAGCATTAAAGAACAAAAAGCGTTAACAAAATGCTCCACAATCAGTTAAAATACAAAAACTCCCTTTACAAAAAAAAACAGAACAAAAATGAAGAAGTGCTGTTGGCGATGGTCCATTGATTTGCTGGTGCTGGTTACAATATAACTACATAAATAAATGTGCACACAAAACAACCGTACAACCGTAATAACACCCTATGCAAAGTAGTGTCGACAGCAGGAATCGCCACTTCTTCAATTGATTTTGACAGAGGCTGCTCGGAACGAAACCAAACGGCTTTGTTGGTGGCAACTGGCCACTAACACTTGATGTATATGCAGGAATGTGGAGCGGGCAGAGAACAATTTAAACAATTGCCTAACAGAATAACGAAGAATACGGCAGGTATTGAATATTGAACTGAGATTGGCTCCTGTCGGCATTGGTATTGGTATTCACCAACAATCGGTATTCACCAAAAAAAAAACAAATACGAAATAAATATCGTATCAATTGAAACCAGATTCGATGTCGTTGGTAACACATGGTGTCCGGGTCTAAAGTCTACGACCAATTGGCAGACATATAAATTATTAAATGCCAACAGCAGGATTTTATGGTTATGGAATGATGTTGAGTAGGCTTTGGATTGAAAGTTAAAGCAGTTTGTGTAATCAGTTTAGTTACACTCATTTTTATTTCGTAAGTCAACGAGCTGAATACAAATAAGAAAATTTGAAAAATTCAAGTGGTTGCACAATGTCAAACCTTCAAGATGTACCTCTTACCGAGCCAGAAAACATTATACCAACCACTAATGATAGAACAACTGACAATGACACAAGTGGCCCGAAAAGCAATTCGCTGAAACGTTTCTTTAAGCTTGGCAAGAAAGGCAACCCCGCCCAAAATTTTGCCGAGGATGGAAACGAACTGGATGATGAGGTCAACAAAGACACCGCTAAGCCGGGCACCATTAATCGCTTATTGACACGACTGAAGAACACTTCAAAAACAGGTGACAACAACGGTATCTAATATTGACTCTAGCAACTCTGCGTAATGGCCACTTTACAGAGTCCATCGAGCCCTCAACCAGCACCAACCCGGACATGGAGGAGATTTCTGGCAAGCCCGCGCCTAACGCAAAACCAACATTGAAGTCATCGATATCAACCTATTGGAAGTATCTTTTCCATCGCCAAAAGGCGATCAGCAGAGAGGGCTCCCATGATCATCAAGATTTCCCAGAAAGAGAACAGGAGGCAATCGAGCCGAACAAAGTACAGCAAACTGAACCGGCTATCGCTGAAATAGGTTTACCAAAAACACCAGTTACATCACGTGAGAGCTTAAAAATAGTTGTGACAGAAAATTCATTAAAAGAAGAGGCACAAATGCTCGCCATTTCTGATGTGATAGTGGACAAAAAGGAAGCCTAGGTCAAGGCTTTAATCTACTTAAATTTATTGTTACTCAATTTGTAAGAGGCTGCCAGCCGTCAGCCCCACACACACATACACACATGTACACACCTATAGGTAAAACTAGTTCGTCTGCAGTTCAGCTTCAAATTATATTAATTAAATTTAGCATTAAAAAAAAACAGAATGTGATATTAATGTTTATTTGTATTTGCGACTACCCGTCACATTTTCAGCGTGTAAACCGATTCCAATTTGTCTGACAGTCAGTTCACACAGTTCAGTTAAATCTGTTGTTAAAGTGACTTCCAGTTTTGATTTCCCCCCTTTTTTCGGAGCAGGTTAAAAGGTGCCGCTTAAGCCAGACAAAAATCCTTACCAACCCCTATGCAGTTGCACATACATATTTTTCACTTTCCAAGGAAGCCTTAAAATGAAACACCCTTCAGTCTCAACTGAAAATTTCCAAGCGTGTACTTAATTGCAAAATCTCATTGAATAAAGTATAAGAAATAAGCGGATATTTATTAAATCAGACTGCTGCTTAGAATTTTTTGTTTAGCCGAAATTAATAAACAAATAATATAAATAAATAAGTATAAAGTCCGAAATAATTTGAGCCTCAATTGGTATAGTTTCATCCTCTATAATTATAAACAAATATGATAGATTCCACAGACTTCAACATATTTTTTTCCTGGTAATTTGTTATAATTTAATTAAATATTACATAATAATTGAAGTAATATTTTAATATACAGAAGACAAAATTTACATATATAACATAGTCCATCTGCTCAAATGCCAATTTAATTATTCCCCTCAAAAATTTACAAAAATCCAAATATAACCTTTGGAGACAAGCAATTTTCAGGACACTATGCGCTGGTGACAGGATCAATGTAAATGACGTAGTATATTTTGGAGTGACAAATTCAAAATTAAAAACATGACTGTCCGGACACAAATCTGATCCAACGATACGAAAACACCCTATCCAAGATTTATCCGAGAATAAAAAAAATACAATAGAGAAAGTTGCATTTGCAACGCTTCTTCGAAGAAATTATAAGAGAAATTTCCTAGTAATCTTCTTTCCCAGTTTGGTAACTTTAGCTTTCAAATTACTGGAGATATAGCTTTTTAAAAATGTTTGGGGCGCGAGTAAGCGTGACAAATAAAAATTTTGGAGGACGTTCTTAGTGTTCTGGATTTTCCGGGTGTTAGTAGCAACATACCTTTCAAATTTGGTGACTCTAGCTTTCAAGTTGTTAACGAAATATGGTCTTATCGAATTACACAACATGTGTAAGCTATCCAATTCTTTAAAGATCTCTTAGGGAAGTTAACAGGAACATTCGTTTAGAACTTGATGACTCTAGTTTACAAACGGGCAACGGGGCGCCGGAGGTGGGCGCGGCATATGCCGATCTTTGAAGGACATCGCCAACAGCCTACCAACCGAATTTTGTGACTGTATCTTTATCGATTTGCGAATATCGATCTTATCGTCTTCCTAGCCCCCTGGTGGACGTAGCTTTCGAATTTTTACACTTTGTCTGTCGCAGGCACAGACTAGTATTTGGTATTTCAAGTCCCTATCTCTAAGAGTGACGAAAAAACTTGGGTTCATACAGACGTGCTGACCGACATGTCCGTCACGGACATTGCACAAAACCATTCGGTAAAAAAAGTATGAGTATAAAAAAATTTATTAAAAGAAAAACAATTGTCCTAGAGCCAGCCAAAAGCATCTTTTCATATTTTTTTATTGACCCATTTCTACACTCACATCCATGTATGTAACTGCCATTTCAGTAAAGCATCTGTTTTCCGGCACTATGGGAAAGCTCGACTTGTTTGATATAATTGATGACTTTTTAAATATTTGAAATTCTTAATATTCTTAAAATTCAATGTCAATAGGAGACTAACGGTGTATTTCCATCAGTCTACACAAATACTTGAAATGTCTCCAAAAGTCAACTTGTTGCATTTGCTGAGAACGGATAGAAAATATTTGCAAACATTGCGCAGCAACTGCGCAAACTCTTGTCGAAGCCAACTGATAAGGAATGCGGTAAATATTTACATGCGAGACGACCAAAACAAACACTTGTTGTACTCGTCCGGGTGTTGAATTGAAAAAGCAGAAACCGCGGGTACGGCAAAAATGCGAAGTAAACATTCGAAATGCGCATGTCCAAGGTGCAGCTGGTTTTTTGGCCCGCTTTCGGGGTGAGTGGTAATCAGCAGTAGGAAAAGTGGGTCAGCACATACCCCATATAATTTTCCAGCTGTAATTTATTTTGCGTTTCAATAGGAAAATGTATTGAAATCATTATAAAAAGTCATTATACCTAAAATTGGTACTAAACAAGTGAATACAATTTAAAAGTCGAACGGCATAAGTGCCAAAAGTGCCATTCAATTGAAACACCGGCAACAGGGTCTGGCATCAGTTACAAAAAATTCTTCCACAGATACACACCCCATTTTCAGAGAACACATACAGATTTCAGTTTAGTTATAGAGATTTTTCTTTGTGGTCAAGGTGCGCTGTGCAACCCGTAAAAAATTGCAAATTTATTGAAAAAACTAACAAATTTCGAGGTAAGCTTTTCAAAAACACAAACTCACAGCTCATGACGCTGCCAGGCCTATGAAGTTTTTCCTTTTTTTATGGTATTTCGGATGATTTGCAACATTTTGCAGCATCAGCTTTGTGCTGACATAGGTTACGCAATGCCCAAGGATAATATAATTAAATACAAGATTTTCAATACCTTATTGTGATTTATAGAATGCGAAGTCGCTGGGCAGCAGTTTCGGCAATGCAAAGGACTTGTCTGATATAATGACTGGTAGCTTTAGAGTGCAACTCATCAACATGGGCACTCGCGCTGCCGCCTGTAAGTATGCCCCAAACAGTCTCAAGTGGCAAGTTTGGTTTTATTTACGCTATGCGTCATTTTGCAGTTCAGGCCAAACTGAGAGCCCTTCATGAATACCATGTACGCCTATTGCACAATGTCTTACCTGCGCCCTCTGGTGTCGATATTGCTAACAATATCAAATACTTTTCTCAAACTCTGTTAAGTAAGTGTTAGCTTAGCCCATTGATTGATTAACATATTTAAATATTTTGTTAAAGCTGTCCTTAAAGATGTGCGCACTTCTCCTCACGAACTTATACGCGATCCACTCGAAGATCCCACACGCATGTCTGCCTACCCAAATCTTGAATATGGCAATCTCTATAATGCTTTAACTATGCTCATTGATGTGGCACCTTGCATTCAGTATGGACAAATCGGTGAGAGTTGGTTCTTGTTATATTACAACAATTTTTTCTATACCATGTATTTTTACAGTTTTCGGCAAGGCTTTACTACAGTGTCTAAGCTGCATATTACCATTTCTCGATAAGGACCTTATTGATAACCTACCCTATCTAGTTAGCTCTACTATATCTGTACTACCGCCAGCCTTACATCAGGATATTGTCAATGCGCTGTGCTATTATATCTTACCATTTACTATAAGTATGTTAAGCTTTCAGTCAGATATAGCTTTCAGTCTAACCTGGTTTTAAAATGTATCCCAGCGCGTCGCAGCGCCGATGAGCAGGAGTGCCAAGCCTGTCAATCTGTTTCCTCTGTCATTATAATGGTTTTGCAGTATTCCAAAAATCCAGGTAAGCAGTGATTAAGTATTTTGTACATAAACTGTTTCTGTCGTCACTGTTTAGCAATTGAGAAAGCTGAAATCATCATAGTTATGTATATGTACTTAAAGCACAAACTACTTCGGGCTGAAGGGCATTTAATAATCTTTGGTTTATTTTATTTCATTGGCGTTTATCATAAACGGAGGAGGTTTTACTTATTTATATAGAGCTTACAGGAGTATAGCCATAAATTTTAATTTAAACAACGAGGCGTCTGTGTAAAGTTCCCTGCCCATTCTTTAAATTCATCCACTCTTTCAGCACACCACTGTCAACTACTAGAATGTCTGATGACTCTCAAGCATAATGTAGTTAAGGATATACTGTGTGTGGTCGCTTATGGCACTGCCGTCTCTCGATCCTCCGCTGCCAAGCTGCTCTTCTACTACTGGCCAGCCTTCGATGCCAATCTTTTTGATCGCAAGGTTCTACTCTCCAAATTAACCAGTGAGCACACAAATAGTGAATATATGATAGAAATAAATATATTCGGGCTTATTCTATTAAACAGATGACCTAGTTCCATTCACCTGTCAGCGTGAACATTGCCCCAATGCCGGAAACGCTGAGGCGGCCAAGGTATGCTACGATCATAGCATCAGTATCACCTATGCTCAGGACTGCCCACCGCCATTGTACCTGTGCATCGAGTGCGCTAACGAGATACATCGGGAGCATGCAAATCTGGAGTTTGGTGACATTCTGCATCCCATGCAACAGGTGTCGATGGTGTGCGAGAACAAAAACTGTCGCTCCAACGAGAAGTCCGCCTTCTCTATATGCTTCTCAACCGAATGCGCCAGCTTCAACGGCAATCATCCCATTCGCTACTGTGCCCAATGCCACAGCAATCGTCATAATTCTCGACGTGGCGGTGATCATGTTGTTCATCGCAGCCTGCAGCCTGCTTGGCAAATGGACCCAGAGATGCAAATGCACATGGTCGAGTCAGTGGTTAGTTTGCTGCGCGAGGCCAAGCCCCTGAACTTTGAGCCCGGAAAGGAGTCCTGCTCATTGGAGGCGAAGAAGAACGGCTTGTCCATCACGCCCGACAACATTTCTCTCGAGGAGCGCCAGATGCTGGGTCGCTATGGTATTTGGCTGCTTGTGGGTCGCTGCACACCCACCCCAGATACACCCGTCGAAGTCCTGGGTCGCATTCTAAGCATGCTCTTTCATTGGTTCCATGTCACAGCCTATTCATACGATGGTAACGACAAACACCAACTTATTATTTTTGACTTAGTATTTAAAAATTGTGTGGTACTTCCCACCAGCTGCCGGTCAAATTGAGAGCACCATAGAGAAGCTGAAGGTGGATCACGTGTGCAACTGGCTAAAAGAGATTTGTCGCATACACTACAATGTGTTCATCTCCTGTCTGCTTCCCCATCCGCCAGAGTACGCCCGTGTCGGTGGCCACTGGGAGACGCTAGCCTCACGCACCAGCCACCTGAAGGAGGGTCTTCAGCGATTGATTTGCCTGGTGCCGTATGAAGTGATCACTTCGGAGATCTGGGACTATGTGATGCCGCATTGGATGGAGGCCATCACCAACGATGTAGCCGAAAAGGAGCTCAACGAACTAAAAATTGTACTGAGCAAGATACTCGATCCGGAAATGTCTCCGCTCGGCTTCGATGCAAAGACCATGTACAATTTTGTGGCCATCCGGTTCGAGAAAACGACGGCAAAGGTCCAACAGCAGGCTCTGCACTGGCTCCAGATACTCACCAAGCTGGAAATACTAATCCCACTCGTCCAGCTCTTTGCCATGTTCGGCGATGGAGTGCGCATCATGAAGTATGGCATACAACACGAGCTAATGCGCGAAAAAGAGAAGGAGCCCCAGGCCCAGCAGCAGCAGCAGGCCAAGGCACCGAAGACGCCTTGCAAGGAGAGCAAGGCCGAAATGGCCAATCCACCCAGACGTAGTTCCATTTGTACGTAAAAATATTGCTAATAGCATTTGCATATCCATATAGAAAAGACACCATCTGTCTGTTTGTCTGTTGAAAAACAGTCTCTCAGCTGCAACTATATTGATGAAAGTTAAGACACATAGCTGATATTACACCTTTCGGTTAGAATTAGTCTGATTGTTAGTAATAAAACACAAGATTGGTCACCTCACTAGAATTTAAAATTGGGACACATAACTGTGGTAAGAGTTGTTTTATAATTAAAGGAATAAACCTCCCTAGATTTGAAAATGTAAGCACATAGCTGACATGAAAACTTTTCCTTCTAAATAGCGCGATCCTTAGCAAGAAAATCGCACCCTTGGCCAATTCATCTTTCAAATGTGTGTGTTTTTTTTTAATTTTTATATTATGAATATTACTGACCTAGGTTATGGTAATCGCTTAAGTAATGTAAGTTCTTATATGAGAAGGTATTCAAGACATATTGAGCTACTCATTAATTATGCTTATTATATTTTTGCAACAATTTATGAAGTCCTATTGCCAATCTAAGAAGACTCGAAAGTTTTTTGTTTAAACGATTCTTCTTTCATGTTCTTTTAATGGAACTGTATGCTTTTAGCACCTGTTGTGGAGGATGACTCTGGCAATACGTCGGCCATATCGGACGATGAGGCGCCCACCAATCGTCATACGGAGTTCTCAACGGATGCCGAACACAACCTCACCTGTTGCATACTAATGCTGGACATACTTCTGAAGCAGATGGAGCTGCAGGATGTGGAGCAGCACATGGGCATACACACCAGCGTGTGTGAAAACGTCTCACGTTTGATCAAATGCATGGTGACTGCAGCCCGGGTGGGTCTAAGTAGTCACGTATGTGCGTTAAAGGTAGATTAAAGGTTAACACTTGGTCAATACTTAAAATATTAACTAGATACATTTACAGGTGGCAGAGTGTGCTTACTGTGAGGCATCCACTATGTGGCATCAGCTGTCGACCAAGTTGGTTGAATTTATGGCACCGCTGAATCCCGTTAGGCCACCCGATGTAGGTACACCAAGAATGATTACAAGCTTAATTATCAACACTCAATACCTTAGGTGCCCATTGAGGATATAATTGAAGACGAGAAGTCATCACGCAAATCTCCGCCGGAATCTGACAAGGAGAAATCCCGGGATGTTTCGCTCTCCATGGCTCCACTGCCCATTCCACTGGGTCCACTCGGAGGGTTTGCAGGTAAGCCAGGGAGTGCCCGAGCGCATTTTACTTAATTCGAGAAATTTTTCGGAGAGACGTACTTGCCACTAAAGTTGTATAACCATACAAAACCCAACCCCATATAAATACTATTAACTAGCCACTGTTAAAGTAATGCAGTCAAAGTCACACAAAAAATGTAGCTAAAATGTAGCCCGTACATCATTGCCTGGACTATATGCGGGTGGAAATGAATGTTGTGACGTCTTTGAAAACGTCTCTGTAAACAAGTTTCTTAGTCCAAAACCCACGTTCAAAGCGCATTTAAGACCCTTGTTTTTAGTAACCTGCACTTGTTATGCTCTGTAAAAAAATACCATAAGCCCAGACCCGATTTAAATGATATACATACGTATTGTACTTAATAATAAATAAACAAAGTCCAGACTAATTCCAAACTAGCTACACTTGTCAAACGTAAACAAATTAAAAAAAAAGATCGCTGTTGAAAATTTAAATTACCCTAAATCCAAATTTATATAACTTTTCGTACCATAAAACATTTTCCATTCTTCTTATTTGGCTTTATTTTATATGTCTATCTTGCTATCTTTCTCTACATAAATATGTATATCTTTCTCTCTCTCTATCTCTAACATATTCTACGCGACCACTATTTAATATTTACTAACGCTCGCTCGCTGTCTCGCTCGCACACGCACTTTCTCGCGCGTACCAACTGTCTCTATATCTCTGTCACACACTGTCGCTCTGTCGCAACAATCGGTCCATATGATGAACTATTAACTTGCTATCTTAAACAATAAACAAACGTCAATTATTCATCAAATACTTAAAACTAAAAATGTACATTTTATCAATCATTATCAGATATCTTTAAGCTAGATCAATTCTTTTCAGACGATGGAAAAATTATTATAATGGCAGGTGAAGCACCAACAAGCAAATTTTTCATTTCTTAAGAAAAAAACGAAACACAAATCAAAACAAACCACAAATTAATATAATCAAATATTTGCATTTCATTAATAACATTGTTAATCAGTTGAAACATTTCGTTACAATTCAAATAAATTTAAATACCTTATGCACACGTCCCACAAGAAAACAAGAGAAGACTTTACCCACAACATAACACCATATCACCTCAGAACAGACAGTAAACAAAACAAGCCACTCAATCCACATACCCAAAAAAAAAAAAAAAACACTTCTACCCAACTATCTCTGTTTAGCTTCCTAGCATATACTTTAGTATACAAGCGTTTTATATATATAGATGACCTTCTAAGTAGTGTTCACATTTAAAGCCGCATTGCTGAATTTGGTTACATTTTCTTTCGGTTCGGTCCAAACATCTCACACATATGCGTCCTTCACTACACTACTACTAAATACAAAATTCAAAATTCCGATACCAAATACTTATCGCACACCAGCGTTGCCATGAGTGCCTTGAACTAATTTTGATGAGCTATAATTCTTTAGGAATTTTCTTAGTAGAATGTGTGTCTGTGCCTGACCAGTTTAAAAAGTGATCAATTCAAATGTTTTTTTTTTTTATAATTTTTTGATTAAATAAAAACATTGAATTGATTGGTGTATTTTTGATATGACACAAATTCAACTGGACAAACATCGACATTGGCCCTAATTGGAAAATGAATATTTGGAAAATTCAAAACATGCATGTTTTTTTTCAGTGAATTTTCGAAATTTATTGTGTGTTCCATGACAAATGAAAAAAAAAAAACATTATTTAGGATTTATACTTATGTGTATGCACTTGGATGCATGCCCGAATTAGTGAATGCAATGAGTTATCTTGACCATTTAAATGATTTCGATTTCATTTCTAGCAGAGTTGTGCAACTGACGACCATTTTCAAATACAAGCGATTTCTAATCTTAACTATATTTATATGTTCTCATTATCAAGGTCCTGTGCCTGTTGCCGTGCCCCAACCCGAGCCGCACTCTGTGGGCGGTGTACTCGTCCATATGCCCCACGTTTGCTCCGTATGTATTTGAAGATATATCGCATAAGTATTATCAAAACCTTTATACTATTACGTTCCTTGGTTACAGCCTTTTATAGCCAATAACATTTTACTTGAAAGTTTTCATATACTAAAAATAACACATTACAAAAAAGAAATTAACCAATTAAACAGCAAATATTATGCGTTTAAGTAGGTATTTAATAACAACACCCTATATTCTAAGAATATTTATAATTAATTTATTACAGCAACAATACAATTACAATTAAAACTGAAGATTTCGTTTACTTACGCAAACATTATTATATTTTCTTTGACAATCGAATTAAGAATTTTTTCATTTCGAAATTAAAAACCGTTCAAAAATTATACAAAAGTTTTCATTTCTTCATATATTTTTTATAGAATAACGAAAATGGGCATTCAGTTGATATTAATGAATTGAGAAAAGTTCACGCCACAGACGAGGTACTTTGTGCATTCATTAACAAAATCCAATTTAAAATCAAAAATCAAACAAGCAATACATTAAATATTAGTTTTATTATTTGGCTGATTAATCCCCTCCATACAATTTGATATTTGTATAATTCGATTTTTAATATATTTTTTGATGTCCAGAAAAATGTACTCTCCATGTTAAGTGTTTATAAAATTGTACAGAGTGTTTTCCTTATTACTTTAATTACAAAAATTCTTCCTACATTTTTATCAGTTTTTTTATTTACCTAAGTCAATATAAAAAAACCAAAAAACACTTAGTGTGATGTTTAGAAAATTTCCTACAAGAAAAACATCAATCTTATTTTCTATAAGCCACTCAAATAAGAAAAAAAATTATAGCAGTTTTTGTAGTTTATTAGAATTTTATTTTTAACTGCACTAGGCGTCAATATCATTACTTGACTATTTACAGCGCTTTAAAAACGCACAGTGTTAAATTTTTCGTAGACAGACGTGAATAGGACAGCTACAATTTAAAAATATTTATACAATTCATAAAAATTAATTACTTTTTTTTAATACAATCGGATAGGATTTGTTATTTTCCAAGGCACTTAGAGAAAGAACCACACGTAGTTCTTATTTTTCATAGAACACTTTTAAGACCACAAATAAAATTTTTGCTGGCATTTATATTTATACGCTACATTTTATATATATACAAATGAGTATATATATATTTGTATACATAGACTATTAAATGTTTCAAATTTTTATATTAGGCTACAAAACTAATTTACTTAGGCGTCTGCATAGCTTTAAATAATGCATAGATTTATTATTTCTATTTTTCAAGTATCTTTTCACTCCCGTGCCTCAAAGTATCTTGTATGTGTGTGAAAATAAATTATGAAATACAGCAAACGAAAAAATTATAATCAATAATTTGTTAATAAATGTACATTTTATTTATATAATTTTCAATTTTCCATAAATTTTGACATGTAAATATTACGTTAATTTTAACAATCTTTTCAAACGTACTTTAAAAAACTTTTTACTTTGATTAATGGCCGTTAAAGAGCATGTCAGTGTATCAGCACCGTCACAGTTTTTTAATACCTACACCAATCAGTTAACAAATGTACAAAATACCTTTAATGCACAAATACTTGTACCTTGACGACTTAATGCAATTTTACATGTTCTTGTGTAATCATTTATGTAAACTATATCATTGTTTTTTTTACTATACCGAAAAAAAAACATTAAATGGATGTGTAAGTTTAAGCGACCAACGTTGCATTTCTTTATGTACATGTGTACTGAATGTAATGAATGTAATCTAACGTACAGCCACTTAATCTAAAATACAGTGTAAATATGTATTTCACTTACTGTAAAGCTGTATACAAAATTAGAAAGATACTTCACCTCAATTTTGAATACTTTGCTATCTAAATGCAGATCATGACGGCCACCGTAGAAACAGTTTCAGAGCAACTGGATCTGGCCTCTATCCTACCCACTGATAGGGCCATAGCACGCTCCATAACACTATCAGATGCGGATGTGGGCAGTGCCAACGTCAGCGTAACCAAGGCATCCGTCATGGGTGAGAATGGTGCCAATGGCAGCACAGCTGTTGGCGGCGAGAATGGCAGCGGATCTGACGACGAGGAGGAGGAAGAGGATAGCGATGATTTCTGGCACACTTCGGTAGGCAAGTTCAAGTTTACCCTAGATCAGCTGCCCCAGCCTCTGCAGTATATACACCAGTTGCTCACGGTGCGTATAAGTAATCTAAATACATATCTATATTAACAGATGTATATGCATATTTGCATACAACTTAATACGCCCTTGCCCTTTGTAGAATTTTAAGATCTAAGGCCTCAGAGGTTCTGTTAACGATAGATTTTCTCAAGCTTAATTTCAATCCTTATCCCGATATCTAACTTTAAGTGTTTTCAGTGAAGTCAAGTTTTCAGTCAGACTTACTTAATTATAAAAGGTGGTCACAGGAGTTATTTTGAGGTACCTGAACAACTGAGCTCGATAAAGTTAGTCTGACAATTGAATGAAGGCAGGGTTCCATTGATGCGTGAACAGAACGCCAGATACTTTGTATTGTTTTGCCTGTCTATAAGCATTCTGAAAGTATTTCCAATACTAAATAACAGCTTATTCAATTTGATCTTTATGACCCAAATGACTCTTAGGGCACGTCTGATATTTTTTTAAAATTCTTAGTCACTTTTGAACAGAATTAAGACAAAATATTTAAATACAAGCAACTGTAAAAAAAATACACCCTGGTTGTTCGGTTGTTAATATAAAAGACTGTAAATTTTTTCGACAACGTAAGTCGAGAAGACCTTAATATAGAAGATACAAATAAAGGTATTATGGTATACTACTAACCAAGTATTTCTGCAGGAAATACCCACAATTAAAAAACCCGAGATACTCTATTATGTGCTGCAATGCCTCAAGACAATGGCACTGCACGGCGATGCTTTAGCCAAAGCAGCTCGGGAACAACGAGGCTTCTTCATATGGTGCCAAGAGAATTTGTTGATCAAAAAGTTGGTGAATGACGACCACTTTTGCATGAGTAAATCCATTAATATGTTCTCTTTATCTAAACAGTCTTTGGGAGCTGTGCAATGCGGAACACTCACACATCTGTCAGGTGTGTGTGCCACTGCTGCTGCACTGCATCACATTGCCACTGGGCTCCGATGTGTTTTGGCGAGTGGTACAGGAGGCCTTCCACGATGTCGATTGGCGTGTTCGGTTCACGGCAGTTGAACGAGTAACCGTGATTACACGTTTTATGGATTCGACACCGCTGCGCTCTGAGGTGGGTCTGCAAACGGCATTGGCCACCGCCTTCTGTCATCTGATCGCCAGCATGGATGATATCAATGTGTATGTGGCGCAGCGGGCAACTCTCTATATCGGAACCATACATGATACGGCAATCCGGTCACTGCTCTTCTGCTTGGAGTCGCAATTCGATCTTTTTATTGTCGATCGACCGGTGGTGCTTCAATCAGTCTATCAGCTGCACAACTCTCTTTCCGATCGCAAGATGCTCGGGTGGGAGTTCTTTCTCAATCGCTTCGATACACTTTTCGTGGAAGCGCAAATCAATCTGGAAAAGTGCGGAGACATTTCGTATCTCCGAGATCTGCGCAACTCCGACAATGGTAGCGAGGCGCTTTCGGCCAAAATACTAAAGGCCAGAGAGGCACTCAGCCAATCAGACACAACTGGTAGCATGGCCAAGACCCTCAGCGCCTCTTTTGGCACCAAGTGGCCTTACAAGAGGACCATGTCCGCTCCAGCCAGCATGGCACCCCGCCAGGACTCCAAGTTCGGTAAGCTCTACCAATTGAATCCCACAAGAGTATTTATTTACAATTCCAATTAACAGTGCCCGAGAAGGAGAAAATCTATAATCGTCAGGTGTCGGCACCCATACTCAAGCGGAAGACTTCGCGTTTTGGATTGGGTCAGTTCCTTGGCACTGGTAGTGGTGTCAACCAAAATTCAGCCAACCATAGTGTCGCCACCAGTAGTAATACATTGCATACAAAGTCGAAAGTAACAACACCCTGTCCCATACACCAACAAGTTCCCCATCAACCCACCCAACATCAGCAACACGCACACCAACACACACACGTACACCCATCACACCAACACCAATACCAACACCATCCACACATACACCAACATTATGCTGGTAGTAGTGCACAAGTAGAGACCTTTGCCTCGGCTCATAGTCAAAGTCACCAGTATTTAGTGCATTGTGTACCGCCTAGTCACCATAGTCCAATGCCAACGCTGCAGGAGACCGAGACAATGCTTCGCTTCCAGGCTGCCCAGCAGCCGTTTCAGCACCCACCAACGACAACAGCGTCGCCCCAAACGATCGGCAAGCAGTTCCGTGCCCCAGCACCAGCAACAACAACAGCAGCAATAACAACAACAACAACAATCTCGACCACGACCAGCACCAAAGCGGGTCCCACCTTTGCCACCTCGTTTCACTCCCATTTCCAAAAGCATCCCTCGGCGCCAAATTTGCTGCCGTCTCAGCCCGCTGTGGTCGCACCCAGTCCCAGTCCCTCGGCACTGGCCTTTCCCATGCATTGCACATGTGATGTCGCACCGCATTCCGGTGTCAACATTGCTGGCACCACGGGCAGCACCACGGCCAATCCAGGTAGGTTGTAGAGCATGTGTGTCCACTTATCAAGAAATCGATAAATCAAATTTGCTGTCTGTGTTGTCCCTCCCTCACTTTTTATCGGCCTAGCTATGTGAGCTATGTGTTCTATGTAGATTGTATAGTTCACAAAACTTATGAAATTATATCTGACTGTATTTTATTTCACGATACGATAATTTTCTGTCATTTTTTGATTCGATAAAACGGTATCGTTCAACAAATAATAAAAAAAAAGTCAAAATATTTTCAGACACTTTGTGAATAATATAATGATCAACATTGGCTTGCCAACGTTTTTAATGTTGATTTTACCTTTTTATGTGAGCATATATTCAGATCTTTTCAGTCATGTAACATTTGGGGCATCAGAATCATTTATAGTTTTCTATGTGGTTTGTATGTTGTATAAAGTAATTTTTAAATTTTACGTATTTAGTTTCTGGCATCTATTAAAATTTTGAATTTAAACCTAATTTTTATTTAATTTAATTTCAGAAGCGATAAAAAAATTGCTGGAAAAAAACATCGCATACATACATACAAATTTTCTAACTGTTGTATTATTAAACTTATTTAGCATATACGTATTTCAAGTTGTATCCAGGACGGTTAGACTTGTTTTTAATTTTATATTAAATTTATATTTTCTTGTCTTGTTTAGTGTATAAAAATTTGTTACGATCCCAGCAAGACATAATATCACAATTGTAAAAAGTAATTAACTCAATAATTTCATAGAATTTTATAAAACAAATTTCGTTCTTAAAATTTAAAGTGTTTGTCTATTTTATTTATATTTTATTTGTCTATTATATCTATTTTTATTTTTATTCAATTCAATTATTTCCTATTTTTTTTAATTGTATTTTGTTTATTTTTTATATAATGTCTAAATCAAACAGTTAATTTTAAAATGTTGGCATTTCAATTCTTTAAGGGTTTTTAGCTGTAAGTTTATATTAACAGTTTGTCACTAATAAAGCTAAGAAAAAATTACGTTCGTTTATTTAAAAATAAACTTTCTATTTTGAATGTGCAAATTTGTGTAAATATTGGACGTTAAATTTGTTCTTACCATATCAGTTATTATAGAAATGTGTATGTAACTTTGGCTTCACACAAAACAAAATCATCTTTCGTGTACCCTTCCGAACTGGTATGTATGCTCTCAAGAACTATTGTAAACTTAATGTACAATAACTCAACAGACAAATTTCGAACTATGTCCTTTTCAACAAAACACTTGTGTATATATTGAATCGTACATATACACCATGTTATATATAAAAATTTCAATCTATTTGTGCAATTGGCATGTGGCTGTACAACAAAAAATATTACGAAATCGATGTTCATTCCCTAACTGTATAATTGGAAAAATACGTTTGATCTGATTTGAAACATTATTAAATTCCATTTAGATGGACATATCCACTCACTGGGTGGTCTAAACGACGACAATCTTATCGGCCTGCTCAGCCGCATTACGGAGCTGGAGGAATCGGACCGGGAGACAATTCATTTGCTTGTCTTCATGCTGATGCAGTTCATGTCCCGCACAGATCAGGCCTTTCCATCCGAAGATAAGCCCGTCACCCGGACACAAAATATTGTATTAAAGCATCTGTTCTTACTACTGGGTCACAATCAAATCGACAAGACATTCCACACCACACCCGATTCATTGCGGTGAGTAACGATATCGAGCTATTAATATAAAAAAAAAAATATATTATTCTAAATTAAAATTTTTATTTTTAATTTTCATATTTTTTGGGTCTTCTGATATTAGTCAACACTAAATAAAAAATTTAAATGTAATAATAAAACTCTTTTTATCTCTTGACAGCGTTTCAGCCGTTTTCAATGCATTTTTAGCAAATTTACCACAAGTCTTGGATCAGAATCATCTGATTGGAGGTCTCATATTGCCGTCTGTCATGCAGATCATTCTGTACGCACCCAATCCCACAAACACTTCGGGCGAATCCTATCAGAATATTGTCTTTAATTATTCATTGTGGAATCTAGAGCAGTATCCGCGTCGCAATTGGCTATTCACGCTGCTCGTCGTCCTCTATAAGTACTCCTATACACAGCCACCGCTTAGTGGATATATTATCTCGGCCATTCGCATGATCATGAACAGCCTCCGTGGTCATTTCCATCAGTGCCGACGCATTCCTACCACCACCATACTAGATATACATGGCGGCGTTGGCGGCGTAGCCCGTTCGCGTGATGTTAGCCAGCCCTCGCTGGGCACAGATCCCGATGACAAGGAGGCCAGTCCGCCGGCCAGCCCCATGTTTCCATCGGAGGGCACCAGCGCCGCCTCCAAGAGCAAAGGTCAAAATGTCGCCTTCACACCCAAGCTGCAACACGCCTTTCGCAAGTACAACGACTCCAGTTTAGATGCAGATGAAACCGAATCCGAATTGGTGGCCATACCTGAGAGTGATCTCTCAGACAGCACCCTACATGGCAGCAGCGCACCGGTAGGATTATCTTTACAATATTTTAATAAATACCATAATAGGAAAAAAATCATTTTCCCCTATTATAAAAAGACGAAAATACTTTGCTTAAAGGAGAGAGATTTTTAAATTAATTTAAGATGGTTTGCTTAAAAACAATACTCGATATGATTTCTCCTAATAATTTTTTTTTTCTTTCTTATTTTCAGGGCTCTTTTGATGACACTATACATTTTGAAGACGTACTGCCAACAAAAATAGAATCACTGCGGAATCGCCGTCCCATGGAGTATTCCGAAGAGGTAAATGCTATTCAAAAGCTTCTGAAGTTTATGTTTATACTCTGAACAAGGGTCATGATGGTTTTGTGCAAGTGTATTTAACAGACAAGAAGACTTATAGACTTAGGTTTGGAATGTAAGTTGTCCTATACCACTCGCAAATCTAGTTTATTTCAATGTACCTATAATTGGTTCCGTTTCGCCAATTTCAGTATATATTGATTTCGGATAACAATAAATGCCACAATTTTGAAGTCAGAGGCTTTTAATTAATTTAAAATATACGTTGATATATTTTATAACAACTACACAAATTTCATAAAGCTCGGATATGAAGGTGCAAGGATTTTCTGTACTGTTAATTATTGACTCAATTAGCTTAGTTTTAGCCTGCCTTAAGAAATGAGACCACTTGCGGCTTAACTTTGAGTGTACAAACGGAAAAATTTGGCAATCAAACTATAATACAAATAACAGCTCAACTACAGCATTCTTATGTTTTACTTATCAATTTCAATCAAATGCAGAAATCTACAAAATCGCACAAGTCAATGATAACCACCAAAACGGGTGACACATACTCCACAAAAATTAAGCACACCAGTGAATCCGTAAGCACCACCGTGGTGACCACCCACACCCGTCACAGTCTGCAGGAAGGAGTGCGTATGATTGTGACACCGCTGGTGGGCTCGGAGACGACGGAGACGGCCATTGTCAGTCCGCCCGTGGATGTGCATCGCGCAGTGACCGTGCGCAACAAATCCCTGGAGAATGCAGCTGCGTCCACATCGAAAATGTTTGCGGCAATTGCCACCAATCATCTGAAAGCGCTGGGCGCTCTGCAGGACGTACCGACAGGAAGCAGTAAGCACGGCTCCAGCAGCGGCAGCGGCAGTCGTTCCATAAACGGCAACGGTGTTGCTCCAGCGTCCAGCGCACCGGCAGCGGTTGGAGTTGTGAAGCCAATTGGACGCCATAAGACTATTGTGGAATGCAGTGCCGGCACGTCCAGCTCTTCGACGGATGAGGCACGTCAGAAGAAGTCGCACACCAAGTCACTGAAACGCACGGACAAGTCATATGGCTCCCCTGATTCACCGCTGTCCAAGATGAGCGTTATGCCCAATCCGTGTGATGAAGTTGACGCCAGTCTCTTGCCGCCTCCGAAGAACATTGCAGCGCTGGAGATCCCAACGCCGGAGCGGCTGCTGCCTATTGGCACACAGGACACAGTTGCCGCACTGGTGGAGCGTGTTCGAGACGGCCTCAATTTGCCGGATATCAGTCATCTGAAGCAGGACAGCTTGGATGTGTCCGAGAGCACCAAAGACGATGCAACACCCAGCAGTCGCAACAACTCGCCTCGACGCCTCATCAAACAGGTGGCCCTCGAATCGCCGCCCAATGCAAATGCACCCGCAGCCGCTGCTGTAACAATGACAACAACAACAGCACTACAAGCTCAACCACATGTGCAGACGCAGTCGCAGCCTCTACAAGACTTGCACACATCCATTTTAAAGAATGTCACCCAGGATCTAAAGCACCTGCCCAGTGAACGCCAGCAGAATGTGGCTGGTCCCTCGACCACATCCAATAGCATTAAGCGTCCGAGACAGAAGCTGGCGCCATTTAACGTTGACTCCAATGCCATACCAGACATACGGTCGCGTTTCGCCGGTTCCTGGCCGCCACCACCATTCCAGCCAGCCGAGGAGCACGACGAAAATGGGGAAGATTCGCCCGGTATCGCAAATGGGCACACAGCGCACACTGCACACGCCCATGTGCCACGTGGGGTGAGTACGAAATCTAAACTCTGACACACGTATATGGTCCTATGTAACTTTCAATATGGGTTGAGTAATGATCAATCCACATATCAAACAAATACGCTATCAGCTACAAACTACCAAGAAGATTGGCGATGTAAAACTTTATTATTTGGAACTTAAATCACCTTTTATACCTATTACAAATTTGTAAAATGGGTATATAAAGATAAGTATGTTACAGGTTGAAGACGACTCCGACTCCTTAATGTGTATTTCTTCTCTATCAGGGCCAACAACAGTCTAGTCGATTTGCGTCATCCGTCTGTCTGCCTTGTGAATATAAGCTCCCGAGTACCATAGGCAAGCCAAATATTTTGTCGATAACTGTAAAGATAGAGCCTTGCACTGCATAGATAATATGCCAACACATATTATTGATATAATTTCATTAGGATCGGATAAGAAACAACCGTTGTATTCAGGGAATAAGCTATTTGCGTTAATTATTTCTGTTTAATGTTTCAATGTTTTATTTTTATTATCAATATTAAATTATTTATATCCTTTTTTTTTATGTAATTAAACTTGTAAATTTTATCACAATTTTATATTAGATTACAAAAAATTGTATTGTCTAAAATTTTTTTTTTCTTGGATTTAGAGTTTTCCCTATATATCCTACATGTATTTATATTGTTTTGGTTTATTATAAATTTCAAAACGTTTTCAAAATTATGGACTGTTTTTAGTTCACTTTAAGTAAGTATCTATTGTAAAAGAAATCTCAATTTTTATAGTAATATTTTAATTTAAAAAAAATCGTTAGAGTTTTAACGCTTTTATTTAACGAGACATGATATTAAGGAAAATGCTATATATATATTAGGGTTATTTATATCAAAGTTACTATTTAAATGTGAATTAAATCAATAATCGGCACAATACGCTTTAAAATAATATTGATGCATTTTCTTTAACATAGAGTTCCCGACGTGTCGGTGACTACACCATTGTGGAACGCTGCTCGGATTGTGGTGCTGTCATCGAGGAGTACACGGACGAAGAGATTGGCATATTCATTGTTATCCTGGGCACCTTTATTCACCGCGAACCGGCCATTGCAGCACCCTTTCTGCCCGAGGTGCTCACCATGACTTCGCGGTAGGTAGAATACGAATGTGAAGCGAATCCTTTAGCATTGGTAATTATCTTTATACTGTTTGCAGAATTTGTCTAAGCAGCACGCATGCGTGGCAAGGTGAAAATGGTTTGCCCCTGGCTAGTAGCGCCCAGGCCGTGGCCCTGCAATTCATACGTTGTGTTCTGCACCAGCTGGCGCCCAACGGCATCTTTCTACAGGTTTTTCAAACGCAAATGAAGAGTAAGTTGGCCACAAATCATCGATACGAAATAGAAAATATTTTGATAACATCTCTCTCTCTCTCTCTCTCTTTCTCTCTCTTTCTCTCTCTTCTCTCTCTCTCTCTCTCTCTCTCTCTCTCTTTTGTCAACAGTTAAAGTTCGTCACAATCATTTCCGGAGCATTGCCAAGGCCTTGCAAGATTTCCAGGATCTGAATGCAACAAGTCCCATTTATATGGTCTGCGAATCGCTGACCTCAAAGAAGGCGCTGCCCATCGAACAGCTGCCCATCATCTTCCGGAACATGGCCGAGTATCTACAGTGTATGCCCACGGAGGCTGGTGTCGGTCTAGCCGTCTGGTCCCAAGCCATGCAGGCGATGGAGTCCCTGCTACGCCAGGTCATTGTCATTATGCCCAGTTTGAGTAATGCTGAGTATTTGCTGGATTTGATGGCGGCCACACTACGTCTAAATTGTGTGCTCAAAACGCTGCTCGATCCATACTCAAAGATTATGGCGTACTGTGTACAGCACACGAATCTAGAATACCAGACACTCTACGATTTGTGCACGCTTAACACACGCTCTTTCAGCAAAGACCGCGACAAGAATTTACTTTGTCGTCAAATGATCTTTGAGTTTGTGCAAGCGCTTAAGTTTAAGTCGAATATACCCGATCACAATCTGCTAATGATCATTGGATTCGTGCTCCTCGATGCGGGCGGCACCCTACCCCCCGGTACATTACCTGGTCTGCCAGATGCAGCGCCCGTCTTGACCACAAACGCGGCCGACTGTTTAAGGCAGTATATCAACGATGTCATCGATTTTCTGGCCGATTTCCACACGCTCAGCAAGGTCAAGGTGAGTTCGTGGTACACTTATAGAATAATCGCTGACTAAACAGACCGACGCCATCCTTTGCAGAATTTCAAAAATGGTCAGCCAAGCACTGGTCTAGGCGAGGACACCTTGGGTGGCGTTCTCAAGGGCGCTGTAGCCCAATATCTGGCACTGGAGATGTCGCGGGGCAACAATCGTGATAACAAGGCAGTCTCGCGCTATCTTCCCTGGCTGAACAATGCTCCTTCCTCACTCCAGCAGGGGTAAGTGAAACTACCTTCATGCTGAAAATATTTGCCTTAAATTAAAATTTTTATTGCATGTAAATGTGAAATTCTTATTTCTAATAAACCCTTATTCAGACTTGAGCATCCTTCCATCTTAATTATTAATTGAGGTGGATGTTGTTATAAATATTATATATACATTTTCAGCGGTGTGGCACATTTTTTTCACAACCCAACTGATTGTTTGTCTTAAAACTTAAAGCTATGACTTATTGATCTTATTGATTAATATCTGTTATAAAATATCTGGACAAACTTTTCGAGCATATCCTCTATCATTGAAAGATTTGCTCTTCTGCAATGAATGGTTCCAACGCAGATTTAAAAGCCTGTTTCATTCCCTTATTTGGAGCGATTTAAAATATATTAAAGCAATATAGTTTATTTTCGATGTAGGATAATTGGAAGTTTGTATTTATAAAGGGATAAAAAATTCTGATATGGGTATTTACTGTATCAAGGCTATTATTAACATTGTCCCTAAGGAGGTATTTTTTGTTTAAAAAACCCCTACATTTTTCACACTCATTTCATGATTTTTCTTAATGAAATTGATTGCTTGGAACGCAGGATGTGTTGAGTTTGATTTGCCATTGATGGGAGCAATCCAGGTTTATTTTATATATTTAATAAACTAACCGGAAGCTGCCTTGACACAAAATAATCAATTGACTTATTTTACAGTCCCAAGGAGTTCACGGAATGTGTGGGCCACATGCGCCTGCTGTCGTGGCTACTGCTCGGCTCCCTTACCCACATGGCGCTGATGCAGCGACGCCAAGAGACGCAGTCTTTGCCACCAGCACAGGGAGCGAATGCTGCAGCTGCGCAGGGACAACCGCACGTGACCACGGTGCATTATCAGCATACGGGAGTCACATACTCGCAACCTGTGCCGCAGGAGGCATCGTGTCACATTGCCGATCACATACAGGTAATCTTTGCGGGCTTTGCCGAGCAGTCGAAGACCTCGGTCCTGCACATGTCATCGCTGTTCCATGCGTTCACACTGTGCCAACTGTGGACCGTCTACTTGGAGCAGATGGCTCACAACACCAGCAGCAATGCCGAAGGTAGCACGCTCGGGGTGCTTTTTGAGTTTTGGACGAAGGTAACACCATGCATACTCCAGCTGGTGTCGCATGGCAGGCCGGTAAACAAGGAGCTGCATGCGCAGCCGAGCGTCGACTTTCAAACGCAGAGTGTCAACTCGAAGCTGTCGGAGATGGTTAACTTGCACTTCCTCAGCTTGCTGGAAGCCCTCAAGGAGACAAACTCAACGGTGCTGGGCAAATTGTTACCCATGTGGAGCACAGTGCTCTCCTCACAAACACAGCTTTCGGATACGTTGCACGTACGACTGCAGAATGTACGTGATTACGCGCCGGATTTTGAGGAGCAGCAGACCCACAAATCGGAGGCGCTGCTCAAGTGGCTGCAACGTTTGCAATTCAAAATGGGCCAAATTGAGTTGCAAGCCTCAACGGCAACACAGTTTTACTCGATCTAAGTCCGGTATATCCAATATTTCTATTAGTAATTACCTCTATATAAAGTTTGGTAAATATTATTGATAGCACAATGAGGAAACAAGTTATGAAGTAAAATTTGGTTATGGTGTTCATAAATATATTAATATTTACGCAGATACCATTAAGGAGACTACACAAAAGTAGCATTATTTGTAATTTAAATTTGTGTAGTTTAATTGCTGATTGACCTCAAAATTTAATAAATATCACTCATAACCTGAATAACTAATTTCAGTGGCGATTTTCTGGGCTATCGTCGGATCAATGACTTCATTATCTTCGCTGGCACTTCGCTTGCCCTCAATTAGATAATCCACCTGTGGATTACGATACTTTTGAAATGAAGACTTGCTCTTCAGTACGAAGTCCGCAGGCACGCGCTTGCCCGTTTGCCGGGCTAATCGCTGCTCCGCCTGCTTAATGCGTAACTCCTAGAAACCCAGAAGATATATGTTTAGATATAGGCAAATAACTGATCATATACCAGCGCTTACCTTCACTCGCTGCATGTAGTCGAGCTGCAGGCTAGCAGATTCAGCCAGCGGTACCAGCTGAATCTGCTTGTGTTGTATGAGTGGCGGCGTTGCGGCTGTGTTTTCCCAATGCTTGCCCTTTTTACGCGTACGCTCCTTGGCAGGATCGTGCACATTGGACACTGTTGTTTGGAATGGTTTGAATTTTTTTCGCTCTGTTGCCGTTGCTTGCAATTCGGTTTTCTCAATGAGATACAATGCATGCTGTTCCAGCGTCATTGCCTGAGGCTTGCCAACCAATGCGACAACATCAATTTCGATTATTTCAGCTGCGAACGCATTGCTGCCATCCGCCTGTTCAGTGCAGCTACTCGATGCGCTCTGATCGGTCCTGGACGAATCCAATGAATCGAGCCTAAGCGACTCAATCTCGTCCAGGTCTTCCGGTGTGATAAGAGTAGCGGCCGGTGGTAAGATTTTAACCTGACGCTGATGTAATGAGCCCTGGGCGATAACGCGTAACGGATCAATTTCCTGTTCATCGTCGCTGTCCAACAGATCGGACGCGTTTGAGTCGGGATCAGAAGTGCGACCATGCCACTCCAGATTGTTTAGCGTTATCTTGCCCTTGGACGCAATGTTTAGTTCGCCAAGAAGCTTGGTGGCTGCCTCTACTTCGTCTCGACTTTGAATCTCAGCCAGCAATTTCTTGTACGACTCCTGTATGCGCCTTCCCTTGTCTGGTAGCATTTGTAATCGATTTCTGTAATACGACAGAGCAACAAGAATAATGACGCATTGCTCGCAGGTAAACAAAGACTGGAGACTTACTTGGACGCCAAAAGATGGCTTTGCCTCTCTTTAATTTCAAGCAATTCATGGTAGCTCAGTGTTTTAAGGTCTTTGCTATTTTGTTGCTTGGCTTGTGATGTGCCAGGAATTTTATTCAAAGGTGCCGCGTTCATGTCGATCGTTTTATATTTCAATTCCAAAATATTTAGTTAAGAAAATAATCTTAGTCAGTTGCTGTTCTCTTTCATCCATTGATTATCAACACTAACTGTTGTGAGCACAGCTGTTCGCTCTGAAATAATTTAACATTTGCACAATTTTATTAACATTGTACCACACAACGATCTATCGATAAGTGTCGAATGGCGGATAATTTCCATTTTCAAAACCATCTTGCGATCGTCTTAAAAACAGTGCTGCCAATTCTTATTAACATGTCAGGTTTTATAAATGTACAATTGGGGTAAAAACTTTTATATTATAAATAATAATAATTCATTCCCTAAGTTCAGGCAGAATTTTATTCCATAAATTATAACAGAAAAGTTAAAGTTTTTGGATCAAAGCATACATATATATGTAATTAAGTAAAATCGATCCAAGAACATGCCAAACGAGTTAGTTATAACCAAAGGGGCCTACAAAATAACTAAAAAATTTCGACGAGTGCAGCAGCGCCATGAAGAACACGATCACAGTTGGAATGATCGAGGGGCTGGACCAAATCCACAGAATACGCTGTTGCGATTGCTTAAATTGATCGGATTTTATTTGGCGCTATATGTGTGCATTGCCATTGTTTTGATTTGTAATTTTGCTATAGTTTTCAATCTTCGGGTGGCCAAAAATCAGCCACTTGAACCAAAGTGCACAAGTCTCTCATCGGTGCCGGGTAATTTTGTGGGTAGCAGGAAAATGATACGATATACGCCAGATCAGAGGCTGGGCATTACGCCGTACGTCGAACAAATCTACAAATTTGTTGAGAAATATGGCAACGATGGCATTCGCTACTTGAGAGCATGTAATTTAGATAATAACTGGGGTTACAATACTGGTTTGCCGTGCGTCCTTTTAAAACTGAATTTTGCCCACAACTTTACTCCGATAACATATAGCGATACATTCTCACTGCCAAAGGAGGTGCCCAACGATCTATACGATTATATACTACAGTTGTCGCTGGAGCAGCGAAACTCTCGCATTTGGGCTGGCTGTAGCTTTATGGATAATATAACTGATACGAGAATTGAATACATACCGAATCGTTATTATGATACCGATGGCTTATTTGAAAAAGAATACGTATATTTACAATACCTTTCGGAAAATATGACTGCAAAACAATCGTATGAGAATCCATCATATCGTCGGGTTGTTGGCGTCCAATTTCGAAATCTTCCCATGAATCGAGATGTAACCGTTAAGTGCGTTGCATGGGCGAAAAATATTCCAATGGGTGTCGGTTCGATATATCTTGTATTCCATTTAAAAGGACTTGAAGTTTTTCCTAATCCCGATCCAGATGATGACTATTAAGAGAATATAAACACTTTTGTTGTTGTAGAGCATTGAATGAGAGAGTTATCATTTTAAATTTCATGCATGTTAAATTTGAAAGCTAAGGAGGCATTTAAGTAGTAGTTAGTATTTAATAATCGTATACGTATTATATAGAAAAACGAATATCGGATATTTTGAAAATTGAAAATGCCGCAAGATTTTGTGGTTGCCGCTGGGGAGTACAATGTGCGGAAGCAATTTCGAAATGAGGGACAGACAAGAAAGGCAAAGGACATGCCATGGTCGAAAAAAATATTGGACTTGGATCGCAATCAGTTCTTCGGACGTACACTCTGGGGCTGGACTAGAATTGTTTTATTTTATCTATTTTTATATTGCATTATTACAGTAATTATGTGCCTTTGGGTAGCGGTTTTCTATTTCGGCACGTACGATCCAATAACACCAGTTTGCCTCAAAAAGCAACCAGGTGTTTCTGTTGTGCCTGCTTGTGTAAATAGAATTATTTCCTTTCATACGAACCTTCAGAAAGATGTTTATCCCCTTGCTGATCAGATAGATGAATTCCTATTCAAATTGGATCCTGATGCTGAAACTCGATTCGCCGACTGTAACAGAGACAAAGTCTGGGGCTACGAGGCTCGAGTACCGTGTGTTTTTATCAAGATAAATAGAGTGATTGGATACAAGCCGGAAACCTATGAGGACGTCGATGAATTGCCGTCCGATTCACCAGGCAGTTTGACAACAATACTTGAGAATTATTCGGGCAGCGGTCGTATTTGGATGACATGCGATGTCACTAATGGTAAATCGACCGAAATCAAATATTTTCCTGGACCATACTTTGACACAACAAACGGTTTGAATGGCATCAGTCGTGTTATTGCCATGCAGCTCCGTGGCTTACCTCCAAAGCAGGATGTTAGTTTTATTTGCACAACTTGGGCCAAAAATATTGAGATCGATACGAAGTATAACGGCTTGGGTCATGTGAAATTCTCAATACACATGAAATAAATGTGAATGCAAAAAAAGACGTCAAACACACAATTTTAAGCTAAACAATATATAAAACTTAAAACATGCATATATCCATATTTAATAAAGAATACAAATATTTCGCGGCTAAAGATGTGTAAGCTAATTCGTGTATAAGTACTATAATATTAAATCGGTGTAATTTCGAAAATTAGCTTACCAAGCGACAATAGGAGCCATCATTTGGTGTTCAGGTAAATAATAAATAAATAAATATTTAAATTTAACTTATTAAAAACTGTTCAACTGTTTTAAGCGATGAGCGTACCAATGGAGCGCAGTGCAATAATCGATAACATTGATCATTTCGACTAATCAGCTTACCGAGCCACGAAATAAGCTGTAAGCACGGAAATAAGCTGTCAAAATAAAATTCTCGCACATATAAAATTTAGTTGCGATCATTAATTACTAATTAAATATTGAAATTTGACATTGAAAAATTGAGCAACTATTTAAACAATCAGAGTACCAATCGTGCGCCATGTAATTATCGATACCATTGACACCTTATTACAACAGCAATCGAGTGAGCGCTGTTAATAACAGTTTTAGAGTGCCCACAGCTGGAAGTGTGGCTTTTGGTGTTGGGAAATAGAATAGAAAATTGTATATTTCATTATTTTGAGGACATGGCTGGTGAGGATTTGATTGTCAAGTTTCAGCAGCTCGGCATGAGCGAGCAAAAAGCCAAGGAGACGCTGAAGAACGCCAATGTGACACGCAATCTTCAGCTGGCACTAGCCGAGCTCAATCAGCAGCCGCTAGCCGATGGAGTTGGCGTGCTGATCTATCACATGGCCACCAAACTGAAGCCACAAGTTGGGGAACAGTTGCCGCTGCTGGTGCGCTACATAGCGCAACGCAAGCTGGACAACACACAGCGTGTGGATGCCGCCATGGAGTATGTATTGCGGTGCGGCCAGAAGAAGGGTGCCAGTGTCGATGTGGCCGAATTGGAGCGCGAATGCGGCGTTGGCGTTGTGGTGAGCCCCGAAGAGATTGAGCGCGTTGTGCAGCAGAAAATTAGAGGCAGCTACAAACAGACACTTCTGGAGCAGCGTTATCATTTCAATGCGTTCAAAATCCTGCAGGAAGTGCGCGCGGAACTCAAATGGGCAGATGCCAAATCCCTGAAATCGGCGATCGATGTGGAAATCTTTGATCTGCTCGGTCCCAAGACAGAGGACGATTTGAAGCCACTGCCTAAGCAGGCGGACAAGCAGCCAAAGGCTAAGCCGGAAGTGAAAAAATCCACCTGGACCGAGTCAACTGCCGGTGGGGAAGATGGTGCAAATACCATCGCTGAGCTGATGAAGACAAAGGTTATTTTACATGCGCCCGGTGAGAATTTCAAGACCGATAGCTATGTAGTCACCGAGCACACGGAGCGCTTGCTGCGCGAGCATTTGCAACGGACGGGCGGACGTGTCCAGACCCGTTTTCCTCCCGAGCCAAATGGCATCCTGCACATTGGCCATGCGAAGGCGATCAACATCAATTTTGGCTATGCGGCAGCAAAGAAGGGTGTATGCTATCTGCGCTACGACGACACCAATCCCGAAAAGGAGGAGGAGAAATTCTTCGTGGGCATACTTAACATGGTCGAGTGGCTCGGCTATAAGCCGTTCAAGGTCACATACTCCTCAGACAACTTCCAGCAGCTGTACGAATGGGCCGTACTCCTCATACGCAAGAATCTGGCCTATGTGTGCCACCAGAAGGCCGATGAACTAAAGGGTTTCAATCCGCCACCAAGTGAGTGGCGCGAGCGACCCATTGAGGAGTCCCTGCAGCTGTTTGAGGACATGAAACGAGGCAAAATCGATGAGGGGCTGGCAACGCTGCGCTTGAAACTGACACTGGAAGAGGGCAAACAAGATCCGGTTGCGTATCGGATTAAGTTCATTCCGCATCACCGAACAGGCACCTCGTGGTGCATTTATCCAACGTACGATTACACGCACTGTCTGTGCGACTCCATCGAGGACATTACGCACTCGCTTTGTACCAAGGAGTTCCAGTCGCGTCGCTCCTCCTACTACTGGCTCTGCAACGCCCTAGGCATCTACTGTCCGGTGCAGTGGGAATATGGACGCCTCAATATGAACTATGCCCTCGTCTCTAAGCGCAAGATTGCCAAGCTGATCAGCGAACGCATCGTTCACGACTGGGATGATCCCCGGCTATTTACGCTGACTGCGCTGCGTCGTCGCGGCTATCCGGCGGAGGCAATCAATAATTTCTGCGCCCAGATGGGCGTGACCGGTGCACAAATATCCGTTGATCCCGCAATGTTGGAGGCGGCTGTGCGGGATGTACTCAATGTGAGCGCACCACGTCGACTGATTGTGCTGCAGCCGCTCCGGGTGACCATTAGCAATTTTCCACATGCGGCGCCTGTGGAACTGGATGTGCCCAACTTTCCACAGAATCCAGCTCTGGGCATGCACAAGGTAACTCTAGCTCGTGTCATCTACATTGAGCGCACTGACTTCAAGCTGCAGCCAGAGAAGGGATATCGACGTCTGTCCAGTGAGCAATCGGTTGGCCTGCGTCATGCCGGCCTGGTCATTAGCGTGCAGCAAGTTGTACGGGATCCAACCACAGATGAGGTCATCGAACTCATCTGTAGCTGCAAGTCAGCTGAGCAGGCTGAGAAGCCGAAGGCATTTGTCCAGTGGGTATCACAGCCCATTGAGCTGGAGGTGCGCCTCTATGAGCAGCTGTTCAAGCACAAAAATCCCGAGGATGCCAACGAGGTGCCCGGTGGATTCCTCACCGACATCGCTGAGAACTCCATGTCCATTGTTCAGGCGTACGCGGATGAGTCGCTAAGCGGTGTCAAGGTCTACGAAAAGTTCCAGTTCGAGCGCATAGGTTTCTTCTCGGTGGATCCGGACACAACCGGCAAGCGAATTGTCTTCAACCGCACCGTGGGACTCAAAGAGGATTCGGGCAAAAAATAGAAAAAACAACTTGAAATATGTTTTTTTTTATTTTAATATACTCACAATAAACAGGATTTATAAAATTCAGTATTCATTTCTTGCCCTCAACCATGATGATGTGGTAGCCAAATTTTGTTTTAATCGGTGGATCCGTGTAAATGGGATTATTCACATTGGATAAGGGTAAAGCGAATGCGGCGTCCTGGAAGGGACCGACCATGGCGCCACGGATTTGCCAGCCCAAATCGCCGCCCTGACGTGCCTTGTCCTCGCTGTAAGCGGTCGCCACCTCGGGAAACTTTTGACCGGCCTTCAACTTCTCCATGGCCTCCATGATCTTTCCCTGCTTCTCGCAGAGAATATGTCGCACCTTGACAGCATTGCCGCCCTTCTTCTCTTTGCCGGCACCTGTATAAAATTCAAATGGTCGATTTCAAAACAGTTTACATTAATTAGCTGCCACCTTTGTCATCTGCTGCTGTTTTTTTGCCACCCTTCGTGCCATCTTTTGTGCCCTTCGTATCCTTTTTAGGTGGCATGTTTTTAATTATTATCAGCAACTACTAACAAAACGTAAGCAATGTGACCGATCTGTCAAAGACATGTGCTGCCACTTGTCAAGTGAGAATGCTTAGTATTTTGTCACACTTGCTCATTCAAAGTATCGTACCAGCTATCGAAATATCGATATAAACATCTCTAGCTGTGCTCTCTCACTCCTTTTCACTTTAGCGAGGCAAAATTTGTCACATTTCGTTGGCAAAATTGTAAGTTTTGCCATTTAATTTCGATTGCAAATAATCTTGAAATATGTTTTAAAACTCTCAATCCATAGTGCAGTGAATGATTCTTCGTTTAATCATCGATCGTATCGTCAAAAGCATAGCGCAACACAGCAGACAGCAACACTAGACCAGCATTGAAGCAAAATGCCCAAGAATAAGGGAAAAGGTGGCAAAAATCGTCGTCGTGGAAAGAATGAAAATGAGTTCGAGAAGCGTGAACTGATCTTCAAAGAGGATCAACAAGAGTACGCACAGGTGACCAAAATGCTGGGCAACGGTCGCTTGGAGGCAATGTGCTTTGATGGCGTCAAACGTCTGTGTCACATTCGGGGGAAACTCCGTAAGAAGGTGAGTACTGCGTACGTATGAGTGAGTGCGTACATGCGTGTGCGTATTGCTCTCTTTTTGCTGTAAGAGTGTTGCCTGCGTTAAATGTATGCAGGCATGCATGTTATATGTGTGTATGTGTACACACTTGCAATTAACGTGTATTTGTTGTGTTTTTACAACGTGTGCAAGTCAGTTTTGCAGAGCGATTTCGAAGATTGTCGACCTCGTCACAATTTTCGTTGTAGTTTCTATAAGCAGACGCTACTTTGCACACATTAATTAAATAATTTTCGAATTGTCTACTGTTTAAATATTTTGCTTGTGTGCAGTGGCCTTCAATAAAATCCAAACAAAGACAAATTGCGTTCAATTTACATCGGCATGTGTGTGTATTGTGATATATGTGTGTGCGTGTGTATCTGTGTCGAATAGGTATTGTACGTATTCATTTAAAAACAGAAGAAAATATGTTATTTGCGGAAAGTACTCTCTCAGATGTATATATATGTCATCTATAGAATGAAGCAAATACTTTGTGTAACATTTTAATCAGGCTACTATACGGTTTCTTGAATGGATCGTAGGCTGTGAACTTGTGGTGCTCATAAACATTCTGGCAAACAAAGACTACAATCAATGTATGAAGAAAGCTCTCTTAAAGCACTGAAAAATCTTCAAAAATCACCAAAAAACTCTCTAAATTGGTTTAATCAACTATTGTTAAATCTTGAATTTACGGATCTGCACTCCTGGTACTTAAAAAAAATACTACTAAAGATCCGTTCTTAACTCCATTTTTTTTGTGATTTTAATTTGGAATTCTTTTGTTTTTTATTGACCATCGGTTCCTTACCAAACAAATTTATCTTCTTTTCAGCACTCCAGAAAATGAGAAAGTTTTCTGGTCTGCACCAGTCCTTATGAACCAATCCGGAGTTTTTCAGATTTGCTGTTTTAAGCAAATATTCAAATCTTAACAAAATCAAATGAAAGATTTAAAATTTCCAATTTCGTGCGTCTTGAACTTCACGGCACAGTTCAACTTGCACTTAAAAAAAAAATGTACCAACGTTGATTTTTGAACAATTTATTTGTATTTTTCAGGATTATTGTTAAATTTATAAATATCTTGATATCACATTATCGTATTAATTTGCTGCATATACTAGCTTGGGTATGAATTAAACAAGTCCACCTTACTAAAAATTGGAAAAACAATTAAAAACTGCTTTTGATTTCGCTAAGCAATTGTATGCTGTAATGCAACTCCTTCCAATATAAAGAATGTACTCTCTCAAAATATATCAGTATATTGAACTTATGAACAAATAATAGAACAGCTAATTAAAATTTTCTTTAACTGTGCACTAAATTCCTTTTATGGAATTTCTTAATGCTTTACATGATAAACGCTATCCGTTTATAAATAATTACCAAATAATCACCGCTTTGGCTTCTACTTATTTAACTGCGTAGATTGTATTTCCAATATTAGAACAAGTTTCCAATCTGGAAAAGCAGACAATATCATCAACAATTGCTTGACGTAAGGAAATGCATAACTGAAACAACAATAAAATGTTGGCTATAATTAGACGATAACAAGCAACAGAATTGCAAATATTTAGTAAGCAGATCGAGAAAGAAGTAAAGATTCCCTGTTTGTGGACTTGAGACTTGAGAAACGCATTTAAATGAAAATCATTAAATAAGTGTATATTCCCAAAGAACGTTTCAACTGATCACGGTCTCAAAAAAATCTATTTGATTATTACAGTAGTTGAAGTGCACTCCAATGAATATATTTCAACAAGAAATATGTGAGTTTTGAAAGAATGTCGCATTGGTCATAAATATATATTTTATTTGTTTAACGTAAAAGTAAAGAAATTATGAAGTGGTTAATATTCTTATCAGTGGGTCATTAGTGTTGTCTCATAATTACTTATCAATGAGGCATTTTCAGACAGCCGTTAATAAAAATTGTCAGTCGTAATTTCATCATATTTATTATGTATACATATCATCATTATTATTTATTTATTATAATATATAATATTTATGTTTTAATAAGCATCATATTTGATGGGTCTACAATCAGTTAGTAACTAATAACTATGATAGAATCTTTTCTTTGGTGTCTAAAGGTATACTTTATTGCAGTGCGCTATTTTTGATAAACACTTAAGTGAGGAATAAGCATCAGAAAGCATTTTATTTGCTAGCATGATGATTTGGTAAAAATATATTTAAATGAATAATTTCAATGTAATTATTGTTGAAATGAAATTTATGAAAATTTTTTAAAATTGTATAAAGAAATCTTACAAGAGGCCGACGGAAGTATTTCCAACTACATAAAGTTTATATACACTTTATCGGCGTAAAAAACCGAGTCGATTTAGCCATCTGAATTAACAAACCTATTTGAGAAAGTTACTTTTTTTATTATACTATAGGCAGATAAAGTTTTTTTTTCATTTAATCAATAAGTGCTCCCGTTATACAAATCGAGATTCGAGAGCAATAAAAGACTCAATTGTAAAGATATAGCCCTGCAAATATATGTATACCTTGAAATATAATTGTTCAACAATTGAACTTTAATTAGGCACGGATAAGAATCAATTGAACAGTCTAATATCAGCAATGTGTTATCATCCGGATTCAGATAGTCTTCTGAAATTAAAATAAGATGTTTTCTATTTTGATTTTGATTTTATATTAACTTTCGTAACAAAATTTGATCAATTTGTTTCATTCACACACTTACTTTACAATTTCAACATATTTTACATACTGTAAACTTTCAAGACTGAAAAACTCGCATGCTGCAATCAGGTGTTAAGACTTCAAATATATATTTCTTCTTATGAAATATGTCTGTTTAACTTTACTTTAAGTTTTCTAATAACCATGTTCCATATAGTGGATGCTATAGTCTTCTGCTAGACCACATCCTTTCTATACAGTTATAAAACAAGTTACTATCACTGTTAATGTCATGAAATGTACATTTTATAATTTATTAATTGAATTTACAAAAAAAAAAAAAAAAAAAATTTATTCATCTTATAACTTTTTACAATCGAGTGTCACGCGCTTAATCAAAATAAAATCAGACTTTTTTTATTAATCATAATTAATCATATTTCAATGGAATCTAATATTGGGTAAATAACCGCTGAACTTCAACTAAATAACAAATCTTATGGCAATTGAAATATTTATGAACAATCAACTGTAGTGAAAACCCCAAATATCATTCATTAAAAAAAGCCCAGCAACAGTTTAAAAGCTAATCTGAAGAATAATCTTCTGATTTTCCATTCAATTCGGACTCGAATCTAATTTTTTTTTTTTTTTGTTGCTATTGTGACAGTTGCATGACTCAGCAACAGTGCCCCCTATAATTGTATAAACCTTATCTGCAGACAACTAAAAACGTAGAGCTCCAAATAATTTCACAATTACCACATTTCTGTTGGTTGAATTGAAAGACTCAAGGATTATATAAAAAAAAATAATTCGTTTTTTATTAGGAACCATTTTGGCGACTTAAGTTGGCTTAGTTTACGAGGGGCAGTATATAAATATCACTAAATAAATATTGAGATTAGTTTAAAGTTTTTCTTTGTTTTTGCTTTGGTTTGAGTTATTTTTCGGTATTTTGTGAGGCTTGATAGTTTTTCTTTTTTTTTTTTGGATTTATTAAATTCGAGCGTTGCAGAAAATCTCTCCGTGGCGTTAATCCTCCTCACTACATAAATTGGGTGGCCGTGCTGACAATTTGATTGATCCAGTCCGTAAACGCGGAGACGCGCACAAACACAGATGGTGCATTCTTCTGGCCGCAGGGCAATCGGCCCCAGGAGACTATGCCAATGATGACGTTGCTCTGCTCCAAATGAGGTTCACAGCATTCCTGCATAAGTGGACCGCCTGAATCGGCAGTGCAGATGCTCACACCACCTGTCAGTGGGCCTGTGCACAGATTCGTCTCGTGCAATTCCAAGCCGGAACGGGCAAGAATCTCCTCGCACAGTGTCATATCCAAAATGGGCATATTGGCCAGTTGCAACTTGTGCGGATAGTCGGGCACCGCTGTCATTGAAACGTTGCCCCAGCCGTATAGCGTGCCGTAACCTTCCGGATGAGCATCCTGCTCCGGTATCGTTGCCGGCTGCACATACTCATCGAAGGCAAGCGGTTTCTTGGTATAGATCAACGCAATATCGTAGGGATTCACGCCGCCCAAATACAGCTCGTGGCGCACATAGTAATCGATGTGACGCACCTGCACATTTCCCGCCTCGCCGCGTGGATTGTGTATATCGTGGCTACCGGCCACAATCAACGAATTCTCCACCAATTGCGGTGAGCTGAGACAGTGGGCTGCAGTCAAAATCCAGTGCTCGTTAATCACAGTGCCGGCACAGTAGTGCACTTGGCCATGATCCGGTGTCATCATCTGTATGCTGACAACGAACGGTGCCGAGTGCGGTGTCGCCTCCCGTTTGGCCAGAAACTTCTTCGTCCAGTGCGTCTGCTGCGGTGCATCCAGTGTGCTTATGCGGTTCTCCAGCAGACCGTAAGTCGCCAGACTCATGGCCATGTTGTGTGGGACAGGTCCAGTGCATTTGCGCACTGGCAGCTGCATGTGCGGGGCCGAGCTGAGCACAACCATAATGCCGGCAATTGTGGTCAGTAGAACTGAATAAATGTATCTGTAGGATAATATCATAATGATTTCTTCGCTCTGATTGCTGCACGCCCCGCACGTAATTAAATTAGTACTGATCGTAATTTTGATGCGTTGATTAACGCGAGCTCTCGAAATGAGTTTTAGGTTTATGCTTTGGATTGTATCTTGGTTTTGGCTTGTCTGTTCTTGTTTGCTTTTAGCTTTTTGCCTTCGCTTTGGCTTTGACGTGTCGATAACACTTCACTTGTATTCCCTTTGTATTTGGCATGGAATTCACTTTTTTTCGGCTGTAGTTTGCCGTTTTCTTTTGTTCTTCACTGCTTGTTGTCGTTTTTAAATTTGCAGTTACCTATCGCAAACTGGCCGTATTTATAGCCATAGCTGTTGCCAAACTCTTATCAGAGCCAACAAGAGGGATTGATAAGGTTTTGTGAGAAAGAGCATGGAGTGTGTGCCTTGCTATTGGCTGCTTCAAATTTGTATCACAATTACGCGTAATTAAATAAAGAGAGTGACTAGTTAGAAATTTTCTATGCCGTCTGATAAGAAATAGGCGTGTGCTTACAGGACGGCGCCCTACGAACGGATAAATAGAGATTTGATTATATGCCTTGTAAATCTTGTTAAGTTTAGTATGTTTATATTATGTAAACCGGTTGTTATCTTGTTGCTATGATTTACATGTGGTGAAAAATACATTAAACATTACATACATTACATATAGTGAAAAATACATTAAACCTTTTTTTAAACCAATTTTGATTGTTTCTTCTTTCGCCAAAAGTATGCCGCATTCATGTGATTCAGTTTGATAAGCGCTTCCTCGAATACCGCATTATGATTCAGTGTAAGAGGCATTTTTTATAGCCGTTATCTCAGAGATAATTAAAAAGATTGGTTTCTTAAACACAAAAAAGTTCATAAAAATTACAATATTATATATTTTTGAAATACTACATTGATAAATCAAAACTAAATAAAAAAGATTGAATCAAAGTTATTCGCTAAAGCCATGCTAAAATTTGTGTAGCTAGTTCGTCATTGATAAGACCCACAAATTGTTGTATCGTATGTGGGCAATGCCTACATATGTACCACATATGTTATTTATAGCAGATTGCTCATATTGAAGCAATGATACCTGCTGCTACAAAGACCGATCTGATGACAGAGTGAGACCGCACCTCACCTGGTCTTCGGAGCCACGTAGTTGTAGCAACGCAATTAACAATTCGTTAACGGATCGGTATTTGGTCGTCGTGGGGACTTCCCAGACGCCGCATGTTCAGGCATGTCGATGGGAATCCTTATCTTTGGCTCACTTCACAAGTTTCAAGCCCTTGGGGTAATTTAAAGTGATTTAGTCACGATTCTTTTATCTATCGTACCTGACGCCTGTCGTACGGAGGCGGCACTATGGATTTATTGCATGATATATGATAGAACATATAAATGAGCGTATATGTATTTGTATAATAAGGCAGACTGAGAATTTCACAAGCCTTCACTCATACACTCTCAAATTACCCCTTTTTCTCCACTTGAGCCTTATGATTAATGTTCCAAAGTTCAGTTTTGCCCTATGTTTATTTATGGCGATAACGTTATGTTGAAATCATTTTGTGCTTAATTAAATTTTAAATCGAATTCTTTATCAAACCTATTTTGTACGCTTTCAATATCACTCTTATCATGCCTCATTTTATGCATGTGTCATATTTATGCATCGCTGACCAGAAGTAAAAATACTACGCTAGTAAGTTAAGTCAAGTCGCACAGGAAGTGAATTAATGAACGGGAATCACGCAGCAAGTGCAAATTGTTGCAGGTCAGTTGACAACCGGTTGACTAGTTGTCCCCATAAAATTTATCGTAGGTTATCCATATATTTCGAAAAATTAGACTTCCGTTGGCGCGTCAATGATTTCTTAGAAAAATACTGGCTCAAATTTTAATTGTCTAAATATATTTTTTTTATGATTATAGTTGATTTTTAAATAAATATATAGATTAGGAAGCCGGAATCTGCGATGGGAGGCAGAGAAGACTTGGCCATCCAATTTCCGATCGATCCCTTAGAGGAGTTAGCAGTTACAAACTTTAAAAATTTTTTGACTCTAGCTTACAAATAGTGGAAGAGACGCGCATTTCAGATTTCAAGGGCCGAAGTTCCTTTATGTCGATCTTCGAAGGAGATTACGCGCAAGTTACCTTTCAAGTTTGGTCTTTAAAACTGTGGGCGATATGCGAATTTATCGATGTACCCTTTTTTTTACAATTACAATTTAAAATTTTTTTTATCGGTTCTTAAAGACGACTACCAGTAATATAAATACCAAATTTTACGGCTCTAACTCAACAGATGCGGGGCCAGTTGGATGGTGTGGCATATACCGATCTTTGCATTACACCGCGGACTACTCGATCTATTGTGCCCCTTCTGAGCCTATAGATTTTCCATCACGAATGTGAGGATCTTTGTTGGGTATAAAAAAAAAAACATTGTAATTGGACAAGCCCAGGAAATAGGTAAAGGTTTAGAAGAAGGTTTAGAGCTTTAGAAGATACAGAGGTATGAAGAGGAAAATAATGGTAGGGGAAGAAGAGAGCAATTCAGAAAAAAGAAGAGATTGTAAAATATATTATGTTTATTTATTTAATCTTAACGTAAGTCATTCGACACAAAAAATACAAGTAAAAATAAATTATTATTAATTAAATGTAAGATAAAATTTCTAATTATATATATAAATGAAAAAAATAAGAAATATTTAACTTGTGGAGTTAAAAAAATAACTTCAATTAAGTACGATCAAAGAATTCCCAGATATACATTAAAATTTAATTCATACTTATTTTCATATTAATTTATTTATTGAATATATTTTTAAAGCAATCCACAATATTTAAAAAATAAAAATTTTAACTTAATTAATGCTACAAATTTCAGTTTTAAAACAAGTGTGCTGTAGTCGAGTGAGCTCGACTATGATTTACCTGAACCCAGTTGTTAAATAGTTTTAGTTTTATTGGAAAGTTTCCATTTCGAATGAGCGCTACTACGATTTACCCTGAACCCCTAGTTGTTAAATATTTTTAGTTTTATTAAAAAGTTTCCCTTTAAAAGTTGTGCACCAAAATGTGAGCAGTGGTGCAAGCACTCTCTGCCGACAAACACGTGAATATTCATACATATATACGTACACGCAATCGCAACGGGGTATCGGGACTGAGCAGCATACACACAAAAACATATTGACGGTCGCGTCGATTATCATCTACCTCTTTCTTACGCATGTGGACGCGAATTCATGCATACAGAAAATGCTTACAGCTGCTTTCTTATCCGATATTGATGAAATTTGCGCGGTTGATCAATAATATGCATATTATGTTTTAATTAGAAGAATCTGCCCTTAAATTTGAAGCATTTATTGCAATCGTAAATTTAAATGATGAAAACCATTATAACCTTTTTACCCATTTTTAATGGGTTCAGGGTATAAAAATAACTTCAAAAAGCACGGTCAAAGATTTCCCAGAGATACATTAAAATTGATTTCATATTAATTGATTTATTGAACTAGTGCTACCAATTCAAATATTAAAATTAAAAAAAATAACGAAATTGAATAGGCAAAAACATGGAAAACGGAGAATTGCATCCCAGATCAGACGATCGAACTTTATTTGATTTTGGATCATTTTCCCACTCACTTTACCAAAGGCATAAGCATAAAATGTTAACAAGCTAAAAGTTGCATTGACATTTATCAATAAACAGTGACTCACATCTTATTTGCAACAGTGTCTAGCAAAAATTTTAAAGTGCTATAAACTTTAAACAAAGAAACAAACGCAAAATGCTTAAATGTCAATTTATTTCATTTTATATCATATTAATTGATTTATTGAACTAGTGCTACCAATTCAAATATTAAAATTAAAAAAAATAACGAAATTGAATAGGCAAAAACATGGAAAACGGAGAATTGCATCCCAGATCAGACGATCGAACTTTATTTGATTTTGGATCATTTTCCCACTCACTTTACCAAAGGCATAAGCATAAAATGTTAACAAGCTAAAAGTTGCATTGACATTTATCAATAAACAGTGACTCACATCTTATTTGCAACAGTGTCTAGCAAAAATTTTAAAGTGCTATAAACTTTAAACAAAGAAACAAACGCAAAATGCTTAAATGTCAATTTATTTCATTTTATATCACGTTTGAAAAAGAAAATTTAGTTTTTATTAAAATATTAATTAATTATTTAAAATTAGTCAAAAACTGAAAACATATGCAAAAGTAACATATTTGCCGTATAAAAGCTTAAATAAGGATGTTAATACTTAGTATGATATCCTTTAGCCTTAACAACTTCGCATAATCTATTATTCATGAAGGATACCAGCTTCCGGGTAGTTTCTGGACTGATTTTGCTCCACTCATCCAGCAGGACATTTTCAAGGTCGGATCTGTGATTCCGGATATTATTTTCCAGCAGAGCCCACAAATTTTAAATAACATTTAAATCTGGAGACTGGGACGGTGGAATTATTATGTGGGGGCAGTTCCAGATAAGCCAGGACTGTACTAATCCGGAATTATGCTTGGTTGTTGTCATGGTCGTTGTCCTGGTCGAACCGGATTCCTAGCTTCTCGGCACTTTGGAGTAAATTTTCCTTTAATATATTGAGGTACACATTCTTGTCCATTGTTGTTTCAGTGAACACCAAATTTGCCGCGCCGGCTGCCGAGATAGATGCCCCTACCATCACACCTCCTCTGTCGTGCTTGACGGTTGCCTTTAGGTTTTTGGGGTTCAGATCAGCATTGGACTGTCGCCACACATAATTTCGTCCGTCCGAGCCAAAAATGTTGAATTTGGACTCATTTTCAAATATGACAATGTGCGGAACTCCAAATCCTTGTCCAAATGGGTTTTGGCGAATGTCTTCCTAATCCCTTTATTTTTGCGCTTATAAAGGGTTTCTTCCGTGGTACTCGGGCATAAAAGTCATGGTTGCACAGAACCCGGCGCACAGTTTCCACACTGCACTTTTTTTCTCATTTAATCCTCCACCTGTGGAGTCAGTATTGGAGCCGATAGCTGTGGATTTTTCCTTATGTTCCTGATGATCCTCAGCTCTTCCTGTTCGTTGAAAGTCTTGTTCGGTGCCATTCTGCCCTTGTCCTCTATCCGATTTTCGTCAACGAAGCACCAAATGATGTTGTATACAGTTGACTTGCTTAGATTGACCATTTCAGCCATTTGGCGATGTGAATATCCGATTTTGAATTGTTCCAGGATGAGATTCTGTTGTTCAATGGTAGTCCGTTTGCTCATAGTCCTTGTTGGCTGGTTGCACCAGAGATGCAGGATATAACTAAACTGACTACAAAGGATTGGTCTATTTATATTGAATATAATAAATCCGACGTAAAAACTGCGGGTTTTATGGCACCCAGGTGTCCATAATGCCACTGTTCAAAATAAGATTTGATTATAAATTAAGGTCCATTTTTACATAACCCCACCTAGCGGGTGGGAAACCCCCAGTTTATTAGGGTCATATATTCATTTTGGTGTCTCATATATGTACCTGCCATCGGTCTTTGGAATTTTTAAAAAATAATGTATAATTAGTTTATGGCAGGCAATTAAAAAAGTTTTCTAGACACTGTTGAAAATAAGACGTGAGACACTGTATACATAATGTTAAGTTTCGCTATCATATCCATATCATTCATTCCAGAAAGATGAAAGCGAAATTGTTCATTCATTTTTAGGTTCCAGCTTTCCAAATAAAAACCAATTTACTATTAACACAATTCAATGCACACAATAAGTACCTTACTTATTCGAACTAAGAATCTAACTAAATAGGTTGTATTTCTGTTCTTGTTGTACATAAATAAAAAACGTATGTTTTTTTAATATTATATTTATACACAGTTTAAAAGTTTGCTTATCAAGTTAAGTAAGTAAAATCGAATCAATTCAAAATATCAATACTTTTTCCGCCTGTTTATGTGGATGGATATTTACTTATATTTTACCAGATAATAAAGCAAACATTGCAACAAATGGTGAAATAATCAGAAGTGTGGCGCCAATTTATTTAATGATCTGTTATCTATAACATAAAAAAGACATACAATGATTGATACAAAGTGCACAATTGCTTTACCTGTTGGCAGTGTGCTCTTGAGTCACGATTTATGTACACACCATGTTCATAGATTTTATATTGTGTTGTATTATTTACAAATGAAATTGGAAACTGTAGGAATTCCAAGTATAGTTAATAAATTGCTAACGCACTGGTGTGCTTTTGTTTACTGTTACAGGTATGGATCAATCAGGGGGACATTATATTGGTCGGCTTGCGTGATTATCAGGATTCAAAAGCCGATGTCATCTTGAAGTACACACCGGATGAGGCTCGAAATCTGAAGACATACGGCGAATTTCCGGAATCGGTGCGCATTAACGAGACAGTCACATTCGTTGAGGATGGCTTCGATGAGGATATTGAGTTCGGTGATGAGATTAGTTCTGAGGACGATGCTGATTCCGTTGATAATATCTGATTAACAAGAAATAAACCAACAGCAACAACCGAAACAGCAGCCGCAGACTCAAATCAAGAATAGGGAATTTAAAAAATTTGTAAAAAGCCGACAACCCCCAAACTCCACATAGACCCACACACACCCACAGCCACACACCCACAGCCACCATAAACACCCAAACCGACTTAGAAAAACGACCCGAGCGACACAGTGACAGCGTAAGCTGAGCGCAAGTTACAGAAATCCAGTAATTCAATCAACAAATACATTTTTAAAAATTCGAGTGTTACTTTCAATAAATTTCTAACTTTTATTTCGAATGCCAAAAATTAAAATTGTTCGCTTTTCAACCGCAATTTTCAATTCTGAAATTATGTAAAACAACTAGGAGAACATAAATATATATATATATATAAAGAAAAAACAAAAAGAATAAGAAAACAATGGAAATAAGTGCAGCAATGCGAAATACACACATATTATTATTATTTCAATTAAAACAACAAAAACGATATTAGTTACTTTTTTAAACAAACTAAAACCGAAAATGGAGCAAGTCATGAAACAGCTACATTTACTTATCGATACATAGGTGTTTAAAAAACAAAGGTTATAAGCAAATAAAAAAACAACAACAAAACAAGATTAGGGGAATCGTTTTGAATTGTAGCTAGTAGCGAGTAAGCAAATCAAATGTTATCTCTTTAAGCAATCGTATGCTCAGGTTTTTCACCATTTACTTCTTCTGTTTGCCCTGCCAATTCCAGATTCTGTATTCCTCTGTGCTTTATTTAAATGTATGCATATATAGACATACTTATATTATGCATCTAACTGTTATTGATTTCGTATGATTATTATTATAGTGACTATCCAACTACATGCCTAACGATCTTTGTTCTATTTTGCTGTCCATGCATTCAGATTTCTAGTTGTTTTGGTTTTTCGTCCTTACGAATGCAGAATAATAAAACATTAACTAGAACGTATGAGAAATACTGATTATTGTAATTAAGAAGAAGGTTACAAATTCAATAAATAGTTAAATTAACCGAATGCAAAACAGCAAATAAAACAACAGCGAGTTTCATTTACTGTCGTTATTCGTCACCGCTTGGGCGGTGTCGTTATTTATTAAATGAACACAAATTCATACTAATATTATACACATTTTGTTCGCATTGAGCGTTATTACAACTCCTCGTGATGAGAAGGGAACTTTTTGAGTATGGCATGATATAGATTGTAGAAGGCGTAGACTGAAACCGTCACAATCACTAGTAAAGCACCGCCAAACGCAATGCTCAGAAAATTTCCATCGATGATGTTTGCAGACCGATGGCGTTTGGTTGAGAAAATCTCTTCGGTTGATGCTGGATTATTCTGTTGCTGTGCTGTTCGCTCGGCCATTAAACGCTTCATGGTACTTAAGCGTTCTCGCAGCACTTCCACTGATTCGGTGTCCAAGTCCGAAGCACCTGCAACTTTAAATCTTTAATTTTTGCAGTTTATGATCATAATAATAATGACCTGTTCCTTGTGTGGCCATAGTTAGTTTATAGTTTATAGCTACTTTGGTGATTCGGTTAGACGTGAAATGTTTTCATTTAGGTATTAATGAAAAGTGTCTCAGAATGGCAGGAACAGGCGCATGTGCATAACGGACAATTATCGATTCTCTGCGCTAGTGCTGGAAAACATATTTTGTTTGCCTCGCATGCGATACTTATCGATTACAGTCGTGGTATATTCGGTGAAATTTAGCCAAAATTTTCCAATGCCATTTGTAAACACGTGCAACACGCGCGCGTCTTCATTTCTTGTTTTTGTTGAATTTAAATCATACAATGGGTCTAACAAAACAATATTTGGCATATCGTGCCATTGACAGCTTCAACATAATCGCCTCGGGTCGTGCAAATTTGAATTTCGCCGCACTCGAGCAGAGTGAAGGCCGCTTTGCTGCCGCACCCGCAGCTGAGAATGTTATCATTTGGGACTTGCGGTAAGCGTGCGATTTGTACAACATTTATAAAAATAACAACTTCAAATATGTACTTAAAGCATGGGCGATCGGAAGCTGACGCTACGCCGCGAAAGACAGGAGGTGACAGCACTGCGCGTCTCACCTGATCATCTGCACATCGCCGTCGGCTATGCGGACGGCTGTGTTCAAATATTTGATCTAAGTTCGCGAACATATTACGATGCCATCTGCTCACTGGCTCTACACAAGAATGCAGTCAGCATACTGCGCTACGATGCGCATGGCATGCGTCTTGTGAGTGGTGGCCTGGACACAGAGTTGGTTGTTGTCGATGTCGTGGAGCAGGCTGGGCGACAGCGTCTCAGTGGACACAATGCTGCCATAACGGATGCACATTTCCTGCAACGTCTGGTCGAGCAAGAGGTTGTGGTCAGTTGTTCAAAGGATACTCAAATCAAGTTTTGGAATCTGGAGACACAATTCTGTTTTAAAACCATTGTGGACAATCGTACCGAAATCTGGGCCTTGGCCTTTGTCAACGATCTGATGATTGCCGGCGCAGGTGAGAGTGGCATGAATGTGTATCGCCTGCGAAAGCGCGAGGATGCATCAGCGCATGCAACACTCGAGGCAGCCGTCGAAGGCTTGGCCATCGACGAAGAGGATACAATTAGTCCGCTAAGCGTCAGCAATTGCGGCACCATCCATCGTGCCGGCAAAGGACGCACCGTCAATTTGGTGGCCGATCCCAACGAACGGGTGCTAAGTTGTCATGGCACCAATGATTTGATTGAGAACTTTTACATATGCACCAGCGAGGAGGCTAAACAGCGTTTGACCAAGCGCCTGAAGAAGGCGCGCAAAAAGGCGCTGGATGCGAAGACGGTGTCCGAGGAAAACGATGAACAGCTGTCCAAGGAACTGTCGCTCAGCGATGAGATCAAGCGACTGGAGAGCATTAAAACGAAACAAAAAATCAAATCCATCGATGTGCTGCTCGGCGAGAACAAAGAGCTGCGCCTGCTCGTCAGTCTTGCCAACAACAGCATGGCTCTTTACTCACTGGAGGCATCACTTAAATCTCGCAAGAGTAGCTCCTTCCAGACGGATGGCAGTGTTAAGCTGCTGCGCTCCCTAACGCGGCTCGGTCACCAGTCGGAGTTGCGTTCAGTGTGCTTCAGCAACGATTCGCTGGCAATTGGCTCAGGCGCTGGGGATTCCTTCAAGTTCTGGGATCGGGATGCAATGCAATGTTTGAGAACAGTGCCCACCGAATATATACTCTGCTCACGATTTGTGCCCGGCGATCGTTTTGTGCTGTTGGGCATGAAGAGCGGCAAGCTGCTCATTGTGGATGTGAGCGCAGCGGATGTTGTTGAGCAAATCCCCGCGCACAAGAGCGAACTGTGGAGCATTGCTCTGCTGCCAGATCAGAAGGGTTGTGTCACGGGCAGCAGTGATACAACGCTGAAAATCTGGACCTTTGAGCTGATCGATAGTGGCGAGGGAGCTGGCAAGACGAAAGTACTCTCAATGCTGCACAAGAACACGCTTAAGCTGGAGGAGACGGTGCTGTGTGTGGCCATTAGTCCGAACATGAAATACATGGCTGTGGGTCTGCTCGATGCCACTGTGAAGATCTTTTTCCTGGACACGTTCAAGTTCTATCTGTCGCTGTACGGACACAAGTTGCCCGTGCTCTGCATGGATATCTCTTACGACTCGATGCTGATAGCAACGGGTTCCGCGGATCGCAACATTAAGATTTGGGGTCTAAATTTTGGTGATTGTCATCGTTCGATCTTTGCACACGATGATTCGGTGATGTCGCTGCAATTTATACCCAAGACACACATGTTTTTCAGTTGCGGCAAAGATGGCAAGGTCAAGCAATGGGATGGCGACTCCTTCGAGAAGATCATCACGCTGCCGGGGCATATTGGCGAGGCGCACTGCCTCTCTGTCTCGCCCAATGGCCGGTATCTGGTCAGCTGCGGCTCGGATCGCACGTTACGAATGTACGAGCGCACCGAAGAGACTATTGTGCTGCAGGACGTCCAGGAAGAGGAGCGCGAGCAGTTGGAAAACGAGAAGTTGGCCACTAGCGAGGATAATAGTGTACCCCTGCTACCCGGTCTTAAGTTGCCCTCTCGAAAAACTGTTGGCGCCGAACAGGCAGCCGAATCCATCATGGAATGCCTCGAAATCTCGAAAAAATTTGAGCTGGAGTCGGATGAAAAGCCGGAGCTGCATCCGCTGATGCTGGCATTGCAGGTGAAGAACCCGAATGATTTTCTGGTAACGACACTTGTGCGCATACGCACCTCCGAAATGGAGGAGTCCCTGCTCCTGCTGTCCTTTTCGATTGTGTGCGAGCTGCTCGAGCGTCTGCCTGCCCTAATCACTCAAAGACCCGACGAAGTAGAGCTGCTATGCCGCGTGACCGTGTTCCTCTTCAAGGTGCACATGAAACCCATTGCGGCGGTCAAATCCATGAAGCCGCTGCTGCTCAGGCTATTGGGCCTGCTGAAGCACGATGTCCAACAGCTGCGCGACGTAATGGGTTGCAATCTGCACGCCTTGTCTCTGCTCCAGACGGAGGTTGAACAGCACCAAGGTGTCCAGCTGTTCCGGGACGCGACGCTAGCAAGACGCAAGAGTGAGAAGAAGAGTCGAGCGGCTTCCAAGCGGCGCATTCAAATTCAAATGGCGTAAAAATAAATGAATAAATTTCAATATATATAGGATATTTAATTTGAAAATCAATAAAAAAAATAGATTTCATTAAAACACAGCGACACACTTGCAATTTTTTACTTATATTTTTGCACGGGGTGTATGGCTTGGTGTGTGGTTTGCGTGATTGACTTCCTGGTTCATGTAAACGGACTTGAAGATTTTTGACATAATATATAAACATAAAACATCTAAGGGGGACGGGCGACGAGGCTAAAAAAACATATTTCCAGTTTAACAAATGCCAGCCTTTGGATAGCAGCCAGTATCTGTAATGCCAGGACCACAAGGACCTGTAAGCGAAAAGTAGAAAATAAATATATTTGTATTTTTATTATAATTGAGTCCCACATGTCACATACCACCGCATCGCTGAAAGGCACCCGGCGGCCCATAGCTCAACTTTTGTATAGTGCACTTTTCGATGGGTCCACTGGGCCGGCAATAGGATGTGTAGCTTGCCCAGGGCAACGGTTCCTTCGGCTGCACACAGTTGGGCAAATAGCTCAGTTTGTATGTGGTACAGTTATCCATCGGTCCGTCGTTGCGACAGAAGCCCTGACGTGGCCTAATCGCTTCCGGCCGTGGAAAACAGGTCACATCCACCGGCATATACGACAGCTTGTTAACGGTGCATCGCTCCATGGCACCGCTAGGCCGGCAAAAGGCGGTTAAAGGCATTATCGGGGCACGACGCACATGCCGTTTTGGCACAAAGTCGTGCTTCTGTGTCGTCATCGCATACAAGGGTCCATCGAACCGCAGTCCATTCTCCATGGGGCGGATAGGCGTTGTGCGCTCAGTGCAATTGGGCTGATATGAGAGCTGTGGATGGAAACGCCAGTCATAGAATGGAAATCGTTACTGAAACAGTAATAATCTATATAAAAAACGATTCAGCGATATCTGAAATAATTATTCACGATAGAATAGAATCAAAGGCGTAGGTTAGTACTTGTTAACAAGACATTATTGCTTCGTACTTATTGCCGAGTTATAATTTTGTAAAATAAAATAAAATAAATAATGATAGTCGGTACAGTTGAAGTTGATCTGTTCTAACTTGAAGCACAACCAGGACAGATTTTCTACTATTTTAATCTGTGAAATGCAAATAAAATGCTCCCTCTAATAATGATAAATATGTTCTTATACTTGAAAACTTGGAACATATACTGCTCAGCGTCCGCGTCATACAAAGTTGGAGGACTACCTCCACTAGGAAATCGATAAGATCGATCATCGCAAATCAATAAGGCCACATATCTCCCACAATTATTTATGGTATCAAAGTATTTCGCTGTCGGTTACGCCCCACTGCAATTGTATCTCTTGTGTTAATATGACATAATAATATAATTAATAAATAAAGCAAATTTGATAAATAAAAATATAATAATAAACTAAGCAACCTAGTTTAAAGGCGGGTTATTGCGTGGCTACTGCGTCCTTCAAACACTACATTCTTTGGAGGTGATGTTAAGCGAAATACTTAAATTTTGTAAGATAGCAGAAATTCTTCTTCAACAAGACAAACGCATGCATATACATACATATAAATACATACATAGACGTACACGTCATCGTAGGTATCGGAGCTCCGCAGAATATACACAAAAACATATTGACGCTCACGTCGATTATAATGCCATCTCTTTTTTACACATGCGAACGCATATTGATGCAAAAAGAAAATGCTTGCGGATGATGATAGAAATGAGACCAATATGAGAATATATTTTCGACTATAACTTGCGTGTTTCTTATCCGATCTTGATGTGAAAACTTGGGCAGTTGATCGGAAATCGAAATGTATTGATATTGATCTGCGCCGAGTATACTAGAACCTTTATTCCATTTGACGTCTCTAGCTCTTATAGCCTTTGAGATCTTCGCATTCATCCAGACGGACGGACGGACAGACATGACAACGTCGACTGGGCGGTTGGTTTTTTCTGAGGCTGCGACGCGTCGTAGATAGCGCAGGAGTCGCGTGTCGAGCAGCGAACGCAGGCCATTATTTCACTGGACTTCGCTGCGACAACTTTCGACAACGGTGCGAACAGGTACGCACCTTTTCTAATGAATCTAATGGGTTATGAATGTGTAAGAAAAAAGCTATTGAATGTGTGAGAACATAGCAGCAACAATCTATCTGTCTTTTTGTGTGCACGTTTTCCTAGTGGGGTGGCCAATTTAGTGCAAACCTAAAACAGGGTATAATTTTCTCAACATACAAAAATCTTTGTTTCTCGACGGTCACACATTACGCATACGAGGTGTGTTCAAAAAGTATCGCGAATTTTGAATTTTCGCGGGTTACGTATATTCGAATTTCGATTTTTTTGTAGCGTTATGTTGGTACTCATGTCTCTCACTTATGCCGACAAGCTCGGCCATTTTGAATGTTCACTTAATTGTTGACAGCTGCTTTGCTTGCACGTGTTTTGGATCGTCTCCGATTTTTACCTATTCAAAAAAATGGATCAAAGAACCTGTATCAAATTTTGTGTGAAAAATGAAATTAAGTGCGCGGATGCATTTCGAATGTTGATTGTGGCAAACGGAGAATCTACCTTGGACCGAAGCAACGTTTATCGGTGGTACAAAATGTTCTCAGAAGGCCGAGAAGATGTGAACGACGAAGAGCGTGCCGGACGCCCGAGCACTTCAACAACAGACGAAAAAATTAATGAAGTGGAGAAAATGGTATTGGCCAATCGTCGAATCACCGTTAGAGAAGTTGCTGAGGAGCTAGACATATCGATTGGCTCATGCCATTCGATTTTTATCAATGATTTGGGCATGAGACGGGTCGCCGCGAAATTCGTACCAAAATTGCTCAATTGCGACCAAAAACAGCATCTCATGAACATTGCTAATGAGATGTTGGACTCTGTCCGCGACGACCCAAACTTACTCCAGAGGGTCATAACTGGTGACGAATCGTGGGTTTATGGTTACGACGTGGAAACCAAAGCTCAATCATCTCAATGGAAGCTGCCGCACGAACCAAGACTGAAAAAAGCGCGCCAAGTTCGGTCGAATGTGAAAGTTTTGCTGACAGGGGCGTGGTGCATCATGAGTTCTTGCCACAGGGTAGAACGGTCAATAAGGAATATTACCTGCAAGTTATGCGCAATTTGCGTGAAGCAATCCGCCAGAAACGCCCGGATTTGTGGAAGAACAAAAATTGGCTTTTGCACCACGATAACGCCCCTGCTCACACATCGTTGCTTGTGCGCGGCTTTTTGGCCAAAAACAACACACTAATGATGCCGCAGCCACCGTATTCCCCAGATCTGGCCCCCTGTGACTTTTTCTTGTTCCCTAAACTGAAGAGGCCCATGAAAGGACGACGTTACGCTACGCTTGACGAGATAAAGACGGGATCGAAGGAGGAGCTGAACAAGATAAAAAAAATGATTTTTTGAAGTGCTTCGAAGATTGGAAAAACCGTTGGCACAAGTGTATAATATCTCATGGGGATTACTTTGAAGGGGACAAAATAGATATTCATGAATAAATAAATAATATCTGAAAAAACACAAAATTCGCGATACTTTTTGAACACACCTCGTACATGCAAAGATAGATTTCAACGGGATCAGGTCACAGTTCGCCGACGGATGTTCAAACAAACAATTTCGTATGTCGAGACCATGATACCCCTTTTAAGATTTCTACTAGACAATGTCGTTAAAAACATATTTACCTATAAATGAAAATTTTAGCTTAGTTAATATTTAAGTAGATTCTTTCGCATGAATTCTTAAAATATGCGTTAATAGTCGACAGTCACAAAACTGATAGAAAGTCAAACTCACAGGAAGGAAATCTAATTCAATCTATTTCATTTTTAATGGGTTCAGGGTACAAAAATATAATAAACTAATAATAATAATAATATAATAACATTAATACTAATAATAAGATTTTGAATTACGTAAACCATAAAAAATATGTAATTATGAATAGTAGTCTGGCGTGATCATTCATAAAACTAATACTATAATTGGAATTCCACTCACCTTTTGGACTGTGCACCTCTCCAGTGGTCCGGTGGCCCTGCGGAACGTGTCCCTTGGCAAGATGGGCAACGGCTTAGTGCGCGATGCATCGACGGGCCTGTAGCTCAGTTTGTAGACCGTATTGGCGCATCCCGAATCGTTGCCCAGGAAGCGCAGGGTGTTCATTGGCAGCATTGGGGTTGTGCGTGCTGCTTTGCAATTGGGCATGTAGCTTAGATTATAAGTGGAGCAGATATTCTGATAGTTGGGCGGCACACAGCGAATTTTGTCCGCCCAGGGTGTTGGCTCCTTGGGCGGCAGACATACTGGCATATACGATAGCTTCTGTATGGTGCAGCGTTCCATTGGGCCGACGGGCTTGCAGTAGTGCGAAGGCTGTGGCAATAGCTTCGGTGGCGGATTCTGGCAGACATCCACCGGCATGTAGCTCAACTTTTGGATGGTGCAGCGCTCCATGGGCGCCGTCGAGGAGCAAATGGCGACACGTGGCAAGCATGGTGCACGCTTCACAATGCCCTTGGGCACATAGTCATGCTTCTGCGAGCTCATCGCATAAATTGGCCCCTCAAAACGCAATCCACTCTCCATTGGCAGAATGGGCATGGTGCGCGAGGCCGGACACGGCGGCATATAGGATAACTTCTGTACGGTGCACTTCTCCATCGGCGCTGTATTGGCGGCTATGTGACTACATGGCTTCACTGGCTGGGCACGCAGATTGTCACCACAGTTACCGTAGTATGATCGACGATAAATGGTGTCCGTGTCCAGAGGTGCAGTGGAGCGCATAAAATGCGTTTGCGGAATAATGGGAAGTGTGCGAGCCGGCCGCTGATAGCAACAGCCGGAATAGTCGCCACAATCGCATGGCCGACACGACGCATTTGGTGAACATGATGGAAAATCGACGGGTGCCTGGCACGGATCACAGGATGGATCACCCATAGTTGGCTGAATACCACAAATGAATTATAGCTTCTTGATTTATACTTGCTGTGATATTTGCCTTTATTTTTTAATTAAAATTTTTTGTTAACCATTTACTCGCCTGCTTGCAACTTCTAATGGCGAACTTTTTGTGTTCAAGTCACAAAAAAAAGAAGACAAATCAAAAAATGTAATTGGCAGTTGTTAAATGAAATAATTTGGTTTGTTTTCTGTACAGAATAATTGTGACTGTATTTTTAACAAATCCAAAAAATATAAATAAAATTTTGCTTTGACATTCAACGACGAAGTTTGATAGGGCCGTAATGGAGAAAGCAAGTATAACAAATCACTGAGTTCTAGAAGTCGCCGCCACAGCCTACCTTACACACTTTCTACTGAAATATTTTCAGATTCAGATTCAATTTCAGGTAAACTGGTTGAAGAACAACCTTAAATTGTTCATTCGACAAGAGGTATCATAATTAATATTTATTGTGCATTTGTGACGAGGGGAAAAAATTGTATTAAATTATATATTACACATAAATATATGTACATATATATATATACGAGGTGTGTTCAAAAAGTATCGCGAATTTTGAATTTTCGCGGGTTACGTATATTCGAATTTCGATTTTTTTGTAGCGTTATGTTGGTACTCATGTCTCTCACTTATGCCGGCAAGCTCGGCCATTTTGAATGTTCACTTAATTGTTGACAGCTGCTTTGCTTGCACGTGTTTTGGATCGTCTCCGATTTTTACCTATTCAAAAAAATGGATCAAAGAACCTGTATCAAATTTTGTGTGAAAAATGAAATTAAGTGCGCGGATGCATTTCGAATGTTGATTGTGGCATACGGAGAAGCTACCTTGGACCGAAGCAACGTTTATCGGTGGTACAAAATGTTCTCAGAAGGCCGAGAAGATGTGAACGACGAAGAGCGTGCCGGACGCCCGAGCACTTCAACAACAGACGAAAAAATTAATGAAGTGGAGAAAATGGTATTGGCCAATCGTCGAATCACCGTTAGAGAAGTTGCTGAGGAGCTAGACATATCGATTGGCTCATGCCATTCGATTTTTATCAATGATTTGGGCATGAGACGGGTCGCCGCGAAATTCGTACCAAAATTGCTCAATTGCGACCAAAAACAGCATCTCATGAACATTGCTAATGAGATGTTGGACTCTGTCCGCGACGACCCAAACTTGCTCCAGAGGGTCATAACTGGTGACGAATCGTGGGTTTATGGTTACGACGTGGAAACCAAAGCTCAATCATCTCAATGGAAGCTGCCGCATGAACCAAGACTGAAAAAAGCGCGCCAAGTTCGGTCGAATGTGAAAGTTTTGCTGACAGTTTTCTTCGATTGCAGGGGCGTGGTGCATCATGAGTTCTTGCCACAGGGTAGAACGGTCAATAAGGAATATTACCTGCAAGTTATGCGCAATTTGCGTGAAGCAATCCGCCAGAAACGCCCGGATTTGTGGAAGAACAAAAATTGGCTTTTGCACCACGATAACGCCCCTGCTCACACATCGTTGCTTGTGCGCGGCTTTTTGGCCAAAAACAACACACTAATGATGCCGCAGCCACCGTATTCCCCAGATCTGGCCCCCTGTGACTTTTTCTTGTTCCCTAAACTGAAGAGGCCCATGAAAGGACGACGTTACGCTACGCTTGACGAGATAAAGACGGGATCGAAGGAGGAGCTGAACAAGATAAAAAAAAATGATTTTTTGAAGTGCTTCGAAGATTGGAAAAACCGTTGGCACAAGTGTATAATATCTCATGGGGATTACTTTGAAGGGGACAAAATAGATATTCATGAATAAATAAATAATATCTGAAAAAAACACAAAATTCGCGATACTTTTTGAACACACCTCGTATATGTATACACTCTGCGGATTCGATAAAAGGCACTCGTGTTTATTGTGCTAAAAACTGCACCAAGCCTCAAGGGACTTTGCTTACACATTTTATAACGGTGTTTCTTCTTCTTACACTGTTTTGTTGCATTGGAATACAAGCTCCGTTAGTTTTTTTTTCCAAGACTTTGGAATTCGAATAAAGGCTGTCACTTTCAAACCTTTGGAAAAGTAAGTAGTGCGTTATATGGATTTTATTTAAATGGGATAATAAATTATACATATTTATTTAATATTTTATTGGTAACAAGTAAGAGTGCTGTAGTAGAGTGAGTTCAACTCCGATATAACCTGAACCCAGCTGTTAAATATATTATAGTTTTAGTTCACTCTTTTCTTATGTCAGACATAGGGGCACAGAGTAAAAAAATGAAAGCAGCGCATATTTTTATTCACAAGCCCGAATTGATACTAACTGGCTGGCGACAAACGCATTCACTTTCATACATAAGTATATACATATGTACAAAGATATGGGCACGCACTCGTAGGTAGGGATGCTTCCTTCTGCTTGTTACATAAATTTGCACAAAACCATTATACAGGTATAAAAATTGATGAGATCCATACAAAAATTTGGAATAGGAATAGAAAAAACTCTCAAACCGGAGGAGATAGCTAAGATCCTTGTTTACAAGGATAATGGAATGAACAACAGGCAAATATAATTTAAGTTATGTCGATCGGCATCAGAAATTTATGAAATGTTAAAATTAAAAGAAAACTACAACAAATAATGCTAAAAATGCTCAGGAGTGGCAAAAAGTTTTATTTTCTGATGAGAACAAACTTAATTTCAATGGTTTAAACAATTAAATTATTACTAGCACGATTTAAAGAAGTCTAAGAGATTTTTCCTTATTCGAAGCTGTGGCGATTCTTCTCTCATGATCTGCGCTGCGTTCAATGATCACAACAAGACCCTGATTTGTAAAATTTCCGGCAGCATGAGCTCGGAGGGTTATATAAATCTGTTGGATATAGTTTTGTTGAACATTATGAAGTATCAACCAGACTCAAATGCCTTATTCCAACAGGATAATGTTCAAACACATGCCGCGGGTGTGTCGAGGGTGTTTTCGTGATAAGGATTTTAAGCTTTTAGAGTGGCCGGCAAGATCACCTGGCCTGTTCCATCGAGTTTAATTAGGTAATCGACAGTTTGGGTTGAACAGCTACGACGGCTGTCGTTAAGGAATGGTCCAAAATCCCACTATCTGAGTTCTAAAAAGTTGTTGAATCGATGTCAAATCTGGATGCTGAACACTTTATTATTTTGCTATTTTTACGAAATTTCTACATACTGTATTCATTTTATTAGAACTGCCTTTAATTGAATTTCGAATCTTAACTTCACTTTAAACAACAAAAAAAGTAATAAAAAACGTTATGTTAATGTAACAAATTTTATTCCTTTTTAATTTAACGTGTTCTAAAAACAGCTAACTTTTGTGAAACAAAAAACAAATTTTAAATTTTATAAAGAAAAAAATCAAGGGCTTTTAATCGAATTTGAATTCTTCCATTTATTGAAATATTTGGTTAATTTAAATAACTTTTTATTTATTAACTTTACGAAGAACCTTTAATTAACAAACTGTTTTCACTTTAATTATGTGTTTTTTTGTTGCAAGAAATATTTAATGAAAATCAAATCTTTCTAAAGAAGAACGAATTAATCAGATTTTTTATACTCGTTTTCTAATGCCATATATAATAAACGTTTTCATTTTTAGCACATTGGGTTTTCTTCATTATCCTTAACGCATTCTTAATCACCCGAGTCGATATAGCCAAATCCGGTAACTAATCTATCCTATTTTTATTTGTTTATATATGCAGAACTGCATGGGATTTACCTGCATTTTTACACTAGTCGGAAAATCTATCACAAGGCTTCATCACATCAGTTTCGCAAAAAAATGAATTCTTACCAATATATTCAGACCAAACAAATTATGCGCGTTCCTTACATTTGGCTAGATAAAATATCTAAAAAGTGCAAGGCTAAAATAAAAATATTCTTTCTGATTTCCTAAAAACAGTATAAATTAAATTTGCTTAAAATATAAAATCAAAATAATTTTTCGAACTCCAGGCCGACAAAGGTTTCATTCTCTCGTAGATCAGAGTCTACCTGGTCTGGTCTACAAGCGTATTTAATCGTTGGCAAGATATGGAAAGCCGTTCTTTGGATAATACTTTCGATTAGTCACCGATTGTTAAAATTTTCCATACATATGGAAAAACTTTTGCATTATCCGTTATACCCGTATATATGTATTTTCTTGGTACAAGACAAATGTCACCTCTATGTGAAAATTTTCTAATTATATAATATTACAATTATGTTATCTAGTTAAAAGAGATTGCACACGCCCCAAAAATATCTTACTTCAACAGCTTTAGGGACTTTAATAAGCTGTTTTTATATTATTTGTGCAAATGACTGACTAGATTTAAGTCTGAATCTAAACAAGTGTGAATGTTATTATAATTAAAAATAAACCATTTTGAGCTTATAGCAAATTACTTATGACCTCATGACAAGCATAATTAACATCCCTTAGCAGCAGGTGACTAGAATTACTGTTACTGTAACAAAACATGAAATACTGCAGAAAGCAGCCGAGATCGATATCATTATCTATCGATATCGACAATGCGATCATCAGCTTTGAGGAGATGAGTTCAGACCGTAACGAAGAGTGAGTAAATCTTGGGATTAAATGAAAAATGTATAATATTCATGTGCAAATAATAATATTTCATTTTTGCCTTGGTCGAAATCGCACACTACTAATGCCATAATTTCAAAAGCAATCAGCAAAAAGGAATTAATGAATACGGCGAGTCTCATGGTCGAATCACATTGCAGGATTGAACGGTGAGATCTCCTTTAAGGCCATGAGCTACGATTGTTTGTGTGTTGTGCAGCTGACGAAGTTTGCGATCGTGTCTGGTACTGATTCATTGGATTCATGGCTTCATATCTGGCTTCCCCCATGCTTCAGCCTTTTTGAAGCAGAAAGCACTTTTCTATCATTACTTAATGGAGGTTTTTTGCCATAGAATTTTTAAGCATTCTCATTTATTTCAGTTCATCGTAGCTTGACATTTATTTTAGTCTAGTTTACTTGTTGCTGGTAATCTGGTAAGTCCCTACTATAGCTTAATTGGTAATTCATTTTTAAATAGCACACATATGTATTTTAAATCAATTGGAAATGGTTAAATGTGCCTAGCTAAATGACTAGGTAAAAAAAAATATTTGTGTTTTCTGTGTATCATGTTTGTTTTTTTAATTAGTATAAAAGGATCAAAAGATCATCACGCGAATCATTTGCAGGTGGATTATTAAATGGAAAAGAATGTTGGGTCTTAAATTAGGTGCGGGCCCAATCTGCTAAGCTGTAAAACGGGTTTCTTTTCTTTTTAAATAACTCCTATTAACTCGAGACCTAACTCACTTATATCATATATAATTAGTTTTTGTGTTTTGTGTGTTTTGTGTGTGTGTGTGCGTGTGTGTGTGTGTGTGTGGGGGGGGGGGTGTTACCAAGAGGTAACAACGATATTTGCTGCTGCTACTTCCTTTCCTTATCGACATATAACCTTTGTATAAATATAATTAAAATATAGTTTCTGATTCCTGCTTCTTATTGATAAACATATATATTTTCAAGTAATCCCATCATCATCCATCCCTCCTCACATCGACGGCAGATCGAAGGGTATATGCTCTAAGAAATTAGCCGGAAACTGACCCTGCCATCCGTCAACCTCGCCGAATAGCCAATCCTCATTGATGCGATAAAGCACGTTGACCAGCTGGTTTTCCTGTTGAATAATATTAATTTAATTTATGTCCATTACATGAACGTTTCATCTTATCTTACCCTTAAGGGCAGATCTCCCTTAACCTCGCCGGGGAAATTATACAGGCAGCGCGCAGTGTTCAACTGTTGTTTTTGTTGTTGGTTCGGTTGCTGTTGCGGCTGAGTTGCAGCATTCGTTGCATTGCCGCTTAATGGCACCTTGGTTTCCACATAATTAACGGGGAAGAGGCCCTCACAGCCGGAGCGTGTTCGTCCGCGATACCATTCCGGAGTGGGCTGCTCCAGCAGATAGATCTTTTCGTTCTCCTGGAGAAATAATAAATATTAAGCATTCGACTCCTAAGAGCAATGTGTGTTAAGCTCACTCTGAAATTCAGATCATCGTCCTCTACGCCATCAAAATCATAGAGTGCAATGGCATATGGCAGATGCTCCTCCTCGACATAACCGGAGCTGCCGTTGCTCAACGCGAGGGCATCAACCTTGCCCGAAATCACGTCCAGCAGTGATATGTGCCCAGTAGCAGCTGAGGTTTTAGCTGGCACTGCAGAAAGTGGCGGAGGAGCACCACGAGGCATTGGCGGCGAAGGTGGAGAGGGCGGTTGAGTGCTGCCAGGATAACCAAATCCTGGCGGCTGGCCAATGAATGGTGGCGGCTTTGGTGCTTTAGGCTTCTGAGATATCTTCGGCTTGATGATGGTGGGCATCGTCAGCGATTGGGCGGGCGGCAACAGACTCCGGCCATTGCACAGGGGATTATCTGAGCCACGCGTCGCTTGATGTTGCACTAGATGTTGTGGATGCAACTGGCGCACTGGTGCAGCACCAAAACTATCAACGACGCCGTTGCTATAGATACAGCTGCTATTGTTGTCCACTGCCTCCCAAGGATCAGCGACAAGGGGACTCTGTGTCGCTGGACGCGAGCGTGCATGATAATCATCTTCGAAGCCGCTCTCTGGCTGCGAAACGCTGCCATTATTGGGTGAACTAAAATTGCTATCAGAGCTGAAGCTATCGACGCTGACACAATCGCTGTTCGACTTCTGGGTGAAGGTCGGCGACGAAGGCGGCGAATCGAAGCTGATCAGCTGTGCGTCCATCTCACGCTGATTGCCGAGGCTGCTGCTCGATGCCTTCGTCGCCGTCGTCGTTGTACTCGCTGTATTCCATGCTGCATTCCAGTCGTATGTGTTTGAGTTTATTGCGTAGCTGTTGCTGCTGGAAGCGGTTGCAGTTCCAGCTGTTCCGATGCCGCTGCTCAGGCCGTAGACACGATTTTGTGCTGCGGCTTTGGATGCAGCAGTCGTTGAATTTGCCGTTGTTGTTTTTTTGCGATGGAATAAGTTGCTAATGATGCCACCGCCCACACCACCACCTCCACCACCCTCGGCACTGCCTGTGCTTAAGATAGCCGGCTTGCGCCCATTGACTTGCACTTTGGGCGGTGGCGGTCGGGGCGGCGGCATTTTCTTGAAGTTGTTGTTGCCAGCAGCAGCAAAAGAGGCACTGCCACTGTCAAAAGGTGCATCATTCCAGTTGGTGGCCGGCGTATAGCGTGCCTGGGGAAATTTACGGGTTATGCCGCTCCCACCTTCAGCATCAAAGAAACCATTGTTGTTATTGTTGTTGCTGCTGTTGTTGCTATTGCTGGCCGATCGCTTGTGGAGAGCTTGCTGCTGTTGGGGCTGCTGCATGTGACCCTTCGGTGGCGGCGGCAACTTAATGCTCAGCTTCTGTAGCCCACCATTGGTTGATTGCTGCTGTTGCAGCTGTTGCTGTTGCAGTTGCAGACGCAACTGCTCCAGACTCGCATTTGCTCCGGCCGCAGCGCTTTGTCCCCGTGATCCCGGTGGTGCTGGTGCGGGTCTCGACGGTATGGTCATGCTGCCTGCAATTACAAAATTGGCAACAAAGAAATCAATGACTGAAACCATCTTCAACCAAACCAAACAAAAAAAAAGAAGGATAAGGAACGTGTGAGAATGTGGCTCTGGACGTAGCTAGAATCGATCCACCTCCAAAAATCCAGGCCGACATTATCAATCGACTAACATATATGTTCAAACCGTTAAAAGTGATTACAAGTTGTAGAAAAAGTTGTGCTTAGACAGAAAGAAGCATCTCCAATCTCATAGAGTATATGTATATTTTCCTGATCAGCATCAAGATTCAAATCGTCTGAGCCATGTCCGTCTAAACAAGCCGATTTCAGAGACAGATAAAATCGATTTCCCTTGGCACTAAAAGTCCTCATTTTATTTATAATACCTTGATAAATACTGTATATGTATATACTGTGCAAGTTTCATTAAGAGCTTTCTTAATTTATATTGAATAATTAATTTAAGTAAATGGTCAATTGAATAACTGATTTGTAGTCCTTGTTTTCTTTGATAAGAGAGTTGCCTTCAATTTTCCTTTTGCCTCAAAGGGATGCAAGTCAATGCCATATGGACTCTGAGCTTACAAGTAAACAGCACAAAAAACGAATGCCACCTATTTTGAAATGACAATTCATTTGATTAATTTCCTTCAACGTGTAGCCTCTCTAAATGTGCATAATTATTAATATAAAGGTTTACGATTATTTCAAGCAGATAGAAAAAGACTCTCACTATTCCATAAAGTATATATATTTGCTTTATCAGTGATCACTTTAAGAGTAGTAATAGTAGCTTGAATTCAAATTTCTATATATTATAGAATCTATACAAATTAATATAATTATTAGTCATATAAAGTACACACATTTTTAACTTTTAAAAAAATATTAACAATTTCATACATATTTTCCCCAAAAGCGTGTAATTTTGCTTAATCAATGCTTTTCACTATTTATTATTTTCCCTTATAACAAGTAATTTTGCTTAATTAATGCTAGTCACTATTTATTATGGAATTAATTGTGTTTAAATTATAAGCACTGCGATTGTTACTGAAGTCTGTTTACAATCAAAACTCTCAGTTTAAATGTTTCTCAACAATTCGAATCGAATAAATATTTCAATTAAATACTGCTCTAGGTCACGATGCGTAGACTGGATGATCTACACCAAATTTAGTAGACAATTAAATGCAAGTAAATAGACATCATCACTAAAAGCACAAATCAAAAAAAATTAAAGCAAAAGAAAAACAAAATGGCAAACAATAAATTCGAATCGCAATCAATCAGGAAAACAAAAAGAAAAACAAACACAAATTGATCAAACCACAACTCTGAGTGATAATGTGCTGCTTTTACTGCTGCTTTTAAAATACAAAACAATAATTTTAACATTTGTCTGGCTTTTACGTCATCGAACTGCGAATTGAGTGGAGGAACCCCTCGCAGACGCCCACCAAATCTTTCGCATTAAATAAAATAAATCGCATAAAAAATGGAAAATTGTAATATTTGATAGCATTCATCCAAACTTAAGAGACACAAATGAGAAAAACGGGGTGGCATCAACTGGAATGATATTCCGAGTAATCACGATCGCATTTTAGTGACCGGTACATCCTGGAACGGCTTTACGCATCGAATATACAATATATATTTAAGTAATTGTAGCAAACATCAACAAAATATAATTCACAATTCAATTATCACACTTCTGTGTGTGTATAAGTGGTATACAAAAAGCAAATTATTTACGCAGCACATAACTTGGCTATCTGTTTTGTTTAAGGCATTTGGTGTAGCTGCGGAAGAAAAAATATTGACTATTTTTGGTATTTAATTTTTTTTTGTTTTTGTATAATAACGTTTTATTATTAATTAATGTCGACTAATATCAGTCCAGAAAACAACAATATTAATGAAGTAAAAATTTGTAATACTTATGCTTATTATAAAAAAATAATTGCATCTAACATATTTTGGCGGTGGTTGGCAATAACAGCCTTCTAATTATTGATTAAATATTCATTATATATAAGCTCAAAGCTATTAAAATGATGACTGATGAGAATTACGATGAGAATGTTTTTTTTTAGCAGGCACTGTATGCGTTTAGTCTGCTATATGATGTCTATTGAACTCCAACTGGCAGCAACGTCGTCATCGTCAACGTCAACAGCAGTGAATTCCCCAACGCATTGACAAGCAATCGTCCGCCCCGTTGCAAATATTGTTTTATGTTGTTTTTTTTTAGATATATATGGTTGTGGCGTTTATTTAGAATGTATAGCCAAGGTTTTTGATTGTGACATATTTGTTGTCGTTGTTTGCTTTTGCTTCGTGCCTGCTGTAATGCATCTGCCACGATTTTCTATGCCACACTTTGCATATGAACATGCTGTTGCTAACTCCAAGCTGATTTGTGTCTAGCAAGTGGACACTTGACATATACCACAGCATTGTTGCAAAGCGTTGAACAACTCAATTCAAAGTGGCAATATGGCATCGAAAAATATAAAACTGCTCAAAATATTTTATTGTTCATTAAAAAATTAGTATTCTGCATGATCAGTTCTCGCCGAATTGTGAGATCTAATCTAGGATCTAATGTAAAATCTAATATACTTACATCAATACCTTGGCTAAAAGTATTTCCCGACTTTAAGAAGTCGTCAAAGAAGAGAGGAAGGCTCCACTTAATGTTTTGAATCATATTTGTCGATTTGCCGACAACTGAAAAAATAACGAATAATTTATGGGCGGAAAAGTGCTCTTTTTTTTACCAAACTGGAAATTTCCCCACTTAATATTTGGAACCATATGCCCCAATTTGTTTATTAGTGGCTGAGATGGGTAGGAATAAGTTTTTAGCACAATTAACTATTATTAATAATTTTTGTTATAATTATTATTACCGATGACAAAAAATAATTATCTAGTTATTATTTGTTTTTTTTATTTTTTATTTATTATAGAAAACAAAAATGATTAAATCCACTTTAAGACAAGTTATAGAAGAAAACACTTGAAAACTTCTCGCTGGTTGAGTGTACGAATAATTATTGGACTTACTGTACGTACATGTACAAATATATTTAGTTTCGCCACTTCAAAAATGTTCATGCAAAAATCATGTAAAACTTGGACAGATGTATACAAAAAAGCGAATACCGTTTCCATTATTACAACACGCAATGAACTTATATATGCTTGAAAGACATTTTTTTCAGAGTGCACACATTTTATAGCAACCCATTTTTTTTTTTTTAAATAAAGAGAATCAAAAGAGAGAAATGATCAATATTTTAGTGGCGTAAATCGCAAACACCTTTCGCGCAACAAAACAACTAACATAACCAATCTAATTAAAGTCACCTTCTGAAGGGTAGAGTCCAAAAATTAGCATATGTGTGGGTAGTGTGTGGATGGTATGGGGGCACATGGGTGGGTGATTGCGCCCAATTAACATAAGCTGCACTTGATTCAGATGCATTTGGGTTTTTGGGATTTCTTGCTAATTAAATCAGTGTTCTTGTGTTGTTCGGAACAATTTCCACATGTGGCCTGTGTTGGCATTTAAACTATACGATTGCAATCCGCCCCCGTTCCACTCTCGCGTCGTAGCAGATGTATGTATGCAATTCTCTCACTTGTTTTCGCTTAAAATTTCCAAACTGGCTGCCCAACAACAATGAAAGCTTTTAAGTCAATTGCACAAAAGCATAAATTGTTGTTGTTGAGAAAATTTAGACAATGCTACTAAAGGAACTATTTAAAGTTATGAGTGTAATTTATACATTATTAGAATATAGTATGTGCTATCTATGTACGTGATATCTTTCTTTAAGAATTCAAACTCAATTAAAATAAATTTCAACTATCTTTTGATATCATCACGTTGTACGTTATAGAAAAAGCAACCTCAAATTATTACTTTGGTAATTATTAACGATAGAGCACAGCAATTTTATACAAAAAAAAGATTGTTAGCAAAAAAATGAAGTCACAAATATATTTGAAAATACATTTTCCTTATGGGATTATTAAAAGGAATATAAAAGATTGTTAAGTGACATGAATTTGATTCCCATCGTCTTATTAATGCTATTCATAATTTTTGCATAACTTTAACTTTTCAACATTCTCTTCCATTATATGGGCATAGCTCAAATCTATGTAGTTAATTAAGAATGTTTCCCATATATGATGTCCCGATATGATGTCAACACAATCACTTTTGGTTAGACACTTTTGGGTGTCATTGACTTTTTTGGTTTTTGGTTTTCAGTAAAAACAAATTGATAAAAAAGTCTTAAATTTGCATATGTGCCTGAACAATTTTTTCCCTGTAAAATAAAAATGAAGCAAGTACACAGTTTATGTTAATTCAATGGTCGTTAAAGTTATATTCTTTATACATTGAGTACCCTTGTAATAGGCAAACTAACTAGCGTAGAATTGTCGCCCTCGTTCACTTAAGTTCATAACTTACTCACCTATGTATAAAGCCTATGTAAATATATATGTATCTATGAATGTAGAGGTAGTGTTGAAAGGCGTAATGTATTGCAAATTTCAGAACTGGGCGTGTTATACATAGTGCTGATTGTCCGGGTTTTTTATGAGTGTTGCACATTAAATTGCTGCCGGATTGTAACCGGTTACAGCTGACATTATTATAAACAGTGTAATAGCTTTTTCTTTTGCCGAATAAAATAAATAAATACAAACAATATAGCATAACCTGGCCAAATGTCATGGAAATTACCGTAGTATATCAAAAGCATCAACATTACATATAAATAACTAGTCAAAAAATGTGTGGTCGAGAGAGCTCGACAATTAAACCAAGTCAGGTTTTTAGTGCAGAAGTGTAGTTGTATTTTTTCTATAGAAACACCCGAAAAATCCATTTAAAAATCAATCAAAGCTATATACTATTAGTTCTACTATTAGTTTGAGTATGCCTTATATAAAAATTAAATCATATTTCATATGACCAACAATCCACAATCTATCAATAAGTCAGGACAAAGGGTTTTATTTGTTTAGACAAGTGCAGATAATCATTTAAAAATTAATGAATACCTTTTTGAATTGCGCTGGCAATACGCAGCAGGCAATGATTTAATGCTCGCTTTATTCTTAAAATTTGTGCACTGAAACAATTTGGAACAACTTGCATTTTTCTTGAAAATGAGTTATGGTTCAAGATCTAGTTCAAACCCTATCAAATTGAAGAATGCAATGATTGATCGAACAGTTCTCATATTATTAGCATTAATGGTGAAGGCTCCTAGCTGAGATAATCTGAGTGTGCTTATTGCCGGGAAATGCCCAGAATGTATTGTGGAGTCTAGTCATTTTCCAGGTAGCTTATACGCGTTGCAAATTCCAAATTTTCAAGCCTGTGCACCCAGCAATGTCCTACCAAGCAGCCGATTATTAACATAAAAAAGTTTTTTCCTCTCACATTCCAATAGCTGACTAACTGACTGTCACTGTGAGAATCTTTCCAGCGTTTCTCAATCTCACTCGCACACAAACATATATATGCACATTGACATGTTTAAGTGTATACACACATACATATGTCTTGTACATACATACATGTCTATCAATCAAGAGACGGAGGCGTCAACTTTTACAGTTACTCATGAGCTTGACCACGCGCTTTGCAAGCTCTTATGAACAATAAGAAAAGCAGAACAGTATTTGAACAAAAGAAAGTGATTTTCTAGCCAGACACGAGGCACACACACTCACATATAGCAGTGCACATGTGAGTGTATGTGTGCCATCTCTGCAAGCGATAGCAAAGTGAGAGCGAATCAGACCAACATGCTCACAATGATAAAGTTCATGAACATTATCACTAATACATACATGCTTCACTCACATACTCTTAAGTGAATAGATGTAATTGTTTTGTTAAATATACTGCATTTGTAAGATTCATTTCATTTTATTGTATTCTCTTGCTTTTCTTTGCATTTGGCACTGTGTTCCTACATACAATTTGACAATTCGTTAATTCACCAATTGCATATATACAGTGTCTCACAGCTTATTTCAGACAGATTTCAAAATTTAAAATTTGAAAATTCCATACCGATGCAAGTACATATATAAACCACCAAAACTAATATATGATCCCATTAAACTGGGGGTTCTCACCCGCTAGGTGGGGTTATGTAAAAGTGTCTTAATTTATAGTCACAGCTTATTTCGAACAGTGGCATTATGGACACTTGGGTGCCATAAAACCCGGATTTTTACGTCAGGTTGACTATTTTCGGTATCAATAGACCAATCCTTCGTAGTCAGTTTAGTTATATCCAGCATCTTAGGTGCAACCAGTCAGCAAGGACTATGAGCAAACAGACTACCATTGAACAACAGAATCTCATCCTGGAACAATTCAAAATCGGATATTCACATCGCCAAATAGCTGAAATGGTCAATCTAAGCGAGTCAACTGTTTATTACATCATTAGGTGCTTCGTCGACGAAAATCGGATAGAGGACAAGGGCATAATGGCAGCCAACAAGATTTTCACCGAACAGGAAGGGCGGACGATCATCAGGAAAATAAGGGAAAATCATAAGCTATCGGCTCCGAAACTGACAATAGGTGCAGAGTGAAATGGGGAAAAAGTGCAATGTGGAAACTGTGCACCGGGTTCTGCGCAACCATGAAAGAAGCCCTTTATTAGCGCAAAAAATAAAGAAACTAGGATGGACAAGGATTTGGAATTGTGGAACACAGTCATATTTGAAAATGAGTCAAAATTAAACATTTTTGGCCCGGGCGGACGAAATTGTGTGTGGCGACAGTCCAATACTGAGCTGAATCCCAAAAACCTAAAGGCAACAGTCAAGCACGGCGGAGGAAGTTTCATGGTATGGGCATCTATATCTATATCTGTATCTATATCCATCTAAATCTATATTACAACAACAATGGACCAGAATATGTATCTCAATATATTAAAGGAAAATTTACTCCAAAGTGCCGAGAAGCTAGGAATCCGACGTACTTTCCAGTTCTGCCATGGCAACGACCAGGACAACAACCAAGCATAAGTCCGGATTAGTACAGTCCTGGCTTATCTGGAACTGCCCCCACATAATAATTCCACCGGCCCAGTCTCCAGATTTAAATGTTTAAAATTTGTGGGCTCTGCTGGAACATAACATCCGGAATCACAGATCTGATCTCGAAAACGCTCTGCTAGATGAGTGGAGCAAAATCAGCCCAGAAACTATCCGGAAGCTGATATCTTCCATGAACAATAGATTAAGGAAAGTTGTTAAGGCTAAAGGATATCATACTAAGTGTTAACATCCTTATTTAAGCTTTTATACGCCAAATGTGTTACGTTTTTAAGACTGTTTGAAATAGAAAAGAGTTGACATGCATTTTAGATGTGTTTCCAGTTTTTGACTAATTTTAATAAAATAATTAATATTTTAATAAAAACTAATGTTTATTTTTCAAACGTGGTAAACCATGAAACAAATTGGCATTTAAACATTTTGCGTTTGTTTTTTGTTTAAACTTTATAGCACATATGTATATACAAATGGATATATATATATACATATATATATGTATATATTTATGTGTATGTATTAATCTATGTAAGTATGCATAAAAAATCGACAACAACACAAGAAATGATTACGACCTTAAGCTTTTACTTTTATTTGATAAACCAGTAAAAACAAAAAAAAATTAAAACAATCAAATAGGCAGGCAAATTTAAAAGTATATGCATACAATTAAGTTATACAAATTTTATAAAATGGTTGTAAGAAATTTATATTTATGTGTGAAGAACTAGTACTTTTTTGTCCTTAGGTATCAATCTCTTAAAATGTATATGGTTCTACTAATGAAAGGAAGCGGTTTAATCTTTAAGCCATAAGTGGAGATTAAAGAAAGTGATTTTTGAAATGTATAATTAGAAAATTTCATTCGATTTATAGGGTGGGAAGCAGAGCTTTAAGCACTTGGGAGCTTTATGCTAAATAAACCGTTGAATATCAAAACTCTCTGTGTGAACACGACTTGAAATAATAATACTTTTGCAAATTTTGTGATTTGCGAAAATGTTCAAATATTTGCACAACGTACGTAAAAAATAGTTAACATTGAAACGTGCACAAGCGCGTCATTCGTTTCTCTCTTTCTTTCCAATATCTATATCTGCCTTTTGCCTTATGCGGTTAGTTTAACACAAACTTAAACCACACACTTATATAATACACAATACAATACAAATAAACAATAATAGAAAATTTGAACAAATTTAAACATAATTAGTTTACATTATATTTCGGCATATACATAGTTGATATTTATTTAAATGCAATTTAGTTTCTTTGCATTGTAAGTGTAAAAAGTTCGTTGCTCCGAGCAAGAAAAAGAATTAATCGTTCTTCTGCTTCCACAAATTGTTCTTTGTTTTTCATTTTGAATAAAAAAAAACCTTGCGTAGAATTTAGAACGAAAAAAAAATAATCGACGTCAAAACAATGTCTGCTTAAAATTCACGTTCAGTAGTGCAATAAATAATTGAACATATTTACATATACATATAAAAGCGGGCATTCATCAGTTGTACTCAGCATTGCACATAGTGTCGAGATCTAGGTCAAAGTTGAACAATTAATGCTTATATCACACGTAGATCTGTGATCTTTTACGCATTGTGACTCCAAATTTTCAGTGTTCTTAATTTAATTTGTGCATCACTGCTTGGTTCAATGGAAACGTGAAATATTCGTTATACCGACGACGCATCTGTTGAAATTCGTCGCTATGAGCTGTTTAATTTATTCAAATTTCATGGGTATTGATACTCCTGTGCAAAAAGTATTCAAACACAAAGATTTGCTGAACAGAATTTCTATTTTATTATTTTATTTTTGGTGGTGCCCTGGTTTTTTAAAAATTCAACTGATATGTATTTACACTTTGTCGCTTCCTGTTTTGAGCAGAGACGTTGCTATCTACAAGAAGGCGCGTGCAACACAATAAGCATTGCTTAATAATTACACAGAGAAACTTATCAATGGCTGGAAAACGAGTATCGCTTCAAACGGAGAATGGCCTCAAGGCGCCAAGCAACGAGTACACTCAGAGAATTGGAAAGTGAGCAGTAGATGACCGACGACAAAGGGACAGACAAACAACAACAGAGGTTGCGCCTGAAAGTGAGCAGAATGAAACTGAAATGGAAAAATCAAAAAACAAGCATTGCCAAATTGGGAAAAACAAAACATTTTAATAAAAATGCAAAGTGTGTATCACAATTTGTATCTTATATATCTATTAACTTACTAAGTCACAAAAAAATAGAGGCGCAAAGCATTATGCAATTGTACCATTGTTGTAAAATATTTTAACTCACATATACACACATATATTTAACTAAATAATGTTTTCTTGGTGTGTGTAATATATGTATTTGTATATTCAAGCGTTGCCGACCTTGATGGCATTTTTATCAAGCGATGAAGATGAGAAAAACGCGCCTAACAATTGATAATTCTTAAATATTGTGAAGATGAATTTTTTTGTTAGCAATTAAAAGCCTCGCTGATAACGCAAGCGGGTAACTAACCTTTAGCTGATATATATGTATATATTTCTTTTTTGGCTTTAAGCGTAACGGCTTTTTGGTAGATGTGGTTGTTGATTTTGATTTGATGGCTGATGCGCTCCAAAAATGCTGCGGGTTAACAAGCAGCAAGACCAGGCCAAAATGACTAATACTCGCCGCACACATACACAGAATCGTTAACGTTTTTTGTCGCGCTTGTTTCACCAAAAACTAGCCAGAATGTGCTTTTGTGTGTGTGTGCGTGTGTCACGACAACAACACACAACAGCGACAACAAAACACGAAAAGGGCAGCTGTTACACACTCGATGGCGGCACTTTCTGATCGATATACTGCACTTTACACAAGCACTATGAATTTTTAATGTATATTACAATACAATAATTGTTAAATACGTTTATACAATAAATTTCGTCTTATTTTTTTACAGCAAAACTGCGTCGCGACTTGGTGTTATTACTATTCGTTTTCGCTCGTTTCAATAATTTGCTGACAGAGTTGTGCCTGCTTTTTGGAGATGTGCCTGGCAACTTTCGAACTCAAAATATCGATATATATGTAGCAAATAGCATGCTTTCGATAGAATCATATGTTTGCTTAAACAAATATTTAAATTTCCACAATAATCCGTGGAAATTTTGATTTTATATTTTTAGATGTAAACATCCCATTATGCTCTGGTAAAAATAATTTGCCTTGTTATTTTAACAACGCAATTTCAAAAATTCGCGAGCCTGGTCACACTGTCTCCGATTCGATCAGCTGTTTTTTTGCAGCCATAAACAAAAACAACACAATTACCACAAAATCCAAACAAAAGCAATCAAAACGGTGAAAAAGTTGATATTAGTTAATTTATTAAGGCTGGGCCTGTTGCTACGTTTATATAGTATGGCCTGGCGTTCAGTGGGCACTAGCAATGTGGATCTCATACGTCAACTGCGAGGTAAGCGTGTCCAACAAGTATTTAAATGCTTCAGTGTATTTTTATTCAGTATATTTTTGTATGTATTAAACAGATTATGGAGTAATTGCAACGGAGGCGGTGGCAGATGCAATGACATCTACAGATCGCAAGCACTACTCGCCTCGTAACCCGTATATGGATGCACCTCAACCAATCGGCAGCAGCGTCACTATCAGCGCTCCTCATATGGTAATTGTACATTCCACAAAATATTTAAGTTTGTATTTAATATTAATTCATATTTTTTGGACTTTCACAGCACGCCTTCGCCTTGGAATATCTACGCGATCAACTAAAGCCCGGCGCCCATGTGCTCGATGTGGGCTCCGGCTCAGGCTATTTAACCGCCTGTTTCTATCGGTATATAAAAGCCAAGGGAGAGAATGAGAATACTCGCATCGTTGGCATTGAACATCAGGCCTCGCTGGTGCAACTGAGCAAATCCAATCTGAATGCGGATGATAGCAGCATGCTCAACTCGGGCCAAATGTTGATTGTTGAGGGCGATGGTCGGCTGGGACATGCTGCACTTGCTCCATATGATGCCATACACGTAGGCGCCGCTGCACCCGAGACGCCCAACGAATTATTGAATCAACTAGCCCGAGGAGGACGCCTCATTGTGCCTGTTGGCCCGGAGGGTGGCACACAGTATATGCAGCAGGTGGGTGGCTTACAATAAAAAGCGAATATTCATATTATTATTATTAATGAATTGCAGTATGATAAGGATGCCAATGGAAAGGTGCAGATGACCCGTCTCATGGGCGTCATGTATGTGCCCCTTACGGATTTACGTTCTTGACTGCACAAGCTGGGATTTGGGCTTGTTGCAGTGCTCCTGCTTAGTTTTGTGCTATTTCAATTATGGACAAACTATCGCTAGAACTATTTCCTCATTATCGCAATAGTGGCATGCCCTCAATATTTATATTTGTAATGCTTCCCATATTCAATTAACTTATGAAACCGAATAAATAAATGCAGGTGTATTCAATGTTAATCAAATTAAATTTAAAGAATTGCATAGATATTGGTAACAGAATATCAGTTAAGTTCTTTACCCAATATTGCTGTAATTAACTTAAATAATTAAAATATAAATAAATCAAATCTTAGCCTTGCACACGCCTTATCATCGACAACTATCGATGAAAGTATCGGTCATTCGATATATAGTCCATCTGCGATATATTTCTTTATAATTTTCGTCATCCGAAGAACAACAGGTAGCAATAGGATATAAGCATGTCAACAAATGTTGGAAAGATTCGCCTAAAAAACTTGGCCGAGTTACAGTGGCCAGATAATGCTAAAACAGAAGCAATTGCAATATCCATTCAAATCGATGATAGAACACCAGAGAAACAGACGAAGGCACGAAAAGTGCGCGCTGCGACAACCACAAGAAAAAAGGACAATGATGAAATTAAGAAGGCAGAATTTGCTGTTAATAGCACTGCCGTAAAGCGCACAGGCAAAAAGGAGCTATTACCCGGACAATTGCGCATAGACACATTTTTTAAGAGTAGCTCCAAATGCTACAAAGTGGAACCAGCCTCAGTTCGTTCACGAGCAAATCCAAAGCCTCGCCGGACACCACGTAAGGGATGCAAGCGTCTCTTCATCGAGGAACCAACCACAACAAAAGCAACGGCCCTGACGACAACAACTCCTTTAGACACTAAGTATAAGAAGATGGCCACACGCAAGCGAACCCAGCCGCAGCGGAGCGCAAGGGCGAAATGTGCACCTCCTCCAAGCGATGTCATTGATCTCTGCACCGATGATGAATCGGATTTTAAAAGGAAAGAAGAATCCTGCGAGCTTCAGCCCACAGCACTTGGTGTGCTGGAGTCCCGACAGCCGGAAGCCTTACCAAAGGTTACTGTACCCCATCACAATCTGTCGATGAATATGGAAACTAATGCGCTCGCCAAGGAAAATATACCCAAAGGCAAGAAGCGCATGCGTTGTCCGTCTTATAAGGTAGTCGAGGATACAACATTCGTTGTTGATGGATTCCAGTTTGGCAACATTCCGAATGCGACCCATTACTTTCTCAGTCACTATCATGCGGATCACTATATGGGCCTAACTCGTAAATTTGCCCACCCGCTCTACATGAGCCCCATCACAGCAAGGCTGGTGGAGAAGTTTATACCCATAGACAGCCAGTTTGTCCACGAAATCGATGTGGATAAGTCCATTGTAGTCAAGGACATCGAAGTCACCGCCATAGATGCCAATCAGTAAGTAATATAACTTATCAATCTAACTAATCTAAATGATTCATTGCTTAATTAAATAATTTAACTATACTACAGTTGTCCGGGTGCCATAATGCTGCTCTTTAAATTTAGTACGGGCAAATGCATACTGCATACGGGCGATTTTCGGGCAAGCTTTGAAATGGAGTCGCTGCCCATATTTTGGAATGAGCCGAATATTGATCTTCTTTACCTGGATACCACATATTTGGCGAAAAATTATGATTTTTGTCATCAGTCCGATAGCATTTATAGCGCTTGCTCTTTGGTGCAACAGTTCCGCGAGAAGAACGCCAGCAAACGGATATTGCATGTGTGTGGTTCCTACTTAATTGGAAAGGAGAAGGTATGGTTAGCTCTCGCCAATGAGTTTGGCCTGCGCGTCTGGACGGAACCGCATCGCAGGAAGGCCATTGACTGCCTCAATTGGCCGGAACTGCAGCTGGTGCTGAGTGAAGATCCGTTTGAGGCGAATTTGCATGTCATCAGCATGGGAAAGATTAGTTATCCGGTAAACAAATTTTGCACTTACGATGAATTAATCTCATATAAATTTTAATATTCCTTCCCGCAGCAACTTGACCAGTACTTTAAGCAATTTGAGAACCAATTTGATATGTTGCTGGGCATTCGTCCCAGTGGCTGGGAGAAGAACTCAAAGCCGTCTTATGGCAAAAGGATCAGTGTGATCGGAGTTGAATACTCTGAACATTCCAGCTACAAGGAGCTCGAGCGTTTCGTACGTTTCCTCAAACCAACAAATGTGATCAGCACAGTTCCTGTACAACCACGTGATCTATGTGTGACCGCCACGGTGCCGACAAAGTGGTATAAATACAATGGCTATGGTAGCATGATCAGCACGAGCTATCAGCCTTCGATTTCAACGTTTCTAGAGATGACGCAGCGCAAGATTCCGACCTTTGCGGGTACAAGCGTTACTATGGCATTAAGTCCAATAAAAGACGACAACATATCATCGTCTCCTGACGGAGAGGAAGCACCCGAAGCAGTTGCTTCAGCGAAAAGAGCCCAACCATAGGTTGCACTTGTTACGGGGCAATCCATCAGCAGACTTACATCTGATGCCTCAGATGATTTGCTCTCTTTCATATATTATTTTGTGACGCTTGTAGGATTATTTGTGTTGTTATTATTATTGTTTAATGTAATCAATTGTATCTTATTCCAAATAGAAAAAATATATTATTGAAGTCATTTAAGCAGACATAAAATTAAGAAATATATAATTATGTTTTGGCCAAATTTAGAGCAACTTTTCCATTTTCATACACTTTTCGCTTTTAAAAACTATTTGCATGTAAGCACAAATCGAGTTTATTTTAATTAAATTTTTTTCGGTCAATTAATAAACAACGCTGTTCGAGAATCTTATCTCAAATTGTTGATATTGCACATTGAAATGTATATATTTCTGAGTACATCTAATAAAGTTGTTAAATTGTTCAAATACAATTTAAGATGTATGTCTTTATACATGCCCTGTATTTTTTAAACCTTGCAGAGGGTATTGCTCAAATTTGCAACGTTTGAAAAAGACGTAGCCGTCCCGTTAAACTATATATATTCATCGCTCGCGAAGTCAATATACCGTCGGTCTATTCCTGTGCAAACAAGTCTATATGCTTTAAGGAAATTTGAATGAATCTTTTAAATTTATATGTAAATATGTACCGACTATTTGTCAAGGCCATGGGACTTTCTATTTACAAAGATATCTTAACAAAAACAACTAAATATTCGTGTTATTAAGCTTCTCACATTTGGACAAGACCAAACATTAACACCGGGCTCATAAATCAGATAACTCCCATAGGAAAAACCGTTCGTTTTATTTTATATTGAAAGTTATTTTACCAACTTTGGAAAGTGATCTACTACCCTAGGAAGACGGATGACAATTTTTTGGTCACGACCAGACTTCAAATATCTCGGATAATTTTATTGATGGTTACCAAAATTGGAATACATATTTCTATCAACCTCTTTTCAAGATTGTGAAAAAAGCCTTTCAATATCAAGTTAATGATTATTCAATGAACGAGATGCAACCAACGAACGACTATGTCACATTCATTCCACAAACGATATGCTATTTTATAAAATAGAAGGCAATACATTTGGTTATATATGACTTTTGTATGCATGTTTAATTTAATACATATTTATACATATTTTTTGTATTCTATTATATATTTTATTTAATGTTTTCCACTGACATAGTAACACTTGCTTATATCGCTTATGCTTAACGTATATTTCTCAAGGAATAATGAATTTTAAATGTGTGTTAACTAATAAACATATATTTATGATATTCACAATGCAGGGTGCCAAATTTCAAACAATTTCAATCCGTCCCTGGCCTAGGCAATACGAATGAGGCTTTGATTTGATGCTGTTTTTAAACAAGTCTCACTGATATGTTTAGGTATAAATAAGTGATTAAAGTAAGCAATGAATAATGAAAGCGATCGATCAGCAAATTTTTGGAATGAACACTGTACCGATTTATGCTAATTAATTTTCATCTGTTTAAATAATTGACAATAGAAACAGTTGGCGAAATACATTTTGTATATATATTGTAAAACCTGCATAATTATTAGCATGCATGTGCATGACGTATGCCAATCAAAAGCAATTGATTTTAACCATATTTCGCCAAAAACTATCAAATTTAACAAAATCCAAATTATAGGGAACTACAACTAAGAACATTTCGAGGATATAATAGATAACAACAAAGCGCATATGTAGACAATGACTTGGGACCAGACCAATACACTTAGGGGGTAATACATCAGTTTTGAATGGCGCAGCCAGTTAACTGAAAAAAGAAGAATAGTTTTAAATATATAAATGATAAGGAAGGAGGGGAGAGGCTGTTGCTGAAAGCCTACCACCAGGAGAAGAATGGACTCTTGTTCTGAAAGCGCTGGGTGAAGGAGAAAAAACGACTGCCACTGGAGCTGGATGTATATAAAGAGAGAGAGAAACAGATGCATTAAATATTAAGCGGTAAAATTTTGGTTAACGAGTCATTTGCTTACCGCTCAACAACAACGGCTGGCATTTGAACTAACTGCACCGGCGATTTGCCATCTCGCAGCGCTTGCGTCAGGTTCAGTATCTGGCCGCGCATTACGGACATCTGTCGCTCGAAAAGACGCTTATCAAAGCCGCGGTCTTGCTGGAATAGATACAGCAGTTCCGTACAGATCTCTTCCACAAAGTTCATATCGGACAGCTGAGGGAGCACCTGATCCTTGATGTCATCGCTGAACGGCACCTTGGCCTGAGGCAGCCAGGCCCAGTGATAAGGATATGCTCGCCACGAATCGGGATGCTTAAACGGAAATGCCAAACCATTGTCAATAGCAGCAATTCGAATCTGTGGCGCCTCCACCAAATTCCATGTGTGATCTGTCTGCTGCTGCCTGGGACTAGTATCAGCTGTCGGCTCATCATCGCTACTTGCATAGCCATTAACAGCACTGAAGTTCGGATGACCAATACCCATCGAAGTGGGCGCAGGTTGGCCACCGCCAGTGCCGCGCTTCAGCTCAGTGCCCAGCGACAGTGGTTGGGATTCGTTGAGGTCTATAATTGACTGGCCCGACACTAGTTTAGCGGCATGTGCCATACTCTTGCCACCAGTGCCGCCCACCTCGCTTGCCAGTTTCGGCGCCACGAACTTTATCAACCAGTTGTCATTGCCACGATCCGTGTTGCGGATAATGTAGTCTAGCACAACTAATCGCTCAAACTGTAGCTGAAACGATTTTGTCAGTGCCGGCGACAAATGCTCGTTCTCAAAACGACGCAGCCAATAGTCGGCATCCTTGTAGCCCTCCACAAATAGTTGAAACGAGCCAGTCTGCAAATCGAAACATAACATGACTCAATTAATTTCATAACAGCTATTATTCGTTGTCACACCTTAAGTGGCAAACTCATGCGATTGAAGTGAGCCGACGGATAATGCTCCTTGATGCGTTTTTTAAGCTTGGCCTTCTGGCGATCGATGCGCGCATAGTTAAAACTCTCGGCCACCAATCTAACCACACGTGTCTTGGGCACCACATTTAAATTTAGTTTGCGATCAACCAAACTGGCCCCAGCCTCCGACAGATAGCTATCAAATTGATCAGTTTTAATTATGAAATATATGGCAGTCAGTGGAATTACCCTTGATTAGGTATCAGACAGGCGCGTCCGAAGCAACAGGGACAACACAGCTTGTGCATCCATTTGGTCCATTTGGGATTCAGTCTGCCATATGGCTCCTCATCTTTGGGCTTAAAGACGGCCAGGCAACGGTGCTATCAAATGCAAAATATAACCGTTTAAAATGTTGGACACATTGTGAGTTAACTTATATATTTATTCTAATTATTAGTTTTGTATCAGAGCCAAACCAAAAGTTTTGCAAAAACGAACTTGATAGCAAAACTTCCCCGTTTGTTAGAATCGTTAATCTATGCGCTATTTATGACGAACTAATCACAAGGCTTAAACTAGACAGCTTGAATTATGCGAAGCGCAAATTGTTATTACTATTAAAATAAACTTACATTTGCGGCATCTTTGACGAAATAGGAACCACTGCTGCCCTGATAGATGCGCTCGGGCAGAATACCCTGTCCGATGGCATATTCGGCCTGTGCCACAATCTCCGAAAAGAACGGATCATCTGTAATAAAAATTACAATTCGATTACCCTTTTTGTATTTCAAGGTACTTTTTCCTTTGAGTTACTAATCAGATTTGTGCGCAAAAAGAAAACAGGCATGCCTTCAACAGCGCATAAAATCAGACTGTTTTTAAAAAGCTGCAATTTAAAGACACTTTGTATGTATTTAATAATTAATAAACTATTAACCTTTGTTGTTGACGAGTTTCCGACATGGCATGGAAAGTGTACAACTATATATCTATATAAATATATAAAAAGCTATTATATGTACATAGTTCAAATGAAATGTGGCAGAGTGGAGCTCATATTGATTAGAAGTTACTTGCTATACGAGAGAAGCCGTGAAATCAATATAAAAGAAAACCCTAATTAAGGGGTAGCACCTATAAAGTCGAAATTGTCGTTGAAATCACCGTGCTATTTGTAAATGGTGAAAACGTGCTGTATAAATTGCTCGCGACTGTAGCACAATGAACGTGACATTATAATAAAATGTGTATGCCTTCGATATCTAGTCAGAGTCGTTGATTCGCTTTAATTTAGTTGCCACATTTGTTGCAATTTGCATTTTGAAACTTACACATGTTCTTCAGGGGGCAATTGGCGCATTGGCATTTGGGTAGGGCAATTTTCAAATCGGACTCATCGGAGTTGCCTTTCACTGAGGGGGCGTAGTAGCGGACGCAGGTTTTCTCCTCATCCGACTGCGAGGACATATGGTCCTTCTCGGCGGCATCGCATTTCTCTTTACAGCAATGACACACGTACAGCTCGTAAAGAGAGTGAATTGAGTTGCTTTCACTAATGGGAGCGACAACATCGACTTCGACATTGGCATCCACATCGACATCGACATTGGCATCGACATTATCGACCGGTCTTTTTGTCTTTTCGTCTATGATGGATTCTATTGGATCTGACGATGATTGCTGTGAAGTCATCGCTATGCATTTTTTTTGGGTACTTCGCTCTTAATATTCTCTATGTCCATTTGGCGCCAGTTGTTGCGACAACAACGACCATTTTTCCAATACTTGGAGATTTGATTTGAATTGAGAATCGTCACAAAAAAATGAAGTTCTAAAGCTATAAATAAAAATTGAACAACAAACAATTTCCGAACTAATCGAAAAGCAAGTACATTTATTGTGAAGGGTATCTCAACGGCGATCATCTCAGTTGTTCGTTTTTGACCTTAATGCATTATTGCATATTTAATTTGTGACGCATCGGAAAATGTGCATTTTTTTTATCACATTTAGAATGTTTATAAATAAAAATTCACATTCAGCAAAAAAAACTGCTAAGTTTAGCCATTTCTACTTTGTATGCGATTGTAGTGGATGTTACTAAGCAATTGTAAAGTGTGTAAGGAGGCGTGAATCGAATCAATATATCTTTCAGTTTCAACAGAAATGGTCAGTTCTTAGATAAGTTCTTGCGTGAAATACATTATTGTATTGTATACCAATATCGGACCAGTATTTAATATTGTTTCCTATGACAAATAATGCGGGACTTTTACTTTAGCTTTAAAGCTTGGAGCACATCCTTTACTGCAGTCAATGCTTATGCCGATCGGATCGCATCACTATATTATTTATATATGTATACATATGTATATCAACAAAGAAATACCATAAAAATTAGCTGTCTTTAGCATCAATCGCTCGACTTTTAGTTATATAACGATATATAATCTTCATCATGCCTACCATAGCCGTTTATTCCTGTTCAGTTAGTATTTTTTTTAAATGTATATATAGCTGAAATTTGCAACAATCTACTTTAAGATTATTTGCAATTTAATAAGATTGCTGGTCAATAAAACCGACTCACTCAGGCCAGAACTACCTGACACTGAGTGGAAAAAGTTTAGAAGGGGCTGATCAGAATGGGATGAATTCATAAATTTTACAATTTTCAATGGTTTGAAATTTTATAACTTATATAAGTCGATTAGAAAGGAGCTTCCCCTTAATGACAAGCACCACGCAGAAGCACACCAATAAAAAAGGCCTTCAAATTAAATTTTTCAAGGGTATCACAAAGTCGTACACACGTACGTAAAGTACATTCCATCAAAAACACTATTCACACATTCTGTCAGTATCAAATGCCGAGCTAATCAAGGCACGAGCTAGCTTAAATAGTATATATTATAATGTTTGGATAGTAAGTAAAAATGTGAAAATATATATATAAAACTCTTTGCATAGCTAGATTATAATAAAATACTATATACAAAACTAAATTTTAATGAGTAAAATACCAGTACGTAAATGTTTCTATGGAAATCAATGTTGAATCGACATAATAGCTATGAGGCTCGTTCTATCTGTGACTAAATTTATACAGGAAATGCATTTGCATGGCTGCATTTTGTTGTATTTGTTGATGATAAGAAAGGGAAGTGGATGCGCTAATGGGCAAGATCAAATGTCTTTTAAAGCAAACAACAGAAATAAAGTCAAGTCTATACGCACACACACTAGACACATACAACTGTATGTGAAGCCCCACAAGAGTTGTAAGACACGCAAGCAAGTAGCAAGCACAACTCACCGCCAAATGTGTTTGACATGAGGTCAACGTGATCGTGTCCGCGTCCTAGGCCAGCAAGGAGATCGCTGATGCGACTAGTATGACTGCTGCCGCCGCCACCAAGGAGCGGTTGCGACTCTCGATTGTCGCTGCCCGCGTCCGTGGACATGTCCTCAAAATCGATTTCGGGCACCAGACAAATATCGTTGGTCTCCTCGAGGTGTGTGGCTATCGTTAATTTCAGCGGCGAGACTGTTGTCGTCGTTGTCGTTGGACGTCGCGTTGGTGTTGCAAGGCGACTAATAACAAGCGCCGGTTGCGGTGTCGTTGCACTCGATCTGCTCTCACTGCTTGCTTCTGAATGATTGCCATTGACATTAGCATTGCTGCTGTTGCGCAGGTTGTTGTGTAGTAAGACTTCGTCGTCGTCGTCGCCATCGTCATCGGCATGGTCGTGAAGCAGCAGCAATTGCTTCTCTTGCTGTTGCTTCTTGACAGCAGCAAATACATTCACATTTTCAGCATCATCACCGCCAGCACCATCGGCGTGCGCCACATCAGCAGCAACGATAGACACGCTGCCAGAATTATCAGCAACAGCAGCATCATCATTATCTTCACCATCATAATCGTCCACTGATAATAGTATTTGTTCACGATCTCTCTTTGCTTTGCGCTTTGGCCTCTGCTTGCCGCATGCTGCTGCTTTGCTGCCATGTACTCCAAGCGTATTTATCTGTGCACATACAAAAAAAAGGTTAACTTGGTTCATTTTGATAGGATTTCACACCAACACACTTCGACCTGCGTTGTCAACTGACTAATTCCGCTTGCCTCGTAGCCATTTAGAAGCGCTGTCGTCAGCTGATTGCTGTTGTTGCTCCTCGCTATTGTTGTTGTTGCTGCTGCTGGCTGCTTAACAAAATCACCAATTAAATCAACATCATCTTCCAATTGCAGCAGGTGCTCTCCATTGGCCGGAGTGTTATTCATGTCTGGTTATTTTTTTTCTGCTTTAGCCACGTACGGAATATTGAAATACCAGAATGTCGCGCGTTGTTGTTATTGCTTGCATGCAACAAAGGCTAGCGCTGTTTTCGCTGCCTGTAGTGAGTTTTTTGAGCGAACGTGAACAGAGGGAACACTGTTATCTGCCACACTTATTCATAATTTGCGTGTTCTATAATTTAATTGGCAAATGTTGATTCTTCTTTCTACATTTGCTTTGTACCAATTATTGATTGCTTACTCTAAAGTTTATATATATTATATATATATATATATATATATATATGTATATATATATATATGTGGGCTTTTATATATATATCGATTCCTTGAACAGATATGAAAATGATGAGCAACGAGACTGTCCACTTAGAAAATTGGCCAAACAGCTGGCGCGACTGTCCACTTGCGCATTACTATTATTATGTTCTAAATAAATTGTATTATCGATGATTTGATATAAATATCGATTAGACATATCGCATTAAGCAGCACAACAAAAACCACAACAAATCCAGTAAATTACATTTATTTGATTTTCTTTTAACAATTCTCAACTTTATTCTTATTTTTACACGTGCAATATGCTCGAAAACATTCAAACGTTTATTGTAGCGCAACAGATCGTCGCAGTCTGTCGATGCCACTTAATACTGCACTCAGCTCCCGTTGCACGTTCGTACTTTCTACTACAATTTCAATGCATTTCTTGAACTTATGCATGGCGTTCCGTAAGCTCAACGGCGGCAAAACGCTAAACCAATGCAAAGGTTCCATGTAGCCGTTCTCCTTGTCCACCGCATGTCGCTCCAATGAGATGTCTGCCGATTTCTTCTCTGCAACACTTACAACCCGGCAGAGGGCGTTAAATTCAGCGCTGTTTTCCGTTGGTATTTGTGCCGCGGATATCGCTTGGCCCCCTTGCTGGAATTTGGTGCGGGCGAGGAGAATGGCGCCACTGGAATGTGTACGCTCGATGTCGATGCGAAATTGGGTGTGCGCCTCAATAAGATGAAACATGTCCAAGTACAGGGAGTCAAGCAACTGACCAGCAGCAATTCTATCTGTTTCAGTTGACATTTTTCACTTTTATTTCGCTCTTATTCGACTAATTTCGGTCTTGTTATGAAAAAAAAAAACAGTAACAATCATATGATCGAAAACAAGCCTGTACTCATGCAACTCTTAAATGGTTGGCAACGCGCACATCTGATAATGTAACTGGACAGTGTTAAGTAAGTAGGGATGAAAAGATTGTTTGCTAAAAATTCATATAAATGTGCCTCAATATATATAGTGAGAAAATTGGCTTGTTACTATTTTTGATTACATTTAATGATAGTGGGAAAATGGTATATATGGCAAAAAATTAAATTACCAAATAAAATCGTCTCAAAAATGTATAGAAAATTTAACCTATAAATTGCTGCCGAAAGTACTTGCTGCTGAACTGCACTGCGCATCACTACTGTTAACTTATCTTTACAGGAGCAAGTATGTTATAATCTTCTGCTGAAAACGTATTTCTATATATTTATACAAAATATAATATATCTATAGATAATTATTATATGCAATAAGTGATGTATTTATTTAATGCTGATCAAAGAATTTAGTTATGTATACTTGTTAAACTAACTTCCTAGAGTATTTGAACTTCGGTGCTGGATGCTGCCAGAAATGTGGATTAGAGAAAGTTTATAAAAACCCGGTGTAATTAGCAAGTAGCAGTTAGTTTAAAAAAAACAATACAAACAGTGCCAGTTAAGTTAAACGAATCAAAACTAACATGGTAGTGCGGAATCCAATGTAAAAGCTGAAAAAAGGCTGTTGATTTTGATGTTCATTTTGTTGTAACGGTGCAAACAGTTCCAAAGTTGAAGTGCTATTTGGAGAGAATTTGACAATAATGATAAATAGCCGTATTGACGATTTGGATTTGAGTTCTCAAAAGTGTCGAAAACGAAGGAACAACAACAACAGCAACAAAAGCAGCAAACAAACCAACAACAATGATGACGATGACGACACTTCATCAACATGGTCGGACGAGGCACAGGTGCTGGAAATTATTGAAATTTGCTGTTGAGTCTGCGTTTGCTTTGGTTTACAAATGTGTAAATATGTGTATATCTCATATGAACATATGTGTAGTTTGGGGACTTAAGTTTCCCTTGTGCCTGTTTATCTTATCGCAGCAATTGTTGTACAGACAAACGTGCCTATAGGTCCCCAGTTCAGCATTATGAACGATTTACTTAACAGATAAAAATAAGGTTGCTGAGCGTAAAATGACTTGACTAACTATTATCGCTTATTAATTATTTAGACGACAAGGAAACGTTACACAGAATACCAGAGTCAACCACAATCAGTTAAGAACTTTCACTCACTGAGCGAAATGTCATCGCCAGTCAAGTCAAAGACGACAACTCATAGCAGTAGTCTTGGTCAAAATTTGGACAGCAGCAAGGAGAACGAGAAATACAACGCTGCCATGTGGCGCAATGAGTTGCAGCAAAGCGAGCAACTTGTGGCCGATGTGAAGCCGGATCAGAACCATAGGAATAACATTAGCAAGTACAGTGATGTAATCGATATTGGCATACGCGTTGCAATTGTTCTGGGATTCATGTGAGTGCTGAACAATGCCATTAGAAATGAATCATGCTGACTACTCAATTTTTAGTAAACTGGAGACGATGTCACCATTCAAGCGGGAAATACACCCCGAAGAGCTTTGGCTGTATAAGAATCCACGCCGACCGGACATCGTAAGGGGCGAAGAGCTGTTGTTGTCCGTAATTGGCGTGCCTTTGTTTCTGACAATCCTATTCTTTGTGATGACCAAGGATCGGCGGGATTTTCGCGCCGCCAGTTGGGCGTGGACAATGGCGGTGTGCATGAATAGCATACCAACGAGCTTGTTAAAGATCACTGTTGGACGACCACGTCCGGATTTCTTTTATCGATGCTTTCCCGACGGCATTATGGTGCTAAATGAAACCGCCAGTGCCTTGGGCAGCGCGTTCCTCGAATTTAATTGCACAGGTAAACTGAGTGATATCAACGAGGGACGCAAGAGCTTCCCCAGCGGCCACTCTTCATGTATGTAGACCACAAATGCTCGTTGATCTGTATCTAATCTTTAATGTAATCTATTTTTCCAGTTGCCTTCGCCAGCTTTGGTTTTGTCAGCTTCTATGTGGGCGCTAAACTGCACGCATTCGATGCCCGTGGACGGGGGCACACTTGGCGGCTGTGCGTTGCGGCCATGCCGCTTATTGTGGCCACCTTGGTTGCAATCAGTCGCACCTGTGATTACCATCATCATTGGCAGGATGTGGCTTTGGGTGCGCTAATTGGCCTCGTCAGCGGGTACTTTAGCTACAGACAATATTATCCCTCAATATTCTCGCCAGATGCTGGAAAGCCGTTAGTTCGCTGGTGCAAATACAATCGTATAGAGGCGGAATCTATGGACGAAGCTGGAGATGATTTGATTAGACCGCTGCTGGGCAAACAGCCGTCTAGCAAGTGGCACTAGAATTAATTGTAGAAGAAGCTATCATCCATGGACGTCGGCAATTGAGCATGTCGCTTCCATAACAAATTTAGCGATTTGTGACAAAAAAAAAACATTGTATTCATAAAGGTAAATCATACCAATTAATGTGGGCTTTAATGTGCAGCTGTTCTGTTTATATATGAGAATATAAATATATATATATGTATTTGTATATATAGAAGTAAATATATATATATAGTATTGGTAGCATTGGGTAGTAGATGGACAATATCATCCAGGTATTCTAGTTCAATTTGTTAACGTTCTTTCACTTAGTAGTCGAGAAATCCAAATAACGTGGCACAATATCAAGCTAACTAAGCAGTCAATAATTCAATTAAACAATGTGTGTCTAAACAAAGATGCTAACTCTAAGTGTACATAAAATCGCTTAGGCTCCAAAGTTGATTCTAGTTTATGAATGCTCATTTTCTTGAAAAGAAAACATAATTCAATACAATTAAAATTCTTTTAAAATAAAAAGAAAAACGAAAATCACTAATCTCTGGGCAATAGCTCGAATTCAAGCTTGCAATTATCGTGCGACTAATTTAAGTAAATTTTTATAGTAGTCGTAAATTAATAAAGTTTTTTTCTGTTAAAATGTGAATTTGAACGTATCGCTTTAATATAGATGCTTATTCAATCCTGCACACATCATTCAAAATACAAAATTTGCTACATCGAAATACGATCAAAATTAGCCTAAAATTCTCAAGTCACGCTCTTTTTTAGCTTTATGTTCAACTCATCGAGTTGAAGGCCTGCAGTAGCACCTGCTTTTCGCGCTCCTTTTTTTTGACTACATCAAGGCTGCGCTGCCGCCAGGTGCTCTTACGCAGCTTGATCGGCCGACTGCCCACATAACGTCCATCCATTTCCTTCATGGCACGTATGAAGTCGGCCGGTTCGCGAAAGCTAACAAAACCGAATCCCTTGCTTTTGCCGGTGCGCTTGTCGCGTATGACGCGTGCCCGCTGAAACGAGGGGAACTTGTTGAAGGTGCGCGTGAGCACCTCATCGTTGACATCGTTGCCAAGATCACCGCAAAAGATGCGAAAATCATCGTCCGGCCAGTCCGCCAACGATGCATCTTCCCAAACAGTGCCGCCCGCAATTCGCACCGTCTTTCGGTCCTTTTTCTTGCGCTCCGTTGTTTGAAATGATTGCAACGCCGATGAGGCACGGGCCGCTTTAATTGCCTCCTCGGCAATTGGATTGGGTCCTGATTTTTCCGCTTTGAGTTTCTTGAGCTTTTGCGTTACATCAAATTGTATGGAATTGATGTTGATATCGATTGCCGGCGCCGTTGCCACGGTGGGCACATGAACCGATGTACGGCACTGATACAGCTTTGGGGCACTGCTCAGCACCACTGGCGTCGCCGACATCGATTTCACCGTGGATGGGTTGCTGCCCGTCGGCACAAATGTGGGCATAAATGTGGGCTGCGGTGGTATCGGTGGCGGTGGCACCGTCATCCGTGGCTGATGTTGCTGCAACTTCTGCTGCACACTGGTATACGTATTTGCCGCAATGATCGGACGCACTTGATTCGGCACAAAAAGGTTTCGCGATGGCGGCTTGGAGATCTCCGCTTCAAATCGAGAAAGCTCGTCTTCAATATTGCGACGTTTTGTGCCCATTTCAAAGACGTAAAGTTCTTTTCGCTTGCTCTACAAACTCAATATCATTTCACTAACGAAAACGCTTCAGAAAACAGATGCTTTTTGGCGACAATTAGAGATGTCAGCCATAGTTTCGATAGTTTTGTATTATATATTTAGATTTATTGTAATATCGATATTTGTCAAATATTTATACGATATATTTGTTGCAAGTCTAGTTTTTTTTTACAATGGGCAACCTCCGCTAGATCAGTATTCTCAGGATGGGTAATTCCACCCATAGATGGCACAGACTCCAAACACAACACCACGTGAAGACCTACATGAAACAAAACAAAAGAAATATTTGGCAAGCCTGGTGTTTATGGTCTCGAAGTACTTGCCTTTCCTGTTATGGGCCTGTAAGGATTTTGTTAATTATTTAATTTACTGCCCGCTCCTGGCGTTTCTTCCCTTCATGTAACTTGTTCACAAATCATTCTCTTTATTTATCCTTTAATTTACAGGCTATAACACGTCCAGTGTTTCACGGTGGGCAACCTTGGCTAGCTTAGTATTCTCAGAGGTGGGTAACTCCAACCCTGCCCGTGGACAGTACAGACTCCAAAAAAAACTCAACGTATACAACACTACATAACGACCTGCATGCACACACAAAGACAGGCCTGGTGTTTATGGCCATGACGTACCAGCCCTTCCTGCAATGGGCCTGCACGGATTTGGTTTGCCTATCACCCTAAAATTGGAATTAACGATCAATTTATTCCATGCTCCCGGCGATTCTCCCCCCTATTAAACTTAGTCACAGAACATTATCATTTCCTTACAATTTATTAACAAACATTATTTGGTACAGCTATGTAATGACGTAACTCGACGCTAGGTGGCGTTGTACGTTTCAACCGCTATTCAATTTTGAATTTGAATCGGGAATATTTGCCAAATCCGATGAAATCAAAACAAAATTTGAACAAATATGATTATTGTCCCCTTAGGTGTCCTCAATCCCTGTCCTACCCTTTTAGAGCTCTTATATATATATTCTGTATTCGATGCAAAAATTTTTCCTAAACTTGGCAAAAAATCCGGACGCCGGGTTTTGGTTGAAGAACAAAGGTATAGATTTAAATATTTAAATTCATAATAAAAATGTGAACAAATAATTATACAAATATGAACAACAAATAGATATATGAATCACTTAACGTAACATTTAAGTACATAAATAATATCTACATACAAAATTTACTTAAATACTAGGAATGTAGGCTGACTGCGCTGGAGCACTGCGCCCGGGCGCTGAATTTAGGCACAAGATATAATTTGTTTGGCTCTAATAATATGCAGGCAGGTGATTCGCACGCGACAGGGCATGGATTTGATTTTGCATGTTTTTTTTTTACAATCTGTGTTTTTATTATAAAAAACGCATTTTACATTAGAGCTTAACCATAATTTTCTTTTGCTCATATGTTTGAAATTACTTTTTGGTTCGATTACGATTCGGTTGATGGGGACTTATCCTAGTGGCACATGATGGCACTTATTCCATATTGGAACGCACTCATCGGCCAAAAAAAAACTCGATGTCGCTAAGCTGGCGCACACCCAATAAAATAATGGTGGATTTGCCCAGTAGTTCCCTCGCAGTAGTGGTTGAGGTTGTTCACAGAGAATTTGCTCCTGGCCAAACCTTCGTTGTGTCAATTGCCTAGAAATGAACATACATATAACACGAAATTAGAGCAGCACAACAATTATTTCAGTCAACACACTTACGCCAGATTTGACTTCACAAAGCCTACAGTATTCCGGAGGATTAGCGCACTCCTTAGGACACTCCAATCCTAGTTTGCACGGCACCAAAAATATTTCTCCCGCCACCAGACACGACCTGCCTCACTTTACGCTTTTTCACATGTTACTTCTCCCTAACCCACCAAAACGCCACCTTGCGGAAAATGCAACGCTGATCACGCTGACCTTGCCAACCTGCTTCCCTTTTCAGCAATGTGGCTATTCAAAATTTCCCTTTTAGTGGTGGTATCCGATAAATGGGCTATCGATACGTCTACACTTGCAACAAGGCATTGCTTGATACAAGTAGGTAATAATAAAACTTGCCACTAGGTGGCGGTATAAACGTTGTAACGGCATTTGAATTTTGTTTTTGAGGTCGGAATATTGCCAAATTCATCAAGTTAAAAAAAATCAAACGATTACGAACAAATATATTTTGCGTGACTGTCAATCCCAATTCTTCCCTATTAGATATCTAATAGAAGTATTCGGTTTGGGGTAGCTTACTGCTAACATTTTATGTTCTTTCTTATTTACATATATAGTTATTATAATATATTTAATTTAAACTAACGATAACCGACCTTCTACGCCTTTACAATTGCTTTACCTTGGGTTTAATTCCTTGCATATGTATGCAAATTTAATTTACCCAAACCAAGGTTATTTTTAAGTCATTGGTGACACCCTAAAGTAACGTACAGTGCTATCCATGATAAGTTTGAGGGTATCTACTCACAAAAAATTTGTGTCAAACATAAAAAAATATATCAGTGCACAAAATATATAGCTAACGTTCTGCACGTAAAAAAACAAACATAGAGATGTCTCGGTGAGTAATTTACCTATCACAAATAAATGATTATAACAATGAATAATTAAGATAACATAATCGTTGATGGACACTTATCTAACAAAATTTATAAATGCAAAAAAAAAATAAAATAAATGAATAAATAATTTACAACAAACAAAAAATATAAATACCCAAACTACAATCTATAAATTCGGCAAAAAAAAAGAAGTTTATCTGGTGTGCTAGACGGGCGTTAGGCCTGCGCACTGCTGATAGAATTATATCTCCCCCGCCGTATTATGTTGGAATGGACTCCCTATCCTGTTGTATCGTTCCTACCCATCCCTCTTCTCGTCCTGCTCTTCCTTGCCGTTGTTGGGAGTGGTGGTTCCGGATGGCGGACTTCTTTTATATTTAAACTTTCCGGTGTCTTTGTCGGTTTTGATGAATACTTGCTGCCGGTGCGGTTTTGTTAAACTTGTCGGGTTGGTATTTCGGCGTTTTTTCTTTAACATTTGAACTTATTGCTGCCGGTGCGTTTTACTTTGGTGATTTGGAGTTGACTTTGCAAAAGTTGGCTTTTATTGATATTTCGGGTTTTATTTAAATTTTAGTCCCGATATTCTGCTATTTATACCGCTTTTACTACCACAAAAAAACTCCTTACCTCACTTCGTGCGCCTTCGTATATCTTTCTCTAGCCGCTCACTTTCAACTGCCCTCCAAAAAATCCGATCATTGTCCTTTTTATTCCTTTTTTTTGCTCGCCGCTCGAATAATTTTCTATCTTCTACATTTCGTAGGCGCCCGAATTCCCTCTCTCTTTCTAAAAGTTGAATCTTTTAAAATTCAAGCCCGTGGGGTTACCACTTGTTTGACAATTGACAGCTCCAACTATCGATTACCCCAAGACCCGCCGCAACAATCGCTGGGTGATTTCCGCGCCATTGTGAAACAAAATATATCCGCATGTTTCGTCCAGGCGACACCGTTGTTGGGTTGATTGAAGAACAAATTTGAAATAGAAAAAAAAAAAATGGCGGCGTGACTTGCTGTTGGCTACCTGAACACATATAACAAAATAACAACATTTAAAAATTATTTACACGAACGCACGCCAAATTCACTCCACAACGCATAAAAATATGATGGAGGGTTCGTGCACTTCCATACATATTTAAATTGTCGTTGGGACCATACTAACAATTTAACCGCCAAGAAATATGACCTGCCTCACTTTTATTTATTTTATTTTAATTATCGTGTGGCGAATTCTCTCTAACCCATTAAACATCACCTTGTGGAAAATGTGGTAGCATTAAAGTGTGGTCTCATTAACCCAGCCATCATGTTTCTTCGCACTGCAATGTGGCTTTTTAATTTTTCCTTTTTGGTGATAGCATGGGATAACTGCCCATCAATATGTGCATCATATTTCTCACCGTAAATTCAGTTATATGTAACACGTCTACTTGTTTCCCAGTGAGCAACCTTGGCTAGCTTAGCATGCCCAGGGTGGGGTAACTCCAACCCTGCCCGTGGACGGTACTGACTCTAAAACGAACATAAAGACCTACATGCACTGTAGTGAACAACATCAACAGACGTATTAAAATGGCTTCCTAGCTATTAGTTATATATATTAATTTTCGCGTATTGTATTTTTACCTAAAGGAGGACAGACGAACATAGACCATGGACATGAGAAAGAAGAAAATATCAAAAGCAATAGGAGGATCAACTCGCTCAAGTTATCAGGTCATCTTACTTTTTCTCTTGTGGTGCTACCGTTTTGGTGCACTCGCCCATCCTGCCATGATCCTTCGGGCCGTTATAAACATCAGAATCCCTTGGGATGCCCTACGGTAGCTATCCTCCCCCCATCACGAATTGCATCATCCACATAACAACAGTACATTTAAATATTAAAACATTGATTGATTAATACAATTAGTATATTATAGATATGTATACAATGAAGCGAAAATGATAATTTATACGCATTTTTGCAGAAAGATTTTTAATTAAATCATTTAACAAAAATGACAAATGATCAGTGCGGTTACTGTCTGCAAGTTGTCAAGCAATCGGTACAAGCATCATCTGTTCAACAGGTGCCACGCACATCTTCAAATAGATTATTTCCTAAAACAATTTTACTTTAAGTCAACTCGACAACTAAGATAGAAAAATATGCATTATTATACGTAGATGATGCCCGCTGGAAGGTCGTAAGCGTTGAGTCTTTACAATCTGTGTGCAAAACTCGTAATTATCGCTTATTTGAAAAATCAGTCGCGGGCTCGAGTCCCGCTGCAGGCATAGTTGTGTTTTTGCAGATACTTGGAGTCGATTGACAATGTTAATTTCGTCAAGCTGGATGCTCAGAAGTCGGCTTCTGGACACGCCAATGGATCATTTGCTTTTTGTGTGATTTTTGTTTGATGATTTTTAGTTTACGTATATTTATTTATTTATCAATGTGTGTAAGTATTTATACACAGACATATATACACAAATACATATACGTATGTATTATATTTGTGTGTTTTTTATTTATAAATTTATTTGTTTTCATTTATATTACATTTTTAATTTGTGTGTTTATTATTTTTATTGTTGTTTTTATTTATGTTTGTATTTTCTTCCATTTATTGCAGGTATTATATCATTAAGACGACAGCGGATGTCCCACCTCCGTATGGCTCCGCAGGCGATGTTTTGTTGACCAGGTGAGCTGCGTGTGTAGTTTGAATTATTGTGGATATGTTTTTGATTTTGTCCATTTATTTCAGGCACTACTGTAGCTTTGATACGTCAATTGAAATCAGGAGAGGCAACCATTAGGTACTCCAGTGATCCATGTAAGTTCTTGTAGCGTTGCGTGAATTTATTATGTTTGTCATATTTTTCTAATGTTTGATTATTTTAATTTCCATGTACTTTCGCGCTGTGTTATCGCCATGAGAAGTTCCATCAACTTCATTTAGCTTAATATTATATTTTGTATATTTAATTTATTTTGTTGCTTATGCATTTATTATTTATGTTATTGTCTTCAATTATCTGTATTTTTATTATAATTGTAATTTGCATTATTGTATATTTATATTATAAGTATATTTCATGTAATTTGTGTTATTTTATTTGAATGTTTGATTATTTTAATTTCCATGTACTTTCGCGCTGTGTTATCGCCATGAGAAGTTCCATCAACTTCATCCAGCTTAATATTATATTTTGTATATTTAATTTATTTTGTTGCTTATGCATTTATTATTTATGTTATTGTCTTCAATTATCTGTATTTTTATTATAATTGTAATTTGCATTATTGTATATTTATATTATAAGTATATTTCATGTAATTTGTGTTATTTTATTTGAATGTTTGATTATTTTAATTTCCATGTACTTTCGCGCTGTGTTATCGCCATGAGAAGTTCCATCAACTTCATCCAGCTTAATATTATATTTTGTATATTTAATTTATTTTGTTGCTTATGCATTTATTATTTATGTTATTGTCTTCAATTATCTGTATTTTTATTATAATTGTAATTTGCATTATTGTATATTTATATTATAAGTATATTTCATGTAATTTGTGTTATTTTATTTGAAGTACATGTGCATGTATATACATGCGCACACATACATAAATAAACATATACGGATATTAAGTTAGAGTGGCTGTTGACCATGTTAGTGTCGTAGTTGCTGGAGTGGCTGCTGATCCATTTTGTAATGCTGTGTTTTGTGTTTGTCCATTTATTTTTCAGCTTCCGTGTATTTATGATATTATCCGTATTAATATTTGCCTTCGGTAATTGTGTTCCACAGTGAATGTTATTGGTACTGTCACTTTTAGTTGCTGCGTGCCAAATGTATGTTGCTTTGAATGTGTTGTTGTGTGTGTACTTTTTGTATTGTCACTTGTTCTTGTAGTTGTTGTAGAAGTTGCCAGTGAATATGTGTTGTTTTGATACTGCTGATGCGCACCTAAATTATTGTCGTTCGTATTTGATTCCATTTGTGTGTTTGAATGTGTTGCTTGTAATGTTGTGATTGTTCCGTTTGCATTGGCACTCGTCCATAATTTGTTTGTGATGGAGTGTGTAGCTGGCGGGGACAGTGTTTTTTCTATGCATGGTGTTTGCATTTGTTTATATATTAGTTGCTGTAGTATGTGTATAAGTGGAAATTGAAGTTGTTGCCAATTTGTTGAGGTGATTGAGCGCGCAACTATCGTCGTCTCTTTCCATCGTTGCTGCTTGCTAACTGGCCTCCTTTGTTGGAGGGGCACAAGGCTAGCACTTGAGCTTTGACACCGATGGCCAATTTATTCAAATTTGTCCTAATACCTATTGGCAACTAATAAAAATTTGACACATTTTAACATTTGACATTTTATCTTCTGGTCGGATATTCGTCTTTAATATGATCGCTGATGGACTGGATGAGTTGTTTTGAGGTGGCTGCTGGTTGTGTCGGCGGTTGTTTTACACATTTATCTGCTTATTATTAAATATTTAATAATAAATTTTTTCCTATTCGTTCAGGTACTGAATGTGAAGCTGACGCCGAGGAGTTTTCATGATGGTCACAGGCTGGAGTAGCTGGAATTTGTTGCGTCGTCTCAAATTTTGGGTAGGTATACTTGTAAGAGCTGATTTTTAGCCGCGTCAGCAGCATGGACGTATGGGTTAGGTTAGGTTAGAACGGCTGTCAGCCCGATGGGTTCACACACATAGGCCATTTTGGTGGCACGTTGTGGTAACGTATGAGAAAGAGTAAAAAGAGAAATATTGAAAACGTAGAGAGAGAGTGAGGTAGATTAATAGTAGAAAAATAGGATTAAAATGGTAATTTTTCCCTTGCACCTCAAAAATACGTTTTTTCAACTATTAATGCAGAAATTGGAGATTGGACACTTATTGGCGAAGTTTAAAGTTGAACATAAAAACTTAAAACGGAAATTTCTCGCTTACAAATCAAAAACTTAAAACGGCAATTTTTCTCTTGCAGCTCAAAAATACGTATTTTCAACTTTTGATGCAGAATCAATATATATAAAATGGACTTCATTTTGTTTGTTTCGGAGATCGGACACTTGTTGGCGAAGATACAACAGTTTGAAGTTGAGAACAGGAACTCCATTATTGGAGTTAATTTATTGTTTTTGGATGGGGGATTGACAGGTGTGTATCCTTTTTTAGAAAAATGTGTGGTTTTGGATCACGTATGAGGCAATTATGATCGAAGGGAATAGATTTATGGCTGACCCTTTTTTAATTGTGGGTTGACATGAGGTGGAGGATCACTCAGTAGCACTTGTGTGCGTACGTGATTGTATTTTTAAGCAGGATATTGTGTGTTAGGCATGTAACCTGTAACCTGTGTGTTAGACTCATTTGGAAGATCAGGTAGCAGCTGCCGCATTGTTGTGCATTTGAATTTTTGAGGGTGGGTGCAATGATTAGTGGAAAGGTAATGCTCGCTTCTCTTTTGTCACTTTTTTGTCAATGTTAGAACTCATAAGACACCTCACACCTGAATGTTTTCCCACACAATAATGAAAGTATTATTGTTGTAAACTGATGTTAAGTACGTACTTCGTACGTACTTCGTACGTACTTCGCACGTACGTTTGTCACGCGCTGGTACCTTCTTCGTGGGTTT